>CM040123.1:171958018-173349710 GCA_022559845.1 Amorphophallus konjac | reverse complement strand
TGTGCTGAGCAGGAGCGCGATGCCCGGGTGGCAGAGCGTGACGCCCGGATTGCGGAGCTAGAGGAGGAGCGGCGACGGGAGGCTGAGGAGCTTCCTCGCGACGTAGTGGATCTGCAGATCGCCCTCGAGCTGTCGAGGAGAGAGGCAATGAGGGAGAGAGAGGAGAGGGAGAGGGATAGGGAGAGCGTGGAGAGAGAGAGGGAGAGGGATAGGGAGAGAGAGAGGGAGGAGCGACAGCGGGATCAGACCGAGAGGAGGGCTCTAGAGGCCCAGCTGCTGGAGCTCCGATTGAGTCTTGGCACGGCGGAGGGGAGGCTTCGGGAGAGCGAGGAGCGGTACCAGAGGGCGAAGGAACGCGGGGCGCGACTTCGTCAGTCTGGTTCTTTTTCCATGGGCAGCTACCTGGTTTCTTCGGCCGAGGAGCGTCGTCGCGCCTTCGAGGCTGGAGTGCCACCGCAGGGCGAGGCGAGCACGGCTTCCCAGGGTTCACAGAGGTCGCGGAGGCCCCCTAGGGATCTCCGTCAGAGGAGGGAGGAAGGAGATGACCAGGAGGGTGACGGTGAGAGTTAGAGAGTTGCTTGTACGTCACCCTTCTCACTGTATGATGTACTTTCGGCTATTATATGAAATGGAAATGGCTTTTGTGTTGTGTGTACTTCTCTCTCTCCCACACTTTCTTTTTTTTGCACTGAGTTGTCCCTTGAGGCACGCTCCGCGAGACCTTGCCCTGAACAGTGGGGAACTATGTTTTGCACGGGGGGATTTTGTTTCCTTTCCCCCTTTTGGGCGCGTCTAGGCGCGAGGACGCGTCTTAATCCTTGATTTTAAATTTAAAGCGACGGGTGGTCCTTTCTTCTCCCGTGCCTTACCCGCAAACGAGCCCGCCTCCCGCCGAAACGCGCTTGCCCCTTTTTCGTCTTCCTCCTCTTTTGATCGATAGAGTTCGGTGGGCCCGACCGTGGTGAAGGTGGAGAGGGACGAGGAACTCCTCGCCCAAGGAGGGACGCGCCCGATCACGGAACGGCGTCCATGGAGGAGGAAGGGCCGCTTCGGGCCCCCGAGGGACCCGAGGGGCCCGATGGCGTGGGAGGAGGTGAACACGGTCCGGTAGGTCCTCCGATCTCTTCCTCTTTTAATTCATTTTGGGTTTTGAAGCGAGTCGGGCGAGGAGGAAAGGGTTCGGAGAGTGTTGCACTCAAATGATGGACGCGTCCTAGACAGGGGACGCGTTCCTTTTGACTGATATGGGACCCCTTTCTTGGTGCAGGACATGGCAAGGACGCTGGGCTTGGCCGATGAGTGGGCGAGTGCGGACGAGCCGAGCCGCGTCAGGAAGGAGAGTCGCGGCAAGGCGAGGCTCGAGGACTGGCCCGTACGTCTCCCTGGACAGCAAGGGGGTGTACTGGTGCAGGACAGTGCCGACTTCCTGCGGCGGCAGAGAGAGAGTTACGCGGGGCTTCCCCAAGCTGGGGACACGCGTGGCATTGGCGGCTCGCGCGCCCAGCTGTCAGAGACTAGGCGGCAACTGGCCGTCGCTCAACATGAGCTGTCGCTCCTGGTAAGTTACGTGCCGCCCTTTTAACTTCAGATTTTGGAGTTTCACTGACGGCCGTTGTTTATTTTGTTCCAGCGTGCCCAGCAGACAGCGACGGTGGGAGCGGCTGGCGGATCTTCTAGCTCCTAGGCCCCTTTTCTCGAGATTGCTTCCCTCCGGGAGCAACTTGCTGGTGCGGTGGCCCGTGCGACCCGGGCGGAAGAGGAGCGTGACGCTTGGGTGGCGACTGTAGCGGAGCTGCGGCATCGTGGTGAGGAGAGACCTTCTCCAGACATCCTGGAGTTAAGGGTTCTTCTGCAGATGATGAGGAGAGAGGCAGAGAGAGAGAAAGCCGAGAGAAGGTCCGAGCGACAGCGGGATCTGACCGAGAAGATGGCCTTGGAGGCCCAAGTGAGGGAGCTCCAGCTGGGCCTTCAGGCCGTCGTACAGAGGCTAGGAGGGATGGAGACGCGCTACGAGAGAGCGCGAGAGTTCGGGGAGCGACTCCGCCAATCTGGTCGCTTTGCCGCCAGTGGCTTCTTCGCCACGCCAGGGGAGGAGCAGCGAGTCACTGCTGCGGAGCAGGCGCCCAGAGGCGAGGCAGGTGCTACTGCACGGGGATCCCGGAGGCTTCTGAGGGACCCTCACCTCGGGGGAGAGGAGGAGAGTGCCCGGAGAGATGAGTGATGGTGAGGATTGGCGGGCTAGTGGACCCGTCACCTCTTTATGTTTATGATGTTTTTGACAGCTTATGTAGAATTATGAATGGAGTGATTTGATTTTCTGATGCTTGTTTGTCCTCTTGTGCGTTCCTTCTTCCCTACACTTCTTCTCCTTTGCACTGTTCCCATGTGACGGATCTGTCGAGACTCCGCCTCGAGCAAAGAATCACGTCTTGTTGTGACCATTTTCCACGGAATCTGCCGTCGAAGTCAATACTGACGGCCCTAGTTCCTTTTCCCGGATGTTGTGCCAAATTTTGCGGGCGTCCTCCAAAACATGATAGGGTATCCCTAGACAACATAGGGGCTATTCGTCCTATTCTTCGTCCAGTCAATCACCCTGTGCGAGTGGTGAAGCGACACATGGGGCCGCTTGGTCGGTGTATTATTGCGAGGGCTATCATCGACAGGTGATGGAGGCAATCTTGGCCCGCACTCCTTCCATTTCTATAAATTCTTGTCCCTTGTATCTTCCCAGGTATATCGAGGAATAACTCGAGGAGCACAAGTTCTCACGGGAGAGGAGGAGTTCAAAATTCTGAGGGTTGGATGGAGGGCGAATCTTCCCATTCCTCGAAGAGAAGCAGGTCTAGTGGTAGTAGTTCCAGGAGGCTTTCAGACTTTGAAGGGCACTTCAGCGAAAGGGCCCAATCACAACTCGTAAGCCAAGTTTTCTTGCCATTTTCTCATTTTTTCTTCCTTTCTTCTGACCAAACCTCACCCCCATTCCTTGTATGTGTAGGTTGTGATGAAATCACAAATCTTATGGGAGTTGGTAGTAGCAGCGTACAGGGGCCTCCCAGATTTTCAGAAGGCGAGGCTAGACGTGATGGGATTTGGTACCTTCCTTCGGATCGAGCCGATCCAACTTGACCTAGTCCTGATCCAAGCTTTGTGTGAGAGATGGAACCCAGTGAGCCGGTCATTCCTGATGCCCTGGGGGCACATGGTGCCCAGCTTGGAGGATGTGGTCTGGATCACAAGCCTGAAGGTAGAAGGCGAGGCAGTGACCGGAGTCACTTACGCGGACTACAGAGAAGGTGCCCAGAAGTTACTGGGTTTGGACCTAGATGGTCGGAAGAACAGGTCGGTAGCTAGGGCGTCCCTCATGGATGCATTAGGGCTCACCGACACTCGTCGGCGGGACGACGAATCCTCAGAAGAGTTCATGGAAAGGATGGAAATAGGATGCCGTGCCGTGTACTGCACAGATTTCGGCAACTGGGAAAGATGTAACATAGATTTGAGGAGATTTCTCCTCTTCCTTTTGGGGAGATTGGTACTGAGCTCGAAAGGGGATGGTATCCAATGTTGCTTCCTGGAGCTGCTGTCAGACCTTGAAAGAGTAGGGTATTATGCCTGGGGAGCCGCCATGCTGGCACACTTGTTTGCAGGCCTATTCCAAGAAACGGATCGTGAGATGACTGTGAGTGGTTTCACACCATTCATCCAGGTATTTTTTTGGTTTTGCTTGTTTTGTATTTTTTTTTGTTGTTTTCGCAAGGTGCTGATGACCTGCGCCGAGCAGTTATGGAGCTATTATTACCTCCCTATGGGGAGAGCTCGACATTGGCGACCCGTGATGGTGCCGCTAGCCAGGCGGTGGGAACCCGTCATGAGTGCGGCACCCCTAACCTACCAACTGATGGTGTTAAGGCGGGAGCTACAGGAGTTCCCTACGGCGATGGTAAACTGGAGACCCTACTCAGACATGGTCGATGCCAACCAGCCGTGGGTTCTAGCAAGTCGTGCCCGGTTCGGACGGGAACTATGGATGCACTGCCTGAATGAAATCGAGCCACTTCGGCTACGATTAGTTATGAGGACTTTAGGACTGGCTCAAGAATGGGTGGATTCAGCTGCGCCACCTCGTGTCGGGAGAAAGACGCGGGGACCGGCGACTTGCATTGACTGGCGCGTGCGATTCCCCGAACAGTATGAGGACTGGCAACGGGGTGGCACGATTGTAGAATCACAGGCGCGGGACAGCGAGGACTACTTGCGTCTATATAGGACAAAGTACGCAGAACGGTTCCAACCCCGGGGACTTGTGGAGGTAGGTTTCCCCTTTTTCTCTTCTCTTCTTTCTCCTTTTCTTGGTTTTTCTGGTGAAAATGCTGACTTGTAAGGCAGCAGGATGTCCGGGATGCCATGATAGCGAATTTACGAACTCGCTTGGCAGAGATGGAACAACAGTTGGGCGATGCCCGCGGAGCTACGAGCGCCTTGGTAGGTGTACAGTACGTTCCTAGTTAAAACCCCAGATTCCAGATGTTGGCTGCTAATTCACATGGTCGCAGCATACCCAGATTGGCGCAGCCTCCCCAGCGATGGGAGTAGGTGGTGCCTCTTCCAGCTTGTGGATTCCCACCTCAGAACTTGACTCGCTTCATGAGCAACTTGCTCACGCCACGCAGCGTGCTGCGGAGGCAGAAGGAATGCTCCGTATACAGGTAAAAGTTTCAGCGTTGAGTTCTCTTTGTTTACGCCTTATCGCGTATCTGAGATGGTACACTCGGCAGGAAAAGGAGACGGAAGAAGCGCTTGCCCAAGCTACACATAAGGAGGCTAAGATAGCAGAACTGGAGAGGGAAGTGCGGCGTCATCCTGATGACGACTCATCTAGGGATGCTATGGAACTGAGGATCACTCTCCAGTTAGAGAGGGAAGACCGTGAGAGAGAACGGGCAGAGAGGGAAAGAAACGCAGAGAGAGAAAGAGCCAACAGTTTGGCTGAAAGGGAGGAGCGAAGGGCCATGGAGGCCCAACTATTCGAACTCCGAATCGGCCTTGGTCTTGCTGAACAGTGGCTGAGAGATGGTGAGGAGCGCTACCGAAAAGCACGAGAGCGTGGCTTTCGTGTTGGTAGCTTCTCTGCTGCTTCCGTGGATCAACGCCGGGATGTGGGAATAGGAAGAGGAGTACAGAGCGGCAGGAGTACCGCTTTTCGTAGTTGGGTAGCACCTTTGAGAGTGTTTTGCCCGGAGAGTAGTGGGACGAGTAATGCAGAGAGAGAGGACAGAACTTGATGTAAATTTTTTGGTTTTTTGGAATAAAACACAAGGTTTGGTTTGTTTGTTTTTCACCTTTGCTTCAGTTACCTGAATCCCTGCACATATCACTGAAACAAACAAATCAGAATTTCTGTTCTGACTTGGCCCCTTGCCCAATAAGCAAATGGTCACTGTGACTGTCCTTGATAACTGGTCAAGGGGCCAAGCCTTTATTTAACGAAGGCAAGGGAAAGATGCGGTGATGATAAATGCGACAGGCAAGCACACGAATGCAAGCGATATTAAAAAGTGAGATGCTGCACGCAAATGTAATCATGAAAAATTGATTTGTTTTTTTTTTTTATTTGATATATTTTTTTGTTTCATCATAAAAAGATTTTTTTTGTTTGCAAATATGTACATTTCTCTTTTCCATTTTTTTTGTGCTTTTATCATTTCAATTTTTTTATTGCTAACGCCCGACAAGCACCCAAAAGGCACCTAACCTACGTGAGACAGGGGTTTCTTACTAACCTCCCAGGTATCTTAAGTGCACATCTAGGTTGATTTGGGCCTCTAGACCCCTCGAATGACGATCCCGCCGGCTAAGACTTACCCTGATGACAATACCGTCATGCCATGCTTAGGCTCCCAGTTGCTTCCGACCACAGGGATTCACCCAAAAGGTGTTTGAGGTAGATGATTTGCCCGACCCGGGTCTGTTTCCTCACAACTCTAGATGGTATAAGATGGAACACCCTGGAACCCTAACGACCAACCGCGCGACGCTGACCCGGAATCAGACGCCGTCGCACCCATAGGTGACGCGCTTGCATTGGCCTAAGCCCGAGGTTAAACAAGAAGACATCAAGGTGGTAAACAGGGGTCTTGACCAGCCAGAAACACAGAGACTCCTTCGCAGCGATAGCTTTTGCTTTTCAAAGTAGGCAACCAAAATGTGTATATTAAAATAAGGTCGCAGACCCTGGGCAGTTTTCACCTTTCAGAAACTCCATCGAACCTTGATCTTTAGAGGGAGAAGGAAGAGCGTAGGGGATAAACCTCCTGAGAGGACCGGCAAAGCCGTTAACCCGGCGAGCGAATAAGGGCCCATTAACTCTTTCCTTTCGGACAACTTCGGACCAAATCTCGAGCATTTACATTCCACGGCCCCCCTTTGTGGATTCAGACTTTTGCTTTGAGGGGTTCCGTTTATCGTACCAGGCACGGTCGCGACCAGGCTTTTCTCTTGATTTTGATTTTGTATTTCTTTCTGTGAGGGAGATATAGTCGTTTGACGTTGGTGGGCTCCCTCTTCGTATGCCTGCGGGGACACTGCCCTCTTCTCGTGCTCTGATCGATGCTCAAGGAAATGGGTCCTACTCTTGCCTTTGGGGTTTGAGTTTCGGTTTCTCATGCTCAGCGTTTTAAGGGCGCCGACTGTCTCATTTGGTCGAAGAGAAAAGAATAAAGATTACAGCTTCCGGAGATCTTCTAGGTGTGGCCCTACCGTAGGTGATGCTACCAACTTTTTTGAATAAAATACATAAGTGAACACATGTTAGCTTCCTTCGAGCGAGCATAGGCCGACGTGGCCGGACAGGGGTCTCCACGGTTCTGGCAAACCAAGACCCGGTGCCTACCAAGCCTTAATGGGCCCTATCCTAACATGAAGGTTAGATGCAGGGACTTAACTACATGGTGCCTGCCAGGCATCGGCATTTTGAATTTTCCATATTTTTAGTGGTTTTCAATATTTCCTTGTTTTTTTGATGTTTTTTATCTTTTCATCATTTTTTTTGTTTTGTGCTAAGGGTAGTATTTCTTAAGATAAAGCCCATTCCAAGGATGGGATAACTCGGTCCCTTCGGCGTTGACTAGCTTGTAGGCGTTGCCAGGGTGCACGGCTTGAATTACAAATGGTCCTTCCCAATTGGGTTGGAGCTTAGAACGCGGCCCTCCAGGTTTGACAAAAATTCTTTTTACGACCATCTCACCGACTTTGAATTTTCTCTCAACGACTTTCTTTTGGTAAAAGCGAGCGAGTCTATTTTGATACACACGCGCGTGTTCGGCGGCGGCCAGCTGCTTCTCATCCAAGAGTTCCAACTGGGCGAGGAGTGAATTACGACGATCGTCGAGGGGAAATTCCTCATCCAATTGTACCCTGAGAGAAGGGATCAGAGTCTCGTACGGGACTACCGCTTCCATACCATAAGTGAGGGCAAATGGAGTCTGCCCGGTGGGGGTACGGATTGAGGTGCGATAGGCCCATAGGGCTTCGATAAGCTTTTCTGGCCAGTCTGAAAACTTACTAGACTCGCAGGTTTTTTTGATGATTTTGAGCAATATTTTATTGGTGGCCTCCGCTTGACCGTTACCTTGTGGGTAATAAGGCGATGAATGATGCAACGCAATTGCGTACCTTTTGCAGAGGTCCTGTAGGTCCTGAGAAATGAATTGTGGCCCATTGTCGGTGACGATCGTGCTTGGGACGCCGAATCTGGCAAGAATGTTCTTCATGATGAACTTGCAGACTGTTGATGCCTTGATTTCCGTGTAAGCTTCGGCTTCGGCCCATTTGGTGAAGTATTCCGTTGCAGTAAGGATGAAAGATTTCTGCTTGGTGAGGGAATTGGGATCACCTAGGGGACCAATGATGTCGAATGCCCACATGGAGAAAGGCCACGGGGAGGATATTGGATGAAGTGAGGAAGATGGTGAATGGATTTTATCGGCGTGAAGTTGACACTTGACACACCTACGGACATAGATGGCACAATCTTCTTCCATGGTGGGCCAATAAAAGCCTTGCCGAATGATCTTCTTGGCAAGCATCTGACTATTCACGTGGCCACCGCACACACCCGAGTGCGTCTCTTCTACACATTTCCAAACCTCATCGTCACCAAGACATCTTAACAGAATACCAGTAAGGCTCCTCCTATAGAGTAGACCTCCAACCAATGTATATTTCTGAGCCACCCTTCTTATGGCTTTCTTGTCCTCTGCGGTGGCCCCTTCAGGATAAGACTGATTTTGGCAATATTTGACAATTTCATAGAACCATGGTTTCTCTTCATCAGCCAGTTCTTCTTCGGCCTCTGCCAACATGAGCTCCCTCTTCTCAAGGATATCTTCCTGCAGGATCTTCCTTGCTATCCTGTCTTTGATGTTTACGTAGGAAGCATCATCGACTGCAGGGGCGTGAAGTTTGTAGATGGAAATGGACTTAAACCATCTTCCTAGAGGGAACCTTATGGATGATGCCAATGAGGCGAGGGCATCGGCGAGAATATTCTGATGACGAGGGATATGAACAAAGATCAGTTTTGTGAACAGTTTAGCAAAGGCAGCAGTGAGTTCTTGGTATGGCTTGAGTTTGGGATCGCGAGTGCGATACTTAGTGAGTACCTGGCGAAGGATGAGTTGACTATCACCTACGACTCGCAACTCAGTGATACGAAAAGAATGAGCGAGTCCTAGGCCAGCTAGAAGAGCTTCATATTCGGCTATATTGTTGGTGACTGGAAATTTGAGCTGGTATGCCAATGGGAATGTGAGGCCTTCCGGCGACAGGAGGGCGATGCCGATTCCTCTCCCTTGAGAATTCAGAGCTCCATCAAAATATAGTGTCCACATTGGCTCATCTGATTGGTTGATGGACATTAGTTCCTCATCTGGAAACTCTGATTGGACGGGATCGAACTTGGGAAGAGGATGGTGAGCGAGATGCTCGGCTATGGCATAACCTTTAATCGCCTTTTGCTGGATGTAGGTGATGTCGAACTGAGAGAGAAAACTTTGCCAGCGTGCTAGCCTATCCGTAAGGACGGCTTTCTCCAGAAGGAATTTGATAGGATTCATTCGAGCAATCAAGTGGACTTCGTGAGCCAAGAAGTAGTGCTTCAATTTCTGCACTACCCAAACGAGGGCAGCACAGGTTTTCTCCATGCAGGTGTACTTCTGCTCACAGGGATTGAGAAGTTTGGACAAGTAATAGGTTGCCCGTTCCTTGCCTTCTTCATCAGCTTGTGCGAGGACGGCTCCCACGGAGTCATCCAAGACTGAGATGTAAAGGATCAGAGATTTTTCTGGTTTAGGTGGAATGAGAACGGGTGGACTAGCCAGATATTCCTTCAACCCTTCAAAAGCTTTCTGACATTTAGAATTCCAGTGGAATTCTACTCCTGGCTTGGTCAACTCGTAGAGAGGTCTACACCTTTGTGAATGTTGAGACACAAACCGACGAATAAACTGCAGCCTGCCGATTAAACCTCGGACTTCCCTCAAATTCTTGGGAGGCGGCATATCCCTGATAGCCTTGGCTTTGTCGGGATCTATCTCGATCCCTCTTTTACTCACAATGAACCCCAGCAATTTACCTGACGACACACCAAACACACACTTTTTCGGGTTCATTTTTAATTGGAATTCCCTTGACCTTTGCAAGACCTTAGCCAAAACTTCTGGATGTTCCATCCTGGTCCTTGATTTCACCAATAAGTCATCTACATACACTTCCAAATATATGTGCATCATGTCATGAAATATGGCCATCATCGCTCTTTGGTAAGTAGCTCCAGAATTCTTTAACCCAAACGGCATGACCACGTAACAATATGTTCCCCAAGGGGTAGTGAATGACGTCTTTTCCTGATCCTCTTCTGCCAAACGAATTTGATTGTATCCTGAAAATCCATCCATGAAAGAGAGGGTTTCAAAACCTGCCGTGTTATCAATCAACACATCAATGTGAGGTAAGGGAAAATCATCCTTTGGACACGCGCGGTTAAGGTCCCGGAAGTCGATGCAAATCCTGACTTTCCCATCTTTCTTCATGACCGGGACAATGTTCGCCACCCATTGAGGATAAAGAACGACTCTAATGAACCTGGCTTTGTGGAGCTTATCGACCTCTTCTTTCATTTTCAAAGCCATCTGAGGGTGGAAACGCCTTAACCTTTGTTTTACCGAGATGGACCCTGGTTTTAGGGTTAAACGGTGTTCGACCAAGGTTGAATCCAAACCCGGCATATCCTCGTAGCTCCATGCAAACGTGTCCTTATATTCCTTGAGGACCTCGATTAATGCCTCTTCTTCAGAGGGTGGTAGGTTGTCACTTATGAGGATGATCCTAGGGTCTTCCTCAGTCCCCAAGTTGACTTCTTTGGTGGATTCTTCTACGGCGGTTGACGGCTCGTCGAATCTCCTCATTCCGCTAGCGTATGCGCCCGCCGCATCCTCATATTCTTCACCCTCATCTTCAGTGGGGCATTCTTCATTCGTGATCTCGTAGACTCCATACCCTTCATCAGATGCACAGTCGCCCTCGCATTCTATTTCGGGTAGCTGGATGGGATTTTCTAACAACTGGGGGATGGCAAGAAGGGCCTGACACCTGGCGGCCAAATCCAGAAGGAATCGACGAGGGATCTGTCTACCCTTGGATTTCTTCCTAGGTACTACCCTTGGCCTATCATTCCTAGATTGACTGACAATATTTACAGACGAAGAGGAAGATGAGGAGGATGGTGTAGAATGTACAGGAGAAGACCCCTCAGAGGAGGGGTAGAAAAGGTCGCTCATCGGACCTTGGACGGGTGGTCCGCAAGGCGGTACGCACCCGTGGGAGATGTAGGAGGTTTCCTCAACGAAGATGTGTTGTTGGAGAGTTTGAAAATTGATGTTTTTTTTTCGTTTTCATTTTTAATGACAAAGCAGTGAAAAGAGATTGGAGGAGAGAGGAAAGTGGTTATGGCTAGAGGATTGTGGGGCTCGTAGAGCAGATCATGGTTGAAGACCTGGCGCGGGTTGAAAAGCCCGCGTAGGTATGTAAGCAAAGAAGGGGACCTGGGAAGATCATCAGACAATTGTCTGGCCCAGGAAGAAGATATCAGCAAAGGCTGAGACGAGTGGATGGAGAGGATGGCGGCTAATGAGCCGTCGACGGCAATGTTGAGGACGGATGAAGATCCGTCGATGACAGAGTCCTTCTGGCGAGGACGAGGATAGTTTGGAACCTTGGCAAGAGTGGTAATATTCTCTGGTATTTCGGAGATCAATGGTGGTCCTTCAAGCTGTGGAGATGAGAACATCCTTTCCAGTGCAACGGAAATGTCCCATATGTCGAACCATTTGTCCCACTCGCATTCCGGATCTTTGATCTTGTCTCTTTTGGTGATCCTCGGACATTTTTCAGCCAAATGTACAGCATGTGATCCTCCATATGCTTCTCGTGGGTGATCTCCCATCTGAACAACGGGCCCTCTGTTGAAGTGGTTTGATAGAGTCCACGTGAGGGGCTTCCAATCCGCCTTGAATGGTCCTTTGAAGCCTAGGCCAAACCTGCGGTTCGGCCTAATTTCCTTTGGCGGTTTGAGCATTCCCTGTAACTGTGCGCCCAGCCCTTTTCCTTGTTGATAGCCGATGTTCCTCATAATCTCCCAACCTTTGGAGTGAAAAGGGAGACACGATGTTGTGGTTGCCCTGACCGGCTCTTTTGGTGCTAGTGGCATGCGAGATGGATCACGCACGTCCAGCAGTGACAATATGGGCCGATGAGACGGCCAAACAGAGGGCAGAGAGGTGTTGATAGCATCCACTGTGTGAAGGACAGGTGTACTGACTACTTTAATAATTCTCCCGTTGTAAGGAAACTTCAGGCACTGATGGTTGGTGGAAGGCACAGCGTCCATGGCTTCAATGTAAGGACGACCCAGTATAGCCTTGAATGTGGGGTCCATGTCGAGGACATGGAATTCCGTGGGAATTGCCATGGGGCCTAGTTCTGCCTTCAGAATAATCATCCCCTGCGGCGGCCTTTTGCTATTGTCATAGGCCGTGACCGTGATCGAGGAAGGTCTTATTTGTTCCTCGTCAACCCCACACAACTGAAGAGTGCTCATGGAGATCACATTTATGGACGCACCCGTGTCGACAAGACATGGGTTTATGGATACCCCATTAATTTTTATTGAAATGCACAATGCATATTTCCGAGATTCCTTGGGAGCGAGCTCGTAGTTGTGGAACATGATGGCCGGTTGTGTGTCTGTTGGGGTCAGGACGGTCGAAATCTTCTCCACGGGGAGGTCTTCATTAACCATGACCTTTTGAAGATATTCCATCAAGGCCGCCTGGTGGGATGTGGATCTTTGAAGTAGCTCTAGGATGGAGATCCGGGCAGGCGTCTTGTCCAAGTGTTTCAGTAGATCATACTGTGTTCCAGGGATAGCTCTTTCTGGTTGTTCTGCATCATCCTTCTCTGGCTGAGATTGCTCGGGATTCTGACTGTTGTGGGGGAAAACCCTGTGGAAAATCCTTCCACTCCGGAGTACCATTGCCTGCGGCTTTTGTACCTCTGTGGGGGTAGCAGTGGGTTTTAACAGGGGTTTGAGGGGTAGTAGTGGAGGAATGGTTGATGAAGCAGGGGTGATGACGGGAGCAGGGATTCTGATGAGGGGTTTGTTAGGTGGAGGCATGGCGGAGGTAGAGGGGATATCGCGCGGATTATGAAGGATAAGGGGTTTGGAAGGTGGAGGTGGAGGTAAGGTTTGAAACGGGTAAAGGTTTTGAGGCGGATGGTGGGTGATGAGTGGTTTTGAAGGCATTAGTGGTGATGTGGTGGAGAAAGACGGGGTTATGTACGGTGGGCGGATGATAAGGGGTTTAGAAGGCGTAGGGGTAAATGTGGTAGAGGTGGATGGTAAAGTGGGGGAGTGGGAGAAGGTGAGAGGGTGTGAAGGCGTAGTAGAAAGTGTCGGTTGATAGGAGGTCGGGGTGCGGATGAGAGGGCGTAATGGTAGTGGAAATGGTGAAGGTGATACCGATGCGGGTTGATGAGAGAGAGGTGCTACCCGGGCAAGGTGAGGGGGTTGCATGACGATAGGGTTGGAGGTATAAAGAATGGAGGTACTTTCCTGGTGCCACACCTGCTCTCTCCCGACTTCCGGGAAGGAGGAGATGGGGTTAACCTGATGATTGGGCTGTTGGTGCTCCGGTAGTGGATTCTGGATTATGCCCATGTCGGGCTGTTGTTGTGGGGCCTGCTGAGGCTGCTGTTGTTGTTGTGGTTGCTGCTGCTGCTGCTGTTGTAACTGCTGCTGTGGCCTCTGAGGAGGTCTCCTAGCCTTGAGAGCCGCGACGTACCGTCTCATCTCATCCCAATCTATTTGATGTTCATCATTCATATCATGGATGTAATCTTTGAAATGGAAGCAGTAATCCACTGTGTGTCCCGGCTGCCTGTGGTAGACGCAGTATTTGGAGGTATCAACATTTGGGGGCCAGGCGGGCCTTTCTCTGGGTAGGGCGAGTTGGTTTGATGCCATGAGGGCATTAAAAATATCTGCTAAGGTTTCTGGCAATGGTGGATAGTAGGCTCTCTTAGGACCGAGCGGCCTCCTTTGTTGCTGTTGGGGACCATAGTTCCCCGGGGGTGGAACTTGGTTGTACTGAAGCGGTGGTTGTTGTTGCTGAGGTTGTGGTTGTTGTTGCTGGGGTTGGCGTAATGGAGGCATATTATCCTGGGGTGGATTATTTTGGGGTGGAGGACGGAGAGGGAAAGGACCTGATTGGAGGGGTAGTCGGGGCATTTGTTGAGGCCTTGGGTTGACTGCATAGTTGGCATTGTTGACCGCACTGACTTGCTCATTTGTCACGACCCCTTCTGTGGCTCCGCCCGGGACACCAGCGCCTGTCTTTCTGACCACTTTGGGCTTCGGCGACTCAAACATGTTCATGATGGGGGAGTCTTTTAGCTGGGTTTGGATGTATCGGGCCCTTTCATAGAGTTCCTCCATTGTAGTAAGTTTATTCATGGCGAGGACGTGTCTGAACTGTGGGGTTGCATTAGACACAATCATTTTCACTTGTTCGGGCTCAGAGAGGGTATCCCTTATTCTTTCCGCCAGAGACCTCCATCTATCAGCATATCGGACAAAATCCTCGTCGGGTTTCATCTTTTCGGCCACTAGGTCGGTAATGGAGAGTGAGGGACCGACCCTATCCCTATATTTCTGTAAGAACCTTCTCTGCACTATTTCAAAATTCTCGGCTTCGCTGGGCTCCAGAGAATAGAACCACTCAAGCGCGGGACCATCCAATGATCTCCGAAAGAGGTATGCCAGGGACCTCTGATCGTTTTGCCAATAGGAGGACTCATACATGAAGTCCTTGAGGTGAATGAAGGGGTTGCCGGTACCATTGTATCTGCGGTACGTGGGCATTTCGGAGGGAGGAAGATGAATGACGGGGAGGATTGGCAAAGCAACCTCCGGGGTGGCTTTCACGTCCACCATTCTTCTCAGATTTTGAAACTGCTCGTCCATGCGATTGAACCTATTGAGGAGCGATTGGGCGAGCTCCTCTGGGGGTGAAGGTGGCACTTGCCATTGGGGGAGAAACTGTCTCCCGGAGACTTGAGGGGGAAACCCGGAATGAGAGGGAACTGTCGGACCACCGACAGTTGGCCCTGGCTGAAACGGTGTGTGAGGAACACCGGGAGTTTGAGATTGTGACGGGAATTGGAATGAGGGAGGTTGTTGGCTCGCTTGTCCTTGAAGCGAGGGAGACTGGATGGCTTGCGCCAATGAAGGAGATGGAATGGCCTGCACGGACTCGTGGAGAGGTGCGATAGCCGGAGTTGACTCCTGGGGCGTGGGGGAAACAGATTTCCCCTTTAGAATGGCCTGGAAGGCCCGGAGCTGTTCAGAGGTAAGCTCCGTGTTGGCGAGGACGCCCAGTAAGGAAGTGATATCCTGTGGCGGGGACGTGTCCCCGGCAATAACCTGCACCTCATGCGAGGGGTCATGAGAAGGACCCGAGTCCATAGCATGGACTCGCGGGTCGGCTGTCAAACCACGGCTAGGGTGGTTCTCCTGAGAAGACTCGTGAGACATGCTCACAGTTCTCCCAGAACGCAAAAACATACACTAGCAAGTAGGTAGCAGAGATTATCAAACAAGTGGATGCCTTTACGCCCTTTTTTTTGTTTTGATTTTGATGATTTTTTTTTTGTGTGTTTTTAGCGAGATCCGAAGTTCACACAAGATAGGGACCCTAGTTTATTTTTGTTTCACCGCCGTGTCAGCTAGGGTCTCTCGTCTCACCACGAATGAAATGACTAACTTCGGGGAACTTCAATGGTACAACCAGCCCAGTGAACGAAGAGGAGATTCTTCGATGTCGGGGACTTACGGAGGTCCCAGTGTAGGAGATTCTAGTCCGTTGAGAGGAATTCCCAAACGGAGAGTCCTTCCTTCACCGGGAAAGGGTGATCCTCAAAAAAATGAAAAAAAGGATAGAAAAGAGGAATGGATGTATGCAATGGAATGCTGACAGATATATGGAGTGGGAAAACAACAGAAATAACAAACATGTAATAACCAAAGAACCAATCAGAACTGACGGTGCTGCCGTGAGCACAACGGGGGCGCGCGTGGGCGCCAAGGTGGAGAGGCACGGGTGGTGCCGAACTTGCAAGGGTAGCCGGGAGGAAGCAGTAGAGGTCCCACCGTGATCGCCAATCTGTGAGCGACGTCACGCGGTTCGGAGTTCGATGGTGCGAGGAAGAGGATGCGGAGAGCGCGCGGGCTCCTCTTTTTTTTGTTTGTTTTGCTGCAACACAGAAATGATAGAGAAGAGAGAAGGGGCCACCACGGGAGATTGCTCCGTTGGGGCGAGCGGGACAAGTATAATATAGCAAGATATGGGGTTCAAACGGCCATAGCGGGAAGTGACTCGCCGCGGCCTCGGGGGGACGGGAATGGTGCAGAAATTAAATAACAAGAATTGAAACGGCCATTGGGGAAGTGACTCGCCGCGGCCTCGAGAATATGAGCATAATATAGCAGAATAAAAGAGAATATAAGAACAGAGATTTAAACGGCCATTGGGGAAGTGACTCGCCGCGGCCTCGATGATATGAGCAGAATATAACAGATTATAGAGAGAATATAATAACGGAAATTTAAACGGCCATTGGGGAAGTGACTCGCCGCGGCCTCGATGATATGAGCAAAATATAATATAATATAGAAAGAATATAGGAACGAAAATTTAAACGGCCATTGGGGAAGTGACTCGCCGCGGCCTCGATGATATAAGCAGAATTTAACAAAATATAAAGAGAATATAGGAAACGGAAATTTAAATGGCCATTGGGGAAGTGACTCGCCGCGGCCTCGATGAAAAGATGTGATCGCCAGGGGCCGAAAGACCCCAAAATAAGAAAGTGATCGCGCCTACCTCAAGAGCGGGACATGGCGGGTTGCTTCTTCCTCTCCTTCCGGCCGGCCGACGGAGAGGGCTTTCCTCGGGTACCCTTGCAAAACAACGACAAATAAATGACAAGTGGATTAGAAAGATGGAGGTGTAGTATTCAAATCCTCGCGGTAAAAATAACGAAATGATGGCAAGACACACACCTGGTTGGTGTTATCTTTTAAACCCCTCTCGGACTCGAGTAGGAGGAAAATGAGATGATGAATGCAAGAAGTATAAGAGAAGAGGCGCCCTTGTGAAGGGGGATAGAGGATGCAATATGATGAATGTAAAGAACTATGGAGAAAAAGGGGAAGAAAAGGCTTATTGGATGAGCCGAGGGTGAAATCCGGCGGAGCTCCGGCAGCGTGGGGACGACGGGGAAGCGCGGTGGATGAAGACGGCCTTCCTCTCGCGAGCGTGAACACCCGAGAAGCCGGCAGAACCTCCACCTACAAAAGAACCCACGGGTTAGAAAATGACTCCGTAGCCTCTGGGCTTCGGCAGCCTATCGGATCACTGCTTAGCTCCTCTAGAACTGAGGGGGTGGGCCTCTATTTATAGAGCTCCGGAAGGTGGAGGCGTCCAGGACCTTGGACACCTCCATCAGGGCCGAAATAATATTTTATTCTATTTTTATTGATTTTTTTAGAATACTTTTATGGGGGCGTCCAGGGTCCCGGACGCCTCTAACAGGTCCACCGAAAACTGACGACGGCCGCACACGGTTTGGCACAACGCGTGGTTTTGTGAGCGGCGCCTCGTGATTCAGAAATGGGCGCGTCCAGTCAGCTGGACGTCTCTAAATTTGGCTTTTTTCACACACGACAAGCCGTCGTTCGGTGGGCGGCGCCCGTGAGGGAATTTATGGAGGCGTCCAGGGTCCTGGACGCCTCCAAATATATATTATTTTTATTATTTTTTTGTCTTTTATGCCAGGGCTGGATTTTTGATTTTTTTATAATTTGTTTTTATGGAGGCGTCCAGGGCCTGGACGCCTCCAATAATATATATTGATTTTTTTTTGTTTTTAATGCCAAGTGGCATTTTGATCATATTTTATTTTTATTTTAATGGAGGCGTCCAGGGGCCTGGACGCCTCTATTAATATATATATTTTTTATTTATTTTTAGGGCCCTGAGAAAATGTTAAAATAAATTAAAAAGATGGGGGCGTCCAGGGGCCTGGACGCCCCCATTAAGACCCACCTGGGTCTTTAAATCAGGCGTCGGCGGGCGCCCAGCAGACACCCTTCTTGGTCCCGGAACCTCTTGATGCGTCTGACTGGTGTTGATGCCGTCCGAATGCCGTGACGAGATGATTCCGGATGCCGAAAAAGGCGGAAGAAGACTCAGGAAAAGGAAGCACTCGAGCGATTCGAAATGCGTAGGCCATCGCGGGGCGTCGTATAGTAGTATGAGACTTTCTCATGAGACGTCAAGAATGGCGTGTCTACAGGGTCGACCCCTCTGCTAAGGATCATGAAAAGTGTTGTTTAAGCCCTTTTAAGCTATGCAAACCCAATGGCATTAATGCGACTAAGGTCCCTTGATTCCGGATGATTAATTCTTATGGTTTGAACCTTTAAAACCATAGAAAAAACTAAATTAGTATGGATTTGAAAATCAAATAAACCTCTCCTTTGAAACTAGCATTTCTTGAATGAGTATGAACAATATAGCATGCAAATCAACCTGGAACACCATCATCTCAAATGCCATGATCTCAATAGTGAAAATGTGAGTTCAAAACATAAAAACTTGCACATTCACAAGTCTACCAAATTGGCAAGTCAAACTCACCACCCACATTAGTATATCATTAAACTCAATAACTTGAAGCATTAAACTCAATAACTTGAATTCTTATACAACATGAGTTTTGATCTTAAAATAACCACACTATCAACTCTCCACAACCATATATCAATTTCAAACTTCATAACTGTTGACACCAGTTTTTAGCCCGCAAGTTGCCTTATTTCTTTTATTTATCATTTTTGATGTCCCGAATTAACCATTATTTTGGAGCCTTCCTTGGATAGATTTCGAGCCCATTTTATTGTTCTCTAGCCTTTGGGCTTCATAGATCATGATTTCTTTGAGCCCTGAGACTTATTTTATCAACTTCCGGCCTTCCAAGTCGACTTACGGCCCATAGGTCGACTTCCATTAAGCATTCGCCCCCCTTGACTGCGCAGTCCTGAACACGGCCCTTTTTAATCCTCTTCTATTTGTCTATTCATTAAGTGTCCTTCACCAAAGTTGTTCACGTTTTAAAGCCCTACATTTTCTTCTTCTACACCATTGGCCAGTTCTCCACTGATTTCATGTTATTTATATTTTTTTTGGCAGGCTGCGCTGTTCACCTGCATCCTAGCATTTTCTCCCTGTTATGCTCTTCTTCTCCTCTTGATCTCTTCATGAAAGTTGTTCAATTTTTTGTTATCTACAATTTCTTCTTCAACAACTTTCACTAGTTCTGCACCATTTTTGAGGTATTATCTGATTTCCAAAATCTATCACATCCTGCCTAGAAAATTTTCTTCCATCAGCCTAGCGGTCCTGGGAAGACCGCTAGGTGATGGTGGTGGTCTTCCCAAGACTGCTAGGCCCCAAATAGTGATTGTATTGTCCCATTGTACCTTCTATTGCCTTGCGGTCACCCCCATGACCATTTGCGGTCCCCTTGCGGTCTTCAGTAGACCATTTTCCCTTAAATAGTGCCCGTTTGAGCCCGTTCGCCCCTGTTTCACTTGCGATCACTCCATAGATTGTTTGTGGGTACCCTAGCGATCATCCCATGACCATTTTCATCAAGAAACGGCCCTGTGATAGACCTTTTTTAGAACAGAGAGTCCAGATGTTCCCGAACTCTGATTTTTTCGCCGCTGGGCTCTTTGGACTCCTTGTTGACACCACTTTCGAGGGAGACAAGCCTCCACCTTGGTTTCCTCTGACTTGGGACTCTTCCCACCACTATTATCTGGAGATTTATGAATCTAAATCCCTAAAAGTGATTTATTATCTCCTATTTCGAACTAGGGTTTCCTGCACTCCTATAAATAGAACCCAGTTCGCAGGTCTCGAAGGGGGGGCTCTTTCTCGGTTCAGGGTGAAGCCATGCTGCAACGTCATCCCGTCTCTTCGACCTCAACCTAAAGGGGGAAGTATTAACTTTCAATTCCTCGTCCAAGGGCTTCATTTTATTCTCTCTATTCTTAGTTCTCTCCCTCCTAATTTTACAAATCATCACAAATCTTTATTTTCTACACTTTTCGTCTACACATGCACTTTTCTCCATTTTGCATAGCATATTCCCGAAGTTGTGCTGCGTGATTTTTTAATCTATTTGTTCATGCATCATCACAATACATACACATATCTTTTGCACCCTTCCATAGGGGTTAAAAACCTCCCCCCGGTGCGTTCTCCCCCTTTTATTCATGCTATTTTGTCACTACGGGATTGATGCTACACTTCATATTCTAATGGGTTTTTATCTTGTGGTTTGATCTTTGTTTTGCAGGAGAGCATGATATGAACGTGAGGCCCTCTTCCTCTAGCCGGCTGGAAAGAGAGGAGGTTGAATCCACGAAGTTCCCCACACCCCTTCATTAAGCGCAATCAAGTCTTCATCTTTCCAAGGTATACGGCGTCGTTCTTCTCATATCTTCATCCTTTTGGTGTTGTTGCAACCTTGGTGGCGATCACGGTTAGTATTACTTCTCTTTCATCGCCCCTTTGATTCATACTTCTATTGCGTATTCATGTTCATATGTTATTAGCATAGTTAGGGAGCGGGTTGATAGAATAAACATGAACAACCTCTATTTTTTGGCGATCACGGTGGGACACCTAGTGCCCATCACTTTATTCATGCTCTTTTGTAAGTTGGGTGTGTGCATGTGCATGTTTAGATAATATTTTCTACATTTTCCTGTTGTTATCGGCATTTTCGGGTCTGTCAGAGCCTTGCGATCCTCTCCAGGAGCGCCAGGCACCCCTAGCGGTCATCATTGGGCCGCCAGGGCCTTTTTGCTGGCCTTGCAGTCGTTTGGTAGACCGCAAGGGGGTGACAAACGGTCATCCAAGGACCAATTTCTGATGTTGGCAGGTCTGCGCACAGGCTCACAGGGGCATCTTGATTGGGCGATTTAGTTGATTTCCCGGGGTCGGATGACCCTATTCTTGGACCCATTATGTAGCCCTTTGTATTGTCTTTCCATCCATATATTATATGCATCATTTGAGTCATGTTTGCATAGTTTAATCTTACCTTCATTTTTGAGTTTTCTGCATAAAGTTTCTAGGTAGACCCAGGGATAGGTTCACAGGTACGTCTTTCCTTGATGATTTGATTAGGCTCCTGAAGTCTGATTGCTTGTTTCTTGGTCCCATCTTGTTCCCCTTTGTATTGTCTATCCATTCATATATTATTTACATTATTGAGGTCACATTTGCATAGTTAAATATTATCATCATTTTCACATTTTATGCATAAAATCTGCATGCAGGTTCAGGGATAGACTCACATGTACAACTTTGATTGATGATTTGATGGGCTTCCTGAGATCTGATTGCCTGTTTCTTGCTTCCATCTTGTTCCCCTTTGTATTGTATTTCCATCCATATCTTATTTGCATTATTTGAGTCACGTTTGCATAGTTAAATCTTATCTTCATTTTTACATTTTGTGCATAAAATCTGCAAGAAGGTTCCGGGGCCGACACAAAGGTACACCGTTTCTTCATGATTTTTCATGTCTTTTAGTGCCTGATTGTGCCTATTTTTGGTCTTGCATTATTGTTCTTCATATCGTCTTGGATTTCTCACTTTGTTTCCATCCATATCAGTGTGTTTGCATAGTTTAAACTTGTCTTGAGTTTCTAGTTTTATGCTAGAATTTGCATGCACTCTGGTGCACATAAGGCCATGCATTCTTCATACCATAGTTGCATACCCCCTTGGTAAGTGATCCTCTCACCTCCATATTCCTTGGGGTCAACTAGGTGATCTTATCTGGGACCTCCATAAGTCCCCGTGAGCCATGGATTCCCACACGGACGTCGGGCCGGTTGTACCTTTCCACCCCTTAGGCTTGCATTTACATTCGTATGAGGGAGTAAGCCTTAGTCAACCCAAAGTTTGGACCTTATTCCCGTAGGATTCCTATCTCGAGGGAATTATTCTTAATTCAAATCATTAAAAGGTCTATTAAAACTTCTAAAAAAAATTTCCATCATATTAACTTGTTGGACTTGGGTGAAAACTCTCACATTGCATAGTTTGTGTTGTTTGGGCTTGTCTAGGCCCATTAGTGGTGTTTGTGTGACATTCCTTCATCATCTACATGTTCTTTTGTTGTTAGACCCATTTAGCTTAGCCCATTTTGTGTGTCCATTATCTAGTCCATTGTCTTAGGTATATCTTCCATTGGTCTTTGCATTAGTGGGTCAGCCCTCGTTATTCTCAAGCCCATTAAGCCCTTGCTGCCCTCAATGTACTAAGTCTCCATTTACCCTCATGGAGCATCATTCCAACCCCTTGTACCATTCTTCTTCCCAATCTTCTTCTTATTCCCGCATGTAATCCTCTTCCCACGCGGGCCCATCTTCACGTAGTCCCTCTGATCTATCCAAGAAACATGCTAATCTCATGGCCCATCTATCATGCCTTATTCGTCAAATAAACTCGGCCCAGGCCGAAAGGCTCAGTTCAAATCATCTTCATGGGCCCTCTTCTTTTAATGGGCCCTTTCCTTCCCCTTCCCACGCTACTGGCCCAATTTTCAATAGCTGATCCCATACTAATGGGCCGCATTCTTCTTCTACTTATGCTACCGGCCTAATGGGTCCTTATGCTCATGCTTCTTCCAGGCCCGCATATCCTTCCACTCTTGGAATGGGCCCTTTTTCCTCTCAGTCCAGGTGTCATGCCCCGAGCTTTTAATGCAGTGGAAGGAATATCATAACGTGAACAGTCGGCATGGTAAGCCTCTCGCAAGCAAGAAATCAGAGCCCAAGACAATCACATAAAAGTAATTACACAAGTAAAATTTTCCTCAAATTCCCACTTTATTTCATACTAATAACCACAAGTACATTAGATTCATGACTTAACCATTCTTACATCATAGAATCAAGAAAATGGAAAATTACAATATGACTAGACTAGACACTTTGATCATCTAAGGCTTCTCTCATCTTGAAAATCTTCATTCACTCTCGGACCCGCTACCCGCATATTCTGAATCCGAACCACTAGTATTTCCTAAAATAGACAAGAAAATAGGTATGAGCACACTTGCCCTGTAGGTATCTTCGTATCAACATGAAGGCCATATTTAAGTGATTAATATCTTAGTTCTAGAATTAAGATCAAAATAAGAATATGATAAACAAGCGATATAAACCGAAATAACCAAGAAACATGAAATAACTAATCAAGTAGATATGAGCGAGTGTAGACCATAAACAAGAAAGAATAATCATGTAGATGTATATTTGGCCTTTCATGAACAAGAATGTACGAGCATGTAACTAGAAAGTACTTTACACAACCTTGTAAAGGCTATGCATTAACAAGCATGTAAATTTCTTAACGAGCCTCGTGAATTTCACTCATTTATAAGAGAAAGTACTCCCAGCGTAATGCGATGCTAGTATCATCGTACCCTATAGTTTATAACACATTTCTGACCATCGGCCTTGAGGACTAGCATGGAGCCCTTGGACACAATCCGTGCCCGATCTTGCATCTTCAAGTTATGAATCCCGTTACTTTCATGAGATATAACAATAATGTCGGCCAATAATTCAATTTCCAAATAACAAGTTTCATGATCAAGTAACCAAGGAATAGAACGTACCAAAGTTTGATATGATTCCAAAGAATGATTTAAAAAGGACATTATACTCCAGCGACATTCCGGTAGCATAACGGTACATTCATTAAATTCCTTAACTTAATGTTAACCTGTTTAACATAGTTTGGGACTCCATATAATCCTAAGATCATCTAGAAACTCAATAAAATCCAACCCCAAAGGTTAAACATTGGGTTAAACTAATTCAGAAACCATGCGGTCGTTTACTAGATCATTTCATGAACCAAGCGGTCTAATGAAGGGCCGCTTACAGAATCTGACGGCAACCATAAGGCCGCTAAGGTCCAGAATGCATAAAACATCAGTAAAGTGCTTCCTAGACAATTGGGTTTTAATGCTACAACCAGCTCGGCGTCCTAGTGGGAATCCCATGCTCGCGGAGTCTTACAGAGACCTTAAAACATAATCCCCTAGTCCGACAGAAGGAACATCCGGCGGAGAGGTTCATAAGTCCAAGAAAAATATGCCTATAAGTGTAAAGTGTAACTAATGGTCACATACCGGAGTATATGCCATGTACTTAAGAAAATGACTCATAGATGAGAAAGATCGTGATAAAACAACGATCAAGTTAAAACTAGACAAGCTGTGAACCACGTGAAATGCAATTATAAAATTATAAGGTTTTGGCCATGAATTTAGCATAAGTTTAAAATAATACCAACGTGCATAAGGAACATGAAATCTGCTATAATAAACAATAATATAGCCAAGTGTATGAAAACAACACTTAATACAGGAATAACCTAATTATCTAGGCTTAGCATAAGATATATATCGCTATTCTGCACTATGTTTCGAGTTAATAATTAATGCAAAACTCAAAATCGTCAAACGGTCTCGGGAGGACCGTTTCATGGGCTCTAGCGGTCTATCGCAGGGCCACTAGTGATTTCAGGCGATCTTCAGGAAGACCGTTTCTTCCTCTGTAGCAGATAGACGTTAAAAACCGAAGTTCAAGGCTATTTTAGGGCAATATACGGCATGGAAACGATATAAATTATGTAATGAACATGTTAGAAGAAAGGTAGGCCAAGAATATGCATAGGAGAATGTAAATTAAGTAAGAATTACATCTTTTTCATTAAAGGGTTGGGATTATGCATGAAAAATACACTAATTACTAATACCCAAAATACTCCATGTATAATGCATGAAATCGACTAGAAATTGAGGGCTTTTACTCCTAAGATCATGTTTAAGCCGTTCATGAGATAACCTACCTCTGGTCTTGTCCTTAAACAACGAATTAAGTGTTAAAAGTTGACCCTAGTTCTTGAACTGAATCAGCAACTTCGTGGCCTTCTAACTCTTGATTCCCTTTACCTATGACCACGAAATTTGGAGTGTAAGAAGAGGGTACTATAAGGTACAAATAACTCTAAACAACCTCTATCGAATTATCTCATTTAGGTCTTCTATCTTGCTGATCAATCTGACCCGGGCCCACAATTTCTTGAGATTCTTGTACCAAACTAGCGACTTTAGATGCCTCTAACTTTCTATAGGCTTGATCTGCTAGAACAAAATTTTGAGAGTAGTTAGATCTTAGTATTATGAAAAAAAACTTCTAAAGATCATACCTCTAATTCGTCCTCCTTACCTTAGTTCCACGCTAGCCAAAAGTAAGGGTCGCGTAGGTTGATTCTGGGGCCTAATTATAGGGTTAGCTAAGGTTTTAGGGATTAGAACGAACATAGAGTCCAAATTAGGTTTTCAATTTGATCCTCTAGCATTCTAGACTTTTCTAACTAAAGGATATCATTGATCCTAGGTGATTAGGGTGCAAACATTCCCATCTTTTTATGCCTTCTTCTATTCACGAAATCTGCAGCGCTTAGCGGTCTAGGTGTAGACCGTTTCTACTGTTGGCACCAAATTTGAATAGTTTCAAACTCTTTTGACATGATCTTCTCTTATTATCTATTTATTTATCCGTTTAAGGAGTAATTATTCCCCCTAAATTTCATAAATACACTAATCGAGGCTTCTAGAATATGGGCCAAACCTTATGGGCTGGGTTTCAGGTCCCTTTGGGCCTCACATAAATATTGGGCTTTAATAATTAGATTTAATTAACTATAATTCATTTAATAGTCTCTTAGCCTTGAATTAATTTTATTTATTTCTAGAAAAATCTTAGAAAATCTGAATATATTTCTAGAAAATTCAAAATATTATTTACAAAATCTTGGGGTATTACACCATCCCCTGCTTAAGAGAATTTGGTCCCCAATCTCAATATATGGATTTTACGAAGAGTGTAATTATAGTTGAATAACTCGGGAAATCACTTGCGCATGGCTTCTTCAGTTTCCCATGTTGCTTCATGTGGCCATAATTTGGTCCATTGGACTTTGACCATTGCAATAGTCTTTTTCTGAAGTTGACGTACTTCCCGTTCAAGTATTCTAATTGGCTTTTGCTCGTAGGTCAAATCCTTCTTAATCTCCAGGTAGTCATAAGTTATGACATGAAATGGATCGGAGAGATACTTTTAAGCATTGATACGTGAAACACATCATGCACTTCAGCTAGTTGAGGGGGAAAAGCTATTCGATATGTAACTTCACCGACCCTTTCAAGAATCTCAAAGGGGCCAATGAATCTTGGAGTGAGCTTGCCTTTAATACCAAATCTTCGAATACCTCGACCCGGAGAAACCTTGAGAAACACATGATCTCCCACATGGAATTCCAGGTCGCACCTTCTGTTATCAGCATATGATTTCTGCCTATCTTGGGCCATCTGGAGTCTCTCCCGAATAAGCTTTATCTTTTCGGTTGTATCTCATATAATATCGGGCCTGAGAAATTACCTTTCTCCTACTTCACTCCAACATATAGGTGAACGACAGCTTCTACCATATAGTGCCTCGAATGGTGCCATCTGTATACTAGCTGGTGGCTATTGTTGTATGTAAGTTCCACTAGAGATAAGTGATAATGTCAATTTTCTCCAAAATCAAGAGCACAAGCCTTGAGCATATCTTCTACTACTTGATTGGTTCTTTCTGTCTGGTCATCAATTTGTGGATGAAAAGTAGTGCTGAAATTCAATCGGGTTCCTAGAGAATGTTGTAGCCCTTTCTAAAATTGTGAAGTAAATCGAGGATCTCGATCAGAAATGATGGTGTTAGGGACACCATGTAATTTAATAATCTCATTTACATATAAAGTAGCTAGCATATCTACAGACCATCGACTTTTAATAGGTAGAAAATGAGTTGATTTTGTTAAACGGTCTACGATTACCCATATTCCATCATGTCCACCTCTTGATTTAGGCAGTCCCATGATAAAATCCATTCCTATACTCCCCCATTTTCATTCTAGAATTTCCAAGGGATGTAAGTTTCCAGCATGCTTTTGATGTTCTGCCTTAATTTGCTGACAAGTAAGACAACGTGACACGTAGTCTGCTATCTCTCTCTTCATATTGGGCCACCAATAGTTTCCCCTAAGATCTTGGTACATCTTGGTAGCACCAGGATGAACGGTATACTTAGATTTATGAGCTTCTTCTAAGATCATTCTCTTAGTATCAACATGATCTGGGATACAAATTCAACCTCGAAATAATAATCTTCCATCATTTGCAATAGAGAAATCCGGCCGTTGCTCCATATCAGCCTTAATTTCCAACAATACTGGATCGTTTTCTTGTAACTTTACTAGATCTTCAATCAATGTTGGATGTATTCTAAAATTGGCTATAAAGTAATCTTCTATTTTCAGATCAACATCTAAATTCAACTGAGCAAACTCAGAAATAAGATTGGACATACCTTTCAGACTGGATAATTTCCCTATCGGTTTCCCGCTGAGTGCATCGGCAACAACATTTGCCTTTCCAGGGTGATATTGAATAGCAAAATCAAAATCCTTGGGATACTCCAACCATCGTCTTTACCTCATATTCAACTCCTTTTGAGAAAAGAGATATTTCAGGCTCTTGTGATCTGAATACACAATATTTTTTTCTCTATAAAGGTAATGACGCCAAATCTTCAGAGCGAATACTACAGCAGCCAGCTCTAGGTCATTGACATGATAATTTTCCACATGTTTCTTTAATTGTCTTGAAGCGTAGCAAATGACCTTGTTATTTTACATGAGCACACACCCTAGACCAATGCCAGATGCATCAGAGTATACTTCAAATCTGCCACCTTCAACAGGCAAGGCCAATACAGGTGCCGTGGTGAGATGCTTCTTAAGAGCCAAAAAATTTTCATCACATTCTTTCGTCCACTCAAAAGGGTTTTCCTTTCTAGTGAGTCTGGTCAAAGGAGCGGCAATTTTGGAAAACTCCTTGATGAATCGCCGATAGTAACCAGCCAAGCCAATGAAACTTCGAACCTCAGATACTGTGTTCGGTCGGCTCCAATTCTTAACAGCTTCAACCTTAGAAGGATCTACTGTAATGCCTTCTTTAGAATTGATATGGCCAAGGAAAGAGACCTCCTTAAGCCAAAATTCACATTAGTTTAATTTTGGATAAAGTTGATGTTCTCGCAAAGTTTGCAAGATAACCTTTGAGTGTTGCTCGTGTTCCTCCCTTGTCTTTGAATAGATGAGGATATCATCAATGAACACGACCACGAATTGATCGAGATATCGTCGGAACACGTTGTTCATTAGTTGCATGAATGCAGCAGGTGCATTAGTTAAACCGAACGGCATAACCACAAATTCATAATGTCTGTATCAGCTTCGGAAAGTAGTCTTGTGAATGTCTTCATCCTTGACCCTCAGTTCATGATAGCCTGACTTGAGATCGATCTGGGAGAAGTATTTCACACTAGGCAGTTGGTCAAACAGCTCATGAATATGCGATAGTGGGTATTTCTTCTTAATGGTAAGTTGATTCAACTGCCGGTAGTCAATGCATAGTCTGAGGGAACCGTCCTTCTTCTTGACAAATAAGACTGGCGCACCCCAAGGGGATGTGCTAGGTCGAATGAAGCTTTTTTCTACCAGCTCCTGAAGTTGCTTCTTTAGTTCCTTCGGTTCCATGGGGGACATCTTGTAAGGTGCTATTGACACTGGTGCTGCTCCGGGTGCGAGTTCGATGGTGAAGTTAACCTCTCTTACGAGTGGTAAACCGGGCAACTACGAAGGAAAGATATCAGGAAACTCCTAAATTACAAGGATTTCGTTTATTTGGATTTCCTTAGACTCGGTAACCACTACGGAGGCAAGGAAAGCTTCACATCCATGCTAAATGAGTTTCCAGGCATGAAGGGATGAAATAATGGCGGGATGTTTCCGGTATTTGATGCCCAAGGAAGGAGAATCACGGGAGACCTGGTTTTCGGAAAGAGATCATCCTATTTCGGCAATTTATGTAGGCATCATGGTCTACCATTCAATCAACCCCTAATATGGCATCATAGCCTTTCATGTCAAGACATACAAGACTAGCATGAAGATTATTTCCTTCTATAATTGCCTAACTATCGGGGTAATAAGTTGTAAGCCTAGATCTAGAACCTAAGGGTGTGTTAATAGCTAGGTCCGATGGTAATGGAATCACTGAAACTGGTAAGGTTTTTGCAAAAGTAGTTGATATAAAGGAATCGGTAGCACCAGTATCGAATAACACGAATGCGGGATGGGAATAAATATGAATAGTACCTTCAATAAGACCATCATCCTTAGGTGCTTCCTCATCATCTAGAACGGCGTTGAGATGAGCCTGTCGCTTTCATCCACCACTAGAAGACTGATATTTCATAAGGGGGCAATCCGGCATGCGGTGCTCCCGGCTTCCACATCTTAGGCATGCACCTAAGCGCTTTCATGAGCGAGTGTAGACCATAAACAAGAAAGAATAATCATGTAGATGTAAATTTGGCATTTCATGAACAAGAATGTATGAGCATGTAACTAGAAAGTACTTTACACAACCTTGTAAAGGCTATGCATTAACAAGCATGTAAATTTCTTAACGAGCCTCATGAATTTCACTCATTTATAAGAGAAAGTACTCCCAGCGCAATACAACGCCAGTATCATCGTACCGCATAGTTTATAGCACATTTCTGACCATCGGCCTTGAGGACTAGCATGGAGCCCTCGGACACAATCCGTGCTCGATCTTGCATCTTCAAGTTATAAATTCAATTACTTTCACGAGATATAACAATAATGTCGGCCAATAAATCAAGTTCGAAATAATAAGTTTCATGATCAAGTAACCAAAGAATAGAACGTACCAAAGTTTAATATGATTACAAAAAAAGATTTTAAAAAGGACATTATACTCCGGCAGCATTCCGGTAGCATAACGGTACATTCATTAAATTCCATAACTTAATGTTAACCTTTTTAACATAGTTTGGGACTCCAGATAATCCTAAGATCATCTAGGAACTCAATAAAATCCAACCCCAAAAGTTAAACCTTGGGTTAAACTAATTCAGAAACCATGCGGTCGTTTACTGGATCGTTTCATGAACCAAGTGGTCTAGTGAAGGGCCGCTTACAAAATTTGACGGTCAACCATAAGATCGCTGTTGGATTTTGTGTCTTCCCTAAGTGTTTTGATGATGAGCAACACTATGTTAATTGTTGTTGATATTTTTGATCAGATATCTTGCACTTGAGTTATCCATGGTTTTATATGAAAAAGCTGCTAAGAGGTAACACTTCGTGCGTTCGTACAAGTTCGGTCTTCGTGTTGTTTTCCTTAAACATCATGTCTTTCTTACTTCGCGTTTTCACCTCGTGTCGAGTTAGCCATGTTGTCGTCTGATTGAGTGTTGTCTTTCACCTCGTGCAGTCTTCGTTTACTGTGTTGTTTCCATGTCATCCTTAGCTCATGTCATCCGTTTGTATTCCTGTCTTCGAGTCTATTTTCGCTGAGTCTCTAAGTCAGTCTAAGTTCAAGTGTTCATTTCACTTCGTGTTGTTTTCTCTTCTCATGTCTTCGTGTCGTATTCCTGAAGCTGCTCTAAAAGTTCTGATGAACTTCGAGTAGTTTTCCTGTAGACCTCGTGTCGCTCCTACTTAGTAATCACACTTCGTGACGGTTACTGTTGTCCATGTTTTCGTGTTGTGTTTACATCTTCGTGTTTATCTGTCTTCGTGTCGGTTTCTATTTTTCGTCCTTAAGTTGTGGTCAGCCCGTGTTGTTTTCATCTCGTGCTGTTCTTACTGGCTTCGTGTCACTTTCTGTGTAGTGTGTGTTTGTCACCACTATACTTCGTGTCGTTTTTTTTCACTTCGTGTCAAACTTCACTTCGTGTTGTCTTCACTTCGTGTCAAACTTCACTTCGTGTTGTTTTCACTTCGAGTCGTTTCTTTATATTCTATCTTCGTGTTGGTTTCTCGCTTTAGACTTCGTGTCGTTTTCGCCTTGACCACACATCGTGTTGCCTTCCGTAGACCTCGTGTCTTGAATATTTGCAACCACTTCGTGTCGGTTTCTGTCGTTAGCCCGTGTTGTCCTCGTGTTGTTTTTGCTTTCGTGACCTCGTGTCTCTTTTGGCTTATAACCTCACCTCGTGTCATTTCCTTCTGTGTGTCTGACCTGTTACAGAGTATCTCGTGTCGTTCTTGTGTCATTTCGAGTAATAGTCACGTCGTGTTGTTACTATATACCTCATGCAGTTTTGGTTTTTGTGGCCATGCAGCGTATTAATGGATTTAATCTCATTACAGGTCCGAGGAAGAACATTCCACACTCCTCGGCTGCACGTGATCCGAGACAAGAGGAACCACTCTGATAAAGGCATGTGGCAGGAAGATTCTGGATCGAGCGTGGGAGGCACACGCGTTCTGTGCCCTATCCACCTGCTGTTACTGCTATAAATAGAATCCTTCGTCCTCAGATGAAGGTGATCGAAGAAGAGTGGCATAGAAGAAAAAGCAAGAAAATAGAGAGCCCTTCGATCCAGGAAAAGAAAAGAAAGAAGAAAGAATAGCAGAGAGAAAAAGAGAGAGAGCAGAAGAGTGATCAGAAGAGTTGTTCTGACTTGCGGATCAAATCCGAAGTCTATTGCTCTGTACTGAGCTACATTGTTTCCATTTTCTGGCATTTGATTTCCTTCGATCGTATTTTTCATTTATTGTTCTTACCTTTCTTCAACTGTTCTTGTTTGTGTTTCCGATCCTCTGGACTGAGGTCGGGGTCCTCCTGTGAGATCAGGAGAAGGGAGAGTCAATCTCCAGTCTGCAAGCAGCAGGTGGGCTGCTTGTAGGTTCCCTCCGGGTTGGGAGGAAGAGGGGTCTTCGACCTCTGGTTCACTAGTAGCAGGGCTGCTACTAGTGGGGTTCCCTCTTGGTAAAGAGGAAGAGAGACGAGAGTCTCTGGGTTCTAGTGACTGCTGGTCGCTAGAGGTTCCCTCCTGGTAGGAGGAAGAGGAGAGGTTGTTCTCCTGGGAAGCTGTGTATCAGCAGTTGTTTGGCAAGCTGTGTTGCCCAGCCTTTAGTGAAGCCACACTCGGTTTGAGTGTGGGGTGGATGTAGGTCTGAAGGACCGAACCACCTTAAAATCCTCTGAGTCCTTGTGTGATCGATTGTGGTAATATTGTGGTATGCCTTCTATTTGCTTGAGCTATTAACTGCATTGCATCATTTTCGATAGTCGGAGCTCGAGGTTATTTACGTTTAGCGATATACTCTGCAGTATTTTTTAATTCTACGAAAAACAGTGATCTATTCATCCCCTCCCCTTCTAGATCACTTCATATTGTACTTATCAGTTGGTATCAGAGCAGGTTTTTCCCAGAATGTGGTCCAACGGCCAGGGAAACAGATCCACTGGTCCTCGCAGTTTCATAGCTGATGGGCAGTCTATCACCCGTCCCCCCTTCTTTGATGGTAATAATTACTTCTTCTGGAAGAACAGGATGGAAGTCTTTATCAGGGCCCAAAGCCACAAGCTATGGAAAGTTATTACAGATGGTCCATACACCCTTCCACCGAATGAAGATATGTGGACAGAAGATCAGGTCAAACTCTCCGCACTGAATTGGACAGCTCTTAACATCATACAGTGCGCCGTCCACCCGGAAGAGTATTCGAGGATCTCAGCGTGCAAGACTGCAAAGAACATGTGGGATGATTTGCAGTTAATTCATGAGGGCACATCTCAGGTGAAGGCTACCAAGATCAACATACTTACAACTCAATATGAGTTATTTAAGATGAAGCCAGAGGAGCCGATCACAGAAATGTATGCCAGATTATCTGTGATCATCAACAGTCTGAAGGGCCTTGGAAAGGATATTCAACAAGAAGACATAGTCAGGAAGATCCTTAGGTCTCTAACTCCCGTCTGGGAAACCAAGGTGACTGTAATAGAGGAATCAAGAAATTTATCCATCATGACAGTAACCCAGCTGATTGGATCCCTCATGACCCATGAAATGAATTTCAAACATGGAAACGATGGGCATGACAGAAAGGGAAAGAATGTTGCTCTGAAGGTCTCACGACATGCTAAGAAGAACAACAGCAGCAGCAGCAGCAGTGATGATAGCAGCGAAGGCTCTGATGGATTCTCAGACCTGGACAAGGACGAGCGAGCTATGCTCACCAGGCAATTCAGAAAGTTCCTGAGAACTAATGGAAAATTCTACAGGAGGAAGAAATTTAATGCTGCAATGAAGTCTCCTGAGCGAGGATTTGAGAAGAACCGATCTGCTAAGAAGATCACTTGCTATCATTGTCAGAAACCCGGTCACATGAAAAGTGAATGTCCAGAGCTACAAGCTAAGGCTCCAGGACACCAGAAGAAGATGGTGCACAAGAAGAAGAAGGCCATGCTGTGCACATGGAGCGATGAGGAGGAGGACCCAGAAGCCACTTCGTCCAGTGAAAATGAAGAAAAGATCTGCCTCATGGCCGACCATGAGAAAGAGGTAACAAACTTATTTGAGAATTTTACCTTGGATGATTGGGAGGACGCCTATGGCGACCTGTTAAGTAAATATAATTGTTTAAACAAGGAGCACAGAATGCTTAGACGTAAGTTTCATTCTCTGTCTGAAGAACACTCTTCTATTGTCACTAATAGCATGAAAACCAAGGAGATGGCCATTGAGCTAGACCAGGTTAAAGGTGAGATTGAGAGGTTGAGAATGGAAAGAGAGGAGAGTCTAGCTAGAATGGATGAGCTGAAGTGTAAAGCTGAAGAGTGTAAAGGAGAGATTAGACTGATGGCTGAAAAATATGAGGCAGTTAGAAAAGTTAATCAGGAACTCCAGGACAAATGCAATGAATTTCAGAAGGAGATTGAGGACAAAGAAAAAGTGCTTGAGAAGTTTACAGAGGGGAGAAACAACCTGAATGTCCTTCTGGGGTCGAGGGTAAACTTCAATAGGGAGGGATTAGGATACAATCCTACTAGTAAAAAACCCTTTGAATTTAAGACTACCACGTTCTGCCCCGTCAAAGGCAAAGAGAAACTGGAAACACCATCCAGTTCCAAATCTGTCTCTACAATGAAGTTTTCGACCGGCAAATTCATTCAATCCACTGGTCAGCAACCTAAGTCGGGAAATCCTGAAACAAGAACTGCTCATGTGCAACAGGTGGGGAACAAAGGTTCTCACAGAACCAGTCCTATTGATGTCACAAAAAGGGTGAAAAGTTTTGTTAAGAAAGCTCATCATGCTAATTATCAAGTAGAACATGGCAACGTTCACCAGGTTCAGCACAAATTTTATTGGAGTAAAAATGCTTACATGAATTATGCTCAACACACACGCGTATCCTCTAGGAGGCCAACCAACAATGTCTTTGTTCAGAAACAGCATAGTTCAAATAGGAATAAGCTTATTCAACACCCACCAAGAAACGACAAAAGGGAAGAATCAACCCACATAAAACCACTGAAGAGAACTATAAAACAAATGTGGATTCCCAAGTGTTTTTTGCATAATCTGAAAACTGGTTCTGGACCCAATTTGAATTGGGTCCCACATTACTCTGTCTGAATTTTTTGTAGGTCAGCCTGGCAGCTGAGCATAACAAGTGGTATCTTGACAGCGGCTGTAGCAGGCACATGATAGGAGACCGGTCTAAATTCAGCAAACTAAAAATGAAGTCTGGGGGCTTGGTCAAATTCGGAGGAAATAACAGAGGTAGAATAATTGGAATTGGTACGATTGGTAAGTCCTCCACTAACTCCATTGAAGATGTGTATCTTGTAGAAGGACTTCAGCACAACTTGGTAAGTATAAGTCAACTTTGTGACAAAGGACACAAGGTACTCTTTGACCACAACTCGTGCACTGTTTTTGAGCTGAACTCTGATAACATCATGTTCAACGGTCATAGAGTAAATAATGTGTACATCGTTGATCTAGATGATAATTCTGAAACAAACTTGTGTCTGTCTGCTAATTCTGAACAGGTTGCTTTTGACTGGCATAGGCGTCTAGGCCACGCTAGTGTGTCTACTTTGAATAAACTGTCTAATTATAACCTAGTAAGAGGTTTGCCCAAAATAAAATTCCAGTTAGGGTCCAAGCTCTGTGATGCTTGTGCTCAAGGTAAACAGACTCGTGTAGTTTTTAAGTTGAGAACTGAAGGTCTCTCATCTAAACCACTACAGCACTTGCACATGGATCTCTTTGGTCCTACTCGAATACAAAGCCTGTCAGGTAAGAGATATGGTCTAGTCATAGTTGATGACTTCACTAGATTTTCTTGGTTGTTCTGTTTAGCAAATAAAAATGATGCTTTTGTTCACTTTGAAGAACTTTTTAATAAAATCAAACTGCAAGGTGAACATAATATCATTACAATTCAGTCTGACCATGGAGGAGAGTTTGAAAACTCTTCATTCTCTGAATTTTGCTCAAGAGAGGGAGTGACTCACAGATTTTCTTCTCCCAGGACACCGGAGCAGAATGGAATTGTTGAGAGAAGAAACAGGTCAATAATTGAAATGGCCAGGACTATGCTGATTGAGAGTGGACTTCCAATGAGATTTTGGGCAGAAGCTGCAAATACAGCATGCTACATTTTAAATCGAGCCTTGGTAAGACCTACTCATAAGAAAACTCCTTATGAACTCCTCAAGGGTAAGCTGCCAAACATTTCTTACTTTAAAATCTTTGGTTCCAAATGTTTCATCCACAATAATGGTAAGAATGGTTTGGATAAGTTTGAAGCAAGAAGCTCTCCTGGAATTTTTCTCGGATATTCAGAAACCTCTAGGGCTTACAGAGTCTTCAATAAAGATGAGCAAACTGTTGAAGAAACACCTCATGTAGTGTTTGATGAGAATGTTCTATCTGACAAAAAGATAAATGATGACAGGGAGTCACCTGATGAGGGAGATTTCTTGGAGAAAATTGAAGAAGAAGAGATGCAGTAAACTGCTCAACCAGAAAACTTACAACAAGAAGGAGCAACTGAGGTAGGTGAACCCTCAGGTGAGGTAATATTTCACAAAGATCTTCCTAGTGAAAATGTCATAGGTAATTTGCATGATCCCACTAGGACAATGTCTCATTTTAGAACTGTCCAAGAACAGGACTTAGCTGCTTTGACATCTCAGGTAGAACCCAAGACTGTGGAAGAGGCTTTAAAGCATGATTCTTGGGTATCCTCCATGGGTGAGGAATTAAATCAATTTGAGAAAAATAATGTATGGAAACTAGTTCCTAGACCTGAAAACACTCATGTCATTGGCACTAAATGGTTTTCAAAAATAAGATTGATGAAAATGGTGCTATCTCTAGAAACAAAGCAAGACTTGTAGCTCAAGGCTACAGTCAAGAATTTGGTGTAGATTTTGATGAATCCTATGCACCAGTAGCTAGGATGGAAGCTATAAGAATTCTGTTTGCATTTGCATGCTGTAGAAACATTCGGCTACAGCAAATGGATGTCAAAAGCGCATTTTTAAATGGGTTATTGAAGGAAGAAGTATATGTTGAACAACCTCCTGGGTTTAATTTCTCTGTTCAGCCTAACATGGTTTTTAGGTTGAATAAAGCCCTCTATGGATTGAAGCAGGCTCCCCGAGCCTGGTATGAGAGACTTTCTGAGTTCCTTGTGAGCAAGGGCTACACTCGAGGTAAGGTTGACCAAACCCTATTCACCAAAAGTCTCGGAAAGGAGTTAATTGTGGTCCAGGAATATGTTGATGATATCATTTTCGGATCTAACAATTCAAAATTATGTAAAGATTTTTCTGAGTCTATGTCCCAAGAATTTGAAATGAGTCTAGTTGGCGAACTAAAATATTTTCTTGGACTGCAGGTCAAACAAATGGAGGATGGTTGTTTCATAAATCAAACCAAGTATACTCTGGAGATGCTGAAAAGGTTTGGAATGACCAACCTCAAGACAATCTCAACACCCATGGGTACCAGCTCCTCACTGGATTCAGACGAAAAAGGTAAAGAGGTGGATGCTAAACTATATAGAGGTATGATCGGTTCACTCCTCTACTTAACTGCATCCAGGCCCGACATTCAATTTAGTGTAGGGATGTGTGCCAGATACCAGGCTAGGCCTACTGAATTGCATCTGGCAGCTGTAAAGAGAATCTTTAGATACTTATCTACCACACATGATCTAGGTCTCTGGCATGCAGATTATGCAGGATGTAAATTGGACAGAAAGAGTACTAGTGGTCACTGTGAATATCTAGAAGGATGCTTAGTCTCTTGGGGATCCAAGAAGCAACACTCTGTGGCTCTTTCTACTGCTGAAGCTGAATATGTAGCAGCGGGGAGCTGTGGCACACAGGTTATATGGATAAAACACCAGCTTCTGGACTACTCAGTTGAGCTAGGTTGTACTCCTATCTTTTGTGACAATACTAGTGCAATAAATATTGCAAAGAATCCTGTACTTCATTCCCGAACTAAACACATTGAAATCAGGCATCATTTTATTCGAGATGAAGTAGCTAAGAGGACTTTTGAGTTGATCCATGTTGGCACTAACTCACAAATTGCAGATATCTTCACTAAGCCACTGGATACTGAAAAATTTAGCACTTTGCGCAGAGAACTAGGTATTTACAGAATTTCATGATTGAACATTTGATTTCTGAATACCATGTCATGTGTTATTGTGCTTATCATATTCATTGTCTGTTGCTGAAGAAATAACTTCATTATGAGTGTTTGGTGACTCACTCCGTTTTGATTGAATAGTCTGTTCAAACTTCATGGTGTTCTCTTTGAAGTGTTTTGAGGGTTGTCTTGGTTAAGTCTGTGTTGGGGTCAAGGTCTCAGGGGGAGCTAGATTTATAATAGGTGCTTTGGTCTTTGGCCTAATTTGAACATACTCCGAATGACATCTTGCTGACATCAAAAGAGAATCAGGTTGATTAGGTGTATAAAAGAAAGTGTTGGATGCTTTATCCTTTAAGACTGTTCATCTAATTTCTTGTTGGAATTTCAGCTGTTAGTCCCACTGAGATCAAAATATGTATTCAAAGATTATCTTCCTACACGGTAACTGTCTTCTGATCTAGCCAGTACAGCATACCTACTTAGTCAATGTTGAGTCCGAAATGAGGTATTTTGTGCTCTAGTCTGAATCACCTTGGATCTGGTGTATTGTTCTCAAACGGACTCAAGCTTAATTAACAAGGTTTTAAGAGCTGGTTAATAAAAATAAAAAATTTCATAAAATTGTTGTCAACCCTGTTAACTGCTCATTGAGAAACTGGGATTTTCATCAATGAAGTGAAAAAACATCCCATGTCATGAGATGGCAGTACTTATCTGGTTTCCTATTAATTGTCTTGATCATACAGAGCTATGGTACATATCTGGTTAGTAACTGGGGTGTCTGGCCTCTGATAAAGGTGTCACCTTAATGTCAACACCAGTTAGAATACTATCTCTGTCTTCTTGTCAGAAGGGGTAATGTGGTCCTGCCACCGAGTAACTGGGGTTTCATGCCTCTAAACAAGGTGTCTCCCTAATGTCAAAGGTGTACTTGACAGACTTACCTTTGATCTTGACTATCTTTAAAGATCCTGCTCACTTGAAGTATAGCACTTGATTTGTTTGTTCTCAATACCATAGGTCTTTGTCTTCAGACTGTCTTACTTTATACTCTCTCAGTAAAGACTTACTTTGATCAAACTGGTATCTTGTAACTCACTTGCTTAGAATCTGGTTCTGTGTATGGAGCGAATCCTTATTCATAGTTTTTGCACAGTCTTGTAGACACGCTAAAATTGACATTATTTTGAGTATATTTCTTATTGCTGTGCAATGCCCCATTTGACCCTCAAATTAGCTTGTTTGAGTGGTTTTTCCCATTTTTCTAGATTATTTTCCTATTTTTCCCCATTTATCTCCTCTTTCCTATTTTTCTGGATTTTCTGGGTATTTATCTCAATTTTTGAAATTCACGACCTGGGTAAGGGCGTGTTTTTAACAAAACATGACCTGATCTGGGGCGTTTCTTTGAGAAAGGACGACCTGACCTGAGGGCGTCAATTCTTTGTTTTGACCGACTTCCCCATTTGAGCTCTTGAAATTAACGCCCTTCCCAGGGGCGTGTTTTTAAAAGTGGCTTTGATTGAGGCGTGTTTTACATTTTTCAAATATGGGGAGTTTTTATTTCTAAAATTTGGTTTTTGAGAAACGCCCTTGTGCAGGGCGTGTTTTTAAGAAACGCCCTCTAGGTAGGTCGTCAATTCAACAATTAACGCCCTAAACCAGGTCGTGTTTCACTTTTGTGCTCCGAACGAACGCAGCCTTTCCCAGAGAGCCTCCTGCTTCGTTTGGGCTCTTGCCCAGCTTGATCCTTTCCCCCTTGGGCTCTTGCCCGTTCTTATCCTTCTATCTTTTTGATTCGACCTATATAGGATTGCTTCTGCAGCTCTGTTAGGTTGGGATCCCCCTCTTTTCTTTTCTTCCTTCCCTCTCTCCCTCCGTTGTTCTTCTTCTGTTCTTCTTTCATTTCTTTTCTTTTTTGTCTTCTTCTGTTTTCTCTTTTCCTATTCTTTCCTTCGCAGGTTGCTTGGCTAAGGAGGGGTTTCACGTTCAAATCTTCATCTCTTGGAAGACTTTCTCCCCATCGAGCATTCAAGCCCAAAAGCAACAGGCTCCTCTTTTATTTATTCTTCTTTTTTTACTATCATCATTCATATGCATGCATGTTCATACACGTTTATATAATTTTTCCAACTCAACCACGTTGAGTATCTCCCCTTTAAGTGCAACTCTTGCACTCTTTCCCCTTATTCTATTTTGCATTCATCATCATATTTTCCACACCCTCTTTGCATAGGGGTTTAAGGGCAACCACCCTTAAGGTGTGTCTTAATCATATGATATTTCATGCTCATCTATTCAAGAATTTGATGCTACACCCACCTTGTTTCTAATTCAATTCTTTTGGTGGTATTTGTTTATTTTGCAAGGGTAATAAAAGCAAGAACTCTCTTCATCGGCCGGCCGATTTGAAGAGAAAGGAAGCACTCACATCCCCGCACTTTTGAGGTATTTTTCACGATCATCCTCCCTATTTGTTATTGATTATCTTTTGAGGCGTTCGCATCTCTGGCGATCACACACACACTCCCCTTAGCACCTCGTGCTCACGCTTATTTATTCATATTCTTAATTTTTCCTTAAGTGGATTTTCTTAGAATCTACAAATTCACGATCACGGTGGGACCCTTTGTGTTCTTCTTTCATTACCCCTTTCCCCTTAGGCACCCGCGTGTGCCATCTCCCTTATTTGCACCCTCGGTGCGTCTCCCTTTTGTGCCCCTCGGGCACCCTCCATTGGTTTTGTCCTCTTCCCTAAGTGATTTGTCAGTTTGTTGATTTTTCTTTAAAATCTCCACTTATTTGAAATTTTGATTAGCATGCTTATATTTGTTGATTGCCTGCGACTGTGAGTCGTTGTTACTATTGGCCGTGGATTGAGAATTAACGCCTCTGTCGGAGGCGCCTTTTGATTTCACGCCCTAACCCAGGGCGTGTTGTTTGAAGTTAACGCCTTCTGACAGGGCGTTTGCTATCTGTCTCCAATTAGTTCTGCTTGCTTGGTGAATTCACGCCCGTTGCAAGGGCGTCTTTATCTTTATTAGCGCCTCCCTTAAAGGCATTTTCTTGGATTTGACGCCCTCTGGACAGGGCGTCCTTTTATTTACAGCGTCTCATTCTAAGGCGTATTTCACCCTGCCCCTGGGCCCCTCACGTTGATTCACGACAGTCACACTGTCGTGTCCTTCTTTAGTAGCGCCCCCTTCCAGGGCATGTTTTTACTGTGGGTTTCCAGAACCCCCCGGCTGTGGTTTTTCATGATATTTCCTGCTTATCTTTATTGATTATATTATTGTGGTTGGCCTGTTTCCCCTGTTGCATTCATTTTTTGCATTGGTTTGGGGAGCCCCCTCCTCTTCATTAGGATCCACACACCCTCTTGGAATCGGGACGACCCTCCATTGAGCATTCCGTCTCTTTGGACTGGAAATCCCTTTTCCAAGCCTCCGTAAGTCCCCGCACCCGTGGATTCCCTCACGGACGCCGGGCAGGTTGTACCCTTTTGAAGTCCCGAGTTAGTTGGCCTATACGTGGTGAGAGAGGATCCCTAGTTGGCATTGGAGTTCAACTCATATTGAAACTAGGTTCCCCCCTTGTCTGAATCATTCCAAACTTTACTAAAATTTATTAATTCACCAAGGTTTAAACAAATAAAAATCAAGGTAACCATTCCAACTTGTGTGTTTCTTTGCAAATTGTTTGCACATTATTTGGATTGCATAATGGCTTACTTTGATAAACAAAACAACATGTTTAGTTCGATTCATGAGGATGATCAACCTAGCACATCTTATAATCCTCAATTTCAACATGTTCAACATAATTCTCACCATTCTTTTAAAGGACCACGTCCTCATTTTTATGGTCATGTCCGGCCCATGGGCAATGTCCATTCTCATGGTCCTCCTACTCAATTTTAGGCCTCTATTCCCTCGGGACTGTCTCCTCCCAATGACGAGAAGGTCTCTCGAATCATCCATGCATTAGATCATCTTACCCCTCAACAGATCCAAGCCCTTAAGGCGGCCGTTGAGGGTGCATCTCATTCATCTCTCCCTCCTTCTAAACCTATTCGGGTGGCCCATCACCCACCTCCCTCTTCTATTCACACTCGGGTGGCCCATCATCCACTTACATCTCCTGTTCATGCTACTCGAGTGGCCCATCACCCGCCTCCTTCCATTCCTCCTCCATCGCGGCCCCAAGGCCCATTTATTCCTTGCAATCCGGCCCATCCAGGTTCTTCCATGGGTCGGCCCATTAATTCCCCTCCACGACCTTTTTATATGGCCCTTCCTCCTTCAAGGCCCTGCCAACCTTCTGTTGCTCAAGTCACACCCCTCCAACAATCCCTGCTTGATAAGATTACTTTGATGGAGGAACAAATAAAGAGGGTCACGGCTCCTCCTACTCCAGTCAATCCTCTCCATGCCGCTTTGGACGAGATTACAAAGATGGAGACAGAATGGAAAGATAGGAGGGATGATTATGACGTCGGCGGTTCAAGTGAGCAAGAGCCGGCATTCGAAGAATCCGAGGCAGTATACGATGATGATGAAGCTCCGCAGGCACCCCTTCCGAGTTTCCTTAACTTTCTGCTTCCCCCATTATCATTCGATGAACCTCCTGCTCAGGATGAAGCCACCGTCCCTAACCCTACCCCTGTTTTTGAGACCTCTTGGTGTTACGACGATGGGTCGATATTTCAATCACCCACGCCGACACATCTTGAGTCTCCTCCCACTCCCAACGCCGCTCACCTCGTTCGGCATTTTCTCCGCAGCAAACCCCCACCAATTACACCTCCCACAATTATACTTCCACCAATTACACCTTCACCAATTAAACCCCCATCAATTACACCTCCACCAGCTATGCCATTAACCTCCATATCACCAGCCTCCACTGAGCCCACCTTTGAATCTTCCCCAATTAACCTCCCATTACCACCACCTCAACCTTCCCTTATCCCTTTAACCCCAAACCCACATTGCCTACTCCACCACTTAACCCTTCACCTATGGTTAGTCCTGAGCAGGATCCACCACTTTTTGCACTCAAGCCAACCCCGACTGCTTTCGAGCAAAGGGAGAAGCTCGGCGTGTTTGAACCTCCACTTCCACTTATCCTTTCTCCAACACCTTCCATTATACCTCCACCATTCATGAAGCCTTCCGCCTCCGCCTCACCTCCCTTTACTACTCGGAAGGGGAGCACCGCTATAAGTACTTGCGCCAAGGATGATCAAGAGCCGGGCAGCAAGGATTTGGCTGTGGCTATGCCGTTCAAGATACAGGAATTCATTTGCCGGATGCCAATCCGGGTTATTGTGTCGAGCACAATTGAAGAGGCTAAGCCGCTGCCCTTACTCAGAGGAGAATGCCGGGCGTTGATGTCGTCTAAGGGCCGGGCAGGGCACCCCTTGTTCCTACTTTCGAATTCTGAATTTATTATTCCTTACAATGGGCGATTGCCCATTTTGCTCAACATTCCATATATACCACATTCAATGGGCAACATGATGCTTCCTGTTCCAACTCTCCAACTCCCTCACATTGTTGATCTTTGCCTTCCAAGGGGGTTGCCACTTATCGAAGCTCCTTTTATTGGGCCAATTGACTATACACTTTCACTGCCGTGGAGGGGCAGTTATCTTGGCGCTAAGGGGCCATCTCCTATTTGTTCCATCTTCTATTCATCCATTTCCATCACCTTTTCTTCATGGGCCACTCCAAGGGAAAAGAGGAGGATCTCCCCCTCTTACCCTTCATATTCTTCATCTTCTTTAAATTTCATGCATTTTTCATTCATTCATTCATTCCATTCATTGCACACATCACATCCATCATTTTGCATACATCTGCACCTCCTGATTCCCGGGTTTTCAAACCCGTATCTCCACCATCTTCCGGCACCGCCGGACATTCCGCAATTCTCATCTTGTTCATCTTCATCCACTTTAATCGGGCATGACGCCCCTTTCCATCCTCTTCCTCCGGAACCTCCGGATTCCCCATCTGATTGTCTCAGTCTTTTCCTTGGGCATCACGCCCCTTTCCATCCTCTTCCTCCGGAACCTCCGGATTTTCCTCCTAATCCACCTTCATTCCTTTCTCTGTTTCTCGGGCATCGCGCCCCTTTCCATCTTATTCCCCCGGAACCTCCGGATTCCCCATCTGATTGTCTCAGTCTTTTCCTTGGGCATCGCGTCCCTTTCCATCCTCTTCCTCTGGAACCTCCGGATCTTTCACCCCTCTCTTTGTCCTTTGGGCATCGTGCCCCTCTCCATTTGCTACCTCCGGAACCTCCGGACCTTCCCCTCGGGCATCGCGCCCCTTTCCACCTCATTTCTCCGGAACCTCCGGACCTTCTTGGGCATCGCGTCCCTCCTTCCATCATTCCTCCGGAACCTCCGGATTCTCCGTCTTATTCTCTCTATCATTTTCCAGGGCATCACGCCCCTTTCCATCTCATTCCTCCGGAACCTCTGGACCATCCATCTTTCTTCCGATTCATCTTTATGTTCCTCCGGGATATCACATCCTTCATTTTCTTCCTCCTTTTTCATCATCTTTTTCTCTATTTCTTCCCAGGGCATCGCGTCCCTTCTTTCGTTATCCCTCCGGAGCCTCCAGATTCTTCTTCTGCTCATGATTCTCCTCCGGAACCTCCGGACCCTCCATCTTTCTTCCGATTCATCTTTCTGATTTTCTCGAACATCACCTCCTTCATATTCTTCTTCCTTTTCCATCATCTTTTTCCCTATTTCGTCTCAGGGCACCGCGTCCCTCGATATCTTATCCCTACGGAGCCTCCAGATGATTCCTCCTATCACGATTCTACTCTGCCTCCGGACCCTCCGGATCCGCCTCTTTCTATCTATCAATTTCTTCTTCTAATTCCTCCTGATTCTGGGTCTGACCCAACTTCTTCCACATCCACTGCCTTGGGCATCTGCCCATTCTCTCATTGCTTTCGAGGCTTTAGTCCTCACTCCTCCTTCTAATTCTCCTCTCCTTCTGTAGACTGTTCCATGTGATCAGGGTCTCCACGCCTTAGCAAGGGAGTTCTAGCCCTCGCCTCTTTTCCTTTTTTCGTCTGAGTCTGGTCTTGACACCACTCCTTCTTGTTAAGCCACTTTCAATCCTTTGCTTCCAATTCTTTTGACTGCCAAAGAGGACTACCCCACGATGATCAACCTCGCCTCTGACAACTGCTTCTACAAAGGTTGCAAGGTAACATATTGGCGTAAGTATGCATTTTAATGATATCATTTCCTCATTAATTCACGCATGATTTTCAAGATAAAGTGCTTCTTAACAAGATTAAGAGTGGTGTTTTAAACCTTTATCTTAGGCTTTTGTTGAATCATTTGTTTAAAAAAGAGTCTTTAGGCTTGTTTTTTTTGCAGCACCTCTGGTTAATAAGAACCCCGCGCTGGGAATTCAACATTCTCTCCCCGCTTGTTAAGAGCAACCCTTAGTTAGGCACCGCACACACTTCACGGCGTCCTTAGCTGGCTCCTTTGATAAAAACACCGTTGCTATCTTGGCCATGCCATGAGAATATCTGAAAGTCTTTTCTCTTCTTTATTCGGCCACATGCAGGGGCAAGAGGTTGACGGATGAGATGACCAACTTAGGTAATCCCCAATACGATAGGAGTCTCAAATAGGGGCAGTCTTGACCCAAAATCAACATCAATATGAGTTTTCATATGAGTTTTCATGATATACATCTAGCCAAAAGGGCTATTATGAAAATCAAGTCAGAATTTCGATAAAAGCAAAAGTATGAATTATGGCATGACAAGAGTGGCAAAGTCCCCGCAGGGAAAACCCTGGTCGTATGCATGTCAAGGGTCTAAAACTTAAAGGCACAAAGCCCCGGCACAACAGACTACCTCTTTGAAGGGAACACCTTGGAAAGAATTCAAGTCCCGATATCTCCCATCCTGCACAAAGCTTGTCACAATTATTCTTCTCTTCTCCCGCTAAGACCGAATGTTTCTCGGGTATGGCCTTGGTAGGGGCACCGTTGATCAAAGATGGTCGGTTATAGGGCGCCACCCTTCAATGCACGTCCAGCTTTGGGCAGTTTTAGCGAAAAGGGAAGGAACAAGGACCCCTAGCCAATGGTTCAAAACAACCCTTTGATGCTGCATTAACAATGTCTAAGCCAAAATCCAAAAAAAAAAATTGAATATTTTCCGATCAAAATCCCAACAAAAATTCAAATATTTTCAAAACTCATAAAAATTTGCATATTCCAAAACTCATAAAAATTTGCATATTTCCAAAATCCAAAAATTTGCATTGTATTTTCTGATGGTGTTTTACAGGAACAGCTTTGCAGAGACCAAAAGTACGGGATGAGTCCTATCTCCACTCATTGCTATCAATCTATTGATTCTCCTAATATTCTCATGACATGCCACCCTGGGCATTCTTGGTTATCACCTCCTTATATCATTTTGGTCATATCTCCTGATTATCATTCTAATTATTCATCTCCAGATCTTTCAATCAACTCCTACTAGTTTCTCTGGATCAATTCTGCCGATGGGCATTATCAGATCTTGATCATTCAACTCCAAAACTTGATTAGCCAGATTGGCATCCTCATGACAAAATAACAAACAATGATGCTTTGCAATATCATGATTCAACTCATAATGGTTACTATGTTGTGACATGCTATTGATTCATGCTATGCATGCTATGATTAAATACCTTATTCATTGCTTGTTATATCTTGGCTAATGAAATTTTGAGCGCAGGATAAGAAGCTCTTGGTCCCGCCGGCAGGGCATCATCACTCAAAGTCCCACGGTGCTTACAGCTCATTTCTCAGTTCCCATGCTTATTGATATCACCATCTCCCTGTATGCATTTTACTATATGTTACATACCCTACTAGATTATATCAAGGACCTTGTGGCTTTGGTAAATCTGGGATTTGAGTTCCCCTTCATCAAAAATAATGATGATTCCAGAAGCATCTTAGTCACACGGATAGGCCGTTGAGCCATCCAAGACTGGGGACGATGGTTCCCTTTTGCGAGTTGGTGTGCGGATAAACGGGCTTCGGCTTAGTATCAGCTCGCAGAATGAGTTTCTTGACTCAGTCTCGGCAGTTTAACAATATTATCCTTGATTATTTTATATTTTCGTTTGATTTATTTTTCCTTTTAAACCCAGCATGCATTCATGTAGGACTTTGAAACAATTGTTGAAAAATCATTCTGATAAGCTTCTTTTGAGAGTTGAATTGATCTTAATCTTTCCAGATATGAGATATTCAATGCCGAATTGAGTCCTCAGTTCGTTTTGTTGCTGTTTTGGGTGATTTTCTCGAAAGCTCCTTGTTTGGATTTCTATCATCTTATTTTAATCATTTTCCCCTTGATCCACCTTGGCTGCAGCACGTCCACATTGGCTGGTAACCGCTCCCCAATGGTGAAATCTACAGGTTTGTGACCTGGGGTACTTCCACCGCGTTGGAAGTTGATCATTTATATTTTATCTCCTTCGTGCACCGCGTGCACAACTCCCCTTTTATCAAAACATTGTTGATTTCATTGAATTTCTCGAGATTTGCTTCATCTCGTGCTTTTGATTTAATTCTCATCAAGTGATGTTGATTGCGTGTCTCATCACACCTTGGCATCTACTTTTCAGTTTGCTACGCTCCCTTGCAAAGCAGGTGCCAAGGCGGGACAGCTGTAGACACGCTAAAATTGACATTATTTTGAGTATATTTTATATTGCTATGCAATGCCCCATTTGACCCTCAAATTAGCTTGTTTGAGTGGTTTTTCCCATTTTTCTAGATTTTTTTTCCTATTTTTCCCCATTTATCTCCTCTTTCCTATTTTTCTGGATTTTCTGGGCATTTATCTCAATTTTTAAAATTCACGACCTGGGTAAGGGCGTGTTTTTAACAAAACACGACATGATCTGGGGCGTTTCTTTGAGAAAGGACGACCTGACCTAAGGGCGTCAATTCTTTGTTTTGACCGACTTCCCCATTTGAGCTCTTGAAATTAACGCCCTTCCTAGGGGCGTGTTTTTAAAAGTGGCTTTGATTGAGGCGTGTTTTACATTTTTCAAATATGGGGAGTTTTTATTTCTAAAATTTGGTTTTTGAGAAACGCCCTTGTGCAGGGCGTGTTTTTAAGAAACGCCCTCTGGGCAGGTCGTCAATTCAACAATTAACGCCCTGAACCAGGTTGTGTTTCACTTTTGTGCTCTGAACGAACGCAGCCTTTCCCAGAGAGACTCCTGCTTCGTTTGGGCTCTTGCCCAGCTTGATCCTTTCCCCCTTGGGCTCTTGCCCGTTCTTATCCTTCTATCTTTTTGATTCGACCTATATAGGATTGCTTCTGCAGCTCTGTTAGGTTGGGATCCCCCTCTTTTCTTTTCTTCCTTCCCTCTCTCCCTCTGTTGTTCTTCTTCTATTCTTCTTTCATTTCTTTTCTTTTTTGTCTTCTTCTGTTTTCTCTTTTCCTATTCTTTCCTTCGCAGGTTGCTTGGCTAAGGAGGGGTTTAACGTTCAAATCTTCATCTCTTGGAAGACTTTCTCCCCATCGAGCATTCAAGCCCAAAAGCAACAGGCTCCTCTTTTATTTATTCTTATTTTTTTACTATCATCATTCATATGCATGCATGTTCATACACGTTTATATAATTTTTCCAACTCAACCACGTTGAGTATCTCCCCTTTAAGTGCAACTCTTGCACTCTTTCCTCTTATTCTATTTTGCATTCATCATCATATTTTCCACACCCTCTTTGCATAGGGGTTTAAGGGCAACCACCCTTAAGGTGTGTCTTAATCATATGATATTTCATGCTCATCTATTCAAGAATTTGATGCTACACCCACCTTGTTTCTAATTCAATTCTTTTGGTGGTATTTGTTTGTTTTACAAGGGTAATAAAAGTAAGAACTCTCTTCATCGGCCGGCCGATTTGAAGAGAAAGGAAGCACTCACATCCCCGCACTTTTGAGGTATTTTTCGCGATCATCCTCCCTATTTGTTATTGATTATCTTTTGAGGCGTTCGCGTCTCTGGCGATCACACACACACTCCCCTTAGCACCTCGTGCTCACGCTTATTTATTCATATTCTTAATTTTTCCTTAAGTGGATTTTCTTAGAATCTACAAGTCTGACTAACTGATCTTCAAAAATCCTCACATAAAATTAATGGCTTTCTTAATTGACTAAACATCTCAATAACCTCCATTTATCTGCCTTACTCTGTCCTATTTTTCTCTCTATAGTCAGCAATTTTCCTTTCTCTGTATCTTCAGATTTGCCCCTAGTTTTTGATGATGTCAAAGGGGGAGAGAATTGTGTGGTTTCGATTTCAGAGTTTTTGTTGCATGCCATTGTGTTGAGGGGGAGTTAGTTATCAAGTCTGAGGTAATCTGTTGCTGTGTTCAGGGGGAGTGTTCTGGTGTCATCAGAGGAAGCAAGGAAGCTAGTGCGTTGAAAGTCTGCTTTAATTTGTCTGCATTAAATATCTTGAAATGATCTCTTTTGAACTTATCTCTTATACTTAATATAGTGTTGCCATCATCAAAAAGGGGGAGATTGTTGGATTTTGTGTCTTCCCTAAGTGTTTTGATGATGAGCAACACTATGTTAATTGTTGTTGATATTTTTGATCAGATATCTTGCACTTGAGTTATCCATGGTTTTATATGAAAGCTGCTAAGAAGTAACACTTCGTGCGTTCGTACAAGTTCGGTCTTCGTGCTGTTTTCCTTAAACCTCATGTCTTTCTTACTTCGCGTTTTCACCTCGTGTCGAGTTAGCCATGTTGTCGTCTGATTGAGTGTTGTCTTTCACCTCGTGCAGTCTTCGTTTACTGTGTTGTTTCCATGTCATCCTTAGCTCATGTCATCCGTTTGTATTCCTGTCTTCGAGTCTATTTTCGCTGAGTCTCTAAGTCAGTCTAAGTTCAAGTGTTCATTTCACTTCGTGTTGTTTTCTCTTCTCATGTCTTCGTGTCGTATTCCTGAAGCTGCTCTAAAAGTTCTGATGAACTTCGAGTAGTTTTCCTGTAGACCTCGTGTCGCTCCTACTTAGTAACCACACTTCGTGACGGTTACTGTTGTCCATGTTTTCGTGTTGTGTTTACATCTTCGTGTTTATCTGTCTTCGTGTCAGTTTCTATTTTTCGTCCTTAAGTTGTGGTCAGCCCGTGTTGTTTTCATCTCGTGCTGTTCTTACTGGCTTCGTGTCGCTTTCTGTGTAGTGTGTGTTTGTCACCACTATACTTCGTGTCGTTGTTTTTCACTTCGTGTCAAACTTCACTTCGTGTTGTCTTCACTTCGTGTCAAACTTCACTTCGTGTTGTTTTCACTTCGAGTCGTTTCTTTATATTCTGTCTTCGTGTTGGTTTCTCGCTTTAGACTTCGTGTCGTTTTCGCCTTGACCACACATCGTGTTGCCTTCCGTAGACCTCGTGTCTTGAATATTTGCAACCACTTCGTGTCGATTTCTGTCGTTAGCCCGTGTTGTCCTCGTGTTGTTTTTGCTTTCGTGACCTCGTGTCTCTTTTGGCTTATAACCTCACCTCGTGTCATTTCCTTCTGTGTGTCTGACCTGTTACAGAGTATCTCGTGTCGTTCTTGTGTCATTTCGAGTAATAGTCACGTCGTGTTGTTACTATATACCTCATGCAGTTTTGGTTTTTGTGGCCATGCAGCGTATTAATGGATTTAATCTCATTACAGGTCCGAGGAAGAACATTCCACACTCCTCGGCTGCACGTGATCCGAGACAAGAGGAACCAATCTGATAAAGGCACGTGGCAGGAAGATTCTGGATCGAGCGTGGGAGGCACACGCGTTCTGTGCCCTATCCACCTGCTGTTACTACTATAAATAGAATCCTTCGTCCTCAGATGAAGGTGATCGAAGAAGAGTGGCATAGAAGAAAAAGCAAGAAAATAGAGAGCCCTTCGATCCAGGAAAAGAAAAGAAAGAAGAAAGAATAGCAGAGAGAAAAAGAGAGAGAGCAGAAGAGTGATCAGAAGAGTTGTTCTGACTTGCGGATCAAATCCGAAGTCTATTGCTCTGTACTGAGCTACATTGTTTCCATTTTGTGGCATTTGATTTCCTTCGATCGTATTTTTCGTTTATTGTTCTTACCTTTCTTCAACTGTTCTTGTTTGTGTTTCCGATCCTCTAGACTGAGGTCGGGGTCCTCCTGTGAGATCAGGAGAAGGGAGAGTCAATCTCCAGTCTGCAAGCAGCAGGTGGGCTGCTTGTAGGTTCCCTCCGGGTTGGGAGGAAGAGGGGTCTTCGACCTCTGGTTCACTAGTAGCAGGGCTGCTACTAGTGGGGTTCCCTCTTGGTAAAGAGGAAGAGAGACGAGAGTCTCTGGGTTCTAGTGACTGCTGGTCGCTAGAGGTTCCCTCCTGGTAGGAGGAAGAGGAGAGGTTGTTCTCCTGGGAAGCTGTGTATCAGCAGTTGTTTGGCAAGCTGTGTTGCCCGGCCTTTAGTGAAGCGACACTCGGTTTGAGTGTGGGGTGGATGTAGGTCTGAAGGACCGAACCACCTTAAAATCCTCTGAGTCCTTGTGTGATCGATTGTGGTAATATTGTGGTATGCCTTCTATTTGCTTGAGCTATTAACTGCATTGCATCATTTTCGATAGTCGGAGCTCGAGGTTATTTGCGTTTAGCGATATACTCTGCAGTATTTTTTAATTCTACGAAAAACAGTGATCTATTCATCCCCTAGATCACTTCATATTGTACTTATCAATCGCTATGGTCCAGAATGCATAAAACATCGGTAAAGTGCTTCCTAGATAATTGGGTTTTAATGGTACAGCCAGCTCGGCGTCCTACTGGGAATCCTAGGCTCGCGGAGTCTTACGGAGGTCTTGAAACATAATCCCCTAGTCCAATAGAAGGAACATCCGGCGGAGAGGTTCAGAAGTCCAAGAAAAATGTGCCAATAAGTGCAAAGTGTAACTAATGGTCATATACCAGAGTATATGCCATGTACTTGAGAAAATGACTCATAGATGAGAAAGATCGTGATAAAACAACGATCCAGTTAAAACTAGACAAGTTGTGAACCACGTGAAATGCAATTATAAAATTATAAGGTTTTGGACATGAATTTAGCATAAGTTTAAAATAATAACAACGTGCATAAGGAACATGAAATCTGCTAGAATAAACAATAATATATCCAAGTGTATGAAAACAACACTTAATACTTGAATAACCTAATTATCTTGGCTTAGCATATGATATATAGGGCTATTCTAAATTATGTTTTAGGTTAATAATTAATACAGAACTTAGAATCGTCAAACGGTCTCGGGAGGACAGTTTCATGGGCTCCAGCAGTCTATTGCAGGGCCGCTAGTGATTTCAGGCGTTCTTCAGGGAGACCATTTCTTCCTCTGTAGCAGACAGACGTTAAAAACCGAAGTTCAAGGCTATTTTAGGGCAATATAAGGAATGGAAATGATATAAAATATGTAATGAACATGCCAGAAGAAAGTTAGGCCAAGAATATGCAGAAGAGAATGTAAATTAAGTAAGAATGACATCTTTTTCATTAAAGGGTTTGGATTATGCAAGAAAAATGCACTAATTAATAATACATAAAATACTCCATGTATAATGCATGAAATCGACTAGAAATTGAGGGCTTTCACTGCTAAGATCATGTTTAAGCCGTTCATGAGATAACCTACCTCTGGTCTTGCCCTTAAACAATGAATTAAGTGTTGAAAGTTGACCCTAGTTCTTGAACTGAATCTGCAACTTCGTGCCCTTCTAAATCTTGATTCCCTTTACCTATGACCATGAAATTTGGAGGGTAAGAAGAGGGTAATATAAGGTACAAATAACTTTAAAGAACCTCTATCGAATTATCTCGTTTAGGGCTTCTATCTTGCTGATCAATCTGACTCGGCCCCACAATTTCTTGAGATTCTTGTACCGAACCAGCGACTTTAGACACCTCTAACTTTCTGTAGGCTTGATCTTCTAGAACGAAATTTTGAGAATAGTTAGATCTTAGTATTATGAACAAAAACTTCTAAAGATCATATCTCTAATTCATCCTCCTTACCTTAGTTCCACGCTAGCCAAATGTAAGGGTCGCGCATATTGGTTTTGGGTCCTATTTATAGGGTTTGCTAAGGTTTTAGGGATTAGAACGAACATAGAGTCCAAATTAGGTTTTCAATTCGATCCTGTAGCATTCTAGACTTTTCTAACTAACGGATATTACTGATCCTAGGTGATTAGGATGCTAAAGTTTCCATCTTTTCATGCATTTTTCTATTCACGAAATCTGTAGCGCTGAGCGGTCTAGGTCTAGACCGTTTCTTCTTCTCGTGCGGTCACCCGATAGACCATTTCTACTGTTGGCGTCGAATTTGAATAGTTTCAAACTCTTTTGACATGATCTCCTGTTATTATCTATTTATTTATCCGTTTAAGGAGTAATTACCCCCCCTAAATTTCGTAAATACACTAATCTAGGCTTCCAGAATATGGGCCAAACCTTATGGGCTGGGTTTTAGGTCCCCTTGGGCCGAACTTAAATATTGGGCTTTAATAATTAGATTTAATTAACTATAATTCATTTAATAGTCCCTTAGCCTTGAATTAATTCTATTTATTTCTAGAAAAATCTTAGAAAATCTGAATATATTTCTAAAAAAATTGAAATATTATTTACAAAATCTTGGGATATTACACCCTCCCCCGCTTAAGAGAATTTGATCCCCAAATTCAATATATGGATTTTACGGAGAGTGTACTTATAGTTGAATAACTCGGGAAATCTCTTGCTATTGGCTTCTTCAGTTTCCCATGTTCCTTCATGTGGCCATAATTTGGTCCATTGGACTTTGACCATTGGAATAGTAATATTCCGAAGTTGACGTACTTCCCGTTCAAGTATTCTAATTGTCTTTTGCTCGTACGTCAAATCCTTCTTAATCTCCAGGTTGTCTTAAGTTATGACATGAAATGCATCGGAGACATACTTTTTAAGCATTGATACGTGAAACACATCATGCACTCCAGCTAGTTGAGGGGGCAAAGCTATTCGATATGTAACTTCACAGACCCTTTCAAAAATTTCAAAGGGGCCAATGAATCTTGGAGTGAGCTTACCTTTAATACCAAATCTTCGAATACCTCGACCCAGAGAAATCTTGAGAAACACATGATCTCCCACTTGGAATTCCAAGTCGCGCCTTCTGTTATCAGCATATGATTTCTGCCTATCTTGGGCAATCTGGAGTCTCTCCCGAATAAGCTTTATCTTTTTGGTTGTATCTCTTATAATATCAGGCCCGAGAAATTGCGTTTCTCCTACTTCATTCCAACATATAGGTGAACGACAACTTCTACTTAATAGTGTCTCGAATGATGCCATCTGTATACTGGCTTGGTAGCAATTGTTGTATGCAAATTTCACTAGAGACAAGTGATCATGCCAATTTCCTCCAAAATCAAGAGCACAAGCCCTAAGCATATCTTCTACTACTTGATTGGTTCTTTCTGTCTGGCCATCAGTTTGTGGATGAAAAGTAGTGCTGAAATTCAATTGGGTTCCTAGAGAAGGTTGTAGCACTTTCCAAAATTATGAAGTAAATCGAGGATCTCGATCAGAAATGATGGTGACAGGGACACCATGTAATTTAACAATCTTCTTTACATATAAAGTAGCTAGGATATCTACAGACCATGGACTTTTAATAGGTAGAAAATGAGCCGATTTTGTTAAACGGTCTACGATTACCCATATTCCATCATGTCCATCTCTTGATTTAGGCAGTCCCATGATAAAATCCATTCCTATACTCTCCCATTTCCATTCTGGAATTTTCAAGGGATGTAGCTTTCCAGCAAGCTTTTGATATTCTGTCTTAATTTGCTGACAAGTAAGACAACGTGACACGTAGTTTGCTATCTCTCTCTTCATATTGGGCCACCATTACTTTCCCCTAAGATCTTGGTACATCTTGTTAGCACCAGGATAAACGGTATACTTAGATTTATGAGCTTCTTCTAAGATCATTCTCTTAGGTGTCGTTTGGTACGGGGTTAAATAGAAAATATCCCTATTTTTACCCCATTCACCATTTGGTATGCGTCATTGTCCCGGGGATATCCAGGGTTAAGCAATTTCGGTATATCCCCGAAAATAGGGTTGGGAATGAGAATATCTCATTCCACTGAAATGGTGGAATGAGATATTCTAATCTCCTAACCCCATTTTCATCCGTCTCCTCAGCTCCCAGTCTGTCGAGCCTACCCCTCTATAGATCGTGCCCCTCTCCGGACCCTCGTTGCAGGCGCTCCTTCCCCTCTGTCGATCGTTGTTGCTGGCGTTCCTTCTCCCAGTCCGGTGGGCCCATCTCTGCACCTTCGCTCCTTCCACCATCGATCTTCACGATCATGCCCCTACTCCTTCCCTTTCCATCTGAACCCTCATCCCTCTCCGGCGCTCGCCTGCTTTCGCTGTCTACTGTTGTCTGCTCGCTCGTCTGTTGTCTCCTGCCGTCATTTGCAGTCGCCTACCGGATTCTACTATCGCCTACGCTTGTCTTCCCAGTCGATCACGCCATCCTTAAAAGACCTTCCAGGCAGATCCCATCGTCTCCTCACCTGCCGACTGAAGCGCTCATTCTGCATCCAAGAGAAAGGTACACAATCTGTACCGAGGTAAGAGCATTTCTTCCTTATTTTTTCATTCATGTAATATCTTGACTCACCATATGCATTACTCCTCCCCTATCATGTTTTTAGCATTCCTTGGTATGCAACAAATACCTATTGTTTGTTAGGGATCTGGTGTTAGCATGCACATCTTATTGAATCCTTTTGATGTCAAAAGAAACTCTGGCATTTTGTTAACAAATTTGCTGAGATTGAGTTCCTTGGCCATTCCCCGTAATGGGGAGGTGCACTGTAGGTTGACTGTGGATGATAAATAATTAACCAAGGAGAGCCTCTTTCTTGTAATAGAAGGACGTTGAACCAGCAAGAATTGTGCCATGAGCCTGTGTAAAACTGAGAGAAGGACGGGAAGCATCCCACTTCTCCAATTGGTCTATGTGTATATCATATCCTTTTGTTAATGATCCTAAGCAAAACAATACAAATGATTGGTCATTCATGTTGTAAAAGAACCCCATCTTTCTGATCAACAACCATTATGAGACGGTATTATGGCAAGGAATGATTGTCCATTAGACAGCATAGGAAATTCCATGTTGTCCATTAGATCAGGTCCCTTTCTGTAAAAGCTTCAGGTGTTTATTGGTTTTTTATCTATCATCCAATGTGTTTTTATGGGCGGGTGCCACTATGAGCAGAACATCTGAGTTATTTAATCTCCCGGAATCTGCAGATTTCCATCCTTCACAGGGAATGCCACTATACATAGCTGAATTGTATGCTTTTGCTAATTGTCAGAGCCTTTAATTTCTACTCTTTGTGTGTGTGTGTATATATATATATATGTGTGTGTGTGTGTGTGTGTGTGTGTGTGTGTGTGTGTGTGTGTATACACTCCGGAAGAATATCCCCCTCAGAAAGTTATCCACTTTTTCTTTGTAATACAAGATTAGATATGGAATTATGAGATTTTTTACTTTTAATCTCTACAAATAGAGCTATTACATTTCAATCCTTCGAATACAACTATTTGTTAAAAAATCCCTACAATCTTCTAACTCATTAATCTATCATCAAATGTGTTTTTTAATCTATCATCAAATACAAACACACACACATGAGTTATGTATTGGCTGTTACCATAATACATCCTTCTATACGTTGTACCCCTAATCCCTACCAAACGTCCTAAGAAACACCATCGCCATTGTATCTTTTTTGGCTGATCATTTTATGGAAGGGTTGTAAATTTTTTTTATTAAAGTTGTACATTATGTTATTGGATGTCACACACTGTACATGCAGACACACACCCTGGCTGTCTCCATTGCATGTGGTTTTTATTGGCTGTTAACCTATCATCAAATGTATTTGTTTGAAATTTAATATTCTCTCACACAATTTCATTTTCAGTCCCATCTAAGAAATTATTTGACAATTATGTAGGTTGCTCTTTCCCTCCATTGGTGTGTTGCTTGCTCCTCCCCTCCCTCGGTGTGTTACCTGCTCCTTTCCCCTCAGGTAACCTAGTAGCATGTGACTGCAGTTGATTTTTAATATGCATTTGTCAACCATATCTTTATACTTGTTTATGTTGTTCATATCTAATAATAGGGCAGTGCATCTACATATTGTTGTTAATATGCCCTCAGCTTTTATGTGTTATTAATGAAATTATGTTTTCTTAAAAGTATGAGTAGATCAAAGGTTGGTTAAAGTACGGTGGCCAATTGGAGCAATGAGGCAGACTTGTGTTTTTTTGATCTGCTTGCCGAGCACCGTGTCAGAAATGACAGTTTTGCCTATGGAAACTTTACAAAGGAGGCATGGAGAGATACGGTGAAAAAATTCAATGAAATGACAAAGTTAAGATATTAATTAGAAAATTTGAAAAATCATTTTAAAAATTTGAAGAAGAGGTACTATTTAATTATGGTTATAAAGAACCGTTCATGTTGGAGTTGGGATGACGAGAAAAAAATGCCAGTCCCAAGTGCAGAGGAAACTTGGGATGATCTCGCTGCGGTAGGTAACTATTGATTTGCACGTTGAATTGTTGATTTAACCTATTGTTATATTAATAACATCTTGGCATAAATATCAGATCAACAAGGAGTACAGAGCAATTCAAGGAAAGCGTTTCATAGTGTTTGACCAAATGGATTTGATTTGCGCCACTTCCATGTCGAGAGGTGACTTGGCTGGCAGTAATGAAGGCACATCCTATCTTGACACACATGCTAGTGATGGAGATGAGGAACAACGGGTTGACCATGATGAATCAGGGTTGGATTTTAATGTCAGCTCTATATTAAATGACTCTGAAACACCTAAAAATGTTCACCAACCGTCACAAATGCCAACTCCAAATACATAGGCAACCACAGATCCTCCCGCTGCACCCACAAACGTTCCCTCTAGTAATGGTACTAGAAAGAGGAGACGGGCTTCACAGGGTAACGACGAATCAATTGACAAGTTAGTAGCCCTAGGTCATGAGAGGTTAACATTGGCCCGAGAGATGCTCCATCTATAGAAGACACAAGTCACACCGTCAATGAATGAGGCTGTTGGTATACTTATCAAGTTGCCTGGACTTCATGAGCAAGATTTGTATAGAGCTATTGATGTTGTTAGATCTGTCGAGGATCGTTCCATCTTCGTAGCCCTTCCAGAAGACTTGCAGCTTGGTTGGATATTAAGTCGCCTAGGCTACTACTGATACCTTCATATCCTTTTTTCCAGTTCTTAATTAAATGTGCCGTTTTCAATATTGTTATTTACTATTGTCATTTTCTCATGTAATTAGATGCTTCTAAATATTTTACATGCCTCATTTTCATTAATTGCCTTATCACATGTTCATACGTTATTTAATGTTATTTTATTTAATCATATACAGGAAATTCAGCTATTGCATTAGCTATGAATTCAGAACCGTTGAGACTAGTCCTTCACTTGACCTCCTTATGAAGTTTTTGCAAGAGGAAGAGGAATATTGGGAGGAAGTTGAACATGTTGTTGCCTTTCAAATGTTATCTTCCCACACACCTATACCTAGGACTCCAATGCACACAGATGTTGGTCGAGGTCATAGATGGGTTAAAGAGTTAATGGCTGGTCATGTGGACAGAACATACTCTAGTTTTCATGTTCATCCTCATCTTTTCTTAAGATTAAAAGATACAATGATGAAAATATGTGTACTGAATGATACAAAGAATATGTCGGCCACTGAGCAATTAGCTATCTTCCTTCTAGAGGTTGGCCATGGGATTGGTAATAGGTTACTCAGAGAATGGTTCCAACATTCAGGAAAGATGATTAGCCGACATTTCAACAATGTACTCATGGCAGTGTTATCTATACGTCACGACTATATTAAGAAGCCCACTTGATTGGGACATCACCTCCCTTTGCATCCAGCATGGTCTAGTCATTTAATTTTGAGTCCAATGTAATTTTTTATTTGAGTCATTTGATGTATTTTCCCTTTTATTTGAGTCATGTTCCTAGGTCTTGTGTTTATTTCCCTAAGTTTGAGAGTCATTAGATTGTCTAGTTAGCTATTGGGCCCAATTCATTGGACTTGGCCCAAGGGCTCTCCCCTACCCCCTCGATTATTTGTTATTGAGTCAATTGTCAGGGACTTTTGTAGAAATGTGGGTTTCCTATATATAGGACCCCATTTCCCCCCATTTCAACTTAATGAATCAATGAATGAAAAAATTGCCATTTTGAGAGTTTACACTTCTTATCTGTTGGAGAGATTCCATTTTTTGGGTGAGATACCCTAGGGGAGAGATTCCCCACCCTTCCCTCTCTTAATCTCTCTTTTTCACTCCACTTTCTCTCTCCTCCACACCTAAATTCGAATTTTCTTCTCTCTCCTCCCTTCCCAACCACCTCCACTCCCCACCTACCCCATTTAAGCCTCTTCCCATTCCCCACAACCCTCATCAATACTCCACCCCTTCCCAAGACCCCCTCCACCAATCCTCTCCTCACCATCCAACCCCCAACTACCCCTCCCACTTTCCCAAGCACTCTTCCCACTACCCCAAGCACCCCTTCCCTTCCCCAACACAACCCCCCCATTCTCAAGACAAAAAATTAACCCCACCCTTAAACCTATTTTTGAATATCCTTTCCCTCTCTCCATTCCAACCAAATTCGCAGCCCCCACTACCACCATCTATTGGACCCTCTTCCAGACCTTATTCTCCACCTCCCACACCTTAGAACACCCCCTCCTAGACCCCCTTACAACCAGGGGTCACTCCCACACTCATCTACCCTCTTCCCCTTCTTCTTTCTTGGTCATTGGAAGCTACTTCGAAGTTGCAGTTTGATGTCCAGAGGTTGCAGATGAACCAGCAACTTGCAGTGGCCACCACGACTTCCTCCGGATGACTTTGAAGACCCAAGAGCCATCGTCGGAAGCGTCTACCAGTCTCCTTCGCAAACGAAGTGGTTTCATCTTCTTCCGATCTCCGAGCCGTCCAGGAGGTCCATTCTCCCACAACTGCACAGTTCTGCCTCGGTTGAGGACCTAAGCCAGATTAGAAGCTCTGCCACGACGAACCCAGAAGGAACCAGTCCACGAGTCCTTCTTAAACATTCTTCATCGCCCAGTCTACTTCCAGAATCAAGAAACAGAACTTCATTCGGAGTTCGTGATCCAGAATTCTCATTTTTCTCCCTCAGCTACGCAGATCTGCTACTCACAGTCTTCACCGACCAGTCATCATTGTTCTACATCCCCTAGTCTTCTCCGACATCGGTTGGCTTCCCTGTCAGTTTTTCTATGAAGAGGACTCGTCCACAATTCCAACGACTTCAACGGCGCTTGATTCCGAGGTCAGGAGCTGCCGGGGCATTCTCTGCAATCTGCTGTTGGAAGTCTGCAGCCGTCGGTCCGAGAATCTGAGGCTCTGTTCAAACCTCTATCCCGGCCAGGAGCGACTCCAGAAGAAATTAAAGAAATTCTGAGTCATTCCCTTCTCAGCTACGAAGATTTCCCCACCGGTCTCGCCACCAGCAAAATTCCTGAGCGGGTTCTATAGCAGCAACACCGACTATCTATCCATGTTCGCAGACAGTAGGCAGATTCGGTGCCGTCACTTAGTCATCCCTCTTTACTCTAATTTCCCCGCCCCGCTTGGCCGGCTGAAGGGCCCTCCCTGCGTGGAGGTAGTATTGTTTGTAATCTCATTAACCCCCACCCCAGAATCCCCCTCCTGTGAGAGGTGTAGTAGTGTAACTTGTTTGGGTAGGTCAAGCTACCCCGGCGCGGCGTGTGGGGATCCACTCGCCTCCCCGCTCGCCCTCGTCTCCGACCGGGACCTGTTTCTTCAAACCGGTCGAGTAAGTGCTCAAACCTTCACTCCATTTAGTGCTTTTCTTTCAATATTAGTTCTTAATTCTGCTGGTTATGTGAGTGAGAGACCGATCCTCAAGCCCCGTTGTCTTGAGTGATCACCGTGGGAGATTTGCAACCGGTGCCTTTGGCACTTTGTCGGCCCCCTTGAATTGGGCATCCACACCCATTGGGAATCACATATTGGCCTTGCTGGCCCTCTACCAGCAAGGGCCCAACCCCTCAACCTCACCTTGGCATTGCCATGTTACCCCGGGCTTGGGTGAGCGACGAGAGAGCGGCGGCCCAAATTGGCCCGTTTTGATTGTGAATGTGCTTGTTTGCCTAAGTCTTAGGTTGTGTCACATCAATTGGTATCAGAGCAAGTCATTGACTTGTCCCTATCAAGTCAAGTCCTAGGGCATGCTTGCATTGGAGTCATCATCAATCCGACCCTCGCATTGATTCCCCCGATCATCATGGCCACCTACTTAGCCTACTCACCACCCATAGACTTCATCCTAGATAGAGATATTACCTTTGACGGATCGCATTCTAGTGACTATCTTAGGTGGGAGGCTACCATAGAAAAGTACTTTGAAAAGACTTGGGTATATGGATGCGCGAGAGTCCGAAAGGCCAAGGGACGACTTCGGGGTCAAGCCAAGAGTAAGTGGGAACACATAGAGGGCTTAAGGAGGGTTAGAAGACAAGAACATATTCACTCATGGGAAGAGATGAAGGTAGAACTTAGAAAGGTCTACATCCCCAAACATTTCCACCCCTCCTACTCAAGCACCCCTAACCCGAGGAGCACTACCACTCCTCCACCCCCACCCGACCAACTTGAGACTGACCATTCGTCTCCACCCCCACCACCCCCAACAATTCATCTCTCAACCATCATAACAACACTTCGCGACCAAGTCCTCTCCCTTAAGACCCAAATAAACCAAACAACCACATCTCCACCAAATCCCATGAGGATCCCCATACTCCAACCAAAACCTCCTTCCGCAAACCTATATATCCAAACTCAATTGGCCACCACTACCACCCCTCCACAACCAGCCGATCCCAAGGGGAAGAGACCCCTAACCGACCCGGTTTCCCCAAAAAGGACCACCACTCACCCTATTCTCACCATTCAAACCCAAGTAGACCCCGTGTCCATCCCTCCACCTAGAACCATGACGGCCACCACCACCCAACCCAAATCCTGTCACCCAACCCACCTTCCACTTCCAAACCCCATCCTACCCCAACCTCGACCTCCACTACTTCCACTCTCAAACCACATTCTACCAATCCCAATCCAAGTTTCCCTTTACCCTCTACCCTGGGAACACCACACACAAACCCTCATCACCCCAAAAAACTCTCTCACCTCCTTGGGAGCAGAACTCATACCCAATCCAATAGTTGTGAGCACTCCAAACCCACCACCCACTTTGGAGGAAACCCAAGTCCAAGCTGAAGAAGGAACCTCACACGATGGTCTTTACCTTACACCACCCTCTCTAGTTGGGGCGGAGCTCATCTTAGGAGAACCCATTGTTAGTTGGCTAAAGGAGAGCCCAATTCGGGAGACCCCGGCCCATGTTTTCCCTCCCATAGAACGAGACCTTCCCATAGTGCCCTTCTTCTTCTATCACACTACAATCCAAGCATCCTATCAAGTGGAGACCTTAGAGGACCTCCTCAAGGGCATAGCATGGCAAGTAGAGATGACTAGCATGTTGACCCCTATGGTCGAACAACCTAGGAGCCTTAGCCTCCTACACCTATGCATAGGGTCTATCACCTCGGTTTGCACCATTGGTTGCTACACTAGCGACCTCCTTCTATTCCTCCCTACACCCGATGAGCCCAACCTTCTCCTCGATTTAGAGCTTCTTATCTCGGGTAGAAAGCCAAGCCCTCCACTCATGGCCGACTCACTTGTCAAGAACATTGGCCAAACTATAATGGAGAAGGATGACTTAGCACCTTTTAAGGATCTTGAGGACATGGAGTTCCTCCCCCTAGGTGACCCATTTTCTGATCCATATGATCCATTCCAATGGGAGTCAAGGGACTCATATGACCCAACCATCTTACCAACCACCCACCCTTTCCTACCCTCACCCACCATATTGGGCCAAACCCACCTCATCTATGACCCGGGTTACACCTTGGGAGCCATGACCTTGGGCCACATTTCCCTAGGTAATGAGGTTGTGCTCCATCCCATGATGACCACATTCTTAGATCCGTTCGATCCTTTCCAATGGGAGTTCAAAGGTTGTCCCACACCTATACACATGGAAGTCACCCTTAGGAAAAATATGCATGTGTCTAGGCCTACCACACCACTTGACATGAACACTATGTTGGGTCCATTCATTCATACCACCCACATGTCAAGTAGAAAGTATGAGTGACCCATATTCGGATGTATTGGTCCACCTTCATTTATCATGGGTCTTAAACATGTCAAAAGCATCTACGGATGTCCAGGTCCCCCTACATTGATCACCACTTTGAATGATAGGTTCACCTACGGGTGCCCCGGCCCACCTAGGCCCACCAAAGTCTATATGACAACATTGCATGATAAGTCCACATATGGTTGCCCCGGCCCTCCAAAATCCATCAAAGTCTTCTTGGCATCAAAGCATGATTGGTCTACTTTTGGTTGCCCAAGCCCACCCATCACCCCTAGAATGTCAACATTCACAAAATTGCATGAAAGCCTTTGCAAGCACATAAGCAAAAAGAATGAGGCTTATAAGAGGCGGGCCGACTCTCATCGGCGTCACCAAGAATTCCATGAGGGTGACTTTGTGATGGTAAGGATGGAGAGGCTCTCCCCGGGAGCCAACTCTAAACTGAGGCCACGTGGGGCTGGTCCCTTCCAGGTCTTGAGACGCATTGGTGCAAATACCTACGAGTTAGATCTCCCTGAGGAGTATGGAATAAGTCCCACATTCAATGTCGCCGACCTAGTGCCATATAAGGGACCCACGGTGGTACCTAGTGAGGATATTGAGCATATTCCCTCTGTTGAGAGAGCACCCACCCATGAGGAGAGTCCACCAGCCAAGAGAGCCCAGCGTGAGCACATTGAACGAATATTGGATGAACATGTCACTACCACCAGGAGCAAGGTATACGAGTGCTATCTCGGCAGGTGGATGGAACGGTCTCGTTCGAAAGGCTTGAGGGCGGTACCACTTCTACACCCTCCAAGGAGGGAAGGACACTTACTCGACGGAGTCGAGTTCTCCGCACCCCGGGAGTATGATGGGGACATCACCTCCCTTTGCATCTAGCATGGTCTAGTCATTTAATTTTGAGTCCAATGTAATTTTTTATTTGAGTCATTTGATGTATTTTCCCTTTTATTTGAGTCATGTTCCTAGGTCTTGTGTTTATTTCCCTAAGTTTGAGTGTCATTAGATTATCTAGTTAGCTATTGGGCCCAATTCATTGGACTTGGCCCAAGGGCTCTCCCCTACCCCCTCGGTTATTTGTTATTGAGTCAATTGTTAGGGACTTTTGTAGAAATGTGGGTTTCCTATATATAGGACCTCATTTCCCCCCATTTCAACTTAATGAATCAATGAATGAAAAACTTGCCATTTTGAGAGTTTGCACTTCTTATCTATTGGAGAGATTCCATTTTTTTGGGTGAGATACCCTAGGGGAGAGATTCCCCACCCTTCCCTCTCTTAATCTCTCTTTTTCACTCCACTTTCTCTCTCCTCCACACCCAAATTCAAATTTTCTTCTCTCTCCTCCCTTCCTAACCACCGCCACTCCCCACCTACCCTATTTAAGCCTCTTCCCATTCCCCACAACCCTCATCAATACTCCACCCCTTCCCAAGACCCCCTCCACCAATCCTCTCCTCACCATCCAACCCCCAACTACTCCTCCCACTTTTCCAAGCACCCTTCCCACTAACCCAAGCACCCCTTCCCTTCCCCAACACAACCCCCCCATTCCCAAGATAAAAAATTAACCCCACCCTTAAACCTATTTTCGAATATCCTTTCCCTCTCTCCATTCCAACCAAATTCGCAGCCCCCACTACCACCATCTATTGAACCCTCTTCCAGACCTTATTCTCCACCTCCCACACCTTAGAACACTCTCTCCTAGACCCCCTTACAACCAGGGGTCACTCCCACACTCATCTACCCCCTTCCCCTTCTTCTTTCTTGGTCATTGGAAGCTACTTCGAAGTTACAATTTGCTGTCCAGAGGTTGCAGATGAACCAGCAACTTGCAGCGGCCACCACGACTTCCTCCAGACGAGTTTGAAGACCCAAGAGCCATCGTTGGAGGCGTCTACCAGTCTCCTTCGCAACCGAAGTGGTTTCATCTTCTTCCGATCTCCGAGCCGTCTAGGAGGTCCATTCTCCCACAACTGCGCAGTTCTACATCGGCTGAGGACCTAAGCCAGATTAGAAGCTCTGCCACGACGAACCCAAAAGGAACCAGTCCACGAATTCTTCTTAAACGTTCTTCATCACCCAGTCTACTTCCAGAATCAAGAAACAGAACTTCATTCAGCGTTTGTGATCCAGAGTTCTCATTTTTCTCCCTCAGCTACGCAGATCAGCTACTCAAAGTCTGCACCGACCAGTCGCCATTGTTCTACATCCCCTAGTCTTCTCCGACATCGGTTGGCTTCCCCGTCAAGTTTACTGCGAAGAGGACGTGTCCACGATTCCAACAACTCTGACGGCGCTTGATTCCGAGGTCGGGAGCTGCCGGGGCATTCTCTGCAATCTGCTGTTAGAAGTCTGCAGCTGCCGGTCTGAGAATCTAAGGCTCTGTTCAAACCTCCATCCCGGCCAGCAGCGATTCCAGAAGAAATTAAAGAAATTCTGAGGCATTCCCTTCCCAGCTATGAAGATTTCCCCACCGGTCTCGCCACCAGCAAAATTCTTGAGCTGGTTCTACAGCAGCAACACCGACTATTTGTCCCTGTTCGCAGATAGCAGGCAGATTCGGTGCCGTCACTTAGTCATCCCTCTTTACTCTAATTTCCCCGCCCCGCTTGGCCGGCTGAAGGCCCCTCCCTGCGTGGAGGTAGTATTGTTTGTAATCTCATTAACCTCCACCCCAAGATCCCCCTCCTGCGAGAGGTGTAGTGGTGTAACTTGTTTGGGCAGGTCAAGCTACCCCGACGCGGCATGTGGGGATCCACTCGCCTCCCCGCTCGCCCTCGTCTCCGACCGGGACCGATTTCTTCAAACCGGTCGAGTAAGTGCTCAAACCTTCACTCCATTTAGTGCTTGTCTTTCAATATTAGTTCTTAATTCCGCTGGTTATGTGAGTGAGAGCCCGATCCTCAAGCCCCGTTGTCTTGAGTGATCACCGTGGGAGATTTGCAACCAGTGCCTTTGGCACATTGTCGGCCCCCTTGAATTGGGCATCCACACCCATTGGGAATCACATATTGGCCTTGCTGGCCCTCTACCAGCAAGGGCCCAACCCCTCAACCTCACCTTGGCATTGCCAAGTTACCCCGGGCTTGGGTGAGCGACGAGAGAGCGGCGGCCCAAATTGGCTCGTTTTGATTGTGAATGTGCTTGTTTGCCTAAGTCTTAGGTTGTGTCACATCACCACTGCTAATGATCTCCCGCATCGAAAAATTCGCCATGACCCAAAGTTCTACCCTTTCTTTAAGGTGACGTGCAATATATTCATGTTATCAACTAGCTCTATCTTGGTTAATTTTCTCTCTCATATGCTTTATTAATTATTGTTGGTGAAATTTATCCCATGTGATTAGAATGCACTGGGTGCAATTGATTATACGCATATATCTGAAAAGTGCCAATAGTTGATCGCCCTCGTTATCGAAATCAAAAAGGTGAAACATCTCAGAATGTCATGGGGTGTGTCAATTTTGATCTATTATTTAGTCATGTCGTGGTGGGCTGGGAAGGATCAGCTGCATACATGAAGGTCTTGAGGTGGGCTATCGAGAAAGGTGGATTTATTGTTCCAGAAGGTAAATGTGTGTGAGTTGATGTACTTACATTATTTAACATGCTCAGCATTCCACACTTTCCTTGTCGTAGGGAAATATTTCTTGGTCAATGCAGGGTATGCAAACACCTCCCATTTCTTGGCACCATATCGTGGCATAAGATATCATCTATCGGAGTACAGATCTGATAGGACTAGGCTTACACACAAAGACAAGAAAGACTTGTTTAACCATAGGCACGCTTAACTACGCAATTGTGTTGAGCGTGCCTTTAGTGTCCTCAAGTCACGTTTCACAATTCTAGTGAAGCGTCACAGTTATCCAATGAAGACACAAGCTAAGATTGCAATGGCATGTTTTGTACTTCATAACTTCATTAGAAAGGAGCAAGGGCTTGATCAAATTTTCCAACAAGCAGAAGATGACGTCAATGTGGCCGGAGATGAGGCGGTAGATGAAGAAGATAATGTTAATAGGAGGGAAGTTACTAGAGGGGAGAGACATCGAGACGGCATCGCCACTCGACTATGGGTCCACCATAACACACGAGGCTACTTACTAAAGGCTCCTACTTTGGTTGAACAACTGCCTCATGTAAGTAATTGGATCATTGAAGTTTGCATTTAACCTACATCTTCCACTTTGTAGGCATCATCAAATGGAAGCCGAAAATGATGGTTGACATTCTTCCCATGCAATTATGAAATAGATCATTTAAAATGTTTTGTACTTGGACAATTTACATGTTGTAATAATGTCTACATCATTTATAATGTTTTGTACTTGGACAATTTACATGTTGTAATTATGTGTAGATCATTTATAATGTTTTGTACCTGGACAATTTACATGTTGTAATAATGTCATAACACACTACTCTGGCGCATTAATTCTTTGTACACTTTTAACGATGTCGGTTTAATATGTTCCTCTCATTTCCTTAACTATTTCATAGATATGGGGTGTTCTTGGTCTGACGAACATGGGATACACTTTAGCTATAATCTCCGTTGACATATTCAACACTCACATAATTTTTTGAAGCAGCCTGGCTCACACGACACTTACAAAGGGGCTTCAGGCTGCTACACTGCACATAGCTTAGATGTTTATTTTTGTTTGCACACTTTACACTTGGTCTTTTATCTTTTATCATAGATGTAGTGTGTTCATATTTGCTCGTATATCTGTACCTAATGTATTTGCTCTATTATCTGTACTTAACTTATTTGATTTTACAGGTTGACTATTATTGTCCCTAACATGATAGGCAATGATGATGGGAAGGAGCAAACATGTGATGAGGAGTACTGTGGGGGCATCTCATTCCATTTCCCTGTTTGTACTTCACACATATAGTAGGTTTGGCGGCCTAAGGTCTACCCCTTCTTATGATGGGATTTACTGCAAGTGATATCGAAAGTGACTGCAGCATTTGTAGTTCAAGGAATCTAAACGAATGAATGTTGTCTATCTGAGCCCAATACCATCACCCATTACAAATCACTATACTCAATGTGCATAATTATGTTTCAGGGTATCGTGAAAATGGATTCAAAACATATGGGTGATGGTAAATATGATCATATTCAATGTGAATGTGACAATGGGGAATGTCTTATCAAGTTATCTCGTAGCAGTAGTAATCCACAATCTATTATTGCTGCCCACTTAGGGTATTGATGGGGACATCACCTCCCATGCCCACGTTCACAGCTCGTCTCCTCGCCCCGATTGCATCCGGCATATTTTAGTCATTTAATTTTGAGTCCTATGTAATTTTATTTGAGTCATTTGATGTATTTTCCCTTTTATTTGAGTCATGTTCCTAGGTCTTGCATTTATTTTCCTAAGTTTGAGTGTCATTAGATTGTGTAATGTGCTATTGGGCCCAATTCTTCGGGCTTGGCCCATGAGCCCCCCCTACCCCTTCGGTTATTTGTTATTGAGTCTTTTGTAAGGGACTTACTGTAAAATGTGGGTTTCCTATATATAGGGCCCCATTTCCTTCATTTGGAGGTAATGAATGAATGAATGAATCAATGAAAAACTTGCCATTTTGAGAGTTCAAACCTCTTATCTAGTGGAGAGATTCCATTATTTGGGTGAGAAACCCTAGGGGAGAGATTCCCCACCCATTCCTCTCTTAATCTCTCTCTTTCACCCCTCTTTCTCTCTCCTCTACACCCAAATCCAAAAATCTTCTTTTCTCCTCCCTTCCCAACCACCACTCTCCCACCTACCCCCCATTAAAGACCACTCCCCTTCCCCACACATCCCATTACTCCACCCCCTAGTCCCAAGAGAGCTTCCACCAATCCTAGCTCCACCTCCCAACCCCCAACTACCCCACCCACTTCCCCAAGCACCCTTCCCACAACCCCAAGCACCCCTATTATGTTCCCCACACACCTCTTCCCATCCCCCAAGACCAAAATTTAATCCCACCCTTAAACCCATTTTCAAAGACCCTTTCCCTCTCACCCACCTTCCCAAATTCGTAGCTCCTCCTCCCACCACCTGTTAGACCCCCTTCCAGACCCCATTCTTCCCTTCCCCACCCTTAGAACACCCCCTCCTAGACCCCCTCACAGCCCGGGCTTCCCCCACACTCATCCACCCACATTTCCCCTCCCATATACCCCATTCCCCCCCATCATCTTCAACCTAAAGCTCTCAACCGAAGATCTGCAAAAGAGCAGCAGATTGCAGAGGTGACCACGGCTTTCCCCGGATGTTTCTGAAGGATCAAAAGCCATCATTGAAAGCGGCTGCCTGTCCTCTTCGCAACGAAAGTGGGTTCGTCCTCATCGGAGCTCGGTGCTGCCCCGGAGCCTCGTTCTCCCATGACTGCACAGGTCGGCCACTGCAGAGTTCCAGAACCGGAGGCAACGCTTCACCACGATGAGCCCTGAAGGAATCAGGCTTCAGGGTCTTCTGTAAAGTTCTTCCTCGGCCTGTCTACTTTCAGAATCAGGAAGCAGAAGTCCATTCAGCATCTGAGAGCAGGAGTTATCAATTTTCTCCCACAATCGCGCAACTCTGCTTTCCATAGTCTGCACCGACCCCTCTTCACTCTTCTGGTTCCACAGATCATCTCCGGCATCTTTTTGGATCCCCATTTTTTTTCTGCAAAGAAGACTCTCCCACGGTTCTAATAGCGCTGACGGGACCTCATTCGGAGTTCAGGAGCGGTCGGGACAGCCTCGTCTTCCTATTGTTGGTGACCTGCTACTGCCAGTCCGAAAATCGGAGGTCTTGTTCGAGCTCCCGCCCTGACCGGGAGCGACTCCAGAAGAAATTAAGAAAATTCTGAGGCAATCCCCTTCCAGCTACGAAGGTTTTCCTTCTGGTCTCGTCATCAAAAAAATTCATGATCAAGATCTACAATAGCAACACCGACCCTCTATCCCGACTCGCAGACAGCAAGCAGATTCGGCGTCCACCCTTATTCCTCGTTCTTGGCTATAGTTTCCCCACCCCGCTTGGCCGGCTGAAGGTCCCTCCCTGCGTGGAGGTAGTATTGTCTGTAATTTCATTAACCCCCACCCCAAGATCCCCCTCCTGCGAGAGGTGTAGTGGTGTACTTTATTTGGGCAGGTCAAGCGACACCGCCGCGGCGTGTGGGGATCCACTCGCCTCCCCGCTCGCCCTCGTCTCCGACCGGGACCGGTTTCTTCAAACCGGTCGAGTAAGTGCTCAAACCTTCACTCCACTTAGTGCTTGTCTTTCAATATTAGTTCTAATTCCGCTGGTTATGCGAGTGAGAGCCCGATCCTCAAGCCCCATTGCCTTGAGTGATCACCGTGGGAAGAGTGCAACCGGTGCCTGCGGCACTTCGTCGGCCCCGTTGAATTGGGCTTCCAAATCCATTGGGAATCAAATCTTGGCCTTGCTGGTCCTCTACCAGCAAGGGCCCAACCCCTCAACCTCACCTTGGCATTGCCAAGTTACCCCGGGCTTGGGTGAGTGACGAGAGAGCGGTGGCCCAATTCGGCCCATTTGAATGCGATTGTGCTTGCTTGCATTAGGTCCGAGGTTGTGTCACATCAATTGGTATCAGAGCCAGGTTCACAACTTGTCTCTATCAAGTTGGTCCTAGGCCATTTTTATGCATTTAAAGTTCTCAGTTGCATCTCCCATGTCCACTAGAATGGCCGCTTCATACCCGTCATATCCATCCCCATCAACTTTCCCAAGAAGCCCAAATCTTCATGGAAGTTCCATTACCAACAAAGTGGGTAGCAACACCTCTATCATAGAAGCCCTACCTAATGTCCTTAATCGGCTTGAAGATATCATGTCTCGACTCGACCGACTTGAAGGAAATAGCCGTGCACCAAGTGTAAATGAGAGTGACCTTTGGGGAAATCTAGAAACCATATTTTAAGAACACTTGAAATTTAAACCCCCGCCCCCCCTTTGATGGATCCAATAGCCCAAGTCTTTACCTAGATTGGGAGATTTCCCTCGATCAATTCTTTAAAAGTTGCCTCTTGAACGAAGAAAGGAGAATGAGGCTAGCCAAGGCACACCTCTCTAAACAAGCTAAAACTCATTGGTTAGTTGTGGAAGGTTTGAGAAAGATCCGTAGGGAGGCACCAATTAGCACTTGGGATGAGATGAAGACCGAGCTTAGAAAACCCTACACTCTCTAACCCTCTCCCTCCTACTCAAATCACCAAAGTCCAAGGAGCACTTCAACTCCATCATCCCCACCCGGTCAATCCAAGACCCCAATCACCCATTCCCCACCACTTCCCATCTCTCCTATCCCAACCACTACATTTACACCCCACCTCCAAGTCCACACCACAACCATAGGTCCCCATACCCAATTGGGCCCCATGGCCAACTCTCCACCTAGGCCCATGGTAACCCCCACCACTACCTCTCCATCACCCCCAAAAGGGGACACTCCTCCCAAAACCGATCAACCCAAACCCCTTCAACCCACCCATCTTCCTCTCCCTACCCCAATCCAACTCCCACCAAAGCCTCCACTACTACCCTTACCTATCCTAACCCAAGTTTCCCACTACCTACCACCCCGGATACACTATGCCCCAATCATCACCACACCCTCAAAAGCCCCTCTCACCTCCTTGGAAGAAGAACTCATACCCAATTCAATAGTTGAGGACACTCCAAATCCACTCCCCACCTTGAAGGAAACCCAAGTCCATGTTGAGGAAGAAACATCACACGATGGCCCTCACCTTACATCACCCTCACTTGTTGGGACCAAGCTCATCTTAGGAGAACCTATTGTTAGTTGGCTAAAGGAGAGCCCAATTAGAGAGATCCCGGCCCATATTTTTCCTCCCATAGAACAAGACTTTCCCATAGTGCCCTTCTTCTCCTATCACACCACAATCCAAGCATCCTATCAAGTGAAGACCTTAGAGGACCTTCTCAAGGGCATAGCATGGCAATTAGAGATGACTAGCATGTTGACCCCTATGATCGAACAACCTAGGAGCCTTAGCCTCCTACACCTATGCATAGGGTCTATCACCTCGGTTTGCACCATTGGTTGCTACACTAGCGACCTCCTTCTATTCCTCCCTACACCCGATGAGCCCAACCTTCTCCTCGATTTAGAGCTTCTTATCTCGGGTAGAAAGCCAAGCCCTCCACTCATGGCCGACCCACTTGCCAAGAACATTGGCCCAACTATCATGGAGAAGGATGACTTAGCACCTTTTAAGGATCTTGAGGACATGGAGTTCCTCCCCCTAGGTGACCCATTTTATGATCCATATGATCCATTCCAATGGGAGTCAAGGGACTCATATGACCCAACCATCTTACCAACCAACCACCCTTTCCTACCCTCACCCACCATATTGGGCCAAACCCACCTCATCCATGACTCGGGTTACACCTTGGGAGCCATGACCTTGGGCCACATATCCCTAGGTAATAAGGTTGTGCCCCACCCCATGATGACCACCTTCTTAGATCCATTCGATCCTTTCCAATGGGAGTTCAAGGGTTGTCCCACACCTATACACATGGAAGTCACCTTTGGGAAAAGCATGCATGTGTCTAGGTTTACTACAACAATTGGCATGGACATTATGTTGGGTCCATTCATTCACATCACCCACATGTCAAGTAGAAAGCATGAGTGGTCCAAATTCGGATGTAGTGGTCCACCTTCACTCATCATGAGTTGTAGGCATGATAGGAGTATTCATGGATGTCTGGGTCCCCCAGCATTTGCCACCCCCATGCATGACCGGATCACCTATGGATGCCCCGGTCCTCCCCATTCCATCAAAGTCTTCTTAGCGTCAAAGCATGATTGGTCTACTTTTGGTTGCCCAGGTCCACCCATCACCCCTAGAATGTCAACATTCACGAAATTGCATGAAAGCCTTTGCAAGCACATAAGCAAAAAGAATGATGCTTATAAGAGGCGGGCCGACTCTCATCGGCGTCACCGAGACTTCCATGAGGGTGACTTTGTGATGGTAAGGACGGAGAGGCTCTCCCCGGGAGCCAACTCTAAACTGAGGCCACGTGGGGCTGGTCCCTTCCAGACATTGAGGCGCATTGGTGCAAATGCCTACGAGTTAGATCTCCCTGAGGAGTATGCAATAAGTCCCACATTCAATGTTACCGACCTAGTGTCATATAAGGGACCCACGGTGGTACCTAGTGAGGAGATTGAGCCTACTTCTTCCCTTGAGAGAGCACCCACCCGTGAGGAGAGATCACCAGCCAAGAGAGCCCAGCGTGAACAAATTGAACAAATATTGGATGAACAAGTCACTACCACTCGGAGCAAGATATACGAGCGCTATCTCGGCAGGTGGATGGATCGGTCTCGTTCGGAAGACTTGAGGGCAGTACCACTTCTACACCCTCCAAGGAAGGAAGGACACTTACTCGACGGAGTCGAGTTCTCCGCACCCCGGGAGTATGATGGGGACATCACCTCCCATGCCCATGTTCACAGCTCGTCTCCTCGCCCCGGTTGCATCCGGCATATTTTAGTCATTTAATTTTGAGTCCTATGTAATTTTATTTGAGTCATTTGATGTATTTTCCCTTTTATTTGAGTCATGTTCCTAGGTCTTGCATTTATTTTCCTAAGTTTGAGTGTCATTAGATTGTGTAATGTGCTATTGGGCCCAATTCTTCGGGCTTGGCCCATGAGCCCCCCCTACCCCTTCGGTTATTTGTTATTGAGTCTTTTGTAAGGGACTTATTGTAAAATGTGGGTTTCCTATATATAGGGCCCCATTTCCTTCATTTGGAGGTAATGAATGAATGAATGAATCAATGAAAAACTTGCCATTTTGAGAGTTCAAACCTCTTATCTAGTGGAGAAATTCCATTATTTGGGTGAGAAACCCTAGGGGAGAGATTCCCTACCCATTCCTCTCTTAATCTCTCTCTTTCACCCCTCTTTCTCTCTCCTCTACACCCAAATCCGAAAATCTTCTCTCTCCTCCCTTCCCAACCACCACTCTCCCACCTACCCCCCATTAAAGACCACTCCCCTTCCCCACACATCCCATTACTCCACCCCCTAGTCCCAAGAGAGCTTCCACCAATCCTAGCTCCACCTCCCAACCCCCAACTACCCCACCCACTTCCCCAAGCACCCTTCCCACAACCCCAAGCACCCCTATTATGTTCCCCACACACCTCTTCCCATCCCCCAAGACCAAAATTTAATCCCACCCTTCCATTTTCAAAGACCCTTTCCCTCTCACCCACCTTCCCAAATTCGTAGCTCCTCCTCCCACCACCTGTTAGACCCCCTTCTAGACCCCATTCTTCCCTTCCCCACCCTTAGAACACCCCCTCCTAGACCCCCTCACAGCCCGGGCTTCCCCCACACTCATCCACCCCCATTTCCCCTCCCATATACCCCATTCCCCCCCATCATCTTCAACCTAAAGCTCTCAACCGAAGATCTGCAAAAGAGCAGCAGATTGCAGAGGCGACCACGGCTTCCCCCGGATGTTTCTGAAGGATCAAAAGCCATCATTGAAAGCGGCTGCCTGTCCTCTTCGCAACGAAAGTGGGTTCGTCCTCATCGGAGCTCGGTGCTGCCCGGGAGCCCCATTCTCCCACGACTGCGCAGGTCGGCCACTGCAGAGTTCCAGAATCGGAGGCAACGCTTCACCACGATGAGCCCTGAAGGAATCAGGCTTCAGGGTCTTCTGTAAAGTTCTTCCTCGGCCTGTCTACTTTCAGAATCAGGAAGCAGACGTCCATTCAGCATCTAAAGAGCAGGAGTTATCAATTTTCTCCCACAATCGCGCGACTCTGCTTTCCACAGTCTGCACCGACCCCTCTTCACTCTTCTGGTTCCACAGATCATCTCCGGCATCTTTTTGGATCCCCATTTTTTTTCTGCAAAGAAGACTCTCCCACGGTTCTAACAGCGCTGACGGGACCTCATTCGGAGTTCAGGAGCGGTCGGGACAGCCTCGTCTTCCTATTGTTGGTGACCTGCTACTGCCAGTCCGAAAATCAGAGGTCTTGTTCGAGCTCCCGCCCCGACAGGGAGCGACTCCAGAAGAAATTAAGAAAATTCCGAGGCAATCCTCTTCCAGCTACGAAGGTTTTCCTACTGGTCTCGTCATCAACAAAATTTCTGATCAAGATCTACAACAGCAACACTGACCCTCTATCCCGACTCGCAGACAGCAAGCAGATTCGGCGTCCACCCTTATTCCTCGTTCTTGGCTATAGTTTCCCCACCCCGCTTGGCCGGCTGAAGGTCCCTCCCTGCGTGGAGGTAGTATTGTCTGTAATTTCATTAACTCCCACCCCAAGATCCCCCTCCTGCGAGAGGTGTAGTGGTGTACTTTATTTGGGCAGGTCAAGCGACACCGCCGCGGCGTGTGGGGATCCACTCGCCTCCCCGCTCGCCCTCGTCTCCGACCGGGACCGGTTTCTTCAAACCGGTCGAGTAAGTGCTCAAACCTTCACTCCACTTAGTGCTTGTCTTTCAATATTAGTTCTAATTCCGCTGGTTATGCGAGTGAGAGCCCGATCCTCAAGCCCCATTGCCTTGAGTGATCACCGTGGGAAGAGTGCAACCGGTGCCTGCGGCACTTCGTCGGCCCCGTTGAATTGGGCTTCCAAATCCATTGGGAATCAAATCTTGGCCTTACTGGCCCTCTACCAGCAAGGGCCCAACCCCTCAACCTCACCTTGGCATTGCCAAGTTACCCCGGGCTTGGGTGAGTGACGAGAGAGCGGTGGCCCAATTCGGCCCATTTGAATGCGATTATGCTTGCTTGCATTAGGTCCGAGGTTGTGTCACATCAGGTATGTTATTCTTACTTAGCAACATATATGCATGTGTGTTTTCGTTATCTATGCCATTTTCTCATATATACATGCTCACAGCTTGGGAATGATAAGGCATGTCGATTCTTCATGTGGGTGGATGAATTATTAATATGTCCCTGTGGCAAAGGCCCCTGTAGAAGGTGTACCTCAAATACGAGTAAGAATAAAGGGAAAGTATTTTATGTATGCCTAGAATCTAAGGTATATGTGTGACCATAATTTTCATTAGTGTTATTATTTATGCCTTCCTTATCAACTGTACATATCTTATTTTATATTTTATGTATGTGCAGGCTGGGAAGTCCACATCAGGTTGTTGGTTCTTCAAGTTGGTGGAAGAAATGTCAACGGTATATATCCTTTCTCATATCTTTTGTTACATTATGGTGAATGTGAATGTGTTGTGAATGCATGAGTTTTTATGATTTTAAAACAGCCGAGTGTGTGCTGTGATGCTGCATGAGTTTCCCGTATTTTATCATAGTCGAGTGTGTGCTGTGATGTCGCATGAGTTTCCCGTATTTTATCATAGTCGAGTGTTTGCTGTGAATGCACGAGGTAGTTTCTTTTAATTTAAAATAGTCGATTGTGTGCTGTGAAATTTATAGGGAATTGTATGTCATATCTCATTTCATAATTTATGTTGCTGTGCTTTTTTAATTCAAAAATTTTATTATTACCTTTGAAGATTATTTTATTGAAAGCATAATTCGGTGGTGGTATTGTCATACAACATGTGGATATTCATCTACATTTCTCACTTCATCTGCGTATTGTGGACTTTTTTAATTAGTGTGTAAGCATTAAAGTACTCCTTGCAGTTCCATGTATGCTTTTTATTGTTTATGATTGTCAATAAAAAGGAATCCGATCCTTTCGAGTTAGTCAGAGTTCCTTCTCCCTTCATCTTATGTTCCAAACCTCATCTTCCTCTAAATATCATTTTCTGACAGTAATTGAAGATGACTATTGCTGTATTCATCATAATCATGTAGTTTTTGGGGGCAGTTCAAAAAATGAAACTCAAACTCGCTTAAGTACTTTATAATTTACTATAGTCACTATCTAGGCATTCCCTATTTAAACTTTTGCTATATGGCCTCTTGGTTAGGATAATAGCATGCCATGATTGATTTTATTGTTCGAGTCTGTTGACTGTGATCAAGAAAATAATTAGTTAGACAGCATTGTATTCAAGGGGTATAATGGGAAAGGGTGCTTGTCACGTCCCGAACCGATAGCAGCGGGAAGCGATGCTCGGAACGTGACAGCGAAACAGTTATGATAATTAGAACAGAAATAAATAAAATACAAATAATAATGATGGAAATGAAGCTGCTGGGCTGGAGATTAACGCGCTCTCCAAAGGTAGCGCGACCTGAAGAAAGTGCTAGGTTTACCTAGCGCGATCTCAGGCAGAAGGTCGACTGCAGACGCCCCAACTACCCAGCCCTTGGAACTTGCAATGGCTTCAATGTTCGCTGTTTCCCACTGTTGTAATTGATGTTCTAGTGTCGTTTAAGCTTCCCCTTCCCCCTATATATGTACCCCCATCTCGTTTGATTAAGAATATAATGGAATAGAAATGATTTGAGAAAAAATGAGTGTTTGAAAGAGTATAGCATGGCTATCTCTTATCTTCCCCCCCAATCTTTGGAATCCCCTCCCTCCTCCCCTCTACTGGTGCGATGCCCACGTTCTTCTTCTAATCCTCCCTTTTCCCCTTCACGGAGGCCGTTCGAAGCTCCGGGTGCATCGGCTTTGAGAAGAGGCCGGGTGTGAGGCCCCATTCGGGCTCCGTTCTTCCTCCACCGACGATCGACGTCCTCCACCACCGCCAACGACGTGGCTATGATCAAGACGGAGCTTGGTTGCACCGGTCCTGCGATGGGATCGGGTGTGATGCCCCAGCCAACACCCTACTGGTCCTAGCTCGCCCTCCCATGCCCCTTTCTCCCTCATCGCCCACCCCCGCTCCCACATTCACCAAGTTATCCTAGCTAGCAATAGGTTAGTTTAATCGATGTTTAGGGCCCCCCATGTTTTGTTAAGATCCCCCCCCCGTGTCATATCCACCCTCCTATGTGCCCTCCCCTCGTGAATCACTCCCCCGAAGTCATCCACGAGCGCCCCTAAGTCCAACTTCATCGTCCGGTTGCTGTCTGAGAAGGCGCTATATCGTCCTAGCGCGATCTTCATGAAGGCGCTAGGAGACTATAGCGCGACTTTGATCTGAAAGTTGAAGAAGGCCACCCCCTCCCAATCCCGTTTCACATCAAATAATATTCAACACATGGAGGCCATTAATTTGAGAAAAATGTGATTTTTTTTGATATTTGGAAATTTAAATACAATGTGGACTCAATAAAGGAAATAAAGAAGAGAAAATAGCAAGACCACAATACTATCTAGACTCTAGAAAATAAAAGACTCCGGTCTCTAAGCTACAGGTTCACTCAATCACGTTGACTCGATCCTAATTGCAAACGTTCCACCTACCGCGCTACCTGAAAATGATGGAAATAAGGGGGGGTGAGCGAGAAGCTCAGTAAAAATTATACTCTATCATCAGGTGAAGTTTAAGTAATTAATCATTTTCATGAATGTATAAATAAAGCGAGAATTCAATAAAACAAGCTGGTAACCAACAAGATCAGATGATAATTGATAGATAAATGGAAAGTAACATTTCAAATCGAGATAGCAAAATAAATAACCAGAATTTAACGTGAGTGGCCACATGCCAAGTCAAGTCAAGTCAATACATCATGCACGATAATAAGTGAATGGCCATTTATCAAGTCAAGTCAAGTCGAGTCATGAAAGTAAGCACTTCTTACTTTCAAGCAAGTATAGCAAGTATCACAAGAGTGTGGAATGTCGAAGACCCAACACGCTAGAGAGTACCGGTGCCAAATGCCACACCTAGTCATTCACCTCCTCGGGGATCAAGTACTTTTCGGGTGCGCCTCCCAGGAACAGACTGGGCCCTTTAATGTGTTTGCTTTGGCATTGATTTGTTTGGATCATAAATCCCACGAAATCTAGACATCCACAATGTTAATGGCCAAGAGTTCCAAGGTTTAAGCTATGTAACTTACCAACTAAGATCAAATGATATTTCAATAGAATTGGAATGGATATCAATTGGAAGAATAAGGATCAAGCAATATTTCACAGTTCAAGGCCAACCTTGATATGACTGCTATCACAACAACAAAACACAAAAAATCATATTAAATCTTGATTTTAGCGGTCAATAACTGGGCCGCTAAGGTGATATTGACGGTCTAACCTTAGACTGCGCATATTTAAGTATAACATGCTCTTAAAGCGAACCCAAAAAGGTCCTCAGTTGAGCCCAAATCAGAATGGGCCCAAACAAGAGTTCATCCCACGAAGCTAAAGTCAAATAGAACGGATTGGGCTAGGTTAGAATTGACTGGGCTCAAAAGAATCAGACTAAACCCAAGCCCATTGTTGAACCCCCTCCTTTGAAGTGTTCTAGCATCTAAAGTCTTGCAAAGCTTAACTTCTTATTGAGGTCATGGAGCAAAGAAGGTTAAAGAACAACCTCAACGGGTAAGCCTCTTGAACTCAAATTGCAAGGCTACAACTAATTTCCAATTATGTCTTTGCAGGGCAAGGAACGTACTTAAACACTTAAGGAGCTCAAGGACGGTCGGGGATATCCACTTCAACTCTTTGGCCCTTAATCTTGTGGTTTGATGTTCATTATTTTTGATCTCAAGGGTCATATTGGTTTGGGTCTTTTCTAAGCTTAAATGTATTGGGTTTTTCTTATTCATGTTTTAACAACACTCCCTCTCACTTTTTAAAAACCCAACTTGAAACCCTCTGACTTGTTCTTGGACTTAGTGACATTTTAATCAACCTTTTGGAAGTTCTGGAATAAGGGTCGACCCATTGGGTCGACCCCTAGGTCCCCTGGTTCTGTCAACTTGGGCTTTTTTGAACTTCATCTGAAAGGGTTGACCCCCAGCCGCAAGGGTTGACACCTGGTAACTTAATTTAAAAACCCGGCGGGTCCCTTCACCACACCTGCAAGGGTCGACCCCAAAGGTCGACCCCTGATCATGTTATTTAAAACCCGCGCGGACAACCCCCGAGGGTCGACCCATTGGCCCAGAAACCCTTAAACCCTCCAAAACCCTCACGAGGGTTGACCCTAAGGGTCGACCCTTTCAGTTACGAACCTTGAGCCGTCATTTTGGACTTCCGTGCACTTGCACCAAAAGTCTTTCCAACCAGTCCAACTTCCCTAAATCATTCCAGATATTGTGGATCTGGTCTCTAGGGTATTTTGAACGAACCAAGCTCTATATATACATCTTATTAGGGTATGAAACCCTAAGTGAGAGGAATATCTAAAGGTGTCCTTCTTGTTCTAACTTTTGTGAGTGCAGGTTCACAGCAGCAGCTCAAGGGCCTTCTTCCACCATGTTCTGAACCTGAAAGTGAAGGGAATAAGCTTGAATCAAGCCTCCACGTCATCCCCAATAGTAAGCTGCGTGGGATATCAAAGCTGCAACCTTGCTTGTGCGACATAGCTTCATTCTTCCTCACGGATCGATCTTCCTCCTGCAGAAGCATTCAATTACCTTTAAGGAAGTGAAAGGGGGAGCTTCAACCACGATAAATCATTCTTCATTCCTTATTTTCAGAATCATTTAGTTTGAACTTGAGCATTTGTTGTAAAAACTTGAATCAGATTCTTGTGTGTGGTGTTCGTGTTCGGAAACACGAACGTGTGTGTATATGTGTGTGGTTGCCCAAATCGGGTGCCGCGTGTGTATGTTTGTTGTTCTACACAGCGTGTGTGTGTGGCTCACTTCATGGTGAAGTCTTAATCCTCATTGTGAGGGGTGGACGTAGGGGACACTTCAGTGTACCCGAACTATCTAAAAACTCCGTGTGTTACTTGTGGTTTGATTTTCCAGATTCTTTGTCGAGTGGGCTTCACGGTGAGTTGAGCGAGTTGAGCGTACACCAATTCCTTAATCAAACACCTACCTTTATCTACATGCATTCACAAGTGAGATCATGTTGGAGTGAGGCCAAGTGCTTGTGAGTTTAATTAACATTGTTTTCACTTGGAAGAAATTTTTATTGGCCAATCAATTCACCCCTCCCCTCTTGATTGCCACCGTTCGGGATTCAACAATTGGTATCAGAGCTTTGGTCTCTATTTTACTTGACCACACGGTCGTAGAGCAGATCCCATTATATGGCAAACAAGGGGATGATGCCCGAAGGGCATTCGATCTAAAGACCCCCGTTCTTTGATGGATCAAATTACCCTTATTGAAAAAATAGAATGTATGTCTTTCTACGTGCCCAAGACTATGACATGTGGCGCGTCATTAACAAGGGTCCGTATACTCTGTCTCAAAATGAGGATGAGTGGGATGATGAGGATGTAAAGAAGTGCTCAGCAAACTTTAAAGCCATGAATATAATACAGTGTGCCATTCATCCTAATGAATACTCACGTATTTACATGTGTTCTTCTGCGCAGGAGATGTGGAACAAGCTGCGGTTGATCTATGATGGAACATCGAAAGTAAAGGAAACCAAGGCGAATCTGTTAGTCCGGGATTATGAGTTGTTTATGATGAAACCAGAGGAGTCCATTTCTGATATGTTTGCAAGATTGACGGAAATAACAAATGGACTAAAGGGTCTAGGTAAGGAATATTCTGATAAGGAACTCCTCAGAAAAGTTTTGAGATCCTTGTCATCACAATGGCACACAAAGGCCACTGTAATTGAGGACTTAAAGGATCTCAGCACCTTGAAATTGGACGAGTTAATTGGCTCCTTGATGACTTACGAAATCAACATCAAAAGGAGCGAGGACGATCACAAGAAGAAGAAGGTAGTCACACCATTGGCCCTAAAGGTGAACCCACAAGAATTAGAGGGCAGTGACAATGATTCCACCGGCAACACCGACGATGAGGAGCTGGTTGCCATGATCACAAGAAGAGCAAGAAGATTCGTCAAAGGAACAAGAAAATTCGGTGGCCAATTCAGAAAAGGACCAAGGAAGCAAGGTCCTAACAGAGGTAAAAGTAGCAAGAAGGAAGAAGTTATTTGCTACGAATGCAAGAAACCCGATCATATGCGGGGTGAGTGCCCCGATATGATGAAAAAGTTCAAGAAAGGAAAGTTCAAGAAGCCAAAGGCCATGGTGGCCACATGGAGTGATGAAGATGAGGAAGAGTCGGCTAATGAAGATGAACTGGATGAGCTGGTTCAGAACTTATGTTTCATGGCAAATGAAGACGACGCCAATGAGGTAAATTTTGAAACCGAATCTCTTACATGTGAAGAATGGAAGATTGCTTATGAGTCTTTGTATGAAAAATGTAAAAAATTCAGAACTGAAAATAGAAATCTGAAAAAGAAAATTGATCATTTTGTGCATGCTGCAAAGTCTTGTGAGAATTGTCATGTTTTAAAATCTAAGTCTGAAAAGTTGAAACATGAAAATGAAATTCTTGTGTCTAAGGTTGAGCTATTTGAAGATGAGAGTTCATGCATGCGAGAGGAGCAAGCCACCTTTACCAAAATGCATGAAGACTTAAAAAGAAATTTAGAACAAGAAAAGTTGGAAAGAAATGCATGCATTCAAGCCAAAGAAATGGCTGAAAACAAGATTCACTCACTAAAGCATGAAGTCAATGAGTTAAGGGATGCTATTGCCATTCTTGAAAAAGGAAAAACATTACAATCTGAAACACATTCAACTCATGTGTCTCCCAGAAGTTCATCTCCATCCTCGTCAAAAACACATGTGCATAATTCATTCTTGAATGAAGGCAGGAGAAGAAAAAGGGATAGAGCCATTACATGCTTTTATTGTGGAAAGTTAGGCCATGACATGTATGATTGTAGAATTTTGAAATTTGATGATGAAAGCTTTGCTAGAATAAGAAATAGGATCATACACATCTCATGTCTCTAACCATCGTGGACCCAAGCTTGCTTGGGTACCAAAATCCACATAAGTACTTGTGTTGTGCTTGCAGGTCTGCTTGAGAGCCCAAAGGAATAGATGGTACTTGGACAGCGGATGCTCTCGGCACATGATGGGAAACAAAGATTTATTTGTGGACCTACATGAAAAGAATGGTGGGACAGTAGCATTTGGTGGTAAGGACAAAGGCAAAATTGTCAGAGAAGGTAAGATAGGTAAGACTCAAAATCATGCCATTGAGAATGTCCTGCTAGTGAAAGGGTTGCATCACAATCTTCTAAGCATAAGTCAATTGTGTGACAAAGGATGCAAAGTGATTTTTGATTCAAACCACTGCACTGTTGTAAATAAAAATACTCATGAGATAAAATTCATTGGTTTTAGACATAACAATGTATATATGATAGATTTGGATGATGCCTCTCATGAGAACTTGTGTTTGGTTGCAAGGAATAATGATGATGCTTGGCTTTGGCATCGCCGACTTGGGCATGCTAGTTTTACTGTTTTGCTAAAATTTGTTGGGTTAGATGGACGCAGTCTATCTCCACTAAGTGTGGATCTAGAGGGGGGTGAATAGATCAACTTGCCTAATTTAAAACTACTGTAAGTTCTAAAGCGGAATTTAGGCAAACATCAGTTAAGCTAAACGAAGAATGCTAAGCAAAAGGTCGACCCATGAAAGCCATTCACCATATCTATATATCGAGAGCTAGACATGAGCATAAGCGATGCAACCAAATAAGCTAGGCAAGAATTCCCTGTTGTGACCCCTCTATGTTGATGATGTTGACACTTGCTTTATTTCATTGGCAACACCATTGTTTTGATTGATTGGCAACTGTTTTTGATTTGATGAAATTGCTCTATCAGATTGAGCCAATGGCTGTCTGTATTTCTTACTGTCATGAGTCTATACATCGTCCTTTTTGGATAAGGTACACACACTGCATTTCAATTGAGTTGGTTAAGTGTGTACAGCGTCAACGCACTTCATTGGATGTGTGTACAGCATCAACTCGTTAAGTCTGTACAGCGTTCTATGTCTAGAGCTTCATCAAGTCTGTACAGCCAGTCACTTGACAAAGTCTGTACAGTGTCTCATATTGGCAAAGTCTGTACATCGTCGGTTCTGTGGATGCTTTGTTCTTTGAAGTCTATACACTCGATTGTTAGGTCGTCAACTCTATACATTCGAGTGTTAACCTTTAAGTCCATACATTGTCGCATGAAGAGTCTATACAGTGTGCATGGTTCAACAAGTCTGTACAGCCATTGTCTTCATATAGGAAGTCTGTACATCAGACGCGCATGCTCGCCTATCCCTCCGGATGCTCACCTGGGACCGAGTATGTTCTCTAGTGACTGTTAATGCTCCGATTGGCCAGCGTCTCTCTTGATCAAGTCTATACACTCATTCACTGTTCATGCATTCACAGTGAAGTCTGTACATCCGTTTGGCCATGCATCCCTATCCACCAAGTCTATACATTGGTAGAGTCTGTACATCAGACGTGCATGCTCGCCTGTCCCCCCGGATGCTCTCCTGGGATCGAGTATGCCCTCCAGTGACTGCTAAATGCTTCCCTAACTTTGAGGATACTCCCCTTGAGCAGCGATTGCTCCCCAGAGACAGCATGTGCTCCACATGCTCCCCTGACGCTGGAGATGCTGTCCAGAGGCCATAGATGCTCCCCTGAGACTTCATATGCTCCCGCGCGAGAACGCACTAGTCTTTGGGTATTTAAAAGAATTGTATTACATGCATTCTCTTTCACTAAGTCTGTACAATGCATGCTGCTTATAAAGTCTATAGAATGCATTTCATCTTCAAAGTGTGTACAGAGTTTACACTTGAACTGATTTGCTTATTTCTACTGACTGACAGGGATTTGGTACTGGAATTGCTGACATGGCCCGTGATCCAAGGAAGGACGAGGCTCCCTGATCGTGACATGTGGAAGCACTGTGCTGAGATGCTACCACGTGGTCCAAATTGCTGGGCGGGAAACGTGGAGAGCACACGCCTGCTGCTGTTGTTGCTATATAAACAAGCCTTCTTCCACAGAAGAAGACTGATCGAAAGAAAAGAAGAGAAAGTCTATACAGCAGTGAGCCTTCGATCCATAGAGAGAAAAGAGAGAAGAAGAAGATACAGAGAAGAAGAAGAAGAAGAAGAGAAGAAGGAGAAAAAGAGAGAGGAAGAGATTGAGAGAGATTGAGTTGAGAGAGAGCTGATCGAGAGTGAGAGTGGTTGTATCTGGAGAAAAAAAGAGAGGAAGAGATTGAGAGAGATTGAGTTGAGAGAGAGCTGATCGAGAGTGAGAGTGAGAGTGGTTGTATCTCAGTCTCGTGGTTCAAAACCAGAGCTGAGCTTTGCTCTTAGAGCTACATTGTTTGTTTTTGAGCTTTTCTATTTTTGTTTTGATTCTGTCTTTCATTTTCGAATGCTGTTTCTTCAAGCTGTGTGTCAGCAGTCTTGCAGTGGTGGTTTCCACTGGACGAGTTAAGCTGTATTTCCCCAGCGGTTGCAGAGGATTAGATCCCCTGGTCGGTAAGCTGTAGTGCCCAGCGAAGCTGTGTATCAGCGGGTTGTTTGGCCAAGCTGTAAAGCTCAGCGGACGCAAGCTGTGCTGCGCAGCAGGAAGCCATACTCGGTTGAGTGTGGGGTGGACGTAGGTCGTTGACCGAACCACCTAAAAATTGTGTGTGCAGTGTGTTTGTGTTTTTGTGTGATCTGTGTGCGATGGGAAATTCTTGCTTAGCTTATTTGATTGCATCGCTTATGCTCATGTCTAGCTTTCGACCTTTTGTTTAGCATCCTTTGTTTAGCTTAACTGACGTTCGCCTAAATTCCGCTTTAGAACTTGCAATAGTTTTAAATTAGGCAAGTTGATCTATTCACCCCCCTCTAGATCCACAATCTGTGGAGATAGACTACGTCCATCTAACCCAACACTTGGTATCAGAGCCTAAGTCTTCTGCAGGGACTCATCGCCCGAAGAGAATAGGCAGAGATGGATGTTCGAGGGATGACTGCCGAAGGTCACTCAACAACGAAGCCCCCATTCTTTGACGGATCAAACTACGCATACTGGAAGAACCGTATGCAAGTGTTCCTCAGGGCTAAGGATTATGAGATTTGGAAGATTGTCAGCAAGGGACCTTATGTGCTGTCCCCGAATGAAGATGTATGGACCAAGGAGGAGATCAGAAGGTCCACGCTAAATTGGAGTGCTATTAATGCTATCCAGTGCGCTCTGCATCCTACAGAATTCTCCCGTGTATCTGCTTGCAAATCAGCTAAGGAGATGTGGGATGCGCTGGAAGTAATTCATGAAGGCACATCTCAAGTAAGAGAGCAGAAGGCCAATCTTCTTGTATCTGAGTATGAAGCCTTCAAGATGAAGCAGAACGAGTCCATCAGTGAAATGTACGCTCGGCTAACTGTCATAACCAATGGCCTCAGAGGTTTTGGGAAACCTCAGGCAGAGTATGATGTAGTAAGGAAAATTCTACGCTCCCTGACTCCCAATTGGCACACCAAAGCAACTGTGATGGAGGAGTCAAGGGACCTGCGTAATACAAAATCTGATGAGCTGATTGGCTCACTTATGGCATATGAGATAAACCTGCCAAGGACAGATGAAGCCGAGAGGAAGAACAAGCCGATAGCACTGAAGGCTAGTTCCAGCAAAACAACAAAATCCAGCTCCAGCAGCTCTTCATCATCAGAGGAAAGCCTAAACGAAGAAGAAGATGTGACTCGATCTGAAATAGTCATGATGACTAGAGAGTTCAGGCGATTTCTCAGAAAGGGAGCAGGACGGTTCGGTCAGAAGAAATACAGTAATGGCCTAAAGGATAAAAGTTATAAATCTACACTTGCAAAGAAAAATGAAGCTAATGTCTGTTATCAATGCAGGAAACCAGGGCATCTGAAAATTGACTGTCCAGATAATCAGAAACATAAGGACAAGTCAAAGAAGAAAACCAAGAAGGGAAGAGCTATGATCACCACATGGAGTGATGAAGATGAAGGCTCTTTCAGCAGCAGCTCAGATAGTGAAGCCGAATCTGAACAGCCCATTTGTCTTATGGCAACAAGCTCCGAAGATAGAGAGGAGGATACAGATGAGGTAATCACTAGATTTGAAAATTTCACAATTGCTGAGTGGGTAGATGCTTATCATGAAATAGCTGATAGAGCTGATGATATTAGAAAAGAGAACAGGCATCTTAGAAGAAAAATCAATTCCATGCAAAATGATAAAACACTGACTGATAAAATTGCATGTTTGGAATCTGAGATTGATGAATTGAAACTCACATGTTCTGAAGAAGATAAAAACAAAAATGAGTTAAAAGCTTCTAAGGATGAGAATCTAAGGCTTGAAGATGAAATTGATGAATGGAAGCTGAAGATTCAGAAATGTGAAAGTGAAGTCAAAATTATCTCTGAAAAATATGAAGCTGTCCTCAATGTCAACAACGAGCTGAAAAAGGCTATTGATGAACTTCAGAAAGATAATGAGGATAAAATGAAGACCATTGAGAAAATGACCCAAGGAACAGATAACTTAAATGCTTTGTTAGGGTCAAAGGTTAATTTCAGAAAAGAGGGCCTAGGTTTTAATTCTAGTGCAACAAAAACATTCGGAATGAAAACAATTTCATTTGTTGCTCAAAAGGAAAAGGGACCTCTAATTAGCATGAACTCAACAAATTTGATGAACAAAATTACTAATCTGAAAAGGCCCAGTGCTGAGGAGAAGGGCAAACGAAAGGTTAATGAGCCTAGTAGAGCTAGCACATCTAAGCAGAATCCTAGGGCTCAGACTCAGGTTAGGGGTCAACCTACACAGTCTGGTAAACCCCAGGTCAAGGTAACCCAGTCTCCACCAACACCTCCACCTCTTAAGAAGACCCAATACAAACCTGTGTATAGGTCAGCAGGGTCCAAAGTACAGGAAGGACAAAGTGCTGCTAGGAGTCAACCCAATTATTTTTATCAATCCAGAGCTCGGACCCACTACAATGCATAGCCAACCTACTTCTATAGGTCAAATTGGTCTAGAACTCAGGGTAAGTTTACAGGTCTTGCACACCAGGGTGCTCAATATCAAAGACCTTACAATAAAAATTGGGTAAATGGGTATGGTTACTATACATCTAAAAATCAATATTTTCATAGCCAGCCCAGGAACAACTATGACCAAGACTTTGTGAACACACCCTGGCCAAGGCAATGGCACAGAAATAACAACACTGTCAATAATCATGCTGCTGCCAATAAGAAAAAGAACAATAAGAAGAAGAGGAACAACAACAGAAGAAAATCTGTAGGATCCACTGAACAAAACACATTTAAACAAATGTGGATTCCGAAACACTTGCTTTCCTGTTTTGCTTCTAGTTCATTTACATTGGAGCCCAATCAGTCTTGGGTTCCAAACTTCTCTACCTAATTGTGTATGCAGGTATGTCTGGCAGCCAAGAACAACTTGTGGTACATGGATAGCGGCTGCTCCAGGCATATTTTGCATACTGACTGAGAAAGTAGAAGGCCTTGTCACCTTTGGAAGCAACACAAAGGGTAGGATTATCGGATCAGGTAAGGTAGGTAAGTGTTCTACCTGCTGCATTGATGATGTTATGCTGGTTGAAGGGTTAGCCTATAATCTACTTAGCATCAGCCAGTTATGTGATAAAGGTTACAATGTTCTATTTAATTCTCAATGGTGCAAGGTTTTTGAACCTGATTCTGATATTGTCAAATTTACTGGAAAAAGAATAAACAATACGTACATGATAAATTTAGATGACATCCAACACACTAACCTTTGCCTTACTGCCAATAGAGAAGACATAACATTTTTATGGCATCGTAGGTTAGGTCATGCTAGCTACACTGTTTTGCACAAATTAAATAAGCATGACATGGTTAGAGGACTTCCTGAAGTCTCATTCAAGAAAGAAAACAAAATCTGTGATGCATGCACCCAATCAAAGATACCTAGAAAATCATTTAAGTCTAGAACTGAAAATCTGTCTTCCAAACCCTATGAGCTGATACATATGGACCTTTTTGGGCCAACTAGAGCTGTCAACCTATCAGGGAGGAGGTATGGGTTTGTTATGGTAGATGACTTTTCTAGGTATACTTGGGTTTATTTCTTATCTAATAAGAGTGATGCTTTCTCAGAATTTCAGGAGTTCTATGTTAAAACAACTCAGAAATATGAAAACATATTATCTGATCATGGAGGTGAGTTTGAAAACTCATAATTTGATGAATTCTGTAGGTCGAATGGAATCAACCACAGGTACTCCTCACTAAGGACACCTGAGCAGAATGGAGTTGTGGAAAGAAGGAACAGAACCCTAGTGGAAATGGGTCGTACACTTCTTGTTGAAAGTGGTCTACCAAGGAAATTTTGGGCTGAAGCAGTGAACACTGCCTGTTATGTAATTAACAGAGCCATGGTAAGACCTTCTACCCAGCAAACACCATATGAGATATTAAAAGGTAAGAAACCTTCTATTGCTCACTTCAAGGTTTTTGGTTGTAAATCTTTTATTCACATAAATGATAAAAAGGACCTTGATAAATTTGAACCTAAAGGAGAACCAGGAATTTTTCTTGGCTATTCTGAAAACACCCGAGCATACAGAGTGTACAATCTGAACTCTAAAACTGTTGAAGAATCTCCACACATAGTTTTTGATGAATCCTTGGCAAATTCTAATGTTAGTCAATGCAGGAATGAAAACAATGGAGAAATTCTGAAGGAAGGAGATCCTGCAGACAAATCCGAGGATGAAGAAGAACATAAAGAGCTTAATGAAGAGGAACCTACAGTTCAGGGTAAGATATATCAAGTTCATGATAGTCCAATTGCAAATATTAGATATCTCAAGGATCATCCTGTAGATAATGTCATTGGAAATCTGAATGATCCCCCTAGGACTAGAGGCCACTTAAGAATTCAACATGAACTGAATGCTTATGCTTTTGTTTCAAACATAGAATCCAAGTCCATTGACTGTGCTCTCCAAGATGTGCATTGGATTAATGCCATGCATGAGGAGCTTAATCAGTTTGACAGGAATAAGGTGTGGCATTTGGTTCCACCTCCTGATCATGAAACAGTCATAGGGACTAAATGGGTATTTAGAAACAAAACTGATGAAGCGGCGAATGTTATTAAAAATAAAGCCAGACTTGTAGCTCAGGGGTACAATCAGGAATTTGGAATAGACTTTGAAGAGTCTTTTACCCCTGTAGCTAGGTTAGAAGCAATAAGAATTTTATTGGCTTATGCATGTTCCCTAGGAATAAATCTTCAGCAGATGGATGTGAAATCTGCTTTTCTTAATGGGGAAATTAATGAGGATGTTTATGTGAGACAGCCTCCTGGGTTTGAATGTTTAGATTTCCCTAATCATGTTTATAAACTCAATAAAGCTCTCTATGGTTTAAAGCAAGCTCCTAGAGCTTGGTATGACAGGTTGAGCAAATTCCTCACCGACAAGAACTTCACAAGAGGTATAGTTGATCAAACATTATTTACCAAGGTAAGCCATCTAGATATTCTTATCATTCAGATTTATGTGGATGACATTGTTTTTGGGTCAACTAACCCCAAATTGTGTGAGGAATTTTCTCAAATTATGACTGATGAATTCGAAATGAGCTCAATGGGTGAGCTCAAACTATTTCTTGGACTGCAGGTTACACAAACAGAAGATGGCAACTTCATCTCTCAGTCCAAGTATGTAAAGAACTTATTAAAGAAGTACAAAATGGACAACATCAAGGAAATAGCCACTCCAATGGGCACATCAACCAGTTTGGATGAAGATTCTAAAGGTAAACATGTGGACCAAAGGCTATACCGAGGTATGATCGGATCTCTTCTCTATCTTACAGCATCTAGGCCTGATATACAATTTGCTGTGTGTTTATGCTCTAGATTTCAGGCCAGTCCTAAAGAAACTCACTTTAAAGCTGTGAAAAGGATTTTTAGGTATTTACTAGGCACCCAAGAACTAGGTCTCTGGTATACTGCTAAGTGTGAGTTAGAGCTTCTAGCCTACACTGATGCAGACTATGCTGGGTGTCGAGTAGATAGAAAAAGCACTAGTGGTTACTGTCAATTCCTTGGTGGCTGTCTAGTGTCTTGGGCATCTAAGAAGCAACACACTGTAGCATTATCCACAGCTGAAGCTGAGTATGTTGCAGCATGTAATTGTGCAGCCCAAGTACTTTGGATTAAGCACCAACTAGCGGATTATCAGATAAATCTGGGATGCATTCCACTTTTATGTGATAATAATAGTGCTATATGCCTTGCTAAAAATCCTGTTCACCATTCTAGGACTAAGCATATAGAGATAAAACGTCATTTTCTTAGAGATGTTATAAATAAAAAGGAGATTGAAATGAACTTCATAGAAACTGAAAAACAAATTGCTGATATTTTTACTAAGCCTCTTGCGAATGAAAATTTTAAGTTTCTTAGAAGAGAACTTGGCTTATGTAAATTTCAGCATGATGAATGACTGTTTAATTGCTGTGAATAAAATCTCTGATGTGGACTTGTTTTTTGATTGCTTGGATAAATCATGTGAATATGAATGTAGAACTGCCTTGTATTGCATATATTCAGGGGGAGCTTGCCGAGTCTTTGCATGTCTTTGCAAAACATTCATTCATGACCTATGCATAAGCTCTCTCTCAATTAATTCTTACCATGTTGCATGCATACAGACAGGGGGAGTATTGCTAGAAATTCAGAGTGGTTTCAACCTTCTTAAAGTCATTCAACCTTTAATTCTGAATATTTGTCTCTGACATTATGGCAATCTGTTGGTCAGTTCTGATTTCTAAGCAGTAGAAAATGGACTTCTTCATTTATAAGAATTTGAAATGTTCAAAGACTGATGTAATGGTTTAAATCTTATAATGGTTGGAGTTTAAAGATTGCAATCAGTATATAAGAAAGTTGAAAATTGATAAAACTCTCAACCTCTTTCTTATTTCATGTTAGACAAAGCTAATCATATCTGAAATCATGATAGAGAGATTAAGTATGTGTATTGTTCTTGAACAAGTCATTCTGAAACATAAAAAGGACAGCTAAGAAAGCTATTGAAAACATTGAAAAATCATTGAAAATTAATATTGGCAGAGCAATGACTGATAAATCACTGAGAAACTGAGTGATCCATCAAGGAAGTGGACAACACTCATGTCATGAAGTGTATCAGCTATCTCTGTTTAAAATGTTTAAAACAGCAGGCTGGTTTCACTGAGTACCTAGGGGGTAACTGGCGTCTGATAAACGTGTACCCTCACACAAAAAGGTGTAACTGAGTTCTGTTAAATTTGATCATATGCAGAATGGTCCAACTTGTTGAGTATCTAGGGGTATTGGCGTCTTATAAATGTATACCCTTACGCAGAAAGACTTGTGGTACCTGAATGCTCAATATATTCTAATATTGATAATGCTGCTCCTTCAAAAGAAAAGTTCATGAGTGTCAATTTGTTTACCTTCACTACATGACTTGATTTCTCTCAATATTTTTATGAGATTATGAAAGTAAGATATTATGCAACTGAATCTTTCATGCAAATATGATTCTGGTTTATGTTTATGTTTTATCATGCACAGTGACCTTATCTATTGCTTGTAGTGCATGAACTCCAAATTTTATCATCTTTAAACCAGAACTCTTTCTGACAGCAGTCTCTAATTTCATATGACTGAAGACTCTATGCTTTAGAATGCTTATTCATGAACTACCTGTTCAGAATGCCAGTCAGCTCTTCTCTTGATTCCTCCATTTAACTTTTCCCTCCTCTTTGTTGATGGCAAAGGGGGAGAATATTGTCTAGGGGATGTCTACGGGGAGAATACATATCTGTTTCAATTCTGAATTCATTCCAAGGGAGAGTTTGAGGCAGTTAGTTGCATGCCTTCATAGCATCTGCATGTCAATCTGCATAACACATCTTGTCTTTCATCAAACATATATCTATATGACAGGATGTTGCTCTTCTACTTCATATGGGGTGGCCATCATCAAAAAGGGGAGATTTTTGTGACCCCTATATGTTGATGATGTTGACATTTGCTTTATTTCATTGGCAACACCATTGTTTTGATTGATTGGCAACTATTTTTGATTTGATGAAATTGCTCTATCAGATTGAGCCAATGGCTGTCTGCATTTCTTACTGTCATGAGTCTATACATCGTCCTTTTTGGATAAGGTACACACACTGCATTTCAATTGAGTTGGTTAAGTGTGTACAGCGTCAACGCACTTCATTGGATGTGTGTACAGCATCAACTCGTTAAGTCTGTACAACGTTCTATGTCTAGAGCTTCATCAAGTCTGTACAGTGTCTCATATTGGCAAAGTCTATACATCGTCGGTTCTGTAGATGCTTTGTTCTTTGAAGTCTATACACTCGATTGTTAGGTCTTCAACTCTATACATTCGAGTGTTAACCTCTAAGTCCATACATTGTCGCATGAAGAGTCTATACAGTGTGCATGGTTCAACAAGTCTGTACAGCCATTGTCTTCATATAGGAAGTTTGTACATCAGACGCGCATGCTCGCCTGTCCCTCCGGATGCTCACCTGGGACCGAGTATGTTCTCCAGTGACTGTTAATGCTCCGATTGGCCAGCGTCTCTCTTGATCAAGTCTATACACTCATTCACTGTTCATGCATTCACAGTGAAGTCTGTACATCCGTTTGGCCATGCATCACTATCCACCAAGTCTATACATTGGTAGAGTCTGTACATCAGACGTGCATGCTCGCCTGTCCCCCCGGATGCTCTCCTGGGATCGAGTATGCCCTCCAGTGACTGCTAAATGCTTCCCTAAATTTGAGGATGCTCCCCTGGAGCAGCGATTGCTCCCCAGAGACAGCATGTGCTCCACATGCTCCCCTGACGCTGGAGATGCTGTCCAGAGGCCATAGATGCTCCCCTGAGACTTCATATGCTCCCGGGCGAGAACGCACTAGTCTCTGGGTATTTAAAAGAATTGTATTACATGCATTCTCTTTCACTAAGTCTGTACAATGCATGCTGCTTATAAAGTCTATACAATGCATTTCATCTTCAAAGTGTGTACAGAGTTTACACTTGAACTGATACGCTTATTTCGACTGACTGACAGGGATTTGGTACTGGAATTGCTGACATGGCTCGTGATCCAAGGAAGGACGAGGCTCCCTGATCGTGACATGTGGAAGCACTGTGCTGAGATGCTGCCACGTGGTCCAAATTGCTGGGCGGGAAACGTGGAGAGCACACGCCTGTTGCTGTTGTTGCTATATAAACAAGCCTTCTTCCACAGAAGAAGACTGATCGAAAGAAAAGAAGAGAAAGTCTATACAATAGTGAGCCTTCGATTCACAGAGAGAAAAGAGAGAAGAAGAAGATACAGAGAAGAAGAAGAAGAAGAAGAGAAGAAGGAGAAAAGGAGAGAGGAAGAGATTGAGAGAGATTGAGTTGAGAGAGAGCTGATCGAGAGTGAGAGTGAGAGTGGTTGTATCTGGAGAAAAAAAGAGAGGAAGAGATTGAGAGAGATTGAGTTGAGAGAGAGCTGATCGAGAGTGAGAGTGAGAGTGGTTGTATCTCAGTCTCGTGGTTCAAAACCAGAGCTGAGCTTTGCTCTTAGAGCTACATTGTTTGTTTTTGAGCTTTTCTATTTTCGTTTTGATTCTGTCTTTCATTTCCGAATGATGTTTCTTCAAGCTGTGTGTCAGCGGTCTTGCAGTGGTGGTTTCCACTGGACGGGTTAAGCTGTATTTCCCCAGCGGTTGCAGAGGATTAGATCCTCTGGTCGGCAAGCTGTAGTGCCCAGCGAAGCTGTGTATCAGCGGGTTGTTTGGCCAAGCTGTAAAGCCCAGCGGACGCAAGCTGTGCTGCGCAGTAGGAAGCCATACTCGGTTGAGTGTGGGGTGGACGTAGGTCGTTGACCGAACCACCTAAAAATTGTGTGTGCAGTGTGTTTGTGTTTTTGTGTGATCTGTGTGCGATGGGAAATTCTTGCTTAGCTTATTTGATTCCATCGCTTATGCTCATGTCTAGCTTTCGACCTTTTGTTTAGCATCCTTTGTTTAGCTTAACTGACGTTCGCCTAAATTCCGCTTTAGAACTTACAATAGTTTTAAATTAGGCAAGTTGATCTATTCACCCCCCTCTAGATCCACAATCTGTGGAGATAGACTGCGTCCATCTAACCCAACATTCCCATCGCACACAGATCACACAAAAACACAAACACACTGCACACACAATTTTTAGGTGGTTCGGTCAACGACCTACGTCCACCCCACACTCAACCGAGTATGGCTTCCTGCTACGCAGCACAGCTTGCGTCCGCTGGGCTTTACAGCTTGGCCAAACAACCCGCTGATACACAGCTTCGCTGGGCACTACAGCTTGCCAACCAGAGGATCTGATCCTCTGCAACCGCTGGGGAAATACAGCTTAACCCATCCAGTGGAGACTACCACTGCAACCGCTGACGCACAGCTTGAAGAAACAATGTTCGGAATTTAAAAGACAGAATCAAAACGAAAAAGCAAAACCCAAAAGCAATGTAGCTCTAAAGATCAACGCTCAGCTCTGGTTTTGAACCACGAGACTGAGATACAAACTCTCTCACTTTCACTCTCAATCAGCTCTCTCTCAACTCAATCTCTCTCGATCTCTTCCTCTCTCTTTTTCTTCTTCTTCTCTATTTCTTCTTCTTCTCTGTATCTTCTTCTTCTCTCTTTTCTCTCTGTGGATCGAAGGAGCCTTGCTGTGGCTGTATAGACTTTCTATCCTTCTCTTCGATCTACCTTCTTCTGTGGAAGAAGGCATGTATATATAGCAGCAGCAACAACAACAGGCGTGTGCTCTCCACGTTTCCCGCCTAAAGCATTTGGACCACGTGGCGGCATCCAATGGAGTGTCAGAACACTTGTCCTCATCTGCATACCTTGTTCTTCTCGGATCACGAGCCAGGTACCTCGGATCACGTGCCCTTCACGTGCTCAGCAACTGGAATTAGATGGCGTCAACCCTCTTGCTCCAAGGAGTTGACGCAGCCTTCTGATATCTTCTTCCTACGAAACTCAAGTCTGATGCGTTGACTCCATCAGCCAGCTACGTTAACGCATCGGTAATCCAGTGATCAAGGTCTTCGGCAGATAGCCGTGCTGCGTCGACGTTGCTAATCCATAGCGTTGATGCAGTGGTGTTCCAGAGCTAAATGTATATCAGACTCAATTGCTGCGTGGACGCTGTCTTGCAATGGCGTTGACGCACTGCAGTATTCCAGTAAGCTATGGACTCTGCCTTATTAACTACTGCGTTGACGCTGCTGTAGCATGGAGTTGACGCAGCCAGGTGAAGCTCTGAAATCCTCTTCAACTGAAGCGTGGACGCATTGAATTCCCAACGTCCACCCTGTTCTTCATTGTTGTCATCATCTGAAGACAGTGTATAGACTTAGTGAATATAAAGGCTTCATAAGAAGGAAAACTAGTGTACAGACTTGCCCAAAGTATAGACTTTATATGAAGAGGCAACGGGTGTACATACTTCATATATGAAGCAGCCACTGTACATACTCAAGGTGAAGACCGATGCCAATGTATAGACTTTACTGAAGACAACGGACTCGAGTGCAGTGTACAGACTTGGCTATGCTCACCCAATACCAATGTATATACTTGATGCTCAAAGAGTGGCTGTACAGACTTGATAACGATGCAGAACGAACGGATGTACATACTTCATGTGAAAGCCCAATGTACAAACTTTGAATTTGAAGACCAATGTGCAGACTTCAAGTTTCACTGTGGATGTTCAGACTTGCTGAAAGACCGATGTACAGACTTGATGAAGCGAAGCCATTGTACAGACTTGAGTGTAGCTAAAGCCTTGATCGTAGGAATAGGCTGAAGTGTATAGACTTCAGGCTTCAGAAACGAATGTACAGACTTCACTTAAGAAACGTAGGGAAAGACTCCAATGTATAGACTTTGCCTTGAACGAAAGTCAGTGAAGAATGAATAGACTTTCACGATGTGTAGACTTTGGATACGTGAAAGCTACAGTGAAGGAATGTACACACTTGACCAATTCAAAGGTGAATCAAGTGTACAAACTTAGTGCGTTGACGCTGTAACATGAGCCAGTGAAATGCGTTGATGCTGTACACACTGAGCCTAATACATGCATGCGACTGACGCTGTACAGACTTTGCCTAAGACGCTGTACACACTTAGCCTAAGATAATGTAAGCGATTGACGCTGTACACACTTAGCCTAAGACGCTGTACACACTTAGCCTAAGACAATGTAAGCGACTGATGCTGTACACACTTAGCCTAAGACGCTGTATAGACTTAGCCTAAGACATGCATGAACTGACGCTGTATAGACTTTATCTAACATGCACAGTGTATAGACTCAATCGATAGAAGAGTTTCCAGTGTATAGACTCAATCTAAACAAGTATGCTAAAGGAGTCGACCCATCAGAGGATGCGTCGACCCATGATAGTGAGAAATGCATACAACAGTGTATGAAATGCAAAGAACACATAGTCAATCTGATAGAGCAATTTCATCAAAGCAAGAGCAGTTGCCAATCAATCAAAACAATGGTGTTGCCAATGAAATAAAGCAAGTGTCAACATCATCAACATAGAGGGTGAAGAGGCGAAATCTCGCGCTGGTTCCTGAGCTGGCTGGTAATCACCAAGATGATGAACTGCAAGACAGGGAAACAGGTCAGAGGGCCCACGGGGATTCCCTGGGATAAAATCCTCCGACGCTCAAGTCAGTAGAGCAATGGTGGGAGCAACGATAGGGAGGGGGAGATGAGGCCGCGAGATCCCTCTCCACCGATGGGGTGAAGTGGTCCCTGCTCAGGAGTTTGGGGGTGAAATCATACCCTTCTTGACTTGCCTTTCGTCGGAGGGTATCCCAGGTTTTTATAGTGTGCCGCCTTCTGGAGTCCTGCAAGCTGAGAGGTCTCCGGTGGAGGTTACGTCCTCGTCGTGGGCTTTGATGGCCTCATCATGGGGGCGTTATCCTCGCGGGGAAACCGGAGCTCCTGGACTTTTCAGTGTTTGGCCCGATGTGGACTCAAAAGGCTGCAATGATGAACATTTCATCAGTCATCCCGAGCTTAAGGGGGCCGGCCCTATCGGGCGATAGGCCTAGCTTGGTGAGGAGATGAGTCGGATAGACCGGCCAGCGCTTCCCCCCTTCGGGCGGAGGGGTAGCTCGTGCGCGGGTCTTCTTGTGACCTGACCGAGGCTCGGGCCCTCCGAGCCTTTGGGCCGCCTAAGAGAGTTATTTCCTCGAGCATTGTTTTATTGGGCTTTTTCGAGTGGGCCCTGTGGGCTGTCACTTGGGCGAGCTTGCCTCGTTGGGCCTTGTTGGGCCTAGTTGGGTCTACTCTTTGAGTGGGCTACAGGAATCCCCCTCTCCACTTGTCCACCTCCTACTCCCGAGCCAAGGAGGCTCGGTTGAGTAGTTCTTTTGACGCTTTGGACCGGCGTGGCTCGGGTGGGTGGAATCATGTTGGCGTGATGATGCCACATGTAGTGGTCGCCTGGGCCCATAGTCATAATGATCCTGACGGATTTTGAAATGAAGGGGCCCCCTTTTTCACGGAGGTTGAAACGGCGCGCCGCCTCCCGCGAGGGTTTATAGGCGTAGGGCGCTGCTCGTTCCTCCCAGTCTTTTCAGGGTTATCGGCCTTTCCTCCATTTCTCTGCTTCTGGGGCTCCTTGATGTGCCGTGAAGATATAGCGGGGGAGCAAGCCCTTGCGGTGGCATTTGAGAAGTTGGCACGCGTAACCGCTGAGGCGATCCAGCGGCTTCCTCCTCCTCCGGATTCTTCGGGCTCTAGGAAAGGTTCTTCTTCCGGCTCGATGGTGGGTCTGCGCTCAGAAATCGAGCAGGTGAGGCAGGAGCCCGTCCCCAATCGCAGCAAGTTGGGGGAGGCTGACGTGAAGAAATTGGAGCATCGGTTTCGCCTGCCTCTCCGGTATAGCTTCGTAGCCGCTGCCCCGTATGAGACGAGCTTGGACAGCCGTACGGGCCATATTTGTACTTTTCTCCTGGCGTGGAAGAGTAGATTCTGCCTCCCCTTCGAGCCTTTCATCTTGAAGCTTCTCAATTTTTTCGTGTTGGCGCCTGTTCAGCTGGTGGCCAACTCGTATCTCCTGCTTTCTGCCTTTCGGATCCTCTACCGCCTGCAGGGGGTTCCCCCGTCGCTAGATCTCTTTCATTATATCTTCGAGTTGAAGGCACATCGTCGGCGGAGAAAGGCTTCTATTTTATCCAGGCACGTAGGAATCGAAGTTGTATTCCGCTGGCGGCGAAGGATTCTTCGCACAAAGGGTGGAAGAGGCAATTTTTCTGGGTGAATGTGGAAGCGGTGGACGAGTCCTGGAGGTGCCAGGTTATGCCCAACTTCCATCCGAATCTCCCCCCGCGGCAGGAGGAGTTCCCCGCCGATGTGGAGGAGTACGCCGCTCGCTTGTTGACAAATCGTCGGTCGACTAAGGAGCTGGTGACGCTGGAGAACGTGGAGCGGTATCTGCTTACACAGCTCAGGCCATCAGGTGCCATTCTTCGGATTTTGCTGCGGGGTCGGAGGGTCGACTTTTCGTTTCCTAACCGAATCCTCTTCTTCATTGCAGACATTCGGCGGGAGCCCTTGGAAGAGGTCACCGAGGTCGTCGATCATCGGGATGATTCGGCGGCCGATGAACCTGTTGCTCCCGTGGGTGGCAAGGGGGCGGCCTCTGAGGGATCTTCGCGGTCAGGCGGGGCGAAGCGCAAGGACCCCCTGGAAGGGAGATTGCGGGAAGTCGCGAAGGCCAAGAAACGGGCCAAGAAGGCCGGCCATCCTACCGCCGCCGGGGGTGATTCAGGCTCGGCGGCGCTCCCCTCTCGGGGGAAAGATGGGGCCGACCCTTCAGGGCCAGCTCCCCCACCTACCAGGCGAGAGGGGGATGAGGCGACCAGGGGCCCCTCAGAGGGCGGAGATAGGTCGGTTCTCCCCTCCCCGGGGATGAAGGGGACCGGTGCCGAAGTGGCCGTCACCGAGACCAGGAGACCGGTCGAGGTCGGCGATGTCTCGGGCGGTGAGGCGCGGGCTGAGACAGCTAGGGATGGGGGTTCGCCCGCGAGGGAGTCGCAGCCCCAAGTGCTTGAAGTTCCTGGTGCGGCCGATCCTGCGGCGTCGGTCGAGGTTGGGGGTTCACCCGGAGAGGCGTCGCAACCCCAACCGACCGCGGCGTGCGGGGCGGTCGGCCCCGTTGTTCGACCCGAACCTCCTGGCGGGGCTTCCGGTGGGGAGCGGATCTCCATGTCGGAGGCCTTGGAAAGGCTCGGTGTTTCGGGCGACCACTATCAGGTTTGCCGAGAGGTTGCCGCGAATACGAGGGGGGGAGACAAGCGCTATTCCCCCGCCGAATCCTCGACGTCCTTATGGAGGGCGGCCTAGTCATAGCTAGGACGGCGGCCTTAATGACAGAGACGTACGCTCGGGCGGAGGCGGAGCGGTCGAATCTCGCCTGGACCCTCGGGGGGTGCGAGAGGAAACTGGCCCGCCTCAGCGAGGAACATGAGGGGCTCCGACGGGAATTCTCCGCCTTTAGGGACTCGGCACGGGCGAGCCGGCTAGAAGCCGAGGCCCTGAATGAGCAGTTGGCTAGGGCCCGGGGGTCGCTCGAGAGGAAAAGTAAACTCCTGGAAGAGGAGCGTCTGCGTCACCTCGAGCTGGACGGCCGCTGGGAGCTCGAACGGGCCGAGTTACTGGACCGGGCGGAGGTAGCGGAGCGCCTTCGTTCCGTGGCCGAGGCGGACCGAGTCCGGGTGGAGAGGTGGTCGAGCGAGGCCGAACGAAGGATGGTTACGGTAGAGGAACGCCTAGCGGGAGTAGAGGACCGTGCGGCCGAGGCGGAGCGGGCTCGAGTTGAGCTCATTGGAAGGACGGAGCAGATCGAGGCGGAGGCGGTCGAGCGATATAGAAGCTCGGACACTTACTCAGCCGACCTGGAGAGAGCCGCCCTACCATATTACGAGGTAGCACTTCTCCGTGGCGCCCGAAAGGGGTTTAAGCAAGGTTATCGTCGGGCGGTGGACTACACCTTCGATCGAGACTCCGGGATCGAGTTCCCTATGGGCCAGGCTTATGACTCGGATGAGTCGGTTTCTATGATGGGGACATCACCTCCCATGCCCACGTTCACAGCTCGTCTCTTCGCCCCGGTTGCATCCGACATGGTCTAGTCATTTAATATTGAGTCCTATGTAATTTTTAGTTGAGTCATTTGATGTATTTTCCCTTTTATTTGAGTGATGTTCCTAGTCTTGTGTTCATTTCCCTAAGTTTGAGTGTCATTAGGTTGTCTAGTTAGCTATTGGGCCCAATTCATTGGGCTTGGCCCAAGGGCTCTCCCCTACCCCCTCGGTTATTTGTCATTGAGTCAATTGTCAGGGACTTTTGTAGAAATGTGGGTTTCCTATATATAGGACCCCATTCCCCCCCATTTCAACTTAATGAATCAATCAATAAAAAATTGCCATTTTGTGAGTTCTATCTTTATTTTTATGGTGGAGTGAATCCATTAGTATGGTGAGAAGCCTTAGGGAGAGAATCTCACCCATCCCTCTCTTAATCTCTCTTTTTCACTCCACTTTCTCTCTCCTCCACACCCAAATTCGAATTTTCTTCTCTCTCCTCCCTTCCCAACCACCTCCACTCCCCACCTACCCCATTTAAGCCTCTTCCCATTCCCCACAACCCTCATCAATACTCCTCCCCTTCCCAAGACCCCCTCCACCAATCCTCTCCTCACCATCCAACCCCCAACTACCCCTCCCACTTTCCCAAGAACCCTTCCCACTACCCCAAGCACCTATTACCTTCCCCACACACCTCTTCCCATCCCCCAAGACCAAAAATTAACCCCACCCTTAAACCTATTTTCAAATATCCTTTCCCTCTCTCCATTCCAACCAAATTCGCAGCCCCCACTCCCACCATCTGTTGGACCCCCTTCCAGACCTTATTCTCCCCCTCCCACACCTTAGAACACCCCCTCCAAGACCCCCTTACAACCAGAGGTCACTCCCACACTCAACCACCCCCATTTCCCCTCCCATATACCCCATTTCCCCCCACCATCTTCAACCTTCAGTTTTCAGTTCACTGGCAGCAGAAGAGTAGCAGCTTGCAGAGGCGACCCCTAACACATCCCAGAGAATCTGAAGTCTCAAGAAGCATCCACGGAAGCGTCTGCCTGTCCTCTTCGCAACGGTCGTGGTTTCATCCCCATCGGAGATCGGTGCTGCTTTGGAGGTCCATTCTTCCCCGACTGCGCAGAGGTGTCCCTGCAGAGGTTCTGAGTCACAGAGGAAGCTTCACCACGCCAAACCTCGGAGGAATCAGGCTAAGGGTTCTTCTACAAAGTTCTACCTCTCCCTGTCTACTTTCAGAATCAAAAAGTAGAACCCCGTTTGACATTTGGTAGTAGGAGTTACCAATTTTCTCCCTCAGCTTCGCAGTCCTGCTACCCACGGTCTGCTCCGACCAGTCAATAGTGTTCAGAGTTGCCTGGTCTTCTCTGGCATCATCTGACCTCTCTGTCAGTTTTTCTACGAAGAGGATTCATCCACGATTCCAACGACTCCAACGGTGCTCAATTCCGAGTTCGGGAGCTGCCGGTACATCCTCTGCAACCTGCTGTTACTGAACCGATCTGCTCCCTGCAGATGTTCTGAGCCGGAGAAAAAGCTTCACCAACATGAACCCAGAAGGCACCAGGTCATGAGCTCTTCTACAAAGTTCTTATCCTTCCTGTCTACTTTCGGAATCAAGAAGCGGAATGCCGTTCGGCATCCGTTAGCAGAAGTTATCAATTTTATTCCTCGGCAGTGCGACTCTACTTCCCCACAGTGTGCACCGACCTCCCCTCACTCTTCTGGATCCACTGTTCTTCTCCAGCATCGTTTGGCATCCCCGTTTGTTTTTCTGCAAAGAGGATCCGTCCAAGGTTCCAACGGTTCTAGAGGCACCTGATTTGGAGTTTGGGAGCGGCCGGGGCAACCTCTTCTTCCTGCTGTTAGTAACCAGTTGCTGTCAGTCCTGGAATCAGCGACCCTGTTCAAGCTCTTGCCCAGGCCAGCAGCGACCCCAGAAGAATTTGGAAAAATTCAGAGGCACTCCAGTTCCAGTAACGAAGATTTCCTCACTGGTCTCGCCCTCGGAAAAATTCTTGATCAAGTTCTGCAGCCACAGTACCGACTGTCTATCCACAATTGCCGAGAGAAGGCAGATTCGGCATCTTCACTTCATCATCGTTTTAGCCCTAGTTTTCCCCACCCCGCTTGGCCGGCTGAAGGCCCCTCCCTGCGTGGAGGTAGTTTGATTGTAATCCATTAACCCCCACCCCAAGATCCCCCTCCTGCGAGAGATGTAGTGTTGTAATTTGGTTTGATCAGGTCAAGCTACCCCGGCGCGACGTGTGGGGAACCCACGCTTCCCCGCTCGCCCTCGTCTCCGAGCGGGACCGGTTTCATCAAACCGGTCGAGTAAGTGCTCTATAACCTTGCTCTAATTCATACTTGTTCTTTCAATATTAGTTCATAGTTCCGCTGGCCGTGAGAGTGAGAGCTCGATCCTCAAGCCCCGTTGCTTTGAGTGATCACCGTGGGAAGAGATAGTAACCTGGTGGCTTTGACACTTTGTCGGCCCCATTGAATTGGGCATCCACAACCTTTGGGATTCAAATCTTGGCCTTGCTGGCCCTCTACCATCAATGGCCGAACCCCTCAACCTCACCTTAGCATTGCCAAGTTACCCCGGGTCTTGGTGAGCAACGGGTGAGCAGTCGTCGACATCGGTCTGTTTGATTGCGATTGTGCTTGTTTGTTTAAGTCCTAGGTTGTGTCACATCAATTGGTATCAGAGCAAGTTCTAGACTTGTCTCTACTAAGTCTTGTCCTAGGGCCATTGCATGCATCACCATTGTCCACTATCATGACTACCTCATACATGCCATATTCGCCACTCTTAAGCCCATTAGAAGCCTTTGTGTTTGATGGATCCCGCCCTAGCATATATCTAGAATGGGAGAAGTCCATAGACCAACACATTGGGAGGTTTACCCTGTCAGGGCTTGTCCAAGTCAACTATGCCAAGAGTTTGCTTTGGCGCCAAGCTAGGAAAGAATGGGAGAACATTGTAGGTTTGAGAGAAGCCAAAGGGGAAGCACCCATTGAATCTTGGGATGAAATGAGGGCCGATCTTAGAAAGATCTACGCACCCCAATCCAAACCTCTTCAACCAACCGATCTTTCACCCCCGAACCCAACTCCCACCCATGAACTTCACCGACCAAGCCCGACCCAAGTCCACCCATGTTCACCACCCCGAGAGTACCATGCACTGACCATTATCACTCCACCCACCATAGACTATCCTACCCCATTATCCTTGGAAGTTGTGGCCCACACTCCTACCCAAGTGGAGATGGATGCCAATCCGGATTCACCTCCCACCATAGAGAACATCCTAGACCCCCCACTTCCACCCACCTCTCCTAGTTCGGGTCCTCATGAGCCGCACACCCTAACCATGAATGAGTCCATACTCCAATGGCTTAAGCAAGGCCCCACCATTCCTAGCTCACCACCTTACCTCTCACCCTTGGCATATCAAGTCCAAATTATGCCCACCCGGTCTTCCCATGTCACACTTCAAACCTCCTACTTTGTGGAAGGCTTAGGGGACCTAGTGGACTGTTTACAATGGCAAGTCTACCTGACCAATATGCTAGCCATAGGACCATTGGAGTCTAGCCCCATCTACTCTAGTGGACCCTTCCTAGCTTACCCCGCCACCGGTTCCATCACCTCCATCTACACTAGTGGCCATTATACGAGTGAAATCCTCCTCTTTCTCCCCAAGGATGAGAAACCAATCTTGGCCCACTTCCCACCCATCAAGATTCCAATTGCTTTAATTGGCCAACCCACTAGAGACCTTGGCCCAATTATCTTGGAGGAGGATGACTCACCGTTTGGGTACCTTGAAGACATAGAGTGCCACCCTCTAGGAAGACCTTTCCACTACCCCTTTGATCCCTTCCTATGGGAGCCTAGACCCCTATGTGACCCAACCACCTTATCCACCACCCACCTTTCCCTAACCCAACCCACCATGTTTGACCCAATCCACCCCATCCTAGACCCGGGTTACACCTTGGGAGCCATGACCTTGGGCCACATATCCCTAGGTAATAAGGTTGTGCTCCACCCCATGATGACCACCTTCTTAGATCCATTCGATCCTTTCCAATGGGAGTTCAAAGGTTGTCCCACACCTATACACATGGAAGTCACCCTTGGGAAAAATATGCATATGTCTAGGCTTACCACACCACTTGGCATGAACACTATGTTGGGTCCATTCATTCATATCACCCACATGTCAAGTAAAAAGTATGAGTGGTCCATGTTCGGATGTAATGGTCCACCTTCATTCATCATGGGTCTTAAGCATGTCAAAGGCATCTACGGATGTCCGAGTCACCCGATATTTATCACCACTTTGCATGATAGGGCCACCTACGGGTGCCCCGGCCCACCTAGGCTGACCAAAGTCTACACTACATCATTACATGATAGGTCTACTTTTGGTTGCCCAGGTCCACCCATCACCCCTAGAATGTCTGCATTCACAACATTGCATAAAGAGATCCGCAAGCACATTAGCAAGAAGAATGTGACTTATAAAAGGCGAGCCGACTCTCATCGACGTCACCAAGAATTCCATGAGGGTGACTTTGTGATGGTAAGGACGGAGAGGCTCTCCCCTGGAGCCATCTCCAAATTGAGGCCACGTGGGGCTGGTCCCTTCCAGGTCCTAAGGCGCATTGGTGCAAATGCCTATGAGTTAGATCTCCCCGAGGAATATGGGATAACTCCCACATTCAGTGTCACCGACCTAGTGCCATACCAGGGACCCACAGTGGTACCTAGTGAGGATATTGAGCCTATTCCCTCCGTTGAGAGAGCACCCACCCGTGAGGAGAGTCCACCAGCCAAGAGAGCTCAGCGTGAGCGCATTGAATGAATATTGGATGAACAGGTCACTACCACCAGGAGCAAGGTATACGAGCGCTATCTCGGCAGGTGGATGGATCGGTCTCGTTCGGAAGACTTGAGGGTAATACCACTTCTACACCCTCCAAGGAGGGAAGGACACTTACTCGACGGAGTCGAGTTCTCCGCACCTCGGGAGTATGATGGGGACATCACCTCCCATGCCCACGTTCACAGCTCGTCTCCTCGCCCCGGTTGCATCCGGCATGGTCTAGTCATTTAATTTTGAGTCCTATGTAATTTTTAGTTGAGTCATTTGATGTATTTTCCTATTTATTTGAGTCATGTTCCTAGGTCTTGTGTTCATTTTCCTAAGTTTGAGTGTCATTAGGTTGTCTAGTTAGCTATTGGGCCCAATTCATTGGGCTTGGCCCAAGGGCTCTCCCCTACCCCCTCGGTTATTTGTTATTGAGTCAATTGTCAGGGACTTTTGTAGAAATGTGGGTTTCCTATATATAGGACCCCATTCCCCCCCATTTCAACTTAATGAATCAATCAATGTAAAATTACCATTTTGTGAGTTCTATCTTTATTTTTATGGTGGAGTGAATCCATTAGTGAGGTGAGAAGCCTTAGGGAGATAATCCCACCCATACCTCTCTTAATCTCTCTTTTTCACTCCACTTTCTCTCTCCTCCACACCCAAATTCGAATTTTCTTCTCTCTCCTCCCTTCCCAACCACCTCCACTCCCCACCTACCCCATTTAAGCCTCTTCCCATTCCCCACAACCCTCATCAATACTCCTCCCCTTCCCAAGACCCCCTCCACCAATCCTCTCCTCACCATCCAACCCCCAACTACCCCTCCCACTTTCCCAAGCACCCTTCCCACTACCCCAAGCACCTATTAGCTTCCCCACACACCTCTTCCCATCCCCCAAGACCAAAAATTAACCCCACCCTTAAACCTATTTTCAAATATCCTTTCCCTCTCTCCATTCCAACCAAATTCGCAGCCCCCACTCCCACCATCTGTTGGACCCCCTTCCAGACCTTATTCTCCCCCTCCCACACCTTAGAACACCCCCTCCAAGACCCCCTTACAACCAGAGGTCACTCCTACACTCAACCACCCCCATTTCCCCTCCCATATACCCCATTTCCCCCCACCATCTTCAACCTTCAGTTTTCAGTTCGCTGGCAGCAGAAGAGTAGCAGTTTGCAGAGGTGACCCTGACCACATCCCAAAGAATCTGAAGGCTCAAGAGGCATCCACGAAAGCGTCTGCCTGTCCTCTTCGTAACGGTCATGGTTTCATCCACATCGGAGATCGGTGCTGCTTTGGAGGTCCATTCTTCCCCGACTGCGCAGAGGTGTCCCTGCAGAGGTCCTGAGTCGGAGAGGAAGCTTCACCACGCCAAACCTCAGAGGAATCAGGCCAATGGTTCTTCTACAAAGTTCTACCTCTCCCTGTCTACTTTTAGAATCAAAAAGTAGAACCCCGTTTGGCATCCGGTAACAGGAGTTGCCAATTTTCTCCCTCAGCTTCGCAATCCTGTTACCCACAGTCTGCTCCGACCAGTCAACAGTGTTCAGAGTTTCATGGTCTTCTCCGGCATCATCTGGCCTCTCCGTCAGTTTTGTTGCGAAGAGGATTCGTCCATGATTCCAACGACTCTGACGGTGCTCGATTCCGAGGTCGGGAGCTGCCGGTACATCATCTGCAACCTACTGTTACTGCACCGATTTGCCCCCTGCAGAGATTCTGAGCCGGAGAAAAAGCTTCACCACGACGAACCCAGGAGGAACCAGGCCAGGAGCTCTTCTACAAAGTTCTTATCCTTCCTGTCTACTTTCGGAATCAAGAAGCGGAATGCCGTTCGGCATCCGTTAGCAGAAGTTATCAATTTTATTCCTCGGCAGTGCGACTCTACTTCCCCACAGTCTGCACCGACCTCCCCTCACTCTTCTAGATACACTATTCTTCTCTAGCATCGTTTGGCATCCCCATTTGTTCTGCTGCAAATAGGACCCGTCCAAGGTTCCAACGGTTCTGGCGGCACCTGATTTGGAGTTCGGAAGCGGCCGGGGCAACCTCTTCTTCCTTCTGTTAGTAACCAGTTGCTGTCAGTCCGGGAATCAGCGACTCTGTTCGAGCTCCTGCCCAGGCCAGCAGCGACCCCATAAGAATTCGTAAAAATTCAGAGGCACTCCAGTTCTAGTAACGAAGATTTCCTCACTGGTCTCGCCCTCGGAAAAATTCCTGATCAAGTTCTGCAGCCATAATACCGACTGTCTATCCACAATTGCCGAGAGAAGGCAGATTCGGCATCTTCACTTCATCATCGTTTTAGCCCTAGTTTTCCTCACCCCGCTTGGCCGGCTGAAGGCCCCTCCCTGCGTGGAGGTAGTTTGATTGTAATCCATTAACCCCCACCCCAAGATCCCCCTCCTGCGAGAGGTGTAGTGTTGTAATTTGATTTGATCAGGTCAAGCTACCCAGGCGCGGCGTGTGGGGAACCCACGCTTCCCTGCTCGCCCTCGTCTCCGAGCGGGACCGGTTTCTTCAAACCGGTCGAGTAAGTGCTCTATAACCTTGCTCTAATTCATGCTTGTTCTTTCAATATTAGTTCATAGTTCCGCTGGCCGTGAGAGTGAGAGCTCGATCCTCAAGCCCCGTTGCTTTGAGTGATCACCGTGGGAAGAGAGAGTAACCCGGTGCCTTTGGCACTTTGTCGGCCCCATTGAATTGGGCATCCACAACCTTTGGGATTCAAATCTTGGCCTTGCTGGTCCTCTACCAGCAAGGGCCCAACCCCTCAACCTCACCTTGGCATTACCAAGTTACCCCGGGTCTTGGTGAGCAACGGGTGAGCAGTCGTCGACATCGGTCCGTTTGATTGCGATTGTGCTTGTTTGTTTAAGTCCTAGGTTGTGTCACATCATTCTAGTTCCTCTGCGTCGAGCGGGGAGGATGCAGGGGGGTCTCCCTCGGCGGGGTCACCAACTCCGGACGCCTCGGGAGGGCTCGCGACTGAGACAGTTCTCGCACAGGCGAGGTCAGTGCCCGGGTCAGTCGTCACCGAAGGTGCTGCGGGTAACACGCCTACTTCCGTTGTTTTCGAGCGTCAAAGTGTGCCCAAGGCCTGATGTATTTTGCCTTATTTTGCCCCTTTCTCTTGTTTGTCTCTCTTTTCTCCTTTAGAGAGTTTCCTCTTTATGAGTCAATGAATGACTTACTTGTTTGATCGCCATCCTTTCCGTGATTTGGTTGGCGTATCAGAAGTAGTTGGAAAGTGCCGATATGTCCTGCGTGGTTTTCGCATGCTATTTTGGTAGGCTTCTGACGGGGCGTCCTTCCGTTCCCTCATGCTTTGAATGTCAGGCCGCTTCGTGAATCCCGCTAGGGCGGGAAACGAGGAGTTGGAGGTGACTGTTCAGGGGAGAAATCCTTTGGCGTGTTTCCGAGGGGGGGGGGTCATTTAAGGCGTGTAGCCTCCTTTGGCCTATAAGAAGGACCGAAAGGCGCCCTTTCCTCTTTACCGCTTGGGATTTTCTCTAACAGTCTTTCCTCACTCCTTCCTCTTCACTCTGCGTTGTGCCGTTGCATTCGGAGCATGGAGGATCCTTCGGAGGGCAACGCCGCCGACGATAGGGAGCAGAGGGCTCTTGCCGTCCCAGCTTGTTTGGACGGGTCCCACGGTCACCGCGCGGGTTTGAGACGGGTCCGACGGTCGCCGCGCGGATCTGGAGAGGGCTTCGACGTGTGAGGGCACGGCTCTTGCCCTTTCTCAGTTCCGACGTGGCTTCCGGGCGGGCACCGAGGCGGAGGATGGATGGGGGTATCAGGGAAGCCTGCCGCCACTCCCCCTCTGCATGGGGGGGGGAGGCGCATCAAGTTCCCTCCTCACCAAAGCCTTCCTCCGTCTGCAGCCTATTTTTCCCTCTTCTGCTCTTCATTTCTTTTACTCTTCGGAGGCTGCTTGCTCTCTGTTCCCTTCCAGGGAGTTGGTAGGTTGGGAAAGAGGAGGTCTTCATGGCGCTCCTTCTCCCTGGCCTCTATCAACTTGGAAGGTAGCCTTCTCTGACTTTAGAAGGTGGCTATCTTCTCTGCAGTCCCTCTGTCACCTTTGGGGGTCATCTGAGTCAACTGTATCGGCCCCCTATTGTCCGAGCCAGTTTCTACGTGAGGTAGAGTCAGTGGCTGGACGCGAGGAGATCGAGATCGAGTCAACCGAGCGATGCCCCCTTGCAGCGGTGCTAGAAGGATTTTCTTGCTTTTTGTCATGCAATGTACTGGCTTTTGCCTTTCTGATGTATCAATAGTTTGGAATGAAAAGAAAAGGGATTTATTCCGTCCATCTTGCTGTACAATTTCAAAAATAGAATTTGCGTAGTGCGGCTGCATTCCATGTCCGAGGAATGGGTTCCCCTTCCATTGTTGCTAACTTGTACGCACCTTTCCCGAGCGTCTCGACCACTCGGTAGGGGCCTTCCCAGTTAGGGGACAGCTTGCCCGCCGCCTCTAGTGGTCGAGAGGCTTCAGCTTTCCTGAGGACGAAGTCTCCCGGTCGGAAGTGTCTGCTTCGGACTCTGGCGTTGTAGTATCGAGTGAGGCGTCACTGGTATTCCATCGCTCGGATGCTGGCCATGTTCCGGAGTTCATCTGCTAGGTCGAGGTTCTCGAGTAACTTTTGGTTGTTTTCCTTGGTCGAGTAGCGGATGACTCAGAGAGACAGGATGGCGATCTCCAATGGAATGACAGCCTCGGTGCCGTACACCAACTGAAAAGGGCTTTCACCGGTTGCCGTCCTAGGAGTCGTTCGGTGTGACCATAGTACGCTAGGCAATTCCTCGAGCCAACTTTCATTGGCTTTGCCGAGTCTGGTCTTTATGCCTTTCAAGATAGTCTTGTTGGCATTTTTGACCAGCCCGTTGGCCTGAGGGTGGGCGACCGAAGTGAAGTGGTTGTGGATGTCTAGGTTGGCGCATCTGTCTCAGAAATATCGAGAATCGAATTGCCGACCGTTGTCGCTCACTATCACTCGGGGGATGCCGAAGCGACAAATGATCGATTTCCAGACAAAACTCCAGACTACTGTCTCGGTGATCCTTGCAGTGGCTTCGGCCTCGATCCATTTAGTGAAGTAGTCGATGGCGACTATGATGAACTTTTTCTGGGACTGAGCCGTGGGGAATGGTCCTAGAATGTCGATCCCCCACCGAGCGAAGGGATAAGGCTCGGCGAGGGTGACGAGTTCTGTGGCCGGCCGATGGACCAAGTGGTCGAACCGCTGGCATCGGTCGCACTGTTGAGCATAGGCCGAGCAGTCACGCTGTAGGGTGGGCCACCAGTATCCCTGTCGTAACAGGACTCTGGCCAGTGACCTTGCCCCTGAGTGCGCTCCGCACAGGCCTTCATGAACCTCTCGAATGGCTTGGCTGTCGTCGTCGGGGCCGAGGCACTTCAGGAGAGGGCCGGCGAAGGACCTTCGGTAGAGTGTGTCGTCCAGGACAACAAAGCGCCGGGCTTGGTACTTCATTCGGCGTGCTTCCCGAGGGTCGGAGGGCTCTTGGGAGTCTCGATGCCAAGACAGGTAGGGGGTGCGCCAGTCGCTCGGGACGGCCGAGTCAACAGCGAGGAGCTCCGACTCGATGCTCGGGCGCTCTAGATCTTCGAGGAGGACTGATCAGGTACCTTCTGGGTCTAGGGAGGAGGCCAATCGAGAGAGGGCGTCCGCTCGGGAGTTTTCTTCCCGGGCTATTCGGACTACCTCGAATCCCTCGAATCGTTGGGCCAAGCTCCTGACCAGCTGGAGGTATTTGATCATGGGTGCCTCTCGAGCTTCGTACTCGCCGTTGACCTGGCTCGCGACCAGCTGAGAGTCAGTGTGGATCCTGACTCGCTCAGCCCCCAGCCGCCGGGCCATACGTGCTCCCGATATAAGGGCCTCGTACTCGGAAGCGTTGTTGGATGCCTGGAAGTTGAATTTCAAGGCGTACTGCAGCTCCACTCCTTCGGGAGATCTTAGGAGGATCCCAGCACCGCTACCGACCGAGTTGGAGGAACCGTCGACGTAGAGTTCCTAGGTTGGCCCAGGCATGGTCGGTAACCTCCCTTCGGCCGGGATAGTGCTCTCGGCGATGAAATCGGCAAGCGCTTGACCTTTTATAGCCGCGCGCGGGCGATACGAGATGTCGTAGGCCCCAAGCATAAGGGCCCACTTGACGAGTCGCCCCGAGGCCTCGGGGTGGGCCAAGATCTTCTTCAACGGCTCGCCAGTTAGCACGGTGATGGGGTGCCCCTGGAAGTAGGGTCGGAGGCGTTTCGCGGAGGTAACCAGTGCTAGCACGAGCTTCTCGGTTGCGGGGTACCTCCTCTCGGCCTCGCTAAGCACTTTGCTGGTATAGTAGACTGGCCTTTCGATTCCCGAGTCATTTCTGACCAGGACCGAGCTGACCGTTGATGACGTCGCCGAGAGATAGAGTAGCAAAGCTTCACCCGGCACGGGCTTGGAAAGCTCCGGGGGCGAAGCCAGGAACTCCTTAAGCTCAGCGAATGCTTTCTGGCATTCCTCATCCCATGCGAACATAGCAGATGGCCACTTGGGCCCCTTCAATAGTTTAAAAAAAGGCAAGCATCATTCGGCCGCACGGGATAGGAAACGGCTGAGAGCGGCGATACGCCCTGTAAGACGCTAGACGTCCTTGATGCAGGCGGGCGAGCGCATGTCCAAGATGGCCTGGACCTTGTCAGGGTTAGCTTCGATCCCACACTGAGTGACCAGGAAACCCAGGAACTTCCCGGATCTTACTCCGAAGGCGCACTTTGCAGGATTAAGCTTCATATTGTACTTCAGGAGGACGCCGAAGGCTTCAGCGAGGTCGGTGAAGTGGTCCTGGGCCTTGGGGGTCTTGACGAGCATGTCGTCAATGTAGGCCTCGACGTTCCGACCTAGCTGTTCCTCAAACATGTGGTTGACTAGCCTTTGGTATGTGGCTCCGGCGTTCTTCAACCCGAAAGGCATCCGGGTATAGCAGTACACGCCGTAGTTGGTGATGAAGGCGGTCTTCTCGATGTCTCCAGGGTTCATCCTGATCTGATGGTAACCCGAATAGGCATCCAGGAAGCTAAGCATCTCGTTGCCCGATGTCGAGTCGACCAGTTGGTCGATGCTGGGCAAGGGATAGCAGTCTTTAGGGGTCGCCTTATTCAAGTCGGTGAAGTCCACGCACATCCGCCACTCGCCGGAAGCCTTTGGTACCAGGACGACATTGGCTAGCTACGTTGGGTACAGGACCGGTCTAAAAAGACCAGTCTCTTTCCCCTTGGTGACCTGCGCCTTGATGATCGTCTGTTTCTCTGGTGCGTGCTTCCTTCGACGTTGCTGCACGGGCTTCATGGTGGGGTTGAGGTTGAGTCAGTGTAGCACGGTCTCCTCAGGTATCCCAGGGAGCTGATCGTTGGACCAAGTGAATACTCGGATGTACTCAGAAAGAAACTCTTATATTGCTGCTATTCCTCGAGTGGTAGGTCGGCTCCGATCCTTACTCCTAGGGTCGGGTCGTCGTTTAGGAAGATCGTTAGCAGCTCGCCTCCTGGCTTAGTAGCTGCGGACTTCTCCTCGACTTCTCGGGGGCCCTTATTATTCCCGTCCGGCCGCGTGGCCTCCACCGAGATGTTGTAGCACCTTCGGGCCGTGGCCTAGTTACCTCGGATTTCCCCTACCCCGTTCTTGGTGGGGAACTTCATTTTCTGGTGATAGGTAGATGGTACTGCCTTGATCCCGCTGAGAATTCCCCGGCCGAAAATGGCGTTGTACGCTATCATCCCTTTGATCACCATGAAGTCTACCATGACCGTAACGATTTTGGGTGGGGTGCCGAGGGTAACCGGCAGGCTCAGGGCTCCCTCGGGGAGAGTGGCTAGGCCATTGAACCCATAGAGGGGCATCCGGATCGGGCGGAGTTTGGATGGACTCTCTCCCATTTTTAGGAAACAGTCATAAGACAACACATCAGGGGCACTTCCATTGTCCACAAGAATCCGATCTACGTTACAATGGTTTATAGTGGCCGAGATTACGAGGGCGTCATCGTGCGGGGTGCTCAGCCCTTCCAGGTCTTGATCGGAGAAGACTATGACCTGGGGCGGGGCCTCAGGTGGCTCTGGGGCTCGGCTCGCCCGCTCGGCATGACGTTTCCTTCCACGGCTGCTGTCGCCTCCTGATGCTATTCCTCCAAAGATGACATTGATGTGGACCCCTCGGGGGGCGTTGTCAATCTCCTATGCGGTGCCTTGATCTTCTCTGCGCTCGACAGTGAACTGAGCCAGATGCCCCAGGCGGACGAGGCGCTCGATCTCGTCTTGGAGCTGGTGGCAATCACCGGTGTGGTGCCCGTGATCACCGTGGAATAGACAATGTCTGTCTCACTTGCGGTTCTTCGACCTCATTGGCTCACGTCGACGGAGAAGTCCCGAGTCTTTGACGCCTTCATAGATTTCATAGATCGGGGCGGTTAATGGGGTGTACCGCTCGTACTTCCGCTTGCGCTCTCCATCTCGATCCCGCTTCTTTCCCGAGCCAGGATTTGGCTCGGGGCCCCGCTTCTTGTCCCCCTCCCGACCCGAGCCGGTTGCGTCTCGGCAAGCGTTGAGCACTTCCTCGCACTCGGCGTGGCGCAGAGCCAGAGTCACTAGCTCGGCAAGGGTCGAGGGAGGGTGGAGGATGAGTTCGCGGTGGAGATTCTCATCCCGGGTACCCCCGGTCAGGGCGGTTGTGGCCGAGGCCACATCCAGGCGGGGGATTCGGAGGGCTTCCGATTTAAACCGGTGGACGTAAGCCCGGAGCCTTTCCCCTTGCGCCTGTTTGAGGGCCAAGAGCCCCGCCACCGACCTTGGGGGGGCACTTCCGGCGAAGCTCTCCTTGAAGACTCGCCCGAACTGCTTGAAGTCTCGGATGGATCTGGGGGAGAGGGCCCGGAACCATGCTTGAGCACCCTGGACCAGAGTGGTCACGAAGGCTCGGCACTTGATGGGGTTCGACGCTCCGTGTAGAGTCATCAGGGCGTCGAAGCTATCGTAATGATCGGCCGGGTCGCCTTGGCCATCGTAAAGCTTGAAGGTTGGTATGGGGGCTCTGGGAGATACCTCCACCTTCAAGATATACTCGGAGAACGGTGATTTCTTCTCGTCTTCCGGGGAAGAGGCCTTCGGCAGGGCGCGAAGAGCGCGCTCCTGCTCAGCGAAGCGCCTTTCGAAGTCTCGCAGTCGGAGGGATAGCTCCGGTTGCTGTCGTGCCGCGAGGCTAGGGGGGTGCCTTGGCGGTCTCCGAGGGCGTTGGCCTCCGGATCGGGCCGTTGCGTCCCCTGCCTTCCTTTCCTTGGGGTGGAGGAGGCCTCTTGCTCCGGAGGCGGAGCTTGCGAGGGTCCTCCGACCCTGTTACGGATGAGCTGCTGGCCGCGGAGGGTGAAGCGGCCCCCAGCTGTGTGCTGGGATGTACTCCTGCGGGGGGCGCTCCCTGACGGGGAGCGGGACCTTGCATCCCTGGCCGCCTGGGTCTTCATGAGATCCACGAGGACATCCAGTTTGGCGTTGAGGGGCTGGAAGGCTTCGGCGCCACCGTAGGGGGGTAGCCCCGTTGTCGCGGGGGGGGGGGGGTGGTGGTGGTCCATCGGCGGGGATGTTGGCGTTGGAGGGAGGGTTCTGTGAGGCCCTGGAAGGGCCATCCCCTGTCGCTACCACGGCCTTACCCCTCTCGCCGGCGGACCTCCTCCCTGAGCTCCTCCGCACCATGTTGGCTCTTCATGCATTTCCCACAGACGGCGCCAGATGAAGAGGCGAAATCTCACGCTGGTTCCTGAGCTGGCTGGTAATCACCAAGATGATCTGCAAGACAGGGAAACGGGTCAGAGGGCCCAGGGTGATTCCCTGGGGTAAAATCCTCCGACGCTCAAGTCAGTAGAGCAATGGTGGGAGTAGCGATAGGGAGGGGGAGATGAGGGCGCGAGATCCCTCTCCACCGATGGGGTGAAGTGGTCCCTACTCAAGAGTTTGGGGGTGGAATCATACCCTTCTTGACTTGCCTTTCGTCGGAGGGTATCCCAGGTTTTTATAGTGCGCCGCCTTCTGGAGTCCTGCAAGCTGAGAGGTCTCTGGTGGAGGTTATGTCCTCGTCGTGGGCTTTGATGGCCTCATCATGGGGGCGTTATCCTCGCGGGGAAACCGGAGCTCCTGGACTTCTAAGTGTTTGGCCCGCTGTGGACTCTAATGGCTGCAATGATGAACATTTCATCGGTCGTCCCGAGCTTAAGGGGGCCGGCCCTATCGGGCGATAGGCCTAGCTCGGTGAGGACATGGGTCGGATAGACCGGCTAGCGCTTCCCCCCTTCGGGCGGAGGGGTAGCTCGTGCGCGGGTCTTCCTGTGACCTGACCGAGGCTCGGGCCCTCCGATCCTTTGGGCCGCCTAGGAGAGTTGTTTCCTCGAGCATTATTTTATTGGGCTTTTCCGAGTGGGCCTTGTGGGCTGTCACTTGGGCGAGCTTGCCTCGTTGGGCCTTGTTGGGCCTAGTTGGGTCTGCTCTTTGAGTGGGCTGCAGGAATCCCCCTCTCCAGAGGGGTCACAATAATCTCCCCCTTTTTGATGATGGCAACCCCATATGAAGTAGAATAACAACATCCTGACATATAGGTATATGTTTGATGAAAGAGATGATGAGTTATGCAGATTGACATGCAGATGCTATGAATGCATGCAACTCACTGCCTCAAACTCTCCCTTATCATTATGCATATACACTCCCACTCCCCCTTGGAATGAATTCAGAATTCAGACAGATATGTATTCTCCCCCTAGACAAGGGAAGGATCAAGAGAGGAATTGACTGGCATTCTGAACAGGTGGTTCATGAATAAGCATTCTAAAGTATAGAGTCTTCAGTCATATGAAATTAGAAACTGCTGTCAGAAAGAGTTCTGGTTGAAGGATGATAAAATTTAGAGTTCATGCACTACAAGCAATAGGTAAGTTCACTGTGCATGATAAAACAATAAACCAGAATCACATTTGCATGAAAGATTTAGTTTCATAATATCTTACTTTCATAGTCTCATAAAAAATATTGAGAGAAACCAAGTCATGTATTGAAACTAAACAAATTGACACTCATGAACTTTTCTTTTGAAGGAGCAGCATTATCAATATTAGACCATTTAGAACATTCAGGTACCATAAGTCTTTCTACGTAAGGGTATACGTTTATCAGACGCCAATACCCCAAGATACTCAACAAGATGGACCATTCTGCTTATGATCAAATTTAACAGAACTGAGTTACACCTTTTTCTGTGAGGGTACACGTTTATCAGACGCCAGTTACCCCCAGGTACTCAGTGAAACCAGCCTGCTGTTTTGAACATTTTATATAGAGATAGCTGATACACTTCATGACATGAGTGTTGTCCACTTCTGTGATGGATCACTCAGTTTCTCAGTGATTTACCAGTCATTGCTCTGCCAATATTAATTTTCAATGATTTTCAATGTCTTTCTTAGCTGTCCTTTTTATGTTTCAGAATGACTTGTTTGAGAACAATACACATACTTAACCTCTCTAACATGATTTCAGATGAGTTTTTAGATTTCAGATATGATTAGCTTTGTCTGACATGAAATAAGAAAGAGGTTGAGAGTTTTATCAATTTTTAGCTTACTTATATACTGATTGCAGTCTTTAAACTCCAACCATTATAAGATTTAAACCATTACATCAGTCTTTGAACAATTCAAATTCTTATAAATGAAGAAGTCCATTTTCTACTACTTAGAAATCAGAACTGACCAACAGATTGCCATAATGTCAGAGACAAGTATTCAGAGTTAAAGGGTGAATAACTTCAAGAAAGTTGAAACCACTCTGAATTTCTAGCAATACTCCCCTTGTCTATATGCATGCAATTTGCTAATGAAAGGTAAGAATTAATTGAGAGAGAGCTTATGCATAGGTCATGAATGAATGATATGCAAAGACATGCAAATACTCGACAAGCTCCCTCTGAATATATGCAATGTTTTCTTTGAACACTGAACAAAGTATTTTGAAATTCATGCTCATTCAAACTCCCCTATCAATCAATATAACCCATGGTACTAGGCGGAGAACCTGGTCTCAAGGACCATCTCACACATAGTAAGAACCTCCAGACAGATTTCCCTGCCCTTTAGTAGCATACTATTTAATATACCACGGTTATGTAGAGAAATGCAATGCAGGACAGTTCTACATGCATGTTCAGTAATGATTATGAGTATGTTTCAATATTCACATCTACATGAATTATCCAAGCAATCAAATGCACGTCCACATCAGAAATTTTATTCACAGCAGTTAAACAATCATTCATCATGCTGAAATTTACATAAGCCAAGTTCTCTTCTAAGAAACTTAAAATTTTCATTCCCAAGAGGCTTAGTAAAAATATCAGCAATTTGTTTTTCAGTTTCTATGAAATTCATTTCAATCTCATTTTTATTTACAGCATCTCTAAGAAAATGATGTTTTATCTCTATATGCTTAGTCTTAGAATGGTGAATAGGATTTTTAGCAAGGCATATAGCACTAGTATTATCACATAAAAGTGGAATGCATCCCAGATTTATCTGATAATCAGCCAGTTGGTGCTTAATCCAAAGTACTTGGGTTGCACAATTACATGCTGCAACATACTCAGCTTCAGCTGTGGATAATGCTACAGTGTGTTGCTTCTTAGATGCCCAAGAGACTAGACAGCCACCAAGGAATTGACAGTAGCCACTGGTGCTTTTTCTATCTACTCGACACCCAGTATAGTCTGCATTAGTGTAGGCTAGAAGCTCTAACTCACACTTAGCAGGATACCAGAGACCTAGTTCTTGGGTGCCTAGTAAATACCTAAAAATCATTTTCACAGCTTTAAAGTGAGTTTCTTTAGGACTGGCCTGAAATCTAGAGCATAAATACATAGCAAATTGTATATCAGGCCTAGATGCTGTAAGATAGAGAAGAGATCCGATCATACCTCTGTATAGCCTTTGGTCCACAGGTTTACCTTTAGAATCTTCATCCAAACTGGTTGAGGTACACATTGGAGTAGCTATTTCCTTGAGGTTGTCCATTTTTTACTTCTTCAATAAGTTCTTTACATACTTGGACTGAGAGATGAAGGTGCCATCTTCTGTTTGTGTAACCTGTAGTCCAAGAAATAGTTTGAGCTCACCCATTGAGATCATTTCAAATTCATCAGTCATTATTTGAGAGAATTCTTCACACAATTTGGGGTTAGTTGACCCAAACACAATGTCATCCACATAAATCTGAATGATAAGAATATCTGGATGGCTTACCTTGGTAAACAATGTTTGATCAACTATACCTCTTGTGAAGTTCTTGTCGGTGAGAAATTTGCTCAACCTGTCATACCAAGCTCTAGGAGCTTACTTTAAACCATAGAGAGCTTTATTTAGCTTGTAAACATGATTAGAGAAATCTAAACATTCAAACCTAGGAGGCTGTCTCACATATACATCCTCATTAATTTCCCCATTTAGAAAAGTAGATTTCACATCCATCTGCTGAAGATTTATTCCTAGGGAACATGCATAAGTCAATAAAATTCTTATTGCTTCTAACCTAGCTACAGGGGCAAAAGACTCTTCAAAGTCTATTCCAAATTCCTGATTGTACCCCTGAGCTACAAGTCTGGCTTTATTTTTAGTAACATTCCCTGCTTCATCAGTTTTATTTCTAAATACCCATTTAGTCCCTATGACTGTTTCATGATCAGGAGGTGGAACCAAAACCCACACTTTATTCCTGTCAAATTGATTGAGCTCCTCATGCATGGCATTAATCCAATGCACATCTTGGAGAGCACAGTCAATGGACTTGGGTTCTGTGTTTGATAGAAAAGCATAAGCATTTAGTTCATGTTGAATTCTTAAGTGGCCTCTAGTCCTAGGAGGGTCATGCAGATTTCCAATAACATTATCTACAGGATGATCCTTGAGATATCTAATATTTGCAATTGGACTATCATGAACTTGATTTACCTCCCCCTGAACTGTAGGCTCCTCTTCATTAAGCTCTTTATGTCCTTCTTCATCCTTGGATTTGTCTGCAGGATCTCCTTCCTTCAGAATTTCACCATTGTTTTCATTCCTGCATTGACCAACATTAGAATTTACCAAGGATTCATCAAAAACTATGTGTGGAGATTCTTCAACAGTCTTAGAGTTTAGATTGTACACTCTGTATGCTCGGGTGTTTTCAGAATAGCCAAGAAAAATTCATGGTTCTCATTTAGGTTCAAATTTATCAAGGTCCTTCTTATCATTTATGTGAATGAAACATTTACAACCAAAGACCTTGAAGTGAGCAATAGAAGGTTTCTTACCTTTTAAGATCTCATATGGTGTTTGCTGGGTAGAAGGTCTTACAATGGCTCTGTTAATTACATAACAGGCAGTGTTCACTGCTTCAGCCCAAAATTTCCTTGGTAGACCACCTTCGACAAGGAGTGTACGACCCATTTCCACTAGGGTTCTGTTCCTTCTCTCCACAACTCCATTCTGCTCAGGTGTCCTTGGTGAGGAGTACCTGTGGATGATTCTATTTGACCTGCAGAATTCATCAAATTGTGAGTTTTCAAACTCACCTCCATGATCAGACAAAATGTTTTCAATTTTCTGATTTATTTTATCATAAAACTCTTGAAATTCAGAGAAAGCATCACTCTTATTAGATAAGAAATAAACCCCAGTATACCTAGAAAAGTCATCTACCATGACAAACCCATACCTCCTCCCTGATAGGCTGACAGATCTAGTTGGCCCAAAAAGGTCCATATGTATCAGCTCATAGGGTTTGGAAGACAGATTTTCAGTTCTAGACTTAAATGACTTTCTAGTTATCTTTGATTGAGTGCATGCATCATAGATTTTATTTTCTTTCTTGAATGAGACTTCAGGAAGTCCTCTAACCATGCCATGCTTATTTAATTTGTGCAAAACAGTGTAGCTAGCATGACCTAACCTATGATGCCATAAAAATGCTATGTCTTCTCTACTGGCAGTAAGGTAAAGATTAGTGTGTTGAATTTCATCTAAATTTATCATGTAAGTATTATTTATTCTTTTTCCAGAAAATTTGACAATATCAGAATCAGGTTCAAAAATCTTGCAGCATTGTGAATTAAATAAAACATTGTAACATTTATCACATAACTGGCTGATGCTAAGTAGATTATAGGCTAACCCTTCAACCAGCATAACATCATCAATGCAACAGGTAGAACACTTACCTACCTTACCTGATCCGATAATCCTACCCTTTGTGTGGCTTCCAAAGGTGACAAGGCCTTCTACTTTCTCAGTCAGCATGCAAAATTTGGCCTTATCTCCTGTCATATGCCTGGAGCAGCCGCTATCCATGTACCACAAGTTGTTCTTGGCTGCCAGGCATACCTGCATACACAATTAGGTAGAGAAGTTTGGAACCCAAGACTGATTGGGCTCCAATGTAAATGAACTAGAAGCAAAGCAGGAAAGCAGATGTTTCGGAATCCACATTTGTTTAAATGAACTTTGTTCAGTGGATCCTACATATTCTCTTCTGTTGTTGTTCCTTTCTTTTTATTGTTCTTTTTCTTATTGGCAGCAGCATGATTGTTGACAGTATTGTTATTTCTGTGCCAGTGCCTTGGCCAGGGTGTGTTCACAAAATTTTGGCCATAGTAGTTCCTGGGCTGGCTATGGAAATATTGGTTTCTAGATGTCCAGTAACCATACCCATTTACCCAATTTCTACTGTAAGGTCTTTGATATTGAGCACCCTGGTGTGCAAGACCTGTAAACCTACCCTGAGTTCTAGACCAATCTGACCTATTGAAGTAGGTTGGCTGTGCATTGTAGTGGGTCTGAGCTCTGGGTTGATAAAAATAATTGGGTTGACTCCTAGCAGCACTCTGTCTCCCCTGTACTTTGGACCCTGCTGACCTATACACAGGTTTGTATTGGGTCTTCCTCAGAGGTGGAGTTGATGGTGGAGACTTGGTTACCTTGACCTGAGGTTTACTGGACTGTGTAGGTTGACCCCTAACCTGAGTCTGAGCCCTAGGATTTTGCTTGGATGTGCTGGCTCTACTAGGCTCATTAACCTTTCGTTTGCCCTTCTCCTCAGCACTGGGCCTTTTCAGATTAGCAGTTTTGTTCATCAAATTTGTTGAGTTCATGCTAATTAGAGGTCCCTTTTCCTTTTGAGCAACAAATGAAATTGTTCTCATCCCAAATATTTTTGTTGCACTAGAACTAAATCATAGGCCCTCTTCTCTGAAATTAACCTTTGACCCTAACAAAGCATTTAAGTTATCTGTTCCTTGGGTCATTTTCTCAATGGTTTTCATTTTATCCTCATTATCTTTCTGAAGTTCATCAATAGACTTTTTCAGCTCATTGTTGACATTGAGGACATCATCATATTTTTCAGAGATGATTTTTACTTCACTTTCACATTTTTGAATCTTCAGCTTCCATTCATCAATTTCATTTTCAAGCCTTAGATTCTCTTCCCTAGAAACCTTTAACTCAATTTTGATGTCCTCTACTTCAGAGCATGTGAGTTTCAGTTTATCATTTTCAGATTCCAAACATGCAATTTTATCAGATAGAGTTTTATCATTTTGCATGGAATTGATTTTTATTCTAAGATGCATATTCTCTTTTCTAATATCATCAGCTCTATCAGCTATGTCATGATAAGCATCTACCCAATCAGTAATTGTGAAGTTTTCAAATCTAGTGATTACCTCATCTGTGTCCTCCTCTCTATCTTCGGAGCTTGTTGCCATAAGGCAAATGGGCTGTTCAGATTTGGCTTCACTATCTGAGCTGCTACTGAAAGAGCCTTCATCTTCATCACTCCATGTGCTGATCATAGCTCTTCCCTTCTTGGTTTTCTTCTTTGACCTGTCCTTATGTTTCTGATTGTCTGGACAGTCAGCTTTCAGATGCCCTGGTTTCCTGCATTGATAACAGACATTAGCTTCATTTTTCTTTGCAGATTTAGATTTATACCTTTTATCCTTTCGGCCACCATTGTATTTCTTCTGGCCGAACCGTCCTACTCCTGATGTGACACGACCTCGGACTTAGGCAAACAAGCACAATTAAGCATTCAAATGGGCCTTAAGGGCCACCGCTCTCCCGTCGCACTCTATACCCGGAGTGACTTGGCGATGCCAAGTGTGAGGTATGGGAAAGGGCCCTTGCCGGTAGAGGGCCAGCAAGGCCAAGGTTTGACTCCCAAGGTTTGGATGCCCAATTCAATTGGGGCCGACAAAGTGCACAAGGGCACCGGTTCACACTATCCCACGGCGATCACTCTTAAGTCATGGACTTGAGGATCGGGCGCTCCCTCGCAAATTCAGCGGCGCATGAAGTAAATATTGAAAGAGCAACACTAATGAGCTAGGATGAGGCACTTACTCGACCGGTTTGAAGAAACCGGTCCCGGTCGGAGACGAGGGCGAGCGGGGAGGCGGTGGTTCCCCACACGCCGCGGCGGTGAAGCTTGACATGCTGAAACCATGTACAAAACTACGCCTCTCGCAGGAGGGGGATCTTGGGGTGGGGGTTAATGTGAATACAACAATACTACCTCCCGCAGGGAGGGGCCTTCAGCCGGCCAAGCGGGGTGGGGAAAGTAAGGTAAAGAACGACGATTAAGCGAGGTTGCCGAATCTGCCGGTTGTCTACGAACAGGGACAGTGTGTTGGTGTGGTTGCTATAGATCCTTCTCACAAATTTTTTCGATGGCGAGACTGACGGCAAAAGCTTCGTAACAGGGACAGGAATGCTTCAGATTTTCTTAAATTTCTTCTGAGACCGTTATTGACTGGGGCAGAGGTTGGAACAGGACATCAGGTTTTCTGAATCGCAGTTGCAGACTTCTGGCAGCAGGTTACAGAGGACGCCACGCATCCTCCCGAACTCCGATCAGCACGAAACTGCTGCGACGTCTTCGTGGTCGAAGTAGCTTTCAGCCAGAGGTGACGGGGCTGCAATCAGAGGTCAAGGGCAGTCGGTGTACCCTAAAGAGTGAGCACTGGTCGGAGCAGACTGCAGGAGACAAGACTGGAGAGCTCGGGGGAGAAAATTTGTAACTCCTTCCTCCGGCAGCCGAATGAGGTTCCGTTTCTTGATCCTGAACGAAGACTGGAGGAGGAAGATATTTGTAGAAGCTCTTCAGGGCTGGTTCGTCCAAGGTTTGTCGTGACCGAGCTTTTAGTCCGGTTCAGATCCTCAGCCGGAGCAGAACTGTGCGGTCGGGGAAGAACGGACCTCCACAGCAGCACCGATCTCCGATGGGGATGAGACCTCGATCGTTGCGAAGAGGACAGGTATCCGCTTCCGTGGATGCCTCTTGGGTCTTCAAACTCGTCGGGAGGAAGCCGTGGTCGCCGCTGTAAGATGGTACACTTCTGCAGGTTGTCAGCTGAAACGGTAGGTTGAAGATGATGGGGGGGGAAATGGGGTATATGGGAGAGGAAGTGGGGGTGGATGAGTGTGGGGAAAGCCCGGGCTGTGAGGGGGTCTAGGATGGGGTGTTTCAAGGTGAGGGAGGGATAGAATGGGAGCTGGAAGGGGGTGTTTTCTGTGGGTGAGAGAGGAGCTACGAATTTGGGGCTTGGAGGGAGAGGGGGGAAGGTGAGGGGGAACAAGTGGGTGGAGGGAGTGTGAATTTCAAATTTGAAATGGCCTTGGAAGGTGGGTGATTATGTGGGGAAGTGGAGAGTTTGTATTGGAATGGGGTAGATTTGGTGGGAAGGTGGAGAAAGGTGTTGGAATGGGGAAGATGCCACCTAGGGACTATGGGAGTGGAGTAATGGCAACTTGGGGAAGTGGAGGGGTATTAAATGTGGTGGGTAGCTAGTGGAGGTGGTTGGGAGGGGAGGAGAGAGAAGAAAATTCGAAATTGGGGTTGGAGGAGAGAGAAAGAGGGGTGAAATAGAGAGATTAAGAGGAGAATGGGTGGGGAATCTCTCCCCTAGGGTCTCTCACCCAAAAACTAGAGGAATCACTCCAATTTGAACTCAAATGGCAAGTTTAACTCATTCATTCATTCATTGACTTCAAATGGGGGAAATGGGGTACTATATATAGGAAACCCACATTTCTACAAAAGTCCTTGACAAAAGACTCAATAGCAAATAACCGAAGGTGGAAGGGGTGCACATGGGCCTAGTCCAATGAATTGGGCCCAATTAGCACATTACATCATCTAATGACACACAATCTTAGGAAAATAAATGCAAGACCTAGGGAAATGACTCAAATAAAATGAAAATACATCAAAATGACTCAAAGGAAAGCTACAAAATGGATAAGGGGCCTTAATAGAGTGAGGCCAAAACTCAACCAGCTCCCGAGTGTGAAGAAGTGGACGCGAGCCAAAGGGAATCATGGGTGATGCCTCCATCAAATCCCCTGGGCCGCGAAGAGCTCGACTCCGTCGAGTAAGGGTCCATCCGGCTAAGGTACCGCTCGAGGAGGTCCGGATCCAACCGCTGGAGGTCCTCCCGACTCACCCATGAGTCTTCCGAAGGAGGCCGATCCTTCCACCTGACGAGATAGCGCTCATATATCTTGCTCCGGGTGGTAGTGACCTGCTCATCCAATATTCGTTCAATGCATTCGCGCTGAGCTCTCTTGGCTAGTGGACTCTCCTCACGGGTGGGTGCTCTCTCAAAGGAAGAAGTAGGCTCAATCTCCTCACTAGGTACCACCGTGGGGCCCTTGTATGGCACTAAGTCGGCGACATTGAATGTTGGACATACCCCGTAGTCCTCAGGGAGATCTAACCAATAAGCATTTGCATCAATGCGCCTCAAAACCTGGAAGGGACCAGTCCCACGTGGCCTCAACTTGGAGTTGGCTCCTGGGGAGAGCCTCTCCGTCCTTACCATCACAAAGTCACCCTCTTGGAACTCTAAGTGACGCCGGTGAGAGTCAGCCAACCTTTTATAAGCCTCATTTTTTATGCTAATGTGCTTGCAGATTTCCTCATGCAATTTTGTGAGTGCTGACCTTCTAGTGGTTATGGGTGGACCTAGACAACCATATATAGACCATTTATGCCATGATGCCATATGGACCTTGATGAGCCTTGGTGGGTCGGGGCAACCATATGTGGACTTATCATGCAATGTTGTCATGTAGACTTTGGTGGGCTTAGGTGGACCGGGGCAACCATATGTGAATCTATCATGCAAAGTGGTGATGCATGTCGGGGGACCCGGACATCCGTAGATGCCTTTGATATGCTTAAGACCCATGATGAATGAAGGTGGACCACTACATCCAAATTTGAACCACTCATGCTTTCTACTTGACATGTGGGTGATATGAATGAATGGACCCAACATAGTGTTCATGCCAAGGGGTGTGGAAAGCCTAGACACATGCATACTTTTCCCAAAAGTGACTTCCATGTGTATAGGGGTGGGACAACCTTTGAATTCCCATTGGAACGGATCGAATGGATCTAAGAAGGTGGTCATCATGGGGTGGGGCACAACCTTATTACCTAGGGATATGTGGCCCAAGGTCTTGGCTCCCAAGGCGTAACCCGGGTCATGGATGAGATTGGTTTGGCCCAATATGATGGGTGAGGGTAAGAAAGGGTGGGTGGTGGGTAAGATGGTTGGGTTACATGGGGAACTAGACTCCCATAGGAAGGGATCAAATGGGTCGTAGAAAGGTCTTCCTAGAGGGAGGCACTCTATGTCTTCAAGGTTCCCAAATTGTGAGTCATCCTCCTCCAAGGTAAGTGGGCCAAGTTTTCTAGTGGGTTGGCCGAACAAAGTGTTTGGGATCTTAATGGGTGGGTATAGGAAGAGATCGAAGGGGTCATGGTAAGGGTCACCTAAGGAGAGGAGCCCTAGGTCCTTTTGGTCCTCACAACCCCTTGATGGTGGATTCTCCTCCTCTAGTAAAGTGATCGGGCCAAAGTTTTTGGTGGGATGGTCGGCCATGAATGGAGGACTAGGCTTTCTACCCGAGATAAGAAGCTCTAAATCGAGGAGAAGGTTGGGCTCATCGGGTGTAGGGAGGAATAGAAGGAGGTCACTAGTGTAGCAACCAATGGTGCAAATCGAGGTGATAGACCCTATGCATAGGTGTAGGAGGCCAAGGCTCCTAGGTGGTTTGGCCATAGGGGTCAATATGCTAGTGAACTCAATTTGCCATGCTACGCCCTTAAGAAGATCCTCTAAGGTTTCCACTTGGTAGGATGTTTGGATTATGGTGTGATAGGAGTTAATGGGTGCAATGGGAAGGTTTTTCTCCATGGGTGGGTAAACATAGGACACGATGGGGTGAAGTGGTCTCTCCTTTAGCCATCTAGCTAGGGGCCCATCTATGATTATGGTGCTATTTGTGAAGGCTTGTGGCTCTTGGGGGTCCAAGCTAGGGGACATTTGTGATTCTTCCTTACCACGGATATGAACTTGGGTTTCCTCAATGATGGGGATGGGTTCATCTACTCCCATGTGGATGGTTGTGGTCTCCTTTCTCAAGGGAATGTGAAGGTCTATTGGGGGTGGGGTGATGATGGTTGGTGCATGGTGTACCCGGGGTGGTGGGTGATGGGAAACTTTGGCTTGGATAGGGAGGGGAAGTAGTGGAAGCCTAGGACTTTGGACTTTTGGGGTAGGGAGTGGGAGATGGGTTGGTTGGGGTGGCTTGGGTTGATTGGTTTTGGGGGGAATGTCCTTTTTCGGGGACAAGGGAGGGGTGGTGGTGGGGACCAAGGGGTTTTGTGGGGTAGGGGTTTGGTGGGAGCTTCTGGATTGGAGGGTGGTGACAATCATGGGCCTAGGTGGAGGGGTGGACACGGTGTCCACTTGGTTTTGAATGGTGAGGGTTGGTTGAGTGGTGATCATCATGGAGGGGATTGGGTCGATTAGGGGTCTCTTGCCCTTAGGATCGTTTGGGGTGGAAGTGGGAGCTAAAGGGGCTTGACTAGCGTAGGTTAGGGAAGGGGGTTTTGGTTGGGGTATGGGGGCCCTCATGGGGTTAGGTGGAGAGGTGGATGTTTGGTTTATTAGGGTCTTAAGGGAGAGGACTTCGTTGCGAAGTGTAGTTATGATGGTTGAGAGGTGATTTGTTGGGATTGGTGGGGGTGGAGACCAAAGGTCGGTCTCAAATTGGTCGGGTGAGGATGGAGGAGTGGTAGTGCTCCTCGGGCTTGGGGTGTTCGAGTAGGAGGGTTGGGAATATTTTAGGATGTAGATCTTCCTAAGTTCCTTCTTCATATCATCCCACGAAGAAATGGGCTCTTGCCTCCTAACCCTTCTTAATCCCTCTATGTTTGCCCATTTACTCTTGGCTTGACCCCGAAATCGTCCCTTGGCCTTGCGGACTCTCGCGGGTCCATATACCCAAGTCCGTTCAAAATATCTTTCCATGGTAGTTTCCCACCTAAGATAATCACTAGAATGTGATCCGTCAAAGGTAATGTCCCCATCTAGAATGAAATTCAAGGTTGGTGAGTAGGCTAAGTAGTTGGCCATGATGATCGGGGGGATCAATGCAAGGGTCGGATTGATGATGACTCTAATGCAAGAATGCCCTAGGACTTGACTTGATAGAGACAAGTCAAAGACTTGCTCTGATACCACTTGATGTGACACGACCTCGGACTTAGGCAAACAAGCACAATTAAGCATTCAAATGGGCCTTAAGGGCCACCGCTCTCCCGTCGCACTCTATACCCGGAGTGACTTGGCGATGCCAAGTGTGAGGTATGGGAAAGGGCCCTTGCTGGTAGAGGGCCAGCAAGGCCAAGGTTTGACTCCCAAGGTTTGGATGCCCAATTCAATTGGGGCCGACAAAGTGCACAAGGGCACCGGTTCACACTATCCCACGGCGATCACTCTTAAGTCATGGACTTGAGGATCGGGCGCTCCCTCGCAAATTCAGCGGCGCATGAAGTAAATATTGAAAGAGCAACACTAATGAGCTAGGATGAGGCACTTACTCGACCGGTTTGAAGAAACCGGTCCCGGTCGGAGACGAGCGCGAGCGGGGAGGCGGTGGTTCCCCACACGCCGTGGCGGTGAAGCTTGACATGCTCAAACCATGTACAAAACTACGCCTCTCGCAGGAGGGGGATCTTGGGGTGGGGGTTAATGTGAATACAACAATACTACCTCCCGCAGGGAGGGGCCTTCAGCCGGCCAAGCGGGGTGGGGAAAGTAAGGTAAAGAACGACGATTAAGCGAGGTTGCCGAATCTGCCGGTTGTCTATGAACAGGGACAGTTTGTTGGTGTGGTTGCTGTAGATCCTTCTCACAAATTTTTCCGATGGCGAAACTGGCGGCAAAAGCTTCGTAACAGGGACAGGAACGCTTCAGATTTTCTTAAATTTCTTCTATGACCGTTATTGACTGGGGCAGAGGTTGGAACAGGACATCAGGTTTTCTGACTCGCAGTTGTAGACTTCTGGCAGCAGGTTGTAGAGGACGCCACGCACCCTCCCGAACTCCGATCAGCACGAAACTGGTGGCGACGTCTTCGTGGTCGAAGTAGCTTTCAGCCAGAGGTGACGGGGCTGCAATCAGAGGTCGAGGGCAGTCGGTGTACCCTAAAGAGTGCGCACTGGTCGGAGCAGACTGCAGGAGACAAGACTGGAGAGCTCGGGGGAGAAAATTTGTAACTCCTTCCTCCGGCAGCCGAATGAGGTTCCATTTCTTGATCCTGAACGAAGACTGGAGGAGGAAGATATTTTTAGAAGAGCTTCGGGGCTGGTTCGTCCAAGGTTTGTCGTGGCCGAGCTTTTAGTCTGGTTCAGATCCTCAGCCGGAGCAGAACTGCGCGGTCGGGGAAGAACGGACCTCCACAGCAGCACCGATCTCCGATGGGATGAGACCTCGATCGTTGCGAAGAGGACAGGTAGACGCTTCCGTGGATGCCTCTTGGGTCTTCAAACTCGTCGGGAGGAAGCCGTGGTCGCCGTTGTAAGATGGTACACTTCTACAGGTTGTCAGCTGAAACGGTAGGTTGAAGATGATGGGGGGGAAATGGGGTATATGGGAGAGGAAGTGGGGGTGGATGAGTGTGGGGAAAGCCCGGGCTGTGAGGGGGTCTAGGATGGGGTGTTTCAAGGTGAGGGAGGGATAGAATGGGAGCTGGAAGGGGGTGTTTTCTGTGGGTGAGAGAGGAGCTACGAATTTGGGGCTTGGAGGGAGAGGGGGGAAGGTGAGGGGGAACAAGTGGGTGGAGGGAGTGTGAATTTCAAATTTGAAATGGCCTTGGAAGGTGGGTGATTATGTGGGGAAGTGGAGAGTTTGTATTGGAATGGGGTAGATTTGGTGGGAAGGTGGAGAAAGGTGTTGGAATGGGGAAGATGCCACCTAGGGACTATGGGAGTGGAGTAATGGCAACTTGGGGAAGTGGAGGGGTATTAAATGAGGTGGGTAGCTAGTGGAGGTGGTTGGGAGGGGAGGAGAGAGAAGAAAATTCGAAATTGGGGTTGGAGGAGAGAGAAAGAGGGGTGAAATAGAGAGATTAAGAGGAGAATGGGTGGGGAATCTCTCCCCTAGGGTCTCTCACCCAAAAACTAGAGGAATCACTCCAATTTGAACTCAAATGGCAAGTTTAACTCATTCATTCATTCATTGACTTCAAATGGGGGAAATGGGGTCCTATATATAGGAAACCCACATTTCTACAAAAGTCCATGACAAAAGACTCAATAGCAAATAACCGAAGGTGGAAGGGGTGCACATGGGCCGAGTCCAATGAATTGGGCCCAATTAGCACATTACATCATCTAATGACACACAATCTTAGGAAAATAAATGCAAGACCTAGGGAAATGACTCAAATAAAATGAAAATACATCAAAATGACTCAAAGGAAAGCTACAAAATGGATAAGGGGCCTTAATAGAGTGAGGCCAAAACTCAACCAGCTCCCGAGTGTGAAGAAGTGGACCCGAGCCAAAGAGAATCGTGGGTGATGCCTCCATCAGCTCCCTTTCTGAGAAATCGCCTGAACTCTCTAGTCATCATGGCTATCTCAGATCGAGTCACATCTTCTTCTTCATTTTGGCTCTCCTCTGATGATGAAGAGCTGCTGGAGCTGGATTTTGTTGATTTGCTGGAACTAGCCTTCAGCGCTATCAGCTTCTTCTTCCTCTCGGCTTCATCTGTCCTTGGCATGTTTATCTCATATGCCATTAGTGAGCCAATCAGCTCATCAGCTTTAGTATTACGCAAGTCCCTTGACTCCTCCATCACTGTTGCTTTGGTGTGCCAAATGGGAGTCAGGGAGCGCAGAATTTTCCTCACTACATCATACTATGTCTGAGGTTTCCCAAATCCTCTGAGGCCATTGGTTATGACAGTCAGCCGAGCGTACATTTCGCTGATGGACTCGTTCTGCTTCATCTTGAAGGCTTCATACTCAGATACAAGAAGATTGGCCTTCTGCTCTCTTACTTGAGATGTACCTTCATGAATTACTTCCAGCGCATCCCACATCTCCTTAGCTGATTTGCAAGCAGACACACGGGAGAATTCTGTAGGATGCAGAGCGCATTAGATAGCATTTATAGCACTCCAATTCAGCGTGGACCTTCTGATCTCCTCCTTGGTCCATACATCTTTATTCAGGGACAGCTCATAAGGTCCCTTGCTGACAATCTTCCAAATCTCATAATCCTTAGCCCTGAGGAACACTTGCATACGGTTCTCCCAGTATGCGTAGTTTGATCCATCAAGAATGGGGGCTTCGTTGTTGAGTGACCTTTGGCAATCATCCCTCGAGCATCCATCTCTGCCTATTCTCTTCGGGCGATGAGTCCCTGCAGAAGAGTTAGGCTCTGATACCAAGTGTTGTGTTAGATGGACGCAGTCTATCTCCACTAAGTGTGGATCTAGAGGGGGGTGAATAGATCAACTTGCCTAATTTAAAACTATTGTAAGTTCTAAAGCGGAATTTAGGCAAACATCAGTTAAGCTAAACGAAGAATGCTAAGCAAAAGGTCGACCCATGAAAGCCATTCACCATATCTATATATCGAAAGCTAGACATGAGCATAAGCGATGCAACCAAATAAGCTAGGCAAGAATTCCCATCGCACACAGATCACACAAAAACACAAACACACTGCACACACAATTTTTAGGTGGTTCGGTCAACGACCTACGTCCACCCCACACTCAACCGATTATGGCTTCCTGCTGCGCAGCACAGCTTGCGTCCGCTGGGCTTTACAGCTTGGCCAAACAACCCGCTGATACACAGCTTCGCTGGGCACTACAGCTTGCCGACCAGAGGATCTGATCCTCTGCAACCGCTGGGGAAATACAGCTTAACCCGTCCAGTGGAGACTACCACTGCAACCGCTGACGCATAGCTTGAAGAAACAATGTTCGGAATTGAAAAGATAGAATGAAAACAAAAAAGCAAAACCCAAAAGCAATGTAGCTCTAAAGATCAAAGCTCAGCTCTGGTTTTGAACCACGAGACTGAGATACAAACTCTCTCACTTTCACTCTCAATCAGCTCTCTCTCAACTCAATCTCTCTCGATCTCTTCCTCTCTCTTTTTCTTCTTCTTCTCTATTTCTTCTTCTTCTCTGTATCTTCTTCTTCTCTCTTTTCTCTCTGTGGATCGAAGGAGCCTTGCTGTGGCTGTATAGACTTTCTGTCCTTCTCTTCGATCTACCTTCTTCTGTGGAAGAAGGCATGTATATATAGTAGTAGCAGCAGCAGCAGCAGCAGGCGTGTGCTCTCCACGTTTCCCGCCTAAAGCATTTGGACCACGTGGCGGCATCCAATGGAGTGTCAGAACACGTGTCCTCATCTGGATACCTTGTTCTTCTCGGATCACGAGTCAGGTACCTCGGATCACGTGCCCTTCACGTGCTCAGCAACTGGAATTAGATGGCGTCAACCCTCTTGCTCCAAGGAGTTGACGCAACCTTCTGATATCTTCTTCCTACGAAACTCAAGTCTGATGCGTTGACTCCATCAGCCAGCTGCGTTAACGCATCAGTAATCCAGTGATCAAGGTCTTCGGCAGATAGCCGTGCTGCGTCGACGCTGCTAATCCGTAGCGTTGACGTAGTGGTGTTCCAGAGCTGAATGTATATCAGACTCAATTGCTGCGTGGACGCTGTCTTGCAATGGCGTTGACGCACTGTAGTATTCCAGTGAGCTATGGACTCTGCCTTATTAACTACTGTGTCGACGCTGCTGTAGCATGGAGTTGACGCAGCCAGGTGAAGCTCTGAAATCCTCTTCAACTGAAGCGTGGACGCATTGAATTCCCAGCGTCGACCCTGTTCTTCATTGTTGTCATCATCTGAAGATAATGTTTAGACTTAGTGAATATAAAGGCTTCATAATAAGGAAAACCAGTGTACAGTCTTGCCCAAAGTATAGACTTTATATGAAGAGGCAACGGTTGTACATACTTCCTATATGAAGCAGCCACTGTACATACTCAAGGTGAAGACCGATGCCAATGTATAGACTTTACTGAAGACAACAGACTCGAGTGCAGTGTACAGACTTGACTATGCTCACCCAATACCAATGTATATACTTGATGCTCAAAGAGTGGCTGTACAGACTTGATAACGATGCAGAACGAACGGATGTACATACTTCATGTGAAAGCCCAATGTACAAACTTTGAATTCGAAGACCAATGTGCAGACTTCAAGTTTCACTGTGGATGTTCAGACTTGCTGAAAGACCGATGTACAGACTTGATGAAGCGAAGCCATTGTACAGACTTGAGTGTAGCTAAAGCCTTGATCGTAGGAATAGACTGAAGTGTATAGACTTCAGGCTTCAGAAACGAATGTACAGACTTTACTTAAGAAACGTAGGGAAAGACTCCAATGTATAGACTTTGCCTTGAACGAAAGTCAGTGAAGAATGAATAGACTTTCACGATGTGTAGACTTTGGATACGTGAAAGCTACAGTGAAGGAATGTACACACTTGACCAATTCAAAGGCGAATCAAGTGTACAGACTTAGTGCGTTGACGTTGTAACATGAGCCAGTGAAATGCGTTGACGCTGTACACACTGAGCCTAATACATGCATGCGACTGACGCTGTACAGACTTTGCCTAAGATGCTGTACACACTTAGCCTAAGACAATGTAAGCGACTGACGCTGTACACACTTAGCCTAAGACGCTGTACACACTTAGCCTAAGACAATGTAAGCGACTGACGCTGTACACACTTAGCCTAAGACGCTGTATAGACTTAGCCTAAGACATGCATGAACTAACGCTGTATAGACTTTATCTAACATGCACAGTGTATAGACTCAATCGATAGAAGAGTTTCCAGTGTATAGACTCAATCTAAACAAGTATGCTAAAGGAGTCGACCCATCAGAGGATGCGTCGACCCATGACAGTGAGAAATGCAAACAGCAGTGTATGAAATGCAAAGAACACATAGTCAATCTGATAGAGCAATTTCATCAAAGCAAGAGCAGTTGCCAATCAATCAAAACAATGGTGTTGCCAATGAAATAAAGCAAGTGTCAACATCATCAACATAGAGGGGTCACAACAAAATTGTCTCGAAATGATTTGGTAGTGGGTTTGCCTAAGCTGAAGGTTTTTGATGAAGGTGTCTGTGGGGCATGCAACATGGGTAAGCAAATAAGGACATCATTCAAGTGCAAGAACGATGTAACCACATCGAGGCCCCTTGAGTTAATCCACAATGACCTCTTTGGACCAAGCAGAACACATAGCTTGGGTGGTGAACTGTATGGATTTGTAATTGTGGATGACTACTCAAGATTTTGCTGGTTATATTTCCTTTTCCATAAAAATGATGCCCTGATGGAGTTTGAAGTATTTTGCAGGGTTGTTCAAAATGAAAAAGGGTGCTGCATCAAAGCCGTGCAGAGCGATCATGGTAGGGAATTTGATAATAATGAGTTCAGTAATTTTTACAGGACTCAAGGCTATATGTAGCAACCCTGGTAAAAATAAAAGGAAATAAAAACCCCAATTGATCAAAATGAGATTAAAAGATTTAATGAATAAATGATAAGAGCCTAAAGAAGTAAATAATAAACCAAAATGTAAATAACGCCTTGATTCAAGGCGCTACTTCAAGAAGAAACGCCCTTATACAAGACGCGAATTCCAGAAAGGACGACCATAGCAGATGTCGTCAATTATTAAACGGCCAAAATAATAAAAAGTGCAAGTAAACGTGACGCCCTCCACATGGACGTGTTTTACATAAGAAATGACTTTTACAAAGGCGTCAATTTAAACTAACGCCCTATTGCAAGGCGTTAATTCCGTTCGAGTTTCGTTCGAACCAGGAGACTATCCAGAGCAAGTTTCTGGATAACTACGTGGAAGGTTGAATAGGGTAAGAACTCTATTAGGGAAATATTACTTCCAATACAACACTAACTCCATTACGATCCTGAAAACCCTATAAATACCCTCCTAATTCACCCAGATCACTACTTTGGCGATCTAACTTTCGTTTTGCTGCTGCTGTCGACCGTAAAGAACAGGTAATGTTCTCTCCCCTGCCTTCGGTCATAATCATGAAGAATATTGATATTCTTCATCATCGTCTTTGCTGCAGGAAGTCTGCCGTAAGTAATAACTCTATTGTCAAAGTGAAGAATGTGGGTTCTTCATCAAAACGGTCTCTTCATCCAAGAAAGGAGCCGTTGATTTTCTACAAGCAGTGAATATCTTCCTCCTGGCTCACACAATCATCCAGTATCTGCTGATTACCCGGTTATTATTGCCGTTTCACATCTCTTCAGAGGCTCTGTTGTCTCTTCTCTTCACAAATCTTCACGTACCTGCACCAAGACCATTCATCAGGTAGGTTTTCTCAAGAGCGTAGCCCAAACTAGTATATATTCTGAAATAATTCATCCATGATCTCATTACTACGTTTTCAAATGTTTTTGGTGAATTTTGAATAAGGCGACCCTTCCAAGGGCGCTAATTCTTATTTTGACGCCCTGACCAGGAGTCGTCAATTTCATATAATTGATAATTACCCATGTTTAAAATTCTGTATCTATGAAACCATGAATCTAATCTAATGCATGATCATCCTAGTGGAATCCTGCTATTTTTTTCTGGTCCGCACTATATAATTTGTTCCTGAAATCTTGGAAAATGTTGAAATAACGACCTGATGCAGGTCGTCTCTTATTGAACTGACGCCCCAGAACAGGGCGCTAATTGAAAAGTAACGCCCCTGTCCAGGGCGCGTTTTTGTTAAAATTCTATATTATCAAGATTCTGCAAAAAATAGAAATACAGAATAGACGACTGCTGAACAAGCCGTCATATTGTAAATAAACGCCCCTGTATAAGGTGTTAATTCCATGATTAATGACTTTAGATAAGTCGCTATTTTCCTATGGTACTATTTTTCACTGTTTCTATTAACCGAGGATTTCATTATCTATATATATAGATATATATATATACGTGAGTATGTATATCGACACTATATTCCAGTCCGTGAATATAGTCCCATGTTTCACGATGGTTTATCGCATTACCCCTCAATTCTCAGTGACATACAAGCTCTCCATTGGACATTCCGTTCCTCTAGACTAGCAAGTTAGTCATAGAGACCTCCATAAGACTCCTCGAGCCTTGGATTCCCTCAAGGCCGATTTAGCGGGTTGTACCATAAAAACCTATTACACTACTTTGCCATGTCACTCTATAGAAACATGGTATACCGGCCCTCATATTATGCTATGGGTATGATATGAGAATTATCTTAATGAACGGGGAAAGCATGCCATCATTGTGATGTTCTTGTGCACCCCAATTCTATATCAAACATTATTATGATGTTCTTGTGGACCTCAATTCTATATTAAAAGAGTGACCATCTACTTGTGGGCACTTATTTGTCATGGTACCCAAGTTAGGGAACCAATTCCACCCAGTTTTATCGATATTCGTGATTATATCGAGTTCGATTTTGAACTCTACTCTATCTTAAATTTCCACAAGGTTTTTCCTTGAAACTCCATATTGGCTATACAATAAAGTGGATGTCTAGATCTATCTTTAATGCTGTGCATAAGGGCCCGATCTGGTCCTGGGAGGAGCACCCAAAAGTACTAGTGCCCATGGGAGTTGTAATGAGCACGGTGTCTAGCATTGCACCGAAGTACTATTTTCTCTTGATCTAATTGGCATTCCACAATCTCTCTCTCACTTGCGTGCGTGACTTGACTTACGTGACTTTACTAGCGTGGCCCGACACGGGTAAAGTACTTGCGTGAGATAGCCAATTTCCACATGACATGATAAATATCTTGACATATATTTGATACAAGTTCTTGAAAGTTCATGAATAAGTTCACTTCATTATCTCTTATTATACTCTCTATCTTGTCGTTTTATGCGAGCATGCATAGCTATAGTGCATTCATGGAAAGATGTAATTACTTAAACCCCTTGCTAGTTCTTGAGATATAATTTCCTACTGAGCGTTCGCTCACTCAGTGTTTCCATACTTTTCAGGTAAGTCCGATGACGAGACCCAAACTGACGGGGAAGGTCAAGAGTGAAAGAGTTAGAGCTATTCAAGCATCCATCAGTCCTGTCTTCTCTATATTTTTGTTGAGTCAGAAATGTACCTTTCTTTTATTGAGTCTAGTATTTGCAAGGGTTTGTAATAGATATATTCTTATTAAAGGAATAAGTGGATTGGGTTATCTTTATATTTGCACACTCTGTCTTTGTGTCAAATACACTACCACTCTGATTGACATGAATGATATAAACTCGTCACGCATCTACGGGTATCTTCCGCGCTCAGGGCGTGACAGTTTTTATGGTATCAGAGCCTAGGGTATTCAATTTCTAGGAAACCCAAGTCCAAGGATAAGTCTGAACCTCTAACCAGTGAGATTGGGTAGAACCAAGGGTTAAAGTCGGCATAGAATTAAAAACCTTTGAACGCAATCGCATACTAATAGCTATTATAATTGTAGGACAATGGCTGTCGAACGTGCTCAATGGCGCAACATGCAACGTACTCTCCAAGGCATGACCCAGGCACTTCAACAAGTGGCACAAGGAGGTGCACATCGTGGAGCAGAAAATCTCCACCAAAGCTTCAAGAACATGAACCCTCCTAAGTTCATGGGATCCACTGATCCAGATGATGCCGAACACTGGATCCGAGAGACAGAATGTGTTTTTAGAGTCATGCAATGCTCGGACCAAGAGAAGGTCCTGTTAGCCACATTTCAATTAGAAAGAGATGCCCGATGCTGGTGGGAGTCGGTAGAAGCCACATTAGATCAAGGACAAGTTACTTCGGAGGAGTTTGTTGAACATTTCAACAATAGATATTTCTCAGATCGAGTTCAAGAGAAGAAAGCCGCTGAATTCGCCGCACTTAAGCAACGATCTTTGTCGGTAGCTGAATATGAAGTGCAGTTCTCTAGGCTGTCTCGGTACGCTAAACACTTAGTTAGTACTGAGAAGATGAAAGCTCGAAGATTCCTTAATAGGCTCAGGCCCCAATATATCACACAACTGGCACCGATGGACATACAAGTCTATTCGGAGATGGTTCGACGAGCCCAATTACTAGAAGATGCCACGGAACTATCTGATAGGATCCGTGGGAAAGACAAGAAGGAGAATGTAACTAGCTCCGGCACCTTCAAACCTAATTTCAAGAAGAGGTCAAGTAATGGAGGTATTCCCTCCCAGGAGCAAAAGTTCAAGAAGACCAAACCTTTCTCCATCACCACTACACCTGCTAAGGTGGTATGTAAGCACTGTGATAAGGCCGGGCACAAGGCCGAAGAATGTTGGAGGAAACTTGGAGCGTGTCTCCGTTGTGGGAGCCGTGATCATCGGATTCCCGACTGTCCCCTACTCAATGATCAAGCCAGTGACGGAAAGCGCCCGGTAACAAAGAATGCTCTTCTCCACGCAATTAAGGAGACCGAAGAAGACGAAGGCGGACTAGTAGAAGGTACACTAAAAGTTTGTTCCAAGTCTGCACGTCTTATTTGATACGGGTGTATCACATTCTTTTATTTCCAAGAAGTTTGCTGACCCACTGCCTATGGAGCCGGAATGGATGAAAATATTTTTATCTACTCCTCTCGGAAACGAAACCGATATTACTCACCATTATCAAAACTGTGAAGTCTTAGGAAGAAATCTTCCTATCAACCTCATATGTCTAGACCTAAAGGAATATGATGTCATATTGGGAGCAGATTGGTTATCTAGGTATCAGGCAAATGTGGATTGCCGTAACAGCAAAGTTACTTTCAAGGACTTTCCAGAACAAGTCTATTCTAGCCCTAAGAGTCTGAGCAAGTCACCTCTTATTTCGGCTCTCCGAGCTAGCAAGCTAATAAGGAAAGGATGTGTATCTTTCCTTGCATTTGTCACCATTAAGGAGACTAAGGAAACTAAACTAGAAGACATCCCTGTTGTGCAAGAATTTCCGGATGTGTTTCGGAAGAATTGCCTGGATTACCCCCACAAAGAGAAGTGGCCTTCACCATCGATTTGGTCCCTGGTGCTGGACCAGTTTCTAAGGCACCATATAGGATGTCCCCTACCGAACTCAAGGAGCTGTAGGAGCAATTGATGGAACTTCTCAAGAAGGGATTTATTAGACCAAGCACTTCCCCGTGGGGAGCACCTATGCTATTTGTAAAGAAGAAAGATGGATCCATGAGGTTATGCATCGACTATCGACAGTTGAATCATCTCACTATCAAGAACAAGTATCCACTGTCGAGAATCGATGAGTTATTTGATCAAATAGCAGGATCCAAGTACTTTTCAAAGATTGATCTCAGGTCAGGTTATCACCAACTAAGGATCAAGGATGATGACATTCATAAGACCGCATTCAGAAGCAGGTATGGCCATTATGAGTTTGTTGTTATACCTTTTGGACTAACAAATGCCCCTGCTGCCTTTATGCAGTTGATGAATAGTATATTCAGATCTTATCTAGATCAATTCGTGGTGGTTTTCATTGATGATATATTGATTTACTCCAAGACCAAGGGAGAGCATGAGGAACAATTAAGGATTGCATTACAGATATTAAGGACAAATCAGCTATATGCAAAGCTCAGCAAATGTGAATTTTGGTTAAAGGAAGTAGCTTTCTTGGGGCATGTTATATTAAAAGATGGTTTATCCGTAGATCCATCAAAGGTTGAAGCTGTAAGGAATTGGGAAAGACCGACCAATGCTAGCGAGGTCTGTAGTTTCTTGGGTCTTGCGGGCTACTATCAGCGATTCATCAAGGATTTCTCCAAGATAGCCGTACCACTCACTAGGCTAACTCGCAAAGAGATACGCTATGAATGGAGCGAGGATTGTGAACGAAGCTTCCAAGCTCTCAAGGATCACTTGACTACTGCCCCAGTCTTAGCTCTACCAATTGAAGGAGAAAAGTTCGAGGTATACACCGATGCATCTGGCATTGGCCTCGGATGTGTTTTAATGCAACAAGGGAAGGTTATAGCCTACTCTTCTCGCCAATTGAAGAAGCACGAGGAGAACTACCCAGTTCATGATTTAGAATTGGCTGCGGTAGTATTTGCACTGAAAATATGGAGACATTATCTATACGGAGTGCAGTTTATTGTATACTCTGACCATAAAAGTCTTAAGTATCTCTTCTCTCAGAAGGAATTGAATATGAGGCAAAGACGTTGGCTAGAATATCTTAAGGACTTCGACCTTACTATACAATATCATCCTGGAAAGGGTAATCCTGTAGCTGATGCCCATAGTCGAAGGCCGAGAGTATTATTAGCCAATTGTATGATTCAGGAGTGGAAGTTGTTAGAACAATTCACTAGACTTAATATAAGCATGGACAAGGACAGTAGGTGTATCACCTTATCCCATATAAGCATACAGCCAGACTTGCTATCCGAAATACAAGGACTTCAAGGTAGTGACCCGGTATTAGTGAAAATCAAGGGCAAACTAGAAGGACAATCTGTGTTCCAACTAGCTTCAGATGGAAGGTTGTTATTCCAAAATAGAACTTGTATACCGGATTGTCCAGAATTAAAGAAGAAGATCTTAGATGAAGCTCACAGATCAAAGTACACAATTCATCCAGGATCTACTAAGATGTACCAAGATTTAAAAAGGACCTTCTGGTGGCCTAATATGAAGAGAGAAGTCGCGGACTTTGTGTCTCGCTGTCTCACCTGCCAACAAGTTAAGACTGAACACCAGAAGCCTGCCGAAAACTACATCCTCTGGATATTCCCAAATGGAAGTGGGAGGATATTGGTATGGATTTCATCATGGGTCTAACTAAATCAAAAGGAGGATATGATGGAATATGGGTTATCATTGATCGATTGACCAAATCAGCGCACTTCTTGCCAATCAAGAGTCGATGGTCAGTTGATGTTCTGGCTGCATTATACATAAAAGAGATAGTCAGATTACATGGTATTCCTGTCTCGATTGTGTCTGATAGAGATCCCCGTTTTACTTCGCATTTTTGGAAAGGACTACAACATTCGTTGGGATCGAGACTTAACTTTAGTACAGCTTTTCATTCTCAAATGGATGGTCAGACCGAGAGAACTAATCAGGTGGTTGAAGATATGCTCAGGACTTGCATCATTGATTTTGGTGGAAACTGGCATGACCACTTGCCTTTGGTTGAATTTGCATATAATAATAGGTACCAGGCAAGTATACAAATGGCACCTTTCGAAGCCTTATACGGAAGGAGTTACCGATCACCCTTATGCTGGGATGAAGTTGGAGAGAAACAACTATTAGGTCCAGATATGGTAAGGGATACCACCGAGAAGATACAATTGATCAGAGAAAGACTGCAAGTAGCTCAGTCTAGATAAAAGGCTTATGCTGATACAAGAAGAAGAGATCTCGAATTCCAAGTCGGAGATCACGTCTTTCCCAAGATATCACCTGGACGTGGCATACAGAGATTTGGTGTTAAGGGCAAGCTTACACCAAGATTCATTGGACCTTTTGAGATACTAGAGAGAGTTGGCGAGGTTGCTTATCGCATCGCTTTACCTCCTCAATTGTCTGAAGTTCATAATGTATTCCATATATCAATGTTGAAGAAATATGTGCATGATCTGTCACATATCATTGAACATGGAGACCTGGTGATTCAAAGGGATCTCACTTATGAGCAAAGGTCTATGAAGATCCTCGATCGTGAGGTACGAACATTAAGGAATAAAGTTATCCCCATGCTAAAGGTGCAATGGAGTAAATGTTCAGAACACGAAGTCACATGGGAGATCGAGGAGTATATGAGGAAACGATTCCCGAACTTATTCTAAAAAGGTATATACTCTACACTCTCCACATATATATAAACATATGCGATTGAATTTGGGGACCAAATTCTTTTAAGTGGGGGAGGGTGTAGCAACCCTGGTAAAAATAAAAGGAAATAAAAACCCCAATTGATCAAAATAAGATTAAAAGATTTAATGAATAAATGATAAGAGCCTAAAGAAGTAAATAATAAACCAAAATGTAAATAACGCCTTGATTCAAGGCGCTACTTCAAGAAGAAACGCCCTTATACAAGACGTGAATTCCAGAAAGGACGACCATAGCAAATGTCGTCAATTATTAAACGGCCAAAATAATAAAACGGGAAAGTAAACGTGACGCCCTCCACATGGACGTGTTTTACATAAGAAATGACTTTTACAAAGGCGTCAATTTAAACTAACGCCATATTGTAAGGCGTTAATTCCGTTCGAGTTTCGTTCGAACCAGGAGACTATCCAGAGCAAGTTTCTGGATAACTACGTGGAAGGTTGAATAGGGTAAGAACTCTATTAGGGAAATATTACTTCCAATACAACACAAACTCCATTACGATCCTGAAAACCCTATAAATACCCTCCTAATTCACCCAGATCGTTACTTTGGCGATCTAACTTTCGTTTTGCTGCTGCTGTCGACCGTAAAGAACAGGTAATGTTCTCTCCCCTGCCTTCAGTCATAATCATGAAGAATATTGATATTCTTCATCATCGTCTTTGCTGCAGGAAGTATGCCGTAAGTAGTAACTCTATTGTCAAAGTGAAGAACGTGGGTTCTTCATCAAAACGGTCTCTTCATCCAAGAAAGGAGCCGTTGATTTTCTACAAGCAGTGAATATCTTCTTCCTGGCTCACACAATCATCCAGTATCTGCTGATTACCCGGTTATTATTGCCGTTTCACATCTCTTCAGAGGCTCTGTTGTCTCTTCTCTTCACAAATCTTCACGTACCTGCACCAAGACCATTCATCAGGTAGGTTTTCTCAAGAGCGTAGCCCAAACTAGTATAGATTCTGAAATAATTCATCCATGATCTCATGCATATAGTTTTACTACGTTTTCAAATGTTTTTGGTGAATTTTGAATAAGGCGACCCTTCCAAGGGCGCTAATTCTTATTTTGACGCCCTGAACAGGAGTCGTCAATTTCATATAATTGATAATTACCCATGTTTAAAATTCTGTATCTATGAAACCATGAATCTAATCTAATGCATGATCATCCTAGTTGAATCCTGCTATTTTTTTCTGGTCCGCACTATATAATTTGTTCATGAAATCTTGGAAAATGTTGAAATAACGACCTGATGCAGGTCGTCTCTTATTGAACTGACGCCCTAGAACAGGGCGCTAATTGAAAAGTAACGCCCCTGTCCAGGGCGCATTTTTGTTAAAATTCCATATTATCTAGATTCTGCAAAAATAGAAATACAGAATGGACGACTGCTGACCAAGCCGTCAATTTGTAAATAAACGCCCCTGTATAAGGCGTTAATTCCATGATTAATGACTTTAGATAAGTCGCTATTTTCCTGTGGTACTATTTTTCACTGTTTCTATTAACCGAGGATTTCATTATCTGTATATATATATATATATATATATACGTGAGTATGTATATCGGCACTATATTCCAGTCCGTGAATATAGTCCCATGTTTCACGATGGTTTATCGCATTACCCCTCAATTCTCAGTGACATACAAGCTCTCCATTGGACATTCCGTTCCTCTAGACTAGCAAGTTAGTCATAGAGACCTCCATAAGACTCCTCGAGCCTTGGATTCTCTCAAGGCCGATTGAGCGGGTTGTACCATAAAAACCTATTACACTACTTTGCCATGTCACTCTATAGAAACATGGTATACCGGCCCTCATATTATGCTATGGGTATGATATGAGAATTATCTTAATGAACGGGGAAAGCATGCCATTATTGTGATGTTCTTGTGGACCCCAATTCTATATTAAACATTATTATGATGTTCTTGTAGACCTCAATTCTATATTAAAAGAGTGACCATCTACTTGTGGGCACTTATTTGTCATGGTACCCAAGTTAGGGAACCAATTCCACCCAGTTTTATCGATATTCATGATTATATCGAGTTCGATTTTGAACTCTACTCTATCTTAAATTTCCACAAGGTTTTTCCATGAAACTCCATATTGGCTATACAATAAAATGGATGTCTAGATCTATCTTTAATGCTGTGCATAAGGGCCCGATCTGGTCCTGGGAGGAGCACCCAAAAGTACTAGTGCCCATGGGAGTTGTAATGATCACGGTGTCTAGCATTGCACCGAAGTACTATTTTCTCTTGATCTAATTGGCATTCCACAATCTCTCTCTCACTTGCGTGCGTGACTTGACTTGCATGACTTTACTAGCGTGGCCCGACACGGGCAAAGTACTTGCGTGAGATAGCCAATTTCCACATGACATGATAAATATCTTGACATATATTTGATACAAGTTCTTGAAAGTTCATGAATAAGTTCACTTCATTATCTCTTATTATACTCTCTATCTTGTCGTTTTATGCGAGCATGCATAGCTATAGTGCATTCATGGAAAGATGTAATTACTTAAACCCCTTGCTAGTTCTTGAGATATAATTTCCTACTGAGCGTTCGCTCACTCAGTGTTTCCATACTTTTCAGGTAAGTCCGATGACGAGACCCAAACTGACGGGGAAGGTCAAGAGTGAAAGAGATAGAGCTATTCAAGCATCCATCAGTCATGTCTTCTCTATATTTTTGTTGAGTCAGAAATGTACCTTTCTTTTATTGAGTCTAGTATTTTCAAGGGTTTGTAATAGATATATTCTTATTAAAGGAATAAATGGATTGGGTTATCTTTATATTTGCACACTCTGTCTTTGTGTCAAATACACTACCACTCTGATTGACATGAATGATATAAACTCGTCACGCATCTACGGGTATCTTCCGCGCTCGGGGCGTGACACTATATGCACGACTTCTCCGCACCAAGAACCCCTGAACAGAACGGAGTTGTTGAAAGGAAGAACAGGACACTGATTGAGATGGCAAGAACTATGCTAAATGAGAACAACTTGCCAAGGTACTTTTGGGCTGAAGTAGTGAACACTGCCTGCTACATAGTCAACCGTGCCATGGTAAGACCATTGTTAAAGAAAACCCCCTATGAGCTGTACCGAGGTAAGAAGCCAAACATCTCTTATCGTAGACCTTTTTGCTCTGTTTGCTACATTCATAACAATGGTAAAGTAGACCTGGCAAAATTTGATCCCAAACGTGATAAAGGTATATTTCTTGGGTACTCTCTTAGCTCAAGAGATTATCGAGTGTATAACTTGAGAAGTCTTGTAGTTGAGAGAAGCCCCCATGTCATTGTTGATGAATCATCTTCCAAAAGCACTAATGAAAAATTTGTTTTGTAGGATGATGAATTGAATGACGGTGATATCGGGATGATGGAAGGAAAAACTGAAAAAAAAAAGAAGTAAAAGAACCACAAGAAGATGATGCAAATCCAAAAAATCAGTTGGAACAGCAGTTACCAAGGCAATTGACATTTGCTAAGGACCATCCGCCAGAGAATGTGATGGGTAATGTTGATGAAGGAATAAGAACACGAGCCTCCTTCAGGAAAGTTGAAAATGCAGATTACATAGCCTTACTTTCTCAATTTGAACCTCACTCCATAGAAGAGGCCTTGAAAGATGAGTCATGGATCATGGCTATGCAATAAGAACTACATCAGTTCCAAAGGAACAAAGTGTGGATCCTCATGCCATGTCCTAGAAACCACTCGGTGATCGGAACAAAGTGGGTCTTTCGCAACAAAACAGACGATCAAGGAGTGGTAACTAGGAACATGGCCAGGTTAGTAGATAAAGGCTATAGACAAGAGCTTGGGATTGACTTTGATGAGTCTTTTGCTCCCGTAGAAAGACTCGAGGCAGTGAGAGTGTTATTAGCATTTGCATGTTACAACAACATTAAACTATTTCAAATAGATGTTAAGAGTGCATTTTTGAATGGCTATATCCAAGAGGACATGTATGTGGAGCAACCACCGGGGTTTGAAGACACAAAGCATCCAGACCATGTGTACAAGCTAGACAAAGCACTCTACGGTCTGAAACAAGCACCTCGAGCGTGGTATGAACGGTTAAGTGATTTCCTTGTTCAAAATAGATTCAAACGAGGTAATGTTGATCAAACTCTTTTCACAAACTTGGATGGTAAGAAAATCCTAATCGTTCAAGTGTATGTAGATGATATCATTTTTGACTCCACTAAAGATGCCTTAAGCAAAGACTTTGCAAAGTTGATGCAAAGTGAATTTGAAATGAGTCTTATGGGAGAGCTAACATTCTTCTTGGGATTGCAGGTCACACAAACAGTTGATGGTTTGTTTATACATCAAAAGAAGTATGCTATGGAGTTGCTGAATAAATTCAATTTGACATCAACCAAACCACAACCAACTCCCATGTCCACTTCAATAAAGATTGATCAAGATGAAAAAGGTAAATCCGTGGACCAAAAACTTTTCAGAAGCATGATAGGTTCATTGTTGTACTTAACTGCTAGCCGGACCGACATACAATTTTTCGTATACTTATGTGCGAGATTTCAGTCCAATCCGAAAGAATCACACATGTCGGCCGTAAAACAGATTTTCAGATATATTGCTGGTTCAGTTAATTTGAGATTATGGTTTCCGCGTAATTCAAGCTTTGATTTGGTAGCTTATTCTGACGCCGATTGTGCGGGCTGTAAAGTAGATCAAAAGAGCACCAGCGGGTATTGCTAGTTCCTTGGGAGATGCGTGGTCTCTTGGGCCTCCAAGAAATAAAACTCAGTGGCATTATCAAAGGCCGAACTCGAGTATGTGGCTGTAGGTAGTTGTGTTGCCCTGGTGTTATGGATCCAACAAAAAATGATTGACTATGGCATTTCCTTCCAAAACACCTCAATCCTTTATGATAACACATTAGCCATAAACCTGTCAAAGAACCCTGTCCATCACTCTCGCACGAAGCATATTGAAATTAGACATCATTTTCTTAGGGATCATGTGAGCAAGGGTGATGTAGAAATCAAGTTCATTGAAACAGACCAACAAATTGCCGACATATTCACCAAACCTCTAAGTGAAAATAAGTTCACAACATTCAAGAGAGAATTAGGGGTTTGTAGGATAGACGGGTCTGAATCATGATCATTTGCACAACTGTGTGTATATGTCATTGCATTGCATGCATTTGCATTAGTATGGTACATAGTTGCATTTCCCCTTGTCATGCATGTGCATTATGATTGCTTGAAAAATAAAAAAAAATTTATATATGTGTGAAAAACCATGATTTTGTGTATTGCATGCCTTCTATATATAGAATACAACCATATCATTGAAATATCTATGGCCGATATTCCCTTGCATTCTTTAAATGCCAGCAAGAGAGCAAAACCCCTCAAAATCTGAAATTCGAAGACGTTAGATAATGAACGTCTACTATGATCCATGATTTTCTTGAAACAAGTTCCCCCAATGCATTAACCCATAAAACAACTCAAATTTCTTGATTCCAACATGATATTCACATTGGGGATTCGAGCCATATCATTTTTGACCATCCATTACACTTAAAACATCTTTTTGGTGAAAATCAGTGGAAGGGTCGACCCCAAGGGTCGACCCACAAAAAAGGGACAACCCCAAGGGTCGACCCTCGCGATAATGGATCCTATCTGGGGCCGGTGTGAAAGGGGTCGACCCGTTACGGTCGGGCGGCGTCCGCCATGTCCGAACCGCCCTAAAAGGGGTGGAAACCCTATGTTTTCCCCCTCCCATCTCATAAAACACCCAAAGCCCCCTTCTAGCCCTAGTCACCACTCCTTTCATGCCCTCAAATCCCCTCTTGGCACCCACACTATCAAGCCCTATCCGCGGATCTCTCGGTGGCGTCCCGCGTACAACCTTCTTCCGAGCGTTTCCAACGCGCCTTCCTTGAGCTTCACTCCCACTGAGGTATGTTCTTGATGTGTGGAGGATCATAAATCTATGTGGATAGCCTTCCTCTCTCGTTGAACCATTTCGATCTACACCCTCATCAACCGGTTCCTTCGGTCTATGTTTAGATTGCCCCAAAGAGGCGTTCTTCTCATAGCGGAGGAGAGTCTAGTGCGGCCATGGCACGTCGTGGTAAGGAGGCCGCCTACGGCAGAGGATCTGCGCCTTCAAGCAAGGTTTTGGACAGAAAGGTACTCCGACCTCGAGCGGTCTCATTTGCCAACCTTAACCGTCATCTTCCGACTTTAGTCGATGTTCTTTGTAGTCAGCCAAATTTGGACTTCTTCATGTCTGAACATCGACGCATTTATCCTAATTTGGGGCATCAATTTTATAGCAACTTAACCATTTCTGGGGAACATCTTATTACTGTGGTAAATGGAAAACGCGTTATACTCTCCACAGAATTTTTAGGAGTGGCATTTAATCTCCCTCATGAAGTCTATACGTTTGGAGATATTGTGGTTCCTGAAGATAGTTTATCAAATGATGACATCTGAAGAAAAAGGTGAAAATTGTCTTGCTGGGTTAAACGCCAACCATTTTCCTCCCCTGTAGCATATCCTACACAGGACCATCACTACTATCCTGCTACTGAGAGGAGGAGGCCATGACAAAGTGATAGAGATTCATATGTTCTTATTTTACTATCTCTTGGGTGGTATTCCAGTTAATTTCTCAGCTATGTTTTTAGCACATATGTGTAACAGCATGAAGCGCAAGAATATAACTCTTCCATATGCCGCCGCACTTACTGCTATCTTTGCACACATGGACATAAACCTCTCCAAAGAATCTTCTCAAACCATTAGAGAGGCTAATATATTTACTATTCATTCCATTTGTCATAATATGGGCTATGAACTGCGAGATGGTAACTTGGTCCGGACATTGAAAAGTGATGCACATGAAATCAGTTCTGAGGAGGATGACGATGATGCATAGGTCGGTGTGCAACAACCACATATTCCTATTGAGGAGATGCCTTCCGAGGCGGTTCAGCTGCTCATGGATTTTTTGGATACTATTGATGACCATTAAGACAATTATGGGGAGACAATGGAGGCTAGGCAACATGCTCTCGCTGATCTGAAGCTATCTCATCAAGAGCACTCTCAGTATGTTACTGACACTTTGGCTAATCAATCCCACATGCTTGAAGAAGTCTTGGAGTATATTAGGCGTCCGCCAAACTCACCGACTCCGGATGATGATTAGACGGCTATGCTCTTACAGAATGGCACACTTCCTATCCCTTGTCACCCCCTCTTTTTGATGATGCCAAAGGGGGAGAAATTTTATACTATATGTGTGCCCCGGTAATCGGCTACTTATACTTTATGTGTGTTGTGTGCTTGCATGCATGTGTGATTTCATCATATTTCTGTTCATTAGCAATGTTGCATTGAAGTTTTGTTGCATTTCATTTTGCATTTAAGTTGTGTTGCATTTTAGCTGCATCTCATGCATTGCATTTTGTAATTTGCCTTTGAACTCAGACCTTGTTCCCTTTAAATTATTTTGTCGGCAGAAATGTTTGAAACATGCCTCTTACGCTCAATCTTATATGTTTGGATCGGTATGGTTCATATGCCAATGCTTCTTGAATGATCCATGTGAAGGATGAAAGTTTTTATTCTTAGTATGGAGGTTTAAGATTGAATTTCATATGAATGCTAAATCATTTCTGAAGTCATATGTTTATGCAAGGCATATAGTATTTTGTCATCATCAAAAAGAGGAAGATTGTTGAACCCCCTCCTTGAGTGAATGACTAATTTGATAGCATTTGATGATGACCAAACACTATATGTATATATATAAATTATCTTTGAAGTGTTCTAGCATCTAAAGTCTTGCAAAGCTTAACTTCCTATTGAGGTCATGGAGCAAAGAAGGTTAAAGAACAACCTCAACGAGTAAGCCTCTTGAACTCAAATTGCAAGGCTACAACTAATTTCCAATTATGTCTTTGCAGGGCAAGGAACGTGCCTAAACTCTTAAGGAGCTCAAGGACGGTCGGTGAGATCCACTTCAACTCTTTGGCCCTTAATCTTGTGGTTTGATGTTCATTATTTTTGATCTCAAGGGTCATATTGGTTTGGGTCTTTTCTAAGCTTAAATGTATTGGGTTTTTCTTAATCATGTTTTAACAACACTCCCTCTCATGTTTTAAAAACCCAACTTGAAACCCTTTGACTTGTTCTTGGACTTAGTGACCTTTTAATCAACCTTTTGGAAGTTCTGGAACAAGGGTCGACCCATTGGGTTGACCACTAGGTCCCCTGGTTCTGTCAACTTGGGCTTTTTTGAACTTCAGCTGAAAGGGTCGACCCATTGGGTCGACCCCCTGTCGCAAGGGTCGACCCCAAGGGTCGACCCCTGGTAACTTAATTTAAAAACCCAGCGGGTTCCTTCACCACACCTGCAAGGGTTGACCCCAAGGGTCGACCCCTGATCATGTTATTTAAAACCCGCGTGGACAACCCCTGAGTGTCGACCCATTGGCCCAGAAACCCTTAAACCCTCTAAAACCCTCAAGAGGGTAGACCCCAAGGGTCGACCCTTTCAATTACGAACCTTGAGCCGTCATTTTGGACTTCCGTGCACTTGTACCAAAAGTCTTTCCAACCAGTCCAACTTCTCTAAATCGTTCCAGATATTGTGGATCTGGTCTCTAGGGTATCTTTGAACGAGCCAAGCTCTATATATACATCTTATTGGGGTATGAAACCCTAAGTGAGAGGAATATCTAAAGGTGTGCTTCTTGTTCTAACTTTTGTGAGTGCAGGTTCGCAGCAGCAGCTCAAGGGCCTTCTTCCACCTTGTTCTGAACATGAAAGTGAAGGAAATATGTTTGAATCAAGCCTCCACATCATCCCCAACAGCAAGCAGCATGGGATATCAAAGCTGCAACCTTACTTTTGCAACATAGCTTCATTCTTCCTCAAGGATCGATCTTCCTCCTGCAGAAGCATTCAATTACCTTCAAGGAAGTGAACGGGGGAGTTTCAACCATGATAAATCATTCTTCACTCCTTATTTTCAGAACCATTTAGTTTGAACTTGAGAATTTGTTGTAAAACTTGAATCAGATTCATGTGTGTGGTGTTCGTGTTCGGAAACACGAACGTGTGTGTATATGTGTGTGGTTGCCCAAATCGGGTGCCGCGTGTGTGTTTGCTATTCTACACAACGTGTGTGTGTGGCTCACTTCATAGTGAAGTCTTAATCCTCACTATGAGGGGTGGACGTAGGGGACACTTCAGTGTACCCGAACCACCTAAAAACTCCGTATGTTACTTGTGGTTTGATTTTCCAGATTCTTTATCGAGTGGGCTTCACGGTGAGTTGAGTGTACACCAATTCCTTAATCAAACACCTACCCTTATCTACACGCATTCACAAGTGAGATCATGTTCGAGTGAGGTTAAGTGCTTGTGAGTTTAATTAACATTATTTTCACTTGGAAGAAATTTTTATTGGCCAATGAATTCACCCCTCCCCTCTTGATTGCCACCGTTCGGGACTCAACACCCATTACTTAACCAAGGCCAAGAGGGGGATAGCGGTCTAAACCTGGGCCGCCAAGGATTGCTTAGCGGTCTCAAGTTGGGCCGCTACGGTCGCAGAGTAGTCCAGATTTAGGACTGGCCCAAAACATAAATCGAAACACGTCCAGGGGTTCAGGTCTTTGCGGTACAACCCGCCCGGCGTCCTGGTGAGAATCCTAAGCTCATGGGGACTTACAGAGGTCTCATAATAGCGGTCCTAGTCCGACGGAAGGAATATCCGGCGGAGAGTCCCAACTATTACAAAATTGAGGCAATATGAAACATGGAAAACGAGACGGTGCGGTCAGTCAATCCCACCGGAGTGGCATGACTGTCAAACAATGATATCAGCAACATAATATGAGGAAGGTATAATAGCTTGGTGTGAGATTACAAGATTAATAACCAAGCTTTTATCAAGTTTCTTATGATCGTTAACTTATGATTGTCAAAGCAACTTTCATGTAAATAAATGAAAATTTATGTTTCTAACCTTGATACTAGAGTAATATTGCGTTCTGCATAGTTACAGGTCAAGATATCATGCTAGACATCATAAGTTTTCTAGTTAAAAATGCATAAAACAGAGTTTAGAACTTCCTGCCAGAAGCCATGAAACGGTCTATATAACGGCCGCCATAAGGATAAAACGGTCTATATAAGGGCTGCCTGAAGGATAAACGGTCTATCATAGGGCCGTTTCTTGATCAGAAAGTAAATATGCATAAATTTTATTAACATTGAAAATGCAAGGCTTGAAGCGGTCTATCATGCGACCGCTATATTTCTAGCGGTCTCTGAAAGGACCGTTTACCAATCCAAGACTCCACCGACTATGAGCCTCGACACATCATGATAAAAACTTTGATTTCAAGCGTTAGGGTGAATAAAAATTGGGGAAAATATTGCCTTTAGAAATAGCATTCAAAACTGAATAAGATCACATGCTTCAATTAAAATCTAAAGTGATTTAACTAACATAAAACGGATCAATATGGAATTTAACCCTTCGGATGCACCTCGGGGTAAACAATGAAATTAGAGTAACATGGTGCATGGCATTTGGGCAATCTGGTATCAAAAGAAAGAGCTCAGAAATGTGAACAAGATGGTATAATTAAATTTTAGTTCAGCCTGAGAAACACCTACCGATTTAGAAGAAGAAAGGGAAGATGCACTAAAACCCTAATCGCGAACACGTCACCGTTCTCGCCCTAATTCTCCCTCGATCGACCACAATTGCTTGCGCCACCTGTTGGAAAAATAAAAGGAGGTCTAGTGCTGCGAAAGCCCTATACTTATAGAGGTTGAGGAGGCATCTAGAGATCGAATTGGCTAAGAGAGTCCAAAGGAGAAGAATCGGTGAAAAGCTCGCCATGCCTACCTAATCCACGTCGCTACCGTTGAGAGAGGCATCTAGAAGCTAGGGTTTCAAGGGAAAAATGATCTACTAGGGTTTATCTATCAAATGGGCCTGGTCTGGACTCGAATGGTTGAGAAATGGGCTCGAATTTGGTCGATTAAGATTGGACTATTAAGAACAACGATTTTGGACTAAAACCTCTTTAATTCGGCCTTATTAAATTTTTATAAGGGGTCGGCCCAGTTAACAAAATTGTCAAATGTTTTATTCTCTATAAGAATATAATTTTTCCATATTTTTATAAATTTGTCAAAACTTTAGCGAACGATGAAAAATAAATTAATTACATTATATATATATATATATATATATATTAGTTTATCGTGAAAAATTCAATTGCATCTCAAAATATGAAATTTCTTTTATGGTCATGATAGAAAAATAATTATCCCCTTTCCATTTATATAGTTTGGTCAAAATCAATTAATTATTTTAAGAAACATTATTGAAATCATTAATTAAGAAAATGTCTATTTTACCCCTTTACTAACTCGACCTCACTCTCACATGATAATTAATCACACATTTTTCATTTATAGCCATTTGTCACCTTTATTTCAATACATACTTCAAAATTTAAAATTTTATATTTTATTATTTAACCGGGGTGTTATATCCTCCCCCACTTCAAGAAATTTGGTCCCCAAATTCGTCGATCGCCAAATAATTAAACTAAGATGATATATTCAAAATACCATGGTAATCATACAACTAATGGAATGTAAAAGAATTTCAACTATAGTTAAGGATAAGAGAGAACGATACCTTATATAATTCTTCATTTGATAAAAAATCGGTTCCAATTCTCCTTATGTTATTGCTTGTGGAAGTAGCTTAGGGCAATTAGCCATTACATGATCTTTATTTCCGCAATGAAGACATGCTCCGCTCCTTTGCCAGCACTCCTTGATTATATGACCAACTTTGTGACAGTGAAAATATTTCATTTGTGAAAGGTTATGTCTTTTCTGTTTATAACTTCGAATCTTTTTACGATGGACTCGCCACCTTCTAGCGAAACCGAACCTTAGCTTACTCGCGGACCCTCTCGCTTTCATGTCAAAAAGAGTTTAGATACCTGCAAAATAATTATAAGGCTAAAATTTTATTACCCTTACATGTCCTACTATGCAATCTTATACATATTTTATTACTTAACCCGAAGCACTATCCATTCTCACCAGGTGACAACAAGGGATGACAAAGATTACACAACCTATCACTTAGGGTAACCTATACTTATATACAAGAACCTAGGACTCAACAACCGAGGCTCTGATACAACTTCTTTCACACCCCGAACCAATAGCAGCGGGAAGCGATGCTCGGAACATGGCAGCGAAACAGTCATGATAATTGGAGCAGAAATAAATAAAACACAACTAATAATATTCAACACATGGAGGACATTAATTTGAGAAAAATGTAATTTTTATTGATATTTAGAAATTTAAATATAATGTGGACTCAATAAAAGAAATAAAGAAGAGAAAATAGCAAGACCACAATACTATCTAGACTCAAGAAAATAAAAGACTCCGGTCTCAAAGCTCCAGGTTCACTCGATCACGTTGACCCGATCCCAATTACAAATGTTCCACCTACCACGCTACCTGAAAAGGATGGAAATAAGGGGGGTGAGTGAGAAGCTCAGTAGGAATTATACTTTATCATCAGGCGAAGTTTATGTAATTAATCATTTTCATGAATGTATAAATAAAGCGAGAATTTAATAAAACAAGCTGGTAACCAACAACATCAGAAGATAATTGATAGATAAATAGAAAGGAACATTTCAAATCGAGATAGCAAAACAAACAACCAGAATTTCGCGTGAATGGCCACATGCTAAGTCAAGTCAAGTCAATACATCATGCACGATAATAAGTGAATGGCCATTTATCAAGTCAAGTCAAGTCGAGTCATGCAAGCAAGCACTTCCTGCTTTCAAGCAAGTATAGCAAGTATCACAAGAGTGTGGAATGTCATAGACCCAACATGCTAGATAGTACCGGTGCTAAATACCACACCTAGTCATTCACCTCCCCGGGGATCAAGTACTTTTTGGGTGCGCCTCCCAGGACCAGACTGGGCCCTTTAATGTGTTTGCCTTGGCATTGATTTGTTTGGATCATAGATCCCACGAAATCTAGACATCCACAATATTAATGGCCAAGAGTTCCAAGGTTTAAGCTATGTAACTTACCAACTAAGATCAAATGATATTTCAATAGAATTGAAATGGATATCAAGTTGAAGAACAAGGATCAAGCAAGATTTTGCAGTTCAAGTCCAACCTTGATATGACTGCTATCACAACAACAAAACATGAAAAACCATATTAAATCTTAATTTTAGCGGTCAATAACTGGGCCGCTAAGGTGATATTGACGGTCTAACCTTAGACCGCGCACAGTTAAGTATAACAGGCTCTTAAAGCGAACCCAAAAAGGTCCTTAATTGAGCCCAAATCAGAATGGGTCCAACAAGAGTTCAACCCACGAAGCTAAAGTCAAATAGAATGGATTGGGCTAGGTTAGAATTGACTGGGCTCAAAAGATTCAGACTAAACCCAAGCCCATTACTTAACCTAGGCCAAGAGAGGGATAGCGGTCTAAACCTTGGCCGCCAAGGATCGCTTAGCGGTCTCAAGTTGGGCCGCTATGGTCACAGAGCAGTCCAGATTTTGGACTGGCCCAAAACACTAATCGAAACACGTCCAGGGGTTCAGGTCTTTGGGGTACAACCCGCCCGGCATCCTAGTCGGAACCCCAAGCTCACGGGGACTTACGGAGGTCTCATAATAGTGGTCCTAGTGTGACGGAAGGAATATCCGGTGGAGAGTCCCAACTATTACAAGATTGAGGCTATATGAAACACGGAAAATGAGACGGTGCGGTCAGTCAATCCTACCAGAGTGGCATGACTATCAAACAATGATACCAGCAACATAATATGAGGAATGCATAACAGCATGGTGTGAGATTACAAGATTAATAACCAAGCTTTTATCAAGTATCTTATGATCGTTAACTTATGATTGCCAAAGCAACATTCATGTAAATAAATGGAAATTTATGTTTCTAACCATGATACTAGAATAATATTGCGTTCTGCATAGTTACATGTCAAGATATCATGTTAGACAGGGTAAGTTTTCTAGTTAAAAATACATAAAATAGAGTTTAGAACTTCCCGCCAGAAGCCATGAAACGGTCTATATAAGGGCCGCCATAAGGATAAAACAGTCTATATAAGGACCGCCCGTAGGATAAAACGGTCTATCGTAGGGCCGTTTCTTGATCAGAAAGTAAATATGCATAAATTTTATTAAATTTAAAAATGCAAGGCTTGAAGCGGTCTATCGTGTGATCGCTATATTTCTAGCGGTCTCTGAAAGTACCGTTTACCAACCCGAGACTCCACCGACTACAAGCCTCGACACATCATGATAAAAACTTCGATTTCAAGCGTTAGGCTGAATAAAAATTGGGGAAAATACTACCATTAGAAAGAGCATTCCAAACCGCATAAGATCACATGCTTCAATTAAAATCTAAAGTGATTTAACTAACATAAAATGTATCAATATGGAATTTAACCCTTCAGATGCACCTCAGAGTAAACAATGAAATTAGAGTAACATGCTGGATGGCATTTGGGCAATCTGGTATCAAAAGAAAGAGCTCGGAAATGTGAAAAAGATGGTATAATTAAATTTTAGTTCAGCCTAAGAGACATCTACCGATTTGAAAGAAGAAAGGGAAGACGCGCTAAAACCCTAATCGCGAACACGTCACCGTTCTCAGCCTAATTCCCCCTCGATCGACCATGATTGCTTGCGCCACCTATTGGAAAAATAAAAGGAGGTCTAGGGCTACGAAAGCCCTCTACTTATAGAGGTTGAGGAGGCTTCTAGAGATCGAATTGGCTAAGAGAGTCCAAATGAGAAGAATCAGCGAAAAACTCAGCATGCTAACCTGATCCACGTCGCCGCCGTTGAGAGAGGCATCTAGAAGATAGGGTTTCAGGGGCAAAACGATCTACTAGGGTTTATCTATCAAATGGGCATGGTCTGGACTCGAATGGTTAAGAAATGGGCTCGAATTTGGTCGATTAAGTTTGGACTATTAAGAACAACGATTTTGGACTAAAACATCTTTAATTCGGCCTTATTAAATTTTTATTAGGGGTCGGCCCAGTTAACAATATGGTTAAATATTTCGTTCTCTATAAGAATATAATTTTTTCATATTTTTATAAATTGGTCAAAACTATAGCGAACGGCGAAAAATTAATTAATTGCATTATATATATATATATATATATATATATATATTAGTTTATCGTGAAAAATTCAATTGCGTCTCAAAATATGAAATTTCTTTTATGGTCATGATAGAAAAATAATTATCCCCTTTCCGTTTATATAGTTTGGTCAAAATCAATTAATTAGTTTAAGAAATATTATTGAAATCATTAATTAAGAAAATGTCTATTTTACCCCTTTACGAACTCGACCGCACTCTCACACGATAATTAATCGCACATTTTTCATTTATAAACATTTGTCACCTTTATTTCAATACATACTTCAAAATTTAAAATTTTATATTTTATTATTTAATCGGGGTGTTACAGTGCTAGAGTGGGACTTTATGATGCTTGAATAAAAATATTAAATCAAGGAATATGCTTGTTTATGATGATAATACTAAGGAGACTTTTTTTAGTAATTTCATGTTGATGATATATTTCATGTGATATATTAATCTCTGCTAAAGGTTTCCTATTTCTCCATATCTTAAGGCCCAGTGTGTATGTGTGTGTGTGTGTGTGTGTGTGTTCATCCGATGTGTGTGTGTGACATGTAGTGGAGACAGCCCCACGGTGTGTGTGTGTGTGTGTGTGTGTGTGTTCATCCGATGTGTTTGTGTGACATGCAGTGGAGACAGCCCCACATATATGCATGTGTGTGTGTGTGTGTGTGTGTGTGTGTGTGTGTGTGTGTGTGTGTGTGTGTGTGTGCATGCGGTGCAGAGTGTGTGTGTGTGTGTGTTCGTCCGATGTGTGTGTGTGTGTGTGTGTGACATGCAGTGGAGATAGCCCCAGGGGGTGTGTGGGTGTGTGTGTGTGTGTGTGACAGTGGAGACAGCCCCAGGGTGTGTGTGTGTGTGGCAATGGAGATAGCCCCAAGGGGTGTGTGGGTGTGTGTGTGTGTGTGACAGTGGAGACAGCCCCAGGGTGTGTGTGTGTGTGGCAGTGGAGACAGCCTTGGTGAATGTGTGTGTGTGGTCGTGTGTCCAGCCTTGTGTGTGTGTTTAGTGTGTGTGAGAGTGGAGACTGCCTTTGTGTTTTGTGTGTGTGTGACAGTGGATACTACCTTTGTGTTTGTGTGTGTGTGACAGTGGAGATAGCTCCTTCCCATTATTCAAGTGCTCCCATTGTTCAATGTTGGTATTAAACTCATTCCCAATGTCAAACTCTCTGTCTTACCAGGTATAAACGAGGCAATGAGGATTGGGTGGATGGCCTAACGACAACCCCCAATTAATATGATGAAATATGATCCATGTGAGTACATTATGTCATGTTGTTCTGAGCCTCATCTCCCTTACTCTGATCAAGTCCATATATTCTGCACTCAATGTTTTACTTTGTGATTATATCATTCACCTTTTTTAGGAATAGACTTCGGATGAGCGGACAGTAGAAATGTCTTGCATATCTAAAACAGGAGGACAGATTGAAGAACATGCACTCGTGGAAGATTTAAGAAGAATAATCGAGATGGAGAAATTTTCAGCCGGTCGAACTGTGAAGCTTTGTGAAACTTTGTTGGCAAAATTTGATCAATTGAAATTATGTAATAAAAATTGATATTGTTTTTCTTTTTAGGACTATCATTTGTGAGGCCACGTCCGCAGGCAACTTTTTTTTGTAAAACTTTATCTTTTTGTAGCATGCTCTCAATTGTTATCATTTATCTCACCTTAATTTATCGTTGTTAAATATTAGTGTGGATTGCATGTGTACGTACATTATTTGGGGCATCCGTACTCGTTACTTAGATTACATGTGAATTATTTATCTTTTATGCACACGTAAAATTATATATAAAGTATAATTTCTAACCAAAGCAAATAAACTAAATATGATAGCAGTAATATTTTGAGTGACCAAAATGTTAAGAAACTAATAAAATGAGTAATAAAATTTTAATTGATTTAGGTCTGATTTAAGCTATAGTTTTAAGTCTCATTTTAGCAGGGGAGAGGGGGAGATGAAGGGGAAAATAAAATTAAAATCTGACACAAATAATGTTTAGCATATCTCATTGTATTCAAAAATGTTTGTTCATTATTGGGTCTTTCTCAAAATAAAATAAAAATGGGGGGACGAAAGAAAGAAAAAAGAAAAGAAAGGGAATGAATGAAAAGGAAACAAAGATAAGAATGATTTAGTGTATTGATGTACGTTGACGACAAATTATAAGTAATTGAAACAGAGAACATAATATTAATTATTTTATTTTATTTTAGTTAATAATAATAAACAGTTATCGAGATGTACTATTATTATGAAGTATCTTTTTGAAGGAAACAAAATTTAATATCATTACTCGGACGAGTGAAATTGAATGTATAAAAAATTAGATTGATCGAAATTTTCATTATTACTAACAAATAATTTGAACCAAGAAAATTATTTAGAAGTTTTATTATCACTAATTCTAATTAAAATAGTTTGATATATGTTTTTAATGATATGGTATTCATTATTTAATTTATTCACAAATAATAACCGTTACATTACATAAACATGTTAAAGTTAAGTTATACTATTTACTTACTCATAATTATGGAAAAATAATTATTATGATTATTATCATTCTTACTAAATATTTTTAAAAGAAAAAATTTCTTCAATAATATCTTTCTTTACATTATCGTAGATTATTAATAAAATAAATTTTATAATAATTTTATTACAATTAATAAAATTTATCTATTAAAATCTATTTTAGAATCTTTATTAGTCGTAATCATGATTAAAAAGTCTAATTACGTAAGTAATTTCACTAAATAAATTATTTTTAATCTTCTTATCCCATCCAAACAAAGAATAACATCATGTGCCTTAACCCGGGATAAGAAGGACAATATGGTAATTTTTTAACACATATTCTCATTTATATCCCTAATTTTTACCAAACGAAGAATAGGAATATTTTTATATTTATCCCTTCGCATACCAAACGTACACGAGAATAAGAATAAGAATAAATTAAGTCAGAATAACTTATACCTATTCTTCACTTAAGTTATCCCGATACCAAACGTAACCTTAGTATCAACATGATATGGGATACAAATTCGACCTCGAAACAATAATCTTCCATTATTTGCAATAGAGAAATCCAATCGTTGCTCCATATCAGCCTTAATTTACAACAATACTAGATCATTTTCTTGTAGCTTTACTAGATCTTCAATCAATGTTGGTTGTATTCTAATATTGGCTATAAAGTAATCTTCTGTCTTCAGATAAACATCTAAATTCAACTGAGCAAACTTAGAAATAAGATTGGACATACCTTTCAGACTGGATAATTTCTCTATCGGTTTTCTTCTGAGTGCATCGGCAACAACATTTATCTTTCTAGGGTGATATTGAATAGCAAAATCAAAATCCTTGAGATACTCCAACCATCGTCTTTGCCTCATATTCAACTCCTTTTGAGAAAAGAGATATTTCAGGCTCTTGTGATTTGAATACACAATAATTTTTTCTCCATAAAGGTAATGACGCCAAATCTTCAAAGCGAATACTACAGCAGCCAGCTCTAGGTCATGTACATGATACTTTTCCTCATGTTTCTTTAATTGTCTTGAAACGTAGCAAATGACCTTGTTATTTTGCATGAGCACGCACCCTAGACCAATGCCAGATGCATCAGAGTATACTTCAAATCCGCCACCTTCAACAGGCAAGGCCAATATAGGTGCCGTGGTGAGATGCTTCTTAAGAGCCAAGAAATTTTCTTCACATTCTTTCATCCACTCAAAAGGGTTTTCCTTTCTAGTGAGTCTAGTCAAAGGAGCGGCGATTTTGAAAAAATCCTTGATGAATCATCGATAGTAACTAGCCATGCCAATGAAACTCCGAACCTCAGATACTGTGTTCGGTCGGCTCCAATTCTTAACAGCTTCAACTTTAGAACTATCTACTGCAATGCCTTCTTTATGAATGATATGGCCAAGGAAAGAGACCTCCTTAAGCCAAAATTCACATTTGTTTAATTTTGCATAAAGTTGATGTTCTCGCAAAGTTTTCAAGATAACCCTTAGATGTTTCTCGTGTTCCTCCCTTATCTTTGAATAGATGAGGATATCATCAATGAACATGACCACGAATTGATCGAGATATGGTCGGAACACGTTGTTCATTAGTTGCATGAATGCAGCAGGTGCATTAGTTAAACTGAACGGCATAACCACAAATTCATAATATCCATATCGGCTTCAGAAAGCAGTCTTGTGAATTTCTTCATCCTTGACCCTCAGTTGATGATAGCCTGACCTGAGATCGATCTTGGAGAAGTATTCCATGCCAGACAGTTGGTCAAACAGCTCATCAATACGTCGTAGTGGGTATTTGTTCTTGATGGTAAGTTGATTCAACTACCGGTAGTTAATGCATAGTCTGAGGGAACCGTCCTTCTTCTTGACAAATAAGACTGGTGCTAAGGGGATGTGTTAGGTTGAATGAAGCCTTTTTCTAGCAGCTCCTAAAGTTACTTCTTTAGCTCCTTCAGTTCCGTTGGGGACATCTTGTAAGGAGATATTGACACTGGTGCTGCTCCGGGTGCAAGTTTGATGGTGAAGTTAACGTCTCTTGCGAGTGGTAAACCGGGCAACTCTAAAGGAAAGATATCAGGAAACTCCTAAACTACATGGATTTCATTTATTTGGATTTCCTTAGACTCGGTAACCACTACGGAGGCAAGGAAAGCTTCACATCCATGTGAAATGAGTTTGCATGCGTGAAGGGATGAAAAAATGGCAGGATGTTTCCGATATTTGATGCCAAGGAAGGAGAATCGTGGGAGACCTGGTTTTTAGAAAGAGATCATCCTATTTCGGCAATTTATGTAGGCATCATGGTCTACCATCCAATCAACCCCTGATGTAGCATCATAGCCTTTCATGTCAAGACATACAAGATTAGCACGAAGATTATGTCCTTCTACAATTACCTCACTATCGGGGTAATAAGTTGTAAGCTTAGTTCCAGAACCAAAGGGTGTGTTAATAGCTAGGTCCGATGGTAAAGGAATCGCTGAAACTGGTAAGGTTTTTGCAAAAGTAGTTGATATAAAGGAATGGGTAGCATCAGTATGGAATAACATAAATGCGGGATGGGAATAAATATGAATAGTACCTTCAATAAGCCCATCATCCTTGGGCGCTTCATCATCATCTAGAACGACATTGAGATGAGCCTGTCGCTTTCGTCCACCGCTGGAAGACTGATCTTTCGTAACGGGGCAATCCGGCATGCAGTGCTCCCGGCTTCCACATCTTAGGCATGCACCTAAGCGCTTCCAACATTCTTCGGCTGAATGGCTGAATTTTTCACAGAATGAGCAAGCTATTGTAAGAGCCTTCTCTTCTTCCTTTATCTTCTTGTTCTTGTGGCTTCCGCTCCCGTTACCACTTCGGGATCTCTTCTTGTTGTTATCCCAAGACTTGTAGGTGATGCTGAATTTTTCCTCTTTTCTTCCTCGGTGAACCGACTTTCGGCTAGACTCCTCCACTTTTCCTTTAAGTTTCTCGACCTTTTCCAAGGTCCTTTCACACAAATGAGCTCGTTGGACCATTTCGGCATAGGTACTAATATTCTGGGAGCCAAGTTGCTGAATGAAAATGGTGTCGCAACCCGTTCATAAAGCGATTTGCTTTAAGAAGATCTGTGCTCACTAGATGCTGAGCATAGGGTGCCAGACGAGAAAATTGTAATTCGTACTCGGCCACCATCATCATACCTTAACGCAATGAAGTGAACTCTGCCGCATTTCTCTCATTAACATGCTCGGAGAAATATTTTGCTCAAAAGAGCGCAAGAAATCCTTCCCAAGTGTGTGGTGCATCTGCAGGTGGTGTAGGTACAGACTTCCACCATGTACGCGCATCTTTGTTAAGTTAGAATGTCGCAAGGCGAACCTTCTCTTCGTCGGCACATTGCATGACTTCGAAGATACGATTTATTTCGTCAATCAAGTTCTCTGCTTCGTCTGGATTGGAAGAACCATTAAATCGCAGACGATTCAAACTCCAGAAATTACGATGCAGATCACCCGCTCCTGCCCTTGCGCCAGCTTGGGCCATAGTTTGCAAAGCTTGTGTGAGACCTGAAACGGTTTATTGCATTCCATTCCAATCGACACGACGAGCCATTGCAAAAATAAGGTACCGGAGAGGAGTAATAAATTTGTTAATTCTGATGGAATTGGTGGGTTTAATCTTAAAGATAATTTCAAAATAGCTATCTCAACCCCAATTCTACCCAATTTCTCTCATGGGTCAGTATTTCTTTCGTTAGGTTCATACGCATGGGTCCTTAACCTTGGACTTAATCCTATGACATGACTTCTATTTTCCTAGGAATAAGTAAAATCCTTAGACCTACTGCTCTGATACCACTCTAACGGTCACGCCCCGAGCTTTTAATATAGCGGAAGGAATATCGGAACGTGAACAGCCGACATGGTAAGCCTCTCGCAAGCTAGAAATCAGAGCGCAAGACAATCACACAAAAGTAATTACACAAGTAAAATTTTCCCAAAATTCTCACTTTATTTTTCATACTAATAACCACAAGTACATTAGATTCATGACTTAACCATTCTTACATCATAGACTCAAGAAAATGGAAAATTACAATATGACTAGACTAGCCACTTTGATCATATAAGGCTTCTCTCATCTTCAAAACCTTCATTCACTCTCAGACCCGCTACTTGCATAATCCGAATATGAATCACTAGTATTTCCTGAAATAGACAAATAAATAGGTATGAGCACATTTGCCCAGTAGGTATCTTCGTATCAATATGAAGGCCATATTTAAGTGATTAATGTCATAGTTCTAGAATTAAGATCAAAATAAGAATATGATAAACAAGTGATATAAACCAAAATAACCAAAAAACATGAAATAACTGATCAAGTAGATATGATTGAGTATAGGCCATGAACAAGCAAGAATAATCATGTAATGTAAATTTAGCCTTTCATGAACAAGAATGTACGAGCATGTAACTAGAAAGTACTTTACACAACCTTGTAAAGGTTATGCATTAACTGGCATGTAAATTTCATAACGAGCCTCGTGAATTTCACTCATTTATAAGAGAAAGTACTCCCAGCGCAATGCGACGCCAGTATCATCGTACCCCATAGTTTATAGAACGTTTCCGACCATCGGCCGTGAGGACTAGCATGGAGCCGTTGGACACAATCCGTGCCCGATCTTGCATTTTCAAGTTACAAATCCAGTTACTTTTATGAGATATAACAATAATGTCGGCCAATAATTCAATTTCTAAATAACAAGTTTCATGATCAACTAACCAAGCAATAGAACATACCAAAGTTTGATATGATTCCCAAGAATGATTTTAAAAGGGATATTATACTTCGGCGGCATTCCGACAGCATAACGGTACATTCATTAAATTCCATAACTTAATGTTAACCTTTTTGACATAGTTTGAGACTCCAGATAATCCTAAGATCATCTAGGAACTCAATAAAATCCAACCCCAAAGGTTAAACCTTGGGTTAACCTAATTCAGAAATCATGCAGTCGTTTACTGGACCGTTTCATGAACCAATCAGTCTAGTGAAGGGCCGCTTACAGAATCTGACAATCAACCATAAGGCCGCTAAGGTCCAGAATGCATAAAACATCGGTAAAGTGCTTCCTAGTGGGAATCCCAGGCTCGCGGAGTCTTACGGAGGCCTTGAAACATAATCCCCTTGTCCGACAGAATGAACATCCAACGGAGAGGTTCATAAGTCCAAGAAAAATGTGCCTATAAGTGCAAAGTGTAACTAATGGTCACATACCAGAGTATATGCCATGTACTTAAGAAAATGACTCATAGATGAGAAAGATCGTGATAAAACATCGATCAAGTTAAAACAAGACAAGTCGTGAACCACGTGAAATGCAATTATAAATGTATAAGGTTTTGGCCATGAATTTAGCATAAGTTTAAAATAATACCAACGTGCATAAAGAACATGAAATCTGCTAGAATAAACAATAATATAGCCAAGTGTATGAAAACAACACTTAATACAGGAATAACATAATTATCTAGGCTTAGCATATGATATATAGGGCTATTCTGCATTATGTTTCAGGTTAATAATTAATATAGAACTCAGAATCGTCAAACGGTCTCGGGAGGACAGTTTCATGGGCTCTAGCGGTCTATCGCAGGGCCGCTAGTGATTTCAGGCGATCTTCAGGAAGACCGTTTCTTCCTCTATAGCAGACAGACGTTAAAAACCAAAGTTCAAGTTTATTTTAGGGCAATATAAGGCATGGAAACGATATAAAATATGTAATGAACATGCCAGAAGAAAGTTAGGCCAAGAATATGCATAAGAGAATGTAAATTAAGTAAGAATTACATCTTTTTCATTAAAGGGTTGGGATTATGCATGAAAATGCACTAATTAATAATACACAAAATACTCCATGTATAATGCATGAAATCGACTAGAAATTGAGGGCTTTTACTCCTAAGATCATGTTTAAGCCGTTCATGAGATAACCTACCTCTGGTCTTGTCCTTGAACAACGAATTAAGTGCTGAAAGTTGACCCTAGTTCTTGAATTGAATCAGCAACTTCGTGGCCTTCTCACTCTTGATTCCCTTTACCTATGACCACAAAATTTGGAGGGTAAGAAGAGGGTACTATAAGGTACAAATAACTCTAAAGAACATCTATCTAATTACCTCGTTTAGGGCTTCTATCTTGCTTATCAATCTGACACGGCTGCATAATTTCCTGTGATTCTTGTACCGAACCAGCAACTTTAGACGCCTCTAACTTTCTATAGGCTTGATCTCCTAGAACGAAAATTTGAGAGTAGTTAGACCTTAGTATTATGAACAAAAACTTCTAAAGATCATACCTCTAATTTATCCTCCTTACCTTAGTTCCACGCTATCCAAAAGTAAGGGTCGCGCAGGTTGGTTTTGGGGACTATTTATAGGGTTAACTAGGGTTTTAGGGATTAGAACGAACATAGAGTCGAAATTAGGTTTTCAATTCGATCCTCTAGCATTCTAGACTTTTCTAACTAAGGGATATCATTGATCCTAGATGATTAGGGTGCTAAAGTTCCCATCTTTTCATGCCTTCTTCTATTCACATAATTTGTGGCGCTTAGCGGGGTTGGTCTAGACCGTTTCTTCTTCCCATGCGATCGCTCGATAGACCGTTTCTATTGTTGGCGCCGAATTTGAGCCTTATGGGCTGGGTTTTATCCCCCCCTAAATTCCATAAATATACTAATCTAGGCTTCTAGAATATGGGACAAACCTTATGGGTTGGGTTTTAGGTCCCTTTGGGCCTAACATAAATATTGGGCTTTAATAATTAGATTTAATTAACTATAATTCATTTAATAGTCCCTTAGCCTCGAATTAATTCTATTTATTTCTTAAAAAATCTTAGAAAATCTGAATATATTTCTAGAAAATTTGAAATATTATTTAAAAAATCTTGGGGTATTACACCGGGTCCTCTCATCTGGCCCATTATCATGTTCCTAGTCCGAATTCACGTTCTCTTGCTCAGGCTGGCCCATATTCTTCTTGATCTCTCCCTACCCAGGAGATGATTGCTCAAACCCAACGCCAGCTTGATGAACTTCAATGCCAGATCGATCCTAAACCTTCCTTGAGTGTCTCGTTTGTATTTCAAAATCTCCGGCTCCCGCCATCTTCGCAAATTCCCGCATATCGCCATTATGGTGGAGTCGGTGACCCTTATGTACACTTAAAGGAGTTTCTCTATGAGTCGGCACAGTTTCGACACGACCAGCGCTTGATGGCTTATCTATTCGGTCTGTCATTGGAAGGCCTGGCTCGGGATTGGTTCTTCTCCTTACCGCAAGAGCAGATTGTGAATTTTAATGTGGTTCAAGAGAAATTTCTTCAGCAATATCAGGATCAGGTTGGGCCCAGGTATTCAATGGTGGATCTGGCCCATGAGAAGATGAAGCCCGAAGAGGATTTTTGCACCTTTGCTGACCGCTGGCGCCGCCTTGCCGTGCATGCCCCGAGGCACATTCCGAAGCGTGAGTTGATCAAGATGCTGATTTCTAACGCAACACCCGAGTATCGATTCATCTTGGCCCTTAATGATATTACCTCCTAGTAGCAGCTTTATAGCAGAGCCTACTTCATCCGCCAACAACTCCAATATTCTTTTGACCGTGAGTCTTCCTCACCTTCCACATCTCCACACACCCCGCCATCTACATCTACCTCCACCTCCACATATCAACATTCACCCTCCACAAGCCAACCCTACGCTCCCATGAATCAGCCTTCCATGAGTCAGCCTTACGCCACACCCACCTCCGCATATCAAACCTCCACATATCAACCTTCCATGAGTCAGCCTCCTGCGTCCACATACAGTCTCATCCAGAGGCAATTTTTTGGGACCAACATATATCAAATTCCATAGTTTAGGATTAAGAGAGTTAATCACCCCACACAATTTGCCTAGCCATGAATCAAAATCAGAACGAGTAAAGACAGGTAAACAATTCATAGAGATTTGATCAACAAAAAAATTCATGATTGACAATGCACTAGGATCACTCTATAGATCGTTTGATCTAGGGACAACAGAGCCTCGCTCTGTTACCAATTGTTGGGTCCCGTAGTGCAGGAAGGCAGATCTAGAGGGGGGGTGAATAGATCCCTCTACTAAAATCTATGTCCAATTTAAAACTCAGACCTACTCACAGCGAAATCAACAAGTTTTAGCAACATTGAAGAATTTAAAGTAAATAGAAAAAACTTAATTCTCTCAATCTCACCGAGCTCACACGATCGGGTAAACGAGATTAGATAGTGAAGCACACAATCACATAGATCATACCACAAGACACGGGGGTTTTATGGTGGTTCGGGACCACGATGGGCTCCCTACGTCCACCACTTATCAAACCGGTAAGGCTTCACTAACACGCTACAAACCGTAGCAACCACGGGGACGAACCCCACACACACGAGGTAAAAATCCCAACACACACGCTGCGAATGCAGCAAACATGGGAATTTCTCCTCACACACACACGAGGTATAAACCCCAAACCACACGAGGATATGCTCTGCAACCACCGGCACACACGCGTCAACACAAACACTCGAAGAGCCCTCTCTCTGAACACCCACACATAATATCCGTTCAGAAATTAACAAGATGTTTACAAATAGATGCAATGAACCCCAAACGAACTCTAAAGATAGAAACTAGAAAGATTCATCAAGTATAAAGCTCCCCCTTCTTCAACAAAATCTGGCTCTCCTTGGTTCGTTGATGAATCTCATTTTTCTCTTCTATCACAAGCTCAAAAACCCTTTGATGGAGATGAAATCCTCCTTGAAAGAGCTCCTCCTTCTTTTCCCCCTTTTCTTCACCTACAAGATAGAACAAAGAAGAATTAGGGTTCTTGTCTTCACAAATGCGTAGCTCATATATTTATAGTAGACAAAGTGGTCAAATGACCCATATAACCTTCCTAAAACATGTTAGAAACACCCTAATATGTTTAGGAACTAATGGGGTGTAGTTTCGTAAAGTTTCCAACTCAAAAGAATGGGGTTTGAGGGTTTCCAAAATTCCCGTGCCAGAAGGGGTCGACCCTAGGGGTCGACCCTTGCATTTTCTGCTACAAAAACACCCCAGACAGAACTTTGTCTGAGGTGGGTCAACCCCTTTAGCAGCCAATTCTATCTGCAGTGCAGACAGCCCAAGCTCAGGAGGGGTCGACCCCTCTGCTAAGGGTCATGAAAAGTGTTGTTTAAGCCCTTTTAAGCTATGCAAACCCAATGGCATTAATGCGACCAAGGTCCCTTGATTCCGGATGATTAATTCTTATGGTTTGAACCTGTAAAACCATAGAAAAAACTAAATTAGTATGGATTTGAAAATCAAATAAACCTCTCCTTTGATACTAACATTTCTTGAATGAGTATAAACAATATAGTATGCAAATCAACCCGAAACACCATCATCTCAAATTCCATGATCTCAATAGTGAAAACGTGAGTTCAAAACATAAAAACTTGCACGTTCACAAGTCTACCAAATTGGCAAGTCAAACTCACCACCCACATTAGTATAGCATTAAACTCAATAACTTGAATTCTTATACAACATGAGTTTTGATCTTAAAATAACCACACTATCAACTCTCCACAACCATATATCAATTTCAAACTTCATAACAAGAGGATAAGGAGATTCAAGCACATGAAAACATGAAGAGCCATTCAAGCACAATGCCAAGCGATAAAGTCATTTTGTAATTATCAAAATCACATACACAACATGGAGAAAACAAAATAAGGGGGGGGAGCAAGCGTTGACTCATCTCCCCCCATTTTCCTCTACTCCGCTTCTCCTCTCCTCGCACTCTTGATTCCCAAGGCCCTCACCTTTCTCTTCTTCTTATCCTCTTCTGTGTGTCTCGTGAGCGCTGGGACCCTCTCTCACGGAAGGCTCCGCTCTATCCTTCTTTCTTTCCTCTTCGAAAAGCCCCCCGTTTTTGTTACGGGCTCAAGCCCTTTTTATGGGCTCACCGGTGTTGCCGGATGAGGGAGATGCCTCTGCCGGATGGAAGCAATGCTACCGGACCAAAAAGCCCCTGCTAGATGAAGAATGCTACTACCAGATGGAAACTGTGCTGTCAGGCCAACAGACTATGGCGGATGGGGAGGACACCTCTACCGGATCACCCAGACCCTGTCGGATGGGGAAGACGCCTCTGACGGATCACCCAGACCCTGCCGGTTTGTGGAGCCTTGCTAGATGGGTGATGGGCATAACTATTTCTATCGTTTCGTGCCTCTACCGGCTCGAGGGCGATGACTGGAGAACATGCGTTGAGCCTGCAGATTTAGGATCTGCCAGATGAGCCCTGCCGGTCCAATTTGGACCTACCATTTCAAAGGGATGAGGCCCCTGTCGGATCGAAGGTAACCCTACCAATTGGGCCAGGCTGCCGATTTAGCAGAGAGTTTGCGAGATGTGGCTTCCTCTTCTATTTGTTTGGGTTGGGGACTGCTGGATGGCATGTCCTTCAACTCTTTCATTCTTGGGCTTTTACAAACCTTGTGTTGAAGTGACTTGTTCTCAGGAGTGGGTTACCTTCTCCTGATATAGGGGTCAATTTGCCCATTTGGGCGTGGGTGTTGAAGCTAATTTGTTCGGGCGTTCTTGGGCTCGTTGTTGGTTCTCTTCACTGTCGAAGCTCGGGATTTGAGTCTTTAGTAGTGTTTTTCATTTGGGAAAGTGGTAGCTTCCCGTACTCTTAGTTTATTCCCCTGAATGTGGAGTACTTGTTGTGTTTGGGATCGACTATGAGGTGAAGTAGTATGACAGCATCTCCCTCCCACATTTAGTGGTGTCATATTTCACTTGCCAACATATATATATATATATATATATATATATTGGAGAGAAGGGAATCAGGCTCATATCACCAAAAGATCTGGGGCAAAAGCCTTGCATTTCATTTACTCTTACGTAAAACAAGTTACATCAAAAAGACCAACATCGCATGACCTGGAATGGGAAACAAAGTAGAAGATACAAGAGGAGAAAATACAAGAGGGATGCTGTGTACCCTCTGTGATTTTGAAGATGTCAACTTTATGTCTCATCATTTATAATCTTGATGATATAATTGTGATGCATGAATTAATGATCTCATCAAACATATATATCAGTCAGAACAGGTTCCAAAGATACATCAAAAAGGCATGAAACGATAGTCAACGTTGGTGACAAAAGTCAACATCAGGCAGGCAAAATCATTGTTCATCTCAGTCTGAAAAATGGAGGTCAGTGCTGAATCACTTCTTTATTAAGGTTAACACTTTGTCTTACAATGTTCCACGGTCATTTTGTCAAACAGCTGGCATGCACACCTAGGTTGATGCACATTTTGCTTTGTGCATATAGGAGGTCCGAGCATATCACTGATTCACATTGCATTGTAAGGCCATTATAGGTCAGTGCACATTCCTGTTTGTGCAAGACCATGGTCGGTGCACATTTACCTTGTGCATTTCATAGTCAGTGCATATGCATGCATATAGAAGACTAAGGTTAGTGCAAGTTACTGTTCGTTTGCATGGTGCATGATAGAAGTGGGTGCATGCTTTTATGCCAAGGCATACACACTACGTCAGTGCTAGTTGTGTATCTCGCATACAACGTCGGTGCTAGCTGCATGTAACGTCGATGTTAGTGCTTATCTTTGAGTATTAAAGTCAGTGGATATCCAAACGTGTTCATATGGAAGTCTGTGCATGGTTGCATGCAAGCACATAAAGGTATGTGCTAGTTACTGTTGATGCAAAGCTAGGGTCAGTGCTAGCTGCGCTACATGCATACCCAACGTCGGTGCTGGCCGTGTCTCATGCATATAGGTTTGTGCATATAAGCTCACATAGTCTGTGCATGTTCTACATCGCACACAACTCAGGTCAGTGCACATTGCTTGGCATATGCTACAATATCGGTGCATCTTTTTCATTGTGCATATAGGTTTGTGCACAATCTGTCTTATGCACATCAAGGTCTATGCACTTGTTGATTCGTGGCCTATACATGTTTTGCATATAGATTCATAACTCTGTGCTAGCTATTATGTTTTTCACTATGGGTCGATGTTAGATCAGAGTTAATGATGATGTCACATTCACAATTATAGAATCTTCAGCACATTATATCTAGCATGATCTGAACTCCAATCTCATATTGCTGCATAACAATCAATGCATATTGATTTCACTATGAAGGTCAAGTGACTGATTAAATTCCTTTATCTGGTAACAGGGATTTATGAATTGAACCAGGATCAAACAACATAAGTGCAGGAAGCAATAAAGCCTTAATAATTCCAAGGTTGCCCTGGCTCGTGCACGAATTTAAGTGGAGTGATCAACACGTGATCCAAGGCAGGTTGATACATGGTGATCCTATCACGTGGAAAGTAAAAGACTAGTGATGATGACACGTGGAAAGGTCTGGACCAGATCTACTTGGAAAATAGGGTGGGAATTGTGGCGACCACGCGCCCATCTCCGAGAGCATATAAAAGGGGGTCGATCGCCCAGTTAAAAAAAAAAGGGAAGAAAAAAAACCTGAAGAAAGAAAGTAAGAAGGAGAAGAGAAGGGTAGTGGCAGAAGAGAAAGAGCCAGCAAAGAAGAGAGAAAAGAGATCAGTTCAAAGAGGGAGCCAGTGAGTTAGAAGAAGAGAGAGCTTAGAGGAAGAGATCGTGAGAAGAAGAAGAGAGCATGCAGCCACTCATCCTGAAGATCTGTTTAGTCTGTTCAAGGATAAAATCAAGAAGGACTATGCTCATTAGAGCTTCCTATTTTTGCTTTTTGCTTTTTGATTGTTTGGTTTTCGTTTTTATTCCCATTGTCTTAGTGTTCTTCCGATTCCCTGTTTAGAGTGTCGGGTTCCTCCTGTGTGTTCAGGAGAAGAGAGATTTATCTCCGGTTGCCCTCTATGCATTCAGAGGAAGGGAGATTAGTTTCTCCGAGTGTGAGTGCTTGGGTATCACTCACGATTTTCCTTCTGGTTTAGAAGAAAGGGAGACTGGTGTCTCCGCTTGATAGTGACGGGCTGTCACTAGTGGTCCCCTCCAGTTTGGAGGAAGGGAGGTTAGCCTCCGGTTCTGGTTTCGTGGGTTGCAGAACCTGGTTGAGGGATTTGTCTCCCTCGATTATCAAGCTGTCAGGCAGCGTCTTGTTTGTAGCCTGAGTCCGCGTCTTGTATTTTGCAGGGGAAGCCTCACTCGGGTTAGAGTGAGGGGTGGATGTAGATCGGGGGTCTCAGATCAAACAACCTAAAAATTCAGTGCGCCGTGGTTTGCTTCATGTGATTGTTCCTTATCTTCTCCCCCCCCCCCCTTCACAGGTTGTGGTGTGATCAGTTTCAGCTTTCCACACTTATCGTTCGCCATGTGTTGGTGTTGTGTCTTGTGTGGTCTCTTATATCTTAGTGTCTTTCATGCATCAGTTTTACTTCTGGTTCTTAGAGTGGAGCTGATTTTTTAATTGGGTATAATTTCCCAATATATCCATTCACCCCCCCTCTGGATCTATTTCTAAGCGCCACCGTATCTATCAATTGGTATCACAGTCGATTTCTAATTCATCAAATCCAACGATCTGCAAAGGATCCTGCTATCCTATTTCTAGGTGCATTTCTTTTTGTGCTTAGTCTATTGCTTGAATTATTCTTGAACTGATTTCCATGGCTCATCCACCGGTTTTCAATGGCTGTAATTTTAATTCATGGTTTACTAGTCTATGCAACTATGTTATATCTGTTGATCCTGAACTGTGGAAGTTTATTTCACATGGTCCTCACAGATTACCAAACAACAAGTCCAAATGGACTGACGGTCATAAATCCATGAGTGGTGAAAATCAGAATGTTTGGATTTAATAAAAGCAGCTACTGACAAGACTTTCCACTCATGTTTTCATGATTGTAGGTCAACTAAGGACATCGTAAACAAACTGAAGACCGCCTGTCAAGGAAAGGAAGAGCAAAAATGCATGACGGCTGAAGGAAGCAATGAAGGTGAGGATGAAGAAGAGGTAAACAATCCTTTCGCTAACTTTACTTTAGATGAATGGGAAGATGCATATGCTAATTTGCTAGAGTCTTTTGAAAAGCTAAGAAAAAAGAATAAAACTCTGAAAAAGAAGTTAAACAAATTTGAAAATGTTGAGTCTGTAAGTGAGGACATTGAAATTTTGAAAACTGAAAATGGTATATTCAGAAGACAATTAACAGATTTTGATGCTATCACTTCAGATTTGGAATATTTGAAATCTGAGAATGAAAAAACTCAAAAAATAGTCTAAGGAATCTGAACATAAATCAATGAATCTTGAAAGTGAAAATAAGTTGATATCTGAAAAACTAGAGGTTGTTAGAGTAACAAATTTAGAGCTTCAGAAAAACTTTGACGAACTTCAATCAGAAAATCAATAAGAAATGTTTAATGAATGTCAGACTTCCTTAAGTGATTTAGTATTTGATAATGAACTCGAGGAGAAAAACTGTAAACTGGAAGAGGAGATTAACAAGCTGAAACATCTAAACTCAACTATGTCTGAGAGATTGTTAGTTTATGAAAAAGGAAAATCTGTCATAAAAGAAGTTGAAGCTCACAATGAAATAAAAGTAAAATAGGAAGTGGAAAAACTCAAAAGTCTAAATGATGCCTTACATCAACAAGTAATTTCCTATGAAACAGACCTGTCTAGTTATGGAGCAAATATTGTTGCCTTAAATTCCGAGATTCAAGATCTGAAAATCTCATTATCAAAATTTGTCAAAGGTAAGGACAATCTGAATAAGCTTCTTGGAACCAATGTTAATTTTTAGAGAAAGGGATTGGGTTATAGTCCGGTAAATAAGAAGATTGATGGAAGTAGAATGTATACGGTGTTTGTAAAAAGTTCTGATCAAAACAAAACCTCTACTCCTTCTGTTTTCCAATTTACTGCATAGAAAACTGAAAAGCAAAGTAAAAATCTGGAAAAGCTAGAAAAATAGAAAAAGAAGGTTAATGGCTCTCTTGTGAAATCTTCTGGTATTTTTGCACATGCAATGAATAAAACTATAACAGATTCACATGCACACAAAAAGAAAATGCCATGTCATTACTGTCACAACATAGGTCATCTAATGCATGAGTGTAAGTTGATGAAAAAGGATGATCTGAATGCCAATACATTGCATGCTAGGAAATTTCATGATAAAGATCCTTCTCTTCGAAAAAAGAAAATCGAATGCGATCACTGTCGTAAATTAGGACACTCTCCTGCTGAATGCTGGTTTGCTAATACACAAACAAGATTTCATGCTAAAAATCATGTGCACCAGCATGTCTTTAATGAAAATAAATTTGCTTCACATGGCCAGCACATTGTGTGCTTTAACTGTGGAAAACGAGGGCATAAGGTAATTGAATGTTGGCTGAATGTTGCTAGAAAGAATTCTATCTCACGTTTCTATTGTGGCAAGGGAGGCCACATAGCAGCCCACTGTTGCCATGCTCAAGGGGAAAAGTTTAACTATAAATCTGTTAAATTCCCTGTAAGTAGAAACAGTTCTGTTAGGAATAAATTTGCATATGAAAGAAAATATCATGCATGCTTTGAGTGTGGAAAGTCAGGCCACAGAGCTATGGATTGTTGGCTGACTAAAAATAAAAGAAGAAATGTCCATGTAAACAACAGTGAATTTCATTCACATGCACATAGATTTTATGCTTATACTAATGTTCACAATAAGAATAGAAATTCTATTGTCTCATGTCATTACTGCGGGCAGGTTGGGCATTATATGAATAATTGTCCTTTAATGATGCTTGATGATATGAAAGCCCAAAGATTGTGGAAAGCACTTATCAGGGGTGTTACTAACCATGTAGGACCCAAGAACACTTGGATATCTAAATCTACAAAATAAGATCTTTGCTTTGCAGGAGTGCCTTGGGGATGGAGAATAAAAAGGGGTTCAAATAAACCAAGGCATCCAAAGTTGGGTAAAACCCCACTTCCGCTGGTAGACATTTGAGTTTTCTGATAACTATGTTTAGATAGCTGCATATCAGGTTTGATTTGTTAATCAAAATTTTATGCATACAAGTTCTCATTTGTATATGTCATTAGCATTCATATCTCTCACTGCACATGATGGGTAGTCTATATAAAAATGGGACTGAAAATGAATTACACATCATAAAATTGAACATCTGAATTGACTGAATTTGTTGCTTGCACGATGTCGCATGCTTAAAATGTTCACTTGCATACTTGACATGCACATATATTCATAATTGCATATGAGTAGCATATTGTCAGCTTAAGATGCATATTGGACTGCATTTGCATTGCATTGTCCCGCATGACTATGATGGTATATCAAATGGTAAGTTTCTAAAGGGCAGGTGCAATCTGTCTAGAAGTTCTTACTATGTATGAGGTGGTCATTAGACCAAGTCCGCTACCCAGTACCATTGGTCAAAAATTTGCATATTGAGCAGTCTAGATTTACATGAACATAACTCATAATACTCCTTGCATAGATTTCATTGCATATAATGCACTTTGAGTTCGGTCATATAATGCATACAGTCTGGGGGAGCTTTTGAGGTTAACTGTTTTATTCTATGGAACCCATTGTTTACTGCTCCTGCACTTTTTGAGGGGGAGTTTCATTTGAAAATATCTGAGCTGATTTAGCTGACAAAGTGTTAAACTGATGAATCTTTCCATGATCCTCTCAAAATCCATCTTGAGATAATCACTTGGTCAGCTCTCCTTCCAACCTCATTGGAATTGTTGCTCACTCAATGCTTAGTTGAATACTTCTGCCATATCTTTATCTGGAAAATTCTAGTTTGATCTTTTGCTGAGTTATCTGTGTGCTAGTCAGCTTGAGAACACCTCACTCATATACATAATTCATGCTCCTTGTTCCATTTTCTAATTATTTCATTGGCTATTTCTGAAGAACTTTGAACTTGCTGGAAACTCAGGGAGATTTCAATTTGTGTACCTTGGCCATAAATCTAAAAAATCTACAAGAAGAATCTTCTTTTATACTGGCTCTTGAACGTCTACTAATTTCAGTTGGTTTAAGTATAATGTGTTTTTTTGAGGTAGAATGGAAAACTCTTGAAAATATCTGGATCATGTTGCTTAATAAACCTTAACCAGCTATTTCATGTTATATCATGTAAGACCTTCTGGAATCTGAAAATTCTAAGATCATGGCTAACTCTGGTAGAGTTACATGTAGTGAGTATTGTCTTTAAACATATGAAAAATCTGAAAATGTCAAAAAGATAATAGTTGGTCAGAGCAATGATGGTGGTTATTGAGAAACCATGTCTAAAGGACTGTGTCATGATGTACCATAGTTAACTCTGCTGAAAAATTATTGCAATATCTATAGAATTAAAGCAGAGCAATGGCTAAGTTGCACTGAGAAACTGGGTCCTTCATTAAAAATTGGAGTAAACCTATGTCATGAAGTGCCCTAGTGATCTTTGTTCAGTGTGAAGCATAACAGTTGGTCGTACTAAGTGCTTAGGGATACTGCCATCTAAACAACGTGTATCCTCTAGTTACAAAGTGTGCACTTAAACTCGATTGCTCTTGAAAAATGTGACCAATAATTAGTATGAAAAGATACTCTCTTCTGAAAAATAATTACTTCAAGAAAAATTTCTGAAAGAGAAGACAAAATCAGATGCATTTATGTTTGTTTAACCTCAATACTACTGTTTATAACTCCAAGAGGGGTCATTGAAATTGAATGATTAAGATGAAAGGAGGTTTAAACAAGATATTAATTTGAAGGCTTGGCTAATTTTTATTAAACCTTGATTTCAGATATGAGTACAGACACAATTTTTTTTATACATTACATTTAAACCATGCTTTCCAATAAAGATTTATTCATAAGCCTTTATAGTTGAAGAATCTGAAAATTCCTTAGTTTCAGAATTATGAAATTGGTATCTTATTGAAAAACTTCATGAATCATTTGATCTCTTGGGCCATCCGTCATATTTCTTGGGCTCAGTCTTACTCTGCTAAAAGACTTTGGTAGCTCTCAATCATTCACTGATTACTTCAGTTCAGAATGTGGTGATTGATATTTTCTACAGATTGCTTTCTCTTGAGTCATTGACTGACCTGTCCCTATATGCCCCTATGTTTTTGCTGATTTGATTCATTCATCCAGGGGGAGAGTTCTTCAGAGAACATCTTAATGTGCCATTTGCTCCAAGGGAAAATATGCTTTGCTAGTATTTGCCACATCTTTAGGCATCAGGCCCTGAATTCAATTGCCATAGGGAGAAAACAATGTGACACATTGACTGCATTTGTCTGCCTGACTTGGATTCTTTGTCTACATTTTAGGTACTTCATTTTTGATGAAGTCAAAGGGGGAGAATATGTGGATATGTGGAGGAGTCATATTGAGTGTCTGCATACATGGAGAGTCATTTGTCTGTGTATTAATTGACACATGTCTTGAATGAGTTTTGGGGGAGAATGAATCTGCATCAGTAGAATTCATTCACCTCATTGGCATGAATAATATCTGGTTCATTTGGCTTATGACTCATAGTGTTGTCATCATCAAAAAGGGGGAGATTGCTGTGTACACTCTGTGAATTTCATGATGTCAACTTTATGTCTCATCATTTATAATCTTGATGATATAACTGTGATGCATGAATTAATGATCTCATCAAACATATATATAAGTCTAAACAATGTCAGTCAGAATAGGTTCCAAAGATACATCAAAAAGGCATGAAACAACAGTCAACGCCGGTGACAAAAGTCAACGCCATGTAGGTAAAATAATTGTTCATCTTAGTCTAAAAAATACAGGTCAGTGCTTAATCCCTTATTAAGGTTAACACTTTGTCTTACAATGTTGCACAGTCATTTTATCAAACGGCTGGCATGCACACCTAGGTTGATGCACATTTTGCTTTGTGCATATAGGAGGTCCGAGCATATCAGTGATTCACATTGCATTGTAAGGCCATTATAGGTCAGTGCACATTCCTGTTTGTGCAAGACCACGGTCGGTGCACATTTACCTTCTGCATCTCATAGTCAATGCATATGCATGCATTTAGAAGACTAAGGTTGGTGCAAGTTACTGTTCGCTTGCATGGTGCATGACAGAAGTCGGTGCATGTTTTTATGCCAAGGCATACACACTACGTCGGTGCTAGTTGTGTATCTCGCATACACACTATGTCGGTGCTGGTTGTGTATCTCACATACAACGTCGGTGCTAGCTGCATCTAATGTCAATGTCAGTGCTTATCTTTGAGCATTAAAGTCAGTGCATATCCAAACATGTTCATAAGGAGGTATGTGCATGCTTGCACGCAAGCACATGAAGGTCTGTGCTAGTTACTATTGATGCAAGGCTAGGGTCAGTGCTATTTGCGCTACATGCATACCCAACGTCAGTGCTAGCCGCATCTCATGCATATAGGTTTGTGCATATAAGCTCACATAGTCTGTGCATATTCTGCATCGCACACAACTCAGGTCAGTGCACGTTGCTTGGCATATGTTACAAGGTCGGTGCATCTTTTTCATTGTGCAGATAGGTCTGTGCACAATCTGTTATATGCATATCAAGGTCTGTGCACTTGTTGCTTCGTGGCCTATACATGTTTTGCATATAGATTCATAAGTCTGTGCTAGCTATTATATTTTTCACTATGGGTCGATGTTAGATCAGAGTTAATGATGATGTCACATTCACAATTACAGAATCTTCAGCACATTATATCTAGCATGACCTGAACTCCAATCTCATATTTCTACATAACAATCAATGCATATTGATCTCACTATGAAGGTCAAGTGACTGATTAAATTCCTTTATCTGATAACAGGGATTTATGAATTGTACCAGGATCGAACAACTTAAGTGCAGGAAGCAATAAAGCCTTAATAATTCCAAGGTTGCACTGGCTCGTGCATGAATTTAAGTGGAGTGATCAGCACGTGATCCAAGGCATGTTGATACCAGGCGATCCTGCCACGTGGAAAGTAAAAGACTAGTGATGATGACACATTGAAAGGTCTTGACTAGATATACTTGGAGAATAGGGTAGGAATTGTCGCAACCACGCGCCCATCTCCTGGAGCATATAAAAGGGGGCCGATCACCCAGTTCAAAAAAAAAGGGAAGAAAAAAAACCTGAAGAAAGAAAGTAAGAATGAGAAGGGAAGGGTAGCGGCGGTAGAGAAAGAGCCCGCAAAGAAGAGAGAAAAGAGAACAGTTCAGAGAGAGAGTCAGTGAGCTAGAAGAAGAGAGAGCTTAGAGGAAGAGATCGTGAGAAGAAGAAGAGAGTGTGTAGCCACTCATCCTGAAGATCTATTTAGTCTATTCATGGATAAAATCCAGAATGACTATGCTCATTGGAGCTTCCTGTTTTTGCTTTTTTCATTTTGATTTTTCGGTTTCCATTTTTATTCCCATTATCTTAGTGTTCTTATGATTCCCTGTTTAGAGTGTCGGGTTCCTCCTGTGTGTTCAGGAGAAGGGATATTTATCTCCGGTTGCCCTCTGTGGATTCAGAGGAAGGGATATTGGTTTCTCCGGGTGTGAGTGATTGGGTATCACTGTCGGTTTTCCTTCTGGTTTAGAGGAAGGGAGACTGGTGTCTCCGGTTGCTAGTGGCGGGCTGCCACTAGTGGTCCTCTCCGGTTTAGAGGAAGGGAGTTTAGCCTCCGGTTCTGGTTCTTTGGGTTGCAGAACCTGGTTGAGGGATTTGTCTCCCTCAGTTATCAAGCTGTCAGGCAGCGTCTTGTTTACAGACTGAGTATGTGTCTTGCATTTTGCAAGGGAAGCCTCACTCGGGTTAGAGTGAGGGGTGGATGTAGATCTGGGGTCTCAGATCAAACCACCTAAAAATTTAGTGTGCCATGGTTTGCTTCATGTGATTGTTCCTTATCTTATTCCCCCCCTTCACAGGTTGTGGTGTGATCAGTTTCAGCTTTCCACACTTATCGTTCGCCAAGTGTTGGTGCTGTGTCTTGTGTGGTCTCTTATATCTTAGTGTCTTTCGTGCATCAATTTTGCTTCTGGTTCTTAGAGTGGAGCTGATTTTTTAATTGGGTATAATTTCCCAATAGATCCATTCTCCCCCCCTGTGGATCTATTTTTGTGTGCCACTGTATCTATCAAGGGAGACCCACCCTTGCTTACAGACGTATCTCCCAACTCTCCTTCTCTCTCCTGACTCTCTTTTCTCTCTTTCTCTCCTATAAGTGTGGCTTCAGAGATTCAGAACTTGAAGAGACGGAGGAGGACCAGAACCAGGGGCACCGCAGAGAGATCGACTAGGAAGAGCCCTCCACCAGAATCTCTAGATCCCGAAGAAGTTTTATTAGCTTCGCAGGGGGCCTTCCTATTGGGATGAAGGATCCCATTCGAAGTCTTCTTTTGTGGCTTTTCCATTGTTTCTCCCACCGCCGCCATCGCTGCTGCTACTGGTTGTTGCTGCTGGATGCTATCGATGTTGTTGCCCATTGTAAACTTATGGCCGAGTGGACGCGAGAGCTCCACGAGATGACGGGAGGGGACTTCCACCGGATGGGATGTTCCCTTTGTCGCGGTGGCCGCTGAAGCTCCCACCGTTGTACCCATAAGGCAAAGGGAACCCATCGGGAATCCCCCTCTTGTCTACTGGTTGCTATGGGGGCTTGGACGCGGCGCTACAACGATTCCGACGAGGTGCTACAGTGCCCGCCGGTCAAAGCTGCGAAAGGGGGAGAGGAGGCACACGAGATGAGAGGGTGTGACATGGGCTACTGTTCCATGAACATTGCCCATGAATTTCCTTATATTTTCCTTTTTAAAAAAATTCCTCTCCCTTTTCTCTTTGGCCCCTCCTTTTCATGGTTTTGTGTATCCGCCCCTCCACATTTGGCCCATCTCCTTTGTTAGTTCAGTTGGGACATTTCATGTTTGAGCCTTCTTTCCCTCCTTTTTCTTTTCTAATTTTTTCTTTCTTTTTTTGTCGCGCGCCTGCTTTCCGCTTCTTCATTGCCTCTGTTTGGTTTGGGGAAGCTCGGAGCTCTTGCTGATAAATTTTAGGTGTCCATATGTAGGAGACAAGCACAATTGGGTTAGTAAACCATACAAGGCTGGGAGAACCTTACTAGGATCCAGGGAAAGTCAGAAACATCATTTAAGCATAAGGAAACTGATGAAACAGAGGCATACCCAAGCTCTGTTTCTGATAGAGCACGGAGAACAAAACAGAACGATCATTTATGATGTACCCACCTCATGGACATGGTGATCAGAGAACATGCCGGAAGGGATGCAGATCCCTGGCCTCCAAATGGGGAGTCAGAAGGGGCCGTAGCTCATCACATGCAGAGAGATAGATGGACTACTTATACAATCACAGGCCGCCAATTCACAAATGTATATGGAAGGAAAATTCAACTACAAATATGAAGCCCCTATACCCTTCTCAGGGACGCTCAGGGGTCAAACTTGGATGTCAGTGAACCCCTGGCAGCCAGTAGGGTGCGCATCACAGTGCGATTACTGAGAAGAGAGAAAATGAAAACACGATTGAGGGGAATCATATGTAGCCCCATAGGGCTCTTCGCTTAGCTCAGATGATGCTCCGGTCATCATGAAATTAGAGGAGGAGAGGGAACAAGAATATATCATACGAAGCAATAATTGCTCAGTCGAGCATCAATTCATTCATTGGAAACAATACACGATGCTATAATTCAGGAGAGGAATTATAACACTTCAGAAGAAAAGAGAAATGACGGGGGAGGTGGAGCCTCATCTGGTGGAAACCTGTTAGGTGTAATGTGGGATCTAGAGGGGGGGTGAATAGATCCCTCTGCAAAAACTTATTCTCAATTAAAATAACACCATATACAAAGTATAATGGAAGCTAGCACTGCAGTCTGAACAATCTTCAAAATGATCAGGTCTTAGCACATAATCCCACACAGCCTTCTCAAAGATATACTCAAAATGAATTATGCTATCTATTGAGAACAACCTGACAAACCAAACAATATGGTAAGCAGATTCAAGTAGTATGCATTAAAACATCCAGCAATCCACCCTGAACAAGAGATTTAGCCCACACAAGACATACCATGAACACATACCACATGGAAGAACACAATGCAAACTCAGCTCTAGTAGTTATCACAGAGTTGGATTCGAGCACTTAACATATGTGGAAAATTACAATGCTAAACGAATGGATTATAAACAAAACAAGTCTGAGATACACTCAGCTCATGAATAATAAAACTGTAGCTAGAATAAAACTGAATCAACCAGTGGTTCATTCAGAGTCAATCTCGAGCACTTAGCATGTGATTAAGATAACATTGCTAAATGAATGAAACATAAAAAAGATAGAGGACTAGATGCAGTTAGATCATTCACAATTAGTCTCCAGCACTTGGAGTATAATGAAGCTACAATATCGTAACAGCTCATACACTAACCTGCGAAGGGAGATAGAAGATAAGGATACATGCGCAAAGCAAACCACGAAGGACAGAAGTTTTTAAGGTGGTTCGATCTACCTCGCAGATCTACGTCCACCCTACACTAAGACTAGAGTGTGGCTAACCCTCACAACAACAACAACGCAGACTTAGTCTTCAAACAAATGTTGGCTAACAGCTTGATCCAGAGGGAGACAAATCCCTCAAACTCTAATCTAGCACCACGCTAGATCAGAACCCACTACCCCAGTAGTGACCGGAGGAACACGCCTCCCTTCCTCTGAAACCAAAGAGGGGACAACCGAAGGAACACCTCCCTTCCTCTAAAACCATAGAGGGGAACCTGTGAACAATGCCCCGTTGCTCACAACCAGAGGACAATCCTCTCTTCCTCTGAACCTACAGAGGGAACACGAAGATCTAAGTCTCCCTTCTTCTGATCACTCAGATGGAATCCGAACCCAATATAGGGTATCAGAAGAACTGGAAGAAAAATGCAAAATCAAAACAAGAAAACAATGAAGGAAAAATAAGATATAGCTCTGAGGAGCAGATTGACTCTGGATTTGATCCACGAGTCAAGACACTAGCAGATCTTCAGTTGAAGCTCCGGCTGCACAAGCTACTTTTCTTCTCGCAGGCTCTCACTCTCTCAATTCTTTCTCTCTTTCTTTTTCTAGCTCAGATCTTCATAGCCCTCTCTCTCTTTTCTTTTTCGCAACTGCTACACTCACTGATCTGGCTCTGGCATAAGCTTTCTCTCAATGGCCACGGTGGCTCTTCTTCGATGGCCACACCCTCACTTGCAGGGTGAGACCCCTTTTTATAGGAAACAAGGGCTCCACAAATCCAAGTGGATAAAAGAGTTATTCAGTTGGAATCCCATTGGTCCAATTGCCAAATAGGAATATTTTTTTTCTGAAATTATCTAGAAAAGCGCCAGGTGTATAAGTATCAAGTTCCAACTAGTGGCGTTCGAGATCACTTGATTCCATAAGTTCATTACGTGCCTCATAGGAGATGCTGGTGCTTCGATGCAGCCTGAAGATGGGTCGAGGCACCCTCACAAAATCCACTTTCAAGAGATCATTTGATATGTGAAGTTGCATCGACGTACTCCCATGCTGCGTCGATGCAGTGTAGGCAGATATCCCTTTAGGCAACATGCTTCATGTACTTACTTTTGGCTAAGTGCGTCAACACACTTAGTTGATGTTTCAACCTACCCTTATTGCATATGCTCTTGATTGTTTTGCTTGGTGGTGCAGATCTTCCTTAAGTACACATCAGGTCGTGGTTGAATGTAATGACTCATCTGCTAATGACTGATGTGTCGGATCAATGACTCGCGGCTTCGACCGGCCCCGTTGACAGCATTTACTCCTTCTTCTAATGCTTTAACCTTGTAGTCTTCCAATTGCTGATACAGAGCTGAGTGCGTCGATGCACTCCTCTGTATAATTAGTGCAGAATGAAGAAAGCGCCTAGCTTTTCGCTTGGTGCGTTGGTGCAGCTCTCTGTTGCATCGATGCATATACAAGAATAAGTGCTTGAATGCTTCTTGGAGCTTGACTGCATCGAGGCAGTGGTGATCCTGCATCGAGATTCTGATGGCAAACAGAACTCTTGTTCTCTTGAGTTCTCTTCTGGTGATTTCGGTTGACCGAAATGATCAGTTCGGTCGACCGAACTTAGCTTAAGGCTTTATCTTGTATTGTTGACTTCTACTGAATATTTGCTAAAGATTCCATGTACTAATTTTTGTATGTTCACTATAACTTCACTTCTGAACCGTTGCTTGGCTTCTATCAACACCATCACTGCTATAAGAACAATATTGGCAAGATCTGTTGCTTCGACCTGTTAGCTTTAACAAATGTGAATGCATCGACCTGACAACCATGAAGGACTTCAATGCATCGACCTGATTACTTTAACACTTAAAGATGCATCGACCTGATGCTTCTCAACAGTTGAAGATGCATCGACCTTAAGTCGACTCCACCATCCTCTCAGGTCGACTTCCTCTTCATAAAAGGCTTTGTCCTTGCTCACTTATGCTTGACATTTAAACTGTCGGCTTCTCTTCTAAACTTAACTCAGCTTAGAGATTCTTTGAGGCATGTTCTTATCAGCATTCAAATACAAACTTCTGCATATGATGAAAGCGCAATAGAATTGAATGCATCAAGTTCAAGGCATCATCAAACGCACATGGCTTCAATACAGTATATCACAATAATGCATGAAAATCAATGCAACGATGCATATCATATCAAAAAATCACTAACACATATCAAAGCATATGGCATCATCATTCAAATCTAATGCAGACTCATAATGAGTCATAGTGTTTGACATCATCAAAACCATAGGGATGTACAACAATCTCCCCCCTTTTGATGATGACAATAGTTTTGATATGAGTCATCATGATCTTTTTTCAGACTCTTCATATTCTCTCCCTTTGACTTCATCAAAAAGGAAAAAATAGTTTGATAGTTAAAACTTGTTTTGACAAGATATATGCAAGTGACATGAGAAAAAAATATTTCTCCCCCTTAATAAATCGGTACATCTCCCAGACTAAGCAAAAATATCTCCCCCTTTATCAAAACAGAAGAATTTGAATGGAGTCATAAGAGCTAGAAATGTTCAAAGGAAGTACGGAGTTATGACAATGAAGGACATGATACCATTTCAGAAACACAGTCAATGAGGATATCAACAAAATCACAGTCAAGTAGGATGTCATCAAGAGCACAGGTAACACATGATCTCATTCATGGATAATTCAGGTCTTGAGCAAATTACAGGTCTTGAGCAAATTAAATCGAGAAGTAATTAACTGCAACATGCAAAATTTGATATGATGATGAATATGCAGTGAACTGGTGGGTAAGACATGAGCAATCAATTGATTTTCAGCAGATGTAAAAAACTGAACACAAGAATTACAGTTGAAATTCCAAATGACTAGATAAGTCAAAAAGGTTTCAATGAAATACCAATTTCATAAATCTGAGAGGTGAGAATTTTCAGACTCTTCCATTATAAGGGTTTATGACATTATCCTAATTGTACAGCATGGTTTAAATTTGATGTGTTAAATGTTTGTCCATAAAAGATTCTATATTCATATCTGATACCATCAAATTTTAATAGATGTGAACCAAACCCTTATATTTATATCTTGTATAGCCTCCTTTCATCTTACTCATTCAAATTTCAATGACTCCTTTAGGAGTTACTACAATTAGAATTGAGGTTAAACCAACATGATTACATCTAATTTTGTCTTGTGTTTCAGTAAATTTTTCTTGTGCAACCATTTTCAGATTTTTCATTTGTTCAATCAACAATTTTCATATTAATTTTTCAGGAGCAATCAAGTTCAGTACACACTTTATACCTTGAGGATACACATTGTTGAGACGCTAGTACCCTTAGATACTTGGTATGACTAACTGTCATGCTACATATTTGTACGGAGATAGCATTGACACCTCATGACATACCTCAACTCATTTCATTGATGAGTGAGATATATTTCTCAGTGAACAAGTCATTGCCCTGCCTCATTTTTCAATGATTTTTCAGCAGAGATAACTATGGCACTTCATGATAAAGTCTTCTTTTCTTCATGGAAAAGAGACATGGTTTCTCAGTGACCAATGTCATTGCTCTAACAACACTATGAATTTTTCAGATCATCCAGATGTTTAAAAACAATACTCAATACATGTATCTCATCCAAAGATAGCCATGATTTCAAAACTTTTAGAATACAACAGATTTTTTCAAGATATAACATGCAGATGCTAGTTAAGGTCTATTAAAAAAATGACTCAGATATTTTCTAGAGATTCATATTCAAACTTAAGGAACACATTAAACTTATACCAACTGAATGTATTAGACATTCATAATCCTATATAATATAAGATTCTTTATTAACATTATTTTCAGATTTATGATCAAGGTACACTTATTGAAATCTTCTCAAAATTCAGATCAAAGAATTTTTAAGTACTAATCTGAGATAGTAAGTCGAACATGATGGTGTTTCCCAAAGATAGGCATTTAGGTGACATCAGAAAGTTTAGCTCAAGGTATGGCAAGAGTGTTCAAAATACAACAGGCACATATGACCAGAGAATTCAGCAGACAGGCAGCAAATAGTAGGTAACTTCAAGAATTTTGCATCAATGCAGGAATCAACAAGTGTGAAGAATTTTCAATGTGACTGGCTGAAGGCAAAAAAAAATGACAATCAGGAATTGCAAAGCTCCCCTCAATGAATGCAGGAACTAGAGATCAAGAAGTTCCAAAAATATGACAACTATAAACTAGACTGATTTCAAAGATGCCAAATCATGATGAGAATGAAAACAAGATAATTAGGCATTTCAAATCAATTCAGACTAGATTTTGGCTCAAAGGGTAAGGCAGAGGTAGCCAAAGATGCAACAGGAAGACATGAACTTGTCGTATGAATTTTCTGATGCTACTGAGATTGGAGTTGAAAACAAGGTGGACTGCATCGACGCAAGACCTGCATAGTGTCGATGCAGTGCTGTAGAGAATGCTTAGACAGAACGCATCATAACAGGAGTCGACTCTGAGAGTCGACACTTCCTTGGAAAGCCTGTGACATGATACATGCAAACTGAACTATGAAATGTAGGGATCCTCCCTAACTAAATATATTGAGACATTAAATATAACATGAAAAACACATGGGGGATTTTTGAACTATGCACATGAATATTTAAATGCTCTATATGTAATTTGACCCATGGTACTAGGCGGAGAACGAAGGTCTTAAAATCACCTCACGCATAGTGTGGGTTTCTAGACAGAATTGATCGGTCCTTCTCCCAACGTACCATTTAATATACCATTTGGGTCATGTATGAAGGTGCATAGCAAATGCAATCCTATTTGTGAATAAGGAATTTTTCCGACTCAACATGACAATGAAAATGTATTCATGAGCAAACTTCAGATATTTCCTATTTCGGTCGACCAACTGCACTTGGTCGGTTGATCATTTTCCTCAGTTTACATAATTAGATGAAGCATGATATGAAGTTAAATCTGAAGACATTGTATGTATGTGATCCAACTCATGTTAGTACAACCTCTTCATAACTAGATGCAGACCATGCATTTACAGTCCAATGTATGCATTGACTCCCCCTTTCTAGTTGCACTAAAGGAACAATTTCAACGAGAAGGTCATGCAGGAGTTGCTAACTTAAGGTCATGAACATCTAGACTTCTCTACATGCCTGATGGTGCATAACACACACAGTACAGTCTCATATGCAATGCAGGTTATTCAAACTATACATGAGTGTGCATACAAATTTTTCATGACAATGCAAATTGCATTTGCACATATGAAAATGTATGCAATGACTTTTCAATAAGAATGCAAGATGATATATGTAGGCAAAAGAACATATGTTTTCCAATTTATTTCAACCCCCCCTTAAACAACCAAGTTAAGACTCTATTCATGACTTCATATTTAGATCATCTAAACATGATGATATGGATAAAGTTCAAACTGTCAGATTATAAAAATTTTGGGATAGGAATTATTCAACACATCAACTAGAACAGTAGAAACAAAAAATTGGGGTTTTACCATACACACGTGCCTTGGCTTATTGAACCACTTTTTATTCCTTGTCCCAAGGCACTCCTGCAAAGCAAAGCTCATTGTGTGTACATAGATACCCAAGAGTTCTTGAGTCCTCCATGGTTAGTAACAGCTCTCCTGGATGTTCTCCAAAAATTCAGAACATTCATGTTATCAAGGTTTAGCAATTTATAATCAAACATGAAATGTCCAGTTTTATCACAATAATGACAACATCCTAGATTTTTCAGAGGTTTTTGATAAGTATATTTTCTGAAATTCTTTGAATAGCCAGAATTGTTATCATGAAACATTTTCTTTTCTTTTGCATGCCAACAATCCTTGATTGTATGGCCATGCTTTCCACAATTAAAACATGAGATGAAATTTCTTCTTTCAACAACTAACCAGCATTCACTAGCCCTATGACCTGGTTTCACACAGTGGAAGCACAAAATGTGTTGACCTTTTGAAGCAAATTTATTTTTATGAAAAACATGTTGATTTGCAGAAGAACTAACATGTTCAACATGAGAATGATGTTTTCTTTCACCCTTAGGAAACCAATATTGTGCAGCAGCGTGTCCTACTTTACCACAATAATAGCAATGAATTATTCTTTTTTGAGCACCATGATTGATGACATACTTTTCTTAGCATGCATTCTATCGACATTCATATCATCATTTTTCATTAGAAAGCATTCATGCATGAAGTGACCATACTTACCACAGTAGAAACATGAAACAATATATTTCTTTGAAGCATGGTAGTTTTTCACATGAGGGTTCTTAGCATGCATGCTATTGAATTTCCTTTTCTATGGTTGCTGCAGATTGTTCTTGGTTTTCTGGTTTTTATTTTCTTTTTGAATTTTATGAGCTGCAAATTGTTTCAGGGAAACATTAGAAGTGCTAGCACTTTCTGAACTTCAAACAAAGGTGGAATATAGCCGATTCCTCATTTCCTCTTTGTTTCCATAAATACAACCTATCCCCTAAATTTGACCACTAATCTCATCTACCAAGGAAATTTTCATTTTACCTTTGTCTTTGATAGAGTTAGATAAGAACTTTTCCAACTCTTTCAGTTTGTTTTCCAATGAAGCTATAATTATTTCTGAATTAGCTTTTTCCTTTTCCAAGGAAGCAAGCCTTTCTTTCAAAGTTTAATTTTCATTTTTGAAAATTTTAATTTCTTTCTCAAGAGTGAGCAGGTTATCAGCATTGTCAGAAAACATACATTTTTCTTTTTCAAGAGATATTAATCTTTCTGACATGACAATATTCAACACCATCAATTTTTTATTTTGTTCCTTTAGATTTTCATTTTAAATCAATTTAGTAGCTGAAGTCTGATCATTGTTTTTTGAATTCAATTTTTCTTCTAGTTCAGAAATTGTTGCTAACAAATCTTTATTTTCATCTCGTAAGGAACCAATTAATTCCTTGTTTATTTCTTCATCGAGCAGACACATATCATATGATTGTTTCAATTTCAAACAATTTTTGCATGAGCAATTTGAATCATTTTGCTCAACTTTCTTTTTCAACTTTTTATTTTTAGTTTTTATTTTCTTATATTTATCTAATAGTTCTTCGTACAACTTCATCAACTCATCAAACGACAGTTCTTCAGACTCGGAGTTTACCTAAGATGATGAATCATCCAATTGATCACTACTGTGATTGGCTCTGTTGGCCAAAAAGCATTTGTCCTCATGTTGATTATAGATGGCCATCAATTTATCCAATATCTCCTTTCCAGATTAGCAGCTGGAGACAAAAGAGAACTCGTCAGTATCAACTACTGACTTCATTAACCTCAGAGCTCTTACATTATCAGCATTTTTGAACTTGTGAGTGACAGTGCACTTGGACTTGTGCTTTGGCAATTTATATGGTCCATATGAAACTAAAATCCAAAAGTCAGAATCAATAGAGTTCACAAATTTATGCAGGCTATTTAACCAGACATTGAAATCATAACCAACAATCACGGCTGAATGAGCCATTGAAATCAAATTAAACCGATAATCCAAAACAACAATGCACAAATTAAGCATGATCTACTCAGTAGATCGTTGGATCTGATCAGTCAGAGACCCTCTCTGATACCAATTGTTAAGTGCAATGTGGGATCTAGAAGGGGGGGTGAATAGATCCCTCTACAAAAAATTATGCTCAATTAAAATAACACCCTATACAAATTATAATGGAAGCTAGCACTGCAGTCTGAACAATCTTCTAAATTATATGCTCGAAATGAATTATGCTATCTATTTAGAACAACTTGACTTACCGAGCAGTATGGTAAGCAGATTCAAGTAATATGCGTTAAAACATCCAGCAATCCACCCTGAACAAGAGCTTTAGCCCATACAAGACATATCTTGTACACATACCACATGAAAGAACACAAAGTAAACTCAGCTCTAGCAGTTATCACAGAGCTGGATTCGAGCACTTAACATATGTGGAAAATTGCAATGATAAACGAATGGATTATAAACACAACAATTCTTAGATACACTCAGCTCATGAATAATGAAACTGAAGCTAGAATAAAATAGAATCAACCAACGGTTCATTCAGAGTCAACCTCGAGCACTTAGCATGTGATTAAGATAACAATGCTAAATGAATGAAACATAAACATGATAGAGGACTAGATGCACTCAGATCATTCAGAATCAGTCTCCAGCACTTGGAGTATAATGGAGCTACAATACCGCAACAGCTCATACACTAACCTGCGAAGGGAGATAGAAGATAAGGATATATGCGCAAAGCAAACCACGAAGGATAGATGTTTTTAAGGTGGTTCGATCTGCCTCGCAGATCTACGTCCACCCCACACTTAGACCAGAGTGTGGCTAACCCTTGCAACAGCAAGAACGCAGACTTAGTTTGCAAACAAACGCCGGCTAACAGCTTGATCCAGAGAGATATAAATCCCTTAAACTCTAATCTAGCACCACGCTAGATCAGAATCCACTACCCCAGCAGTGACCAGAGGAACACGCCTCCCTTCCTCTGAAACCACAGAGGGGACAATCGGAAGAACACCTCCCTTCCTCTGAAACAACAGAGGGGAACCTGTGAACAACATCCCGTTCCTCACAACCAGAGGACGATCCTCTCTTCTTCTGAACCTACAGAGGGAACCCGGAGATCTAAGTCTCCCTTCTTCTAATCACTCAGAAGGAACCCGAACCAAGTACAGGCTATTAGAAGAATTGGAAGAAAAATGCAAAATCAAAACAATAAAATAATAAATGAAAAACAAGATATAGCTCTGAGGAGCAGATTGACTCTGGATTTGATCCACGAGTCAAGACACTAGCAGATCTTCAGTTGAAGCTCCGGCTGCACAAGCTACTTTTCTTCTCGCAGGCTCTCACTCTCTCAATTCCTTATCTCTTTCTTTTTCTAGCTCAAATCTTCATAGCCCTCTCTCTCTTTTCTTCTTCGCAACTGCTACACTCACTGATCTGGCTCTGGCATAAGCTTTCTCTCAATGGCCACGGTGGCTCTTCTTCGATGGCCACACCCTCACTTGCAGGGTGAGACCCCTTTTTATAGGAAACAAGGGCTCCACAAATCCAAGTGGATAAAAGAGTTATTCAGTTGGAATGCCATTGGTCCACTTGCCAAATGGGAATATTCTTTTTCAGAAATTATCTGGAAAAGCGCGAGGTGTATATTTATCAAGTTCCAACCAATGGAGTTCGAGATCACCTGATTCCATAAGTTCATCACATGCCTCATAGGAGATGCTGGTGCTTCAATGCAGCCTGATGATGGGTCGAGGCACCCTCACAAAATCCACTTTCAAGAGATCATTTGATATGTGAAGCTGCATCGACGTACTCCCGTGCTGCGTCGATGCAGTCTAGGCAGATATCCCTTTAGGCAACATGCTTCATGTATTTACTTTTGGCTCAGTGTGTCAACACACTTAGTTGATGTTTCGACCTACCCCTATTGCATATGCTCTCGATTGTTTTGGTTGGTGGTGCAGATCTTCCTTAAGTACACATCAGGTCGAGGCAGAATATAATGACTCATCTGCTAATGACTGATGCGTCGGATCAATGACTCGCGGCTTCGACCTGCCCTATTGACAGCATTTACTCCTTCTTCTAGTGCTTTGACCTTGTAGTCTTCCAATTGCTGATACAGAGCTGAGTGCGTCGATGCACTCCTCTGTATAATTAGTGCAGAATGAAGAAAGAGCCTAGCTTTTCGCTTGGTGCGTCGGTGCAGCTCTCTGTTGCATCGATGCATCTACAAGGATAAGCGCTTGAATGCTTCTTGGAGCTTGACTGCATCGAGGCAGTGGTGATCCGGCGTCGAGGTTCTGATGGCAAATAGAACTCTTGTTCTCTTGAGTTCTCTTTTGGTGATTTCGGTTGACCGAAATGATCAGTTCGGTCGATCGAACTTAGCTTAAGGCTTTATCCTGTATTGTTGACTTGTGATGAAGATTTGCTAAAGATTCCATGTACTAATTTTTGTATCTTCACTATAACTTCACTTCTGACCCGTTGCTTGGCTTCTATCAACACCATCACCGCTATAAGAACAATATTGGCAAGATCTGTTGCTTCGACCTGTTAGCTTTAACAAATGTGAATGCATCGACCTGACAACCATGAAGGACTTTAATGCATCGACCTGATTACTTTAACACTTAAAGATGCATCGACCTGATGCTTCTCAATAGTCAAAGATGCATCGACCTCAAGTCGACTCCACCATCCTCTCAGGTTGACTTCCTCTTCATAAAAGGCTTCGTCCTTGCTCACTTATGCTTGACATTTAAACTGTCGGCTTCTCTTCTAAACTTAACTCAGCTTAGAGATTCTTTGAGGCCTGTTCTTATCAGCACTCAAATACAAACTTATGCATATGATGAGAGCGCAATAGAATCGAATGCATCAAGTTCAAGGCATCATCAAATGCACATGGCTTCAATACAGTATATCACAGCAATGCATGAAAATCAATTCAACGATGCATATCATATCAAAAAATCACCAATACATATCAAAGCATATGACATCATCATTCCAATCTCATGTAGACTCGTAATGAGTCAGTGTTTGACATCATCAAAACCACATGGATGTACAACAAAACCCAGCTACAGACTTTTTTGAAGAAACCGATGAGAGGCCTCCCCTTCTCTAAAACTTTTCGGGGATGATGGTGGTGGATATCCTCTCTTTCTTTTTATCTCTTCCCTCTCTTTGTTCTCTCTTTTTTTTGTCTTCTCTTCGCCTCTTCCTATTTTCTGTTCTGTTGGAGTTCTCGTTTAGGGTTTTCTCTCTATCGTCCTCTATTCTTCGAATGGGCTTAATTTTATAGGGAGAATGGCTGGCACGGTAGTTGGAGGCGTGGAAGAGGGTGATGCGGTAGCTGGGGCGCGACCCTGGCTGCCGACTCACTTGCTTGGCCACCGGCTAGCTTGTTTGGCCACCAGTTCATATGCTTTCTTGGCCCATTTAGTTGTTCTTGGCCGATTTAGCTTCGTTAAGCCCAAATCTGAGTATCTGCTGCCCATTTTGTATTCCTTAAATGTTGTGGCCCACCACTTGCTCATTAAAATAATTGACCAATTAACTGAATTGTCCTTGTTGTCTGGGCTTCTGTTGTCTCGCTCGGGGATGGTCCCGAATATTCTTCTGAGCTCCCGGGTCTCGCTTTAGCAGCTGTCCCTTGCAGCCGAGCATCTTTTCTTTTCTTGTTTTTCTTCTTTTCTTCTCTACCGGTGTAAGGGCACTCGGTCGGAGCTTAAGACATGCAGATGCAATTATTAAGAATATTTTCAGTGTCAACAAATGCCCCCCACCCGCGGGTGTCGCGAATGAGGGACAAATGAGCGGGACCTATAGGTGTAGCCCATAGCCCGTTTGAAAATGTTATATGCATTTTTTATTCATTGTTTTCACTCATGCACGCATGCAAGCATTCATTGACCGCAAGCATAGAATCAATATATATATAGTATAATTCCCCTCTATCGAGGATAAGAACATCGCCCATGATTCATAGGTAGAGTGAGGTTCACGAAGCACAACTAAGGGAGATGTGCATTCGTAAAGAGGACACCGCATAGAATATTTGCATAGCGTTAAACACAATCTACACCCAAGACTATCTCTTCAGTGATGTGATAGTGCAGTCACGTGAGCAGCTAACCCTAAACATAGGGACACATAGATGTGTTGGGTGGTTAAGAGAGGATCTAGAGGGGGGGTGAATGTATCCGGGTTCACAATGAACGCTTTTCAACTTTGACCAAAACTAAACAACGCATGAATCAATGCGGAAGTGCCGAACTGAACTGAAAACACTAACTTAGTCCGCAGAATGAAGGAGCCATGAGCTAGGAGAACCTGTGAATGGGGGTAGGAGAAAAGGATTGAAAGCATCACACCATAACACAGGGTTTTTAGGTGGTTCGGCTATCCCAGATAGGCCTACGTTCACCCCTCTCCAACAAGGAGAGGCTCCCACTCTTTGGCCAAAAGATGGATAACCACACACACACGTTGTAAACACAGTAGACACGGGGACAAGCCCCCCCCCCCCCACACACACACGAGGACGACGTCGTCACCACACATGGGGACAAGACCCACACAGAACAAGTTGAGCTTGAAAAGAAGACATAGGAAATAGAAACAAAAGAACAAGAATGTTGCAGGTGCACCGCCTCCAGATAGGCTATCACTAAGAGTGATAGGGCAGAGGTGAATGGTGGAAGAAAGTCAGGGCTAGCTTCACGGCTGCTGATCTTCTTTCTTCTCTTCCTCCTATTCTTCCATATGGGCTTAGCAGGCACTCATCTCCCTTTTCTTTTCTTTTCTTTCTCCCTTTCTTTCTTTTGCACTCCTACGGGTTCAGTCTACAACCCTTGTAGAAGCAATAGCACCAAGCGCTTTCTTACATGGAGCCTTTACTATTTATAGGTGCAATTACCCCTTTCAAAAAAGGTTCCAGGTTGAACGTGATTGGCTCTTCATAAATAATCATTTGTTTTCAAAGACCTTTTATCTTGACAGCTTCTGGTTGGCCAGGGAGGTAACAGAAAATTTTCTCCCATTTCGTTGCTTTGGTTGACCTGAGAAGGTGTGAGAGGAGCCTCCCAAGGAGGATATGTAGCATCTTCTTTTCCTGCAGGTAGGACAGTCACGATGTCCTTTTATCTTAAGGGATCTGACTGACAGAGCATGTGATTGGGTGGAGGCAAAAAGGTGGGTTCTAGGATTGGTGACTTTTTTTAGAAATGGTAGCTTGCCTTTTCATGGACCAAAAGGACTGATATATAAGTCCAATGATGACAAGAAGGTTGACTGAGCAAAAGTACCTTTCCAGATCTCAAAAGATGTGTAGTTATGCATTTGTGTTTCTTATTTATGCTCTCTGGATCCAATTCTGAAAACAATGCAGGTTTGCTAAAAAAAGGGGTTGGAAACCGCTCAATGAGGAATTTCGTCGAACAGGTCCTCTTATCCATGAGGTCGGTGCAGGTTGGCTTGGCAGCCTTATGAGGTCGGTGCTTGTTACTGATCCATCAGATATGGGTTGATGCATATAATAAGCTTGGCCCTTGGCAGGGTCGGTGCACATCTCAAGCTTTGAGCACTTAAAGTCGGTGCACATCTTATGCTTCGAGCACACAAGATTGGTGCACACCCAGAATAAGGTCGGTGCGCATTTGTCTTCAGCGTATCTGTCTTTAGCATAGACGTCGGTGCTCATCTTAAGCGAAGTCGGTGCACATCCAGATAGGGTCGGTGCATATTTGTCTTCAGCATGGACATCGGTGCACATCTTGAGTGAAGTCGGTGCACATCCAGACAAGGTCGATGCATGTTCCATAACAAGGTCGGTGCACATTCCATGCTTTGAACATTCAAGGTCGGTGCAACTTTCATTCTTGGAGCGTTCAAGGTCGGTGCAGCTTTCTTGTCTTAAGAGTAGGGTCGGTGCAACTTTCATTTTTCCTCATATGCAGGTCGGTGCACATTTCAGTCTATGCCATATGAAGGTCAGTGCACACTTTACCAGCTCACAGCTAAGGTTGGTGCATGTTTCATATTTCCTCTATGCATGTCGGTGCACATCACTATTGGCTTCATGCAAGTCGGTGCACATTACGGTTGCCGCCCAGTCAAGGTCGGTGAATGTGAAGGACAGGGTCGGTGCACATAAAGCTTTTGGCACGATTTCTTCACACTTGGATACATCAAAAGATGTCATGAATTTTTGAGCCATGTGACATCATCAAAATAGTATAATTAAGCATATTACATATATGCCCAACATTCTCCCCCTTTTTGATGATGGCAACAAGGAGTCAAGTTCTTACCAAAAGTAGTGCACAAAATATGCTATGAACAAAAAAATGCAATGAATGCAAACTCCCTCTTAATGAAATTTTTTTCCCTAAGCATGCAAAGCTATCCTTTAAAGCGAACTTCCCCTGAACACACTCTTTCTCCCCCTTTGACGACATCAAAAACGGAGGAAATGAGTAAAATATCATAGGAGGGGTTCCGAACTAAGACACACATGGGGAATCTGGACCATCAAATTGAAGTATTTCCCAGCAGGGTAGCATTAGAGGACAATCAGGAGGAACTGAGGGATTAAAATCAAAAATGCATGCATGCACAGTTGAAGACAAGGAACGAGCCAGGGTATGCTCACAGAAACTAGTAAGGCTGATATATCTTGAGGAAAATTGAAACATAATGTTCCCGATTCAGTTTTATCTCAAGAAGCCAAGTGACATGAGAGAAACAACAACCATCAGTATTGAAGTCAACCAAGATATAACAATGAGACTATGAAAATAGGCATCTTTGGGAAGTAAATTTAAGATGTATTGACAGTCAAGTTGAACTGGCACCGTTTGACATGGAGAGTCACATTTGTTTCAGTGCAATTGCCCTAGTTACTTAGAGCAGTTTACTATCGTGCCGTATGGGAACCAGAGTTGGCCTGCCACATCATGTCTGACCCGCTAGCACTTCTTTAGTGAAAGGGTGTAGATTCTCAGTGGAACTAGGCTATTGCTCTCTTTCTTTTCATTTGGAAAATTTTGTTTCTCTTTTGGAGTCGTTTTTGAAGAATTAGAGCAGAGATAGTCAAGAGCGCGTTTTGACATAAGCCACCTCACATCTCAGGTGGAGTGTACCTAGTTACTCTGTACACCTCAACCATTGCTCTGTAATTAGTGCCTTGAACTAGTGTCTCATGAAAAGTAATGGTGGACCACAATACAGGGCGTGTAAGAAAACATGGTCACTGGATGAGCATGAGCAGACCGTATGTGAGGGTATATCAACCATAGTAGACCAATGAGGTCCCCTCGTCAGGGTTCAAAGATTAAAAAATGTAGAAGGTTGTTGAGTTTAAGCCCTTTTATTCAAGGATTAGCCTCAATGCTAAGTGTAGGGATTTCTTCTGAGAGTGGCCATTCAAGGAATGGATCTTAGAGAAAAACCACTCATGAATTAACTTGCTCCCCCTAAATCCATGCATGCAAAAGAAGAGAGAATGTAGAATGTTGAATACAGGTTCCCTTGATAATTGGCGGAGGACTGGCCTCACGCATAGTGAGTGTTTCCAGGCACATTGAACCTTCCCTTCCCCACATCAGTATTTTATATACCAAAGGGAACATCACTTATGACAGCATGTAGACATATGAGATGCAGCTAGGTAGACATGCACAATGGACTAAAAACAAAAAGACACCTTATGTTGGATGCACTTATGCAAAATGGGAACAATCAAGTGGGGGAGTGACACAAACCCAGTTCTCTTCTCAAGGTGCTAAATCTGTCAATGCTCAGAGGTTTGGTAAAGATATCTACATTTTGTCTTTCAGATTCAATAAATTGAAATTCAAAGTTTTTATTATTTACCTCATCTCAAAGAAAAGGATGCCTTACTTCAATATGTTTGGACCAGAAATGCTGGATGGGATTCTTAGTCAAATTGATGGCGCTTGTGTTGTCGCATAGGATGGGCGTACAGTCAAGGTCAACTCCATAGTCCTGGAGCTGATGCTTGATCCATAGTACTTGAGTCCCACAGCTACCTGCCGCTACATATTCTACTTCAGCGGTAGATAAGGCCACTGAGTGCTGCTTCTTAGAAGCCCAAGAGACCAGGCAGCCACCCAGGTAATTGCAGTACCCACTAGTGCTTTTCCGGTCAAGTTTGCACACAGCATAATCCGCATCAGTATATGAGATTAAATCAAAATAGCATGATGAGGGATACCATAGTCCTAAGTCATGTGTGTTAGCAATGTATCTTAAGATTCTCTTAACTGCAATCAGGTGAGATTCCTTCGGATTTGCTTGAAAATGAGCACACATGCATACACTGAACTGCATGTCAGGCCGTGACGCAGTGAGATATAAAAGGGACCCGATCATACCTCGGTATGTTTTAGGATCTACAGATTGCCCATTCTCATCTGCATCCAAGGATGCAGTTGTTCCCATGGGTGTGGATATGGCCTTGGTATCCTTCATCCCGAATCACTTCAGGATCTCCAGCGTGTACTTGGACTGGTTTATGAAAAGGCCTTCTTATGACTATGAGACCTGCAATCCAAGAAAACATCAAAACTCTCCCATAAGGCTCATTTCGAATTCTTCTGTCATGAGTTCAGCAAATTGGTTGCACAAGGTAACATTTGTTGATCCAAAAATGATGTCGTCTACATAAACCTGTACAACGATGATATGGCCATCCATTACCTTTGTGAAGAGGGTTTGATCAATCTTACCTCGGATGTAGCCTTTGTCAGTTAAATGAGCACTGAGTCTATCATACCAGGCCCGTGGAGCTTGCTTTAAGCCGTAGAGAGCCTTGTTCAACTTGTAAACATGATTAGGTATATCAGCAAGTTCAAAACCAGGAGGCTATTCTACAAACACTTCTTCCTTTATCTGCCCATTCAAAAATGCACTTTTGACATCCATTTGATACAATTTAATGCCTAATGAACATGTAAAAGCTAGCAGGATTCTGATGACCTCTAATCTAGCCACGGGGGCAAACGATTCTTCACAGTCAATGCCAATTTCTTGATTATAACCCTTGGCCACCAACCTGGCCTTATTTCTAATGATGGCCCCTTCCACATTAAGCTTGTTCTTAAAAACCCATCTAGTCCCAATGATATGCTGATCGGTGGGTCTGAGAACTAAGTACCAAACTTGACTTCTTTCAAATTGGTTGAGTTCATCATGGATAGCATTAACCCAATTTTCATCTAGCAGGGCTTCCTCAATGCATTTGGGTTCAAATTGAGATACAAGAGCAGTGAGGTCTTCCTTATGGATAGCTTTATGGAAAGATTGGGTCCTTGGGGGATCATGAATGCTTCCTATGATGTTTTGAACAGGATGGTCCTTAAGAGTACGAAAATTTGTAGAAGACTCACCTAGTATGGTTGATTGTGCAGGGACTTCAGTTGGCTGAACGATCTCTTGTTCTGCAAGTTGACTGATCGTTCACCATAGGATCTTCCTTGTATTCCAGAAAACTTACGTCAGCATCCTCCCTCTCCCTGACCACAACGCTATCATGTTTATCCGTTAATGTCTCAGAAAACACCACATGTAGAGTTTTCTCCATAGTTTGATTCCTAACATTAAACGTCCTATATGCTCTTGATGTCTCGACATACCCCAAGAAGATGCCAATGTCACTCTTGGCCTCAAATTTATCAAAATCTGATTTGCCATTATTATGCACATAGCATTTTGCACCAAATACTCTGAAATAGGCCAAGTTGGGTTTTTTACCTTTCAACATGTCATAAGGGGTTTTCTTACTCTTTGGCCTTACCATGGCCCTATTGATAATGTGGCATGCAGTGTTTGCTGCTTCAGCCCAGAACTTTCTTGGGAGTTGGCTCTCGATCAACATGGTCCGGACAATCTCTACAATTGTGCGATTTCTTCTTTCCACAATCCCATTTTGTTCTGGAGCCCTGGCGGAATAAAATATGTGTGTTAGTCCTTCTTGATCACATAATTCAGAGAAGGATGAGTTTTTGAATTCTCCTCCATTGTCAGACTGGATAGTGGAGATTTTGAATTTACCTTCCTGCTTCACTTTCCTAAAGAATTTCTGAAACACAGTAAATGCATCATTCTTGTTAGTGAGAAAGAAAATCCATCTGAAGCGAGTGTGATCATCAACAATCATATATCCCTACCTTTTCCCATTTAGGCTAGCTGTTCTCGATGGACCGAACAGGTCCATATGCAAGAATTCAAAAGGAGTAAGAGATAGGGGCTCACTTCTTGATTTGAAAGTTTTTCTAGTTTGCTTACCTCGGGTATAGGCTTTACAAATCTGATCAACTTTTGAGTAAGCCAATTTGGGTAAACATTTCACCATTTGGTGTTTGGATAGTTTGTGCAGTGTGCCATAGTTGACGTGTCCCAGCCGTCGGTGCCACAGGTCTGCATTACTGAGTTGGCTGGACATTAGCTACATTCCTTCAAAGCTAGGGGCATTAAGGTCTATCATATAAACATTATTGACTCTGTGTCCTGTAAAAAGTACAGATTCAGAGTCTTTCTCAAGAATTCTACATTCATTAGCATCAAACATCACCTTGTGACCTTTGTCACATAGCTAGCTTATACTAAGCAGATTGTGCTCAAGGCCTTCTACGAGCATCACATTTTAAATTGATTTGGAAGGATTCTTATTCACGATGCCTGTGCCAATGACCTTGCCTTTATCCTTACCTTCAAACTTGACTTGTCCACCTTCCTTCTTGATTAAGTGGCTAAACTTCTTCATATCTCCCATCATATGCCGTGAGCAGCCACTATCCAGATACAAGCGGTTGTGATGGGCTGCTAGGCAATCCTGCATAGAGAATATTAGACAGAGGTCTTTGGAACCCATGTATATATGGGTTCATAGTCAGATCTAAAAGTATGCAGTAAATTCTTTGGAACCTAAACTTGTCTGAAAACTTTTGATCCCTGACCGAACCAGTACTGGTTATGGATGTTATCTGGTAGGTTGCATGTATGACAGGGAAATCTCATTAAGTTCATGGGGTGAAAGTTAGGCTAAAAATGGTTTTGAGCTTTTTCAAAGTAGCTAGGTTTTTTATGGAGAACACCCATGCTGGGCTAGCCATTGAATCTTCTTCCTTTACTGTGGTGATTTTTCTTCTTAGAATGGTAGGCTGATCTGTATCGATGCATATCCTAGGTGCTTCGACCTGAAGGGCGCTGGGGGTTATTGAAGCCTCGACCTGATTGTCCAGACGATTGGTCTCGCCTCTTGGTAGGCTTGTGCTGAATCTGGGGCTTAGCACGGTTGGGTCTGGTCTGGTGGTTGTGATCATTATCAGATTGAGTACCATGATGGGTGGTGGTCTCTTCCACAGATTCTTCAACAATCAATTTTCCCTTTCCTTTCTCAGGACAGAAGGAGACAGTTTTGAACTCAAAAGGCTTCTTATTAGTGGGATTGAACCCAAGCCCTTCTTTTCTAAAATTGACCCGGTTACCTAAAATAGCGTCTAGATTAGATTTTCCCAATGCCATTTTTTCAAGGGTAGATTGTTTGTCTTTCAACTCCTCTTCAAATCTTTCCAAGTTCTTTTGCACCACAAGATTAACAGTGTTAATGGATTCATACTTCTCAAGATTGAGGCTATTCTCCTTTTCCAACTCTTTGCATCTTTGTTTAGTCTGGCTCAGTTGTTCTTTAAGAGAATCACTCTCTTCCTTTAAAGCAAATAGGTCTGAACAAGTGGTTTCAACTTGTTTTTTCAGCTCTTCCTTCTCAACTTTTATGGTTTCCAGCTCCTTGTTAACAAAATCATTTTGAGCATGAGAGTTAAGTTTCTTTTTCAATTGTCTATTCTCCTTTCTATACATTTCAAATTTCTCAAGAAGATCTGCATAGGCATCCTCCCAATCTTCTAGTCAAAAGGTCTCGAAAGGATTCCTTACTTGATCCTCGCTCTCATCAGCCATGAGGCAAAGATTGTCTTCATCTTCATCCGAAGGGAGGCTTTCATCTTCCTCTTCTTCATGGCTCCAAGTGGAGACCTTAGCCTTGGGCTTCTTTCCCTTGGCCTTGATTAGCTGCTTCATCAACTTAGGAAATTCTCCTCACATATGTCCTGGTTTCTTGCACTTGTAACAAATTAATGTATCAGACGTCTTAGATTGAGTAGGTTTGAAGTTGGAATTTCTACTTACCTGGGTGTTCTTTTTCTTCTTCTGGAATTTACCTCTTCTTCTTAGGAAATTCTTGAACTGTTTGGTCAGCATAGAATGGTCCATCAATGATGTCTTTGGGAAGTCAACTTCATCTTCTTCATCTGAGTCTTCTGCGTTCTCGGACACCTTGAGCCCAACAATCTTCTTGGGTTTGATATCTTCCTCACTTCGCTTGAAGTTAAGCTCATATGTCATGAGCGAGCCTATCAGTCCATCAATGGTCAGTGTAGATAGATCCTTTGAATCCTCAATGACCGTGGCTTTGGTGTGCCAAGCTGGGGTGAGAGATCTGAGATCTTCCTGACAAGTTCAGTTTGAGCATATTCTTTGCCTAGAAGTTTCAAGTTGTTTGTTAGCTGAGCGAATCTTGAATACATTTCAGAGATAGTTTCTTCTGGCTTCATTCTGAACATTTCATATTCGGAAGTTAGAAGATTGGCCTTGGTGGCTCTTACTTTAGATGTCCCCTCATAGATTAACTGAAGTCTATCCCACATCTTTTTTGCTGATTTTCAAGTGGAGATTCTTGAGTATTATGTGGGGTGGATATGGCATTGCATGATATTCATGGCTATCCAATTAGTGGTGGATTTTTTTACCTAATCTGGAGTCCATGTGTCATCTACCTCGGGTAAACCAAAAGGACCTTTACTAACAACATGCCAAATCAAGTGAGCCTGGGCACGTAGAAAAACTTCCATTCAGTTCTTCTAGTAGAGATAATTAGTACCATCCAAAAATGGCGATTTATTGATGGCCTGGCCCTCAACTACATAGCTACGAGGGACACTCCCATCGGATCTCCCTGGGTCATTGGACCACATCTCTGGGAACCTGCTCTGATACCAATTGTTCGATGGTTAAGAGAGGATCTAGAGGGGGGTGAATAGATCCAGCTTCACAATGAACGCTTTTAAACTTTGACCAAAACTAAACAACACATGAATCAAAGCAGAAGTGCAGAACTGAACTGAAAACACTAACTTAGTCCGTGGAATGAAGGAGCTATGAGCTAGGAGAACCTGTGAATGGGGATAGTAGAAAAGGATTGAAAGCATCTCACCATAAGACAGGGTTTTTAGGTGGTTTGGCTGTCCCCAGACAGGCCTATGTCCACCCCTCTCCCAACAAGGAGAGGTTCCCACTCTTTGGCCAAAAGATGGATAACCACACACACACGCTGTAAACACAGCAGACATGGGAACAAGCCCCACGCACACACACGAGGATGAGGTCCTCACCACACACGGGGACAAGCCCCACACAGAACAAGTTGAGCTTGAAAAGAAGACAAAGGAAATAGAAATAAAAGAACAAGAATGCTGTAGGTGCACCGGCTCCAGATAGGCTATCATTAACAGTGATAGGGCAGAGGTGAATGGTGGAAGAAAGTTAGGATTGGCTTCACAGCTGCTGATCTTCTTTCTTCTCTTCCTCCTATTCATCCATATGGGCTTAGCAGGCACTCATCTCCCTTTTCTTTTCTTTTCTTTCTTTTGCACTCCGACGGGTTCAGGCTACAACCCTTTTAGAAGCAATAGCAGCGAACGCTTTCTTACATGGAGCCTTTCTTATTTATAGGCGCAATTACCCCTTTCAAAAAAGGTTCCAGGTTGAACGTGATTGGCTCTTCATAAATAATCATTTGTTTTCAAAGACCTTTTGTCTTGGCAACTTCTGGTTGGCCAGGGAGGTAACAAAAAATGTTCTCCCATTTTGTTGCTTTGGTTGACCTGAGAAGGTGTGAGAGGAGCCTCCCAAGGAGGATTTGTAGCATCTTCTTTTCCTACAGGTAGCACAGTCAAGATGTCATTTTGTCTTGAGTGATCTGACTGACAGAGCATGTGATTGGGTGGAGGCAAAAAGATGGGTACCAGAATTAGTGACTTTTCTTAGAAATGGTAGCTTGCCTTTTCATGGACCAAAAGGACTGATATAGAAGTCCAATGATGACAATAAGGTTGACTGAGCAAAAGTACCTTTCCAGACCTGAAAAGACGTGTATTTTGGCATTTGCAATTTATATTTATGCTCTCTAGAGCCAATTCTGAAAACAGTGCAGGTTTGCTAAAAAAGGGGGATGGAAACTACTCAGTGAGGCATTTCATCGAACAGGTCCTCTTCTCCATGAGGTCGGCGCAGGTTGGGTTGGCAAGCCTTATGAGGTCGGTGCCTGTTACTGATCCATCAGATATAGGCTGATGCACATAAGAAGCTTGGCCCTTGGCAGGGTTGGTGCACATCTCAAGCTTCGAGCACTTAAGGTCGGTGCACATCTTATGCTTCAAGCACACAAGATTGGTGCACACCCAGAACAAGGTTGGTGGGCATTTGTCTTTAGTGTAGACGTCGGTGCACATCTTGAGCAAGGTCGGTGCACATCCAGACAAGGTCAGTGCATATCTGTCTTCAGCATAGATGTCGGTGCACATCTTGAGTGAAGTCGGTGCACATCCAGATAGGGTCAGTGCATATTTGTCTTCAGCATAGACGCCAATGCACATCTTGAGCGAAGTCGGTGCACATCCAGACAAGGTTGGTGCATGTTCCATAACAAGGTCGGTGCACATTCCATGCTTTGAACATTCAAGGTCGGTGTAGCTTTCTTGTATGAAGAGCAAGGTCGGTGCAACTTTCATTTTTCCTCATATGCAGGTCTGTGCACATTTCAATCTGAGCTATATGAAGGTCGGTGCATACTTTACCAGCTCGCAGCTAAGGTCGGTGCATGTTTCATATTTCCTCTTATGCAAGTCGGTGCACATCACTATTGGCTTCTTGCAAGTCGGTGCACATTACGGTTGCTGCCCAGTCAAGGTCGGTGCATGTGAAGGACAGGGTCGGTGCACATAAATCTTTGGCACGATTTCTTCACACCTGGATACATCAAAAGATGTCATGATTTTCTGAGCCATGTGACAACATCAAAACAGTATAATTAAGCATATTACACATGCGCAATAAGATGTTCTAAGTAATACTGGAGAATTACTCTAGCATCTACACATACATTTGGGGTTTTCAACTTTTGGTAGCTTCGCACAGCCCCCTTGTTTATTCTTGATTCTGGACTTCACCGTTCGACACGAGTTTCCTCATGTGTCTCAATGGGGGTTCCCGGCTACTAGGATTCATCTCTTATTATGATTTCATTATGGGATTTGCTTTACCATTTCGCGTTAGTCTTCTCATTTTTCTCAGTGGGGATTTCTAGCTTCTGCAATCCACATTCTCTTATATTGATTTTATTGTGAAGTTTGCTTCACCATTTCACGCGAGTTTTCTCATTTCTTTTAGTGGGGATTCCCGGCTTCTTGGATTCACATTCCACTTATGATCATCATCATTATTTTTTTAAACAAAGGGGGCAGGTAACTTTTTCCTCACGATCACCCTTCGTGCGAGTGTAGAACTTCGAGCATCCATGAAGTGTTAGGAAGAATCTATGACCTCCCTATGGCTAAGGACCATTGCTCACATTGTGTGCAGAGTGTGGGAGTTTTATCTAGGGTATATTTCGTATGTTACGCTAGCAACATAGCAACAACTCTTCCCCTTGACGTATGCACTCTCCAAAAAAAATTGGTTTCTCATCTCTTAGTATGTGCCGTGACGTACACATACCTAGAATCAGGCTGCATTATTTAGCAAGGGAGTATGGTCGTAGGACATTCAAAGGAGGTGTATTAATACTTTATTACAAGCAAACATGCACGTGGGGCAAGCAAGCATGCATATCATATTATGATTGCCATTTTTTTCTTTTTGCCTTTTTCTCTCTTCTTTTTTTTCATTATATTTTCTCTCTCTCTCTCTCTCTCCTTTTTTTTTCTTCTTGTTTTTCTTTTCTTTCCTTTTTTAGGGCTTAATAGGCATACCTGCAGGTCAGCTATTTTGATGTCAGGAGACTGATGTCATGGCAGTGAAGAGAAGATTTATGTGTTGTGTTGAATCCCGGTGGGATTGAGAGTTGGTGTTAACAAAGGGGCCTTTATGTTCATTTGGTTCGGATTGGCAGTTCAGGCCAAAGGTGGGATGATTGTCGGCTTAGGCTGAAGGTCGTGACGTCGAATGACTTGGCTTAGACGTAAGGTCATGACGCAAAGAAGGAAGGGATCTTTTTGTTCATTCGTTCGGATGGCAGCTCTGGGCCAACAGTTGGATGATTGTTGGCTTAGATCGAAGGTCATCACGCTGAATGACTTGGCTTAGACGTAAGGTCGTGACGCCATGGAAGAGGGGGTCTTTTTGTTCATTGGTTCGGATGGCAGCTCTAGGGCAACGGTAGGATGATTGTCGTCTTAGACCGAACGTCATGATGCCGAATGACTTCGCTTAGACGTAAGGTCATGATGCGAAGGAAGAGGCGGTCTTTTTGATCATTGGTTCGGATGGCAGTTCTGGGCCAACGGTAGGATGATTGTCGGGTTAGACCGAAGGTCATGACGCCGAATGACTTGGCTTAGATGTAAGGTCATGACGCCAAGGAAGAGGGGGTCTTTTTGTTCATTGGTTCGGATGGCAGCTCCGGGCCAATAGTAGGATGATTGTCGGCTTAGACCGAAGGTCATGACGCCGATTGACATGGCTTACACATTGTTGCATCCCTAAGGTTTTGATGATGTCACACACTATAAATCAATTTGTTTTTATCCCTAGATCAATTTATACATTCGGTGCATTTACTTGTTTCAAAACATGAAGGAAGTCTGTGGTAATAGCTTTAAGGTCCGTGCATAACATGTCCTTGCATCTCACCTCTCGAGGTCGGTGCAAGCTCTAGTCGGTGCAATCATAGTCTGGTATGGACTGCTAGATCTTGTCTCTTCATCTCAGTGCAAATACGTCTTGGTGCAAGCGGTGTCTTGTACTTCTCTTTATCAATTCAATGCAAGTCTCTGTCTCACTCACAAACACTGTAGTCCCGTTTCCATCTCCGGGCATTACGTGTCTAGACATAAATTGGCTCAGTGCATTTCATTGTATTTCATTGCAGCATACACTTTTAGGTTCGTGCATATCTTGTTTGTGCATCTTTGTGCGTCTCACCTTTCAGACTCGGTGCAACATCTGTCTTGCATCCGTTTTTGTTCGGATGATTCTTCTCTTTCATCTCGCTGCAATTCTCACAAATCCAACTCGGTGCATCTACTGTGTTACACAGTTGTTTTTAAAAGTCCGTGCATATCCTTGATCCTTTCATTTGACTCAGTACAAAGTCTTCGTCATGTGCCTCTTGGACCCATGTCTATGCACACCAGCTGCACGGGTGGACGCTAGAGTCTGTGCACATGGGGTCAATCACTTTAGTAATTCAATTCAATGGTTGACTTGAATATCTCTACTCAGTGCATGTTATGTCTATTCACATTTGGTGCAACATTTGCCTCATGTTTTATATAATCGGTGCATCTCTCCCAGTTCGTGCATTTAGCATTTATATGCCCAATGCAATGTCATCCTTCTTACCAGTATCCGAAATGCTTTCTTCTGATTGTCTGTTAGGTATTTTTTAGAAGAATAAGAATGGCTCGTGATCCTAGTATGGAGGAGGTGGCAGGATCGTGACACATGGAGAGAAGTGAAGTGGGATTCTGCCACGTGGGCTAAGGCCTTTAAGCGGGAATAATGGAAAGCACACGCCTGTCCTCTGATGCTCCATAAAAAGCGAATGCTGAGTAGAAGAAAAAACAACAATGAGAACAGAAAAGAGAGGAGAAGGAGAAAGAGAGCCAGCAGAAGCAGAATAGAAAGAAAAATTTCTGAGAGGGAGAAGTGTTCGTGAATGAAAAGATCTACTTCTGTGGAAGCTACATTATCTTTGTTTCTAGAGAATATTATCATTTACTGATCGCTGTGTTTTCAAGTTTTTGTTTGATCATCTTCATTCCATATTGTTACCCTCCACTGTTCGGAGTAAGGGAGAGGTTCTCCAGTTCCCTCCAGTGTCTTGAAGGAAGAGAGGTTCAATCCTCTGGTTGTGTGAGTTACTTGGGAGTAACTGCACAGGGTTCCCTTTGCTGAGTGCAAAAGAAGGGAGATTGTTCTCTGGTGCTCTTCTTCTAGTCGATCAGAAGATTGAGGAGGTTGTTCCTCTATACAAGCTGTTTGGCAGCGGTTGTTACAGACTGAGGCTGCTGTGTGCGACTCAAGTGCAAAGAAGCCTTACTCGATTGAGTAAGGGGTGGACGTAGATTGCAGATAGCAATCGAACCACCTAAAAAATTTGCTGTCTCATTTATGGTTTGGTTGTTTTCGTGTGCTGCTCTCCAACTTCTTGAGACTTTGCTTCTTTGTGGTTGCTTTCTCGATATCACTTCTTCTCTTATCATCTTCGTTGTCTATTTACGTGGCCTTTATCTCTATCGTTTGAGGGGTTAAGAACTTGTGGCTCTGTTTATCGGATTGGGGAGTGATCTATTCATCCCCCCCTTCTATCTCACACTCCGCTGCACGTATCATTTGGTATCAGAGCAGGTTTTCACCATGTGGGCCAACGGTCAGGCTAACCCTAATAGTCCTCGAAGCTTTATGGCTGAGGGACAATCTATCAGTCGTCCTCCTTTCATTGATGGTAACAATTATCCATTCTGGAAAAATAGGATGGAGGTATTCATCAGGGTGCAAAGCCACAAGTTGTGGAGGGTGATCACCACAGGGCCATACGAGCTACCACCGAACGAGGATACATGGACAGATGATCAAGTCAAGCAATCGTCACTCAATTGGACAGCCCTGAACATCATCCAGTGTGCTATACACCCAGACGAATATGCTCGCACCTCAGCATGTAGGACGGCCAAGAAAATGTGGGACGAGCTAGAATTAATCTACGAAGGTACAGCTCAAGTGAGAGCAACAAAGGTAAATCTCCTAACCTCTGAATATGAGATGTTTAAAATGAAATTAGAGGAGACCCTAACTGAGATGTATGCCAAATTGTCTCTGATCATGAATAGTCTTAAGGGGATTGGAAAAGAGATGGCTGATGGAGACGTTGTCAGGAAGATACTTAGATCTCTAACTGTCACGCCCCGACGCGGAATATCGGGACGTACAGTTAGAAATGAGCTGGAAAGAGAGGAACTAATCTAAATATATACAAATGCTAAGAAATGGAAATAACTTATTGACCATTAAACAAAACATAACTGGTACATAATCCTCAAATCAACTCAATACAACTGGGATAACAACTCTAAACCACAATAATATAACTGAAGCACAACACACTCTAAACACAACTAACTGATACACTCAAAACATCACTCCTGCCCTTCCCCATCGGTAAGCGCGTCACCTGAAAAGCCTGGAAAGGGGGGAAACAACAACTATGAGCTAACGCTCAGTAGGAAATAACAGATAGGTATAAGTGATTAGCAGTTTAATTATATTTTCAAAATATCATGCTACAAAGGATAATGCAATAAAAGAGTAATGATGATATAATAAAACAAAATTTAAAGATCTTGCAAGGTCACGAAATATAAAGGAACAGAATGGTAATACTTAAGAGGAATAACAAAGACAAGAATTTACTACAGGAGATAACGATAAAGAGTTGGCCATATCAAGATAATTCAAGTCATGTCAAGCACGTGTGTAGTTTCATTTCCACGTCCAAGTAACAGCAAGTAAGTAACAACAAGTAGAGTATAGAACAGTGAAGAGTGGAAAGTGAAAAGTAGTAGAGAGTAGTGGCCAGTCCTAGATTTAACCCATGTCATAGTACTGGTGCCAAATGCCACACCTAGTCAATCACCTCCCCGGGGGTACACGTAGTGTTCGGGCGCTCCTCCCAGGACTAGACCAAGCCCTTAATTATTTGCCAGGCATTGATTTCTTTGGATCAAAGATCCCACGAATCTAGACTTCCACAATTTATGGCCAGAATTCCAAGGTTTGAACCATGTAGCAATAACAATTTCAAGTAGGAAGGAGATTCATTTCAGAATTTCAAGGTAAGCACCATCATCAAGAAGATTGAAAATCGAATCACAATAAAAGTTAATCATGCTGCGCTACTGTAGTACAGCAGCTATCCAACAAGCTAATCAACATATTAATCCTAATTACCAAGTTAATATGTCAAAGATTATCCATTATCATTTGCATTAATCATTAAGCCAAAAGGAGATTCAAGATGACTAAAGAACAAGCTCACAGGAATGAAATAGCATGCATTACAGAGATTTAGTTACACCATTAACCACTAATTATGTGGGTTTCTATTTAACCAATGTATGAGTCGAAATGAAGATGGTAAACGGCATGTTTTTACACTATGTTTGCAAGTAGGAACCAATGTAAATTGAAATCATAAGGTTTCCAGAATAGGTCACTGGTTCTTCAAAAGTATAGTTTTCAATTGGTCTAAGTTGAATGGGTCGATCCCCTAATGATCCGGATCGATCCACGGGTCGAAAAATGATGAAAACTAGGTTTCTGGTACATGGGTCGACCCCTGGGGTCGACCCATGAAAAATTGGGGTCTGTCTGCTGGATGAGTCGACCCCTGGGGTCAACCCCCTCAAATCCAGCAGCATGGGTCGACCCATTGGGTCGACCCTCGGGCTGGCCTTTGCTGCTGGGGCATGGGTCGACCCCTGGGGTCGACCCCTGCAAGCCCAGAAAAGGCCGGGGCCTCCAAAAAACATGTAAACTTACCCATTTGAGGTCCAATCTAGTTGAAATCAAAACCCCATGCTATAGGAATCTTACTAGACATATGAGGGTCATAATACATGAGTTTTAAAGCACGAATTTCATCAGAAACCCACTTAATCACAACCGATTCTATGAAGAACACAAGAAGACCTAATTCTTGACATACTTCCACTAAATCTAAAAATTCTCCCAACATACACAACGGAATTTGGGGATTTTGGTGTCAAAAGAAAGCTAACAAGCTACTGATTACATTCATGTATATTGATTAGAAGTTTGACTGTTATAACCTACCTCAAATCAGAGAAAGACTTCGAAACCCTAGAATGAAGAATAAGCTTGACAATAGCTCACAAAAAGCTTGATATCTCCACGGATACCTAATGAAATTTGGGGCTTTCAGTCCCATTGGATAGCTCTCGTCGAGCTGATCAAGATACTATATTTACAAGTCTCAATTGGTTAAGGGTACCTACCTTAATCGACGGATTAAAGGGCTGGAGATGAAGAACGATGAACTACCAACACCCTCCACCAAAACGACGAATGCTCCCAGATCTGGACTCCTCGTCGCCTGACCCAGCTACCAAATGAAACTAGAGTCGAAAAGCTACATTTCTATAGGTCATGGGGCTTCTGGAGCCTTTGGAGTTGGGAGTATTTGGCGCTGCAAGTTTCGTGTTAGAAATGGCGCCGGAATCCTTGACTCGACCAAATCTATGTCGGCAGCACGTTTTAGGGCTAGGTTTACCTCAAATTGATTGAGGGTAAATGTTCCTTACCTCATGGCCTTCCATTTGCCCTTGATTTCAGATCATTTGGTTGAGTAATAAGGTCGAATTTCACGTTTTAAGTTATGATTAGGTAAAGGGTAGGTGAAAGTCAAATTGAAGATTAATCCTCTAATTAGACAAGGTTACGTAATTAATTTGGGTCAAGTCCAAAAGATAAAATTGCTATAAAAATGATCTTTTACCCAATTACTATTTTTACAGATTTTTCTAAGGTAGTCGAATTTTATAGGTTCTATTTTTTAATGAATTAAATATTAATATTTCGAAATTCAAACATTAATCCATTTTAATTCAATTTTCAATTAATAAAAGCTCAATAAAACTTAATAAATAATCGGGGTATTACACCCTCCCCTACTTAAAGAATTTGGTCCTCCAAATTCACTGCACTATATACGGAAAGTAGGGAAAAGATAGATCACCTAGAATAGGTCGGGATACCGCTTCCGCATAGTATCTTCCGATTCCCAAGTAGCTTCTTCGGTTCCACGCCGACTCCACTGAATATTGACCATCGGTATAGACCGATTCCGAAGTTGCTGCTGTTTCCGGTCTAGAATCTTGATAGGTTTTTCTTCATAGTCAAATCTTCCTTTAACTCAAAATCTACATGTTGAATGATGTGAGTGGGATCGTACACATATTTCCGTAACATAGACACATGGAAAATATTATGTACGCCAGATAACTGAGGTGGTAATGCCAGCCTGTAAGCAACTTCTCCCACTCTATCTAGGATCTCGAATGGACCAATATACCTCAGACTCAGCTTGCCATGAATGCCAAATCTTCGAATCCCTCTCGAAGGAGAGACTTTCAGAAACACATGCTCGCCAACTTGAAATTCTAATGCTCTTCTCCTTGTGTCGGCATAACTCTTCTATCTTGACTGAGCCACTTGTTACTGGTCTCGGATAACACGGATGTTCTGTGATGATTCTGAAACAAGATCCGGTCCAAGCCATTGCTTCTCGCCCACCTCATCCTAACACAACGGGGAACGACAGCTTCTTCCATACAAAGCTTCAAATGGAGCCATTTGTATGCTGGATTGGTAACTGTTGTTGTAGGCGAATTCAATCAATGCCAAGTGATTACTCCAACTGCCTCCGAAATCAATCATGCAAGCTCGCAACATATCTTCCACTATCTGGTTGGTTCTTTCAGTCTGTCCATCTGTCTGTGGATGAAAAGCAGTACTGAAATTCAGACGAGTACCAAGAGACTCTTGCAGTCCCTTCCAGAAATGTGAAGTAAATCTCGGGTCTCTATCAGACACAATGCTGACAGGTATACCATGGAGCCTTACCACTTCCTTCAAATATAAAGCAGCCAATACATCAACTGTCCACTTGGACTTAATAGGTAAGAAATGAGCTGATTTTGTCAAGCGATCGACGATCACCCATATCGCATCAAATCCACCATGAGTCTTAGGTAGACCCATAATGAAATCCATGCCAATGCTTTCCCACTTCCATTGGGGTATGTCGAGTGGTTTCAACTTTCCTGCCGATCTGAAATGTTCAGCCTTAACTTGTTGACAAACCAGACATCTACTCACGAAATCTGCAATTTCCCTTTTCATATTTGGCCACCAAAAGGACCTTTTCAAATCCTTGAACATTTTAGTGCCTCCAGGATGAATAGTGTATTTGGATCTATGTGCTTCCTCCAGAATCTTGTTCTTTAACTCAGCTTCATCAGGCACACAAGTTCTACCCTGGAATAATAATCTTCCATCGTCAGCCACCATGAAGTCGGGTCTGCTGCTCAAACTTCCCTTGATCTCAACCAGCTCGGGATCATTATCTTGCAAGGATTTGATCTCCATCAATAATTCGGGCTTATGTCGAATCTATGTAATTATAACCCGATAATTATCAACATTTAGATCCAGGCTAGCTAACTGTTCCAATAGCCTCTACTCTTGTAACATGAGACTTGATAATTTAGCCACAGGCTTCCGGCTTAATGCATCTGCCACCATATTGCCTTTACCAGGATGATATTCAATCGAGAAGTCGAAGTCCTTCAAGTACTCCAACCATCTTCTCGGCCTCATGTTCAGTTCTTTCTGAGAAAATAAACACTTCAAACTCTTATGATCTGAAAATACTGTGAATGTTTCTCCATACAAGTAATGCCTCCAAATTTTTAAGGCGAATACAACTGCTGCAAGTTCCAAGTCATGAACAGGGTAATTCTCTTCGTGCTTCTTCAGCTGCCTAGAAGAATAAGCAATCACCTTACCATGCTGCATGAGTACACAGCCTAAGCCAATACCAGAAGCATCGGTATAGACCACGAAACCACCGTCGCTAGAAGGTAAAGCCAATACGGGTGCAGTAGTGAGGCAATCCTTCAATGTTTGAAAGCTCTGCTGACATTCCTCGGACCATTCAAACTTTTTGTCTTTGCGGGTCAATCGAGTGAGAGGTACCGCAATCTTGGAGAAGTCTTGAATAAATCTCTCATAATAGCTTGCCAGGCCTAGGAAGCTTCTCACTTCGGTCACTGTAGTAGGCTGATCCCAGTTCCTTACTGCCTCCACTTTCAAAGGATCAACTAAAATACCTTCTTTGGTGATGATATGTCCTAAGAAGGACACTTCTTGCAGCCAGAAATCACATTTACTGAATTTAGCATATAGTTGATGATCTTTCAATATCTGTAATGCCATCCTCAAATGTTCGGCATGCTCTTCTTCAGTCTTGGAATAAATTAGTATGTCGTCAATGAATACCACGACCCATTGATCAAGATAAGGCCGGAATGCATTATTCATTAACTGCATGAAAGCTGCTGGTGCATTCGTTAGACCAAAAGGCATAACGACAAACTCAAAATGACCAAACCTGCTGCGGAAAGCCGTTTTATAAATATCATCTTCCTTAATCCTCAGCTGATGATATCCAGATCGAAGATCGATCTTAGATAAATAATGTGCTCCCGCTATCTGGTCGAATAATTCGTCAATCCTTGGCAATGGGTATTTATTCTTGATAGTTAGCTGGTTCAGTTGCCGATAATGGATGCATAATCTCATCGAACCATCCTTTTTCCTGACGAATAATACAGGAGCTCCCCAAGGTGAAGTACTCGGACGAATAAAGCCCTTCTCGAGTAATTCCATCAGCTGTTGCTTTAATTCCCTTAGCTCCGCAGGGGACATACGGTAAGGAGCTCTAGAAATAGGGGACGCGCCAGGAACAATATCAATGGAGAAGATAACTTCCCGCTCAGGCGGAAGTCCTGGTAGTTCCTCCGGAAAGACTTCGGAGAATTCTCGGACAATAGGAGTGTCCTTTATCTCAACTTGCTGTTTCGGTGTAGCATGGACAAAGGCTAGAAAAGCCTCGCAACCTCGCCTCATCAGCTTGTCGGCTCGAAGAGAAGAGATGAGCGATACGGGGTTATGGTGCTTGATCCCCGTAAAAGATAAACCAGAATGTCAAGTAAAAGTCACTGAGCTAGAACTGCAGTGAACACTGGCCTCATGCTTGGCCAACCAATCTGCTCCAAGGATTACATCATAATCCTTCATATCCATGCAAAGTAAGTCGGCTGGAAAGTTCCGTTCATCAATAATAACCTTACTAGAAGGATAGTAATATTGAATAGCCGCTCCAGAACCAATAGGAGTTGATATAACCAATGGAGAATTCATCATAATAGGTTCGACAGATAACGACTTCGCAAATTTCTGAGAAATAAAAGAATGCGTTGCACCAGTATCAAAGAGAACAAATGCAGGCTTGTCGATTATAGTAAGGGTACCTTCGACGAGTCTGCCATCATCAAAAATCCCAGTTTCATCCACATGTAAAGCTTGGAGCCTTCCTTGCGGCTTCTTGATAACTTGAGGTTTTGCCGGTGTAGCTTGTTCCGATAGAAGAGGGCAGTCAGGGATACGGTGTTCCCTACTCCCACATCGTAAACACGCACCTATCTTGCGCCAGCATTCCTCCATCTTATGACCTGGACGATCACAATACTTGCACTTGCACTTGAATGGAACAATAGGGCCAGGTTTCTTCTCTACATTTCTTGGCATCTTGCCTTTCCACGTTCCCGATCCGATCCACGAACTAGACCCACTCATGGGCCTCTTTTTGCTAGTGCCAAATCCAGGTCTAGGATTTGGTTGTTCCTTCTTCATGCCTTGCCCACGGATCCTCTCCGTCATTTCTAAGGTATCTTCTAGAACTTGTGCCTTTCTCACCATCTCAGAATAAGTAGAGATCTCCATCGACGCCAGTTGATTGATGTAGTGAAGCTTCAACCCGTTGAGGAATCGCTTAGCTTTCATCTTTTCTATGGAGATAAGGTGAGTAGCATAGCGCGAAAGCCGAGAGACCTGTGCTTCATATTCGGCCACCGATAAGCTTCGCTGCTTTAGAGCCGCGAACTCCGCCGCCTTCTTCTCTTGTACACGATCGGAAAAATATTTGTCGTTGAAGAATTCCTCAAACTCTTCCCATGTGACTTGTTGATCGCCTAGAGTTGCCTTGATGGAATCCCACCAAGTACGCGCGTCCCGCTCCAATTGGAAGGTAGAAAGAAGGACACGCTCTTGGTCGGTGCATTGCATGACTTCAAAAATTCTCCCCATTTCGTTGAGCCAATGCTCGGCCTCGTCGGGGTTAGTCGAACCAGCAAATCTTGGCGGGTTCATTCCTCGAAAGTTCCGGTATAAGTCACCGGTGCCATGACCTGCTGCTCCAGCTTGAGCTACCTGATGTAATGCCTGAGTCAGGCCTTGAACCGTGCGCTGCAGGTTCCTCCATTCAGCACGTTCGGCTGCCATCTACACGAGAAATAGATTACTTAGGTCCAATAAAATAGATAATAACACGATTAAGGAACGAACTTAACCCAAGTTTCTACCCAATCTCACCAGGTCAGGTTCTAGACTTTAACCAGGTTAGAGGTCCAATGCACCTAAACACGACCAAAAACTCGGTACCTGGCGGAGCCAATCGGTCCGAAGACCACTCGCGCAAGTATACGACCTTCCCGATAGGCGTAGCCTAACGTTCGGACAACACCTTTTGATATACCGATTATTGGGATGCAATGCAAGAAAACCTAAACTTAGGGAACCTAGGAATATGAAACCTAGGGCTCTGATACCAACTAAACTGTCACGCCCCGACGCGGAATATCGGGACGTACAGTTAGAAACGAGCTGGAAAGAGAGAGAACAAATCTAAATATATACAAATGCTAAGAAATGTAAATAACTTATTGACCATTAAACAAAACATAACTGGTACATAATCCTCAAATCAACTCAATATAATTGGGATAACAACTCTAAACCACAATAATATAACTGAAGCACAACACACTCTAAACACAACTAACTGATACACTCAAAACATCACTCCTGCCCTTCCCCATCGGTAAGCGCGTCACCTGAAAAGCCTGGAAAGGGGGGAAACAACAACTATGAGCTAACGCTCAGTAGGAAATAACAGATAGGTATAAGTGATTAGCAGTTTAATTACATTTTAAAAATATCATGCTACAAAGGATAATGCAATAAAAGAGTAATGATGATATAATGAAACAAAATTTAAAGATCTTGCAAGGTCACGAAATATAAAGGAACAGAATGGTAATACTTAAGAGGAATAACAAAGACAAGAATTTACTACAGGAGATAACGATAAAGAGTTGGCCATATCAAGATAATTCAAGTCATGTCAAGCACGTGTGTAGTTTCATTTCCACGTCCAAGTAATAGCAAGTAAGTAACAACAAGTAGAGTATAGAACAGTGAAGAGTGGAAAGTGAAAAGTAGTAGAGAGTAGTGGCCAGTCCTAGATTTAACCCATGTCATAATACTGGTGCCAAATGCCACACCTAGTCAATCACCTCCCCGGGGGTACACGTAGTGTTCGGGCGCTCCTCCCAGGACTAGACCAAGCCCTTAATTGTTTGCCAGGCATTGATTTATTTGGATCAAAGATCCCACGAATCTAGACTCCCACAATTTATGGCCAGAATTCCAAGGTTTGAACCATGTAGCAATAACAATTTCAAGTAGGAAGGAGATTCATTTTAGAATTTCAAGGTAAGCACCATCATCAAGAAGATTGAAAACCGAATCACAATAAGAGTTAATCATGCTGCGCTACTGTAGTACAGCAGCTATCCAACAAGCTAATCAACATATTAATCCTAATTACCAAGTTAATATGTCAAAGATTATCCATTATCATTTGCATTAATCATTAAGCCAAAAGGAGATTCAAGATGACTAAAGAACAAGCTCACAGGAATGAAATAGCATGCATTACAGAGATTTAGTTACACCATTAACCACTAATTATGTGGGTTTCTATTTAACCAATGTATGAGTCGAAATGAAGATGCTAAACGGCATGTTTTTACACTATGTTTGCAAGTAGGAACCAATGTAAATTGAAATCATAAGGTTTCCAGAATAGGTCACTGGTTCTTCAAAAGTATAGTTTTCAATTGGTCTAAGTTGAATGGGTCGATCCCCTAATGATCCGGATCGATCCACGGGTCGAAAAATGATGAAAACTAGGTTTCTGGTACATGGGTCGACCCCTGGGGTCGACCCCTGAAAAATTGGGGTCTGTCTGCTGGATGGGTCGACCCCTGGGGTCGACCCCCTCAAATCCAGTAGCATGGGTCGACCCATTGGGCCGACCCTCGCGCTGGGCCAAATGGGTCGACCCCAGGGGTCGACCCTCGGGCTGGCCTTTGCTGCTGGGGCATGGGTCGACCCCTGGGGTCGACCCCTGCAAGCCCAGAAAAGGCCGGGGCCTCCGGAAAACATGTAAACTTACCCATTTGAGGTCCAATCTAGTTGAAATCAAAACCCCATGCTATAGGAATCTTACTAGACATATGAGGGTCATAATACATGAGTTTTAAAGCACGAATTTCATCAGAAACCCACTTAATCACAACCGATTCTATGAAGAACACAAGAAGACCTAATTCTTGACATACTTCCACTAAATCTAAAAATTCTCCCAACATACACAACGGAATTTGGAGATTTTGGTTTCAAAAGAAAGCTAACAAGCTACTGATTACATTCATGTATATTGATTAGAAGTTGGGCTGTTATAACCTACCTCAAATCGGAGAAAGACTTTGAAACCCTAGAATGAAGAACAAGCTTGACAGCAGCTCACAAAAAGCTTGATATCTCCACGGATACCTAATGAAATTTGGGGCTTTCAGTCCCATTGGATAGCTCTCGTCGAGCTGATCAAGATACTATATTTACAAGTCTCAATTGGTTAAGGGTATCTACCTTAATCGATGGATTAAAGGGCTGGAGATGAAGAACGACGAACTACCAACACCCTCCACCAAAACAACGAATGCTCCCAGATCTGGACTCCTCGTCGCCTGACCTAGCTACCAAATGAAACTAGAGTCGAAGAGCTACATTTCTATAGGTCATGGGGCTTCTGGAGCCTTCGGAGTTGGGAGTATTTGGCGCTGCAAGTTTCGTGTTAGAAACGGCGTCGGAATCCTTGACTCGACCAAATCTATGTCGGCAGCATGTTTTAGGGCTAGGTTTACCTCAAATTGATTGAGGGTAAATGTTCCTTACCTCGTGGCCTTCCATTTGCCCTTGATTTCAGATCATTTGGTTGAGTAATAAGGTCGAATTTCACGTTTTAAGTTACGATTAGGTAAAGGGTAGGTGAAAGTCAAATTCAAGATCAATCCTCTAATTAGACAAGGTTACGTAATTAATTTGGGTCAAGTCCAGAAGACAAAATTGCTATAAAAATGATCTTTTACCCAATTACTATTTTTACAGATTTTTCTAAGGTAGTTAAATTTTATAGGTTCTATTTTCTAATGAATTAAATATTAATATTTCAAAATTCAAACATTAATCCATTTTAATTCAATTTTCATATAATAAAAGCTCAATAAAACTTAATAAATAATCAGGGTATTACACTAACCCTTTCATGGCATACAAAAGCCACTGTGATAGAAGGGTCAAGGGATCTGACGACTACGACTGTCACCGAACTCATAAGATCCCTTATGACGTATGAGATGAACATTAAAAGGAATGGTGAGGGAAGCGACAGAAAGAACAAGAATATTACCGTCAGGACGTCCCGCAGCAAGGGACGTAGCAGTCGCGGGAGTAGTAGTTGCGAGTCTGATGGATTGTCAGATCTCGACCAAGAGGAGCAAGCAATGCTTACTCACCGATTCAGAAAATTCTTAAGGTCTAAGGGAAAGACCTCCAGGAGGAAGAAGTCATACCCTTCTGGTAAGAACTTCGATTCCATCAATGACAAAGATAGGAGTACTAAGAGAATTACATGTTTTCATTACAGGAAACCCAGACACATGAAAGGGGACTGCCCTGATCTTCAGAAGAAAGGTCCCAACCCTCAGAAGAAGAGCTCGAAAGTGCAGAAGAAGAAGCCACAGGCAATGGTCTGCACCTGGAGCGATGAGGAAGAGGATCCGAAAGAGAATTCCTTAGAGGAGGATGAAGAAGGAATTTGCCTGATGGCAAACAGCGAAGAGGAGGTAACAAATATTTTTGAGAATTTCTCTATCGATGATTGGGAAGATGCCTATGCAGAACTGTTACATAAGTTCAATTCACTTAGTAAAGAGCATAGGGTTCTGAAGAGAAAATTCAATACCAATGTTGAAGAACAAACACAAATCTCTAAGGAAAATTAGAAACTAAAAGAAGAATTAGAAGAAATGACTTCTCTGGAAAAGGAGAATGAAAAGCAAACCCTTGAGAACCAGGAAGTTCACACACAGCTCAACCAACTCAAGATTAAATTTGAAGAATGTCTGAATGAAAATAGTGTGATCACAGAGAAGTATAAAGCTGTTAAGAAAGTCAACTCTGAACTCTTGAAAAATTGTGAGTCTATGCAAAGAGAGTTAGAGGACAAACAAAAAGTTTTAGAAAAAATTGTTCAAGGAAAATCGAATCTGGATTCTATACTAGGTACAAGGGTTAATTTCAACACGAAGGGTTTAGGCTATAACCCATCCAACAAGAGACCATTTCAGTTTAAGACTACCACCTTCTGCCCAGAAAAGGGAAAAGAAAAGCTGGACACTCCATCCAGCTCAAACAGAAACCAGAGTGTTCAATGTCCAAAAGAAAATTTAACAAACAATGCTGAACGATCATCTAAAATAGGAATGAATTTTGTGAAAAACTTCACTAAGCCCATTCGCCAGAACATAAGTAGTAGCTGGACCAAGGAAATGAATCAGAATAAAAGTTGGAACTACTACAAAAGAATGGGTCCTGACAAGAGTTACTGGAGAAACAACACTCATCCTCAAAAATTTGTTAATCAACAAGCTCACAGGAGATACCCCAGGGATGAGAAACCTAATAACTGGAATAGATTTCATTTCTCCAGACCAGCTGGACATACCTCCACTCACAACTTTAATAGACCAGAAATTAAGGTGCAAGAGAAAACCAAGTTGAGACAATTCTGGATCCCTAAAAATCTACTTAAAGATTTGAATGATGTCTTTGGACCCAACTCATCTTGGGTTCCGAACTACTTTGCTTGATTTTGCTTGTGTAGGTGTGCCTGGTGTGAGCGACGTCACGTGGTTTGAGGAGCGAAGAAGACGCGGAGCGCACGGGCTCCTCTTGTTTACTGCAACACAGAAATAAGAGAAAAGAGAAGGGGCCACCACGGAAGATTGCTCCGGCGAGACGAGCAGGACAAATGTATTATAGCAAGATATGGGGGTTAAACGGCCATAGCGGGAAGTGACTCGCCGCGGCCTCGGGGGGATGGGAATGGTGCAGAAATCAAATAGCAAGAATTGAAACGGCCATTGGGGAAGTGACTCGCCGCGGCCTCGAGAATATGAGCAGATAAGAATATAACAGAATATAAGGAGAATATAAAGAACGGGAATTTAAACGGCCATTGGGGAAGTGACTCGCCGCGACCTCGAGAATATGAATAGATAAGAATATAACAAAATATAAAGAGAATATAAGAACGGGAATTTAAACGGCCATTGGGGAAGTGACTCGCCGCAGCCTCAAGAATATGAGCAGATAAGAATATAACAGAATATAAAGAGAATATAAGAACGGGAATTTAGACAGCCATTGGGGAAGTGACTCGCCGCGGCCTCGAGAACATGATGTGATCGCTAGGGGCCAAAAGACCCCAAAATAAAGAAAGTGATCGCGCCTACCTCAAGAGCGGGAGATGGCAGATTACTTCTTCCTCCCCCTTCGGCCGGCCGATGGAGAGGGCTTTCCTTGGGTACCCTTGTAAAACAACGATAAATAAATAACGAGTGGATTAGAAAGATGAAGGTGTAGTATTCAAATCCTTGCGATAAAAATAACGAAATGATGGCAAGAAACACACCTGGTTGGTGTTGTCTTTTGAACCCCTCTCGGATACGAGTAGGTGGAAAATACTTATGATGAATGGCGATTATGCCGACGTAGGAATAGAAAAAAGACTCCCTTACAAGGGGGATGGAGGATGCGATATGATGAATGCAAGATAACTATGAAAGAAAAGGAGAGAGTGGGTTATTCGATGGCCGATAGTGAGATCCGGCGGAGCTTCGGTAGCGTAGGGACGACGTGGAAGTACGGTGGACGAGGACAACCTTCCTCCTCCGAGCGCGGGCACCCGAGAAGTCAGCAGAACCTCCACCTACAAAAGACCCCACGGGTTAGAAATGACTCCGGTAGCCTCTGGGCTCCGACAGCCTATCGGATATCTTAGAAGCTCCTCCAGAACTAAGGGGGTGGGCCTCTATTTATAGAGCTCCGGAGGATGGAGGCGTCCAGGACCCTGGACACCTCTATCAGGGCCGGAGTAATATTTTATTCTATTTTTATTCATTTTTTTCAAATATTTTCGTGGAGGCGTCCAGGGTCCCGGACGCCTCAATAAGGTCCATCGAACTCCACCAAAAGTCGCACGCAGTTTGGCACAACGCGTGGTTTTGTGAGCGGCGCCTCGTGATTCAGAAATGGGCGAGTCCAGTTGTCTGGACGCTTCCACAATTGGCTTTTTTCACACACGACAAATCGTCGGACGGTGGGCGGGCCCGGTGGGCAAGTTGATGGAGGCGTCCAGGGTCCTGGACGCCTCCAAAAAAATATATGACCCTGGACGCCTCCAAAAAAAATATTTTTTATTTTTGTTTTGTTTTTATGCCAAAGCTGGCATTTTTATATTTTTTATATTTTTTTTCATAGAGGCGTCTAGGGGCCTGGACGCCTCCATTAATATATCATTTTTTATGTATTTTTGGTCTTAAGAAATAAATTAAAGTAATGGAGGCGTCCAGGAGACTGGACGCCTCTATTAAGACCCCCCCGGGGCAGCTCCCCGACAGGCACCCTTCCTGGTTCCGGAATTTTTTTGGCGTGTCTGAATGGTGTTGATGCCGTCCGAATGCTGCAACGAGACGATTCCGGATGCTGAAAAGGGCGGAAGAAGACTCAAGAAAAGGAAGCACTTGAGCGATTCAAAATGCGTAAGCCGTCGCGAGGCGTCGTATAGTAATATGAGACTTTCTCAAGAGACGTCAGGAATGGCGTGTCTACAGCTGCCCCGCCTTGGCGTCTGCTTTGCAAGGGAGCGACACGTAGTGGAAGGGTATCGAAGTGGAGTGAAATGAAGTGGGAGCAGACTGATAAGTTGATGCCAAGGTGTGATGAGCCACGTTTTTGACGTTACTGTATGGAATCTTTCCTGAAGTTTCAATGAGGTGACCTTGAAGAAGGTCTTTCAAATATTGACGATTGCTTGGACGGCGATCAAATAAGGGAGGGTGAGATGTGTGCTCAGGCATGAAAAATATAGGAGACCAACTTCTCGGTGTGAAAGTACCTGGGTCATAAACCCCAGGATTCACCTTTGGTGAGCGGTTACCAGCCAATGTGGAAGTGTTGCGGCCAAGGTGGGTCAAACAAGGTAAAAAGTAAAGAAATATCTGAGAGTCTGTCCAAACAAGGGTCTCCTTTGGAAGAGCAGCGTAGGGCCGTTTCAAAGAAACTCGGTATTTCATTCGGAGTGGAATGTCTCATATTTGTAGGAATTGAAACACAACGGCTTTCACAATCGAATCACTTGAATGATCTTCTGCAATAAATCAAAGTCCTATATGAATGTATGCTGGTTTGAATAAAAATTTAAAACACACTAAAATAGAAAATAGCCAAGGATAATATTGTCAACTTGTTAAGAATGGGTCAGGATACCGATCCGGTGAGCCGACACTGAGCTGGGGCCCGTTTATCCACGCATCAACTCACTGAATGGAACCGTCGTCCCCATGTTACCACAAATTAACGGCCGATCCGTACAACCCAAATTCTTCTAGGATCATCACCATTTTTGTTGAAGGGGAACTCAAATCCCAGATTCGTTCGGGCCGCAAGGCCCTTGACATATTCTAGTAGCGTAGGTATCATATACTATGATGCGTGACAAGGTGGGACCAACAAATGAAAGGTGGGACAGGAGACAGGACAAAGACGTCCGTTAGTAAAACCTGCACAGACCAGCAAAGGTTAGCAACATCAGAAAGTAGCAGAATCATAGCAGAATCGCACCACAGTACAAAGGAGATCCAGACAAAATCCTGACAACTGACCATTGACGTGACATGTTCCGTCCTGTAGTGCCCTACCCTTCCTATAAGTATCTCCCTTAGGCTAGTTCCTCCAAATGCACCAAGGAGAGTTTTGGAAGCTCAGGAGGAAAAGGAGAGGAGAATCTAGAGATTTCAGGATGGAAGGAGAGTCTTCCCGCGTTATGAGGAGGAGCAGGCCTAGCAGCGAGATCAGGCAACTCTCCAACCTCGAGGGTCATCTGAGTGGGACGATCATGTCGCATATGGTAAGCTGATTCATTTCAAATTTCTCCACGTGAACCTTCTTCTTACTTCCTTCCTTTCTTCTTCTTTCTTTTCTCTTCCAGCCATATCCACTCTTCCCAGGCCCGAGGAAGTTTCCAAACTGCCATGGCTTTCAAAGCTAACTTCCAACATCTCCATCGGCATGAGTGCCATACTCTCGAGGTGGCATCTTCAGGGGCTCCTTATTCACGCCAAACACTACGAGAAGATTCGTATGGATAGAGCGGCTATGGGCGCACTAGTGGAGATCTGGCATCCTGTTGACACCTTGAAAATGAGCAAGGGCTGAAACAGAATTGAAGAGAAGATCAGACCAACAGTGAAAGATCAATGATGAAGCTCGTCAACCATCTACCCGACTGAAGCCTTTCCCAGCCAAGCTGATGTCCGGTGCCATTGTCAGTCAGACGGCGGCACTGATGAAGTCGCAGTCACCTGACTGATGATACCTCCTATCACACCTCAATAAGAGCTGTATTACTGCCTCGTGTGAGAATCCACAGGTAACATGTCAGAGTAAGTCAGATGTCGGCTTATTGACAGATGCGATATGAGCAAAGATAAAGATGAAGCCAAAATCAGCAAATAAAGATTGTGAAGGCTTCTACAAAGTCAGAACAAAAGAAGAGTCTCTACAGACTATACACTTGGCTGAAGTCTTTTCAGGCTAAAGCTGATGTCCGGTCTTGTCACCGTTCAGGTGACGATATCGATGAAATGATGTCCGACTTTGTCATCATTCAGATGGCAATGCCGATGAAACCCCAGTCTACCAACTGATGAAAATCTATGAATGATCTCAATAGAAACTGTGTCACCAATGGAGGGCCTTCTCGGGTTCCGATCTATTTGAAGGACCAATAAAAGCCGAGGTATATGTGAAGTCTAAAAACCCCTAAATGGGCCTATAAAAGTGGCGCCGGGATCCCCTTTGTCGAATCCCAAGAGCGGCGTCGGGAAGCTGGAGTCCCACGCGCCGGGAAGTCTTCCTTCGATTGAGGCGCACCGGGACAGGCCTGTCGATAAGATACCAAGGAGAGATATATAACCCCCTTTCCCCTCGATTAAAGAGGAAACAGCGGAGAAGAAGAAGAAAAAGCCACAAAAAAAAGAGAAGAGAGTAGAGCCTGTAATCTGATCCGAGAGAAGGAGAGGCAGAAGGGCCAAAGAAGAAAAGAGAGAAGAGAGAAAGCAGAGAGGAGGGTTCGAAGCCTGATTGAAGGTGGGCAACGGGGAGGGAGAGGAGTCAATGCTCCGCCCTCCCCTCCCTATTTCTGTAGTTCACTCGCCTAATTTCGATTGCTTCTACTTCTTCCTCTTCTGATGTATTCCGCGTTATGATAGCCAGTTTTCACACCGCTAGAATAAGGCATAGTCTTCTTATATCTTCTTCTATGTACTCCCTCTGATGTGCGGATGTAATTGCAATGTTCTAATATATGAACGCTACGGGCCGCAGTTGCCGCCTGCTGTTGTTTTTCTCCGAAGCTCTGCTGCCATCCCCTTATATCTTCTCTTAGATGCCGTAGCATGTCATCCCCTCCCCAGTCTGATCATCGGTCTGCCGCTGCGCTGGGTTTTCAAATGCTTTCTGTGCTTATTCCAGAGTCAGGGACAGACCATCCCTTGGCCTCCGGGATAAGGCAAAGCTATACAATGACCGAGGTTTATGATACTCCGGAGTTCTAGATGCTTATATTCTTTCTATTAGCATTGTCAAAATGACCTCTGGGTCTAGAGACAGCCATCTCTTGGCTCCTAGGGTGATGAACGACCACATCAAATCCGTCCCCGGGCTCTGCATAATATTGGTGACAGGGGTTCTCTAGACCTTGGTCTTCCCTAATTCCTCCTCGATCCTGATGTTTCTATAACGCCCAAACCTAATCCAGTTCAAATTTGATGCCCTGATCCATTCTAATCCCACAGAATCCACCTACCTTATCCTGAATCGTCAAGAAACCCAAAACAGGGTACTGTAAAACTCTGAAACTCATCCCAGCGCCCTCACCCATCTCGGCCCCATGCACAGTAAAAGGGGTGAATAGTTCTCGACGCAAGGCTTCTGGCACCGAGAACCCCACCCCTGGCCTTCTTACCTTCACGCCGGGAACCTCTCCATATTGGCCGCGCCGGGAACCCCCCTGGCTGCTTTGCCATAGCGCCGGGAAGCCCATCCTCTGGCCTTCTCCCCTGCGCACCGGGAACCCCCTTTGAGCAATTCCTCCTCGCGCTGGGAAGCCAGCGCCGGGAACTCCCTGGCCTTCTCTTCATCGCGCCGGGAACCTGGCCTCCTTGCCCTTGCGCCGAGAGCCCCCCCTGACTCTCTTGCCTTCGCGCCGGGAACTTCATTCCCAAGCCAGTTGCGCCGAGAGCTTGCCCTGTCACCCAATGGAGTCTTCGACCCCTTGGTCAGACCTATCCAGGAGTGCCCATGAGTCACCAGCACCGTCCGGGGGATAAATCAAAGGGAGCCAGACTCCTTTATGTTCCACTGATCCGCGTCGGATTTATGAGCAACCCCTTTAGCTAAGGTGAGCTCTGCCACTGCATGAGTGTCACCGGCTCCTATAAGGGAAGAGTCAAACATTGCCCGAGGGCATACATGTGCAATGTGGGAGGTTCGCTCCCTCCTTTTCTTGGCTTTCATCCCGGCACTCCGTGGGTGATAGCCTATTCTCCCCTGGGCATAATCCAGATTATGGGGAGGTGCTGCCGAAATGTCGATCGATGTTTTAACCCCGATAAGTCCCGGGAGGTGCACATCACACACCCCCCCCCGTCCGGCTCAATCTTCCGGGGAATATGAATACTGCGAGGCCCTTGGCTGGATGAGAAATATGAAAGGGGACATCTCCCCGATGATGGTCCGGACCCCGTCCCGCCACTGCGTGGACGGTGTCCTATTCCTACCCGGCACGACCCACATAAGAGGTGGTCATGTCGGTGTAGTAATCTGCTGTGCACTAAATTATCTTCCCAGAATAACAAGACCTTCAATATCACACACTGTTATTTTCTTTTTATTACCACCCCGAGTGGCCTCCTATTTTGGCGTTTAATCAAGGGTTGTCCTTCTTAGGAAGGGCGTAATTAACGTCATAGCCTTTATGGTATGGCAGACTTTTGGTCCCGACTCGGACTTCACAACCGACTGATTGAGTCAGATCGAGCGCATAATAAAATTGTCACCCCGGTGACTGGCACACCAATAATAAAATAAATAATAAACAATTAAATAAATATAAAATAATAAAATCCGCGTCCACAAGTCTGGCACGCCCGGTGGGACTTAGTCTCCCTTCATCTCTACGCCAAAATAGGAGGCCCGTGGGGCCCGCCCTCAAATTTCTAATTCTGTGTGTTTTCTCCATTTTCAGGAAGCTAGGATGACGGCTGGAATCATGTCTGTATGCTTTGGCCAGCAAGCAGTCGAGGCGCATGTTCGAGAAGGCTACCTGGCGGTACCTCTTTCATTCGAATCGATGCCGCCTGCTGTCGGAATGCCCAATTGGCTGGGCCTCATTTTCACTGATTTGCTCGAGATTGACAACCAGGCGCCAAAAGCTGTTGTCGAGACGTCGCTGCAAGCTACCGGTCCCAAGAAGAACCCGGTGAGGAAGGATATTCCTGGGGTCGTGTCCTGCTTTGTCCATCACGAGGCAAGGTGAAGCACACCCTCTGCTGCTATCGGAAAGGGAAGAAGATCAGACCGGAGAACCCGATCTATTGCTGCGGGTCGTCGGATGTCCAACTCAGGAAAGATGATGCTCATTGGAGATATCTGGGCAAACCTCAATGGTTGCCCAAGGGAGGTCAAGCCAGATGTGATCGTCCCAATGGTACCCACCACCAATAGGTTCCGAGTACTGGCTGCTGGGAGGGCCGACATGGAACATAGAGATAGAAGGCCACTGGCACCAAAGCTGCCCAGATTCAGGCAGATCTGGCGGCCGAAGAAAATCCAGAGCTGGGCCCCAGCTCAAGATGAAGAAAAAATCTCTGATGCTGCTGTTGCCCGCTTCAGAGCAGGGAGCAGAAGAGGAGAAAGAAAAGATGAAAGAGATGATGTTGCTGTTCACCCCATGGCTCGAGGTAGGAGAGATGAGAAAGAGAATGAAGGAAGAAATATGACTGCTACTCGCCCTAGGATGAAGGGCAGAAGATATGAGGAAAAAGAAGACCGCATGGTCACCCACCCCATGCCAGAGGGCAAAAGATGGGCAAGGAAGAACTATGCCGTTGCCGCCAACCGCCGCCATGATGGTGGCAGAAGACTTAAGAAGGAATGGAAAATGAGAATAAGTGAACCAGTCACTGCTGTTACTCCAAGAAGACCGAGAGCCTGTGCCAGACATGCCGATATATTTAAATACTCCAAGGCCGAGCATCTGACTGCTCAGGTGGCAAGACTGGCTTATCAGCAGAAGGGCCAGGAAAGACTGATGCCCCGACCAGAGCTACAAAGACACAGCCAAGAGGAGATGAAACAAGTGGTTCAAGACTACTTTCACTACCTGGGGAATTCTTCCCTCGGGCAGCGAAGACTATCTCGTGCTTTAGGCACCATAGATGAAGAAGAAGAAGCCTTTCAAGAAGCAATGATCGGAGTCTCCTCCTCCGATTCCAATGATTATGAAGAAAGCCACAGAACTGGGTATGGGATAGAAGACCTGCACAGGCAAGAAGCTGAAGAAAGAATATCGATCTTTGACCGTCTCAAATACCCCGATCAGGTGAGAAGGAAAGTCTACAGGCAGAGGGAAAAGATGCAGATCTTTACCTGCAATATGGTCGGGCTTGTCAAAGGGCAGGATATGTTACCGACACAGCCAGATGAACTGCTCAGGCTGGCAACCAGACCAGGCCCCGTCACAAGGAGAAGTCAGGCGGCCAAAGAAAAAATAAAGACTGATGATGAAGTCCGCAAGATCACCACTATGACAGTTAATGTGGTGACAGCAGAAGATGAAGATAATCCCTTCGTCGATGATGTTGAAGGGACCTCAGAAGAGATACAGATCCCGTCAACCATGGATCCCATGATCTAGATGATGTTTAGAAGATATCAACAAGAGATCAATGCTCTCAGAAGATAGCTAAATGAGAGGCATGAAGCTACACCAGTCTCCAAGCAAGTCGAGCCTGTGGGGCAGACCTCCAGCTCAACAGAAATGGCTATCCCAGCTAATCCTCTCCCGGCCGATAAGGGTAAAGCAACGAGCCAACATGTTCTACAGCAAACAGCAGCTCTGCCCTCTGTGTCTCAGACACAGCCCACCGTGCCCACCTTGCACGCAACGGTGATGACAACTCCTTACAGTCAGCAACAAGCTCACTTCTTCCCGGAAAACATAGATCCAGCCATAGCCCACAAGCTGATGATTGAAAAGATTGTGGAAATGAAGCTATCTGAGAAGACTGGTGAAGATGCTGGTACTTACGATGTGTACAAGGTACTGTATCCTCCCCAGTATGCTGCTAAGAGACTACCGCCAGGCGTCAGTAAGCCGCCGAAGTTTGAAAAATTTAATGGCCAGGGCTCTCCCAGGGAGCACATAGCTTACTATACCACCATTATGGGTGACTTGGCTGCTGATGAAGCTTATCTGTCTAAATTCTTCGGCTCATCCCTCACCGGGATAGCCTTTGAATGGTATTCAAGCCTGCCGGCTGGGTCAGTGGCCGATTGGCCTGATATGCAAAGAAAGTTCCGAGACAGATTTCACGTCACAGAAAGAGAAATTATAATAGTAGAACTATATGCAACCAGGCAAAAGCAAGATGAAACAGCACTGGACTACATCAAAAGGTGGAGGAACTTAGCTATGAGATGCAGAAGACCTCCTCATCAAGAAGATGCAGTGCAAATATGTAAGCAGAGCCTCAGAGAGAGGTACTGGAAAAGATGATTGGTGCAGATGTCAGAACATTTGACTGGCTGAACAATATAGTGGCGGAGGTCGAGACGTTCCTGTCCAAGCGTCCGACGGCCAATGCTCCAACTGTGCCGAAAGGGAAATCTAATGATCGATGACCATCGCACTCTGAGGCTAACACCGTCGATTTCAGAACCTTCGAGCAATAGAAAGGGAAGAAGGGGGCAGATGAAGCTCCCCCGCCAGCAGACACAGCAGAAAGAAAAGATAAGGTCTCTCTGAGAAACAAAATGAGAAAGCCATATTCTTTCCCGAAAGATAAGACAACCGCACTATTCAACTGGGCATACAAGTTCAACAAGGTAACATTGCCTGAGCCAAAGAGACCCGATGACGCGGCAAAGAAAGGTGATCCACTGTTCTGTCCATATCACCGTGCGTTGGGGCATGCAATTGAAGATTGCTACGTCTTCAAAGATATTATGGAGGGCATGGTCAAAAAGGGAGAGCTACAGTTGGGAGATTACCAGGTAGAGCCACCTCGTCCACATGAGCCTCCGGCATTAAAAATGGCTGCCAATATGATTTCAATCTACCAACAGTTGCCTAAGGAAGCCGTCGAGGAATGCACCAGGCATACTTATGAAGCTTGCTTCCTCACCCCACTGAAGGATCAAGAAGGGTGGCAGATAAAGCCAATAAAGAATAAAAAGAAAACTCCCGCAGCCAGTATCAGTGGAGCAATTATCCGCGGTGTCACACCAAGGCCCGAACCACCTCCAGTAAAGCCAGTATGGCACACGGCTGAAACAGGGCCAATCATCCGGATCCCCACTCATAACCAGAGAAGACAAGTCCCCCTACCTGCACATAAGGAAGTAAGTCCTGTAGCTAGGCATTTACAGCAGTATATTAATGGGCTCGATGAGTATGAACAGAAAAAGCCCGGGCACCTGCTGGTGAAAGACTGTATACTCTGGGAACAGCTCGAAGAATTGAAAATTAAAGAGCAACCGGGGGCAGAACAGGGAAAATATGAGGCTGAGCCTTTCTGGGGGCAAGAACCAAAGAAGCCAAATTCCCAGAAAAAGAAGAGATGGTCTAAATGCAAAAAGGAAAAGGGAGTCGTGACAGTACAATGCAACACCCTGTCAGCACTCTTTACCTCGCCCGGGGAGAACGATGAGGATGAAACATCAAATGCCCCGCTAGAAGTCAACCATGCCGAGGCCTCAACCTCAGCACATGCAACACGCTCCGGAAGAAGGTGGGGGCGCCCACCACCAGCCAATCATAACATTATGTTCAGAGGGGAACAACCCTACCAGATTCCTGAACCAGAGGTGCGGGGTGTTCAGATTCCTCCCCCTGTTAGCTTATACCAAGAAGAGAAGAAGGGAGGTCAAACTCCAACATTTCTGGAATTTCTGTCCAGTCTGGAAAATAGGCAGTCGATACAGGCTGGGCCAGATAAAGGCAAGAGACCTCAGCAATCGGCATATGTATCCTACAAGCAGAATGAGAAAGAAGAGGATAACTCTCCGATGGCATTAGGGGCCGTTGCTATAGAAGAAGCCCCCCAAGAAATCAGTCCAGAGGATGAAACCAGCACTAGGCAGCAGAGGCCACGGGCACCACATGAACCTCCAAAACCCCGGTGGGCGGAAGAAATGAGACTGTCTAATGTCAGGGTGGGCAGTCGGATAATGAAAATGCTAAAGAAGCTCCCTACCAGATTCTCCATCTGGGAGATTCTCTCTCTGAGTGAAGAAGCTCGCTGTAGATCGGATTAAAATCTGCTCTTTTTTGAGAGGAGAATTAAATATGACAAAAGGAGATAAATAAATAATGCAAAAAGAATGTAATAAAAATAGCACGAGGTGCTAAAGTGGAGATGGTGTGATCGCCAGAGGGGTTACCTCAATAAGAAGAAAAGGAGATCGCGTGTACCTGGTGAAAATTGGGATGCAGGATGGATGTGGATTTCTTCCTCCAACTTCAATCGGCCGGCCGATGAAGTGGGTTTTCTTGGTTGATTACCTTGTAAAAAAAGACAATGAAAAACAAACAAAAGAGAGGGGGATCAGCCAAAGTGCAATAGTATCAATCCAAAACTAACATAAAATGATGAAAAGACATCAACGTGCGCACCTCTTTTTTTGTTGTTTTTTTAAACCCCTAGCAGAGAACTAGGGAAAGGATATGATAAGATGATGCTTAATGCAATAAAAGAACTAACGACAGGGTGACAATGATAATATGCTAAAAATGAGATGAACAAAACAAGCACAATATATAACCCTGCTCTCCCTGACGAGAGTAAAGGGAAACCGTGAAGATGCTGAACGGATGCAGAAGGATGGAGAAAGCAGTAGCTGAAGGAAGAAGCAGGCGTTTGATTGGATGTAGAAAGGATGGAGAAAGCAGTAGCTCAATGCTTCGAATGCCTTTTTTTTCCTTCTGAATGCTTAACGTGCTTGTTGAATACTTAACATCTTAACCTTTTCCACGATCGAATGATATTTTCTTTTATAGCTTCAATCGGATGTGATCAAACAAGGAAATGATAAGAATGGGTAATGAGGCATCCAGGAAAGGATCAAGATCGAGCAAGAGTCCCAAGGATGGTAGGGAACTGTGAGGGAAAGATGGAAAAAAGAAGGACTCTGGAGTGAAACACGACTTAATCCAGGGCGTCGATTTATGAATTGACGACCTGCACAGAGACGTTTCTTGAAACACGACCTAAGAAAGGCCGTTTCTTCCTGGATTTAATTTTGAAAATAAAACTTTCTTTGTTTAGACATTAATGGAACACGCCTAAGATAACGGCGTTTCTTAAAAACACGCCCTGAGGTAGGACGTTACACATAAAATGCTTTTTATTTTGAAAATAGATAATTCCAGAAATTAACGGATAATACCAGGAATTGACGCCCTCGTCTGTGGTCGTCCTTTCTTTTGAAACGCCCTATCACAGGTCGTTACTTTCGAAAGTAACGCCCTTCGTCAGGTCGTGAATCACGAAGGATGCAGAAAAAAATGCATAAAATTCTCAAAAATAGAAAAACTTCATGTTATAGGAATATTGAAGTCCACTTGGGGCGTTTACATAATGACATGAGATTTGATCAACAAAACGTCAATTTTGGCATGTCTACAGCTACCCCGCCTTGGCGTCTGCTTTGCAAGGGAGTGAGACGGAAATGGAATGAAGTGTAATGAAAGAAATGAAGTGGAATGAACTGATAAGGAGACGCCAAGGTGTGATGTGACACACCTCAGAACATTAAGCATTTGAAATCTTTCCAAGATTCTGAGTGAAACAACTCTGAGTGGTTCTAAGGAAACATCGATTTGTTGGATAAATGGAGATTAAACTAAGCAAATAAAGGGATGTGCGCGTAGGCACGACAGGGAAAGACCATTGGAGAGCGATTACCAGCCAACGTGGACGTGCTACAACCAAGGTAAATTTTACAGAAAAGTAAAGAGAATTGGGATAGAGATCCAACAAAAGGGATACTTTCAAGGAATCAGCCGGAACGGCTTCAAATAGAACGAAGTACTTGATTTGAAGTGGAATATCTCATGTCAACTCAATCAAGAGCGAGTGAACTTTAGTATTGCCATAATATGAAGATTTTCAGCATGAAACTCAAAGTCCTACATGATGCATGCTGGGCTAAAAGAAAAAGGTTTAAAACAAACTAAGAATAGAAAATAATCAAGGATAATATTGTTAAGCTATTTAGATTTGGTCAAGAATCCACATCTCTGAGCTAACACTAAGCCGAAGCCCGTTTGTCCGCGCATCAACTCAGAAAGTGGAACCATCGTCCCAAACCTTTAACAACTCAACGGCCTATTCGTGTGATCAAGATTCTCCTGAAATCGTCATCGTTTTTGATGAAGGGGAACTCAAATTTCAGGTTTATCAGAACCACAAGGTCCTTGACATACTATAATAGCGTAGATATCATATAATAACAATGCTTACAAGAAACAGATACAAGGTGACAAGATGTTACTCCCATGAGCGGTCCAAACGCCTCGAATCCTGCAAACTTCTGCACTTTGAAACTTATTATCCTTCATTTATCAATTCAGAACATGACATGATCATAAGTGCTTAATCATAAACAATTTCACAAAAATAACAGCACTTAAGTTCATTAAAGCATCAAAGCATGGGAAGGGAAACTAAAACACGCCTAAGCATAGGGCGTTAACAGCATGAAAGGCGCCTAACCATAGGTCGTTTAGCATTTAAAACACGCCCTACTCAAAGGCATAACCAGTAACGAAAGCTTAGAAGAAGACGCCCCATGTTAGGGCGTTAAATATAACACGTCGTCAGTCAGGTCGTCAATTTAAGAATCGACGTCCTAACCAACGTCGTTAATTCAGCACGAACTTCCGTTTCCTAACAGCACAGCACAGTCCTTAAGCCAATCAAATTGCTAACTTCCCACAACCTTACGATTCTCTAAATCTCTATAAAATAGGAGGCCTTCCTTTAACAGAAATAACCAAAACCCTGCAGCCGTCGAAGCTTTACTGTTCTTCTTCTTCCTCATCTGCTCTGCAGGTTGCGGCCGTCCAAACTTTACTGACGATGGACAGGGTACTGAAGAGGCCAAAACTCTCAACTCCCAGAATAAACGATATCCAAGGTCATATAAGCAACAGGATATGCATGAATCAGGTAGCTTCAATTTCCTTTACTGTGCATATAACCCTTTTACCGCTTTGCTGAACCGCTCATGTGTTTGAATTCACATGCTCATGTAGCTCTATTTTTTTGTTTTTATTTTCTTCCTCCCTTCTCACAGGAGTACCCAAATCTTCCAGGGGCTCGAAGATATATAAGAGTCAAGTGGTTACCCCTCATACTTTCAAAATTCTCTTCTGACATGAGGGCCTTTGTAGCTAGATGGCATCTCTTAGGATTGATAACCCATGCCAAGCATTATGACCAAATCCATCTTGATTGGGGTGCCATGGGAGCATTGATTGAGACATGGCATCCTTCCACCCACACCTTTCTATTCTCCACTTTTGAAGCCACCATTTTATTGGAAGAAATAGAGATGATCTTGGGTTTAAAAAGAATGAAACAAAGTGAAGAAGAACAGATGGCCATCATGCCAAGACCCATCTCCTCTCATGAGCTCTTAACCAGCCTTATTCCTAACCCAAACTTAGTGAATCAGATCAAAATCACCAAGGGAATCAACCTTTTGAAGCTAGCCTCATGGGTATACAAAAGAGCAGATCAAGCCAAGGAAGAGGAGGAGATAGAAAGAATAACAAAAGCCTTCGTGGTGTGCATAGCAGGCGCACTACTGTTTCCATCCACGGAGGACTTCCTTGAAGAGAGTCAAATAAGTGCAGTGGTGAGCTTATGGGAAGGTGAAAGAGTTGGACCGGCCATACTAGCTTACCTCTATAGCGGGCTTACATCGGCGGCCATGGGGCGGCCCATATACGGCTGTATGCTAGCCTTCTCAAGTTGGGTGGACCTCCACTTTAAGTTTGATCCATGCCATGAAGCCCAACAATCGTCAAGGATCTTCTCCAAAAGTCCACCTTCTTATATCACCGGCTCGTTGGGAATAAGCAATAGGGTGACGAACCGCATTCCTCAAATCAAGAAAAGGGCGGAGTGGAGAGAACACCTTAAGGTAATGCCCAAAAACCTCTTTACTTGCGCTCTGGGAATACTCAAAATGCAGGTACTTCGCGCAAGATTCTCCATCGGTACGGACCTTCGACTTATTGGCGCATCCGAGCTCATCTTGTACAATGCACACCGGTGCCTTCCTCAGCTCGGGCTTCCAAGGCAAGTGCTAGAAGACATCTCCCATCTTCCTCCAATCAAATCAAGGGATCTAGGCAGCAATGAAGATTGAGAGGAGACAATCACCATTCAAGCTCTGTGGAAACTAAGCAAGCTTCGTCAACCTGTAGAAGACTTGGATGAAGACAAAGAACAGTGGAAAAATTATGTGATAGCATTGAGGAAATTAAGGCCCAAGGTGGCTCATTAGGCATTGTAATCCTTCCTTTCAAATAATAAAGATTATTTTCTGATTGAGCCAATCATCACTGTGATTATGATCAAAATCATCCGAAGCCTGCGTTTCTGTTGCAAATAATGCCTCAAAGAACGCCGTGAATCAATTGAAAGGCGCCTTAACCAAGGGCGTCTCTTATTCCATTTGACGCCCGCAGGAAAGGGCGTTAATTAAATAAAAACCTTCAGATAAGGTGTTAATCTATTCAAATCTCAAAGAATATAATGTTGAATCATCAAAAATAACGCCTTCGCCTTAGTCCTTTTTCAAGCATAACACGCCCTCAACAGAGGCGTTACTCTAAGCGAGCAATGATGACTTTCATTACATCAATCAACGCCCATTCAATGCGTCTGACGACGGTTATCGTTCCCCATGCAAAACAAATTAACGCCTTAATCATCGTCGTCTACCTTCAAGAAACGCCCAGAGCTTTGTCGTGAATTCCATTAGAAACGCCTTCGCTTAGGGCGTGTCTTTTTTCGAAACCCAAAAGTCATCGGCCCCTTTCTTCTTCCTCCTTCCGCTCTCAATTCCCCCCGTCTGCAAACCCTAACCGAAACCCCCCCTCTTTCGATCTCCCTCTCTCGTTCTCTTCTCTCACTCTCTCAATCTCCCTCTATCTCTTTTTCTCTCCTAGGCCGAGCCATGGCCAAACGCCAGAGGGTGAGTGCCCCAGAGGTCGTCGACCTCGACGCTGCCCACGCCCAAGAGGAACCCGCCGTGGAGGAGCTCGCCATTGTTGCGGTTGAAGAACCGGCGGTGGTTGCTGGCGGCGACGAAGCCGGTGAAGCAGCAATAGAAGAAGGAGGAGAAGACGAAGGTGGAGAAGAAGAAGAAGATGATGAAGAAGAGGGAGATGGAGAAGAAGAAGGACCACCGCCCACGGCGGCGGTCACTCCCCGGGGCCAACTGCGGCGGCCCAGACGGCCGCTGCCTCGGCCACAACCCCAGAAGCACAAAAAGGTAAGTTCCCCCTCCCCAATTCCATTTTTTTTATTTTATTTGCATTTTTCCTGATTTTTCATAGCCCTCGGGTGCGAAACCTGCAACTCAGAAAAGAAACGCCCCCCACTGGGGCGTTAATCACAAACGAAACGCCCTGACCCAGGGCGTAAATTTCTTTTATTTTCTAAAAATCAATTAACCTCCATGAAAAACGCCCTGAAGCATGTCGTTTCTCCAAAAACTATGATTTTTCATTAATTCCATGCCCATTAAATGTTTTCATTAATTATTTCGCATGCTGCCATTTTTATTTGAATTATCTGAAAATCATGAAAGCCACGCCCCTCACCACGGCGTGTTGTAACAAGCAACGCCCAAACCAGAGGGCGTCTCTTCATTAATTCTCGTTTAAACTGAACGGTCCTAAATGGAAAACGCCCCAGCCGACGGCGTGATTTGAAAACATTTTAGGATTTTTAGAAATTAACCACATGTTCACGCCCTACACAGCGGCGTTTCAAAGATGAAAAACGCCCTCAGATAGGACGTTACTTCAAAAGAAAACGCCCCTTTTAGGGGCGTGAATTCACTAAGAGACGACCTGAGGAGGGGCGTGACTTCCAAAACAAGCCCAAGCAAAACCCAAATGCAATTACACATGATTAATCAAACAATTAAGCAAAGTTCTTTCTTTTAATGCGTGCAGGGGCTGATGAGGACCCGTATCTCATGGGTCATGGTCTGGGCATCATACCAGGGTCTCCCCGACTTCCAGAGGGTTAGGGTAGATGCTATGGGGTTCAGGGCTTTCCTATCCATCGAGCCATTTAGACTCGACCTAGCACTTATCCAGGTTCTACGGGAGCGTTGGGATAGGGTGAGCCGGTCCTTCCTGATGCCCTGGGGGCACATGGTTCCTACCCTAGAGGATGTGACTAGGATTACAGGGTTGAGGGTGGATGGTGAGGCTGTGAGTGGGTTCACCTATCCTGACTACACGGAGATGGCCCAGAGGTTACTAGGGCTGGATATGGTCTATGTGGTGCCGAGCGAGTGTAGGACCATCTTCCGTACAGACTTGACTATGGTGATGGGTTTAGGGGATGCCAGGCACAGGTCAGGGGAGACCCTAGGTGAGTTTGTACAGAGGCTGACCGACGGGGTGAGAGCGGCATGCTGCCAGGACCCGACTGACTGTGAGAGAGCGGATCGAGACTTGAGGAGGTTCCTGCTGCTGCTGCTCGGTAGATTATTGCTGGGGATGAAAGCCGACGTCATCAACTGCCGCTTCTTGGGCATCCTTGAGGACCTGGAGACCGTTGGCACTTACGCTTGGGGTGCAGCACTGCTGGCGCATTTGATAGCTGATTTGTCCACGGGGACGGGGTGAGAGACGACCGTCAGTGGCTTCTCACCTTTTCTTCAGGTATGCAATTTTCTCATTTTCATGTCTTTTTTTTTCTTTTTCTTCTCTTCTTATTATGATGCATGTGAATGCCTTACTAATGCAATGCATGGATGCAGGTGTGGAGCCACCTATACATGCCGATGGGGCGCGTTGACCCACGGCCCGGAGCTGAGGGATCCTTTCCTCTGGCGCGACGCTGGTTACCAGTCGTCTTCGGTGCCCCACTTGACTACGAGTTGTAGGTTCTACGGAGAGAGTTCCGCGACTTCCCTCCCTCGCTGGTATGTATGAATGAATGATATGCATTTCTTTTGAATTGATTTGAATTGATTATGATGAAATGATAATGGTATGTATGAATGCAGGTGCGGTGGAGGCCTTACGAGGATATGACAGATGAGGGCCAACCTTGGGTCGTATCGGGACGACCTCGCTTTGGGCGTGAGCTGTGGCTGCATTGCCTGAGCGAGATCGAGCCGTTACGGCTCCGGTTGGTGATGAGGACCCTGGGCCTACCCCAGGAGTGGATCGAGGTCGGAGAGCCTCGAGGCATAGGAAAGAAGACCCGCGGTCGCACCAAGACGACCGACTGGAGGGTACGTTTTGAGGAGCAGTACGCCGACTGGCAGCGTGGCGGGACCAGAGTCACCTCCCGAGCGACTGACAGCTCCGAGTACCTCCGACGCTACTGGGAGGTATACGCCGGCCGACCCCAGATGAGGGTCTTAGGGGTATGTATGAATGCAATTATTTCTAAATGCCGATGCTTATACATGTCTATTATGCAACTAATATGTGATGAATGCAAGATGCGCGAGACATTGCGGCGATGGATGCCCAGGCCCATCTACACGGCCTGGAGGACCAGCTAGCCGCCACACGGGCAGACCTGGAGGCCCTGGTGAGTGTTTAAATTATTCCTATATGCAAATAGATTTTTGTTGAATTAATGATTAGCCACTGACGGTCTTAATGAATGCAGCGTGCCCAGCAGGGAGCTGTGAGGAGAGACCCAGGTGAGGCCTGCAGCTCGAGGGGACCTAGCGCGGAGGTGACCACGCTATCAGAGCAACTAACTGGAGCGGTTGCACGGGCTGAGGCAGCAGAGCGGGATCTCGCCTCGCGGGTAAATTCTGAACTCAAACTCAGTCAGTTCATTTATTGATTAAATATGGCATTGTGTACTGATAAAAGTTGTGTTGCAGACTGAGGAGCTCCGAGCCGCCCTTGCTTGTGTCTGTGAGGGACAGCAGGCTACGTCCTTGCAGGTGAGTGTTTTACCTTCAACTATGTGTTGTTTCTTTGCTTCATTGAATTGTCGATCTTGATGATTTGTTTGCCTATTTTCAGAGTGCACAGCTGCGAGTGGCGCGTACCGAGTTGGCGATCCGCGAGCAGCGGATCATAGAGTTGGAGCGTTCTGCGAGGCGTCGTGAGGAGCTTCCTCAGGACGTGGCGGAGCTGCGGGTGACCCTTGAGCTGGAGAGGCGCGAGCATGCCCGGGAGCGTGCGGAGCACCAGACGGAGCGTGCCCAGTTTCTTGAGCTTTAGCAAGCGGAGCGTGCCCGGTTCCAGGAGCAGGCGGCAGCACGGGAGCGAGAGCTAGCCGACTCGAGGACCCAGTTGATCCTTTCTCAGGAGCGGCTGCGAGTGTCCGAGGAGCGGTTGCAGCGAGGCCGTGAGCGGGCACGGGCTGCGGGGTACTCCTTCACTAGCTCCACCTTCGTGGCGGGTTCTTCCCTCCGAGAGAGGAGCGAGACAGGGGGACACGTTCGGGTTCCGGCTTCTTCACGGGGGCCTATGCCTCCTCCACCAGCGCCAGCTCGGGACGGTGAGGAGGAGGTTGAGAGTAGGAGAGTAGAGGAGGGTGGAGGCGAGAGCTGAGAGTTTTGTACTTGTACTGCTCCACCCTCACACCTGTACATGATAGACATGATGATATATATATATGGGAGATTTGAGCTTTTGTTACCTGAGCACTTGTGTTGTTGTGGACTTGTGTTTGTGTACTTTTCCTTTCCTCCATGTTCTTCATGTTTACTTTGCTTTTGCCCTGTATCTGTAGCTGCGGTTTTCACTTGAATAAAATAGGTTAATTCATCTGTTCGACTTGGCCCCTTGCCCAATGAGCAAGGGGTGGCAATATTCTGACCTTAATGATGGGTCAGGGGGCCAAACCTTTAATCAAATAAGGTAAAGTGAAATAACCAATAAAGGGGAGATGCATCATGCAAGCACACACATGCAAACAATAAATCAAAATATGCACAGGCAAAATGCAGGCATACGAATGAAGAAGGCATTATATATGTTTTTTTGTTATTTTCCTGGAAAAAAAAAAGCGCCTTAGATTAGGTCGTGACTCGGGTGAAAGACGCCCCCTCAGACGGCGTGCATTTTAAAAGGATTTTGGAATTTGGTGAAAAGACGACCTGAACAAGGGCGTTAATTTGATAAAGACGACCCTCACGAGGGCGTGAGTCAAATTAAAAACGCCTTAGTGAGAGGCGTGAATTATATGAATTTTCAAAAAAGATTGACAAGGCTATCCAGATCGCGGGCCCTACACGGTCACCATCTAGGATTCATTAATCTTTCTTGAATAATTAAAAGGGAGTCAACGTGCTCAAAGTTGGCTTATATTCGAGATTTCGCACAGTGCAATTTTTTAAGTTCGTCTTGACCATCCTGCCAGTTCGTGACTTTACCACATAGAAAGGATGGAAGAAAATATAAGGGAAGCCCATAAGGGGTTCTGGGATGCTCAAAGTAAAGTTACCTCCCCTGCCCTATGCCTGTTGGGGTTCGGTCTTTGGCGTAGGAAATTATTGCCTTTTTGCCCATTTATAATGCATGCATACGTCCAAGGTTTTCCTTGCGGGGACTTTGCCCTCTTGACATGCTTTTCTTTTCATAACTTGACTTTCACTTTGGACTTGATTTGCATTGATGAAAAAAAAATAAACCTAATTGTACTTGGGCTTTTGTGACATTTGCTCCCTTTTGGGCCTTGACTTCCACCTACTAGGGCGGCGGACAGGCTTGGCACCTCTGCCTCGAGGTCTCCCTTCCCCCCTTATGGGCCGAAGAAGAAAAGAACGGATATTATCTTTCACTTTTAGTCAGGTTTTTGACTTTCTATCAGATTTTGCACTGTTTGAGTTCAAGAATAAAGTGTGTAGTGTGTGCGGGTGTCAACCCCATTTTTAAGTTATCAAGACTGATAAATGAATTCTGAATTTTGACCTTTCAGGCCTTGATCTTTTGTGTGCCATGACAAAAGCCTTTTTGTTTGTTTGAAATTTCTCTCTTTTCTTTTTTTTATTTTTTTTTTTGATTTGGATTTTGGCAAATATTCTAACTTTTTTTTTGTGTTTGGAAAATATTCATTTTTGTTTGTTTTGTGGGATTTTGTAAAATATTCATTTTTTGTTGGATTTTAGAAAATATTCATTTTTTGTGGATTTTGGGAAAATATTCATTTTTTGTTGGATTTTGGAAAATCAGGGGTAGTATTTCTTAAGATATAAACCGTTCCAAGGGTGAGTTAACTCTTCACCTTCAGCATTAGTTAATTTATAAGCATTGCCAGGAAAAACTTCTTTTATAACGAACGGTCCCTCCCAATTTGGTTGGAGTTTTGAACGGGGGCGACCCGGCTTAACAAAAATTCTCTTGATTACCATTTCACCGACTTTAAATTTTCTCTCAATTACTTTCTTTTGGTAAAAACGTGAGAGCCTATTTTGATAAACGCGCGCATGCTCAGCGGCGACCAGACGCTTCTCATCTAGGAGTTCCAATTGGGCGAGGAGTGAATCACGACGTTCACCAATAGAAAGTTCCTCATCCAATTGTACTCGCAGAGAGGGAATAAGAATCTCATAAGGGACTACTGCCTCCATCCCATAAGTGAGGGCGAAAGGGGTTTACCCAGTGGGAGTGCGAATGGAAGTGCGGTAGGCCCAAAGAGCTTCAACCAGCTTGTCTGGCCAGTCCAAAAATTTATTAGCCTCACACGTCTTTTTAACGATCTTGATCAAAGTTTTGTTAGTTGCTTCTGCTTGGCCATTACCCTGCGGATAATAGGGAGAAGAATGATGCAATGCAATGTTATACCTGTTGCAGAGATCCTTGAGATCTTGAGAGATAAATTGAGGTCCATTGTCGGTGATGATGGTGCTCGGGATACCGAACCTCGTGATGATGTTCTTCATGATAAATTTGCAAACGGTTGATGCTTTAATTTCCACGTAAGCTTCCGCTTCCGCCCACTTGGTGAAGTACTCCGTTGCCGTGAGAATGAATGATTTTTGCTTGGTCAGGAGGTTCGAGTCACCAAGAGGTCCAATGATGTCAAAAGCCCACATGGAAAAAGGCCATGGGGAGGACGTAGGATGGAGTGAAGAAGCAGGAGAATGAATCTTGTCGGCGTGCAGTTGGCACTTAACACACCTACGAACGTAGACAGAGCAATCCTCTTCTAGAGTTGGCCAATAGAAACCTAGCCTAAGGATTTTCTTAGCTAGCATCTGCCTGTTCACATGACCACCACACACACCAGAATGCGCCTCTTCCACGACTTTCCAAGATTCATCATCATCGAGGCATCTCAATAAAACACCGGTGAGCCCTCTTCTGTAGAGCACACCTCCAACCAAAGTATAACGTTGAGCCACTCTTCTAATTGCTTTCTTTTCTTCTACTGTGGCTTCCTCGGGATAAGACTGATCATTACAGTATCTGGCAATCTCATAATACCAAGGCTTCTCTTCGTTAGCCAATTCTTCTTCCCAGTCCAAAAGCATGACCTCTTTGCCTTTAAGAGTTTCTTTCTGCTTGGCCTTCTCGAGCACCTGATCTCTAATATCAAGGAAAGCACGATCCTTAATAGCTGGGGTGTCACGCTGATGAATCAGAGGGACATGGAAATCACGCTCAGGGGGGAAGACTAAAGCAGAAGCTAAAGAAGCAAGAGCGTCAGATAGAATGTTCTGACTGCGAGGCACATGAACGAAGATTAACTTGATAAAGAGTTTGGCATAAGCTGAAGCGAGTTCCTGGTAGGGTTTAAGCTTAGGATTGATAGTGCGGCACTTGACCAACACCTGGCGCAGAATGAGTTGACTATCACCGACAATCCGCAAGTGAGTGACACCATATCGATGAGCGGTTTGTAGACCGGCCAAAAGAGCTTCATACTCGGCTATATTATTGGTGACGGGGAAAGTAAGCCGAGCAGCAAATGGAATGGTGACTCCTTCAGGTGTTAAAAGAACCATGCCGATCCCTCTTCCTTGAGAATTAAGAGCTCCATCAAAATGTAACGTCCACATCGGATCAAGGGGTTGATTAATGGACATTAATTCTTCATCTGGGAACTCAGAATTGACAGGATCAAAATGAGGTAGAGGGTGATGAGCAAGATGTTCGACGATGGCATAATCTTTGATAGCTTTTTGTTGAATGTAAGTGATATCAAATTGGGAGAGGAAGCTTTGCCAGCGTGCTAATCGATCAGTGAGGACAGATTTTTCAAGGAGGAATTTGATTGGATTCATGCGTGCAATGAGGTGAACCTCGTGAGCTAGGAAATAGTGTTTTAATTTCTGAACTACCCAAACCAAAGCTGCACAAGTCTTCTCCATGGCTGAGTACCTCTGCTCACAGGGGTTAAGAAGTTTAGACAAGTAGTATGCTTGTCACGCCCCGAACAAGGCGGAAATATCGGGACGTACAGTTAGGGACACGCTAGCAAGAGAGGGAACTAAATCTAAAATAATACACAAGTGCTACTAGATGGAAATACTAAATGATCATTAACAAACCACAACTGATACAATAACCTCAAGCTCAACTTAATACAACTGGAATAATCAACCACTAAAACTCAATAACATGACTGAGACTAAAAGCTCTCAAAACACAACTAAAGAAAGATAACACACTACTAACACACTAGAACTGATACACTCAAGACATCACTCCTGCCCTTCCCCATCGGTAAGCGTGTCACCTGAAAAGCCTGGAAAGGGGGAAACACACTATGAGCTGACGCTCAGTAGGAAATAACAGACAGGTATAAGTGATTAACAGTTTAATTACATTTTAAAATGTCATGCGACAAATGATAAAACAATAAAAAGATAACGATGATATCACGAAACAGAATTCAAAGATCTTGCAAGGTCAAGAAATATAATGAATAGAATGGTAAGACAAGAATTTACTACAGGAGATAACAATAAGAAGTTGGCCATATCAAGTCAATTCAAGTCATGTCAAGCACGCATGTATTTTCATTTCCACGTCCAAGTAATAAGCCAGTAAAGTAACCACAAGTAGAGTATAGAACAGTGAAGAGTGGAAAGTGAAAAGTAGTAGAAAGTAATGTAGAGAGTAGTGGAGAGAGTAGTGAGTAGTGGACAGTCCTAGATTTAACACATGTAATAGTACTGGTGCCAAATGCCACACCTAGTCATTCACCTCCCCGGGTGTACACGTAGTGTTCGGGCGCTCTTCCCAGGACCAGACCGAGCCCTTAATTGTTTGCCAGGCATTGATTTCTTTGGATCAAAGATCCCACGAATCTAGACTTCCACAGTTTATGGCCATAATTCCAATGTTTAAACTAAGTAGCAATAACAACTTCAAGTAGGAAAGAGATTCATTTCCAGAATTTCAAGGTAAGTATAATCATCAAGGAGATCGAAATCAAGTCATAACAAGAGTTAATCGTGCTGCGCTCCTGTAAAACAGCAGCAATCAAACAAGCTAATCAACATATTAATCCTAATCACCAAGTTAAGATATCATGATTAACCATTATCATTTGCATAAGATAATTGCCAAGAAGATGATTCAAGATGATAAGTAAAGAACAAGCTCACAGGAATGAAATAGCATGTATTAACAGAGATTTAGTTACACCATTAATCATTAATTAAGTGAGTTTCTATTTAATCTTGTATGCATTGAAATGAAGATGGTAAACGGTGTGTTTTTACACTAAGTTTGCATGTAGGAGCCAATGCAAATTTGAAATTTAGAGGGGTACATGAATAGGTCAAAAGTTCTTCAAAAATATGATTTCAATGGGTCTAAGTTAAATGGGTTGATTCCCCACTGATTCGGATCCATCTTTGGTTCAAAAAATGAAAAAAACTGGCTCTCTGGTGTATGGGTCGACCCCTGCAAAACGGGGTTCTGGAACTGCATGGGTCAACCCTCGCGTCTGGGCCGAATGGGTCGACCCCAGGGGTCGACCCTCGGGCTGCCTGGGCTGCCAGGTGCATGGGTCGACCCCTGGGGTCGACCCCTGCAAGAACAGATCCGGCTGCTCTTCCGGAAAACATGAAATCTCATCCAAATGGGGTCCAAATGAGTTGAAATTAAAACCACATGCCATAGGAATCTTGCTAGACATATTAGGGTCATAAAACTACAGTTTGGAAACACTAATTTCATCAGAAATCACAAGAATCACAACCTATTCTATGAAGAACACAAGTAGACCTCGTTTAGGACATACCTCCACTAAATCGTCGAATACTCTCGATATACAAAACCAAATTTGGGGATTTTGGTGTCAAAAGGAAGCTAACTCGATCATGAATCCAACCATATACTATATGCTACATTAAGATCAAGTTATATGACTCAAAATGAGCCCGTAATCAAGCTCTGGCTTAAAGGAAACTATATGAAACATGTTCGAGATACGTTCTTACAAAACTTCAAAATTCACGATGCATGCTCAATGGAATTTGGGGCTTTCTAAGTTAAATGAAAGATAATAACATGCTGATTACTTCATGTGAATTAATTAAAGTTTGGTTGTTAGATCCTACCTCAAATCGGAGAGAGAAAACTCGAACCCTAGGATGAAGAACACTTGGACAGCACCTCACAAAAAGCTCGATTTCTCCACGGATACCTAATGAAAATTGGGGCTTTTGCCACCAATGGATAAAGCTCGATGAGAGGAACAATTTTCTATACTCATGATCAAGATTTGGTTGAGAATTCCTACCTCAATCGATGGATCAAAGTAGGATGAAGGGAAGCCAACGGCCTGCTGACCCACCTTCACAAATCGAACTAGATCTCTCCAGATCCGAAATTTCGGTGATCCCCACAGTATCCAAATGAAAGAAGACCCGTAGGGCTTCATTTTGATAGCTCATAGAGCTTCTGGAGCCTTCGGAGTTGGGAGTGTTCGCTGCTGCAAGCCGCATGTTTAGAAACGGCGCCGAAATCCTTGACTTGACCAAACTATGTCGGCAGCACGTTTTGGGGCTAAGTTTACCTCAAATTGATTGAGGGTAAATGTTCTTTACATTGTGGCCTTCCATTTGCCCCTGATTTCAGATCATTTGGTTGAGTAATCAGGTCGAATTTCGCGTTTTAATCTAAGGGTTAGGTATGGGTCAAAAGTGTGCACATTTGGGTTTGAATTCTAAATAGATCTTAACACGGATTTACCATGGCTTAAAGCCAGAAGGAAAAGTTGTTATCTACATCAATATTAACATGTTTACTACTTTTACAGATTTTTCTGAGGTAGTCGAATTATTACTTATACTATTCCGTAATTAATTAAATGTTAAGTTCGGAAGACTAAGTTCACTAATTTCAGCATAATAAATGATTTTCTTAGGCTTAAATGAAGAAGACAAAGTTGCTAAACAAAATTAGTTCTACAAGATGTGATTTTTGGAGATTTTTATAAAATAGTTGAAAAATGACTTATTCTATTAATTAATTAATTAATCTAATTAATTTGGATAATTCTCATTAATTCGAATAACTTCAAATAAATTCTAAATAATTACAAATAACTTTCTAAATAAATTTCTAAGGAATTTGGGGTCTTACAATGCTGCCCTTTCCTTACTTTCTTCATCCACTTAAGCTAAGACAGCACCTACAGAGTCATCCAGGACTGAAACATACAGAATAAGTGGTTTGTCCGGAATTGGCGGCCTCAGGACAGGGGGATTGGCCAAATAATCCTTCAATCCGTCAAAGGCTGCCTGACACTTGTCATCCCAATTAAACTTGACTCCCGACTTGGTAAGCTCGTAAAACGGCCTGCATCTTTGTGAATGCTGGGAGATGAAGCGGCGAATGAATTGTAACCTCCCTATTAATCCTCGAACTTCCTTCAAATTCTTGGGAGGAGGCATATCTCTAATGGCTCTCGCCTTGTTGGGATCGACTTCAATTCCCCTCTTACTGACAATGAATCCAAGCAACTTTTCTGAAGAAACGCCAAATACGCACTTCTTGGGGTTCATTTTTAATTGATATTCTAGCGACCTCTGTAGAACCTTAGCTAGAACCCCAGGATGCTCAATCCTTGTCCTTGATTTCACTACCAGGTCATCCACATACACCTCGATGTAAATATGAATCATGTCATGAAAAATCGCCATCATAGACCTCTGGTAGGTGGCTCCAGCATTCTTAAGTCCAAAGGGCATGACCACATAGCAATATGTACCCCATGGTGTAGTGAATGAGGTTTTCTCTTGATCCGCTTCAGACAGACGAATTTGATTGTAACCTGAAAAGCCATCCATAAATGAAAGAGTTTCAAATCCTGCCGTGTTGTCGATCAGAACATCAATATGAGGGAGGGGGAAGTCATCTTTAGGACACGCCCGGTTGAGGTCCCGAAAATCTATGCAAATTCGAACTTTTCCATCTTTCTTCATAACCGGGACAATGTTAGCCACCCAATTGGGATAGAGGACGACTCTAACAAATCTAGCCTTATGGAGTTTATCGACCTCTTCTTTCATCTTCAAAGCCATGTTAGGGTGGAAACGCCTCAACCGTTGTTTGACCGGGACAGACCCTGGCTTAAGTGTAAGGCGGTGTTCAACGAGCGCAGGGTCTAATCCAAGCATATCTTCATAGCTCCACGCGAACGTGTCCTTGTATTCTTGTAGAACCAAAATGAGCGCCTCCTCCTCGGAGGGCGATAAATTCTTACTGATGAGGACAATCCTAGGGTCTTCCTCGGTACCCAGATTGATTTCTTTGGTTGGCTCTTCTACCGAGGCTGATGGTTCATCGAATCGTCTCATGCCACTAGCAAAGGCATCTGCCTCGTTCTCATAGTCTTCATAACTTTCTTCCCCCTCTTCAATAGGGTCTTCATCATTCATGATTTCATAAACGCCCAAACCCTCATAAGCAGCAACAGAATCCTCATATTCTAATTCCAGTAGGATGATCGGTTTTTCCACAAACTCAGGGATTGCTAAATAAGCTTGGCATCTGACAGCCAACTCCAACAAAAATCTTCGGGGAATCTGCTTACCCTTGGCCTTCTTATGTGGAACTATCCCCTGATTTTTATTATTAGAAGGAAAGGAGGAAGAATAGGAACAACTAGCTTGACCAGGGGAAGGAGATGAAAAAGCGGATACAGGAGGTGATACAGAGGAGGGCCCCTCACCAGAGGGGGAGAAGAGTCTTACCAAGGAATCTTGGAAGAGCGGCCCCTGGGTTGGGACGCACTCGGGAGAAAAATAGGAGGTCTCCTCAATAGAAATGAAGGATTGGAGTGTTGGAGATTTGGCATTTTTTTTTCGTTTTTAGCTTTTCCTTTGTTTTTATTTTCTTCTTCAAGTAAAAAGCAATGTGAAGGGAGAATAGCAGGAGGAGTGGAGATTGCAAGATTGGAGAAAGATTTAATCAAAGATGGCCCACGCGGGGGCGAGATGGAGATTTTAGAAAATCGCTCGAGGAGCGAAGGAGCAATCGGGAGGGAAATCTGAATTGAATCGGGAGACAAGTTGATGGTAATCGGTGGTGGTCGCGGCACGTGACCAAACCAACGGGAATAGAGAGAAGACAACACAGATGGATGCACAGAAGTGAGGGAGAAAAGGCCGGCCCACAGCCTATCCACGAAAAATCCTTCTTCAAAGGGGACATCTGGCTCCCCCGTATGTGTGTAGTCACTTAACATCTGCCTTTTATCTGTGATTACTGCTGGCATTTCAATCAGTTCTTGAATCAGCGGCGGCCACTCTGGATCCGTCGGCATGAACAGGCGGCTCAGAGAGATTGTGATGTCATTCATGTCAAACCACCTGTACCAGTCACATTCCGGATCACCCATTTTTCTTCTTTTATCTGGCCTTAAAGACTCCAGGGCTTTGTAGGTAGCCAGTGGGGCAATGTGACGAGCAAATTGTCTAGCGTGCACATCTTGACAATCAAGCAATGAAGTAATGACGGTAGTCTGCTCATTGTTCTGAATGCCACCGGTGACAAAATGTGTCTTTAAAGTCCAGGTGAGCGGCTGGCGGTCTGGTTTGAAGGTGGACGTCATAACAGCCCACGGCTCTCCTTCATTCTTGCCCGGTGCTTTGTAGCCTAAGCCGCCTCGTGCAATCACCTTTTGAGGCTTAATGGGCCTAATCCTGCCCTGGAGTTTGGCGCCCAGGCCCTTGCCATCTTGATATCCCATTCTTATCAGAATGTTCCAGCCGGGGGTATTCATCATATTTTTCTTTTTCTTCTTCCCCTTAGAAGGCAGGGGTGTCATAGCAACTGTGGTAACAGTCTCAGATAGCATCGGCCGTGGACGGGGAACGTCCAGCACAGATAATAACGGCTTGTTGGCAGGCCATATGGAAGGGACTGATGAAGCTACATGAATGTCTTCCTCTGGCAAGATCGGCACGCTGGTCACCTTGATAATGCGGCCCTTGTGCGGAAACTTGAGGCACTGATGGTTTGTAGAGGGCACTGCGTCAAGTTGCTGAATATAAGGGCGACCCAGGATGCCATTAAAGGTCGGATCCATATCCAGGATATGAAAATCTGCTGTAATGGTGGCTGGACCCAAGCTGACTTTGAGAGTAATCATACCCAGAGGGGGTTTCTTTGTATTGTCATATGCTGTGACAGTAATGGTAGATGGCCGAATCTGGCTCTCAGGGATACCGCATAACTTCAGAGTGCTAGGAGGCAACACATTGATAGATGCACCGGTGTCTACCAAACACTGCTTAACGGCCACTTTGTTGATATCAACAGTAATACATAGGGCATATTTTCTTACCGGTAGAGGTGCTAACTCATGTTCATGGAATGTGATTACCGGCTGACTGCTGGCAGGGGTCAAGACTGTAATTATCTGTTCAACCAGAAGGTCCTCATTGACCATGACCTTCTGCAGGTATTCCTTCAGGGCCAGCTGATGAGTGGTGGACCTCTTGATTAATTCAAGAATGGAGATTCTGGCTGGAGTGCGATCCAAGTGCTTTAATAAATCATACTGAGTTCCCGGCACTGAATCTTGTTCCTGCTCTTGCTCTTGTGGCCCCTGCACAGGCTCTAGCTCTCTCTATGGGAAAACACGGTGGAATATCCGTCCACTACGGAGCGGCGCTACACCTTGACGCGCCTCTGTCGGGGCAATATTAGGAGGAGGGTTAGAAGAAGAAGAAGGAATGTTGGTAGCAGAAACCCTGCTAGGGGATATCAAAGGGGAATTCAATGAAAGGGGCGCCCCCGTAGGAGACGTGGTAGTGGTGTTTAACAAAGATGCCCCCGCGGGAGGCATGGGAGGAGTATTTGATGAAGGTGCCCTCGCAGGAGGCGTGGGAGAAGAGAGGGATATCCGAATGCGAGGAGCATTGACAGGTGGTGGAATAAGGAGAGATCGTGGCACAAAAGGTGGTTGAACTGATGACGGAGGAACTCTTGCCGGTGTAAGAGTGGTAGAGGGGGTAGCGGGTGCTGGCGGTGAGCGGAGTAGGAGTGGCCTGGATGGCGCGTGTGTGGGATTGGTGGTGGAAGGTGGAATGGTAGGTTGTGGAGGTGGTAGGCGGGTAAGAAGAGAGCGAGCCGGCAAGGCCGTGGAATTGGTGGAGGTAGAAGGATTGACGGGGCGTAGAAGGGAACGTCCCGATAGGAGAATAGAAGAAGAAGAAGGTGTGCGCAAAAGGCGCGGAGTTTGATTTTGAGTTGGATCATGGTGAAATGCCCCGACAGAGGCGTTTTCTTCGTGCCATCCCTGCCCTCTCTCCACCTCGTAGAGAGACGTGACAGGGTTTACATGTTGATTAGGAGCGTGCTCCGGCAATGGATTACGGACGATCCCCATATCTTGCTGGGGTGCTGGAGCTTGCTGTGGCTGAACTTGTTGCGGAGCTAGCTGCTGTTGTTGCTGATTTTGTTGTTGCCGAGAAGCCCTTCTTTCTTTCATAGCGGCTATGAATTGTCTCATCTCATCCCAATTGATGTCACCCTGGTCATTTAGATCGTAGATATAATCTCTGAAGTGGAAGCAACGATTTAGGTTGTGACCAGGGCCGCGATGAAAGGCACAATAACGGGATGTGTCAACATTAGCGGGCCACACGGTTCTTTCCTTTGGTAATGCGAGCAAGTTGGCGGCCATCAGGGCATTAAAAATATCGGGGAGACTTTCAGGGAGTGGGGGATAGTGGTCCCTTTTGGGGCCAAGTGGCGGTCTCCGTTGTTGTTGTTGGCCGTAGTTGGCTGGTGGGGGCACTTGATGGTATTGTGGTGGAGCTGGAGGATCTATGCGGGGGGCTTGGTTTTGCGGTGGAGCGAAGGAGCGTTGAGGCGCGAATTGGGGTGGTAAAGTAGGGTTAAAATGAGGGTTTTGTCGTGGAGGTGGTGGTGGACGTGGGTTAGCTTGATTATGGGGGTTGCCAACTACGCCAACCTGCTCATTTGTGACAGTGCCTTCAGTCGTGGGCCCGCTGTTGACATTTGTATTCTTTTTAAATAGCCGAGGCTTCGGCTCAAACATGCCCATGATGGGCGAGTCCTTCATTTGCGATTGTATATAACGAGCTCTTTCATAGAGCTCTGTTGGATTGTGTGTCTTCCCTAAGTATTTTGATGATGAGCAACACTATGTTAATTGTTCTTGTTATTTTTGATCAGATATCTTGCACTTGAGTTATCCATGGTTTTATATGAAATAACTGCTAAAGAGGTAACACTTCGTGTGTTCGTTCATGTTCTGTCTTCGTGCTGTTTTTTCCTCAAACATCATGTAGTTCTTGCTTCGCGTTTTCACCTCGTGTCGAATTAGCCATGTTGTCGTCTGTTTGAGTGTTGTTCTTTCACCTCGTGCAGTCTTTGATTACTGTGTTGTTTCCATGTCATCCTTTGTATTCCTGTCTTCGAGTCGTTTCTTTGCATACTGTCTTCGTGGTCGATTGGCACTTCGTCTTGGTTACAACACCTCGTGTTGTACTGTTTGACTTCGTGTCGGTTTCGGTTACAGTCCATGTTGTTTTCATGTCGTTCTCTTTTATTGCCACCTCGTGTCGTTTTTATTATTAAGTCTTCGTGTCGTTTTTACCTCGTGCAGTGTTATCCCGTGTCATTTACTGTTTCGACCTTGTGTCGTTATCAGCCCGTGTTGCTTTCATCTCGTGCTGTTTTCACTATCCTCGTGTTGTTCTCACTGCATGTCGATTACTGTCTTCACTTAGCATTATTTTTATGATTCGTGTCGTTTTTCTGTGTAGTGTGTGTTTGTCACCACTATACTTCGTGTCGTTGCTTCTTACTTCGTGTCTAACTTCACTTCGTGTTGTTTTTCACCTCGAGTCGTTTCCTTATACTCTGTCCTCGTGTTGGTCTCTCGTTTTAGTCTTCATGTCGGCTTCTGTCGTAAGCCCGTATTGTCCTCGTGTTGTTTTTGCATTCGTAACCTCGTGTCTCTCTTGCGTATAACCTCACCTCGTGTCATTATCTTCTGTATATCTGATCTGTTACAGAATTTCTCGTGTCGTTCTTATGACATCTCGAGAAATAGTCACGTCGTGTTGTTGTTACTATACCTCATGCAGTTTTGGTCTTAATAGCCATGCAGCGTATTAATGGACTTAATCTCATTACAGGTCCGAGGAAGAACATTCCACACTCCAGGGCTGCACGTGATCCGAGACAAGAGGAACCAATTTGATAAAGGCACGTGACAGGATACTTCTGGATCGAGCGTGGGAGGCACACGCATTTCATGCCCTATCCATCTGCTGTTGATGCTATAAATAGAATCCTTCGTCCTCAGATGAAAGTTATCGAAGTAGAGAGGCATAGAAGAAAACAGGGAAACAGAGAGCCCTTCGATCCAGGAAAAAGAAAAGAAAGAAAAAAAGGAATAGCAGAGAGAAATAGAAAGAGAGCAGAAGAGTGTTCAGAAGAATTGTTCTGACTTGCGGATCAAATCCGAAGTCTATTGCTCTATATTGAGCTACATTGTTTCCATTGTCTGGCATTTTTGATTTCCTTCGTTCGTATTTTTCGTTTCTTGTTCTTATCTTTCTTCAACCGTTATTGTTTGTGTTTCCGATCCTCTGGACTGAGGTCGGGGTCCTCCTGTGAGATCAGGAGTAGGGAGAGTCAATCTCCGGTTTGCAAGCAGCAGGTGAGCTGCTTGTAGGTACCCTCCGAGTTGGGAGGAAGAGGGGTCTTCGACCTCTGGTTCACTAGTAGCAGGGCTGCTACTAGTGGGGTTTCCCTCTTGGTAAAGAGGAAGAGAGACGTGAGTCTCTGGGTTCTAGTGACTGCTGATCGCTAGAGGTTCCCTCCGGGTAGGAGGAAGAGGAGAGGTTGTTCTCCTGGGAAGCTGTGTATCAGCAGTTGTTTGGCAAGCTGTGTTGCCCAGCCTTTAGTGAAGCCACACTCAGGTTGAGTGTGGGGTGGATGTAGGTCTGAAGGACCGAACCACCTTAAAATCCTCTGAGCCCTTGTGTGATTGATCGTGATAATATTGTGGTATGCCTTCTATTTGCTTGAGCTATTAACTGCACTGCATCTTTTACGATAGTCAAAACTCGAGGTTAGCTCCGTTTAGCAATATACTCTGCAATAATTTTTAAATCTACGAAAACAGTGATCTATTCATCCCCTCCCCTTCTAGATCACTTCATATTGTACTTATCACTTGGTATCAGAGCAGGTTTTTCCCAGAATGTGGTCCAACGGCCAGGGAAACGGATCCAATGGTCCGCGCAGTTTCATAGCTGATGGGCAGTCTATCACCCGCCCCCCTTTCTTTGATGGTAATAATTACTTCTTCTGGAAGAACAGGATGGAGGTCTTTATCAGGGCCCAAAGCAACAAGCTATGGAAAGTCATTACAGATGGTCCATACACCCTTCCACCGAATGAAGATATGTGGACAGAAGATCAGGTCAAACTCTCCGCACTGAATTGGACAGCTCTTAACATCATACAGTGCGCCGTCCATCCGGAAGAATATTCAAGGATCTCAGCGTGCAAGACTGCAAAGAATATGTGGGATGATTTGCAGTTAATTCATGAGGGCACATCTCAGGTGAAGGCTACCAAGATCAACATACTTACAACTCAATATGAGTTATTTAAGATGAAGCCAGAGGAGCCGATCACAGAAATGTATGCCAGATTATCTGTGATCATCAACAGTCTGAAAGGCCTTGGAAAGGATATTCAACAAGAAGACATAGTCAGGAAGATCCTTAGGTCTCTAACTCCCGTCTGGGATACCAAGGTGACTGTAATAGAGGAATCAAGAGATTTATCCACCATGACAGTAACCCAGCTGATTGGTTCTCTCATGACCCATGAAATGAATTTCACACGAGGAAACGATGGGCATGACAGAAAGGGAAAGAATGTTGCTCTGAAGGTTTCACGACATACTAAGAAGAGCAACAACAGCAGCAGCAGCAGCAGTGATGATAGCAGCGAAGGGTCTGATGGATTCTCAGACTTGGACAAGGATGAGCGAGCTATGCTCACCAGGCAGTTCAGAAAGTTCCTAAGAACAAAAGGAAAATTCTACAGGAGGAAGAAATTTAATGCTGCAATGAAGTCTCCTGAACGAAGATTTGAGAAGAACCGGTCTGCTAAGAAGATCACTTGCTATCATTGTCAGAAATCCGGTCACATGAAAAGTGAATGTCCAGAGCTACAAGCTAAGGCTCCAGGACACCAGAGGAATGTGGTGCACAAGAAGAAGAAGGCCATGCTGTGCACATGGAGCGATGAGGAGGAGGACCCAGAAGCCACTTCGTCCAGTGAAAATGAAGAGAAGACCTGCCTCATGGCCGACCATGAGAAAGAGGTAACAAATTTATTTGAGAATTTTACTTTGGATGATTGGGAGGACGCCTATGGCGACCTGTTAAGTAAATATAATTGTTTAAACAAGGAGCATAGAATGCTTAGACGTAAGTTTCATTCTCTGTCTGAAGAACACTCTTCTATTGTCACTAATAGCATGAAAACCAAGGAGATGGCCACTGAGCTAGATCAGGTTAAAGGTGAGATTGAGAGGTTGAGAATGGAAAGAGAAGAGAATCTAGCTAGAATAGATGAGCTGAAGTGTAAAGCTGAAGAGTCTAAAGGAGAGATTAGACTGATGGCTGAAAAATATGAGGCAGTTAGAACAGTTAATCAGGAACTCCAGGACCAATGCAATGAATTTCAGAAGGAGATTGAGGACAAAGAAAAGGTGCTTGAAAAGTTTACAGAGGGGAGAAACAACCTGAATGTCCTTCTGGGGTCGAGGGTAAACTTCAATAGGGAGGGATTAGGATACAATCCTACTAGTAAAAAACCCTTTGAATTTAAGACTATCACGTTCTGCCCCGCCAAAGGCAAGGAGAAACTGGAAACACCATCCGGTTCCAAATCTGTCTCTACAATGAAGTCTTCGACCAGTAAATTCATTCACTCCACTGGTCAGCAGTCTAAGTCAGGAAATCCTGAGACAAGCACTGCTCATGTACAGCAGGCGTGGAACAAAGGTCCTCACAGGACCAGTCCTATAGAGGCCACAAAAAGAGCGAAAAGTTTTGTTAAGAAAACTCATCATGCTAATTATCAATTAGAGCATGGCAACGATCATCAGTTTCAGCACAAATTTTATTGGAGTAAAAATGCTTACATGAATTATGCTCAACACACACGCACATCTTCTAAGAGGCCAACCAACAATGTCTTTGTTCAGAAACAGCATAGTTCAAATAGGAATAAGCTTATTCAACACCCACCAAGAAATAACAAAAGGGAAGAATCAACCCACATAAATCCACTGAAGAGAACTATAAAACAAATGTGGATTCCCAAGTGCTTTCTGCATAATCAGAAAACTGGTTTTGGACCCAATTTGAATTGGGTCCCACATTACTCTGTCTGAATTATTGCAGGTCAGCCTGGCAGCTGAGCATAACAAGTGGTATCTTGACAGCGGCTGTAGCAGGCACATGACAGGAGACCGGTCCAAATTCAGCAAACTAAAAATGAAGTCTGGGGGCTTGGTCAAATTCGGAGGAAATAACAGAGGAAGAATAATTGGAATTGGCACGGTTGGTAAGTCCTCCACTAACTCCATTGAAGATGTGTATCTTGTAGAAGGACTTCAGCACAACTTGGTAAGTATAAGTCAACTTTGTGACAAAGGACACAAGGTACTCTTTGACCACAACTCGTGCACTGTTTTTGAGCTGAATTCTGATAACATCATGTTCAAAGGTCATAGAGTAAATAATGTGTACATCGTTGATCTTGATGATAATTCTGAAACAAACTTGTGTCTGTCTGCTAATTCTGAACAGGTTGCTTTTGACTGGCATAGGCGTCTAGGCCACGCTAGTGTGTCTACCTTGAATAAACTGTCTAATTATAACCTAGTCAGAGGTTTGCCCAAAATAAAATTCCAGTTAGGGTCCAAGCTCTGTGATGCTTGTGCTCAAGGTAAACAGACTCGTGCAACTTTTAAGTTGAGAACTGAGGGTCTCTCATCTAAACCACTACAGCACTTGCACATGGATCTCTTTGGTCCTACTCGAATACAAAGCTTGTCAGGTAAGAGATATGGTCTAGTCATAGTTGATGACTTCACTAGATTTTCCTGGTTGTTCTGTTTAGCAAATAAAAATGATGCTTTTGTTCACTTTGAAGAACTTTTTAATAAAATCAAACTGCAAGGTGAACATAATATCATTACAATTCAGTCTGACCATGGAGGAGAGTTTGAAAACTCTTCGTTCTCTGAATTTTGCTCAAGAGAGGGAGTGACTCACAGATTTTCTTCTCCCAGGACACCGGAGCAGAATGGAATTGTTGAGAGAAGAAACAGGTCAATAATTGAAATGGCCAGGACTATGCTAATTGAGAGTGGACTTCCAAGGAGATTTTGGGCAGAAGCTGCAAATACAGCATGCTACATTTTAAATCGAGCATTGGTAAGACCTACTCATAAGAAAACTCCTTATGAACTCCTCAAGGGTAAGCTGCCAAACATTTCTTACTTTAAAATTTTTGGTTCCAAATGCTTTATCCACAATAATGGTAAGAATGGTTTGGATAAGTTTGAAGCAAGAAGCTCTCCTGGAATTTTTCTCGGATATTCAGAAACCTCTAGGGCTTACAGAGTCTTCAATAAAGATGAGCAAACTGTTGAAGAAACACCTCATGTGGTGTTTGATGAGAATGTTCTATCTGACAAAAGGACAAATGATGACAGGGAGTCACCTGATGAGGGAGATTTCTTGGAGAAAATTGAAGTAGGAGAGATGCAGCAAACTGCACAACCAGAAAACTTACAACAAGAAGAAGCAACTGAAGTAGGTGAACCCTCAGGTGAGGTAATATTTCACAAAGATCATCCTAGTGAAAATGTCATAGGTAATTTGCATGATCCCACTAGGACAAGGTCTCACTTTAGAACTGTCCAAGAACAGGACTTAGCTGCTTTGACATCTCAGGTAGAACCCAAGACTGTGGAAGAGGCTTTAAAGCATGATTCTTGGGTATCCTCCATGGGTGAAGAATTAAATCAATTTGAGAAAAATAATGTATGGAAACTAGTTCCTAGACCTGAAAACACTCATGTCATTGGCACTAAATGGGTCTTCAAAAATAAGATTGATGAAAATGGTGCTATCTCTAGAAACAAAGCAAGACTTGTAGCTCAAGGCTACAGTCAGGAATTTGGTGTGGATTTTGATGAATCCTATGCACCAGTAGCTAGGATGGAAGCTATAAGAATTCTGTTTGCATTTGCATGCTCTAGAAAAATTCGACTACAGCAAATGGATGTCAAAAGCGCATTCTTAAATGGGTTATTGAAGGAAGAGGTATATGTTGAACAACCTCCTGGGTTTAATTTCTCTGTTCAGCCTAACATGGTTTTTAGGTTGAATAAAGCCCTCTATGGATTGAAGCAGGCTCCCAGAGCCTGGTATGAGAGACTTTCTGAGTTCCTTGTGAGCAAGGGGTACACTCGAGGTAAGGTTGACCAAACTCTCTTCACCAAAAGTCTCGGAAAGGAGTTAATTGTGGTCCAGGTATATGTTGATGATATCATTTTCGGATCTAACAACTCAAAATTATGTAAAGATTTTTCTGAGTCTATGTCCCAAGAATTTGAAATGAGTCTAGTTGGGGAACTAAAATATTTTCTTGGGCTGCAGGTCAAACAAATGGAGGATGGTTGTTTCATAAATCAAACCAAGTATACTCTGGAGATGCTGAAAAGGTTTGGAATGACCAACCTCAAGACAATCTCAACACCCATGAGTACCAGCTCTTCACTGGATTCAGACGAAAAAGGTAAAGAGGTGGATGCTAAACTATATAGAGGTATGATCGGTTCACTCCTCTACTTAACTGCATCCAGGCCCGACATTCAATTTAGTGTAGGGATGTGTGCCAGATACCAGGCTAGACCTACTGAATTGCATCTGGCAGCTGTAAAGAGAATCTTTAGATACTTATCTGCCACTCATGATCTAGGTCTCTGGTATCCTGCATCATGTAACTTAGATCTCATTGCATACACTGATGCAGATTATGCAGGATGTAAATTGGACAGGAAGAGCACTAGTGGTCACTGCGAATTTCTAGGAGGGTGCTTAGTCTCTTGGGGATCCAAGAAGCAACACTCTGTGGCTCTCTCTACTGCTGAAGCTGAATATGTGGCAGCAGGGAGCTGTGGCACACAGGTTATATGGATAAAACACCAGCTTCTGGATTACTCGGTTGAGCTAGGTTGTACTTCTATCTTTTGTGACAATACTAGTGCAATAAACATTGCAAAGAATCCTGTACTTCATTCTCGAACTAAACACATTGAAATCAGGCATCATTTTATTCGAGATGAAGTAGCAAGGAAAACTTTTGAGTTGATCCATGTTGGCACTAACTCACAAATTGCAGATATCTTTACTAAGCCACTGGATACTGAAAAATTTAGCACTATGCGCAGAGAACTAGGTATTTACAGAATTTCATGATTGAAGATTTGATTTCTGAATACCATGTCCTGTGTTATTATGCTTATCATATTCATCATGGTGTTCTTTTTGAAGTGCATTGAGGGTTGTCTTGGCTAAGTCTGTATTGGGGTCAAGTTCTCAGGGGGAGATGATTTATAATAGGTGTCTTGATCTTTGACCTATTTTGAACATACTCTGAACGACATTTTGCTGACATCATAAGAGAATCAGGTTGATTAGGTGTATAAAAGAAAATGTTGGATGCTTTACTCTTTAAGGCTGTTCATCTAATTTCTTGTTGGAATTTTCAGCTGTTAGTCCCACTGAGATCAAAATCTGAATTCAAGATTAATCTTCATACACTGTAACTGTCTTCTGATCTAGTCAGTACAGCATACCTACTTAGTCAATGGTGAGTCCAAAATGAGGTATTGTGTGTTTTAGTCTGAATCACCTTGGATCTGGTGTATTGTTCTCAAACGGACTCAAGCTTCATTAACAAGGTTTTAAGAGCTGGTAAATAAAAACAAAATTCATAAAAGGGTTATCAACTTTGTTAACTGCTCATTGAGAAACTGGGTTTTTCATCAATGAAGTGAAAGCTTCCCATGTCATGAGATGGCAGTAATCATCTGGTCTTAATAGTTGTCTTGATCATACAGAGCTATGGTACATATCTGGTTAGTAACTGGGGTGTCTGGCCTCAGATAAAGGTGTCACCTTAATGTCAACACCAGCTAGAATACTATCTCTGTCTTCTTATCAGAAGGGGTAATGTGGTCCTGCCACCGAGTAACTGGGGATTCTTGCCTCTAAACAAGGTGTCTCCTTAATGTCAAAGGTGTACTTGACAGACTTATCTCTGATCTTGACCATTTTTAAAGATCCTGCTCACTTGAAGTATAGCTTTTGATTTGTTTGTTCTCAATACCACAGGTCATTGTCTTCTGGCTGTTTTACATAATACTCTCTCAGTAAAGACTTATTTTGATCAAACTGGTATCTTGTACCTCACTTGCTTAGAATCTGGTTCTGTGTATGGAGCAAATCCTTAGTCACAGTTTTTGCACAGTCTGACTAACTGTACCTCAAAAATCCTCACATAAAATTAATGGCTTTCTTGATTGACTAAACATCTCAATAGTCTCCATTTATCTGCCTTACTCTGTCCTGTTTTCTCTCTATCGTCAGCAATTTTCCCTTCTCTGTATCTTCAGATTTGACCCTAGTTTTGATGATGTCAAAGGGGGAGAGAATTGAGTTAGTTATCAAGTCTGAGGTAAACTGTTGCTGTGTTCAGGGGGAGTGAGGGGGAGTGTTCAGGTGAGGGGGAGTGTTCAGGTTTCATCAAGGGAAGTAAGGAAGCAAGTATGCTTTAAGTTGTCTGCATTAAATATCCTGAATTGATCTCTTTTGAACTTATCTCTCACACTTAATATAGTGTTGCCATCATCAAAAAGGGGGAGATTGTTGGATTGTGTGTCTTCCCTAAGTATTTTGATGATGAGCAACACTATGTTAATTGTTCTTGTTATTTTTGATCAGATATCTTGCACTTGAGTTATCCATGGTTTTATATGAAATAACTGCTAAAGAGGTAACACTTCGTGTGTTCGTTCATGTTCTGTCTTCGTGCTGTTTTTTCCTCAAACATCATGTAGTTCTTGCTTCGCGTTTTCACCTCGTGTCGAATTAGCCATGTTGTCGTCTGTTTGAGTGTTGTTCTTTCACCTCGTGCAGTCTTTGATTACTGTGTTGTTTCCATGTCATCCTTTGTATTCCTGTCTTCGAGTCGTTTCTTTGCATACTGTCTTCGTGGTCGATTGGCACTTCGTCTTGGTTACAACACCTCGTGTTGTACTGTTTGACTTCGTGTCGGTTTCGGTTACAGTCCATGTTGTTTTCATGTCGTTCTCTTTTATTGCCACCTCGTGTCGTTTTTATTATTAAGTCTTCGTGTCGTTTTTACCTCGTGCAGTGTTATCCCGTGTCATTTACTGTTTCGACCTTGTGTCGTTATCAGCCCGTGTTGCTTTCATCTCGTGCTGTTTTCACTATCCTCGTGTTGTTCTCACTGCATGTCGATTACTGTCTTCACTTAGCATTATTTTTATGATTCGTGTCGTTTTTCTGTGTAGTGTGTGTTTGTCACCACTATACTTCGTGTCGTTGCTTCTTACTTCGTGTCTAACTTCACTTCGTGTTGTTTTTCACCTCGAGTCGTTTCCTTATACTCTGTCCTCGTGTTGGTCTCTCGTTTTAGTCTTCATGTCGGCTTCTGTCGTAAGCCCGTATTGTCCTCGTGTTGTTTTTGCATTCGTAACCTCGTGTCTCTCTTGCGTATAACCTCACCTCGTGTCATTATCTTCTGTATATCTGATCTGTTACAGAATTTCTCGTGTCGTTCTTATGACATCTCGAGAAATAGTCACGTCGTGTTGTTGTTACTATACCTCATGCAGTTTTGGTCTTAATAGCCATGCAGCGTATTAATGGACTTAATCTCATTACAGGTCCGAGGAAGAACATTCCACACTCCAGGGCTGCACGTGATCCGAGACAAGAGGAACCAATTTGATAAAGGCACGTGACAGGATACTTCTGGATCGAGCGTGGGAGGCACACGCATTTCATGCCCTATCCATCTGCTGTTGATGCTATAAATAGAATCCTTCGTCCTCAGATGAAAGTTATCGAAGTAGAGAGGCATAGAAGAAAACAGGGAAACAGAGAGCCCTTCGATCCAGGAAAAAGAAAAGAAAGAAAAAAAGGAATAGCAGAGAGAAATAGAAAGAGAGCAGAAGAGTGTTCAGAAGAATTGTTCTGACTTGCGGATCAAATCCGAAGTCTATTGCTCTATATTGAGCTACATTGTTTCCATTGTCTGGCATTTTTGATTTCCTTCGTTCGTATTTTTCGTTTCTTGTTCTTATCTTTCTTCAACCGTTATTGTTTGTGTTTCCGATCCTCTGGACTGAGGTCGGGGTCCTCCTGTGAGATCAGGAGTAGGGAGAGTCAATCTCCGGTTTGCAAGCAGCAGGTGAGCTGCTTGTAGGTACCCTCCGAGTTGGGAGGAAGAGGGGTCTTCGACCTCTGGTTCACTAGTAGCAGGGCTGCTACTAGTGGGGTTTCCCTCTTGGTAAAGAGGAAGAGAGACGTGAGTCTCTGGGTTCTAGTGACTGCTGATCGCTAGAGGTTCCCTCCGGGTAGGAGGAAGAGGAGAGGTTGTTCTCCTGGGAAGCTGTGTATCAGCAGTTGTTTGGCAAGCTGTGTTGCCCAGCCTTTAGTGAAGCCACACTCAGGTTGAGTGTGGGGTGGATGTAGGTCTGAAGGACCGAACCACCTTAAAATCCTCTGAGCCCTTGTGTGATTGATCGTGATAATATTGTGGTATGCCTTCTATTTGCTTGAGCTATTAACTGCACTGCATCTTTTACGATAGTCAAAACTCGAGGTTAGCTCCGTTTAGCAATATACTCTGCAATAATTTTTAAATCTACGAAAACAGTGATCTATTCATCCCCTCCCCTTCTAGATCACCTCATATTGTACTTATCAAGCTCTTCCATAGTTGTTAGCCGATTCATGGCCAAAATGTGCCGAAATTGGGGGGTTGCATTAGAAATGACCATTTTCACTTGCTCCTGTTCCGATAATGTGTCCTTTAATTTCTCGGCCATAGACCGCCACCTATCAGCAAATACAATGAAGTCCTCCTCGGGCTTCATTTTCTCGGCAACTAAATCTGTAACAGAAAGGGAAGGTCCCACCCGGTCTCTGTACTTTTGTAGGAATTTTCTTTGAATAACATCAAAATCGCCGGCATCAGCTGGCTCCAGAGAATAAAACCATTCGAGGGCTGGCCCCTCAAGAGACCTCCTGAATAAGTAGGCCAGGGAGGCCTTATTGTCCTGCCAAAAGGAAGTCTCATATCGGAAATCCTTTAAATGAATGAATGGGTTGCCCGTCCCATTATATCGCCAGAAATTCGGCATTTCAGAAGGTGGTAAATGGAACACCGGCAACATAGGAAGAGAAATTTCCGGAGCATTCTTAGTCGCTGTAACCTTCTTGAGCTGTTCCTCCATGCTGGCCAGCTTCTGAAGCAAGAGAGTGTTGGTATCGGGCTCGACCGGGGCCTGATTCTGAGCAAAAGAAGGCGGTATAGGCGTTCGTAGAATCCGAGGAGGTTGGAAGGATTGATGCCTAACCGCTGAATAGCTCGCCTGCTGGGCCGGCATGGCCGCAGTAGGCGTTTGTGGACGAGAGGAGGGGGGATGCAAGACCGCCTGGTCATTAACAATCTGATGGCCACTCACTGCCGGAGGGGGATTAGAAGAAGAAGAAAGAACCAACTTCCCTTTTAAAGCGGCCTGAATGGCTTGCCGCTGGGAGTCATCCAACTGGGAGAGAGCCTGGATCAATTCCGTGACATTAATGGATGGGGAAGGGTTCCCCGAAGTGTTGGAAGATGGAACTTGAGACGAAGGGTCCGCATCATGAATAGTGGTATCAACCACATGAACTTGTGAGTAATGGTGGTGAGGAGGAAGGTAGTTCCCCTCATAATAAACAGAATCCTGGAGAGGGTCCTCATATTGACCAAATATGTTCTCATTCTCATCATCATAAGAGTACCCGATGCCTGACATGTTGATGGTTTTACCTGAACGGAGTTTCATTCTTAAGAGAGAGAGTGTTTAATGAAGGAACTATCACAAAATATTTAATCCAAACAAGGCAATCAAATCACCCAACTATGTTTATGCAAACAAGGTTGGCAAGAAACGCAAGATTTTAATGTTTGATGTTTGAATTAGGGTGGATTATTTGTGAAAGTTCACTCTTTTGCCAAATGAGACCTAGTTTGATCCAAGTGTAACCTCCGGGTCAACTAAGTTTTTCTCTCTCTTTAACAACGCATAGGTTCTCTAAACTCCAGGTACTTCAAGGGTACAACCAGCCCGGCGTCCGTGAGGGAATCCACGGGTGCAGGGACTTATGGAGATCTTGGAAAAGGGATTTCCGGTCCAAAGAGACGGAATGCTCAATGGAGGGTCGTCCCGATTCCAAGAAGGGTGTGTGGATCCTAGGGTAGAGAGAGGAGGTCTTTCAACCAAGCCAACAAATCAAGACAATCCAAGCAGCAATGTAATATCAAGACAAATGCCAAGCAATGAATAAGAGCTAATCTGTGAAAAAGAACAGTAAAGAAACGCCCTGGGAAAGGTCGTTTTCACAGCAGGAGGAAAGACACGCCCTGCGGTAGGTCGTGACAAAATGAAAACACGGCAGCGTGGCTGTCGTTAAACTCTGTGAGGGGCTCACAGACGGTAAGAAAACACGCCTTTAGGTGAGGCGTTATAAAGAAAGGACGCCTTCACAGGAGGGCGTCAAAACTCAGAGAAAACGCCCTGATGATAGGCGCTGATAATAAATGAAAACGCCTCGGGGAGGGGCGTTAATCCACAGGCAATATGATAAGCAGCAGCAGCAGTTATGATAAAGAGAAACGCCCTAATGACAGGCGTTGATAATAAATGCAACGCCTCGGAGAGGGGCGTTAATCCACAGACAATATGATAAGCATGCAGCAGACAGCAGTTATGGTAAAAGACGCCCTGGAAGTGGGCGTTACTCAACGAAACACGTCCCGGAGAGGGGCGTTAAATAGCAGACGATAAAATGTGCAAACAGAACGCCAGCAGGTGCAATAAACACACGCCCTGGAAGGGGGCGTTAATCAACAAAACACGTCCCTGTGAGGGGCGTTAAATCAAAAGACGCCCTTGTGGAAGGCGTTAATAAGCAGCAATTGACTGATCCGGGGAGTGTGCAGGGTGCACAGTGGAGGGTGCCCGAGGGGCACAAGGGAAAGGGTACCGAGGGTACCGAGGGGAAAGGGCACGCGAAGGTGCCTAAGGGGAAAGGGCACACGAGGCTGCCAAGGGGAAAGGGCACACGAGGGTGCCAATGGAGATGGTAATCAATAAAGAAAACAGTGGAAGTCCCACCGTGATCGCCAATTTGTAGATCGGATTAAAATCCGCTCTTTTTTGAGAGGAGATTAAAATATGACAAAAGGAGATAAATAAATAATGCAAAAAGAATGTAATAAAAATAGCACGAGGTGCTAAAGTGGAGATGGTGTGATCGCCAGAGGGGTTACCTCAATAAGAAGAAAAGGAGATCGCGTGTACCTGGTGAAAATTGGGATGCGGGATGGATGTGGATTTCTTCCTCCAACTTCAATCGGCCGGCCGATGAAGTGGGTTTTCTTGGTTGATTACCTTGTAAAAAAAGGCAATGAAAAACAAACAAAAGAGAGGGGGATCAGCCAAAGTGCAATAGTATCAATCCAAAACTAACATAAAATGATGAAAAGACATCAACGTGCGCACCTCTTTTTTTGTTTTTTTTTTAAACCCCTAGCAGAGAACTAGGGAAAGGATATGATAAGATGATGCTTAATGCAATAAAAGAACTAACGACAGGGTGACAATGATAATATGCTAAAAATGAGATGAACAAAACAAGCACAATATATAACCCTGCTCTCCCTGACGAGAGTAAAGGGAAACCGTGAAGATGCTGAACGGATGCAGAAGGATGGAGAAAGCAGTAGCTGAAGGAAGAAGCAGGCGTTTGATTGGATGCAGAAAGGATGGAGAAAGCAGTAGCTCAATGCTTCGAATGCCTTTTTTTTCCTTCTGAATGCTTAACGTGCTTGTTGAATACTTAACATCTTAACCTTTTCCACGATCGAATGATATTTTCTTTTATAGCTTCAATCGGATGTGATCAAACAAGGAAATGATAAGAATGGGTAATGAGGCATCCAGGAAAGGATCAAGATCGAGCAAGAGTCCTAAGGATGGTAGGGAACTGTGAGGGAAAGATGGAAAAAAGAAGGACTCTGGAGTGAAACACGACTTAATCCAGGGCGTCGATTTATGAATTGACGACCTGCACAGAGACGTTTCTTGAAACACGACCTAAGAAAGGCCGTTTCTTCCTGGATTTAATTTTGGAAATAAAACTTTCTTTGTTTAGACATTAATGGAACACGCCTAAGATAACGGCGTTTCTTAAAAACACGCCCTGAGGTAGGACGTTACACATAAAATGCTTTTTATTTTGAAAATAGATAATTCCAGAAATTAACGGATAATACTAGGAATTGACGCCCTCGTCTGTGGTCGTCCTTTCTTTTGAAACGCCCTATCACAGGTCGTTACTTTCGAAAGTAACGCCCTTCGTCAGGTCGTGAATCACGAAGGATGCAGAAAAAAATGCATAAAATTCTCAAAAATAGAAAAACTTCATGTTATAAGAATATTGAAGTCCACTTGGGGCGTTTACATAATGACATGAGATTTGATCAACAAAACGTCAATTTTGGCGTGTCTACACTCGCCAAGCGATTGTTGATGCCCTACAGTCACCGGCACAGTATGAGGCACTCTTGACAGAAGTGAATTCTGGGCCGTCAGTCACATTCACAGAAGACGACATGCTGATTCTGAATTCCGGCCATAACAGACCGATGTATATGAGGGGCTCCCTGAACTGTCAGCCACTCAGTAGGATACTGATAGATCCCGGGGCTGCCGTGAACATTCTCCCAAACCGCATCTACCAAAAATATTACTTTGATCTGCAGCTTACCAAGGTTAGAGACATGAAAATTGCGGGATTCAACCAGAAATGTGAGACGCCCCTTGGGGTGGCTGATTTTAACCTCACATTGGGGGATCTCACTACCGTGGTACGATTCTATGTAATCGACTCCAACACCACATATAAGGCCCTGCTGGGGAGACCGTGGCTGCATGAATATCAGATAGTGCCGTCCACGCTACATCAATGCATTAAATACTGCCACAAAGGAAAATAAGAAAGGGTGTTTGCGGATCTGCATCCCTTCGAAGTATTCGAGTGCCATATGCTCGATGCATCCTACTACACGGAGGTGTCGCAAAAGGGTGAAGAGAAAGAGGCTGGGGTCAACCAGAAGAAGTCGGTGACGAAGGCAAGAAAATGGTCTCCACCACCACCAAGGGGCTACATTAAGAAACATGAAGTATCTCACATTTCTTATGTTGGTGACTTTGCTCGGATCACCCCTCCTAGTATCCACCCAGATGATACTGGCGAGGAAATGAAAGAAAAGTACATACAAGTGGGGGTTCCACAGGGTTTAGTCAAGCCCATTGCCAGCATAGAATACCAGACGGTGCTACCATTAAAGACTATGGAAGTCCCTCACTTCTGCGAGCCTCCTATCATATTCTACACCGGGGAGTCAGTCGAAGACGATGATCAAGACTGCATGGTCCCTGAAGAATCTACAAACCGGATGGTGCCGATCACGGGCTTGGACTATACTACCCAACGGGTTTCGCAGATGTTCTCTAAGATGCAGATGCCATCACTACAACCTGTTGCCCAAAAGAAGGCGTTCCAGGAGCTATGGGATCCGCCCCGGGATAATAAAGAACTGAGGAAGATCACTCAGCATCCGGGATTGGGTTATACCCTTCAAGAATACTATGAAGCTGAGGTGGACGTCATTTTTGTCTCCGACCAGCATGAAGACCCTCCCGAGGTGGGATATGACAAGTACCCCTCGGAAGATGAAGAAATCATTTATCAATCCGTAATGAACAATGAAGCCCCAGACAGTCAGCCGGAGACGGGGACATCTGATGAAACAAAGAAAGATTGGTGCTGGGAAGACCTACCTTGCAAAGAGGATCTGTTCCATGCTGAAGCAAAGTTTGATACGGGAACCCCGGATGAAGACCAAATAGCCAAAGAGCTGAGGGAATGCCTGGAGTTTGAGCGCATCCTGGAAGAAGTCCGGGCCCTACGGAATGATGATCCCTCGGCAAAGCCTGCCTCAGAAGAGCCTCTAAGGGCGGAAGACTCCATTTTTGAGTTTCCTGCTGATCCAGTCACGTCCTTTGGGCAGACTGAACAGAATACAACAATATTGGCCGTATATTATGAGCCAGCACCCGCTGATGACCAGTATGATGAAACAGAGAATCGTGAAACTGAAGAAAATTATATCCCGGGAGGCTTCATTGACTTGCAAGAAGCCCCGCCCGAGGTCGAAGATGGAGGTCAGGCCACCGTCGATGAGCTTGTGGAAATAAATCTGGGGACCGCAGATGAGCCAAGGTCGACATTCCTCAGTGCACTGCTGGAGCCAGCTGCCAGGGAACAGTATATACAGTTCTTGAAGGAATTCCGAGACTGCTTTGCATGGACATATGATGAAATGTCAGGACTGAGTTCTGATGTGGCACAGCATCGGTTGGCAATAAACCCAGAAGCTAACCCTATAAAGCAGCCGCCCAGGAGAATGCGCCCTGAATTGATAAATCAAATTAATAAAGAGGTCGACAAGCTGATTGATGTAGGCTTTGTTGAAGAAAATCAGTATACTACATGGCTAGCCAATATAGTGCCTGTAAAGAAGAAAAATGGGCAGATCAGAATATGTGTTGATTTCTGAGACCTTAATAAGGCCTGCCCGAAAGATGATTTCCCAGTGCCAATCACTGAAGTGATGATCGATGCGACTACTGGTCATGAAGCCCTGTCATTCATGGACGGGTCATCCGGATATAACCAGATCTGGATTGCTGAAGAAGACAGAGTGCACACTGCATTCCGCACTCCGAAAGGGATATTCCACTACAAAAGGATGCCGTTCGGCCTCAAGAATGCCGGTGCTACCTACCAAGGAGCAATGACCAAGATCTTTGATGATTTGCTCTTCAAGAAAGTAGAGTGCTACATTGATGATCTGGTAGTAAAAACTAGCAGAAGAGAAGACCATCTGCAAGACCTGAGGATAGTATTCCAGAGGCTACGCAAATATGAACTCAAGATGAATCCTATGAAATGTGCCTTCGGCGTGTCCAGTGGAAAATTCCTCCGGTTTATTGTCCAGCACAGGGGCGTTGAAATCGACCCATCCAAGATTAAGGCTATCCAGGAGCTCCCTCCACCAAGGAGTCTGCCTGAGCTAAGATCTCTGCAAGGGCGGTTGGCCTATATCCGACGATTTATATCGAATCTGTCGGGAAGATGCCACCCCTTTCACAAGCTCATGATGAAAGATGTACCGTTCCTCTGGGACGATGGATGTCAGGAAGCCTTTGAGAAGTTGAAAGAATATCTCAAGACCCCTCTAGTGCTGGGGGCACCAATTAAGGGTAGGCCCTTGATACTGTATATCGCGGCCACACACTGTTCCCTGGGGGCAATGCTAGCACAGATAAATGAAGAAGGCAAAGAACAAGCCTTGTACTACTTGAGTAGGAGGCTGATTAGAACTGAAGAAGGCTACAGTTACATAGAAAAGACATGCTTGGCACTAGTCTTTGCTGTCAAAAAGCTCCGACACTATATGTTGTCACATGAAATCAGGTTGATATCTGCAGCAGATCCGCTCAAATACATATTGACTCAGCTAGTACTAAAGGGCCGGTTGGGCAAATGGGCAGTGATCCTGATGGAATTTGATATTACCTATACACCCCAGAGGGTGATAAAAGGACATGCTGTGGCTGATTTCTTCGCAGAGCATCCTGTGCCGGAAAATGACATGCTAGGGACTGAGTTGCTCGATGATGAGACACTCGAAGCTTGCCAGGCTCGGCCAGTTATGTGGCAACTATTCTTTGATGGAGCATCTAGAACAGAGACAGACTCCGATGGAAAGACCAGAATACGGGCCGGGGCCGGTATTGTGCTGAAATCACCAGAAGGGGAGGTCGTGCATACTTCCTGTTCTATAAACAAGCCCTGCACCAATAATGAAGCCGAGTACGAAGCTCTGATAATCGGTCTGCATATCAGCCTCAACATGGGTATCTAAATGCTTCAGGTATTCGGGGATTCGATGTTGATCATAAAACAAATCCAAGGGGAGTTCGAAGTGCGGAAGCCAGAATTGAATCCCTACCACCAGAAAGCTGTGCGCCTTATCACGAAATTCTATCATATTGAGCTCAAGCATGTGGGCCGGGGGCATAATGCCCAAGCTGATGCACTGGCAAAGCTGGCCAGCTCACTAGCAGTCCCACCAAATGAGACACTGAACATTGTTGTTATGAACCGGCGGCAGGTCCCCAGTATGCTAGGAGGGTGCCCCGAAGAAGATGAAGTGGCTGCTATCAGCACGGTATAGGCGTCTGATTGGAGACAGCACCTGCTGCAGTGGTTTCTACACCAACAGCTGCCGCAGAAAAGAGAAGAAAAGATAAAACTTCTGAGAATTAAAGATTCTTATGAATTCAGGAATGGAACTTTGTTCCGAATAATGGCAGATGCACGCAAGAAGATTCTACTCCGCTGCCTGTCCACTGAGGAAGCTTGGCAAGCAATGAAAGAAGTACATGCCGGAACTGCGGGTGCCCACCATGCTGGCCCCAAGATGAAGATAGAAATCAAGAAGCTGGGCTACTATTAGCCCACCATGTTTGAAGAATGCTGCAAATTCGCAAAGTCATGCCAAAAATGTCAAGAGGATGCTACTGTGCCTAGAAGGCCTCCTACGACTCTACACCCTACAGTTCCCAGCTGGCCATTTGCACAATGGGGAACTGATGTAGTCGGGCCACTGCCGACTTCCTCGGCCAGGTAAGTACATACTGGCCATAACAGATTACTTCTCCTGATGGTGGAGGCTGTGGCATTAAGAGAAGTGACTGGTGAGCTGGTCGCTAGATTCATCAAGCAGAATATTATCTTCCGGTTCGGAATCCCCAGTCGAATAATATCTTATAACGGAAGCTATTTCAGAAATCAAAAGATCTATCGGCTTGCTGAGAAATATAAAATCGAGTGGAGGACTTCCACCCCTTACAATCCACAGGCAAACGGGTTAGCGGAAGCTTTTAACAAGACTCTCTGCACCCTGCTAGCCAAGGTCGTCAGTTCCAATAAAAAGGACTGGGAAGAAAAAATGTATGAAGCTCTGTGGGCGTACTGCACCGTCTTCAAGACACCTACAGGGTGCTCACCATACTCGCTGGTATACGGCTCAGAGGTAGTGGTTCCGCTAGAGCTGGAAGTCCCGTCACTCAGAGTGGCAGTCCAATATGACCTGGCCCGTGGCGAACAGACCAATGCAGAAAGAAGATTAGAATAATTGGCTGAATTGGAAGGGAAGCGCCTCCAAGCTCAGAAGAATATCCAAATGTATCAGGCCCGCATGGCTAATGCATTTAACAAACTCGTAAGAGGACGAGAATTCAAGAAAGGTGACCTCGTCATGGTCAAGAAAAGAGAAGTCTTGGCGTCCAACCCAAAAGGGAAGCTGAATGCTAATTGGGAAGGTCCTTATGTGATACAGAGGGTCTACGAAGGAGGAGCCTACGTGGTTGTCAACCATCGAGGGGAAATTCAATTCTCACCACTCAACGGAAGACATCTAAAGCTGTATCATGCAGCACAACCGGCATTCCCCGAGTGATCAGGCAAAGCTACCCTTTTCTTGGTCTAGCGACACTCTGCCCTAACCAAGCTACCCCTTTCTTGGTCTAGCGGCACTCTGCCCTAGCCAAGCTACCCCTTTCTTGGTCTAGCGGCACTCCGCCCTAGCCGAGCTACCCTTTCTTGGTATAGCGGTACTCCGCCCTAGACAAACTACCCCTTTCTTCGTCTAGCGGCACTCCGCCCTAGCTGAGCTACCCTTTTCTCGGTCTAATGGCACTACGCCCTAGCCGAGCTACCCCTTTCTTGGTCTGGCGGCACTTCGCCCTAGCCGACCTACCCTTATCTTGATCTGGTGGCATTCCGACCTGTCACCCTCTAAAAAAAAAGAAGAAGAGAGAGAAAGAATAAAAAGAAAGTAAAAAATGGGGTTAAAAATAGAGATACCCCGCCAGACTTACTCCTATGTAGGGAGAAGTGTAAAAATGACCCAAAACCCAGCTGTGGTGAAAACCCGAAAGGGCACTGCAGGCAAAATAGGGTACCCCGCCACGTGAAAACCCGAAAGGGCGCGTGGGCAAAAGCAAGAGGGGGCTGGCTCCGGCGAAAACCCGAAAGGGCGTTTGGGTCAGTAATGTAGTAATTTAAAATTCCCTTTTTTTTACCCTGCCTGATAAAACTCTGAGAAGGACGGTCATCATAAAGTCCCACCTGATGATGAAACCCCGTTGATCACAAGGCATATTGCCTTGATCAATGCAAAAAAAAGGGGCCCACCTCGGGATAGACCTTCCATATGTTCTGATAAAACACTTTCACTTGTTTTTGTCTAAGACCCACCACGGTAAAACCTGCCCGGTTTAGACCTTACGTCTATCCCGATGAAACCTATCCTACTTCTCACCGTGATGAAACCTGCCATTGATCGACTGGCACACTGCCCGATCAACGATGAAACCTGCCGGGTTTAGACCTTACGTCTATCCCGATGAAACATATGAAATCCTTGCATTGGTATAAACCCAATACTGATGATGAAACCTGATATTGACCGACCGGCACACTGCCCGATCAATGATGAAACCTGCTTGGTTTAGACCTTACTTCTATCCCGATGAAACATATGAAATCCTTGCATTGGTATAAACCCAATACTGATGATGAAACCTGATATTGACCGACCGGCACACTACCCGATCAACGATGAAACCTGCCCGGTTTAGACCTTACGTCTATCCCGATGAAACCTATGAAATTGTTGCATTGGTATGAACCCGGTACCAATGATGAAATCTGCTGTTGATCAACTAGGCGCACTGCCCGATCGGCGATAAAACTTATCCGGTTTAGACCTTACGTCTATCCCGATGAAACATATGAAACCTTTGCATTGGATGAGCCCAATACCAATGATGAAATCTGCTACTGATTGGTTGGCAGACTGCCTGATCGATGCTAAAACCCATCCAGGGTAGACCTTCCGTCTGCTCTGACAAACATGACACAGCTGTCTGAATCAATTCAGACCCTTCGTCTGGATAGATCATGAAACTCTATTCCTTTGCGTTAATGTTAAACCCCACATTAACGATGAAACTCACATTTTCAGCAAACGGCCTCGTGCCCGAGCTGCTATCTATATCCTCTAAATCAATTCGGACCTTTCATCTGGATAGATCATGAAACCCTATTTCCCTTTGCATTGATATTGACACCCACATCGATGATCGTGTATCCACAATAAACATGTGGCGCCATGGTCCATAGAATGAAAGTTCTAGTTCCAGAAAAGACGATGACAAAGAAAAAGACAAAAATATATATATGAAGAATGGGGTTAAAAATAGAGATACCCCGCCAGACTTGTTCAGGCATTCTGGACAAGGACAAGAATGGCTAAAACCTAGCTGTGGTGAAAACCCAAAAGGGCACCGCAGGCAAAATCGGGTACCCTGCCACGTGAAAACCCGAAAGGGCGCGTGGGTAAAAGCAAGAGGTGGCTGGCTCCGGTGAAAACCTGAAAAGGCGCCTGGGTCAGTAATGTGGTAATTTTAAGAAATTCCATACTTCCTTCCCTTGATATGGCCTCCCATTAACCGTTTGGCTCTTTGCCCGATCAGCAATGAAACCTTTCCAGGGCGGACCTTACGTTTACCCTGATATAATCTGCATACCCTCTTACAAATGTCCCACCGACAATAAAACCCATCACCATTCTGATAAAGCCTGGCCAGTTCAGACCTTACGTCTGTCTTGATGAAACTCTTAAACCTTCTCTTGATCGATCGGCTCCTTGCCCGGTCAGCAATGAAACTCTACCAGGATAGACCCTACGTCTATCCCGATGAAACCTACGTATTGCTTAGCAAAGTCCCACATGCCATCAAATCCTGTCCAGGCTAGACCTTACATCTATTCTGATGAAACCTGTGAAACTTCTTTGCATCGATATAAACCCAATGTCGATGATGGAACCAACTATTGATTGACTGGCACCCCGCCCGATCAACGATAAAATCCTACCCAGTCTAGACCCTACGTCTATTCTGATGAAACCTATGAAACTTCTTTGCATCGATATAAACCCAATGTCGATGATGAAACCAGCTATTGATCGACCGACACCTCGCCCGATCAGTGATGAAACCCTGCCAGGATAGACCTTACATCTGTTCTGATGAAACTACATATCCTCTCATGTCCCACCTGCGATGACCTCTACCCAGTCTAGGCCTTACGTCTATTCTGATGAAACCTATAAACTTCGTTGCGTCAATATGAGCCCAATATTTATGATGAAATCATGCACCGGCCGATTGGCACACTGCCCCAGCGGGCTTTGAAACCTACCCGGGATGTACCATTCGCCCGTCCCGGATGATGCTCTAGGCCTTTACATTCACATTCCCGCAAATAGTCTCCCTTGCGGCACATATGGCCAAAGAAGACATTTGATACTACCAACAGAATTCGGTTTAAGCACGCCCCGCGGATGCCGTCACGCGGTGGAGCGAGTTCCCCATCCTTTCTATGAAGGGATGGACGCTCTCCTGCCAGGTATGGGCCATTCACGGGAGGGACTGCTAGAACCACTACCCCACTTCCCAAAGTGATGAAACCACATAGAAAAGAAGATGGATACACATGAAGCCAAAGATTCCTTTTCATTAAAAGAGGAGTACATAAAGAGCCCCGAGGGGACACCATATCACAAAAGAGGGTAGAAGAAAACAAAGAAGAGATAATTCAAGGCCGCCGGAAGATATCTTCAATGGCTAAAAGACCCACATCGGGAGTTGCTCTTAGCTCGTGAAGGCGCGCCTCCTCTTCCTAAAGCTTCACGGACATACCCTGGAGAGACATCACCCGTCCCTCCAACAAGGTCACCTCCTCGGTGGATTGTGGCCGAATAGAGGATAATTGTTGCAGCTCGGCTCGAAGTCCAGCGAGTTCCGCTTCCAGAATGGCTATCTGGTCCTGGACGGCCTCCTCCCACTGAACAATGCTCTGTAGCTCAGCTTGGCGTTCGTCAAGGGCAAGCGTCAGCTTCTCCAGCTCAGATTTGCACTCTGACCTCTGCAACTTCAATGCCGTCAGCTTGTTGGTCATAGTCCGTGCTAGGAAATCCCTCCGATGCACGAATTTCAGTAGGAGCAGAACACGCTGAACCCATATGTCCAAAGGGCAGCCCATGGCCTGCAGGCCGGCAGTGAAGCGATCAGCAATTTCCTTCAGCTGCAAATGTGTCAAGCCAGGCTGAGATTCTACCAGCTGGCGCAGCATATCCAGGATCTGCCAGACAAAGCTCTCAGATGATGCGAAGCCAAAAGAAGCGGAGGGGATCACTTCAAAGGTCACTTCACTATCAATGTCCGCCCACAGCGCAATAGCCGGCCGGGAGGACGAAGACGGCAAATCTGCTGGGAAAGCTGGCTGGTCCCTCTCTATACTCTCCTACCGAGCCGAAGACTCCTCTGCTACCGCTGCCTCAGGAGTTATGGCTTGAACAGCCACAGGAGGAGAATCAATAAATGAGGGAGCTATCTCTTCATGGGTCTCCTGAGTGGGTGCTTCATCTTCAACTACTCTTTCTCGTAATGGGGACAGAGGCGCCCTAGTCTGTGGAGGCAGAAATCCAGTCTCTATAGCCACTATGGCAGGGACTACTGACTCGGGCGCAATGGACATTACTGCGGCTGGTATAAAAGCAGAGCTCTTGGCTGGATCTACTTCGGCTCTGAAATCTGAGGCCCTGACAGGGATGGAAATCTCTCCTGATGATCCCAAGTCCAGTGATGTTAAGTCAGTTGAAGATTGTATTCTTACTGACACAGGGCGAATAACCTCAGAAATTCCCATGCAAGTTAAAGGTAAAGCAGGGATGATGACCAAGTCTGCAGATGAAACATCCATAGAAACTGCGGCCGCATCTGAGCTGGTGATGACAGGGTCCTGAGGACAAAGCAGAATGATCTTCATCAATGAATGAAAGAAAATAAATAGAACAACAAACAAAAAAGAGAAGCTTACCTTTAAAGTGGGGTCTATATCCTCAAAATGAGACAAAAGGGGAGAAAGCTCCGTAGTTGAAGCAACAAACGGAGGGGTTATGTCAACCTCGGTGTCGATCCCGGCAAACTCCTCTTGCAATTCCTCCTCAGAAGATAGCATCAGCAGCTTAGGAGGCTGAAAAGGCGGAAGGCCTTTTGCAAATACGGGCAAGGCTTCTGATTTTAGGACTTCCTCCTCACTGCCGCTGAAAGTCACTTCCTCCTCATTATCAGGGACGGTCTCGGAGCTGCCCGAGGATATCTCCACTGTAGCTATATGCTGCAAGGTCACCTCTAGAGCATGCCGGGATGCAGACCGGGTGATTATGCGTCTGGCCGGAATAGGGCTCCGTTTTGTTTGAGTCCTTTCACTTTCCTGTGGCTGAGGCGACTCTCCCGCTGCTATCATTGCCTCAGTCTGCTCCCTGACTACCACCTCAACAAAAGGGGAACTCTGAGGGATATAACAAAACAAAAAGAGAACAATAATGGAAGTATAAAGAAAAAAGATGAGAAAGCACATTTACCCTCCTCCTCGCCAGCCGGGGTAGGAGAAGGCAGCCTCGTGTCCCTTTCCACAAGCACTGCAACCTGCTCCGGGGCTGTATCAGATAAAGAGAAGCTTAGTCTCGAAGGATGCCTTAAAAGATCAGTCAAGAAGACAATGAAGATTGCATCTACAAGCTATTTACCGCCACTCTCAGCAGGTTCCTGAGCGGCCTCCCTCTGAGACCTGAACTCGTCAAAAGAGGGGATGTCTGGAAGAGGGGTTCCGGCATCCGTCGCAATTGGAGCTAACTGCTGGACCAGAAACAACCTTGGCCCTCTTGGCCTTGACAACTGCAGCTTTCACCACAGAAGGCTTCCTCTTCTTGCCCGGAGGCAAGGGAGTGGTCGTAGGTGCCGCTGCAGGAATTTCAAAGTAAGCAGGCTTCTCAGCTTGAGCAATAATCTTCCTGTAAAGTCCCTACTGCTTTATGTCTGGTCTATCTGTGCAAGACACAAGAAAGGCAGTCATAGTCGACAGATGCAGAACATAACAATAAAAGAAAGATGCCATGAGCGCACAGGAAGGGTCATACCTGCTGCGCCATCATAAAAGGTGGAAAGCGGCCAATACAGATAAGCCACCTCCTTCGAGCGGGAAGCAGCCTCCTTCACGAGCCAGCATATGTCTGGCACTTCTCTATCAAGGCAGCCAAGTCTTTGTGCCCGTGGAAGTCGAGGCAATGAAATAGGCCAAGATAATCCATACACCAGCCGTCGACATAATGAAAAGAAACAAAAAGTAGCTTATTCAGAATGCCAGTTATCGGGTTCTCTACTGATAGCCCGTGAACATTCAGCAGTACAAAAAGCCAAGAAGTGTGCTGATAATATGTCTGGGTGCGGTCTTCCCTCCGCACAAACGTCCTATAAGGGTGAAATCTGTCCACCGGACCCCTCCAGGGGGCTGCTGTCGGGAGAGGCTCCTCCGGGGGGAACGGATATTGTGCATCCAAATGAACACCCCCTATATGGCCCACTGCCTCAGATCCTTGGTAAAAGCATCTTCATTAATCTCAGAAAAGACAGGAGTGGGTATTTCAGAACCTTCCTCTTTCAAAGACCGACGCGTGGCAATATATGTTTCCGCCTCCTTCTGGTGCTGTGAATAGAGCCTTTTCAGATGAACCTCATCAATTTCAAACACAGGCCCTGATTGCCACTTTAAGAAAGAGCACTCGGCCACATCCCAAAAGGCGCCTCTGCCATCTTTATAGAAGTTGGTGCGGGTATTCCACCACTTAATGTATTCTGATGTGACACGGGGAATACGATTAGAAGCGGTCGGGACCCTGAAAGTTACGCCCTCTCGGCAATGAAAGAAATCCCACCATGTTCGACCGTCACTGGCAATGGCGGACCCATGCTTGGCACGGCTGTCCAAAGGAAACTGGGCAACCGATGGAGGAATATGCTGATCATAGCCAAAGTTTCTGCTGAAACGGAATGAATAATAGGGCTCCAAGAGGAGCAAGCCTCCCTTCCTGAATACCAATACACTGGGCCGAATAGCCATAGCCCACCTGACTAGTTCTGGTTCTAATATGGGCCGGGTGGCGTTGACCCCCGAAACAGGATGGACGTAAGTTTCTACCTCCTCCATTTTGCATTCCCTCTGAGGGTCAACTAAAGGAGCTGAACCTGCTGCCAAGCTCCAAAAATGAATGCTACCTGGAGCGTCTACAGGCACTCTTATCAATCTGCTCCTTATCTTGAACAGCTGCTCTGAGAAAGGACCAGGTTCGACGCTAGCAAATTCAATCATCCGAGGAAGCAACGTGTCTGACTGTAGAGTCCTCGGGGCCAACTCCGGAAAAATGCTGCAAACCCAAGCATTAAAGAAATGAAATGGACCCACAGTCCTTAAGGAGCGGGGAACCCGATGTCTATGCAAATCTCCCAACGATTTGTAAACTAAACACAAAGCCACTAGGCACAGAGACAGTCTCATCCCCCAGGCCATCTGACAGGCCGGATATATAGCCTCCGGTCTGATAGTCGTCTCGTCCCCTTGGGGGAGAGCGAAAGTGTACAGCCAGAAGGTCAGATAAGCTGCACAATGAGTGATGGGGTCAACCCCTGCTGGGTTCGGGTCATCTGCACCTGCTCGACGCAGTGAAGCTGGCAATGCTGATTTGTAACGAGGGGCCCTGATCTGCTTACCGGGAGTCGGTCCCACGGAAGGAAAGTCTGCATACTTCAAGGGACCCCCGAAGAAGTACTGTATCCACTGTCCTACACGGACTCTCAATCTTCTGCTCTTTTCCCGAGGTTGATATCCTTTGGAAGATCCCCTGCTGTAGGCCAGACAAATGGTCCGATAAGCTTTCATCAGATACCGGTATGCCTAGCCGAAAGAATATCTGCCCTCTCCATCAGAGGCGTCCTTTACAGAGTCGTCTAGACAGACCTCCTCATATGGCTCCCCATCTATGGGCAGACCAGAAAGCTGCGAAAGACTCCAGAGGTCGAGAGATGTTTCACCCTCTGCTGTGTAGAATGTGTTAAACTGTGGGCAGAATACTTCAAACATGCCACAACATAGTCCCCGAGAGATGGGATAGCGGAACCTGGGGGCGAATACACTATGGTAGACCCCAGCTCTAATTAGTAAAGGGGCATACTCCTTCAGAACAAATTCTGTGAATTCTACTGCGCCTACCCTGAAGAGATGAGCATCTGTAACTTTGGCATCTCCAAACCAGCCAGCAGCTAGCTGATATTTAAATTGAACGGCCAGACAATTTAGAATAAATGGCTCGTCCCTGTAACCCCACTTCACAGGAGCTAGAAAAAGTTTGAAGTTGTTCTTTTCCCGGTGGACGCGACCGGCTGCATGGTCCCACCTCGCCGGGGTGAACTCTGGAGCCTGGATCAACATTTTCTTTTCCGGCTCTAATTCAGAAATACCCAGTACGGCATTCCAGTCCCGCTGCTCGCCCTGAAGATATATAGCTCGGGCACGATAAACAGAACCCTTCATGCTGTCTCTGTCAGCAAGTATTGCTGCTTCCACAGACCGAGCAAGCAGAAGATCCCTCATTCCGCCTATGGTGAAGGTCCGGATAAATGGCAACAGATGACAATCCTTCGGCAGGTCCAGACGGTAATCAGCAGCCCTTCTGAAATCAATACCTTCTGTGGAAGAATAGACCCCAGAAGATGGCACTGTGTCAATCTCAGAATCAGAGGACTCGTCGACAGTAGCGATTTGGTTATAGCCGAAGCTCAGGCTGTTCACATTCAGCCAGTTGACTGAAGCCCGAGATATGTCCGGCTGAGAAGATGAGCTCGCCCCCACAGTCATGAAAGCTGCAGCAGTAGGGTCGGAAGCCATGTCGGCACCTGCAAACAAAGAAAGATGACAAGATAAGTCTCGGCAAGATGAATGGGTCTACAAAGACTAAGCAAATGATTCTGGTCAAATTTCAGCAGCATCTCCTCTTGTTTGGGGAATGCCCAAGAGAGATAGGGAGTCACCCACCAAGAGGGAGTGATCCCGAACATAAAATGGGACTTAGTCCCATATAGTGAACCTACCCCGAGAAGAAATCGGTCAAAAGGGGGGGGTTAAGGAAGGTTCTCGGAGGGGGAAGCCCACCGCCACCGCCGAGATGAAGAGAGAGAAGGAGATGTGAGAAATGAGAAGAAGAAAGGCGATGGTCGCCTTAAAAAGAAGCCAAGACGAGAGGTTCTCGGCGCGATGAAAATCACGCCGAGAACCCCTCCCCGTCGCGCCAAGGCGTGCCGAGAAGCCCCGGCCGAGAGCTCGCGTGCCGACTGCCAAGAACGCGCCGAGAAGTTGCTAATCCTCGCACCGAGAACCTGATCAAGAGGCGCGCCGACAGTCTGCCCAGTCCTCAGGCCGAGAAGTATATGAATATCATGCTGAGAAGACTCCAAAGTGCTGGAAAGAAAAGAGCACAGAAATGAAAAGTATGTGTGCATAATACTGTTACAATGAGATGATCAAGTCTAAGGACTAGATCGAATAAAAATTGAAGAAGATACCCTCGAATGATGAAAGGCACCTGCAGACCCCGTGCCGCTTATTCTGCGCTTACGCCGCCTGCAGGTGGGGGGCATTTGTTGACACCTTGAAATTGAGCAAGGGCTGAAACAGAATTGAAGAGAAGATCAGACCAACAGTGAAAGATCAATGATGAAGCTCGTCAACCATCTACCCGGCTGAAGCCTTTCCCGGCCAAGCTGATGTCCGGTGCCATTGTCAGTCAGACGGCGGCACTGATGAAGTAGCAGTCACCTGACTGATGAGACCTCCTATCACACCTCAATAAGAGCTGTATTACTGCCTCGTCCGAGAATCCACAGGTAACATGTCAGAGTAAGTCAGATGTTGGCTTATTGACAGATGCGATATGAGCAAAGATAAAGATGAAGCCAGAACCAACAAATAAAGATTGTGAAGGCTTCTGCAAAGTCAGAACAAAAGAAGAGTCTCCACAGACTATACACCTGGCTGAAGTCTTTTCAGGCTAAAGCTGATGTCCGGTCTTGTCACCGTTCAGCTGACAATACCGATGAAATGATGTCCGACTTTGTCATCATTCAGATGGCAATGCCGATGAAACCCCAGTCTACCAACTGATGAAAATCTATGAATGATCTCAATAGAAACTGTGTCACCAATGGAGGGCCTTCTCGAGTTCCGATATATTTGAAGGACCAATAAAGGCCGAGGTATATGTGAAGTCTAAAAAGCCCTAAATGGTTCTATAAAAGTGGCGCCGGGATCCCCTTTGTCGAAGCCCAAGAGCGGCGCCGGGAAGCTGGAGTCCCACGCGCCGGGAAGTCTTCCTTTGATTGAGGCGCGCCGGGACAGGCCTACCGATAAGATACCAAGGAGAGATATAAAACCCCCTTTCCCCTCGATTAAAGAGGAAACAGCGGAGAAGAAGAAGAAAAAGCCACAAAAAAAAGAGAAGAGAGTAGAGCCTGCAATCTGATCCGAGAGAAGGAGAGGCCGAAGGGCCAAAGAAGAAAAGAGAGAAGAGAGAAAGCAGAGAGGAGGGTTCGAAGCCTGATTGAAGGTGGGCAACGGGGAGGGAGAGGAGTCAATGCTCCGCCCTCCCCTCCCTATTTCTGTAGTTCACTCGCCTAATTTCGATTGCTTCTACTTCTTCCTCTTCTGATGTATTCTGCGTTATGATAGCCGGTTTTCACACCGCTAGAATAAGGCATAGTCTTCTTATATCTTATTCTATGTACTCCCTCTGATGTGCGGATGTAATTGCAATGTTCTAATATATGAACGCTACGGGCCGCAGTTGCCGCCTGCTTTTGTTTTTCTCCGAAGCTCTGCTGCCATCCCCTTATATCTTCTCTTAGATGTCGTAGCATGTCATCCCCTCCCCAGTCTGATCATCGGTCTGCCGCTTCGCTGGGTTTTCAAATGCTTTCCGTGCTTATTCCAGAGCCAGGGACAGACCATCCCTTGGCCTCCGAGATAAGGCAAAGCTATACAATGACCGAGGTTTATGATACTCCGGAGTTCTAGATGCTTATATTCTATCTATTAGCATTGTCGAAATGACCTCTGGGTCCAGAGACAGCCATCACTTGGCTCCCAGGGTGATGAACGACCACATCAAATCCGTCCCCGGGCTCTGCATAATATTGGTGACAGGGGTTCTCTAGGCCTTGGTCTTCCCTAATTCCTCCTCGATCCTGATGTTTCTATAAAGCCCAAACCTAATCCAGTTCAAATTTGATGCCCTGATCCATTCTAATCCCACAGAATCCACCTACCTTATCCTGAATCGTCAAGAAACCCAAAATAGGGTACCGTAAAACTCTGAAACTCATCCCGGCGCCCTCACCCATCTCGGCCCCATGCACAGTAAAAGGGGTGAATAGTTCTCGACGCAAGGCTTCTGGCGCCGAGAACCCCACCCCTGGCCTTCTTACCTTCACGCTGGGAACCTCTCCATATTGGCCGCGCCGGGAACCCCCCTGGTTGCTTTGCCATCGCGCCGGGAAGCCCATCCTCTGGCCTTCTCCCCTGCGCGCCGGGAACCCCCTTTGAGCAATTCCTCCTCGCGCCGGGAAGCCAGCGCCGGGAACTCCCTGGCCTTCTCTTCATCGCGCCGGGAACCCCGGCCCTCTCACCTTGACACCGGGAACCTGGCCTCCTTGCCCTTGCGCCGAGAGCCCCCCCTGACTCTCTTGCCTTCGCGCCGGGAACTTCATTCCATTGCCAGTTGCGCCAAGACCTCATCATAGTTCAGGTATATGTAGATGATATTGTCTTTGGGTCAACTAGCTCTGAACTATGCAATGAATTTTCTAAATTGATGTCTGCTGAATTTGAAATGAGATTGGTAGGTGAATTAAAGTATTTTCTTGGCTTACAGGTACAACAGTTAGAGGATGGATGCTTCATCAACCAGACCAAGTACACATTAGAAATTCTCAAGAGGTTTGGCATGAACAACTTGAAGCACATTATAACACTAATGGGTACCAACACCTCATTGGATGGAGATGAGACAGGTAAAGAAGTAGATGCCAAGCTCTATCGAGGTGTGATTGGATCTCTACTTTATTTGACTGCTTCAAGACCTGATATTCAATTCAGTGTAGGAATGTGTGCAAGGTATCAATCTAGACCCACTGAATTGCATTTAGCTGTAGTAAAAAGAATCTTCAGATACCTGTCCACTACTCAGACTCTTGGTTTATGGTTTCCTGCATCACACACACTTGATTTAGTTGCATACACAGATGCAGATTATGTCAGGTGTAAACTGAATAGAATGAGCACTAGTGGTCACTGTGAATTTCTAGGTGGGTGTTTAGTATCTTGGCGTTCCAAGAAATAACACTCTGTGGCCCTCTCCACTGCAGAGGCTGAATACGTAGCTACAGGGAGTTGTGGCACACAAGTCATTTGGATTAAACACCAACTTCAGGACTATCAAGTAGACCTGGGGTGCACACCTATTTACTGTGATAATACCAGTGCCATCAACCTAGCCAAGAATCCTGTTCTGCACTCCGCACCAAACACATAGAAATCATGCATCATTTCATAAGAGATGAGGTTTCTAAGAACAACTTTGAACTGATTCATGTAGGCACTACTAATCAAATTGCTGACATCTTCACCAAGCCTCTAGACAATGACAAATTCACCACATTAAAGAGAGAACTAGGCTTGTTCAAATTATCTTAACTATTTTTCTCCTGATATTGAATTGATCTATCTTGGTAAAATGTTGTGTGAAATGTCTGTCCTTATTGTGAGGGGGAGCTTTGTGTATCTTCTGATTAGTTTCATTGAGTGCTTCATTTAAGGGGGAGCTGGAAAGGTAGTGATTTTGTCTGATTCAAAAAGACTGACCGGATGTGTGTCATTGCTGGTTCTCATGATTGAATGAGTGCAGTTCTCTCAGTCAGTAGAATCTCATTCATCTCTTAAGTCTATAAGTTTGTGTTACTAAAGTCCTGCTAGAATCTTTCCTCTAGTAGTTTATCAAAGATTTGGTTTAAGTGGTTAACGTATATCTTCCTACATTGTCAAATGATTTCAGGTCAGGCTAAAACCTGCATGTCTTGATATTTGTTCAGAACAACTTGAAATCTAGATCTCAAGATTCATTACAAAGAAACAGTCCTTCTGGTATTGTCTTCAATCATTTCCCCTCCACATCATAAGGGATCAACTAAATGAACAAAGGTCTATGGCTTGATCACTGAGAAACTGGGAGCTTCATCAATGAAGTGAAGTAACTCCTATGTCATGAGGTGTCCAATTTTTAATAAAAAAATTGCATGCAAAATGACCTTAATATCTCTGATCATCACAGAGCAATGGTGACAAGGTGGTGAGTAACTGGGGACTCTGGCCTCTGATCAAGGTGTTTCCCCATGTAAAAAGCCACTGTTACTAACTCTGTTCTTCAAAAGGAAGAAGTAATGAGATACTCACACTGAGTAACTGGGGATTCCGGCCTCTGATCAAGGTGTCTCCCTAATGTCAAAAGTGTGATTTACCAAACCACTCATTGATCTCATTGCAAAACTCTATATTATCCCTTGTCTCTATGCAAAGGTCTGGAATGCTTGTCTTCAATACTCTGAGAACACCTTCTCTGATTTTGTCTCTTATCGTCTACAAAGTATTGTTGTTTTAATCAGAAATCTTGCCATGCTTATTCACCCCTGTTCTACATCATATACCATGTATGTGGATAAACTTTTCCCTCATACTAATTCTCTACTGATTACCAGAGTTCAAGAATCTTCACTTGAGTTTAGCACCTCACTTATTCTCTTAAGATATGTTGTTGGGTCTTTCTACACTAAGAAGTCACTATACTTCTTCCTCATGTCTCCAGCAATTTCATACATTTTTCATTTCCTTTTGATGATGTCAAAGGGGGAGAGAGGTCATGAGGCCATGCAATATCCGAGAGAACATTCATATTCTGAGAAAGTGTTTTTGGAGGAAAGCTGAGGTTCAGAAGCTGTGCTTGATTTGTCTGTATGATTGGCCTACTTTTAACTGATTGTTTTTAATGCCTTGATATTGCTTGATTCATAGTGTTGCCATCATCAAAAAGGGGGAGACTGTTGCATCCCTAAGGTTTTGATGATGTCACACACTATAAATCAATTTGTTTTTATCCCTAGATCAATTTATAGATTCGGTGCATTTACTTGTTTCAAAACATGAAGGAAGTCTGTGGTAATAGCTTTAAGGTCCGTGCATAACATGTCCTTGCATCTCACCTCTCGAGGTCGGTGCAAGCTCTAGTTGGTGCAATCGTCGTCTAGTATGGACCGTTAGATCTTGTCTCTTCATCTCAGTGCAAATACGTCTTTGTGCAAGCGGTGTCTTGTACTTCTTTTTATCAATTCGGTGCAAGTCTCTATCTCACTCACAAACACTGTAGCCCCGTTTCCATCTCGGTGCATTACGTGTCTAGACATAAATTGGCTCAGTGCATTTCATTGTATTTCATTGCAGCATACACTTTTAGGTTCGTGCATATCTTGTTTGTGCATCTTTGTGCGTCTCGCCTTTCAGACTTGGTGCAAGGTTTGTCTTGCATCCATTTTTTTCCGGATGATTCTTCTCTTTCATATCACTGCAATTCTCGCAAATCCAACTCGGTGCATCTACTATGTTACACAGTTGTTTTTAAAAGTCCGTGCATATCCCGATTATTTAAAAGTCTCGCCTTTAAAAGTCTGTGCACACTTGTTATGTCTATTCACATTCGGTGCAACATTTGCCTCGTGTTTTATATAATCGGTGCATCTCTCCCAGTTCGTGCATTTATCATTTATATGCCCAATGCAATGTCATCCTTCTTACCAGTATCCGAAATGCTTTCTTCTGATTGTCTATGAGGTATTTTTTAGAAGAATAAGAATGGCTCGTGATCCCAGTACGAAGGAGGTGGCAGGATCGTGACACATGGAGAGAAGTGAGGTGGGATTATGCCACGTGGGCTAAGGCCTTTAAGCGGGAATAATGGAAAGCATACGCCCATCCTCTGATGCTCTATAAAAAGTGAATGCTGAGCAGAAGAAAAAACAACAACGAGAACAGAAAAGAGAGGAGAAGGAGTAAGAGAGCCAACAGAAGCAGAAGAGAAAGAAAAATTTCTGACAGGGAGAAGTGTTCATGAAAGAGAAGATCTGCTTCTATGGAAGCTACATTATCTTTGTTTCTAGAGAATATTATCGTTTACCGATCGTTGTGTTTTCAAGTTTTTGTTTGATCATCTTCATTCCATATCGTTACCCTCCACTGTTCGGAGGAAGGGAGAGGTTCTCCAGTTCCCTCCAGTGTCTTGAAGGAAGAGAGGTTCAATCCTCTAGTTGTGTCAGTTACTTGGGAGTAACTGCACAGGGTTCCCTTTGCTGCGTGCAAAGGAAGGGAGATTGTTCTCCGGTGCTCTTCTTCTGGTCGATCAGAAGATTGAGGAGGCTGTTCCTCTGTACAAGCTGTTTGGCAGCAGTTGTTGCAGACTGAGTCTGCTGTGTGCGACTCAAGTGCAAGGAAGCCTTACTCGATTGAGTAAGGGGTAGACGTAGATTGCAGATAGCAATCGAACCACCTAAAAAATTCGTTGTCTCATTTGTGGTTTGGTTGTTTTCGTGTGCTGCTCTCCAACTTCTTGAGACTTTGTTTCTTTGTGATTGCTTTCTCGATATCACTTCTTCTCTTATCATCTTCGTTGTCTGTTTACGTGGCCTTTATCTCTATAGTTTGAGGGGCTAAGAACTTGTGGCTGTGTTTATTGGATTGGGGAGTGATCTATTCATCCCCCCCTTCTGTCTCACTCTCCGCTGCACGTATCACACATAAGGTCGTGACGCCAAGGGAGAATATTTACTGGTCTAGACGAATTGTCATGTTGCCGGACAACTTCGCCTAGACGGTATGTCATGATGCCAAGGCAGAATATTTATCGGCCTAGACGAATTGTCAAGTTGCCGGACAACTCGGCCTAGATGGTATGTCATGATGCTAAGGCAGAATATTTACCGGCCTAGATGAATTGTCATGTTGCTGGATAACTTGGCCTAGACGGTATGTCATGATGCCAAGGCAGAATATTTACTGGCCTAGATAAATTGTCATGTTGCCGGATAACTTGGCCTAGATGGTACATCATGATGCCAAGGCAAAGGGGGTCTTTTGTTGGTTTATGCACTAGCCTAGACAGAAGGTCATGATGCTGACGGTAGAAAGATTTTTATTGGTTTATGCACCAGCCTAGACGGAAGGTCATGATGCTAACGGTAGAAGGGGTCTTTTGTTGGTTTATGCGCCAGCCTAGATAGAAGTTCATGATGCCGCAGATAGGAGGATTTTCGTTAGTTTATGCACTAGCCTAGATGAAAGGTCTGGATGCTGACGATATAAGGATTTTTGTTGGTTTATGCGCCAGCCTAGACGGAAGGTCATGATGTTGATGGTCGAATGATTTTTGTTGGTTTATGCGCCATCTTAGACGGAAGGTCATGATGCTGACGGTAGAAAGGATTTTTATTGGTTTATGTCCCAGTCTAGACGGAAGGTCATGATGCTGATGGTAGAAAGGTCTTTTTGTTGGTTTATCTATTTGGATTTTTTGGGTCATTAGGTTGATTGTGTTTATTTAGTTTATTGGGTTTATTGGGTTCATTAAGTTTGTTGGATTTATTTGTTTTACTAGGTTAATTTTGCTTGTTGGGTTTATCTGGTTTGTTGGTTGCTGAGTTTATTTGGGTTTATTGGCGGTATTCGGTTTATTTGGTTTATTGAGTTCATTAGGTTGATTGATTTGTTGGTTTGTTGAGTTTATCAAGTTTCTTGGGTTTGTTGGGGTTTGTTTGATTTATTTGGGTTGATTGAGTTTATTGACTTTGTTGGTTTGTTGAGTTCATTGGGTTTATTGATTTATTAGTTTACTGAGTTTATTGAGTTTGTTAGGTGTGCTGGGTCTATTTTGTTTGTTGGGTTTATTTGATTTATTTGGTTCATTGATTTGTTGTGTTTGTTTGGGTTTATTTGGATTTATTGGGTTTATTTGGGTTTATTGATTTATTAAGTTTATTTGGTTTGTTAGTTTATTAGGTTTGTTGAGATTGTTAACTTTATTGAATTTATTGGTTTATGAAGTTCACTTCAGATCATCATTCATCGTTCATTTTTTATTTTTTTATTTATTTTATTTTTTAAATTCTCTTCTCTCTTTTCTTGTTGGGCTCCCTAACCCAGACTTGTCCGTGATGCGGGATACTTTGTTATGAGGGAATATTAATGAATTTGACTACTTATTGTGCTAATGGGACTAAAGAATAATAGCTAAGAGCTCGGCAAGGGCGGAGGGCTTCAAGCCAAGGGAAAAAGGGTTTATCGGCCCTGCCCAGTGGGACTGGGGGCAATGTTTAGAGCTCGACAAGGGTGGAATGCCTCAAGCCAGGAGAAATGGTTTATGGGCCCAGCCCAGCGGGACTAGGGGTAATGTTTAGAGCTCGGCAAGGGCGAAATGCCTTAGGCCAGGGGAAAGGCTTTATGGGCCCAGCCCAGTCGGAGTAGGGGCAATGTTTAGAGCTCGGCGAGGGCAGAATGCCTCAGGCCAAGGGAAAGGTTTCATGGGCCCATTTTGGGCATAACGTCCAAACTGTCAGTGGTGGGGCGATCCCCGTGGGACAAATTTGGTATCTCTTGGTGTATTTGAGTAGTTATTGTGGCAGAACGCCGAATGATGATGAGAATGCACCGGCTAGGAGCATGAGTTCCAGGCCGAGGGTAGAGGGCTGGTCCCAGCGGGACAAATGGGGAGTATCCTTGCCAGATGAGGAGTTGGAAAAACACCATGAATCTCGATGGGACATGGGGGGTTAAGGCAGGCCATCATGTGCCGAAAGGAGTTTATTTGTTGGCTTGAAAGGGAGAATGGAGTCGAGGGTGTAGATGACCAGACAGGACTTGTTCTTGCATCCCCTCTGCAAGGTTTATATATTTATTAGTGCGGCAAAGTGCTAGAAGCCAATGAATGTTTATTTGGTGACCTGGCGGGAAGATCCGGGTCGAGAAGGAAGGGGTACCCCAATGGGGCCTAGACCATTTTTAAAATAGGCAGCCTAGTGGCCTATGAAGGCTTCTTAGCGTCGGTGGGACTGTTCATTCAACATTGCCCCCCATAGGATATTCAGCAATAGCTATGCATCGGATCAACAACTATTTTCTTTTGTCATTGATTTATGCGGGAGGTGCTCCAAACAGTTGCGGCTCGGGCTTCCGGTGCTTACGCCAAGTGTCATCCTCTTGGCCCTTTGTATTAGAAGTTGTAGTTGCAGGGTCTTCCTAGCTCCGCAGATAGCACAGTAATTTCATTTTCCCTGGCCATTCGTCGTGTAACGCTACTAGGGAGCCTTGGCCTGTGAAAGCAGATGAGGCCATGTTTACCTCATAATTTTTTCTTTTCTTTTCTCTTCTTCTTTACCTTTTTTTCTTTTATTTTTTTTTATTTTTTTTCCTTTTTTTAGTCCCCCAGGCAGGGTGTAATGCCCCGAGTTTTCCGGATATTTTTTGGATCAGGATCCGTGGGTTTCAGATCATTTCTGTGGGTCCCGGATTGAGTTTTGCAGTTTACACGTGTTTTTACCTATTGAGCCTTCGGAACCCCATGCAGGGTGAACCATTGCGTTCTCTGACTCCGGGATGTTACCAGCGCGTTGTGCATTTTTTGAGGATCAAGGAGATGATTTTTCCATATTTTTCATATTTTCTGAAGATTCTGGATTTTCCTATATATAAAACCTCCTTTTTCTCTCTCCCCATCTCTCATTTCTCTCCCTCTCTCTTCTCTCACGCTCTCTCCTCTCCCCCTCTCTTCTCCAGGCGGCCGACGGAGGTAGACGAGGGCGGGGCGGCGATGCTCATGGGGCAAGGAGCGACAGGCATGCGACGAGGATCGTGATGGTGGAAGCGATTTGTGGGATTGCGAGCCGACGGCGGTTTAAATGACATTTTCTTCGCGGATTGGCATCCTCGGTGCGCAGAATCTTTGGTGGAGGTAGGGGGATGGATCCTTAACCATGTACTTCATTTCCCGCGAGTTTGGTAGCCCAAGGTGAGCCGAGAGGGTTTATTTTCCAGTTGGGGTTAAAATGTATGATTTTGGGGTGTGAGCCGGATCTCTCATTTTGATTGTGTTTTTGGGGTTTAAATGGGTCCTCTCGGTGCTAGAGAGGTTGGGGAATGATTTCACCTTTTATCCCCTTTACATGGGTGTGAACGGGGCGTGGAATGGGGTTTTCCACAGAGTTCGTAATTTTCACGTTTGGGAGGGAGTAGCGGTCGTACCAGAGACTGCCACTGTACGAGGTAGTCCTCTAGGGCTTCCCACTTACCCGTTAAGTCAGTTCCAGGTAGCGGCCACGCGATGGACCGCCACCTGGGGTTGGCGGTCAGGGCATGACCATTTTTATGGCGCTAGCGGCCAGGGGGCTAACCACTACTTCTTCATCTAAGTCCCGCATAGTAGCGACCTCGCGACTGACCGCTACTCGCTAATAGCGGTTAGACCAGGGCCGCTACTTGGGGGGTTGCGGTCTAGAAAGTGGCCGCCCCTTGTTCAAGTGTCCCCAGGAAGGTTGCGGTCCAAGGTGGACCGCTATTTGGGGGCTTGCGGTCCAGAGTGGACCGCCACTTGGGGTGACGGTCCAGGGAGGACCGCCACTCATTTTTCTATGCTTATCGGGTTCGATTACGTTGTGTTGACCCCCGATCAACCCGGTTGTGACCCAGTGGTTGACCTTCGGTCCTGTGAATGTCTCGGACACCCCGTGGGTTCCATGTCCATGTTTTTGGGTGTCTGGAGGTACAATATTACCTCGTTTAGCAAGCCCATGGGTCTTGGGGGTCCGGGTGACCCCATGTGTTCCGGGCTTTCGCGTTACGCTAGATCGAGTCATCGTGAGTCGGTATGAGTGCGGAGGGCTTTCCCCGCAGGACGTGGGTTTCTCCGGAAGTGATTTCTATGTGGGCCATGCGTATGGGCTATGAACTGTAAGTTCTGTGGCCCAGCCTGGGTCTGGGGTTTTCCTAGCTTCCCTTTGGAAAGGGATTAAGCTCGGTGGTTGTGTTATATATTAACAGCTATATCGTGCCATGGTTTTGACCATAGGAGTAGTGTTGATTGACTGCTTGCGTCATCCAGTACGACGGCCTTGACTCGAATCGTGTGACTTAAGGACCATTGGGTTAGTAGGTTTAGAAGGCTGTCCAGAGTCTGGTGGCCTCGAGCCACCTGTTACTACAAGTTACTCGTAATGGGTGCATGCGTGACCATCCGTGTTCACGTTAGTGACCTCCCACTGATCATAGCCTTCTTACAGCACAGGTGTGCTAACCCACCCGAGAGTGGTGGAGCGGCTTACCCGAGAGAGATGGTTTTTAGGCTTGTTACCGTAGGGCCCCTTCGCGCAGCCTGAGTCCCAGCTTTGGGGAAGAACCAGCTAGAGGATCTGACATAGGGCGCATGGTCTGTGTGTGCACACGTCGTTGGGGGCATCGGACCCGCGCTGACGAGCGCGACCCCAGCTAGTCCTAGTTCGTGGTACTGGTTGTGTGTCTCAGTCTCCGCCTGGGGCATCGTAGGGAGACACTAGGGTGTGGACGAAGTCATCAGAGGATGCATCCGACCTTGCTTCTAGTGTCGGTAGTGCTCCTGTCACGTGACGTGAGTTTCTCGTGGCTCGAGTTTCCATTTCTCGTCTGCGAGACGTGATTTTGTGTGTAGTTCCGTGTGTTTCCCAAGGTAAAGTTCTAGGGTTTACAGTGGGTGTTACCGAGGGTCTTCCCTAAACAGTGTAGGGTTCACGACTGTGAGGTCGTGATCGTGTCTACCCAGACCACGTGGTCTTGGGTTGGGCCTTTGTCTATGAGACAGGCCTCCATGATAGTGTTGTCATGATGTTTCTTCTGGCAGCGTAGCCAGGGTTTCTCTGATAGTCTGGTAGTCCCCGGACTATGAGATCGGGGCGTGTTTTCTAGTACAGTAGGATTAGCTATAATGTCATGTTTTTATCGGCCACCGAGTTTGTTGTTCCTACTGTTGTTGCTACTTTCCGTTACCGCTGTTGTTTACGATTGGGGTTCTGGAGGACCCCTACTAAGCTAGTGATAGGAGGCTCACCCCTACTTTTCATGTGCGACAATTCTTTCTCGAGGTTCGAGGGTGCTGTGAGGAGGTTCTTAGTTGCCAGCTCTCCGGGCCGAGTGTTCACTCGGTGTGGGGTACGCTTTTCTGCCTTAGACTGTACTTTAGTTGGACTAGACTCGGTTATAGTTGTTTATTTATTTCTGTTAATTGTTGAATTATCCTACTTTATTTCATATTTCTTTGTACCTCCACACTCCTTTTAGCCCTTCTGAGCCCTGCGGCTCATGGGCGGCAAGTCAGGATTCGAATGATACGGGTTCTTCCGGGTATCCAGATCTTGGTTCATCATAGTTGGTATCAGAGCTCGGTTGTTGATGTACATGGGAATTCGAGATATTACAGTGATCAGAGTCTGTAAGGTCCAGTACAGTCGACAGTTGGCATAGGGTTTTGTGCATATTTTTCACTTGGTTTCTCCCGTAACAGCTTGAGTGCGCTTAGTTGGCTCTGTAATGGTGGTTGTTGTCTCGCTGAAGTGCCAATGTGGGGCACAAGGGATGTGATAGAGAGATTTCTTCCAAATGGGTGGTGGCCCCAGTTGTGCTGCGTTGGGTAGAGGTTGCCTGCATGTGCGGATCTGTGATGCTGCGTTCAAGGAATTCGCGATGAGGTCAGGTGGCTGGCGAGGATTGTTCGTGGTCAAGTGGCCGTGAGCTTGCTCTGAGGGAGCGGTTATTGAGTTTGGCCACCTCAATCTGAGGTTTATCCAGCCTTGAGATGTTAAGGCCGTGGTTTAAGGTTTCGGAGTGGGTGCTCTAGTCAAGAGTTGTGCTCGGGAGATGCTGGAAGGTACGGTTCCCAGCATGTGCGAGGTTCAAGATCAGGTTAAGCATGGAGTTTCTCCTGTTTTGTCGAGAGTTGTATTGGTTTTATCCTTTGGTTGGAGAGAATTGTGTTTGGCTAAGGTTGTCATCTTGCATTGTGCGTTTAGATTGGTTGGCCCTTTGGTATGCCATGAAGTCCGTGCGAGACAAGTCCTGTGTTTGGCAAGGTGGTTGCCTATGAGAAGTTGTGCCCATCTCCCTGGTATGTAAGGGTGTTGGCACTGTTCCGGAAGGATGTGTGCCGGTCGGGAAGTGCTTGTGAAGGATTGCGACTAGTGTTGTGATTCCTGATGTGTTGAGGATCGGAGCCTATGGAGTTGCAGAGGATTGCAATATTTCAAGAGAGAATCGGTGCTCTGGGTTTGAGGTAATTGAGCTTTCCTCACCCTATTTTTAGAGTTAACTAACAGAGTTGAGGGTCGTCGAGATGGCGGATCCTTAGTCATTATTATGGTAGGCTGTGCGTGTGGATCAGAGTGCACAGCGGAAGCCTGGTGAGCCCATAATCCACAGGTTCGGGATCGTAGCGTTGGTTGCTATGGGCGAATTCTCGAGGATGTGTAAGGCATCGGAGGATTGGTTGCTCGGTGTGAGACGTGTTGTTGCCATTTCGTTGCTTTAGATATTGTGGTTCATGACACTAGAAGGATGCATAGTTGGGGAAATATGTTGGCAAGTGCGCCGCATGAGTACCCTGTTCGTGTGTTGGAAGTTGTGTTCTCGGATGAGATCATGTTCTGGAGAAGTGATCTCTGAGATATTATGGGTTTCAGTTGGTGGCCTTGAGCAGCTAGTAAGGTTGACCGAGTGGTCAACCATGGTAAGATGTGTATTGTCTGGGGACCCGTGTGCATGGGTCGTGGCGTCGTCGATCAGGTTGCTGTGATTGCAAGTGGTGTTGGATATATGTTGTTTTAATGACGTCTGACTATAACTCATTGATGAGTCCTATCTGCATTTGATGATGTCAACACTCTTACATTTCAAGCAATTGTAAGCAAATAATAAGGAATCAAGATTGGCACATAAAATGAGGCAATTGGATGCACAAAAATCAAGAATCAAGATAGTTGACAGCACAGAAATCAAGGCAGTTGGAAGCACATAAATTAAGCTGAAAACTTCATTGAAGAACTAAGGTCGGTGTACATCTGCCTTATGCCACATAAGGTCGGTGCACATTCAAGCCAGAGCAACTAAGGTCGACACGAGCTCAGTTGCTAGAGTAACTAAGGTCGATGCATGTTATTGTTCATGAAGAGGCAAGGTCGATGCACATCTGGCTAGCACAGTATACAAGGTCAGTGCACACATACTGTTCATGCATATAGAAGGTCGGTGCACGTACTGTTCATGCGTATACAAGGTCAGTGCACATTACTGTTCATGCATATAGAAGGTCAGGTTAGTTAACATTAATGTTCATGCATATAGAAGGTCAGTGCATGTTACTATTCATGCGTATATAAGGTCAGTGCACATTACTGTTCATGTATATGGAAGGTCAGTGCACGTACTGTTCATGCGTATACAAGGTCAGTGCACATTACTGTTCATACATATAGAAGGTCAGTGCACATTACTGTTCATGCATATGGAAGGTCAGTCCACATTACTGTTCATGCATATACAAAGTCAGTGGACATACTGTTCATGCGTATACAAGGTCAATGCACGTTAATGTTCATGAGTATACAAGGTCAGTGCACATTACTGTTCATGCATGTAGAAGGTCAGTGCATGTTACTATTCATGGGTATACAAGGTTTGTGCACATTACTGTTCATGCATATGGAAGGTCAGTGCACATTACTATTCATGCATATACAAGGTCAGTGCACATTACTATTCATGCATACAGAAGGTCAATGCATATCATTGTTCACAGTCATGAAGGTCGATGCATGTACTGTAACTAGTGCATATAAGGTCGATGCATATCACTGTTCACTCAAGACCCAGGTCGGTGCACAACTGCATCTTAGCCATAAAAGGTCTGTGCATGTTTTGTCTTCAACATATATAGGTCTGTGCATATTTGCCTTCAAGCCATGTAAGGTCTGTGCACATGTGCATTCCTGCACTATCAAGGTCGGTGCACATTTGCACTATTGCATCATAAGGTCTGTGCATGCCCTGTATAAGGTCTGTGCATGTCCTGTCCAAGGTCTGTGCAAGTCTCACATATGGCATCCAAGTCTATGCACATTTGGAATTCAGGTCTACGCACATGTATAAGTCCATGCATATCCAAGTCCAAGCTTATCCAAGTCTGTGCACATGAAGGAACCAAGGTCAGTGCATGTTTGATGAAATGCCTCAATGAAGAAGAAAGGTATGTGCATGTCTTGCCCCCAACATTACAAGGTCTGTGCATGTTTGCCTTCAGCATAAGAAGTAGTAGAACCTATTTGATGAAATGCCTCCGTAAGCGGCTCCCAAAGCCATTTTTAGCAAACCTACACTGTTTTCTGAATAGGATCCAACGAGCATAAATAGGAACCACAAATGCCCAAAAACATGTCATTTGAGGTCTAGAAGGTGTCCTTGGTCAGTCAAACATCCATGTCATCATTGGCTTACTATTTCAGCCCTTTTGGTCAACAGAAAAGTAGGTTACCTTTTCTGGGAACAATCACCTGTCTGCTACCTAGCTTTTTGCCTCCGCCCAATAAGATTTGTTGTTCCTGATATCTCACATGACAAAAGGACGTCCTTGACTATCCTGCCAGCAGAAAAAAAAAGATGCTATAAATCTTACATGGGAAGCCCCTCTCATACATTTTCCTGTCAACCAAAATAAGAAATTCCAAGAAACTTTTTCTGCTACCTCTGCGGCCAATTAGAGGCTGCCAAGGCAAAAGCTCCCTAAAGACAAATAATAGATTATGAAGGGCCAATCACATACGGGCTGATACCTCCTACTGGGAGGACTGCTTACGCGTATAAGAATGACTCCATGCTTGAAGAAATGTTGCTGCTTAAGCTGTTGTCCAAGAGAAAAATGCGTGAGCTTTCAAGAGAAAGTTTGTTAGAGAAAAAGAAAGAAAAGAAGTAGCCCAGTCCTTGACTGAAATCGGCCCGTGCTGATTGATAGAGATAAGGGAGAGAGAGCAAAAAAGGGAGAAGCCAAGAGAGGAGTGCAGCCCTTCTCACGTCTTGAATGAGCATTAGAAGAAGCCAGATTGGACCTATGTCCAGATCTGCCCAAAGGTGCCTCAAGAGCAAAATCTAAAGCCACTATCTGGTTATCATTTTCTGATTGTGCATTTTCATGCCTCATCATCATATCAGAAAGGTTGTTTTTTTTATTTCTACTACACTTGTAGTGTTTTTTCTTCTTGTGTTTGTCCTTTGTGTGTGTGTGTGTGTGTGTATATGGAGGACCGTCCCTACCGGTTTGTGTGTAGGAAGTGTGCTGCATTTGCAGCGTGTGCTAAAGCCTCACTGGGTTTGGTGAGGGGTGGACATAGGTTGTGTGTTTACAACCGAACCACCTAAAAATCCTTGTGTTGTGGGTTGAACCTCTTGTGGGCTTGTTCCATATCTTCTACCCCTATTCACAGGTCGGTGTGCTTGCTTCACTGCATATAATCTTGTTTATCTCCATCGCACACTCTAGATTCGTGGACTGCGCTATCTTGTATACACTACACCAATTATTCCTTGCTCGCTACTAGCATTCCCTTGGGTGCCTGCTGCACCTTTGCACTCAAGCACTAGGGAGCTTTCTCCAACAAAAGGGAGATCATCTTGTTCACACACATCAGAGGTTTGCTGAGAAGCACCTTAGCTTGTACCACAACCTGTGTTGTCTTAGGACCGTCACTGATGCGGGAAGAGACCACGGACACGACAAGCTCGTGACTTTCACTTAACAAGGGAAGCGTCAGACGTGCGTAGTTGAGAAACTGGCAGTGAGCTAGGGTGGTTGGCTCTCACTTGTGCCCGGATCGGGTCACGGGACGGTCACGCTCTCTCTCGCAACAGCGGTGATATGAAAAATATAGCGAGATAGATCCTAAAACATGCTCTCTAGTAGCGGCATAAACAAATATATATGAAAATAAGCAAATGCTGAGTGTAGGGAGCGAGAACGATACCTCCACGCGCTTGGCGTGGGGAAGACGGGCTCGGCCGAAACTCGTACTCCCGGAACAATAATACACAGTATTACAGCAATACAACTCGCTGCCCACTCCACGCAGGGAGGTAAAGGGCTACACAATGGGGCCCGGAAGGACCGAATTCGGGTTGACGGGCGGCTTCTCGCGTTGATTCGGCAACACCCGAACTAGTGAGGGTGGGGCCCACGTGCTGTCCGGAGGGGCCGTGGGGGACCCGGTGGCACCGCTGTAGTGGGGACACTTAGGGAAGCGCTCCCCAGGCTGGCGGCACGCTGGTTCACCGGCCGGAGGCCTGCGGCTCCGTTCGGCGCCGGTCGGAATAACCGGCCACGGATCTGCAGCTTCTGGTTTTCAGCTCGCGCTCCGGCGAGAATGGACGCTGCGATCAGCCCCGATGTCGGATCGACACGAAACTGGCGATGTTGGAAAGCTCTATTCAAATACTTCAACCTAGGCCTAAAGATCATACCTGGATCTGCACGGATCTTGGCTTTAATGAATTTTTGAGTTGTTGTTGTACAGTGATCGGACTCTCAGATCTGCAGAGAACTTATCTGAGAACTGCCTTTGAACGATATGTGAACGTCCGAATCTGAAGTAGTGGTCTTCAGTAAAGTTGTAGGAAATCAAGCTAGGAAATCGGAACTATTTTTTATGAAGGATTTGGAGGTGGCTGTGATTTGTTCTGATGTTTACACTGGAAGGTGGTCGGATCTAGGAATTAGCTAAAACACTGTAGCAGAGATAGAACACGAATTTTAAAAAATGGATAGAGGGATGATCAAAAATAAAGAAAATGGTGGATGTAGGGGATGATGGAGAGAACTCACAGTAAAATTGGTAGCCCTAACAAAAATAAAAAAAAAGGTCGGAGATGGGAAACTCAGAGCTGCTGTCACTGTAGACAGAGACAGGACAGATCTGGGAGTGATTGAAGACCAAAATTGCAAAAATATCAAACGAAAGATTTTCGCCCTGCATTATTTTGTGGATGATGGGATGGAAGATAGGAACACACCATAAAAATTACAAACCACGAAGAGGCCGTGGCTGGTATCAGGAATTTCTGGAAGACACCTCTGTCCAACAGGACAGAAAATCGAAGACGGATTCGTGGCTGCTCGAAGGCGGCACGAACGGCGGCGGCGGCGGCACCAATGAAGATCAGAGGTTGAGAGGGGGAGATAAAAGATTGAAACACTCTAGAATGGGTGGTTTGAGGAGAGGAAACCAGGGGAGAGGGCTGGGGCGCAAGAGCCTTCTTGGCTTACACACAAAATATTCTGATTTTTCCTAAATTTTCACATGAAAATACATGGTTTTATATGCTTCCAACCAAATCTAACCTCCACCCTTAGATCTAGGGATGAGAGATAGATGGTCTAGATTGCATGTGAATAACACACAAAAATTAATAAACTAATAAGGGGAGAGGGGCGCCCCCTTGACCAAGGGTAGAAGGTTGAATGGGGGTAGGTGGCCAACCATGGAATCTTGACCCATTTAACCCCATGTGTCCATATGACCAGCCCACCCTTCTAGATGTCCACATAGGAAGGTTGACCAGGCCCACAAGGTGACATGGACCAATGGGAAAGGGCTGAGGGCCCCCTTGCTGGTCCTACTGCATAATTGCATAAAAACCCACACAATCCATGGGAATGACTCCTTGGCTTATAAAGCCTTACATTTGCGTACATACTTTCCCAATGATATAAACACAAACTAAAAGGACATAAATGCAAAATAAAAAGTACAGGCTCGGTGTCGATTCCCATCAACTCTCCCCGGGTGGGAGGAACTCGACCCCGTCGAGTAGGAGTAGGGATGCTCGAGTACTCCAGCGGATCCGTCACCGTGCCAAGTAACGCGGGTACGCTCCACTCCAAGTGATCGTCACCTGCTCATTCCATATATACTCGATATGCGCGGACTGCTATAGGCTAAAGGTGGACACTCCTGGTGGGGCACTCTCAAAAGGGAAGGGAGCAGCTCGAAGACTCATTAGGAATCACCGTTGAGTCCCTGTAGGTGACTGATCCGGGTAGATGTAGAACCGATCCCATACTCATCAAGTGAGTCCAATCGTCTATTACTCATAAGAGAACGACAACGAGCTTGCACAAGACACATGCAGACAGACATACCACACAAAGAAAAAGCACACCGACTCATCTATGACCCTAGACATACCTAATGTTAGTCTGACCCGTACATGGGTGACGGCGGACCAGGACACCCGAATGTGTGCCATGCATGCATTTGACGTAACCGGAGGTTGACGTCATGGGGAACTCCTAGACATACTACGATGCACCAATCATGGACATTGGGCTTGGATGCGGGAAGTCCGGGAGGTGCGAGTGGTTTAGAGGGATCGGGGAAACCAAAGTCTTCCTTACACCCGAATGATGGTTCGGACCTATGGCTATGTGGAGTTTGCTTGGCCCGAGTGGAAAAGGTGGGATAGTGAACTTCGCGGAAGAAGGGTAGTGAGTATGAAAACTCGGGAGGTTCACTAGTGAAGGGGTCAAAAGGGTCGAAGAAGGTGTGACCCCATGAAGTGGGTTCCAACATGACATGGTCCCAAGTTTGGAATTCATAGTCACCGCCATACATTATGATCGGTGGGACGACGGACATGTGTAGAAAATAGGATTCCTCCCTTGGGCAAAAAGGAACGAAGTCGGACTCGGCCGGCATCGGGAGGAGTAGAAGAATCTCCGTGGTGACACACCTCACGGTGCACACGGAGGTAATGGATCCTAAGGCCGGATGGGTGAAGCTAAGACTAGCGGGTTGGTCAAAGCCTCGGGCCCAAAGATGCGTCAACTTCCATTGTGAATCTAATCCCATAATAAGGTCATCCAAAGTATCGACATGGTGACTAGACCGAAAAGTTGTGTGGTAGGAGTTGACAGGCACTATAGATAGGATGGGGTCCATGGATGGGAAGGGAGGTGGGACCAAGCCATCCTTGAGCCAACGACGAAGCGGCTCGGCTATGAAAAGCGTACCCGTTAGAAATACGGGTGGCTCGGGCCCTGGTGGTTCCAAATGAGAGGATTCCAAATCAAATTCAGAAATAGAGGGGGATGACATTGGAACTCTCTCGAGTGGTGAAGGCCATGGTGTAGGCGGCTGGGAGGTGGATGCTTGTCGAAAGCCACCATACCGAGAAAAGTGTGACTCAAATGGGTCGACCACTAGAGCGACCGTATAGGATTCCGCTAGAGAGAATGCATTGCGGATAAGACATTCTAACTGGAAGTGAAGGCGCAAACCTCTCCGGAACTGAAATGCGGCCGTGTTGCTCTCCTCTCCCAAACCATGTTTCAACCAATACGTATGATATGCCCGAATGTACTCGGACACGGACCTATCGCCTTGGACGGGTCGACATGGGTTGGCCATAGTTGCCAAAATATGGGAATGGATCCCTAGGAATGGATATGCAAGGCCATTTGGACATGACACTATACCGACTATGCAAGGTTGGGATGCATGCACACTAAGGACAAGACATCAAGACTCGGTACGGGGCGGAGTTAATCGATCCGAAGATTACTCGCGCAAGTGTGCGACCTTCCCGATAGGTGTAGCCTAACGTTCGGACAACACCTTTTTATATACCGACTAATGGTATGCAAATGCAACTCCTAAGACCGACTTAGACACTTAGACTTAAATGACACTCTTTTTTTTTATTTTGGACACCCTAGACTCAAACTCGCTCTGATACCAAATTGATGCGGGATGAGACCACGGACACGACAAGCTCATGACTGTCCCTTAACGAGGGAAGCGTCGGACGTGCGCGGTTGAGAAACCGGCAGTGAGCTAGGGTGGTCGGCTCTCACTTGTGCCCGGATCGGGTCACGGGATGGTCACGCTCTCTCTTGCAGCAGTGGTGATATGAAAAATATAGCAAGCTAGATCCTAAAATATGCTCTCAAGCAGCGGCATAAACAAATATATATGAAAATAAGCAAATGCCGAGTGTAGGGAGCGAGAACGATACCTCCACGCGCTCGGCGTGGGGAAGACGGGCCCGGTCGAAACTCGTACTCCCGGAACAATAATACACAGTATTACAGCAATACAACTCGCTGCCCACTCCACGCAGGGAGGTAAAGGGCTACACAATGGGGCCCGGGAGGACCAAATTCGGGTTGACGGTCGGCTTCTCGCGTTGATTCGGCAACACCCGAACTAGTGACGGTGGGGCCCACGTGCTGTCCGGAGGGGCTGTGTGGGACCCGGTGGCACCGCTGTATTGGGGACACTTAGGGAAGCGATCCCCGGGCTAGCGGCACGCTGGTTCGCTGGCCGGAGGTCGGGCGGCTCTGTTCGGCGCCGGTCGGAATAACCGGCCACGGATCTGCAGCTTCTGGTTTTCAGCGCGCGCTCCAGCGAGAATGGATGCTGCGATCAGCCCCGATGTCAGATCAACACGAAACTCGCGCCGTTGGAAAGCTCTCTTCAAATACTTTAACCTAGGCCTAGAGATCAAACCTGGATCTACACGGATCTTGGCTTTAATGAATTTTTGTGTTGCTGTTGTACAATGACCGGACTCTCAGATCTGCAGAGAACTTATCTGAGAACTGCCTTTGACCGATATATGAACGTCCGAATCTGAAGTGGTGGTCTTCAGCAACGTGTAGAAAATCAAGCTAGGAAACCGAAACTATTTTGTATGAAGGATTTGGAGGTGACTGTGATTTGTTCTGATTTTTGAACTGGAAGATGGTCGGATCTAGGAATAAGCTAAAAACTGTATCAGAGATAGAACACGAATTTTGAAAAATGGATAGAGGGCGGATAAAAAATCAAGCAAAATGGTGGCTGTAGGGGATGATGGAGAGAACTCCCAGTAAAATTGGTAGCCATAACAAAAATAAAAAAAAAGGTCGGAGATGGGAAACTCAGAGCTGCTGTCACTGTAGACAGAGACATGACAGATCTGGGAGTGATTGAAGACCGAAATTGCAAAAATATCAAACGAAGGATTTTAGACCTAAATTTTTTTTTGGATGATGGGATGGAAGATAGGAACACACCGGAAGACACCTCTGTCCAACAGGACAGAAAATCGAAGACGGATTCGCGATGGCTCGAAGGCGGCACGAACGGCGGCGGCGGCGGCACCAATGAAGATCATAGGTTGAGAGGGGGAGATAGAAGATTGGAACACTCTAGAATGGGCGGTTTGAGAAGAGGAAACCAGGGGGAGAGGGCTGGGGCGCAAGAGCCTTCTTGGCTTACACACAAAATTTTCTGATTTTTCCTTAATTTTCACATGAAAATACATGGTTTTATATGCTTCCAACCAAATCTAACCTCCACCCTTAGATCTAGGGATGAGAGATAGATGGTCTGGATTGCATGTGAATAACACACAAAAATTAATAAACTAATAAGGGGAGTGGGGCGCCCGCTTGACCAAGGGTAGAAGTTTGAATGGGGGTAGGTGGCCAACCATGGAATCTTGACCCATTTAACCCCAGGTGTCCATATGACCAGCCCACCCTTCTAGATGTCCACCTAGGAAGGTTGACCAGGCCCACAAGGTGACATGGACTAATGGGAAAGGGCTGAGGGCCCCCTTGCTGGTCCTACTGCATAATTGCATAAAAACTCATACAATCCATGGGAATGACTCCTTGGCTTATAAAGCCTTACATTTGCGTACATATTTTCACAAGGATATAAACACAAACTAAAAGGACATAAATGTAAAAGAAAAAGTACAGGCTCGGTGTCGATTCCCATCAGTCGCTTACAATTAACCCATTTCATCTAAATCCGCTGTGCCTTGTGTCCAAGTGTTTTAATTGCTTTATAGGGGTGGTCTATGCTTTTGGTAATCAAGTTTTAATTAGGCCATAATTTGTGAAAGGATCTATTCAACCCCCCCTTCTAGATCCTATTGCACCTCTCGGGACGCAACAATTGGTATCAGAGCCAAGCTCTGCCATTCCTTGATCCTATGATCTATAGGGAAAGATCCTGGTGCATTTTGTTTAAATGGCTTCATATGCTACACATGCTTCTATGGTTTCTCCGCCCATTTATGATGGTTCAAATTTTTTTACATGGCTTGGGAAAATGTTCATTTATGTTAATTCCATAGATCCACAGTTGTGGACTCTTATATACAATAGTCCTCATGAGCTGCCGTCAAATTCAGTTGAATGGACAGCTGATCACGAGACCAAACATTATGATAACCTTGCTGCATTTAATCTGATAAAAGTAGCAGTTGATGTCAGGTTACTTCATCATGTGTCCACCTGCAGCACAGCCAAACAAGTTCTGGATAAGTTGGTAAATACCAATGAAGGGAAAGAACAAGAGCATAAATGCTTCATGGGTGACCGTCCAGAGCAGTCAAGTGACCCGTCCTCTTCTCAGGTAAGCTCTAACTCCAAAGATTTCACTTTTGAAGAGCTTATGGATGCGTATGATCAATTGATCAAGCAATGTAAGAAAGTGAAATCTGAAAATAAAAAGTTGAAAAGGATATTAAAAAGAGCCGTCAGGGTGAGAGGAGCTTCTATAATAATTGCTCTGCCTTTGAGGAACTCAACGACACTCTTATGGTAGACATAGATAAGCATAAAGAAAACACTGCCTGCCTTAGAGATGAAAATGGAATCCTTCAAGCTAAAATCACTAGGGTGGAAGAAATCTTAAGACAACTTCAAACCCAACCTAAATCTATATCAGATGATCAAAGTTTGATTGAAACCAAGGCGCTTGCTGAACAAAATCAAAGTCTTGCAAGTGAAAATGAAAAATTAAAAAAGGAAAACATTGAGCTGTTGGCTAAGTTAAAGGCATGTGAAAAAGGCAAGGGCATTGTTGACGATAGCCCTGAGAATCAGAGTGAACTTCAATTGGAAATTGAAAACTACAAGAGGGTAAATGCCATGCTAAATGAGCAACTTTCTACTTGCGAAGAAGACTTTGCTAATTCTGAACTAAAAATCTCTTCTCTAGAAAATGATGTCGAAGATTTAACGGACTCTCTATCTAAGTGTGTGCAGGGTAAAGAAAGCTTGGACATACTCTTAGGAACAAGAGTGAATCATCTGAGGGGAGATCTGGCGTACAATCCTGTAAATAAAAAACACTTTGGAAGCAAGGTGTACACCTCCACCCTCATGGGTATGAATGAAGCCAACACTTCTCGCCGTCCCCAAAATTTCATGCTCCTCAAAAAAACCAAAAACATATTTATAAATAGAAAAGGAAGGCTCCCATGCCAAAACGGAAATTTATCTTTTCTGATGTTAACATGCATGCTAGGAAATCTCAGGCTAAGCACCATGCTCCTCACAAAATGAATGTTTATTGTTTTTATTGTGGTAGACATGGTCAAATTGTGAATGATTATTTTATATTGAGGAATGATGAACTAAGAGCAGGGAAGAACAGAAGAATGGATGTTGAAGACAATATCAAGAGGCAGATCAACACTAGGAGAAAGGATGCTCAGCATACTACCATTCAGAAGCCCATGTATGACCTTGTGCGTCAACGCACCTATCAGGACAGATCGATGCACTACAAGGCTGCCAGATAAAGTATGCCTCATTGCTGCCACTATTGTGGCAAAATTGGCCACACAGTCAAAGACTGTTGGCGTCTGAAAGGTAGGAGCCACTCTCATGATCAACATGGTAATATACATACTCATTCACAAAGGGTCAATGCACCTGCACACAGAAAGAATGGTAAGTCCTTTGTGCATTACTTTTATTGTGGTGAATATGTGTAATACCCTGGATCCTTATTGGGTCTTTCGGATCTTCTTCGGGGAGTTTCGGATCGCTTTTGTAGGTCCTGAGTTGAGTTTTACGATCCATGTTGGTTTTTCTATCGTTCAAGTTACGAAACCCTGTGGTGAGTTTATTTCTCAGTTCATCGACTCGACGACGTTACAACAGCGATGTACTCGTTGAGAGGATCGTTTCGACTATTTTTGCATATTTTTCTGAATTAGTAGATTTTTGGCTCAAAATTCAAGATTTTCAGAAATTAAGAAAATTTCCTAATTTCTTCTATTTATTCCATCTCACCCTCTCTCCTCCCTCATTTCTCAGATCTCTTTCTCTCTCTCATTTTCTCTCCTCTCTGGGTCTCTCGGCGAGGGGTGCACACTATTGCCGAGCTACCCGAGGCGAGGACGCGATGGAGTGATCGGGACGCGGAATCGGGCGGCGGTTTGAGCGTGGCGAGGCGCGATCCCTCGGTTGATTCCGAGACGGCGCGGTTCGTTGATTTGGCATTTTCGACGCGGATTAGTCGCTTCGGCGCACGGTTTCTTCGGTGGAGGTAGGGAGACAGATCACCTACTTCTCCTCTACGTTTTCCCTGCAGTTTTACGTCGTTGGGTGTGAGAACGAGCGAGTTTTGGCTCATTTTAGAAAAACTATAGTTCTCTGGAGTTCATAGGGTTCATCGGAAAATGGCGATGATTTTTAGATCAGCCGGTGTTAATCGACTCCTTGGAACGTCAGCATTCCATAGTCGCTGATTTCATCGTGATTGGCGATCATTTGGGACTGTTAGGAGCCCAGGAAGTCCGGTGACTCCATTTGGGTAGATTCCGTAGAATCGCCCGTTTCTGTCCGTTTCTCAGCCGATTCGACTCCCGTTCGAGTCTATGTGTTTCCCTGTATCACCGTGGTTGTATCCCCTTCGTCTCAGGGCAAACGGGGCGTGGAAGGGCCATGATCGGGTCGATCCCAAGATTCTCCCGTTGTGGCGCCTACACGGTACCACAGTAACCGTGTAGGGCTTGGCGTGGTTGGCTTCGGACCGTTTAGTGTAGGTCAGTTGGGCGCCTACGCGGTCGCGCGATAGGCCGCCCTGTGTCTGGCATGGCCGGGTCTGGACCGTCCAGTGCCTTTGAGCGGCTGGGTTCCAACCGTGCCATGTGTTGAACGGCCCGCAGTTATCCGTTCTATTTTTATTCGTGCATTGAACGGCTATGGCCTAGCCGTTCTATGATAGGATCAATGCGCTGGATTCATAGGGGGGGTGAATGAATCCCACCCTTAAAAACTTTTCGCTCAATAAAATCTAGAATGCTATCAAGGCGAATAGACAAACTGAATATCTGATCAAATACTCTTTTGAACCAAGGAACAAATATGAAGTGCACGCCTAAACAATTAACAAGCGGAAGCAGAAGAAGGCAATCAACCTACAGCACAGATAGCAATATGAAAGCTCAGACAACCTGTGAAGGGTGGTAGAAGATATGGAGCTAACGCAAGGCAAACCACTGCACAAGTAATTTTTAGGTGGTTCGGTCCTCCAGACCTACATCCACCCCTCACTCCCAACCGGAGTGAGGCTTCACTAGCTAACGCTAGAAACAGGCAGACTCAGTCTGCGAACACTTGCTGCCACACAGCTTGACCAGGGGAACAGTCTCCCCTCTTCCTCCAGACCGGAGGGACACCCCAAGTGACTCCCAGCCACTTGGAAACCAGAGACTGAAGTCTCTCTTCCTCCAGACTAGGAGGGACCCCACCAGTGACTCCCAGTCACCAGCAAACCAGAGTTCGCAGACCTCTCTTCCTCCAGACCAGGAGGGACCCCTGGACTTGCAACCCACAAGCCCAGAACCGGAGATCAGATCTCCCTTCTCCTGAGTCCACAGGAGGAACCCGACCTCACTACTGAGAATCGGAAGAACAATAGCAACAGGAGTAACAAAAGGAAAAATAAGAAAACATAAAAAGCACAGCGACAAAAGCTGGAAATGAAACGCAAGAAATATAGCTCTCAATGAGCATAGTCGTTCTAGATTTGATCCACGAACAGACTGAACAAATCTTCAATAGAACAATCTCCTCTCTTCCTTTCTTCCTCTTCTTTCTTCTTCTTAGCTCACGCAATCTTTCTCTTCTCTGCTCTCTTTTTTCTTCTTCTGCCCTCTTCTCTTTTCTTCTTCTCTCTATTTTTCTTCTTATCTTTTGATCGTGGCTCTCTGCTACTTCTTGGCTTCTATTTTCTCTGTATATACTTCGCCACCTCAATCAGTCTTCTTCTGTGGAAGAAGGCTTCCTTATGTACGCAGCAGCAGCAGCAGCAGCCCCTGGGCGCGTGTTGTCCACAGTTCCCGCCCAAATATCTTGGACCACGTGGCAGCATCCAGACTTGCTTCAGCACACGTGTCATCATCTGGTCATGTCTTCCAGCCTCGGATCACGTGCCCTCCTTAAGCTTCACGAGCAGAGGCACCTGTCGGACAGACGAATAAGTCATCAGTTTATCAGGTTAAGTATAAACCCTGTACAGACTTTAATGAAGGCACTGCAGTGTGTAGACTTGCAATATGAGGACAAGGCATGTATAGACTTCATGTTGTGAAGCAATGTATATACTTAGCATGAAGACTGCCAGTCGATGTATAGACTTGGTTGAAGCTATCTGAAGCAATGTTCAGACTTTGCTGAAGATAATGCATGAGGCGATGTTCAGACTTTGTATATGTGAGACACTGTACAGACTTTATTCAATGTATGGTCTTAGTGTGTGCGAGCATGCTAACATTCAATGTGTAGACTTTGAGTGTGTAAAGCAGGCGTTGTACAGACTATGTAAGCATGACACTGGGCGATGTATAGACTTACACTATCGGATTTATAGACTTCATGAGAATGCAGCAGCCAGTGTATAGACTTGCAGTCTTGTACAGACTAGCCAGTGTATAGACTAGACGAGCATGCAGCACACGATGTGCAGACTTCGTGCAGTGTATGGACTTCATGCAATGCAATGCAGTTTATAGACTTAGAAAGCATTCAGCTCATGCAATGTATATACTTCATGCAATGCAATGCAAACAAATGTATAGACTTCATACAATGCAAAGCAGACCAATGTACAGACTTCCTAAATGCTTCAAGACCATGCACATCAAATGTCTAGACTTCACAAGGTGAACGGCTGTACAGACTTCCTATGTGAAGACAGCCACTGTACAGACTTGTTGAAGTGTGAAGGAGTTGAGTGTATAGACTTCACGATGTGAAGACTTGCCAAAGATAGCAGGCCGATGTACAGACTTGAGCGAATCAAGGTCTGTATAGACTTGAAGATCATTCAGCGACCAATGTATAGACTTTCCAACGGAATGGCAATACAGACTTGAAACAATGGAAGATAGCGAGTGTATAGACTTTGAAGTGCAACGTAGGTAAAGGCTTCCAATGTATAGACTTTGAAGTTCACTGAAGGATGTACAGACTTGGCCAAACAGTCCGATGTATAGACTTGAGCCATGGAGGCCAATGTACAAACTTGGAAAGCTAAGGCCAATTTACAGACTTCAATGTATAGACTTCGAAGTTCACTGAAGGATGTACAGACTTGGCCAAACAGTCCGATGTATAGACTTGACGCATGGAGGCCAATGTACAGACTTGGAAAGCTAAGGCCAATTTACCGACTTCACTTCGTGCAAGCTACAGTGAATGAGTGTATAGACTTAACAGTCTCCCTGGCTGTACAAACTTGGTCACAGGCTGAAAAGTCGAACGTGTAGACTTGCATCCACCGACCAGTGTATAGACTTTGCAAGCGTGAGACGCTGAATGAGACGGTGGCAGAGACAATGCACAGACTTCAGGTGAAATAATGCAGCTACAGTGCAATGTACAGACTTGCCTAAGACGCAGCATGAGACGCTGGCTGAGACGAACGCTGTACAGACTCTGAATGCAATGTATGGACTTTGCACAGACGATGCATGAGACACAGACTCTGTGCATGAACAGTGCAATGCATAGACTTAACATGATGCACAAAGACACAGTCCACTGTACAGACTTCATGAACAATGCATGAACGAGACGCTGAAGTCTGTATAGACTTTAACAATGAATGCATGCTGCGATGTATAGACTTTACATCACTTCGTGCAGCTATAGTACAGTGTGTGGACTTGTTCTAAACGATGCACAACCACAACAGTGCACTGTATAGACTTTGAACTTTAAAGCATGCATCGATGTACAGACTTGAATATTCATGAAGCACACGAATGAATAAGACTCTGTACAGACTTGGGCTGTACAGACTTCAAGTCAGATGTGCATGGTGACAAAAGTACAGACTTTGTCTGTGACACATCCAATGTACAGACTTAGCCATGTATGGACTTAACTACTCGCACCAGCAATGTGTAGACTTGGTAGCATGAACTGTGCACATGAATGTACAGACTCTAAGGCATGAGCAAATGCAATGTACAGACATGCAAAACTGGGGAGTCGACCCATCTGGAAAGGGGTCGACCCACTACTGTCCAGACTAAACAAAGAAATGTATAGACAATGCAATCAAAACATTATTTCATCTTCATTCATGTTGCTATCATATGCAGAATGCTCAAGAATAAAGAATGCACAGAAATGCACTCACTTTGTTGCTATCATCAAAATAAAATGGCATTGCTATCATCAAATCATGCTTGTGCCTAAGGGGCACAACATCAGGACCACAGGGGCACAACAATCTCCCCCTTTTTGATGATGGCAACACTATGAGTCACACTAACTCAGATCAAAACATTCTCCCCCTTTGACTTCAGCAAAAAGATATAAGGTTGAGAGAGCAAAAGAAACCAGCATGCAATGATTGAATAAAAATCTCCCCCTTTGGCAAAAATCTCCCCCTTTGATATAATCAAGATGAACCATGGGAAGGTATGAATGCAGATGCAGATGGAGATACCAAAATGCAAGATCACAATTCTCCCCCTTTAAGAGTTTCTATGCAGCATGATGCATATGACATGGAAGCTCCCCCTCAATAAGTGGAATCTTATGAGATGGATGAGAAGGAGACCACAGAGGCAATCAAGGAGAAGTTCAGGTCAATGAACCAAGGACAATGAGCAGAAGAGGTTCAAATAATCAGATTTACAAATAAGCTCCAAACAAAAATAATTCAACAAGATTTTCAAGGAGATATCAATCTCATAAATTCAAAACATAATTTTTCAAAGTCTTCCATTATAAGGGCTTATGAATGAATTTTATTGATCAGCATAGTTTAAACATGATGTATGCAAAGTTTATCAATAAAATCCTGTATTGATATCTAAAATCAGGGTTTAATAAAAATGAACCAAGCCCTCATAATTATATCTTGATTATCCTCCCTTTGTCTTACACAATCAAGTTTATTGAGTTCTTTCGGAATTACATGCACTAGTATTGAGATCAAGCAATTTTGAAGTCATGTGATTTTGTCTAGGATTTTAGCAATTTGATTTTAGCATCAATATTCAGATATTGCAATTTGTTCAACAATTTTTCATGCTACAAAGTTTACGAGCACTCTAGTTCAGTGCACACCTTGTAACTAGCGGATATACCTTGATCAGATGCCAATATCCCTAAGCACTTAGTGTGACTGACAGTCATGCTTTATATGAACAGAGGTAGCATTTACACATCATGACACACTCCAAATCATTTCTTGATGAGTGAGTTGTATTTCTCAGTGTGCATGCCATTGCTCAGCCTGATTAACTCTCATTCTTAAGCAGAGTTAACTATGACACCTCATGACACAGTCCTTTGGACATGTGTTTCTCAGTGACCAAAGTCATTGCTCTGACAGAAATTACCCTTCAGACATTTTAGAAAAATTCATTTGCTTCAAATCAATAATAATTTCATGTACTTAACCAATTAAAGCCATGAATTCAATAGTGCAGATTTCAGAAGATTTTACAAGACACAGCATGAAATAGATGGTTAAAGTTTATTAAACATGATTCAGATATTTTTTAAGAGATTTTAAAGTCAAACTCATTGAATACATTAAACTTAAACCATCTGAGTTATTTCAGATATTCATAAAAATGTATAATAGAAGATTCCTAGTTCAAGTGTTTTCAAATTTATGATCGAGATAGCCCATTGAAATCTTCATGAAAGACTGATAGAGTTCTGAATCATCAAATGATAGAAGAGATTTTGAAGAGTGAGTATTTTTGAAGCTCAGTGATTTCTGTTATGATCAAGGTTTGTCAATTAAAATCAATGGGGAAAAGGTTATGCACATCAAGCAAGCTATCAGGAAGTGTGGCATGTTTCAGGATTTTCAAGGAAAACATGCAATGACTTCTGACAAGTGTATGCATTTGACAATCTACATGCAATGCATTGACTCCCCCTAACACTATGCATTCAATTACTCTCTTTGGCATTCTTCAAGAAATGCAATGCAATTAAATACATGTATGCAAAGACATGCAAAGACTCAACATTGTTTGCTATGCAAAGACATGCAATTAACTACCCGTGAAAACATGCAATGTTTGCACTGAAAACTGAACATATGACAATGTTACTCAAGCTCAATCAGATTGCCCTATTAAGCAAAATGACCCATGGTACTAGGCGGGGCACTTAGTCTACTAGACCACCTAACACATAGTAAGAACCTCCAGACAGATTTCCCTGCCTTTTGGTAGCTTGCCATTTGATATACCATAGTGGTCATGCATGATAATGCAACATGCAGTCCAGATTTCCAATCAATTATCAATCTGAATTATGCACTGATATCTCAACATGTGCTCATGAGAAACAAGGCAGATTTTTAAATGTGAGCATGCATACATGGATCAAATTTCAGCTTTTCAGATTTTTCAGAATGCAAGTTTATTCTCATTTCAATGTCTAAATAGACAATTCAGAATGAACATTGAGAGACATGAATATTCATAGTGTTCAATAGATAACAAATGTGCAAGAACACATCAAACAAGATATGCAATGAATTTCACAACAGGAAATGCAGAGAATTTACCTGAAAAATTCAGTATGGGGTTTTCTTTTGAGTGCCTTGGCTTATTTACCCATTTTATTCTTCAACTTCCAAGGCACACCTGCAAAGCAAACTATTTTGCACAAACAGGTACCCAAGAGGTCTTCGGTCCTGAATTAACAGTGACATTCCTAGCAAGTTTCCTAAATAAATTTTCAGCATGTAGGTCATCAGATTTTATCAAATAGCAATTACTCATTGAATGACCTATTTGACCACAGTGATGACATGATGCAGCAGATTTCAAGTTCTTTTTATGCCAATTACTGTTGTCATGAAACTTATTACCAGAGAGAGAATTTTGTTTACTAAAATCAGCCAGCCAACAGTTAGCAGCTCTCTGGCCTGGCTTCCAACAGTTATAGCATAAAAAAACAGACTTTAGGTTCCTTTTATGCACATCATTATGAACATGAATTTTATGTGCATTGGCATAGAAATTTCTATTATTTGCATGACCAAATTGTTTTTCACAATCAAAACATTCAAAGTTTTTCCTTTTAAAAACAACTATGTTCTTTCTGAGAGCATTTGTGTTTACAGGGAATTTAAACCTTTCAGAAATGAAAATTTTCCCTTGAGCATGCCAACAGTCCTTGACTGTGTGGCCATGCTTTCCGCAGTGAGAGCAATTTAGAGAATTTCTTCTAAACGAACCTGACCAGCATTCAGAGGCCTTATGACCATTTTTGTTGCAGTTAAAACAGATGATGTGCTGGTCCTTTGAAACAGATTTGTTCTTATTAAAAACATGCTGATTTGCAAAGTATTTTTTATGAAATGAACATGATTTTTTCTTACCACTTGCAAACCAGCAATGAGCAGTAGTGTGTCCTACTTTATCACAATTAAAACATGTGACACTCTTTTTCTGAGGGACAGGGAACTTGACCTGCGAATCCCTACCATGCATTTTTCTAGCTTTCAGATCATCTGATTTCATTAAATTACATTCATGCATCAAGTGGCCAATCTTGTGACAGTAATGACATTTCATGATTTCCCTTTTATGTGCATATCTAGGTGTATCAGTGTGTTTTACAGCATGCACATTTTCAATGTGATTCAATCCTTTCTTCACATGACTGACCTTTTCCATTTTTCCAGTTTGTTTCTGATTCTTCTGAACATTAGGTTGTTTATTTTCTGAGGTGGTGGCTACATCTGAAGCTTTGATGAAAGATGTCATTAGCTTGTTTTTGAAAGCCTTTTTATTGACATTGTTGTAGCCTAGCCCTTCCTTTTGAGTATTAGCCTTAACTCCTAACAACCTGTCCAGATTTTCTTGTCCATCAACAAATTTAGACAAAGAGCTTTTCAAATCCTGAATTTCATTTTCAAGAGATGCTATGTATATTTCATAACTAGCGATCTCTTGTTCACTACAATTGATAGCTTCATTCAAAACCTTGTTAGCTGTTTTGTATTCTTCAATTTCCTTTCTCAGCTCATCTACCTCTTCAGTCTCGTTTGTACAGATGACTTTCCCTTTCTCCAAAGTAAGAAGTCTTTCAGATATTGAAGAGTTCAGCAATTTTAACTTCTCATTTTCTTCCTTAAGCTTGTCATTCTGAATTAACTCATTTATTAGAGTATGATCTTCTGAGTTAACCATACTTTCTCTCCTAGCTTCAAACTCCTTCAATTCCTTTTGTTGTTTTTCAAAATCTTTCTGTAATTCTATGTTTACAGATTTTATGACATTAAATTTTTTAATCAGTAAATCATTCCCTCGTTTAAGTTTCTCTGATTGTTCTTCATTTTCTTTGGAAAACTTTCTGAGAGAGTCTTTCTCATTTTTCAGCTTGTTTAAGTCAGATTTAACACATTCAAGTTATTTCAGCAAATCCTTACTCTGAACAGAATCATGACTAGCTAGGCTAAGCTTCTTTTCAAGTTCAGAGATTTCTTTTACATGATCTTGATCTTCAATTTTCAGCAATGAAATTTGTTTCTTCAACATTTGAATATCAGACATAAAAGCATCGTGAACATTTTTCAGTTCAGCACAGTTTTTACATGGAGAATTAAAACTGTCTGACCTACTATTCTTCTTCAATTTTTTGTATTGTTCTCTTAACTGTTCATGAGACTCTAATAATTCAGCATATGAATTCTCCCAATCATCCAAGGTATAGTTCTCAAAAGGGTTTACCTCCTCATCATTATCGTCTTCACTTTGATTGCTGCCTTGATCGCTGCCACCTTGATTACTTCTGTTGGCCATCATGCAACTTGTTTGATTTCCTTTCCCGGCTCTCTTCATCATCTCCAACATATCCCTTGTAGATCTGCAATCAAGGAAACATGAGTGAAAGGCTTTGTCAGTGGCTGCTTTCATCAGATTTATAGCTGTCTGATTCTCCTCATACATTGATTCGTGACTGTCAGTCCATTTGGACTTTTTCTTTGATAATTTATGAGGACCATGTGAAATCACTTTCCACAGGTCTGGATCAATAGATTTAACATAAGCACGTAAAGCACTGTGCCACTGGTTGAAATCAGAACCACAAAAGACTGGTGGATAAGCCATTGAAACAGATAGTAGATAGATTCAATGCAATAGGAGTATTGATGCACTAAAAAGAAATTAGCACTGAAGACTGCAAGATCGAATCTGCAGGTCGCTGGACCTTCTAAGCAGACACAGCTCTGATACCAATTGATAGGATCGGTGCGCTGGATTCAGAGGGGGGGTGAATGAATCCCACCCTTAAAAACTTTTCGCTCAATAAAATCTAGAATGCTATCAAGGCGAATAGACAAACTGAATATCTGATCAAATACTCTTTTGAACCAAGGAACAAATATGAAGTGCGCGCCTAAACAATTAACAAGCGGAAGCAGAAGAAGGTAATCAACCTGCAGCACAGATAGCAATATGAAAGCTCAGACAACTTGTGAAGGGTGGTAGAAGATATGGAGCTAACGCAAGGCAAACCACTGCACAAGTAATTTTTTAGGTGGTTCGGTCCTCCAGACCTACATCCACCACTCACTCCCAACCGGAGTGAGGCTTCACTAGCTAACGCTAGAAACAAGCAGACTCAGTCTGCGAACACTTGCTACCACACAGCTTGACTAGGGGAACAGTCTCCCCTCTTCCTCCAGACCGGAGGGACACCCCAAGTGACTCCCAGCCACTTGAAACCAGAGACCGAAGTCTCTCTTCCTCCAGACCAGGAGGGACCCCACCAGTGACTCCCAGTCACCAGCAAACCAGAGGTCGCAGACCTCTCTTCCTCCAGACCAGGAGGGACCCCTGGACTTGCAACCCACAAGCCCAGAACCGGAGATCAGATCTCCCTTCTCCTAAGTCCACAGGAGGAACCCGACCTCACTACTGAGAATCAGAAGAACAATAGCAACAGGAGTAACAAAAGGAAAAATAAGAAAACATAAAAAGCACAGCGACAAAAGTTGGAAATGAAACGCAAGAAATATAGCTCTCAATGAGCATAGTCGTTCTGGATTTGATCCACGAACAGACTGAACAGATCTTCAATAGAACAATCTCCTCTCTTCCTTTCTTCCTCTTCTTTCTTCTTCTCAGCTCACGCAATCTTTCTCTTCTCTGCTCTCCTTTTTCTTCTTCTGCTCTCTTCTCTTTTCTTCTTCTCTTTGTTTTTCTTCTTCTCTTTTGATCGTGGCTCTCTGCTACTTCTTGGCTTCTATTCTCTTTGTATATACTTCGCCACCTCAATCAGTCTTCTTCTGTGGAAGAAGGCTTCCTTATGTACGCAGCAGTAGCAGCAGCAGCCCCTGGGCGCGTGTTGTCCACAGTTCCCGCCCAAATATCTTGGACCACGTGGCAGCATCCAGACTTGCTTCAGCACACGTGTCATCATCTGGTCATGTCTTCCAGCCTCGGATCACGTGCCCTCCTTAAGCTTCACGAGCAGAGGCACCTGTCGGACAGACGAATAAGTCATCAGTTTATCAGGTTAAGTATAAACCCTGTACAGACTTTAATGAAGGCACTGCAGTGTGTAGACTTGCAATATGAGGACAAGGCATGTATAGACTTCATGTTGTGAAGCAATGTATATACTTAGCATGAAGACTGCCAGTCGATGTATAGACTTGGTTGAAGCTATCTGAAGCAATGTTCAGACTTTGCTGAAGATAATGCATGAGGCGATGTTCAGACTTTGTATATGTGAGACACTGTACAGACTTTATTCAATGTATGGTCTTAGTGTGTGCGAGCATGCTAACATTCAATGTGTAGACTTTGAGTGTGTAAAGCAGGCGTTGTACAGACTATGTAAGCATGACACTGGGCGATGTATAGACTTACACTATCGGATTTATAGACTTCATGAGAATACAGCAGCCAGTGTATAGACTTGCAGTCTTGTACAGACTAGCCAGTGTATAGACTAGACGAGCATGCAGCACACGATGTGCAGACTTCGTGCAGTGTATGGACTTCATGCAATGCAATGCAGTTTATAGACTTAGAAAGCATTCAGCTCGTGCAATGTATATACTTCATGCAATGCAATGCAAACAAATGTATAGACTTCATACAATGCAAAGCAGACCAATGTACAGACTTCCTAAATGCTTCAAGACCATGCACATCAAATGTCTAGACTTCACAAGGTGAACGGCTGTACAGACTTCCTATGTGAAGACAGCCGCTGTACAGACTTGTTGAAGTGTGAAGGAGTTGAGTGTATAGACTTCACGATGTGAAGACTTGCCAAAGATAGCAGGCCGATGTACAGACTTGAGCGAATCAAGGTCTGTATAGACTTGAAGATCATTCAGCGACCAATGTATAGACTTTCCAACGGAAAGGCAATACAGACTTGAAACAATGGAAGATAGCGAGTGTATAGACTTTGAAGTGCAACGTAGGTAAAGGCTTCCAATGTATAGACTTTGAAGTTCACTGAAGGATGTACAGACTTGGCCAAACAGTCCGATGTATAGACTTGAGGCATGGAGGCCAATGTACAGACTTGGAAAGCTAAGGCCAATTTACAGACTTCAATGTATAGACTTCGAAGTTCACTGAAGGATGTACAGACTTGGCCAAACAGTCCGATGTATAGACTTGAGGCATGGAGGCCAATGTACAGACTTGGAAAGCTAAGGCCAATTTATCGACTTCACCTCGTGCAAGCTACAGTGAATGAGTGTATAGACTTAACAGTCTCCCTGGCTGTACAAACTTGGTCACAGGCTTGAAAAGTCGAATGTGTAGACTTGCATCCACCGACCAGTGTATAGACTTTGCAAGCGTGAGACGGTGGCCGAGACAATGCACAGACTTCAGGTGAAACAATGCAACTACAGTGCAATGTACAGACTTGCCTAAGACGCATCATGAGACGATGGCTGAGATGAACGCTGTACAGACTCTGAATGCAATGTATGGACTTTGCACAGACGATGCATGAGACACAGACTCTGTGCATGAACAGTGCAATGTATAGACTTAACATGATGCACAAAGACACAGTCCACTGTACAGACTTCATGAACAATGCATGAACGAGACGCTGAAGTCTATATAGACTTTAACAATGAATGCATGCTGCGATGTATAGACTTTACATCACTTCGTGCAGCTGCAGTGCAGTGTGTGGACTTGTTCTAAATGATGCACAACCACAACAGTGCACTGTATAGACTTTGAACTTCAAAGCATGCATCGATGTACAGACTTGAATATTCATGAAGCACACGAATGAATAAGACTCTGTATAGACTTGGGCTGTACAGACTTCAAGTCAGATGTGCATGGTGACGAAAGTAAAGACTTCGTATGTGACACATCCAATGTACAGACTTAGCCATGTATGGACTTAACTACTCGCACCCGCAATGTGTAGACTCGGTAGCATGAACTGTGCACATGAATGTATAGACTCTAAGGCATGAGCAAATGCAATGTACAGACATGCAAAACTGGGGAGTCGACCCATCTGGAAAGGGGTCGACCCACTACTGTCCAGACTAAACAAAGAAATGTATAGACAATGCAATCAAAACATTATTTCATCTTCATTCATGTTGCTATCATATGCAGAATGCTCAAGAATAAAGAATGCACAGAAATGCACTCACTTTGTTGCTATCATCAAAACAAAATGGCATTGCTATCATCAAATCATGCTTGTGCCTAAGGGGCACAACATCAAGACCACAGGGGCACAACATTCTATTCCATCGGTTCCTTTGAGTGGCTTTCCTTGAACCGTTCAGAGTGCTCGAGGCGGTTCATGGAGCGGTTTCCCCTTAACCGTTCTGTGCGTTGAGCGGTTTGGTGAAACCCGTTCTAACCGTTGACTAGGTATCACTGTAGTAGGTCAGCTGGAGTGAACGGCCTGGAATGGACCATTCTATCTCCTTGGGCGGCCTCTATGAGACCGTTCAGTTCCCTTTGAATGGCCTTCATCTAGACCATTCATCCCATGGAACGGCCCTTCGTTGACCGCGCTATGGGGTGAGTCCGTTGTGTTGTTGGTTGGCCTTGGTGGTTCAACCGTTGTCCGTCTATCTTAGGTCCATGTCATAGGATGGTTAGTCGGTCCGTGTCGCGGGTCTTCTATACACCGCTCGGTGGTTGTTCGGGCAGGTCAGTTGGAGTTGACTGATCCTAGTGGTCATATCCTTGACCGCTACAGTTGCCTCGTGGCCCTACCCCTGACCGCCAGTATCCTTATCTCTGTGTGTGTAGCAATTCTCTCCTTGACTGCTTACGTCGTTAAGCGACCGAGTGATAGATCGCTTATGCCTAGAATATGGTTTGTCGGTGTTTTGGTTTTTTGGCATCTTTGCTTAACCTTGTGGTTGCCGTTCCCGTGCATATCTTTTGATGTCCTATGAGGGCTATGACCACGTTATAAGGTAGCCATGAGTTTTTCTTGCTTGAAGTAGGATTCTCTTTCCGACTGTAGAGTCGATGTCAGGGTTCTGGTCAACCCGGTAAGATTCAGTGGTTGACATAAGACCTTGTGCGTGTCTCGACTGTTCTATCTAGCATGAGACAGTGGTTTTGGATGCCTCGGGGTATCGTCTTACCTTAGTTTGCATGTCCAGATGTGCTGAGGGTTCTTGGTGTTCCCTCAGGTCTTTGTGTGTCGTTTATTCTGACTTAGGAATAGACCGATTGGCGGCTTGTTTCGCTTTACGCGATGATCTTGACTCCGAGTTGTTAGACTCAAGGATCATTTTGTCGGCAGGTCTAGTTACCTTGTCCTGAGTCTTTCGATAGTGGCGTGCTGCCATGGTGCTTCGTACAACGTGCGATAGTGCTTTCTTGCATGTCTGTACTTCAGCACTTGTGTTTTGGAGTCTGTGTCTAGTGAGCCTCCACTAGTCATAGCCTTACGACTCGTTATGGCGTGTTGTCCCATATGGCAGGGCAGTTCCCGAGATACGATTTTTAAGCTAGTTCCGTGGGTCCCCGGCTCTTCACTGTAGAGTCCTGGGGGGGGAACTAGCTAGAGGCCTGGCTCTAGGCACGAGCCTATGTGTGCATACATGGTCAGGGGCTTTGGACTTGCACCGACAGGCGTTACCCTGACTAGTCAGTCGCGATATTAGTTCCAGTTCTGGTTCTGACTGTGTCTTAGTCCCTATCGTGCTTCAGGCGGCAGCGCAGATGAGGCACTTGTAGGCGTATCATAAGATGTCAGTGAATGCAGCTTGCTGTTCTTCTAGTAAGGAAGTGCTTCTGTCACGTGACACATGACTCTCACGTTTCTCGTACGTCGTGACCTTTCCAGGTTAGCCCTCTCGTGGTCTTGCCTGAGGTTAGTGTTGTGTCGTGTGCACGACGTTCTAGTCGTGTGTGTGTGGTCATGTCTAGAAGAGCGTGCACAGCAATCTAGTCATGTATGCTTTAGGACGTCTGTGTCTGTCTAGGGTCTTTTCTAGGCTTTTTGCCTATCTTTGTGGGCCCGACAGATCGAAACTCCTAACTTTGTCAGATCATGGTTCGCCTTCCTGTTGCTGCTCGGAGTAGTTCAGGGAGCCGAGGCTAGTTCAGCAGCCGCACTTGTTCGGCACTGCTTTTCCCTTTTCTTTTAGCTGTTCCTACTCCTTCCGTTCTGGTTTTCTTTTACAGCTTTGTAGTTTAGTTTTCTTGCTTTACTACTACTGTTGTTTTAGTTGTTGTTCTGTGTTACTGCGTTATTTTTCAGTGGGGATCCGCGTGACCCCTACTGAGCCAGTGACACGAGGCACACCCTTGCTTTTCAGGTGTGGTCGTCTCTTCTTCCTTGCGGTTCCTAGTGTAGCGAGTTCGTAGTTGCCAGCGGTACCTGCGTTGGGCTTCCCCCGACCTCAGTGTACGTTTTTCTTTCTGTTGGACTCTGCTTGTCTTTCCTTTGGACTGGACTCTTGTATAATTGTTAAATTTTAACTGTTAATTAAAAAGTAATTTTATTTCTGCTACTTTAACAAACCGATCTAATGAAATTTAATTAATTTCTGTTATATCTCTGTGGCTTCAATGTACTACATGATAATCCTTTTTCCCTTCAGAGCTTTACAGCTCTTGGGAGGCTTCACGGGTTCCAAGTGGTATCGGGTCTGCTCGGTAGTCCTATCGGGTATATCCGGTATCCGGTATCCGGGATCCGGGTCGTCACAGGTGGTATCAGAGCATTGTTGTGTGAAGTACATGGGAATCTGAGATATACAATGTCTAGAGTCCTGAAAGTCCAGTACAGTCTTTCATGGGCTTAGGTTTTGTGATTCCTTGTCGCGTTGTTTTCCGCGTGCTGTCTTGTGTGTGCTGCGTTGGCACTGTACGAGATGGGTTTTGCCCTCATCAGGATGCGACAGGATGCTCCTTTTCATCATGGTGTTCGTCTCGATCATGTTGTACTTGGCAGACTTCGCCAGTAGGCTTGAATCTACAATACATTATTTGAGATTTTTTCGTGGTTTGTTCAGGTGGCTGGTGACTTTTCTAGTTGATGTGATGGATGTACACGTTCTTACGTTGTTTTGGTCGTCCCAACTTAATTCTATGCAGCTCCTGAGGTGTTTTGCTTCTGTGGAAGTGGTCGATTAGATTCATCGATTGAGAAGATGCTCGAGCAAGCCTATGATTTTCCTTTCGGGTAAGCTTCTGTTGGTCGAGCTTGATACTTCTCATCCTGTTTGGTGGAGTCTTTTTGAGGTAAGCCTTAGAAGTGATGTCTTAGTGAGGCATTTGTCCTATGTCTGCTTAAGTGCAGACAATGTTTATTTTGAGCCTGATCTACTCCTTGTTCTGCGGTTGCTTGGCTTTGGACCTAATCCTTGTCTTAAGGGTCGTTGTGCACCGTGTTTGTCGTGCCGTGTCTGGCGGCCGATGTGTTCTGAAGGCTCATTTATTCTTTCAGAACGTGATGGCAAGCTGAGATTAGCCTTTCTTTGTGCTTTGTGCTGAAGCTGGTACTCTCCTCATTTGCACTTAGGTGACTTTTGATCAGTTGTTCGCAGGATCAGTACTCGTGGCGTAATACATTACGATTTTTAGGAATTGCGATGGTGCCGAGTGTGTGCTGAGATGCGATTACAGAGATATTTCTGATGCCTATGTGCATTGTTTGAGTGTGCACCGGAAGCGTGTGGGCTGATAAACCATAGGTCGAGGATCGTTGGTTGTAAGATTCTGACCGGTCGATAGAATTATTTTTCTCGATGTGACTTCATCTTGGCTTCATGTGCCTTGATGTTATCTGTTGCTGTGCCATTGTTCTTGGAGGCATTATGGTGTTGGCATTGGCATTTGTGAGTATTGGGTAATCTGTCGGCATTTCTGCTGGTTGAGTACCCTTTGCTCTGTAATTCTATCTTGGGTGTTGTGTTCTTGGGACGTGATCGTGGTCCTTGAGATGCGTTTTCCAGATATTGTTGTTCTTGTTGCCGTGGGTCTTTTCTTGGTGAGCTGCTCGTTGCATGACTAGTCTATTATAGTCGTGTGTTCAGCTATTATTGTGCCTTGATGTGACCCAACTTGTAGTTGTGTTCCGTGGTACTATGTTCAGTACGGAGCTGGGATCCTGCAAGTGATGTTGTCGTCATTGTCGTTTTTGTTGAGTTATGATTTTGATGATTGTTGTGATAGTTAAGTTATGATTTTGATGATAACTAAACTTAATGTGTGATTAAGTGATGATAACTAAACTTGTGATTGATTGCTCATGCTCTTGTTATCTATGTATGTTTGAGATGGGAAATGGCAACGGTTACATGGCCTTGATGCTTGGTTTGCATATGTTGGTTTTACAAGAGGCAAGAGATTTCATAACCTATTCAATGTGAACGAGCATGGTATTAACCCTGACTATCTTGCTTGCAGGATCAAACTCATGGCAGTCGTCTGGTAAACCGTACGTATGGATAAGTACCTTACTTTTCTACAGGTCAACACAGGTGGTATATGTCATTTATTGTCAAGAACCATTGGTAAGATTCTTACCTTCTCATAGTCATCAACCTCACCATGGGTATTCTATATACCTCTCATTTCTAAACTTCATTCATGATATTTGAGGTTCACAATGATAACTTGGATTGATAACTTACAAGCTCACTCTTCAAATGCATTAGTTTCTCATTCTAATCATGATAACATGCTCAAATGGTCTTGATGTTTCTAATGCATAAACCAAGTGAAATCCAACCCCCAAATGTATGAAATAAACATCTACTTAAAGTCATTATTATTTGGATGTATTTCATTGGGCTAACACTTCAACTTTGCAGGACTAGGTCATTCTGGTCAACCAGAATCGCCAAACGTGAAAAGTCTCATACTGCAGAACTGGCGGTCGACCGCCCCAGGTCGACCTAAAAATCCAGGGATCAAATTTCTACAGGTTTCTCAGTAGCAGTCGACCGCCAGCTTCCACAGGTCGACTGCCAGCCCCGAGCCAACATATGTTGACTTTTTTTTTCACTTCGAGAAGAGCCATTCTCCATGGCTTTCTTTAATCCTAAAGTCACCCAATCACCCACAAAATGTGGATCTGGTCTGGGGGTTTCTATAGACCATTCAAATGCTATAAAACACATACAAGAGGGTTAGAAACCCTAATGCTTCAAGGGGATCAAGAGAGATCAAGGGAAGCTAGAAGAGGAGATTCACGGGTACTGTAGCACCTTCGTGAACAGTGCTTCGAGCTAAAGTTCTTCATCCTTTCTCAACACATTAAAGGTAAATCTGAAGCAATATACTTCCATTCAAGTGAAGAAACAAGCAACCAACAAAGAGAGATCAAGAAGGAGGCTATCAAGGCAAGAAGAAGGCTGCGAGAACTCTTGCAAACATACTCCATTTTGTAAGTTCTTCATCCATCTCCAAGGTGTTTCAACCCAAAGCTGAAGCTAGCAACCTCCAAGAAAGAAGAAGAAGCAAGCAAGCACCGATTCGAGAATAGGCTGCTAAAAGGTGAAAGAATATTGTTTCTCAAGATCTATATGAAGTCTTTCAAGCTCTGCTCAAGTGAAGATTGAAGCCACGTTCAAAGATCAGCAGCATACGTTCAAAGGGAAGCCAAATCAGGCGTTTTCTAAATTGTGCCTCATTGCCTTTGTATTTTGGGTGTTATATTTGTGTTCCTCATAAACTGCGAAAACTTGTGTGTGTGTGGATCGTTGTTGGATCCGTGGTCATGTGTATGTGTTGTATTTGATTCGTGTATGCGTAGGTCTTCTTAGATGTACCTATGCGTGTGGTTTTATCTAGATCTTAGTGTTTGTGTGTGTGGAGTGCTGCACTTGTCGCAGCGTGTGTGTGCTTTGTTGATCCGCTTGTTGGATCGTGTTGGAGACCTCGTCTCCGTGTGTGTGTGTGTGTGTTGGGGTGCATCCCCGTGTGTGTGGACAGGTGTCATCCTACGTGTGTGGTTGGAGCATCGTCTCTGTTTGGGGATTTATCCCCGAGTGAAGCCTCACCGGGTTTGGTGAGGGGTGGACGTAGGATTGCCGTCGTTGCATCCGAACCACCTTAAAAACTATTGTGCATTGTGTGTTATTTATGTGGTTTGATTGTTTTCGTTATATGGTCGTGTGAGAATAGAGAGATTGAGAGAATTAGTTAAACAGTTTTCAAATGCCTAATTAACGTTTATCATATATTTTGTAAAAAGCCAAACGTTTCTTTAAAATTTGTAAACACCCAATTCACCCCCCTCTTGGGTGTCATTGATCGCGAGACTTCAATTGGTATCAGAGCCAAGGCTCCATTTTTTATAGATCTAACGATCTAGAGTAATCTAGATCAATAACTACCATTATGTACGCTTTGAATTCTCCACCGGTGCTTAATGGTTGCAATTTTGATTTGTGGTTAGGAAGAATGTTCAGTCTAGTCAATTCATACGACCCTAAGCTATGGAAGCTTGTCTCTTGTGGTCCCTATGAATTTCCTAAAGACAAAGCTATCTGGGATGAAAATCATAAGCATAAACATGATCAAAATCGGTTGGTTTTAAAGCTGTTCACTGCTGCAGTCAATTCTAATCAGTTTCCTTTTGTCTCCCATTGCAGGTCTAGAAAGGATATTTTGGATGGCTTAACGAAGGTCCGGGAAGAGCATGGAGACCAATGCCTTATGGCAGGTACGAGTGATCAAGGGAGTGATCATCAAATTGAATCAAGCTCAAAGGTAAATTCTGATTCTGATAATGAAGATGAAGTTAGCTATGAAGATTTGTTGATTACATATGATGATCTTGCTGAAAAATACAAGAAGCTAAAATCTAAAAACAAAAAATTGAAAAAGGATGCCGAACAAAATAAGTGTAATTCCTCTTGTAAAAAATGCTTGCATCTAAAGGAAATGATTGAGGCTCATGTGTTTGACATTGAATTTCAACAAGGAGATGACTATAAAACTGAAATCAATGGCCGATGATCAAACCTTGATAAATGAACTAATTCATGATGAAAATTTTGTTAAAGAAAATAAGAAACTAAAGGAATTGAACAAGGCCATTTCTGAAAGATTATTGATTCTTGAAAAAGGAAAATCTGTGGTTGTTAAAGAATGTGAAAATGTGGATGAACTTATGCAAGAAGTAGAATGCCTTAAGACTACCAATGCCATGTTGAATGTTAGTCTTTCTACTTGTGAAGAAGAACTTACCAACTCTGAATTGTAAATTTCATCTATTCAATCTGAAATTCTTGACTTGAATGATTCGCTGTCGAGATTTGTAAATGGTCAAGAAAACTTGGATAAATTATTGGGGATGGAAGTGAATTTTCAAAGGGAAGGATTGGGCTATAATCCTGTGAACAAAAAGAAGTTTGGAAATAAAGTTTATACATATTTTGTGCACAGTTCAAACATAACCATCACATCAAATGCAAATCTGAAAAAGAACAATCATGTTGCACACACATGCATCCACAAAGAAAATCAATTTGCATCAAAAATCCAAAAATGCTGCTAGCACACCCATGCATGTTAAACATACTTCTGCCACACACACACAATCACCTCGAAAGAAACTATCATGTTTTTACTGTGGTAAATCTGGACATGTCATGCATGATTGTTTCATTATGAAGAATGATGACTTGAAAGCATGTGGAAACTAAGTTGTTTTAAAAAATGCAAAGAAAACTTTCACCATAAAATCTTCTATGCATTCCAATCACTGTAGTAAAAGGGGTCATACAGCTTCACATTGCTGGTTATTATTGAAGAGAAAGAACTTCCACTCAACACATCATGCTCACACACACAAATCAGTAGAACCCATGAGAAGAAAGAAGATGATGCCACGTGCCTTCTACCATCACTTTGGCAAATCTGGAAATGTTAAGCATGATTATTTTCTAAAGAAAAATGATAATTTGAATGTTGTCAAAAATTGGAAACCACATGCCTATGTTGCTGCTAACCCACAAGGACCCAAAAGGATTTGGGTACCTAAGAATGTCAAATGAGAAATCTGCTTTGCAGGTGTGTCTTGGAAATATAAAGCATGAAATCTGTTTTCATCAATAAGGTAAGACACACGGGCCAAGTGGCATAAGTCAGGTTGGAAGAAAAATAAAAAAACTGAATCTGAGCATTCAGGTGATATCCCTCCTACTTTCTATAGTGATTTTGTCATGTCTTAACTTACTTTGTGTCATATAGTCATGTAATCTTGCATATGTATGTCCATGCATTTCATTCATAGTTGTTTGCATATTTGTGCGCATATCAATTGTCATATAGCATCTTCGTGTAAAGAAGAGCTTGAAGATTCTTCAGATCATGATTTCACTATATATATTGAGTTTGCATACACTTTCACTTTCATACTCTGTCATGCATAAGTTGAACATTATGTATTCATGTCATAATACATTGCAATCCCCCTGCCTTCGTCATCCATGATTACATAGTATATCAAATGGTGACATGAGGAAGCGCAGGTTAACACTGTCTGAAACTATCACTACGCGTGAGGTGATCTTCGGATCTAAGTTCTCCGCCTGGTACTATGAGTCATTTACTTAAAAGGCTGCATATGGCATTGGATTGTTACTGAACCTATTGCATTCATGTACACACTAAGGGGGAGCAACCACATTCGTCATATAGGCTTAACCTTTAGGTTCACACATGAGTCATGCATTACATCTAGAGTTGTCTAGGAAATGTTAATTGTTAAATGAATTTTCCATGTCATTGTTAATAAATTTGAATTGAAATTGAAAAATCAATTCTGTTTGCTCCTGGATGCAGATTATACTCCCAAAATCTAAATGATGATGGGCCAGTTATGACCAAGCTTGGATCAACTAGAAGAATACCTTGAAAGGATGAAAATGATGAGAACCCTCTCAAGTTGCTACAAGAAGATGGGCTACTTTGTGTAGAACAGCCTCCAGGATCAACTCAAGTACAAGGTGGTGGAAGTCCTTATATGTGCTAAAGCAAGTACCCAAGGCATGGTATGAAAAACCCGCATCTTTTGATTGAGAACAGGTTAAATATGTAAGGTTGATCAAACACCTCTCACAAGATAAATCAGGTGAAAGATATTTTAGTGGTTTGAGTATATGCGGATGATATCATTTCTGAGCTACTAATAATGCCTTTTGTGAACATTGTGCAAGGATTGTGGAAGAAGATTTTAAAATACACTCATGAGTAAACTAAATTTCATTCTTCTTTGGATTATAGATGGAAGGTTTGGAAGAAAATAGATTCTCAAGGCAAAGGTATGAAAATTAAAATATGAAGTACTAACCTTCGTAGGGTTAGTGATCTTAGGGCATGAAGGCTTCCAATCCTGTCATCTGAACTAAGGTAATTCAACCTTGTAAATTCATGCAATGGCCTCTTTGTCACTTGGTGACACTCTCAAGTGACAGGTATTGATTCTAAAAATTTGAATTGTCATTTACTAGCATGTTGTGATGAATGTGCCTAATTGATTGAATGAAATTAAAAAATTTTGAAAGATGTGTATGAAGTGGTTGCATATTGAATATTCTCAATTTGAATTGCATGATCACACTTGAATTAAATTACATATCTGGTATATCAAATTGTGTCTATGGAAGAGTGGATTATATCCACTTGGAAGCATTCCTTATGCATTTAGTTGGGTCTTCGGACTAAAATCTCTGCCTTGTATCAGATCCTGAAAATTGTGATTGGTGGAGTTATGAATGAATCCTTGAGCTGAGTTCTTTAAATTGAAAATATGTTTATGATCAAATGATTCAAATATTTGACTTTTAGATGAATTCTCATTTCAACACTTGTGAATGACCCTTGAAAATCTGCTGTTGAACAATTCTGGAATTGGGTTGCATTGCTTAATTTTGATCATCTAAGCACCCTTATTCATAAAGGCCATGTCATGAAATATTGGTTGATTCATGAATAGAATGTGGATGATTTCAATGAGAATTTGTCAAACTGGACTAAAAATCAAAGCTTTCAGCTTATTTTTGCATCATGTCTTCCATTCTCATACAGTTATAAGTTGCATGTATCGGAATCCAATGCATTAGGTGCATTTAGTTCACTCAAATAAAAAAAAAATAAAAACTCACACTTTGCACCCATGTTAAATTTTGCATTGCATTAGAACTCATGCATTAATCACACTTAGTTCATTTAGTCGGCATCCATTCAATTGGTATCTAATTATCCATTCAATTGACATCACATTGCTCGCACGCATGTCATAGTGCATTTGTATAAACTCACAATGTGTGCTTGTGTGCTATTATATGCTATTCAACCCCATCCCTTGGCATTTCTATGGTCTTATATCTTCTTGATAAATAATGCTGCATTTGAGTCATTATTGGAGTGTTTCATATCGTACACTCTGGGAGAGTTTATATTTCATAATTGCATCTATTTAGGGGGAGTTGCACTATTGTGTATTCATGATATTTTTGGTGTACATGCTGAATCAAATTCACACACTTCATGCACAAAATGTGAAAATGAGTGTTAAAGATAAGGATATATGAATTTCTTTCAACACTCTCGAGATGTTAAACTTGCTGCATGCATTTTGAAGAGACAGTTGAGGAAAAAGCTGCCTATCTATCCTTGTTGAAAAATCTGAAATGAAAATGAAAGATAGAGCAATGCTCGATCTCACTGAGTAAATTGGGCACATGTCACCTGAGACGTGATGTGGTTCATATCTGAAAAGTGTTGACTAGTATCTCTGTTCAAAATGAGGTGAAATGGTTCAGTATTCTGAGTAACCGGAGATTCTGGCATGAGCTCCATACGTCTACTCGAGTAAAAATTGATTATTTGAACCTGATCACTCTTGAAAAATTTTGACTAATCATGTGTTATTGGTTGAGTTGAAAAATATTGGTGAAAACTCATTGTGGTAGAGCATAGCCTCCAATACGATGTTCTTAAAATTGAAGTGAAGTCTGTAAAATATCTCCTTGTGTCAATCTGAAAATCTGAATATCCATATTACAATTATCATTTTTCATGTTACTCACGTACACACTTGAAAATTTGATTTAATATGTATTCAGAAAGTTGATTGACTGCTTTAGCAATTGCATGAATCTCCTACATGATTGCACAATCTCCCATGTGCTACACATGTGCATTCCGATTGTCATGACCCTCATGTACCCTTCTTATACCTATCCTCTCTTAAACAAGTCTGGGGGAGCTGTGTTGCATGTATATATATATATATATATATATATATATATATATATATATATATATATATATATATATATATATATATATATATATATATATATATGTATTTGTTTGGTTGTACATCTCATATGGCATCATTTGCATGTATATAGCTTCATGCATTATCACAGAAAATGTCAAAATATGAAAATCCATCACATTCCAAAAATGGTTCCTGAGTTCAAAAATTGGCCTAGTTGTTTTTTATTTTTTTTTATATGAAGCCGAGTCATCAAGTGGGAAAAGGGAGAGTGCACCCCCATTCCAAAGGAAGGGAATGTTCTCACTCCACCAAATCACCACTTTGATGCTTTATTTTATTGATTTATCAAGGAAATGTAATTACAAAAGAAGGCCAAGCCTCTGTAGTACAATGAAGATGAATGATAGGAAAAAGAACTATACAAGCCTTCTACGGAAGTTGGGGATGCCTTTGACATCCGCAATTGCATATCCTCTAGCCATTATAGGCAATTCTCTAATTGAAAAAAATTCCAAGTTGCTTCTGACTAGCACTGCATGATTGGCTAGCACATCTGCTAGCTGATTGCCCTCTCTATACGTGTGGATAATGGGGCAATGAAACTGGGAGAAAATATGTTGTAGTGGTTCCCACCAAGGTAGAAGAGACCATGGGAGATCTTTATTCTTTTGCATCATCTCGACTAGAATCTGAGAATCATTAAAAATGGCTGAAATTGAAATATTATGATGTTGTGCTAAATGAAGACCATCAAGTAGTGCCCTTCCCTCAGCCACCATATTGGATCCAACACCATAGAAATAAGAGAATTCCAGCTTTAAATGCCCTTGACTGTTTCTGATGCAGCCACCTCCTCCAGAAATTCTCGGGTTCCCTTTGCTTGCTCCATCCACATGTAAGGAGAAATTTGTAGCCGGAGCTTTCCAGAGAAATGTAATATATGTCAGATGAAAATTGCTAATAGAAATACCAAAACTTTGCAGGCTGAGCCAGAAGCTGTTGCTAGTTCCATTCTTAAATTTGATATGTTTCACAATGTGCTTTAGGTCTGCAAGAATCTGCTCAGAGATATTTTCAAAGCTGTTCCTATTTTCTTCATACTTAACTTGACATCTGAATTTCCATATCTCCCAAATAATCATGATTGAGATCAACAGGGATATAACTCCCTTCGGTTTACTCAGGACTGTCTCATTTATTGTTAATTTCAGCCTGTTACTGATGGTGAGAACTTCTAGAGATGAATTTTTAAGTAAAGGAGTAAATTTTTTCCATAAAAATTTGGCCACAGCACTGTCTACAAATAAGTGATTTTCATCCTCTATTGCATGGGAGTTTTGGCAGCAGACACAACTTGAAGCAATAGCAATGCCACATTTTTGTATCTTTTTATCAACTGGAACTGCATGTTTCAATAGTTACCAACAGAACAGGGAGGCTCGAGGATGGAATTTTGGATGCCAAATTTTACTGAAACTTAAACTGGAATTTGAGTTCTGCCCTTTAATAAAATAGTAGGTGGATTTGATACTAAATTTACCTGAGTTCGTAAGAGACTAAATAGGTTTATCCTGTCCATTTTGTATATTGAATCTCTGGATTTCTCTCCTCATTGACTGATCTTCCAGTAGTTGCCAGACAGGATGTTGGAAATTTGCCATTGCTTCTTGAATAATACAGCCATCATTCAAAGAGGAGTGTTGAATATGTAAAGCTTCAGTCAGAGTCTTGTTTTTATACCAGTTATCTTTCAAAAAGTTAGTGGAGGCACCATCAAAAATAATCATTCTGGAATTAGCTAAGAGTATTGACTGGGCTTTCTCAAAATCAGTTGCTTTAATGCCTGCAGGGAATGAAGCTTTGTATTCTGATATATGAAGACCATGATAGTATTTACTCCTTACAAACTTGGCCCAAGGAGAGTCGTTATGAGCAGATATCCATAACTGTTTAACATATTGACACAATTGAGTATCTGATTGACTGCGTATACCTAATCCACCTTCAGAGAGAGGACATCACATTTTGTCCCAGGATATCCAGTGTTTTCTATGAGCATTCTCATATCCCTGCCAAAAAAAATTGGAGCAAATATTCTCAATTTGTTTAAGTATAGTGTATGGGATGGAGGCTGCACTGGCGCAGTACATAGGGATAGATGATAGGACTGAGCGAATGAGAGCCAATCTCTCTGCCTGAGACAGCAGCTTGCTTTGCCAGCCAGCAAGCTTGGCATTGATTTTGTCTAGCAAATATTTGAAGTGAGGTCTTTTCACTCTTCCTTTGAAGAGAGGAATGCCAAGATATTTTATACTGCCAATCTTGTGCTGATATCCAGTTAGCTGACATATTCTGTCAATGGAGCTTCGGGGCATTTTCTTGGCTACCATGAAACAGCTTTTTTGGGCATTTATTTTCTGACCAGAGGACATCTCATAGCTCTTCAGAAATTTTAAGAGGTGGTTAAGTGAGGATCTGCTGCCATTCATGAAAATGATAGAATAATCAGCATAAGGTATGTGTGAGATGTGTTGGACTCCTCGAGGTAGGTGGTAAGGTCTGCATTGTCCATTTGAGAACAATTGTCTAAGACCTCTGCTCAGAACTTCTTCAGCAATAATGAATAAAGCTGGAGCTAAGGGACCCCCCTGTCGGACCCCTCTTGAGGATTTGAAATAACCACCATTGTGTCCATTGAGGGAGATTGAAAACCAGCAGTTGTTTTTCATTCCATTGTATGCTTGTATTGAGTTTTATATGATTGCATTCATATTGTCATCATGTCTGTTCAGTTGCATTACATGCATTCATAGTGTCACATGTTTGCATTGAGTTTTTATGCATTTACAGATAATATAAAAATCAGAAAACTTGAAAATCAAAATAAACTCTCCTGTTATGTCCTCCTGCTCTTGCATGTTGAGAAAATCTGACATGGGATCTAGATTTTGCATGATATTCTGTTCAACATCTCATCTTGTGAACATCTTTCTCCATTGTTTCATATCCAACCTACCAATCACCACCTTCAATTGGTATCAATACATGCTTGACTATATTTGCTTTGGATGGTATCATATTGATTTGTGAGAATAATCACCAATTGGTTTCCTCTTATTGGCATCATATTCATTTGTTCATCCATGATTTGCCCCTGCTTCTTCTAATTTGATAAGATGGGCTATTGATGTTTCAAAGGAAGATAAGCTTGTTCTTCCTCGCTTGGCTTCTTCCAGCGTTGTTGATATTGTTGATCATGTCACAAGGGGAGAAAGATTTGCATTATCCCGCCTTTTGATTATCTCAAAGGGGGAGAATAATTGATGATTGTGTGTGACAGGGGGAGACGAATATATGTGGCATTCTGTTGTATCCACTATGTTGTATCATCATTAATAAGTAATCATTAAGTTTGTCATCATCATTACGTTTGTCATCATCAATAAGTTTAATATATGTGCCATTCTGTTGTATCCACTCTGTTGTTTCATCATTAATAAGTCATCATTAAGTTTGTCATCATCATTACATTTGTCATCATCAATAAGTTTGTCATCATTAAAAAGGGGGAGATTATTGAGTTATGGTTTTGATGATCGTTGTGATAGTTAGGTTAAGGTTTTGATGATAACTAAACTTAATGTGTGATTAAGTGATGATAACTAAACTTGTGATTGATTGCTCATGCTCTTGTTATCTATGTATGTTTGAGATAGGAAATGGCAACGGTTACATGGCCTTGATACTTGGTTTGCATATGTTGGTTTTACAAGAGACAAGAGATTTCATAACCTCTTCAATGTGAACGAGCATGGTATTAACCCTGACTATCTTGTTTGCAGGATCAAACTCATGGTAGTCGCCTGGTAAACTGTACGTATGGATAAGTACCTTACTTTTCTACAGGTCAACACAGGTGGTATATGTCATTTATTGTCAAGAACCATTGGTAAGATTCTCACCTTGTCATAGTCATCAACCTCACCATGGGTATTCTATATGCCTCTCATTTCTAAACTTCATTCATGATATTTGAGGTTCATAATGATAACTTGGATTGATAACTTACAAGCTCACTCTTCAATTGCAGCTAGTTTCTCATTTTAATCATGATAACATGCTCAAATGGTCTTGATGTTTCTAATGCATAAACCAAGTGAAATCCAACCCCCAAATCTATGAAATAAACATCTACTTAAAGTCATTATTATTTGGATGTATTTCATTGGGCTAACACTTCAACTTTGTAGGACTAGGTCATTCCGGTCAACCATAATCGCCAAACGCGAAAAGTCTCATACTGCAGAACTGGCGGTCGATCGCCCCAGGTCGACCGACAGTAGCGGTCGACCACCCCAGGTCGACCGACAGTAGCGGTCGACCACCCCAGGTCGACCGACAGTAGCGGTCGACCGCCCCAGGTCGACCTAAAATTCAAGGGATCAAATTTCTACAGATTTCTCAGTAGTGGTCGATCGCCAGCTTCCACAGGTCGACCACCAGCCCCGAGCCAACATATGTTGACTTTGTTTTTCACTTTGAGAAGAGCCATTCTCCATGGATTTCTTTAATCATAAAGTCACCCAATCACCCACAAAATGTGGATCTGGTCTGGGGGGTTTCTATAGACCATTCAAATGCTATCAAACACATACAAGAGGGTTAGAAACCCTAATGCTACAAGGGGATCAAGAGAGATCAAGGGAAGCTAGAAGAGGACATTCATGGGTACTGTAGCACCTCCGTGAACAATTGATGTGAAACCACCTATGGACCTATATTGCAAGCAATCAAATTGAGCAGCGGACTCACATTAGTGAACACATCGTGAAGCACACACTAGTGCCCGTAGGCGACTTAGCGATGATGGAGAGGGTCCGAATCGGGACCTTGATACTCCAATGGTTGGCTACCTTATGGAGGATCCCAAATGGGCCAGGGATGCCCAATTCACGGGCGGCCGATACGCCAAAGGCGTGGGTTAAGTGGTCGCTCTCACAACTCGCCCCGCGGTGGTCACTCAATTTGATGGCAATTTGAGACCGGACACTCTCTCACCACCGACGGAGCAATTAAAAGCAATACTAAACTAAGCAATTAAATCTCAGCAATGAAAGGTGTTCAGGAGCTCACCTGATCAACGTGAAGACGCCGATCCCGGCCGGAGACGATGGCGAGCGGGGAGACGTGGGTATGCACCCGAACGCCGCGCCGGTGAAGCTTTAACCTGCTCAAATGTTTACAAAACTACACCTCTAGTAGGAGGGGGGATCTCGGGGTGGGGGTTAATTAATATAACACTCAAATGACCTCCACGCAGGGAAGGGGCCTTCAGCCGGCCAAGCGGGGAGGGGAACTTGAACTATGAGCAAAGAAAGACACCGAAGCCGGTTCTACCTGCTGCCTGTGTCTCAGGATAGACGGTCAGGTATTTGGACGTTGTGGCCAGCCCCGAATTTTGTTTCAGACGAGACCAATTGGAGATTCTTCGTAGCGAGATGGGGATGACGCTATATTTTTTTTGATTTCTTCGGTCACCGCTGCTAGTCGGAGTAGGGGCTTGAACAGGGTGGCAGAACCTTGGCTCTGATAGCTTCAGGTTCCCAACAGCAGGAAGAAGAAGGTGCCACGATCGCTCCCAAGCTTAGAATTAGGTGCCGCAGAAGTCGTTGGAACCGTTGACGAGTCCTCTTAGAAGAAAGACCAAGGAAGATGCCAACTGTTGTCGGGGTCGGCCGGTAGACTCTGAACACTGATGGAGGGTCGGTGCAGACTGAGTGGAAGCAGAATCACGTACCCAGAGAAGAAAATTGATAACTTTCAGGTATGGTCACGAAACGGGGCTCTGCTTCTTGGAAATGATAGAAGACTCGTAGTAGAAGACTTTTGAAGAAAAACTCTTGATCAGATTCCTAACAGGATCGTCGTAGTCGAGCTTCCACTCCGGCTCTGGTCCTCTACCTGAGAAGTCTTATGTAGTCGTAGTAGATCACCTCCTCCGAGCAGCTCCGATTTTGGAAGTCGTCGGGACCACCATCGTTGGAAAGCTGACTGGGAGACGCTTCCAACGATATATGGTATGCCCTCTGAAGCTTCCAAGTGAAGATGTGGCAGCCTCTGCAACTGGGCACTCCTCTGCTGCCTGTGAACTGAAAACTGTAGGTTGAAGATGATGGGGGGAAATGGGGTATATGGGAGGGGAAGTGGGGGGTGGATGAGTGTGGGGAGAGCCCTGGCTGTGAGGGGGTCTATGAGGGGGTGTTCCAAGGTGTGGGAGAGGGAGAATGGGGTCTGGAATGGGGTGTTTGCAGTTGGTGAGAGAGGAGCTGCGAATTTGGGCTTGGAGGGAGAAGGGGGAAGGTGAGGGCGGCAGAAGTGGGTGGAGAGAATGTGAGTTTGAATTTCCCTTAATGTGAGGTGATCAATGGTGGTCTTGGGGATGGGAAGGGGTGCCTTGGGAAGGTGGAGTGATGCTTGGGAAAGGGAAATGGGTAGTTGGGGGTTGGAGGGTGGGGTGTGGATTGGTGGAGGGTCTCCTTGGACTAGAAGGAAGTAATGATGGCTTGTGGGAAGTTGTAGCGGATTTAATGGAGGTAGGTGGGAGGGTGGAGGTGGTTGGGAGGGGAAGAGAGAGAGTAGGGGGCGCCCTCCTCCTTGTAGAGAGAGAGAAGAGAGAGAAGAGATAATGAGAGAGAAGGGGAATCCACCCCAATAGAGAGAGAGAGAGAGAGAAGTGGAGAATCCTCTCCAATAACACACTAGTTTATTCAATTTTTTTGATTGATCATAAAGGGTTGTTACAAATGAGAGAGGGGAGGGACTATTTAAAGACTACATACTTTTTCTAAGACCAAAATAACCTTGACAAATAAGTAAATGACCAATAACTCCAAGGGAGGGGCGCCCTTGGGCCTAGCCCACTAGTTGGGCCTAATTGACTAACAAACTGACCCATATGACAACTAACTTAGGAAAATGACTTACTAACCTAGGTACATGACTCAAATAAAGGGAAAATTATATAGTTTATGACTCAAAGAAATTATGAAAATTACATGACTAGACTCAGAAACACATGACTAACATAATGGCGCTTGCCGACGAACAATTCGAGCCCATAAAAAATGTGGAGGGGTAAGGGATGCCCCCATCATACCCCCGGGGTGGGGAAAACTCGACCCCGTCAAGTATGGGTCCACCTGGGAAGTAGTACACCAAAATGCAGCTCCATGCGAACCACGATCTCCAAACTCAACCCGCGTCCATAGCCACGGAATGGCGCTTCAGCTTTTCAAAGTGGCTCGGACACACCCTCATGCTGGCTATGAGGTCTTGCTTGCCTAGTATTGCCTCCGTGTGCTCACGTCGGGCTCTCAGGATAATTTATGGTCGCACTCCGAGGGTGTCTCTCGCAAGGATAGGTGTAAGCTCAAGGCACTCACTAGGATCCACCGCGGTGCCCTTAGAGGGTGCCGGATCTGCCACGTGGGAAGTGGGGTGAATCCCAAAACCCATTCGAAAGTCCAACCCATAAGCCGGGTTGCCAAAGCTACTCAGAACTTGGCAAGGTCCAAGTCCTCGTGCACTCAATTTGGAGGTGACCCTAAGGTAGAGCCATCCCAAAGCCATCATCACCAAGTTGCCAACTTGGAATTCCAAGTGGCGCTTACGAGTTTATGCTCGCTTCTTGTGAATATCACCGCTTGTTGCTTGATACTTGCTTATATGCCATGCACAATGATGCGGTGTGAGTGGGTAATGTGTGGTGTGCAAAAGTGGTCTAGGGAAACCACATATAGACCTATCGTGCATTAATGTTATGAGGACATTGAATGATTTGGGAGGACCGGGGCATCCATAGGTGTCCCTCTCATGCGTGGGTGTGATAAGTGCCGAAGGATCCGGACATCCATGAATACTCCTAACATGCTTAAGACTCATGATGAATGAAGGAGGGCCATTACACCCAAATATGGACCACTCATGCTTCTTACTTGACATGTGGGTGATATGAATGAATAGACCCGACTTATGAATCATGTCAAGTGGTGCGGTATGCCCAGGCACATGCATTTCTATCCTAGAGATGACTTCCATGTGCATGGATGTGGGGTGGCCCTTGAGCTTCCACTCGTATGGATCAAAGGGATCTAAGAAGGGGGACATCATGGAGTGAGGCAATTCATCAATCCCAAGGTATATGTTGCCTATGGTCAAGGCTCCCTTGGTGTAACCCGATTCTAGGAAGGGAGGGGTTTGGGTTAACATGGGCGGTAAGGGTAGGGTAAGGTGGGTGGTGAATAAGGTGAGTGGGTTACATGGAGATCTAGGTTCCCATAGGAAAGGGTCGAAGGGATCATGGTAAGGGTCACCTAGATAGGGGTACTCCAAGTCCTCAAGATCCTCATATGGTGGTGAGTCACCCTCTTCTAGTGAAATGGTTGGGCCGGTGTATGGGGTGGGTTGGTTGGTCAAGGTTCTAGGAATCACAATGGTAGGGGAGTGGGCTGGGATGGGCTCTTCCACTATGGGGAGAAGGAAAATGAGGTCACTAGTGTAGCAACCAATAGTGCAAACCGAGGTGGTAGACCCAATACATGGATGGATGAGGTCAAGGCTCTTGGGTCGGTCCACCCCTAGGGTCAACAAAGAAGTCAAGTCTAATTGCCACTCTAGACCTTTGAGGAGATCATCCCAACCTTCTACCTCATAGTAGGATTGGATTGTGGTGTGGTAGGAGTGGAGGGGGACAATTTGGGATGGATATCCCAAAGGTGAGAGAGGTGGGGGTGAGCTAGGAAGGGTGGGTCCTTGTTTGAGCCATTGGAGTATGGCCTCATTCACGGTGGGGGTGCCAAGTGTGTGGATGTGTGGCTCTTGAGGAGTTGGACTAGGGAAGAATAGTGGGATTGGGGGCTCTTGAATTTCCACAATGGTGGGAGGTGGATCCGGATTGACATTCTTCTCTACTTGAGTGTATGTCTGGGCCATAACTTCTAATGCTAATGGGGTATGAGGATCTATGGTGGGTGGTTTTATGAAAGCCGGCGCATGAAGCACTCGGGGTGGTGGGCAAGGGTGGACTTGGGTTGGGATAGGAAGGGGAAGTAGTGGAGGCCTAGGTTGGGGAAAGATTGGTGTAGGAAGCGGGAGGTGGGTTGGGTGAGGGGGTTTAGGTTGGTTGGCCTTGGGAGGTGCATCTTTCCTTGGGGGTGATGGAGGGATAGTGGTGGGGTTCAAGGGGGCTTGTGGGATATGGGTTTGGTGGGGAAATTTGGGTTGGGGGGTGGTGGTCATCATGGGCCTAGGTGGAGGGGTGGTCATTGTTGGGTTCGATGCAGTATTCAGAGGGGGGGTGAATGAATATAGCCCTTTTATCGATCTTTCGCCCAATTAAAATATGATGCTCACTAGAATTACTAGTTCGCAAACTAGACAAGCTTAAAAGCTAATAATCAGTTACAGAGTAAAACAAGCATACAGTGAGATCACTAGAATGCTAACTAGGCTGATTTAGACAAGGAATCGCTCAACTAGAATTTCGCTCTCTTGACAAATTAAAACATTCTAAGAAGACTAATTAACTCTTCTTCTCAACCAAAATCCAAACACATGGAGCGCCCCTATGCATTCATCTAGCGGAAGCACAATAGAACAAAACAAACCACAATGCACAAGGGGTTTTTAGGTGGTTCGGTCCAGCTGACCTACATCCACCCCACACTCAACCCGAGTGTGAATTACTGCTGCGCAACACAGCTTGCGTCCGCAGGGCAATACAGCTTAGCCTACAACAGCTGGGCCTCACAGCTTGCCGTCCAGTGGAATCCACCACTGCAACCGCTGGGGATTACAGCTTACCCGTCCAATGGAAACCTCCACTGCCCGCTGAGCAACACAGCTTGCTGTCCAGAGGAGTCCTCCTCTGCAAACCGCTGACTAACAACTTGAACGAAAATTTAAAGTAGAAAACAAAAGACAGGATAACAGCATCGAAAGCTGTAAACGTAAAGCACAATGTGGCTCTTAAAGAGCTGGATGGCCTGGATTTGATCCACGGTCCATCAAGAACAGATCTCCCTCGATCTCACTCTCTTTCTTCACTCTCTCTCTTTCTCTTTCTTCTCTGCTGCACTTCTCTTCTTCTCTCGATCTCTGTTCTCCTTTTCTCTCTTTCTCTTTTTCTTTTCTTCTGCTGGATCGTGGAAGCTCTCTCTTCTTTTTCCCTTTCTTCTCTCAGCTTCTGCTCTCTGGCTTCGATCACGATCAGCCTCCATCTGAAGACAAAGGCTCCATTATATAGCAGCAGCAGCAGTAGCCAGGGCACGTGTTGCTTCCACAGTTCCCGTCCTAAGAATTCAGACCACGTGGCAGCATCCAGTAGGCTGTCAGTACACGTGTCCTCATCTGGACACTGTTCTTATCCTCGGATCACGTGCCCAGCACCAGTACGCTCAGCAACTGGAGTTAGATGACGTCAACCCACTTACTCCAAAGAGTTGACACAGCCTTCAGAGATCTTCAACCTATGAACCTCAAGTCTGCTGCGTTGACTCCATCAGCTTGCTGCGTTGACGCATCGGCATCGGCAGTCCAGTGATCAATGTATTTGGTGGCGGATAGACATGCTGCATTGACGCTGCTAGGCTAAAGCGTTGACGCAGTGGTGTGTTTTTGTAACTAATAGTTCGGCTTGTTTGCATGCTGCGTGGACGCTAAGAACTCAAGCGTTAACCTTCTAAACTGTCTCCGAACTAGATGCCTATCAGGCTCAATGGCTGCGTCGACGCTGTCTAGCAATTGCGTTGACGCATGGATACGTTCCAGTGAACAAACAGCCTAGCGTCGACGCTTCCAACCCGTGGCGTTGACGCATTGATGCGTTCTAGTGAGCAGGTCTTCAGCAGATAGACGTGCTGCGTTGACGCTCTCAGCATGCTGCGTTGACGCATGGAGCTGCAGCATCGATGCTACCAATGTACTCTAGAGGCTGTAATAAAAGATACTTGAACTGCTGTGTCCATGCTACATGATCAATGTGTTGACGCACCAGAGTAATCCACAAGCTTCTTTCTTGATTGTTTGAACTACTGCGTTCACGCCACTTGATCAAGGCGTTGACGCATTGGTGTGTTCCAGCAGTGGAAATTTGATGGCTTCAGCCCTCTTGCTTTAAGGGGTTCATTAGCCTCTTCAGTCCCTGTCAGACAGATGAAACGAAGTCATCAGTTCTAAGTTTATGCATTGCATTGTATAGACTTCATGAAAATCAGATGAACACATGCGGTGTATAGACTTGATGTGTTCACTGGTGGATGTACACACTTCCCCACTGTACAGACTTTGATGCTTATATGCAATGAAGAGACTTTGCTGAATTAGAATGCAGTGTGCAGACTTTGAACTATAGGGACTTGTGAACAACCAATGTGTAGACTCTTCACTCGACAGGCTGACAATGCATGTACTTTCTCAGTGTATGGACTTGATTAAAAGATCATGCAATGTATATACTTCATGTTATGAAGCAAAGAATACACTTAGCTGAAGACTGCCAGTCGATGTATAGACATGGCATCAAACCCAGTGTATAGACTTTATGCGTGAAGCAGCATAAGGAATAAGTGTGTAGAGTTGGATACGTGAAAGCTACAGTGAAGGAATGTACACACTACCAAATCAAAGGCAAATCGAGTGTACAGACTTCATGCCATGAGACGCTAAATGAGACAGTCCAATGTATAGACTTGCATGATGCACAATGACACAGTCCAGTGTATAGACTCTTAGCCATGAATAAATGCAATGCAGTCTGATGTGTAGACTTTGCAACCGACAGCCAATGTATAGACTTGGCCAATGCTGTCTAGCCTATGCACAAAGTGAGACATGCAGAAACATGACATCTGACAGAATGCAATGCATCTATATAAACAACAAATGCCACTGATGCAGAGTATGCTAAACGCAAAGACTATAGCAATGAATAGATCAGACAGGGCACACTCATGCATTCTCCACAGAACATAATAAATCATATGCATTCAAATCAACATGCCATCATCATATCAAAACACATTTCATGATGCTGTCTAAACAATATTCAAAGCACTCACTGTGTTGCTATCATCAAAACAACATAGCACATGCTTGTGCCTAAGAGGCACAACATTCTCCCCCTTTTTGATGATGGCAACACAATGTGACAGTGAGTCACACACAAGATTTTCTCCCCCTTTGACATGATCAAAAAGAGAAAAACAGTAAAAACAAGAGTGCAAAGTGCATTATGCATGCAAATTCCTCTAGAACATTCTCCCCTTGAATGTAAGACTCCCCTGAATTATTTCTCCCTCTAAATAATAGCTCCCCCTTTGAGAAGGAATATGAACAGATAAACAAGGTAGAAAAGGTAGGAGGGTCACTTGACAACCGCTGAATCATGGGTACAGAAAGGAAGCATGATTATAAACAACTGTTAAAATATAAGAATCAGCAACATACAATTTTCAAAAAAAATTCAGGTTTAACAGTGATAAATCTAGAGTAAAACACCTGACCGCTGAAAAAGAGTTTATAGACTCCATTTATAGCAATGAATCTAGGGCACATGGTATTAATAGATAAGTCAGAAATAATACCCTTTTGTGATTAAACAAGGAAATTCAAGGAGGCAACTTGAACATGCATTGATAAAAATAATTTTCACTCATTGACTTTTGATTTTTTGAAGGGTTACAGCAGTTTGATTTTCACTTTTGAATTTTTTCAGAACCTGAACTAAGTAAATAGATCAGTGGAATTTATGCTGTTGACATTAGGTGTACACCTTGATCAGAGGTAGGTACCCCCAGTTACTAGGCATAAACTACTAGACCTATTTCAGATCAAAACTCACAAAGAATAGTCTTCACTTTTGATATTAAGGGTACACCTTCATTAGAGGCCAGTACCCCCAGTTACTTGGTGAGAACTCCCCCTATAGATTTGACCCTTGAACAGAGATATTCTGAAGCACTTCATGACTATGAGTTCTCCTGCTTCATTGGAGGAGATCACAATTTCTCAGTGCAATTCAGCCATTGCTCTGTCACTATGTTCAGTTCATAGCATTTATGATCTTATTTACTGCTGCCCTTAATTCTTTTAGAGTGATTGTTTGAAAAACAGTACACACTCGTATTCACCTTTTCTAGAAATTTCCAGATCAACACATTAGGCATTACAAAAACTTTTTCTAATCTTACCATGAGACAAAGATTAAGAGCTATAAAAGTTTTTCTTTTATCTCAGATTCTGAAGTGCAGACACTTAACTTTCCAATTTATAAAGGTTAAACCTTTAGTTCCTTTCAATTTGTAAGTGTGATTCTTATAAGTGAATAATTGTAATAATCACCATTCAATGTACTAAACCAGATGTAAAGCTGTTGTTTAGTGAAAATGATGGGGAAAGGATGGCAATTGGCAATATGAATCATTTGAATGAGAACACTGAGAAGTGAATAGGATTCAATGAATTGATTAGAACTCTCAGCTCCCCCTGACATCATGATGCAAGAGATATGCTATGCAACATACTGTCCTACATACAGATTATACACCAAGGATACATGAAACAAGTATGCAATCAATTCAGATTTATGCATCCAAGTTATAAGCATTTTCATCCTTTTTCAGATTTTTCAACATATGATGCAGTGCAAATCAGCCCTATTATGCATTGAAAACCATGCAGTCTACGACAATAGGCAAATGACAATCATGCAAATCAGTTCTATATGCATTGAACAACTTCAAAGTCAGTCATGCAAATAATGTGTGCAAACATTAGACACATGCAATGACTCTATACACTGAAGAACTATTCACAATCAGCAAGTTATGCATTTAACAACAAGCATGCAGTCCATTTATTCAGTGCAATAATCGGTGAGAGAAGAGCATCAGATATATGCAAAGTAAAACTCAGTGCATGAAGAGATCATCAACGATCAATCAAGCAAATCAACATGAAACTCACAGTTTCCATGCTCACAATTTCAGATAATGGAATTTAAAATAGATTTCAGAACTGACCTGAATTGAGTCCTGGGGTTTTCTTTTTGAGTGCCTTGGTTAACCCCTTTTATTTCTCCTTCCAAGGCACACCTGCAGCAAGTCAATCAATTTGATCCTGCAGGGACCCAAGCAATCTTGGGTCCTGCATTTACCCTGACACTCCTAGCATGTTTTCTCAACAGATTTTTCGCATGTTTATCATCAAATTCCATCAGATAGCAATTATTTATGGAATGACCAAGCTGACCACAGTAGTGGCATGATGCAGCAGTTCTGAAGTTTATTTTATGCACATTCCTATGAGCAGGAGTTCTAAGTGCATATGCATGATCATGTTCATTACCAGAATTAAAATTCTGTTTACCAAAATCATCCAGCCAGCAATCAGCCGCTCTATGACCTGGCTTCCCACAGTTAAAACATGCAAGTTTTTCAAAATGTTTTGCAGGGAATTTAAAAACATGGGAGTTAACATGATTCTTCTGAACATGCCAACAGTCCTTGACTGTATGGCCATACTTCCCACAGTGAGAGTATGCTGGGGTTCTTTTACCAGAAGCAGTTTTATTTGCAGGGAAATTTACAGGTTTTAAATTGACTTTCTTTCCCCGGGCATGCCAGCAATGAGCTGTAATGTGGCCCATCTTGCCACAATGAAAACACTCTATTTTTCTTCTTTGAAAAACATGATTTCTAGCAGGAATTTTCTGTGCAGCAGTAGCAGCTAGGTCATCTAATTCAAACATCTTACACTCATGCATCATATGACCTATCTTATTACAATAGAAACACTGCATATTCTTTTTCTTTTTAAACTGAATTTTATGAGAAGATTTTTCACAGCAATTTTCCTTTTTATTTTGTTCAGCCCTGTGCTTATTGTTCTGAGATTTCTTAGATGAAATACATTTTGAAGTACTAGCACAGTCTGAACTTTTCACAAATGTGAGTTGTTCCTTCTCTTTAGCAAATTTAGACAGGGAGATTTTTAGATCTTCAATTTCAGAATTCAAATCAACAGTATTAGCTTCAAAACCTGCAATCTCAGTTTCACAGGAAATAACTTGTTGATGCAAAGCATCATTTAGACTTTTGAGGATATTGATTTCCTGTTTCAATCTTTGTTCAGATTCAGTTTTATTTTCTTGCAATGATTCATTTTTAGATTTCAAATTATTCATTTCTTTTCTTAAATTTTTATTTTCAGATTTTAATTTCTTAGATACTTTGAACAATTCTTCATACATCACTATCAATTCATCAAAAGAGTATCCTTCTGATTCGGATTCAGAATTTACCTTGGATGAGGATTCCTTATCATCCCGGTTGGCCATTAAGCGTATTGACTTTTCTCCTTCTTCACTGTCCGTGGTGTTCCCTTTGAGTTTTGAGAATTCTGGACAGTCAGCCTTTGTGTGGCCAGCCTTCCTGCATTTGTAGCAAACGTTAGAGTCAATAATCTTGGCAGGATTAGAATTATACCTTATTTGCTTTCTGTCATCACCATGCTTTCCTTCTCTTTTTCTCAGGAATTTCCTGAATTCACTGATTACCATTGCAAAGTGGTCTCCATCAATTTCAGACCGCGAGAGGCTGCTTTTCTCGCTTGATGATCCACTGTGGCTGGATCTGTTTGCTTTGCTGGAGCTAGCCTTCAGCACGATTGGCTCCATTGCAAACAATCTTAAAGCTCAGAACAAACTGAAGCACCGAGAGCAGATGAACAAGACAAGGCACTCAGTCGGTGAAACTAAACAATGAACACAGAAAGCACACTCTGAGATGCACCAAACAAATTAGCAGGATCCTCAGTAGATTATTAGATCTGATAGATAAGAGACCTGCTCTGATACGAATTGTTGGGTTCGATGCAGTATTTAGAGGGGGGGTGAATGAATATAACCCTTTTATCGATCTTTCGCCCAATTAAAATATGATGCTCACTAGAATTACTAGTTCGCAAACTAGACAAGCTTAAAAGCTAATAATCAGTTGCAGAGCAAAACAAGCATACAGTGAGATCACTAGAATTCTAACTAGGCTGATTTAGACAAGGAATCGCTCAACTAGAATTTCGCTCTCTTGACAAATTAAAACATTCTAAGAAGACTAATTAACTCTTCTTAACCAAAATCCAAACACATGCAGCGCCCCTATGCATTCATCTAGCGGAAGCACAATAGAACAAAACAAACCACAATGCACAAGGGGTTTTTAGGTGGTTCGGTCCAGCTGACCTACATCCACCCCACACTCAACCCGAGTGTGGATTACTGCTGCGCAACACAGCTTGCGTCCGCTGGGCAATACAGCTTAGGCTACAACCGCTGGGCCTCACAGCTTGCCGTCCAGTGGAATACACCACTGCAACCGCTGGGGATTACAGCTTACCCGTCCAGTGGAAACCTCCACTGCCCGCTGAGCAACACAACTTGCTGTCCAGAGGAGTCCTCCTCTGCAAACCACTGACTAACAGCTTGAATGAAAATGTAAAATAGAAAACAAAAGACAGGATAACAGCATCGGAAAGCTGTAAACGTAAAGCACAATGTGGCTCTTAAAGAGCTGGATGGCCTGGATTTGATCCACGGTCCATCAAGAACAGATCTCCCTCGATCTCACTCTCTTTCTTCACTCTCTCTCTTTCTCTTTCTTCTCTGCTGCACTTCTCTTCTTCTCTCGATCTCTGTTATCCTTTTCTCTCTTTCTCTTTTTCTTTTCTTCTGCTGGATCGTGGAAGCTCTCTCTTCTTTTTCCCTTTCTTCTCTCAGCTTCTGCTCTCTGGCTTCGATCACGATCAGCCTCCATCTGAAGACGAAGGCTCCATTATATACCAGCAGCAGCAGCAGCAGCCAGGGCGCGTGTGGCTTCCACAGTTCCCGCCCTAAGAATTCAGACCACGTGGCAGCATCCAGCAGGCTGTCAGTACACGTGTCCTCATCTGGACACTGTTCTTATCCTCGGATCACGTGCCCAGCACCAGTACGCTCAGCAACTGGAGTTAGATGGCGTCAACTCACTTGCTCCAAAGAGTTGACGCAGCCTTCAGAGATCTTCAACCTATGAACCTCAAGTCTGCTGCGTTGACGCATCGGCATAGGCAGTCCAGTGATCAATGTATTTGGTGGCGGATAGACATGCTGCGTTGACACTACTAGGCTAAAGCGTTGACGCAGTGGTGTGTTTCTGCAACTAATAGTTCGGCTTATTTGCATGCTGCGTGGACGCTAAGAACTCAAGCGTTAACCTTCTAAACTGTCTCCGAACTAGATGCCTATCAGGCTCAATGGCTGCGTCGACGCTGTCTAGCAATGGCGTTGACGCATGGATACGTTCCAGTGAACAAACAGCCTAGCGTCGACGCTTCCAACCCGTGGCGTTGACGCATTGATGCGTTCCAGTGAGCAGGTCTTCAGCAGATAGACGTGCTGCGTTGACGCTCTCAGCATGCTGCGTTGACGCATGGAGCTGCAGCGTCGATGCTGCCAATGTACTCCAGAGGCTGTAATAAAAGATACTTGAACTGCTGCATCCACGCTACATGATCAATGCGTTGACGCACCAGAGTAATCCACAAGCTTCTTTCTTGATTGTTTGAACTACTGCGTTCACGCCACTTGATCAAGGCATTGACGCATTGGTGTGTTCTAGCAGTGGAAATTTGATGGCTTCAGCCCTCTTGCTTTAAGGGGTTCATTAGCCTCTTCAGTCCTTGTCAGACAGATGAAACGAAGTCATCAGTTCTAAGTTTATGCATTGCATTGTATAGACTTTATGAAAATCAGATGAACACATGCGGTGTATAGACTTGATGTGTTCACTGGTGGATGTACACACTTCCCCATTGTACAGACTTTGATGCTTATATGCAATGAAGAGACTTTGCTGAATTAGAATGCAGTGTGCAGACTTTGAACTATAGGGACTTGTGAACAACCAATGTGTAGACTCTTCACTCGACAGGCTGACAATGCATGTACTTGCTCAGTGTATGGACTTGATTAAAAGATCATGCAATGTATATACTTCATGTTATGAAGTAAAGAATACACTTAGCTGAAGACTGCCAGTCGATGTATAGACATGGCATCAAACCCAGTGTATAGACTTTATGCGTGAAGCAGCACAAGGAATAAGTGTGTAGACTTGGATACGTGAAAGCTACAGTGAAGGAATGTAGACACTACCGAGTCAAAGGCAAGTCGAGTGTACAGACTTCATGCCATGAGACGCTGAATGAGACAGTCCAATGTATAGAATTGCATGATGCACAATGACACAGTCCAGTGTTTAGACTCTTAGCCATGAATAAATGTAATGCAGTCTGATGTGTAGACTTTGCAACCGACAGCCAATGTATAGACTTGGCCAATGCTGTCTAGCCTATGCATAAAGTGAGACATGCAGAAACATGACATCTGACAGAATGCAATGCATCTATATAAACAACAAATGCCACTGATGCAGAGTATGCTAAACGCAAAGACTATAGCAATGAATAGATCAGACAGGGCACACTCATGCATTCTCCACGGAACATAATAAATCACATGCATTCAAATCAACATGCCATCATCATATCAAAACACATTTCATGATGCTGTCTAAACAATATCCAAAGCACTCACTGTGTTGCTATCATCAAAACAACATAGCACATGCTTGTGCCTAAGAGGCACAACAGTCATGGGGCCCAATTGGGTTTGTGGAGCTATGGTTGTGGTGAGGACTTGTAGGTAGGGTGTAGATGTGGTGGTCGGGATAGGATAGGTGGGAAGTGGTGGGGAATGGGGGATTAGGGTCTTGTGTTGGTCGGGTGGGGATGCTGGAGTTGAAGTGCTCCTTGGGCTTTGGTGATCTGAGTAGGAAGGGGACACATATCTAGCCCTAAGTTGTTCCTTCATGTTTCCCCAAGTGGTGATGGGATCTTCCCTTCTAATTATCCTTAGCCCGATAATTTGTGGACGATAGGTTTGAGCCCGTTTGGTAAGTTGTGATTTGGCACATCGGACTTTCTCATCCTCGAACATGGGATACCAAGTGAAGTAATGGTCCATTGAGACTTCCCAATCTAAATAGTTAATAGGATGAGTTCCATCAAAGATGGGAGGTGGGGGAGGAGCACTACTATCATCCTCCCTTGGGGCGAGCCCATTTTCTCCTAGTTGGTCGAGTCGACCCGATAGGTTATCAAGCCGCTCACTAGCATAGGTCAAGGTCTTCATGAGGTAGTTGACATGGCCAGGGAGGTCATGTGTGTTAGTGGTAGGCATCCCTTGGGGGTTTGGACTCATGGAGAGGGCCGATGGGTAAGGTCGGTAAGAGGTGGCCATGCTAGTGGACAAAAGAGATGCAACCGATGACTCTAAATGCATAAACACACCCTAGGACGAACTTGATAGAGACAAGTTGTGAACTTGCTCTGATACGACTTGATGTGAAATCACCTATGGACCTATATTGCAAGCAATCAAATTGAGCAGCGGACTCACATTAGTGAACACGATCACGAAGCACACACTAGTGCCCGTAGGCGACTTAGCGACGACGGAGAGGGTCCGAGTCGGGACCTTGATACTCCAATGGTTGGATAGCTTATGGAGGACCCCAAATGGGCCAGGGATGCCCAATTCATGGGCAGGACGGTACGCCAAAGGCGTGGGTTAAGTGGTTGCTCTCACAACTCGCCCCGCGGTGGTCACTCAATTTGATGGCAATTCGAGACCGGACACTCTCTCACCACCGACGGAGCAACTAAAAGCCATACTAAACAAAGCAATTAAATCTCAGCAATGAAAGGTGTTCAAGAGCTCACCTGATCAGCGTGAAGATGCCGATCCCGGCCGGAGACGATGGCGAGTGGGGAGGCCTGGGTATGCACCCGAACGCCGCGTCGGTGAAGCTTCAACCTGCTCAAATGTTTACAAAACTACACCTCCCGCAGGAGGGGGGATCTCGGGGTGGGGGTTAATTAATATAACACTCAAATGACCTCCACGTAGGGAAGCGGCCTTCAACCGACCAAGCGGGGAGGGGAACTTGAACTATGAGCAAAGAAAGACACCGAAGCTGGTTCTGCCTGCTACCTGTGTCTCAGGACAGACGGTCAGGTATTTGGACGCTGTGGCCAGCCCAAAAATTTTTTGCAGACGAGACCAATTGGAGATTCTTTGCAGCTGGATGGGGATGACGCTAGAATTTTTTTGATTTCTTCAAGCACCGCTGCTGGTCGGAGTAGGGGCTTGAACAGGGTGGCAGAACCTTGGCTCTGACAGCTTCAGGTTCCCAACAGCAGGAAGAAGAAGGTGCCACGATCGCTCCCGAGCTCAGAATTAGGTGCCACTAGAGTCGTTCGAACTGTTGACGAGTCCTCTTCGAAGCAATACTGACGGGGGTGCCAACTGTTGTCAGGGTCGGCCGGTAGACTCTGAACACTGATGGAGGGTCGGTGAAGATTGAGTGGAAGCAAAACCGCGTACCCATGGGAAGAAAATTGATAACTTTCAGGTCCGGTGGTTAAACGGGGCTCTGCTTCTTGGAAATGATAGAAGACTCGTAGTATAAGATTTTTGAAGAAGAACTCTCGATCATATTCCCAACAGGATCGTCGCAGTCGAGCTTCCACTCCGGCTCTGGTCCTTTGCCTGAGAAGTCTTGTGCAGTCGTAGTAGATCACCTCCTCCGAGCAGCTCCGATCTTGGAAGTCACCGGGACCACCACCGTTGGAAAGCTGACTGGGAGACGCTTCCAACGATATATGGTATGCCCTCTGAAGCTTCTAGGTCAAGATGTGGCAGCTTCTGCAACTGGGCACTCCTCTACTGCCTGCGAACTGAAAACTGTAGGTTGAAGATGATGGAGGGAAATGGGGTATATGGGAGGGGAAGTGGGGGGTGGATGAGTGTGGGGAGAGCCCTGGCTGTGAGGGGGTCTAGGAGGGGGTGTTCCAAGGTGTGGGAGAGGGAGAATGGGGTCTGGAATGGGGTGTTTGCAGTTGGTGAGAGAGGAGCTGTGAATTTGGGCTTGGAGGGAGAAGGGGGAAGGTGAGGGGGGCAGAAGTGGGTGGAGGGAATGTGAGTTTGAATTTCCCTTAATGTGGATTGGTGGAGGGTCTCTTGGGACTAGGGGGAAGTAATGATGGCTTGTGGGAAGTTATAGAGGATTTAATGGAGGTAGGTGGGAGGGTGGAGGTGGTTGGGAGGGGAAGAGAGAGAGTAGGGGCGCCCTCCTCCTTGTAGAGAGAGAGAAGAGAGAATAAGAGAGAATGGGAATCCACCCCAATAGAGAGAGAGAGAGAGAAGTGGAGAATCCTCTCCAATAACACACTAGTTTACTCAATTTTTTTGATTGATCATAAAGGGTTGTTACAAATGAGAGAGGGGAGGGACTATTTAAAGACTCCATACTTTTCCTAAGACCAAAATAACCTTGACAAATAAGTAAATGACCAATAACTCCAAGGGAGGGGTGCCCTTGGGCCTAGCCCACTAGTTGGGCCCAATTGACTAACAAACTGACCCATATGACAACTAACTTAGGAAAATGACTTACTAACCTAGGTACATGGGTCAAATAAAGAGAAAATTACATAGTTTATGACTCAAAGAAAATATGAAAATTACATGAATAGACTCAGAAACAAATGACTAACATAATGGCGCTTACCGACGAACAATCCGAGCCCATAAAAAATGTGGAGGGGCAAGTGATGCCCCCATCAACAGTGCTTCGAGCTGAAGTTCTTCATCCTTCCTCAACACATTAAAGGTAAATCTGAAGCAATATACCCCCATTCAAGTGAAGAAGCAAGCAACCAACAAAGAGAGATCAAGAAGGAGGCTATCAAGGCAAGAAGAAGGCTGCGGGAACTCTTGCAAACATACTCCATTTTATAAGTTCGTCATCCATCTCCAAGGTGTTTCAAGCCAAAGCTGAAGCTAGCAACCTCCAAGAAAGAAGAAGCAGCAAGCAAGCACCGATTCGAGAAAAGGCTGCTAAAAGGTGAAAGAATATCGTTTCTTAAGATCCATATGAAGTGTTTCAAGCTCTGCTCAAGTGAAGATTGAAGCCACGTTCAAAGATCAGCAGCATACGTTCAAAGGGAAGCCAAATCAGGAGTTTTCTAAACTGTCTCATTGCCTTTGTGTTTTGGGTGTTATATTTGTGTTCCTCATAAACTGTGAAAACTTGTGTGTGTGTGTGGATCGTTGTTGGATCCGTGGTCATGTGTGTGTGTTGTATTTGATTCATGTGTGCGTAGGTCTTCTTAGATCTACGTCTGTGTGTGGTTTTATCTAGATCTTAGTGTTTGTGTGTGTGGAGTGCTGCACTTGTCGTAGCGTGTGTGTGCTTTGTTGATCCGCTTGTTGGAACGTGTTAGAGACCTCGTCTCTCTCTGTGTGTGTGTGTGTGTGTGTGTGTGTTGGGGTACATCCCCGTGTGTGTGGGCAGGTGTCATCCTGCGTGTGTGGTTGGAGCGTCGTCTCCGTTTGGGGATTTATCCCCGAGTGAAGCCTCACGGGGTTTGGTGAAGGGTGGACGTTGGATTGCCGTCGTTGAATCCGAACCACCTTAAAAATCACTGTGCATTGTGTGTTTTTTGTGTGGTTTGATTGTTTTCGTTATATGGTCATGTGGGAATGGAGAGATTGAGAGAATTAGTTAAACAGTTTTCAAATTGCTAATTAACGTTTATCACATATGTTGTAAAAAGCCAAAAGTTTCTTTAAAATTTGTAAAAACCCAATTCACCCCCCTCTTGGGTGTCATTGATCGCAGGACTTCAGTTTTGTCGTTGCTTCCCTGTGAATCTGTCTTAGCATCATGTGGACCATGATCTTATCGGTTAGTTATGTTGTACTCTTTTTTCCTGGTAGAGTAAGGATGTGACTCGATCAGATATAATATCTGAGTGAGGACTGACTTGATTACGCTTGTGGTCCGGTGCTGTCGATTGGAGTCCTGTGTGTCAGGTTTCGTGGTTGCCTTTGGCACTGGAGCCGATGTGTCAAGCTGTTAGCTGGGAGGACTATGCTTCCTTATTTAAGCTGATGCTTGCCGTGTCTGTCGTTTTGTTTTCCCGATAGCTGTTGCCGTGGCATAGGTCGTGTCTCCTTTCCTGTGAGACGTAAACGACGTTGCCTTGTTTCGGAGGTGTTGGACTTGTGTTCACTTGGGTGCCGTGCTAGATCCAGAGCGTGTGCCTGTGATTATGGTCTGATAGTGATCCTCTGAATGGTGTTTTTCGAGATTCATGCTGTTTCCAGTTGTGTCTTGGGGTTTGTTCGTCCCTGCTTCTTCTTATGCGTTCCTTAAATTTTGAGGATGAAATTTCTTGAAGGAGGGGAGGCTGTAATACCCTGGGTCGTTATTGGGTCTTTCGGATCTTCTTCGGAGAGTTTTGGATCACTTTTGTAGGTCCTGAGTTGAGTTTTACGATCCGTGTGGGTTTTTCTCTCGTACAAGTTACGGAACCCTGCGGTGAGTTTATTTCTCAGTTCATCGACTCGAGGACGTTACAACATCAATGTGCTCGTTGAGATGATCATTTTGACTATTTTTGCTTATTTTTCTAAATTAGTAGATTTCCGGCTCGAAAATCAGGATTTTCAAAAAGTATGAAAATTTCCTAATTTCTTCTATTTATTCCATTTCACCCTCTCTCCCCCCTCAATTCTCAGATCTCTTTCTCTCTCTCATTTTCTCTCCTCTCTGGGTCACTCGGCGCGGGGTGCACACCGTTGCTAAGCTGGCTGAGGTGAGGACGCGATGGAGTGATCGGGACACGAAATGGGACAATGGTTTGAGCGTGGCGAGGCACGATCCCTCAGTGGATTTCGAGACGACGTTGTTCGTTGATTTGGCATTTTCGGCACGGATTAGTCACTTCGGCGCACGGTTTCTTTGGTGAAGGTAGGGAGATGGATAACCTACTTCTCCTCTACGTTTTCCCTATAGTTTCAAGTCGTTCGGTGAGAGAACGAGCAAGTTTGGGCTCGTTTTAGCAAAATCGTAGTTCTCTGGAGTTCGTAGGGTTCGCCGAAAAATAGTGACGATTTTTAGATTAGCTAGTGTCAATCGACTCCCTGGAACGTCAGCGTTCCATAGTCGCTGATTTCATCGCGATTGGTGGTCATTCGGGACCGTTAGGAGCCCGGGAATTCCGGTGACTCCATTTGGGTCGATTCTGTAGAATCGCCCATTTCTCTCCGTTTCTCAGCCGATTCAACTCCCGTTCGAGTCTATGTGTTTCCATGTATCATCGTGGTTGTATCCTCTTCGTCTCGGGACGAACGAGGCGTGGAAGGGCCATGATCGGGCCGATCCCAAGATTCTCCCGCCGTGGCGCCTACACGGTTCCACAGTAACCGTGTAGGGCTTGGCATGGCTGCCTTCAAACCGTTTAGTGTAGGTCAGTTGGGCGCCTATGCGGTCGCACGATAGGCTGCCCTGTGTCTGGCACGGCCGGGTCTGGACTTTCCAGTGCCTTTGAGCGGCTAGGTTCCAACCACGCCATGTGTTGAACGGCCCGCAGTTAACCGTTCTGTTTTTCTTCGTGCGTTGAACGGCTATGGCCTAGTTGTTCTATTTCCTTGGTTCCTTTGAGCGGCTTTCCTTGAACCATTCAGAGTGCTCGAGGCAGTTCACGGAGCGGTTTCTCCTTAACCGTTCTGTGCGTTGAGCGGATTGGTCAAAACCGATGACCGTTGACCAGGTTTCACTGTAGTAGGTCGGTTGGAGTGAACGGCCTGGAATGGACCGTTCTATCTCCTTGGGCGGCCTCTATGAGATAGTTCAGTTCCCTTTGAACGGCCTTCATCTAGACCGTTCAACCCATGGAGCGTCCCTTCGTTGACCTCGCAATGGGGTGAGTTCGTTGTGTTGCTGGTTGGCCTTGGTGGTTCAACCGTTGTCCGTCTATCTTAGGTCCATGTCAGAGAATGGTTAATCGGTCCGTGTCGCGGGTCTTCTATACACCGCTCGATGGTTGTCTGGGCAGGTCAGCTAGAGTTGAATGATCCTAGTGGTCATATCCTTGACCGCTACAATTGCCTCGTGGCCCTACCCCTGACCGCCAGTATCCTTATCTCTATGTGTATAGTGATTCTCTCCATGACTGCTTACGTCGTTAAGCGGTCGAGTGATAGATCGCTTATGCCTAAAGTGTGGTTTGTCGGTGTTTTAGTTTCTAGTATCTTGGCTTAACCTTGTGGTTGCCATTCCCGTGGATATCTTTTGATGTCCTATGAGGGCTATGACCATGTTATAAGGTAGCCAGGAGTTTTTCTTGCTTGAAGTAGGATTCTCATTCCTATTGTAGAGTCGATGTCGGGGTTCTGGTCAACCCAGTAAGATTCAGTGGTTGACATAAGACCTTGTGCATGTCTCGACTGTTCTGTCTAGCCCGAGATAATGGTTCTAGATGCCTCGGGGTATCGTCTTATCTCGGTTTACGTGTCCAGATGTACTGAGGGTTCTTAGTGTTCCCTCAGGTATTTGTGTGTCGTTTCCTCTGGCTTAGGAATAGGCCGATTGGCGGCTTGTTCCGCTTTGTACGACGATCTTGACTCCGAGTCGTGAGACTCAAGGATCGTTGTGTCGGCAAGTCTAGTTGCCTTGTCCTGAGTCTTTTGGCAGTGGCGTGCTGGATTGGTGCTTTGTAGTACGTGCGATAGTGCTTCCTTGAGTTTCTGTACTTCAGCACTCGTGTTTTGGAGTCTGTGTCTAGTGAGCCTCCACTAGTCGTAGCCTTACAACACGTTACGGCGTGTCGGCCCATGTGGCTGGGTAGTTCCCGTGATACGGTTTTTAAGCTAGTTCCGTGGGCCCCCGGCTCATCACCGTAGCGTCCTACGGGGGAGGAAAACTAGCTAGAGGCCTGGCTCTAGGCACAAGCATGTGTGTGTACACGTGGTCAGGGGCTTTGGACTTGCACCGACGTGTGTGACCAAGACTAGTGACTCGTGACAGTAGTTCCGGTTCTGGTTCTGACAGTGTCTTAGTCTCTGTCGTGCTTCAGGTGGCAGCGTAGATGAGACACTTATAGGCGCAGCATAAGACGTCAGTGGACGCAGCTGGCTATTCTACTAGTGAGGAGGTGCTTCCGTCACGTGACACGTGACTCTCGCGTTTCTCGTGCGTCGTGGCCTTTCCGGATTAGCCCTCTCGTGGTCTTGCCCGAGGTCAGTGTTGTGTCGTGTGCATGACGTTCTAGTCGTGTGTGTATGGTCGTGTCTAGAAGAGCGTGCACAACAATCGAATCATGTATGCTTTAGGCCGTCTATGTCTATCTCTCTTCTTTTCTAGGCTTTTTCCCTATCTTTGTGGGCCCGACAGATTGGCAACTCCTGACTTTGTCAGATCAGGGTTCGCCTTCCTGTTGCTGCCCGGAGTAGTTCAGGGAGCCGAGGCTAGTTCGGCAGCTGCGCTTGTTCGGCACGACTTTTCCCTTTTATTTTAGCTATTCCTACTCCTTCCGCTCCAGTTTTCTTTTACAGCTTTGTAGTTTAGTTTTCCTGCTTTACTACTATTGTTATTTTAGTTGTTGTTCCGTGTTACTGCATTATTTTTCAGTGGGGATCCATGTGACCTGTACTGGACTAGTGACACGAGGCTCACCCCTGCTTTTCAGGTGGGTTCGTCTCTTCTTCCTTGCCGTTCCTGGTGTGGTGAGTTCGTAGTTGCCAGTGGTACCTGCGTCGGGCTTCCCCCGATCTTGGTGTACGTTTTTCTTTCTGTTGGACTGTACTTGTCTTTCCTTTGGACTAGACTCTTGTATACTTGTTAAATTTTAACTGTTAATTAAAAAGTAATTTTATTTCTGCTACTTTAGCAAACCGATCTAATGAAATTTCATTGCTTACTGTTATATCTCTATGGCTTCAATATACTACACGACAATCCTTTTTCCCTTCGGAGCTTTACAGCTCTTGGGAGGCTTCACGGGTTCCAAGTGGTATCGGGTCTACTCGGTAGTCCTATCGGGTATATCCAGTGTCAAGGATCTGGGTCGTCACAATATGGACATACATCTAATCAATGTCCTTGGATGAGAGTGGATGACCAGAAAGCAGCAAAGAAAAGAAAGTCATTTGCTAGAAGTGCTACTAACCAACCAAGACCCAAGCAAGCTTGGGTACCTACAAACTCAAAATGAGAATTTTTGAGTGCTGGGTGTCTTGGAGCTGAACATAGGATGCTCAAGTGAATAAAAGCTCATGGCACAAGTATGTAAACAAAATTTTCAATTTACGTTCAAATCTTGCATGATAAGGTTGCTCTTGAGTTATTGCATCATAAGTCTATCTTGCAGTCAATAAGAGCTGAAAAACTGAATTTGTCTCCTTGGATTGCTAAAGCAATTCCCATGGTGTGAGATGAACATATAAGCTCGATTACTTGCTCACACCTTGTTTGACCTCTGGTATATCAAATGGTGCAGAGAAGAAAGGCAGGTCAAGCTTGCCCGGAACTCTCACTATGCGTGAGCAAGATCTCATATCCCAATCTCCGCCTTGTACCAGAGACCACTTACCTCACACTACAAGAAAAATGGGAAATATTGACGTAATTTTCTCGACGGCAATATATCTGTCGGAAAGACGTCGGAACTATTATAACTTTCCAACGAAAAATATTATGTCGCAAATCCGTCGGTAAATACGGACTGATTTTCGACCTATTATTTCGGTCAAAAATCTGTCTCTAAAAAGAGACAACTTTGAGACAATTTAAATTTCGTCGGAATTGCGTTGGTAATTATCCAATGATTTTCGACACGAAAATTTCCGTCACTAATATTTACATATATTTATGTAATATATATCATAAATGAACATAAATATGTGTGTAAATTCTGACTTATTTCTGACCTATTATTTCAGGCGGAAATCTATCTCTAAAAAGAGCCAACTTTGAGACAATTTAAATTTCGTCGGAATTACGTTGGTAATTACCCACTGATTTTCGACAAGAAAATTTCGTCACTAATATTTACACATATTTATGTAATAATTATCATAAATGAACAGAAATATGTGTTTAAATTCTGACTTATTTCTGACCTATTATTTCGGGCGGAAAGCTGTCTCTAAAAAGAGATAACTTTGAGACAATTTAAATTTCGTCAGAATTACGTTGGTAATTACCCACTGATTTTTGACAAGAAATTTTCGTCACTAATATTTACATATATTTATGTAATAATTATCATAAATGAACAGAAATATGTGTTTAAATTCTGACTTATTTCTGACTGAATAAGATTTTGTCGGAAACTCTTGGAATAGCTTATGTTTAACCGTAATATGTATATGTAATAAATAACAAAAATAAATATAAATATATCAATAGTTTAGCTGGATAATATTTGAATTCGAATCCGTATTAATTAGCGGATAATATTGTAAATGATATTTATTATTTCGGATACGGATAATATTACAATTTCAATCGGACCGGATACGGATATTATAATATTTGTTTCACAAAATATCTGTTCGTAATAATATATAGCATATAATATATATTTATTTAAATAATATATTATAAAGTATATAATATAAAATATAAAATATAAAAATATGATAAGATGGTAGATTGTTACACTTCCCGAAATTATAATAACTACCCCATTTTAACTATTTGAAATCTAAAATTAAAACCAGCAACTCATGAGTAGTTGGCATAAGTTGGGAGAGACCCTTCGTCTTCCACCTACTTTAGGTCTTCCACAGGCTTTAGTAAACAAATACGAATACTTTACCAGCAACAGGAGTGCAGGACAATAGGACTGCAGGAGGGAGAGACGTATGCCAGGAGCCACCATTTTTTCTGTTTGTTAATCCCCCCTCTCTCTCTGTGTGTATGTCTCTCTCTCTCTTTCATTTGTCACCACTACAACTATTTTTCACGTTTAGACATCCATTTGTTACCCTTAGAAGCTATTTGTCACCCTTAGGACACATTTGTTACCCATAGAAGCATTTGTCACCCTTACGACCTATTTGTCACCCTTACGACATATTTCTTACCTTTAGAAAGTTAGAAGCCATTTGCTTTTCCCCCGTCCCTTACTTTCCACCCCTTACCGCAGACCATCGCCACCTTGTCCCCGTGTGCCCATGGGTGTCCTGTGCACCCTCCCTCTCCTCCGTACACCAGCACCGCCATCAGTGCCGGCCAACCCACCGTCGCGCTCCCCCTTGCAGCCACTTCAGCAGAGCATAGCTGCCCCTCTGGTGCCGTGCCGGGGCAGCAGGCCGCTGTTCTAGCCGGACCCACCCACCGGTTGTCGTCCAGCACCACTGCAGCCGCCGTCCTCAGTCGCCCATCGCCATTCCGCAACCGCCGACCGTGCAGGGCCTCTATAACATCACATCCAAGATGTCACTGCCATGGTTTAATCCCTCATGTCATGATTCCTAATTTCATCTCTCAATTCACATGTTGGATGTATTTTTATTTTGTTTAATATAATTTTTCAGGATGTACAAAAGTGGAAAATTATCAATTTTTAAGGGAGATGCTGTCGAAATTTTTTAGAATACTCGCTCCATTCAAACCATAATTTTGAAATAAGCTCTTTTCTGAAGCAGGTATCATGATCTCTCTCTTCTTGAGAATCTGCAGCGACCAGCCTATATGTGTAAACCTTCCTTATCTGTCCTGGTCTAAAAGCAGGGCCAATGGCTTGGCGAGATACCAAAGCTATTGTTCGTACTTTTAGACCAGGATAAAGGAGGAAGGTTTACACATACAAGCTAGTCGATGCTGATTCTCCAGAAGAGAGAGATCATGATACCGGCTTCAGAAAAGAGCTTCTTTCAAAATTGTGGTTTGAATGGAGCGAGTATTCTAAAAAATTTGTGTCTCAGAGAATTCTAGTGCCAAAACTTTTCAATCAGACGAGGGTAACACTGCATAGTTGGTTGCTTCTAATCTTCATCTGATCGAATCTGTCGAGCCACTTCAGTTGTGTATAGAGGATGAAGTGGAAGAAGTCGATCCAACTGAGCTAAATGAAGTAATTGTTGGGCAGGAGGAGTCGTCTGAGGAGGAAGAGTATGTATCTAGTGAGAACCAGGAAGATGACAAAGATGAGGCTGAGTTTGATATATCTTCAGCATCTGAAGATGAATAGATAATGATTGAATATTTTGTAAGAAATTAAAGATATATGCACTTCTTATCATTATTAATTGCCACCTCTCCTCGTAATTAGTTGTGGACTAATATACACTACTATTCTTGTTGTCAATAATTAGATGGTTCGAGGTCGTACGGGATCTTCGAGGAGAGGTGGTTCCGGGAGGGGTTCTACCGGTATGTTTATTTAAATTCTTAGATAAACGAGCAGTGAATATATGCACTTTATTTTGTTAATGATATTTTATGTCTCTACACCAGGTACACAGCATACACCGCCCCCACCACCTGCTGCGGGTCTATTTATTTAAATTCTTAGATAAATGAGTAGTGAATATATGCACTTTATTTTGTTAATGATATTTTATGTCTCTGCACTAGGTACACAGCGTACACCGCCCCCACCACCTGCTGCGGGTCTGTTTATTTAAATTATTAGATAAATGAGTAGTGAATATGCACTTCATTTTGGTAATGATAGTTTATGTCTCTACACCAGGTACACAGAGTACACCGACCCCACCACCTGCTATTGGTATGTTTATTTAAAATCTTAGATAAATGAGTAGTGAATACGCACTTCGTTTTGGTAATGATAGTTTGTGTTTATGGCACCAGGTACACAGAGTGCACCGCCCCCACCAACACCGCCCCCACCTTGTAACTATATCTTTGAAAATCCATATCTACCAAACTATGTAACATAAAATTATAAAAAATATAATTTTGGAATCCTCATATTTTTCTCCTAATTATCATATATTCTGTTTCTCTAAATTATTTTATATAAATAAATGTGTCTTTGAATGTATATTTTAAAATTATTCAATTAAATAGATATTGACGTGATTTCTTGTGAGATAAATTAAGTTAAAAATCATAGAATTGACGTCCCTCCAAGTGGGCGCTAATTAATAAATGACGCCACCCATAGGCGTCAATTAATATAAGTTTATTTAATTATAGTTAATTATAGAATTGGATGGACGTGAATTCTATAATTTACGCATTCATATTCTCATAGTTTTCTTCCGGTTATGACCCATACCACGGGTCTTCTGGCACTCTCATCTCACGTCCGTAGATGGAGTCCATGTTTCATGATTGGTTCACGTTATATACATAAACTCTCGGTGACATACGAGCCCTCCATTGGACATTCCGTTCCTTTGGACTGGCAAGTTAGTCATTGGGACCTCCGTAAGTCTCCTCGCAGCCTTGGATTCCCTCAAGGCCGACTGAGCTAGTTGTACCTAATCACCTAGACTTCCAGAATGTCATGGTTTTCATATGGTTTATTGATATATCATCCTTATTACAAGTTCTATCCTTGAACTCTATGTTCCATGAAATATATCTTAATGTCTTACATGCTTGATCCTTGAAATTCTTGGCCATTAATATGGAATTAGTCTAGACAAAATGTCAGGGGCTATGGGTCCCACTAAAAATGACATTTTAAATACTACATGTCCTGATCTGACCCTATTGGGCGAGGCAAAGTCTAAACGTTATCGGTATACGATGATCAGGTGCTGGCATTCACCACTTATAGTCGTCTATAACTTATTTCCATGAGGGGTGGTCATATCATCATGATTTTCCCCTTAGTGCATTGGGCAATCCTATGTAGTGCTAGATGTGCAAACGCTCTCGTGATAGTGATGATCGGGAGTAATTGCCATCATAGTACACAATCCTATGTAGTGCTAGATGTGCAAACACTCTCGTGATAGTGATGATCGGGAGTAATTGCCATCATAGTACACAATCCTATATAGTGCTAGGTGTGCAAACTCTCTCGTGATACTGATGATCGGGAGTAATTGCCATCATAGTACACCTTTCTACAACTAATTGTTCGTCATGAAAAGATCTTGAATTTCCTTATTGGAGGGGTTATCATATCGTCGTGATATTCCCTTAGTGTCTTGGCAAATGCTATAGAATATTTGTAGAAGTAATTGTTCTACTTCTATATCGATCATCATAAATGTTATTGAATTACCCCCAATGATAGTACACGTTATCTTGTCACGAAGATCCTTCATAATAATGGATACATTGAAGCTCTCATGATAGTGTTCGTCATAGAGAGATGAATGTTATATTTCCTCATGAATGCTCTTGACCTAGCTTGAGAAAGTACTTGTTAAGATCTTGCTATACTCTCTTGATTGTCATTGTCCTTACTCTTCATGAATGTATCTAGCATCTTGCTTGCTCGCTTTTCTGGTTTTAATTTATCATCGCTTTATCACTCGTGTCATTATAGTTCCTGTTTTGTCTTATATCTTGCATGACTTGCATGAGCATGTTAAATGGTAATTTACTTAAAGCTAGCTTGGAGCATGAGATATTAAGTCCTACTGAGCGTTCGCCCACCCTGCATTTTCCAAAGTTTTTCTGGTAATGACCTTAGTGATGGCTAGACCGAACATGATGGGCAAGGGCAAGAGTGAAGAGAACTCTGACATCTAGATGAACCATCTAGTCTGGTTATCTTGCGTCTTATGTCTCATTGTAAATTTTTCCCTTTATTGAGTCTTTTCTTTTATTGGGTCCAAATTGTAATAAACTTATATTTGTAATGAAATTTGTTATTTTGTCCAAATTGTGTTTTATGGACTGACTATGCTCTCATCGACTCGACTGTTTAACTGCACCAAACACAAACGGGTCCCGTTTTGTAAATGACACCAAAGGTTGGGGTGTTATTTTAAAATGACGTCTCTGTACACAGTCTTCAATTCTTTATATGACACCTGTTAAGGGGGCGTCAATTATTAAATTAGCGCATGTGTGAACAGTCTTTAATTAAATGACGACCTGTCAGGAGGCATTATTCCCTTATGACCTATTTGTTATATATTTTAAGTGTATATATGAGTTGGGCTATTATTATTGGTTTAATCTTTTAATCCATTTAGGATTTTATACCTTTAATTTACCAGGGTTGCTACACCCTCCCCCACTTAGAAGAATTTGGTCTCCAAATTCAATCGCACATATTTACGGAGGGTGCAGGACACATACCTTTAGAATAAATCCTGGAATCGCTTCCTCATGGACTCCTCAGTCTCTCATGTGGCTTCGTGCTCTGAGCATTTACTCCATTGCACCTTTAGCATGGGAATTGTTTTATTTCTTAGTATACGAACTTTACGATTGAGGATCTTTATGGGCTTTTGTTTATAAGCGAGATCCTTTTGAATCATCAGGTCTCCATGATCGATGATATGTGACCGATCGTGTACATACTTCTTCATCATGGATATATGGAATACATTATGGACATCAGACAATTGAGGAGGCAAAGCGATGCGATAAGCAACCTCGCCCACTCTTTCTAGTACTTCAAAAGGCCCGATAAACCTTGGTGTAAGCTTGCCCTTAACACCAAATCTCCTTATTCCACGTCCATGTGATACTTTGAGAAACACGTGATCTCCGACTTGGAATTCAAGATCTCTTCTTCTTGTATCAGCATAAGCCTTCTGTCTAGACTGAGCTACTTGGAGTCTCTCTCTAATCCTTTGAATATTTTTGGTGGTATCCCTTACCATGTCTGGGCCTAATTGTTGTTTCTCGCCAACTTCATCCCAACACAAGGGTGATCGGCAACTCCTTCCGTATAAAGCTTCGAAAGGTGCCATCTATGTACTTGCATGGTAGCTGTTGTTGTATGCAAACTTGACTAATGGCAAGTGATCATGCCAACTTCCACCAAAATCGATGATGCAAGCTCTAAGCATATCTTCTACCACCTGATTCGTTCTATCGGTCTGACCATCCATTTGCGGATGAAAAGCTGAACTAAAGTTAAGTATCGTCCCCAACGAATGTTGTAGACTCTTTCAAAAGTGAGAAGTAAAACAAGGGTCTCGGTCAGACACGATTGAGACAAGCACTCCATGTAACCTGACTATCTCATTAATGTATAATGCAGCAAGGACGTCAATTGACCATCGGCTCTTGATTGGCAAGAATTGTGCCGACTTGGTTAATCGGTCTATGATAACCCATATTCCATCATGTCCTCCACTAGATTTAGATAGACCCATAATGAAGTCCATACCGATATCCTCCCACTTCCACTTGGGAATATCAAGAGGATGTAGCTTACCGGTAGGCTTTTGGTGTTCCGCCTTAACTTGTTAGCATGTGAGACAGCGAGATACGAAGTCCGCTACTTCTCTTTTCATGTTGGGCCACCAAAAGGTCCTTTTCAAATCTTGCTACATTTTGATAGCTCATGGATGAATCGTGTACCTTGATCTGTGAGCTTCGTCTAAGATCTTCTTCTTTAGCTCTGGACAATCTAGGGTACAAGTTCTATCTCTTAATAACATCCTTCCATCTGATGCTAATTTGAAATCAGATTGCTCTTCTATCTTGCCCTTGATTTCCACTAATACCGAGTCATTATCTTGCAGTCCTTGTATCTCTGAGAGTAGATCTGGCTTTATGCTCATAGGAGATAGTGTAACACACTTGTTCTCCTGGTCCATGCTTATGTCAAGTCGAGAGAATTGTTCTAGTAACTTTCACTCTTGAATCATACAATTGGCTAATAGTGCTCTCGGCTTTCGACTGAGGGCATCAGCTACAGGATTACCCTTTCCAAGATGATATTGTATAGTGAAGTCAAAGTCCTTGAGATATTCCAGTCAATGTCTCTGTCTCATATTCAATTCCTTTTGAGAAAAGAGATACTTGAGACTCTTGTGAACGGAGTATACAGTGAACTATACTCCGTATAAGTAATGTCTCCAGATCTTCAATGCAAACACTACCGCAGCCAATTCTAGATCATGTACTGGGTAGTTCTCTTTATGCTTCTTTAGCTGTCGAGATTAGTAAGCTATGACTCTCCCTTGTTGCATTAAGACACATCCGAGGCCAATGCCAGATGCATCGGTGTATACCTCAAATTTCTTGCCTTCAATTGGTAAAGCTAAAATCGGGATAGTAGTTAGGTGATCCTTGAGGGCTTGGAAGCTTCTTTGACATTCCTCACTCCATTCATAACGGATCTCCTTGTGTGTTAGTCTAGTAAGTGGTACGGCGATCTTGGAGAATCCTTGATGAATCGCCGGTAATAGCCCACAAAACTCAAGAAACTATGGATCTCGCTAGTATTGGTCGGTCTTTCCGAATTCTTTACAGCTTCAACCTTCGACAGATTTACGGATAATCCGTCCTTTGATATGACATGTCCTAGGAAAGACACTTCTTCAAGCCAGAACTCACATTTACTGTGATTTGCATATAACTGATTTGTCCTCAATATCTGTAATGTAATCCTCAAATGCTCCTCATGTTCTTCCTTGGTCTTTGAATAGATCAATATATCATCAATGAAAACCACTATGAATTGATCTAGATGAGGCCTTAATATACTATTCATCGACTACATAAAGGCAGTAGGGGCATTGGTTAGTCCAAAAGGCATAACAACAAACTCATAGTGCCCATACCTAATCCTGAACGCGGTCTTATGAATGTCCTCATCTTTGATCCTTAGTTGGTGATATCCCGACTAGAGATCGATCTTTGAGAAATACTTGGATCCAGATATTTGATCAAATAACTCATCGATTCTCGGTAGTGGATACTTGTTCTTGATAGTGAAATGATTCAACTGTCGATAGTCGATACATAACCTCATGGATCCATCCTTTTTCATTACGAACAACACAGGTGCTCCCCATGGGGAAGTACTCGGCCTAATAAATCCTTTCTTAAGAAGCTCCATCAATTGTTCTTTTAACTCCTTGAGTTCGGTAGGGGAGATCCTATATGGTGCCTTCGAAACTGGACCAGCACCAGGGACCAAGTCGATGGTGAAGGCCACTTCTCTTTGTGGGGGTAGCCCAGGAAAATCTGTCGGAAACACGTCTGGGAACTCTTGCACAACAGGGATGTCTTCAAGCTTAGTCTCCTTAGTTTTTTTAATGGTGACAAACCAAGGAAAGATATACATCATTTCCTTGTTAGCTTGCTAGCTCGGAGGGCCGAAATAAGAAGTGACTTGCTCCGACTCTTAGGGATAGTATAGACCAGTTCCGGGAATACCTTGAAAGTAACCTTGCTGTTACGGCAATCAACAGTTGCCTGGTACTTGGATAACCAATCAGCTCCTAATATGATATCATAGTTTTTCATATCTAGGCATATGAGGTCGATAGGGAGGTTTCTTCCTGTAACCAAGACTTCACAATTTTGGTAATGGTGAGCAATATCGGCCTCGTTTCCGAGAGGAGTTGAGATAACTAATTTTATCCACTCCGGTTCCATAGGTAATGGGTCAGCAAACTTCTTGGAAATAAAAGAGTGTGATGCACCAGTATCAAATAAGACATATGCAGACTTGGAACAAACTTGCAGTGTACCTTCCACTAGTCCGCCTTCGTCTTGTTCTGTCTCCTTAATAGCTTGGAGATGTGCATTCTTTGTCACCGGGCGCTTCCAGTCACCAGCTTGATCATTGAGCAGGGGACAGTCGGGAATCCGATGATCACGGCTCCCACAGCGGAGACAAGCTCTAATTTTTCTCCAACATTCATCAGCCTTATGTCCGGCCTTGCCACAATGTTTACATTTCACTTTGGAAGGTGTGGTGGTGTGGAACGCACTGGATTTCGTGTTCGTGAAAGATATCGGGGTGTTCATTTTATCAGTTTATCGGTTTATCTAGTGCGAGGGCGTGCCAGTCACCTAGGTCACAATGTGTTCGGGCTTCAAGACTAGAGTGGTCCGAAGCCCGGGGTGCGCTCCGTCTGACTAATCAGACGATTGTGGGTATCGGGTCGGGACTGGAGACCCGCCGCACCATAAAGGCCACGACGTTAATTACATCCCCTCGGAGAGGGGAAGACCTCTGATTAATCACCAATAAAAGGGGCCAAATGACCTAAAGATCATTTTTCATTAAAGCATGCGAGTTGGGTTGACATGATTTAAACCCTTTGCATCAGTATGCAAAACGGTGTTCAAAACCATACAAATACTTGTTGCGAGTGCGGCAAATTGAATGCAAGTATGGGATCGGATCCCAGTATATATATATATCAGTCACTAACGGACCATCCAGTATTCGGTCGAGAGTCCATATTCGAAGCATCGAAGGTGACAACAAAGACATTCGGATATCTGACGTAGGTACGGCACGTCTCGTGTGGGTGCGGGATCGGATCCCGGAAGAAGTGGGTCAAGCTGATGAACTATCGGCCCAAGAGGTGCACGGATCATGACCATGTCGGGGATCCCGAGGTCCATGTCCGATACCATGTGTCATGATTGCATATTCCGGGGGAGCGGGTTGTTAAGTGTAAAGCCAAAACTCGGCAACGTGCGCCCTCGCACGCAGATCGACCTGCGCGGTCAGGTCGCGGGGTTCGACCTGCCCGGTCAGGTCGTGGGGGTCAAGGGGGCAGCGCCCCCGGAATAAAATTTGGATTATAGTAGAGGGGAAACTATTATCGTTGTTCCGATCATTGAATTAAGTGTTTTATTCCCATTCCATTCTTTCTATTTTGTTTATTGATTTAGTCCTTATTCTCCGGTTTATTCTTTAATTTCAATAGTTTTCTTTCTTCTTTTCATTCTTTTAGTTTTCTTTTATCACGCCGTATTAGCACGTTGCAAGAAGACGGGCGCGCCGGTTAAGGGGCGCCGGGTCAAGATGTGAAGGGGCGCGCCGGAATCGAAGGGCAAGGGAGGAGGGAATGGGCGCGCGCCGCTTTTAGGCGTTCACAGGAGGAGATGGGGGGCGCGCCGTTTTAAGGTGTTCACAGAAGGAGATGGAGGGGGGGCCGCGCCGTATTAGGGCCATTCAAGGGGAGAGGCGCGCCGGTTTAAGATGGAAATGGAGATGGAGGGGGGGCGCGCCGTTTAGCATCCAAAGAAGGAGATGGGGTTACGAGAATGGTGTTAAATCGGCCCGGTGAATAGTCACCGTGCCGTATTAAATTCCCCCGAGGGTTTGCTTTGACTGTGTGTTTCTTTTCTTTTCTTTCATCCGTAGCTGGGTTTTATGATCCGTTTGTTCATCTATTTGGTAGATTAAGTAGGTAATGAGGTGGGGTTTAAGTGATTTGTTCAGAGGAGTTTATTGTGTAAGATTTTAGGGGGTTAATTCGCAGAGGGTTTACTGTGTGTTTCTTTTCTTTCACCCGTGGGCAAGTTCTATGATATGTTTATTCATTGTTCTTGGTGTTCTTGTATGTTCTTGACCCTGGCGAAAATCGGGCAGCACCTCCCCTAGACCCGAAGGGTCCGGGAAAAAAAATGGGGCGCGTCATACGGAGAGAACTCCGACGGCCCCGAACCATCCCGGTGTGCGCATAAGCGACGACACCAGTAAAATTACCCCATTTGGGGCCGGAGGTCCCGAGGGCTAGCCTACAAGGGAGTCCGGTGACCCATGGGTTGTTGCGATCGTATCGACTCCCCCCGTTCGGGGCCGGAGGTCCTGAGGTCCAGCCTACAAAGGAACTCCGACGACCCGAGGGTTGCCGTGATCGCATGGCTGAAGACCACGTGAGAGCCGAAGTCGACACAAGAACACGGCGGAAGGGAGATCCAAGGGACACCAGTAAAATGAAGTTAACGCATGCATGCGTATATATCTATCTACAGATACATATGTACATATCTATGCATATATGATCCGACGGAAACATCTGGACTTGCAAAAGGGAGGGGATGAGCGAGCATCAAAATCGGGTTTCATGGAGAGACGAACGGGGGAGAAGAAACCAGAGCCACTACGGGCTGAATATTGAGGGGGATTGGGGCATCAATATCTCCCAAAGGGGAGTTTTCCTTTCATTCCACCATAGACCGAACTCTGATTACATTGAAAGGGAATACGAAGACAAAGGTCTACATATGAAGATCACCAAAAGGAAATCAAAGGGGCAGAAGGGAATGCAAAGACAAAGGGGGGAACAGAGCTCTCTTCCCCTCACCTCTCCTTCTTTCTTTCACCCTCTTCTCTCTCTTCACACTTCGGAGCAGGGCTTCGCCGCTAGTAGAGCATCCCTTCCTCCTCTCTTTTTTTTTTGCTTCTTGCCTGGGGCTTGTATTTATAGGGAGAGCAGGGAAGCAAGCTTCCCATTTCTGTGGCTTTTTGTTCTGTTCGCAGTTGCCGTTGCTGACATTGCTGGGGTCACCGTGTCGAATGTCGCTGTCGTGGACGTCACCTCCGCCGCGGCTACAGTGTGACCGGGAGAGGGGCAGAGGCATGGCCTCCTCCTTCGCTGGCATACCCACCACGAGCCACGTTGCTTTCATCATTTGCAGGAGAATGGGCGGTCGCTCGACGGAATGAACGTTTGGCGGTGCAGGGCTCAAGAACTTCCATTCACGACATATGCTTGGTTGCCTGTTGGATCGAGGCGGGAGTTTTAGCCATTTTAGGTAGTTCATCGACGTGCTGTTCGCAGGAAACAGGGGACCGCATTGATGACGGGATGGCTTCACTGCACGCCGGAGAAGCGCTTCAGAGAGCAGAACGAGGGGTTAAAATGGCGCCATATTCAAAGGGGCGCCATTTTAAGCATCAAAGGGGGAGGCCTCGAGCGTGCCGTGTAGCAAAACAAAAGAAAGGGGCGCGCCGTTTTAAGAGGGGGGCACGCCGTTTTAAGGCACGCCGTTTTAAGGCCACTTCGTGCCATTTTAAGCACTAAACGAATTCTTCTCGAAGTCGCGGCCGTTTATATGAATGTCGGCATTCCCAGGATGTTCCGGTTGCGATGTATGGCCTTTACAATATTCCGTTCGCAGCCTTTGGGGCTCGGTCCCAGACTCTGCGTGACTTTCGGTGCACGCCGGGCTGTGTCGGAGTTCCTAACTCTTCTTTGATTCAGCTCTCGGCATAGCCGACTGTAGAGTTGTTGCCGTATCTTCCGCCCGGGGGGCTCCCTCATCGGCTAGCGGACCACCAAGCGAGTCCTCATCCAGATCGGGCGAGGCATGAGGTTTATTTAGCATTTCCATCTTCGACTTGCTCTCGAGTGTCGAGACGTGCATGCCGTATGACCATCATCGACATTTTTCGACGTCCACAGGTGGTGATGGAGAAAGGTTTGGTCTTCTTGAATTTTTGCTCTTGGGAGGGAGTTCCTCCATTACTTGGCCTCTTCTTGTTGAAATTGGGTTTAAAGAAACCAGAACTAGTGACCTGTTCCTTCTTATCTTTCCCACGAATCCTATCAGATAGTTCCGTGGCATCTTCTAATAACTGGGCTCATCGTACTATATCCGAATAGACTTGTATGTCCATCGGCGCCAATTGTGTGACATATTGGGGCCTGATCCCATTAAGAAATCTCCTAGCTTTCATCTTTTCGGTACTGACTAGATGTTTAGCATACCGGGACAACCTAGAGAATTATGCCTCGTACTCAGCTACCGACAACGATCGTTGCTTAAGTGCGGCGAACTCGACAGCTTTCTTCTCCTGGACTCGGTCGGAGAAATACTTATTGTTGAAATATTCCACAAATTCTTCCCAAGTAACTTGGCCTAGCTCTAAGGTGGCTTCTACTGACTCCCACCAACATCGGGCGTCACTCTCCAGTTGAAATGTGGCAAATAAGACCTTCTCTTGGTCCGTGCATTGCATAACTCTAAAGATACATTCAGTCTCTCGGATCCAGTGCTCGGCATCATTCAGATCAGTGGATCCCATGAACTTAGGAGGGTTCATGTTCTTGAAGCTTTGGTGGAGATTTCTCGCTCCATCGTGTGCACCTCCTTGTGCCACTTTTTGAAGTGCCTGTGTCATGCCTTGAATAGTACGTTGCATGTTACACCACTGAGCATGTTCGGTAGCCATTGTCCTATAAGGATTTTAGATAACTAATTAATATAAGATTCGACCAAGAATTGAGTATCTAGATTACCTTAACCCATGGTTCTACCCAATCTCACTGGTTAAAGGTTTAAACCTATCATTGGACTTGGGTTTCCTAGGAATTGAATATCATAGGCTCTGATACCGGGGCAAACTGTCACGCCCCGAGCGCGGAAGGAACTCGGAGACGTGTGATGAGTTTATAGCAATCATGTCAATCAGAGCGTTAGTGTATTCAACACAAAGATAGAGCGCACAAGAGTAAAATAACCCAATCTTTTATTTCATCAAAACCTTCAAAGTACTTCTATTACAATCCTCTTAATGAAAGTGCTAAGACTCAATAAAATGAAAAATACAATGAATGACTAAAAAAGACAAGACTGGATAATGCTTGGACATATGGTATAGCTCTATTCTCTTCACTCGACTTTCCCCATCCAAAAGAGTTTCGTCATCGGACTTACCTGAAAAATAAGGGAAAAACACTATGTGAGCGAACGATCAGTAGGGATTATATCTCAAGAGCTAGCTTGCTTTAAGTAAATTACAAGTTAGATGAATGCAATTTAGCTGTGCATGTTTGCGTAAAACGATAATAGAGAATGTATAATAAGAGAATAGAGAATGTATATCAAGTGATAGTGAGTAAACTAGCAAGTCTTTCAAGAACTCCTGTTAAGATCGCAAGATAATCAAGCACGTATTTCTATCATGTCAAGTGATCATGTCATGTCATGTCAAGAATTGGCTATCATGTTTCAAGCAAGTACAATAAATACCTTTTCTGGGTCACTCAAGTCATGTCATGTCAAGTCAAGTCAAGTACGAGATTTGTGGAATGTCTATCAAGCTAGTCATTCACTTCGGTACAATACCACACCGCGATCATTACAACTCCCATGGGCACTAGCACTTTTGGATGCTCCTCCCAGGACCAGATCGGGCTCTATATGTGCAGGCATTGATTGTGTATTTTCGACATCCACTATAGTATAGCCAGTATAGATTTTGAAAGGAATACGCTTGTACGAACTTAAGGTAGATCTTGTGGAATAGAATCACAAGGATTGAACACGTAGGGACGGCAATAATGGTATAACCACGATTCGTATTAAAACTAGGTAGAACCGACTCCTAAACAGGGTGCCATTAAGAATAAGCACTCATACAGAGATGGTCGCTCGCTCTTGGACATGATAAGCTAGATGGAATTGAGGTCCAAAAGTATGGCACATAATTCATATAACACTAATGCCACGGTTTTCCATTCCATTAAATCTTAAGGATATTCTCATGACATCATGATTGCTATATGGATGTGATGAGGGCCGGTTTACCTTGTTTCTCTAGAGTGACATGGCAATCAACAGTGTCATGGGTCTTAATGGTACAACCTGCTCGGCTGCCTTGAGGTAATCCAAGGCTAGCAGAGTCTTACGGTGGTCTCTATGATAAAGTCACCAGTCCAAAGGAACGGAATGTCCCATGGAGGGTTCATTTATCATCAAGAAATAATGGGTAATTGATAAAATGATGTGAAACAAGGGACTATATTTACGGAAAAGAATATAGTGCCTAAATATAACTAACTCACATTGGGTTATAGGAATCCACGAAAAATAGGAAACATGAAATTGACGCCTTAGGTCATGTCTTCAATTCATGAAATGGCGCCATTGTCAGGGATGTCAGTTCAATATTAACGACTGTTCACTCAGTCGTTACAATCAGATTACTGTTGATATTAAAATTTGTAAATATTTTCAATTTTAAGATATTATATAAATGGTGACTTATCCCAAGTCTTCAATTTAGTAAACAGCGCCCTAGTCAGGGGCGTCATATATCAAAATGATGGTAGGGTCTATGTCGTTAATTCTAATTTCCAGGAAAATATACATATCTCTATAATTCACAGTTTATCATAAAATTGGTGTCCGTTTATAGGGGCATTCATTCAATTGACGACCTAGATGGGGTCGTTATTTTTTTGTCATCTGATTTGCACCGGGCATGTACAATCATTGACACTTGGATTTTGGAGTATGTCTGATCAAGATTCTAAAGACATGAACAGATAGAGAAAAATAGCATGAATTCATGGACATGATCATGCATTAGTTTACATGTATGGGTTCATAGTTGTTAAATTTTGAACATGGTGTGATTATTAATTATCTAAAGAATTGACGACAATTTGCACGGTCATTGAATCAAATAGCGCCCTTGCTTAGGTCGCTATTTCCATTTATGCAGTAAACAGAGAAAACACAATCCAGAAACAAAATCTGTAACTCTTAAAGACCTATATGAATGTTTTTAACCTAGGAATTACAGGGTTTTGCTAAGTCTTGAGAAAACCTACCTTTTTGGTTGACAGACGATCAGGAAGATGGAGGAAATAACCACGGACGATACACTATTTTCAACAGAGTAACTGGGTAGCCAGGATAACAAGAGCAGTAGCTCAATTTGCAACAGCAGTACCCCTTTGGGGAAGCTGCAGGATGCCGATGTGAAGAGCAGCACACAGCAGCCCCTTTGGAAGAAATAGAGAAGCAGAGGCTTCCCACGACAACACACCAAAGAAGCGCAGTTGAACATGGAAGAAGAAGAAGTTGAAGAACTTCTTAGGTTCTTCACGTACTGTGGAAGAAGCAACAGCAGAGAGAAGCTTTAGCCTCTCCACGATGCGTCCACGGCCAAAGGATGCAGCTTAGCCTGTTCTTCTGTTTCAGCGGCAGAAGAAAACGCAAGCAGCAATCGATCGTATGTTTGAAGAATAAGAGCCAGCAGGTTGGCTTGATAGAAGGGTTGGTATTTATAGGAGAAGGAATCCTAATGGGTTCTAAGAGTTTGATTAGAACTAAAACTTCTTATGTAGAATCATGTTTAAGCTGAGATATCCATGTATTGATCCTTTCCTAATCAATACTTACCCAGTTCACATCCTTGTTCGAACCGAACACAAACAGGTCCCGTTTAGAAATGACGCCAAAGGTTGGGGCGTGATTTCAATAAATGACGTCTGGCTACGTGGTCTTCAATTCATAATATAGCGCCTGTCAAGGAGGCATTATTTAATATTATCCTCTTTCTTACCCTACTAACGTATGAAAATGGTGCCCATTCAAAGGGGCGTCATTGATAGAACTAGCGCCTTATATGGAGGCGTGAATTTCATAAACTAGCGCCCACTTGAGCAGTCTTTAATTAAATGACGACCTTACAGGAGGCGTTATTTATTTTTGGCCTTTTTATCTTTTGATTTAATCTTATTTAAGATTTTATTCTTTTAATTTACCAGGGTTGCTACACCCTCCCCCACTTAAAAGAATTTGGTCCCAAAATTCAATCGTATAAATACGTGGAGGGTATAAAGTACATACCTTTTTAGAATAAGTCTGAAAATCGCTTCTTCATGGACTCCTCGGTCTCCCATGTTGCTTTGTGCTCTGAGCCTTGACTCCATTGCACCTTTAGCATGGGAATTATTTTGTTCCTCAGTGTACGAACCTCACTATCGAGGATCTTCATGAGCTTTTGTTCATATGTGAGATCCTTTTGAATCACCAGGTCTCTATGATTGATGATATGTGACGGATCGTGCACATATTTCTTTAACATGGATATGTGGAATACATTATGGACGTCGGATAATTGAGGAGGTAAAGTGATGCGATAAGCATCCTTGCCCACTCTTTCTAATACTTCAAAAGGTCCGATAAACCTTGGTGTAAGTTTGCGCTTAACACCAAATCTCTTTATTCCTCGTCCAGGTGATACTTTGAGAAATACGTGATCTCTGACTTGGAATTCGAGATCTCTTCTTCTTGTATCAGCATACGCCTTCTGTCTAGACTGAGCTACTTGGAGTCTCTCTCTAATCATTTGAATCTTTTTGGTGGTATCCCTTACCATGTCTGGGCCTAATAGTTGTTTCTTGCCAACTTCATCCCAACACAAGGGTGATCGGCAACTCCTTCCGTATAAGGCTTTGGAAGGTGCCATTTGTATACTTGCCTAGTAGCTATTGTTGTATGCAAACTCGACTAATGGCAAGTGATCATGCCAGCTTCCACCAAAATCGATGATGCAAGCTCTGAGCATATCTTCTACCACCTGATTCGTTCTCCCGGTCTGACCATCCGTTTGAGGATGAAAAGTTGTGCTAAAGTTAAGTCTCATCCCCAATGAATGTTGTAGACCCTTCCAAAAGTGATAAGTAAAACGAGGGTCTTGGTCAGACACGATTGAGACAGGTACTCCATGTAACCTGACTATCTCCTTAATGTATAATGCAGCAAGGACGTCAATTGACCATCGGCTCTTGATTGGCAAGAAGTGTGCCGACTTGGTTAATCGGTCTATGATAACCCATATTCCATCATGTCCGCCTCTAGATTTAGACAGACCCATAATGAAGTCCATAACGAAATCCTCCCACTTCCACTTGGGAATATCAAGAGGATGTAGCATACCGGGAGGCTTTTGGTGTTCCGCCTTAACTTGTTGGCATGTGAGACAGCGAGATACGAAGTCCGCTACTTCTCTTTTCATGTTGGGCCACCAAAAGGTCCTTTTCAAATCTTGGTACATTTTGGTAGCTCCTAGATGAATCATGTACCTTTATTTGTGAGCTTCATCTAAGATCTTCTTCTTTAGCTCTGGATAATTTGAGATGCAAGTTCTATCTCTGAATAACATCCTTCCATCTGATGCTAATTTGAAATCAGATTGCTCTTCTATCTTGCCCTTGATTTCCACTAATACCGGGTCATTATCTTGCAGTCCTTGTATCTCTGAGAGTAGATCTGGCTTTATGCTCATAGGAGATAGTGTAACACACTTGTTCTCCTGGTCCATGCTTATGTCAAGTCGAGAGAATTGTTCTAGCAACTTCCACTCCAGAATCATACAATTGGCTAATAGGGCTCTCGGCTTTCAACTGAGGGTATCGGCTACAGGATTACCCTTTCCAGGATGATATTGTATAGTGAAGTCAAAGTTTTTGAGATATTCCAGCCAACGTCTCTGTCTCATATTTAATTCCTTTTGAGAAAAGAGATACTTGAGACTCTTGTGATCGGAGTATACAGTGAACTGTACTCCGTATAAGTAATGTCTCCAGATCATCAATGCAAACACTACCGCAGCCAATTCTAGATCATGTACTGGGTAGTTCCATTCATGCTTCTTTAGCTGTCGAGATGAGTAAGCTATGACTCTCCCTTGTTGCATTAAGACACATCCGAGACCAATGCCAGATGCATCGGTGTATACCTCGAATTTCTCGCCTTCAATTGGTAAAGCTAAAATCGGGGCAGTAGTTAGGTGATCCTTGAGGGCTTGGAAGCTTCTTTCACATTCCTCACTCCATTCATAATGAATCTCCTTGCGTGTTAGTCTAGTGAGTGGTACGGCGATCTTGGAGAAATCCTTGATGAATCGCCAGTAATAGCCCGCAAGTCCCAAGAAACTACGGATCTCGCTAGCATTGGTCGGTCTTTCCCAATTCTTTACAGCTTCAACCTTCGACAGATTTACGGATAATCCATCCTTTGATATGACATGTCCTAGGAAAGACACTTCTTCAAGCCAGAACTCACATTTACTGTGATTTGCATATAACTGATTTGTCCTCAATATCTATAATGCAATCCTCAAATGCTCCTCATGTTCTTCCTTGGTCTTTGAATAGATCAATATATCATCAATGAAAACCACTATGAATTGATCTAGATGAGGCCTTAATATACTATTCATCGACTACATAAAGGCAGTAGGGGCATTGGTTAGTCCAAAAGGCATAACAACAAATTCATAGTGCCCATACCTACTCCTGAACGCGGTCTTATGAATGTCCTCATCTTTGATCCTTAGTTGGTGATATCCCGACTAGAGATCGATCTTCGAGAAATACTTGGATCCAGATATTTGATCAAATAACTCATCGATTCTCGGTAGTGGATACTTGTTCTTGATAGTGAGATGATTCAACTGTCGATAGTCGATGCATAACCTCATGGATCCATCCTTTTTCATTACAAACAACACAGGTGCTCCCCATGGGGAAGTACTCGGCCTAATAAATCCTTTCTTAAGAAGCTCCATCAATTGTTCTTTTAACTCCTTGAGTTCGGTAGGGGAGATCCTATATGGTGCCTTCGAAACTGGACCAGCACCAGGGACCAAGTCGATGGTGAAGGCCACTTCTCTTTGTTGGCGTAGCCCAGGAAAATCTGTCGGAAACACGTCTGGAAACTCTTGCACAACAGGGATGTCTTCTAGCTTAGTCTCCTTAGTTTTCTTAATGGTGACAAACCAAGGAAAGATATACATCATTTCCTTGTTAGCTTGCTAGCTCGGAGGGCCGAAATAAGAGGTGACTTGCTCCGACTCTTAGGGATAGTATAGACCAGTTCCGAGAATTCCTTGAAAGTAACCTTGCTGTTACGGCAATCAACAGTTGCCTGGTACTTGGATAACCAATCAGCTCCTAATATGATATCATAGTTCTTCATATCTAGGCATATTGATGCGGGACGGGCACGGGGACCGACTCTAAGTGATATGGATCTCGGACTCTAAATGCGGACACGACTAGCAACACACGAGCATGAGAGACACTAGGCCCGACACTAAGAGCTCCTATGGGCTATACGTCGCTAACAGAAATGCAAGCTCACTCGTCGTCCCAAGCGATGGAAACGTAGATCGTGCACGGTTGAGGAACCGACAGAGTTAAGGGTAGTCCGACTCACATCCGTGCTCGGATCGAGCCACGGGACGGGTCACTCTCTCGCTCACAGTGGTGACATGGACTCACGAGCTAGAATCCTATGCTCTCACAGCAGCATATGACCATATACTAGCTAAGAAAAGTAATGCCAAGAAGTTACGAGCGTACCTCCACGCCCCCAGCGTGGGGAAGACAACCCCGGCCAAAACTGGACTCCCGGTTAACAACTATTACAACGGTACAATGGTTTTGACCCACTCCACGCAGGGAGGTAACAGGTCATATGTGGGGTCCGGGAGTCACGTGAATTGGGTTGACGGGCAGCATCTTGATGTCGTTCGTCGGTGCCGAAATTTGCGTTTTCGTGCAGTCCGAACTGCGCGATCTACGGGTTCGTGGGGCCCACGGACCGCTCTGTCCTCCGGATCTGATGGGGTGGGTCCCGTTGTGATGGAGACACCTTGTGGCGCGCCTCCCTGGAAGGCGGTCAGGCGGGAGCGCCGGTCGGAGGCCGATCGGCTCCGATCTCCAAGCTTTGGAGTTGCTGCCCACGGACTGGTTGCTTCTATTTTTAGGCGCGCGATCCGGCGAGATCGGCTGCTGCGATCAATCCTGATGTCGGATCGATGCACAGAAGGTATCGTTGGAAAGCTCTTTTGAATTAGTTTGATCTATGGCCAGCTAGAGAAAATGGATCTGCACGGATCTGGCCTTAGTCAATTTTTGAAGTTGCTGTTGGACAGGGGCCGAAATCTCAGGGCAGCAGTAAAGTTTCATGAGAATTGCCATTGACCATAGGGTAGACCTCAGATTCAGACCTCGAGCTCTTCATCAAAATTGTAGAGGGGAGAGAGAGGAAAACGGAAAAAATTCTTATGATCGAGTTGGTGGAGATTTGATGGGGAAAGCTATTTTAAACTGGCAGGTGGTCGGATCTGGACAGGAGCAGATAGAACAGATGGGAATCTGAAAATGATTTTTAAAAAATAGGTGGAGACCTGTGGAAATTTTACGAAAATTCTTGGGTGGTGGGGAGGGTGGACAAAACCTCCAGTAAAATTTAGGGTTCCAGAAAAATTCAAAAGGAGGTCCGGAGATCGGAAACTCAGGGTGGCTGTGGATCTAGACTGAAAACAGGCAGATCTGGAAGGAAAAGATGGACGAAAATGGAAAAATGGAAATTGGAAGTTGGAAGCCCAACCAGTTTTTTTGGGACGTGGGGGGAATCTATGGAACTTACCCTGAAAGTTTCAGCTCAAGAAGAGTCCATGGATGGGTGCAGAAATTCATGCAAGGGGGATCTATCCTGGATGGATAGAACTCCGGCAAACACGACGGTGGTGCGATGGCGGCACGGTGGTGGCGGCGACGGCAATGACGATCTTCACACCTGATAGGGGAGACTTCACACCTCAAGAATACATCCTTCTCAGCTATAGAAGGGGGAGAGAGGAGAGAGAGAGAGGGGCGGCCCTTGCTCTTTGGAAGAAATTCCTGATTTTTTTCATTCATTAATGCCAATCAAATGAAAATACAAGGTATTTATGTGAAATGACAGAAGACACTCATTAGCCCTAGATCTAGGGTTAGGGAGGGTAAAAGAGGGAGTCCACAAACTATTTCTCCCATGTGGTTTGGACCAAATTATAATAAAATTTCAAATCCTAATTTAATATACTAAATGGGGGGCGCCCCCTTGACTTCTTGGTTCCCATTTTTGATTTTTATTCCTCTTTGTCCCCAACTTGGCCCACCCTTTAGAAGCCCACCATTGGAAGGTTGACTGAACCCACATGGGCCCTAGGGATGAGGTGGATCAATGGGGAAGGGATAGGGGGGCCCTTGGTACCCGGGTGATCCCAAATTACACATAAACCCATGTTACAATCTAAATGACAATCTGAATAAAACTAAATAAACACACTTGACACATAAGTAAAGTCCCAGTAAATACTAGAAATATCGAGACTCAAGGGGGAGTCTCCAGGCTATCTCCGAGCCAGATGGAAGCAGTTGTAGCTCAGGTGGTGCTCCGCGTACGGTACCGGTGGCTCGCCGACTCGTGCCGCTCGTGTGCTCTGGTGTCCGCACCAATTCTCCCCGGGTGGGAGGAACTCGACCCTATCGAGTAAGGGTCTGCATCACTCTGGTACCGCTCCAGTAGGTCCGGATCTATCCTATGCAACTCGGCCCGTGTGATCCAAGTATCCTCGGTGGCGGGTCGCCCTCTCTAACGCACTAGGTAGCGCGGGTAAGATCCACTCCTGGTAACTGTCACCTGCTCATCAATTATATGATCGATATGCTCTCACTGTTGTGGAAAAGGGGCTGGAGTTGGACACTCAGGTGTGGGATCACTCTCAATGGGAGGGGATGGCTCAAAAGGCTCACTAAGGATCATCGTTGGGTCCTTATAGGCAACTAGATCCGATACATTGAAAGTAGAGCTTATACCATAATCCTCGGGCAGGTCCACAACATACGCATTGGATCCAACACGTTTCAACACTCTAAATGGACCGGCTCCGCGAGCTTGCAATTTCTTTACGGTTCCAGAGGGAAATAGTGGTCTTACCCTGATCATGACATATTCACCCTATTGGAACTCACGGTGATGTCGATGGGCATCGGCTAACTCCTTATATCGTGCATCGTTGGCCTCAATGTGACGACAGATGTCGTCATGCAGACTCCTAACATGCCTAGAAAACGACTCGGCAGACTCCGACACTCGTGCATGGATGGGTATGGGAACAAGATCCACTAGCTTCCTAGGCCTACGACCTGTGACAATCTCGAATGGACTCATACCAGTAGATCTGTTAACCGAATCATTATATGTAAATTCTGCCAATGGTAATATGAGATCCCAATCCCCTAGGACAAGACACCTCAAAAGGTCACCTAGACTCGTATTGACCACCTCGGTCTGACCATCTGTCTGGGGATGATATGCAGTAGAAAACTTGAGGTGAGTACCCAACATATGCCACAGTGTCTTCCAAAAATAATTGGTGAATCTAACATCACGGTCAGACACTATGGTACGAGGCAACCCAAACTTGCACACCACATGAGTAAGGAATAGGCGGGCTACCCTCGAAGCATCCGAAGTCTTCGAGCAGGGAATAAAAAGGGCCATCTTCGAGAATCGGTCAACAACCACATAGACCGAATCATGCTTCCTGGAGGTACGTGGCAATCCCAAGATAAAGTCCATGCTAACATCCTGCCATGGGGCATCAGGCACGGGAAGAGGTGTAAAAAGGCCCGAGCTTTGCTCCTTCATCTTGGCCGTAACACATATACGACACTGGGCCACAATATGAGTAACATCTCTCTTCAGACTCGGCCAATAAAATCTGTGCTCAACAGTCTCAATAGTCTTATTCCGACCAAAGTGGTCGGCTAGACCTCCCGCATGTAGCTCCCAGACTAAGAAGTCTCGAATCGAAGTTCGGGGAACACAAAGCCTGCCTCCTCGAAAGAGGTAACCCTCCTGAAGCACATAATCATCAAGGTCTCTCGAGGGTCCAGCCTGGATAGTGGTATAAATCTGACCGAAGTCAGGACAGTCAACATAGGCCTCTCTCATCTTCTCTAACCCTATGACCTCGGTACTCATGGTGGTAAGCAAACACGCTCGTCGACTCAAGGCATCGGCCACCTTGTTCTCCACTCCAGCCTTATGTTTATTTAGCATTTCCATCTTCGACTTGCTCTCGAGTGTCGAGACGTGCATGCCGTATGACCATCATCGACATTTTTCGACGTCCACAGGTGGTGATGGAGAAAGGTTTGGTCTTCTTGAATTTTTGCTCTTGGGAGGGAGTTCCTCCATTACTTGGCCTCTTCTTGTTGAAATTGGGTTTAAAGAAACCAGAACTAGTGACCTGTTCCTTCTTATCTTTCCCACGAATCCTATCAGATAGTTCCGTGGCATCTTCTAATAACTGGGCTCATCGTACCATATCCGAATAGACTTGTATGTCCATCGGCGCCAATTGTGTGACATATTGGGGCCTGATCCCATTAAGAAATCTCCTAGCTTTCATCTTTTCGGTACTGACTAGATGTTTAGCATACCGGGACAACCTAGAGAATTATGCCTCGTACTCAGCTACCGACAACGATCGTTGCTTAAGTGCGGCGAACTCGGCAGCTTTCTTCTCCTGGACTCGGTCGGAGAAATACTTATTGTTGAAATATTCCACAAATTCTTCCCAAGTAACTTGGCCTAGCTCTAAGGTGGCTTCTACTGACTCCCACCAACATCGGGCGTCACTCTCCAGTTGAAATGTGGCAAATAAGACCTTCTCTTGGTCCGTGCATTGCATAACTCTAAAGATACATTCAGTCTCTCGGATCCAGTGCTCGGCATCATTCAGATCAGTGGATCCCATGAACTTAGGAGGGTTCATGTTCTTGAAGCTTTGGTGGAGATTTCTCGCTCCATCGTGTGCACCTCCTTGTGCCACTTTTTGAAGTGCCTGTGTCATGCCTTGAATAGTACGTTGCATGTTACACCACTGAGCATGTTCGGTAGCCATTGTCCTATAAGGATTTTAGATAACTAATTAATATAAGATTCGACCAAGAATTGAGTATCTAGATTACCTTAACCCATGGTTCTACCCAATCTCACTGGTTAAAGGTTTAAACCTATCATTGGACTTGGGTTTCCTAGGAATTGAATATCATAGGCTCTGATACCGGGGCAAACTGTCACGCCCCGAGCGCGGAAGGAACTCGGAGACGTGTGATGAGTTTATAGCAATCATGTCAATCAGAGCGTTAGTGTATTCAACACAAAGATAGAGCGCACAAGAGTAAAATAACCCAATCTTTTATTTCATCAAAACCTTCAAAGTACTTCTATTACAATCCTCTTAATGAAAGTGCTAAGACTCAATAAAATGAAAAATACAATGAATGACTAAAAAAGACAAGACTGGATAATGCTTGGACATATGGTATAGCTCTATTCTCTTCACTCGACTTTCCCCATCCAAAAGAGTTTCGTCATCGGACTTACCTGAAAAATAAGGGAAAAACACTATGTGAGCGAACGATCAGTAGGGATTATATCTCAAGAGCTAGCTTGCTTTAAGTAAATTACAAGTTAGATGAATGCAATTTAGCTGTGCATGTTTGCGTAAAACGATAATAGAGAATGTATAATAAGAGAATAGAGAATGTATATCAAGTGATAGTGAGTAAACTAGCAAGTCTTTCAAGAACTCCTGTTAAGATCGCAAGATAATCAAGCACGTATTTCTATCATGTCAAGTGATCATGTCATGTCATGTCAAGAATTGGCTATCATGTTTCAAGCAAGTACAATAAATACCTTTTCTGGGTCACTCAAGTCATGTCATGTCAAGTCAAGTCAAGTACGAGATTTGTGGAATGTCTATCAAGCTAGTCATTCACTTCGGTACAATACCACACCGCGATCATTACAACTCCCATGGGCACTAGCACTTTTGGATGCTCCTCCCAGGACCAGATCGGGCTCTATATGTGCAGGCATTGATTGTGTATTTTCGACATCCACTATAGTATAGCCAGTATAGATTTTGAAAGGAATACGCTTGTACGAACTTAAGGTAGATCTTGTGGAATAGAATCACAAGGATTGAACACGTAGGGACGGCAATAATGGTATAACCACGATTCGTATTAAAACTAGGTAGAACCGACTCTTAAACAGGGTGCCATTAAGAATAAGCACTCATACAGAGATGGTCGCTCGCTCTTGGACATGATAAGCTAGATGGAATTGAGGTCCAAAAGTATGGCACATAATTCATATAACACTAATGCCACGGTTTTCCATTCCATTAAATCTTAAGGATATTCTCATGACATCATGATTGCTATATGGATGTGATGAGGGCCGGTTTACCTTGTTTCTCTAGAGTGACATGGCAATCAACAGTGTCATGGGTCTTAATGGTACAACCTGCTCGGCTGCCTTGAGGTAATCCAAGGCTAGCAGAGTCTTACGGTGGTCTCTATGATAAAGTCACCAGTCCAAAGGAACGGAATGTCCCATGGAGGGTTCATTTATCATCAAGAAATAATGGGTAATTGATAAAATGATGTGAAACAAGGGACTATATTTACGGAAAAGAATATAGTGCCTAAATATAACTAACTCACATTGGGTTATAGGAATCCACGAAAAATAGGAAACATGAAATTGACGCCTTAGGTCATGTCTTCAATTCATGAAATGGCGCCATTGTAAGGGATGTCAGTTCAATATTAACGACTGTTCACTCAGTCGTTACAATCAGATTACTGTTGATATTAAAATTTGTAAATATTTTCAATTTTAAGATATTATATAAATGGTGACTTATCCCAAGTCTTCAATTTAGTAAACAGCGCCCTAGTCAGGGGCGTCATATATCAAAATGATGGTAGGGTCTATGTCGTTAATTCTAATTTCCAGGAAAATATACATATCTCTATAATTCACAGTTTATCATAAAATTGGTGTCCGTTTATAGGGGCATTCATTCAATTGACGACCTAGATGGGGTCGTTATTTTTTTGTCATCTGATTTGCACCGGGCATGTACAATCATTGACACTTGGATTTTGGAGTATGTCTGATCAAGATTCTAAAGACATGAACAGATAGAGAAAAATAGCATGAATTCATGGACATGATCATGCATTAGTTTACATGTATGGGTTCATAGTTGTTAAATTTTGAACATGGTGTGATTATTAATTATCTAAAGAATTGACGACAATTTGCACGGTCATTGAATCAAATAGCGCCCTTGCTTAGGTCGCTATTTCCATTTATGCAGTAAACAGAGAAAACACAATCCAGAAACGAAATCTGTAACTCTTAAAGACCTATATGAATGTTTTTAACCTAGGAATTACAGGGTTTTGCTAAGTCTTGAGAAAACCTACCTTTTTGGTTGACAGACGATCAGGAAGATGGAGGAAATAACCACGGACGATACACTATTTTCAACAGAGTAACTGGGTAGCCAGGATAACAAGAGCAGTAGCTCAATTTGCAACAGCAGTACCCCTTTGGGGAAGCTGCAGGATGCCGATGTGAAGAGCAGCACACAGCAGCCCCTTTGGAAGAAATAGAGAAGCAGAGGCTTCCCACGACAACACACCAAAGAAGCGCAGTTGAACATGGAAGAAGAAGAAGTTGAAGAACTTCTTAGGTTCTTCACGTACTGTGGAAGAAGCAACAGTAGAGAGAAGCTTTAGCCTCTCCACGATGCGTCCACGGCCAAAGGATGCAGCTTAGCCTGTTCTTCTGTTTCAGCGGCAGAAGAAAACGCAAGCAGCAATCGATCGTATGTTTGAAGAATAAGAGCCAGCAGGTTGGCTTGATAGAAGGGTTGGTATTTATAGGAGAAGGAATCCTAATGGGTTCTAAGAGTTTGATTAGAACTAAAACTTCTTATGTAGAATCATGTTTAAGCTGAGATATCCATGTATTGATCCTTTCCTAATCAATACTTACCCAGTTCACATCCTTGTTCGAACCGAACACAAACAGGTCCCGTTTAGAAATGACGCCAAAGGTTGGGGCGTGATTTCAATAAATGACGTCTGGCTACGTGGTCTTCAATTCATAATATAGCGCCTGTCAAGGAGGCATTATTTAATATTATCCTCTTTCTTACCCTACTAACGTATGAAAATGGTGCCCATTCAAAGGGGCGTCATTGATAGAACTAGCGCCTTATATGGAGGCGTGAATTTCATAAACTAGCGCCCACTTGAGCAGTCTTTAATTAAATGACGACCTTACAGGAGGCGTTATTTATTTTTGGTCTTTTTATCTTTTGATTTAATCTTATTTAAGATTTTATTCTTTTAATTTACCAGGGTTGCTACACCCTCCCCCACTTAAAAGAATTTGGTCCCAAAATTCAATCGTATAAATACGTGGAGGGTATAAAGTACATACCTTTTTAGAATAAGTCTGAAAATCGCTTCTTCATGGACTCCTCGGTCTCCCATGTTGCTTTGTGCTCTGAGCCTTGACTCCATTGCACCTTTAGCATGGGAATTATTTTGTTCCTCAGTGTACGAACCTCACTATCGAGGATCTTCATGAGCTTTTGTTCATATGTGAGATCCTTTTGAATCACCAGGTCTCTATGATTGATGATATGTGACGGATCGTGCACATATTTCTTTAACATGGATATGTGGAATACATTATGGACGTCGGATAATTGAGGAGGTAAAGTGATGCGATAAGCATCCTTGCCCACTCTTTCTAATACTTCAAAAGGTCCGATAAACCTTGGTGTAAGTTTGCGCTTAACACCAAATCTCTTTATTCCTCGTCCAGGTGATACTTTGAGAAATACGTGATCTCTGACTTGGAATTCGAGATCTCTTCTTCTTGTATCAGCATACGCCTTCTGTCTAGACTGAGCTACTTGGAGTCTCTCTCTAATCATTTGAATCTTTTTGGTGGTATCCCTTACCATGTCTGGGCCTAATAGTTGTTTCTTGCCAACTTCATCCCAGCACAAGGGTGATCGGCAACTCCTTCCGTATAAGGCTTTGGAAGGTGCCATTTGTATACTTGCCTAGTAGCTATTGTTGTATGCAAACTCGACTAATGGCAAGTGATCATGCCAGCTTCCACCAAAATCGATGATGCAAGCTCTGAGCATATCTTCTACCACCTGATTCGTTCTCCCGGTCTGACCATCCGTTTGAGGATGAAAAGTTGTGCTAAAGTTAAGTCTCATCCCCAACGAATGTTGTAGACCCTTCCAAAAGTGATAAGTAAAACGAGGGTCTTGGTCAGACACGATTGAGACAGGTACTCCATGTAACCTGACTATCTCCTTAATGTATAATGCAGCAAGGACGTCAATTGACCATCGGCTCTTGATTGGCAAGAAGTGTGCCGACTTGGTTAATCGGTCTATGATAACCCATATTCCATCATGTCCGCCTCTAGATTTAGACAGACCCATAATGAAGTCCATAACGAAATCCTCCCACTTCCACTTGGGAATATCAAGAGGATGTAGCATACCGGGAGGCTTTTGGTGTTCCGCCTTAACTTGTTGGCATGTGAGACAGCGAGATACGAAGTCCGCTACTTCTCTTTTCATGTTGGGCCACCAAAAGGTCCTTTTCAAATCTTGGTACATTTTGGTAGCTCCTAGATGAATCATGTACCTTGATTTGTGAGCTTCATCTAAGATCTTCTTCTTTAGCTCTGGATAATTTAAGATGCAAGTTCTATCTCTGAATAACATCCTTCCATCTGATGCTAATTTGAAATCAGATTGCTCTTCTATCTTGCCCTTGATTTCCACTAATACCGGGTCATTATCTTGCAGTCCTTGTATCTCTGAGAGTAGATCTGGCTTTATGCTCATAGGAGATAGTGTAACACACTTGTTCTCCTGGTCCATGCTTATGTCAAGTCGAGAGAATTGTTCTAGCAACTTCCACTCCAGAATCATACAATTGGCTAATAGGGCTCTCGGCTTTCAACTGAGGGTATCGGCTACAGGATTACCCTTTCCAGGATGATATTGTATAGTGAAGTCAAAGTTTTTGAGATATTCCAGCCAACGTCTCTGTCTCATATTTAATTCCTTTTGAGAAAAGAGATACTTGAGACTCTTGTGATCGGAGTATACAGTGAACTGTACTCCGTATAAGTAATGTCTCCAGATCATCAATGCAAACACTACCGCAGCCAATTCTAGATCATGTACTGGGTAGTTCCATTCATGCTTCTTTAGCTGTCGAGATGAGTAAGCTATGACTCTCCCTTGTTGCATTAAGACACATCCGAGACCAATGCCAGATGCATCGGTGTATACCTCGAATTTCTCGCCTTCAATTGGTAAAGCTAAAATCGGGGCAGTAGTTAGGTGATCCTTGAGGGCTTGGAAGCTTCTTTCACATTCCTCACTCCATTCATAATGAATCTCCTTGCGTGTTAGTCTAGTGAGTGGTACGGCGATCTTGGAGAAATCCTTGATGAATCGCCAGTAATAGCCCGCAAGTCCCAAGAAACTACGGATCTCGCTAGCATTGGTCGGTCTTTCCCAATTCTTTACAGCTTCAACCTTCGACAGATTTACGGATAATCCATCCTTTGATATGACATGTCCTAGGAAAGACACTTCTTCAAGCCAGAACTCACATTTACTGTGATTTGCATATAACTGATTTGTCCTCAATATCTATAATGCAATCCTCAAATGCTCCTCATGTTCTTCCTTGGTCTTTGAATAGATCAATATATCATCAATGAAAACCACTATGAATTGATCTAGATGAGGCCTTAATATACTATTCATCGACTACATAAAGGCAGTAGGGGCATTGGTTAGTCCAAAAGGCATAACAACAAATTCATAGTGCCCATACCTACTCCTGAACGCGGTCTTATGAATGTCCTCATCTTTGATCCTTAGTTGGTGATATCCCGACTAGAGATCGATCTTCGAGAAATACTTGGATCCAGATATTTGATCAAATAACTCATCGATTCTCGGTAGTGGATACTTGTTCTTGATAGTGAGATGATTCAACTGTCGATAGTCGATGCATAACCTCATGGATCCATCCTTTTTCATTACAAACAACACAGGTGCTCCCCATGGGGAAGTACTCGGCCTAATAAATCCTTTCTTAAGAAGCTCCATCAATTGTTCTTTTAACTCCTTGAGTTCGGTAGGGGAGATCCTATATGGTGCCTTCGAAACTGGACCAGCACCAGGGACCAAGTCGATGGTGAAGGCCACTTCTCTTTGTGGGCGTAGCCCAGGAAAATCTGTCGGAAACACGTCTGGAAACTCTTGCACAACAGGGATGTCTTCTAGCTTAGTCTCCTTAGTTTTCTTAATGGTGACAAACCAAGGAAAGATATACATCATTTCCTTGTTAACTTGCTAGCTCGGAGGGCCGAAATAAGAGGTGACTTGCTCCGACTCTTAGGGATAGTATAGACCAGTTCCGAGAATTCCTTGAAAGTAACCTTGCTGTTACGGCAATCAACAGTTGCCTGGTACTTGGATAACCAATCAGCTCCTAATATGATATCATAGTTCTTCATATCTAGGCATATTGATGCGGGACGGGCACGGGGACCGACTCTAAGTGATATGGATCTCGGACTCTAAATGCGGACACGACTAGCAACACACGAGCATGAGAGACACTAGGCCCGACACTAAGAGCTCCTATGGGCTATACGTCGCTAACAGAAATGCAAGCTCACTCATCGTCCCAAGCGATGGAAACGTAGATCGTGCACGGTTGAGGAACCGACAGAGTTAAGGGTAGTCCGACTCACATCCGTGCTCGGATCGAGCCACGGGACGGGTCACTCTCTCGCTCACAGTGGTGACATGGACTCACGAGCTAGAATCCTATGCTCTCACAGCAGCATATGACCATATACTAGCTAAGAAAAGTAATGCCAAGAAGTTACGAGCGTACCTCCACGCCCCCAGCGTGGGGAAGACAACCCCGGCCAAAACTGGACTCCCGGTTAACAACTATTACAACGGTACAATGGTTTTGACCCACTCCACGCAGGGAGGTAACAGGTCATATGTGGGGTCCGGGAGTCACGTGAATTGGGTTGACGGGCAGCATCTTGATGTCGTTCGTCGATGCCGAAATTTGCGTTTTCGTGCAGTCCGAACTGCGCGATCTACGGGTTCGTGGGGCCCACGGACCGCTCTGTCCTCCGGATCTGATGGGGTGGGTCCCGTTGTGATGGAGACACCTTGTGGCGCGCCTCCCTGGAAGGCGGTCAGGCGGGAGCGCCGGTCGGAGGCCGATCGGCTCCGATCTCCAAGCTTTGGAGTTGCTGCCCACGGACTGGTTGCTTCTATTTTTAGGCGCGCGATCCGGCGAGATCGGCTGCTGCGATCAATCCTGATGTCGGATCGATGCACAGAAGGTATCGTTGGAAAGCTCTTTCGAATTAGTTTGATCTATGGCCAGCTAGAGAAAATGGATCTGCACGGATCTGGCCTTAGTCAATTTTTGAAGTTGCTGTTGGACAGGGGCCGAAATCTCAGGGCAGCAGTAAAGTTTCATGAGAATTGCCATTGACCATAGGGTAGACCTCAGATTCAGACCTCGAGCTCTTCATCAAAATTGTAGAGGGGAGAGAGAGGAAAACGGAAAAAATTCTTATGATCGAGTTGGTGGAGATTTGATGGGGAAAGCTATTTTAAACTGGCAGGTGGTCGGATCTGGACAGGAGCAGATAGAACAGATGGGAATCTGAAAATGATTTTTAAAAAATAGGTGGAGACCTGTGGAAATTTTACGAAAATTCTTGGGTGGTGGGGAGGGTGGACAAAACCTCCAGTAAAATTTAGGGTTCCATAAAAATTCAAAAGGAGGTCCGGAGATCGGAAACTCAGGGTGGCTGTGGATCTAGACTGAAAACAGGCAGATCTGGAAGGAAAAGATGGACGAAAATGGAAAAATGGAAATTGGAAGTTGGAAGCCCAACCAGTTTTTTTGGGACGTGGGGGGAATCTATGGAACTTACCCTGAAAGTTTCAGCTCAAGAAGAGTCCATGGATGGGTGCAGAAATTCATGCAAGGGGGATCTATCCTGGATGGATAGAACTCCGGCAAACACGACGGTGGTGCGATGGCGGCACGGTGGTGGCGGCGACGGCAATGACGATCTTCACACCTGATAGGGGAGACTTCACACCTCAAGAATACATCCTTCTCAGCTATAGAAGGGGGAGAGAGGAGAGAGAGAGAGGGGCGGCCCTTGCTCTTTGGAAGAAATTCCTGATTTTTTTCATTCATTAATGCCAATCAAATGAAAATACAAGGTATTTATGTGAAATGACAGAAGACACTCATTAGCCCTAGATCTAGGGTTAGGGAGGGTAAAAGAGGGAGTCCACAAACTATTTCTCCCATGTGGTTTGGACCAAATTATAATAAAATTTCAAATCCTAATTTAATATACTAAATGGGGGGCGCCCCCTTGACTTCTTGGTTCCCATTTTTTATTTTTATTCCTCTTTGTCCCCAACTTGGCCCACCCTTTAGAAGCCCACCATTGGAAGGTTGACTGAACCCACATGGGCCCTAGGGATGAGGTGGATCAATGGGGAAGGGATAGGGGGGCCCTTGGTACCCGGGTGATCCCAAATTACACATAAACCCATGTTACAATCTAAATGACAATCTGAATAAAACTAAATAAACACACTTGACACATAAGTAAAGTCCCAGTAAATACTAGAAATATCGAGACTCAAGGGGGAGTCTCCAGGCTATCTCCGAGCCAGATGGAAGCAGTTGTAGCTCGGGTGGTGCTCCGCGTACGGTACCGGTGGCTCGCCGACTCGTGCCGCTCGTGTGCTCTGGTGTCCGCACCAATTCTCCCCGGGTGGGAGGAACTCGACCCTATCGAGTAAGGGTCTGCATCACTCTGGTACCGCTCCAGTAGGTCCGGATCTATCCTATGCAACTCGGCCCGTGTGATCCAAGTATCCTCGGTGGCGGGTCGCCCTCTCTAACGCACTAGGTAGCGCGGGTAAGATCCACTCCTGGTAACTGTCACCTGCTCATCAATTATATGATCGATATGCTCTCACTGTTGTGGAAAAGGGGCTGGAGTTGGACACTCAGGTGTGGGATCACTCTCAATGGGAGGGGATGGCTCAAAAGGCTCACTAGGATCATCGTTGGGTCCTTATAGGCAACTAGATCCGATACATTGAAAGTAGAGCTTATACCATATTCCTCGGGCAGGTCCACAACATACGCATTGGATCCAACACGTTTCAACACTCTAAATGGACCGGCTCCGCGAGCTTGCAATTTCTTTACGGTTCCAGAGGGAAATAATGGTCTTACCCTGATCATGACATATTCACCCTATTGGAACTCACGGTGATGTCGATGGGCATCGGCTAACTCCTTATACCGTGCATCGTTGGCCTCAATGTGACGACAGATGTCGTCATGCAGACTCCTAACATGCCTAGAAAACGACTCGGCAGACTCCGACACTCGTGCATGGATGGGTATGGGAACAAGATCCACTAGCTTCCTAGGCCTACGACCTGTGACAATCTCGAATGGACTCATACCAGTAGATCTGTTAACCGAATCATTATATGTAAATTCTGCCAATGGTAATATGAGATCCCAATCCCCTAGGACAAGACACCTCAAAAGGTCACCTAGACTCGTATTGACCACCTCGGTCTGACCATCTGTCTGGGGATGATATGCAGTAGAAAACTTGAGGTGAGTACCCAACATATGCCACAGTGTCTTCCAAAAATAATTGGTGAATCTAACATCACGGTCAGACACTATGGTACGAGGCAACCCAAACTTGCACACCACATGAGTAAGGAATAGGCGGGCTACCCTCGAAGCATCCGAAGTCTTCGAGCAGGGAATAAAAAGGGCCATCTTCGAGAATCGGTCAACAACCACATAGACCGAATCATGCTTCCTGGAGGTACGTGGCAATCCCAAGATAAAGTCCATGCTAACATCCTGCCATGGGGCATCAGGCACGGGAAGAGGTGTAAAAAGGCCCGAGCTTTGCTCCTTCATCTTGGCCGTAACACATATACGACACTGGGCCACAATATGAGTAACATCTCTCTTCAGACTCGGCCAATAAAATCTGTGCTCAACAGTCTCAATAGTCTTATTCCGACCAAAGTGGTCGGCTAGACCTCCCGCATGTAGCTCCCAGACTAAGAAGTCTCGAACCGAAGTTCGGGGAACACAAAGCCTGCCTCCTCGAAAGAGGTAACCCTCCTGAAGCACATAATCATCAAGGTCTCTCGAGGGTCCAGCCTGGATAGTGGTATAAATCTGACCGAAGTCAGGACAGTCAACATAGGCCTCTCTCATCTTCTCTAACCCTATGACCTCGGTACTCATGGTGGTAAGCAAACACGCTCGTCGACTCAAGGCATCGGCCACCTTGTTCTCCACTCCAGCCTTATGTTTTTGCACAAATGTGAAATGCTGGAGATACTCAACCCAACGGCTGTGACGCGCATTCAGCTTCTTTTGGGAATGGAGGTACCTCAAAGCCTCATGATTAGAGTATAAGACAAACTCCTGATGTAATAGATAGTGCCTCCAATGCCTAAGAGCCTAAACAATTGCGTAGAATTCTTTATCATAAGTGGAGTATCGCAGTTTCGCGTCATTCAGCTTCTCACTGAAATATGCGACCGGGTGGGTCTCTTGACTCAACACTCATCCTATCCCAACACCCGATGCATCATAAGAGACCTCAAACACCTTCGAGAAATCTGGCAATCGAAGGATAGGTGTCTGGGTCATGCGCTCCTTGATGTCCTTGAAGGCAGCAACTGCGGCCTTCGTCCACACGAATGTGCCCTTCCGGATACAATCCGTGATCGAGGCGGTGACGGAGCTAAATCCACGAGTGAAGCGACGATAGAACGTCGCAAGGCCATAGAAGCTTCGGACATCATGGGCCGTACGGGGTTCCAGCCACTCAACAATGGCCCAGACCTTCTCTGGATTGGCGGAGACCCCAGTACTAGACACAATAAAACCCAAGAAGGTAAGCTGAGGTGTCATGAAAGCACACTTCTGTGGGTTCGCACACAACTGCTCTCTTCTAAGAAGGAGACAGACCTACCGAAGGTGGTCTAAGTGGTCCCCCATGGTGTGACTATAGATAAGAATATCATCAAAGTACACTACCACAAAGACTCCAATGAATGGTCAAAGGACCTGAGTCATGAGCTGCATGAAACTGCTAGGGGCATTGGTTAGCCCAAAGGGCATAACCAACCACTCATAGAGACCATCCTTGGTCTTGAATGCGGTCTTCCACTCATCACCTGGCCTAATCCTCACCTTATGGTAGCCACTCTTAAGATCAATCTTTGAGAAGATAGTGGCACCGGGCATCATGTCTAGCATATCATCAAGGCGGGGAATAGGGAACCTGTACTTCTCGGTGATTTTGTTGATGGCACGACTATCAATGCACGTTCTCCACGTGCCATCCTTCTTTGGGGCGAGTAATGCGGGAACATCACACGGACTCATGCTGTCCCGAACAGACCCTCTCTGCATCAACTCATCGACCTGCCATTTTAGCTCGGCATGTTCCATGGGACTCATGCGATAATGGGGAAGATTGGGCAATGAGGAGCCCGGAATCAGGTCGATAGCATGCTGAATATCTTGCATGGGTGGGAGTCCCTCGGGAAGCTCCTCGGGAAAAATATCAGCGAACTCCTGCAGAATAGGAATGACATCGGGTGGGAGTTCACCCTCAGGATTCGACTCCACCTCTCGGACCGTAATAGCAAATACAGGGCAGCCCCGACTAGCCTCCCGCTCCATTTCCTGGGAGCTAATCATCATCAACCTCCTAGTCGAGGGCTCGCCTGGGCCAGATGTAACGGTCATAGCCCGAGCTGGGAATGGGGTACTGGGCCTGGGGACGGAAGGCTCCGGAGTACTAGGGCCAGTAGGACCCCTAACTGGTGGGCTCTTGGGCTGATGGGGGTGGAGAGTAATCCGTTGTCCAGCATGGTCGAAGGTACAGGTGTTTGACTGGCCATGGAGTGTGGCATCACGATCAAATAACCACGGCCTACAAAGAATGATGTTGTCCACCTCCATGGGGAGGACATCACACCAAATATCGTCACAGTAGGCACGGAACTGCAGTGGGACCAGACACCGTAGCCTGATCGGAATGGAGGTGGAATCCACCCATGATACTCGATAGGGGCAAGGATGATCCACAGGTGTAAGACCAAGACTGGAGATAGTGCCCGTGGAGATTGCATTGATGCAACTCCCACTATCGATGATCACTTTACAAACTTGCTTGCCCAGCCGACAGAATGTATGAAAGATAGTGGTCCGTCGCCAGTCATCACTGGCCTGTGGCTGGGTGAGAATACACCTGACGACCCCCAAGTTGGTATCGTCCAGATGCTGGGCATCTTGGCCATTACCTTCGGCCTCATAGTACTCGTCATCTAGCTCCGGATATGCTTCATAGCTGACTAACTCGAGGTCCGTAGGGGTGGTATCCTCGGCCTGTGTGTCCCTAATGACAAGAGACTGGCGGGTGGGACACTGGTTGGCAAAATGGCCAAACCCATTGCAGGGATAACACTGCTACCGTGATCCACTAGGCTCCCCAATCATTGTCCTTTCCCCTTATCCTCCCGACGAATAGGAGGTGAAGGCAACAAAGGACGGGCTGGAGGTGCGGGTGCCGTGGACGGGCTGTGGGTGCCGTAAGATGTTGGGGACGTGGAAGGTCCCTCGGGGGTGGAGGACGAGGCCTAGGAGCGAAAGGCTCGGGACAAGTGGGCTCTTGAGGTCCGGCCATGGGGGCCCTCGGATATGTGCCAGAAGAGCCACGGGGCTCGACACTACGAAGGGGAAAGGAGCCCAACCGATGGGGAGACTCGAACTCGGCCTCTAATTGCTCCAATTCGAGAGCAACCTGATACGCTTATTCCAAAGTGGTCGCATTGCGGCGAAAAAGTTCGTATTGATAGTTTGACCACAGACCGCTCCGAAAGCGCGATATGGTCATGGTGCTCTCTTCCGTAACTCCACACCGCAAATAATACTCATCAAACTCGGCGGTGTACCCGGTAACGGATCGGTTCCTTTGGGAGAGACTTTGCCATTTGTCTATGAGACGTTGTCGATATGAGGTAGGAAGGTACTTCTCCCCCAATTTCATTTTCATGTCATCCCAAGTGCTGATCGGGGGTTGACGTTGCTAATTTAGTAGGCTCTCCACATTGGTCCAATAAGTTTGGGCCTGCCCATGCAGCTTCATCTTCGCGTATCGAACTCTCCGGTGGTCCGTCATCTCAAACCACTCGAAGTACCGGTCCATGCTAGCCTCCCAATCTAAATATACCTTCGGGTCCAAGGACCCGCTAAAAGTGGGAGGGTCTGCACGCACGCCCCTAAGAATGCAGTCGCCATCATCGTCATCATGATTCCGTCGTTGATTCCGATGACCATATCCCCCTTGCTCATTATCAGATGCATAGTCAGCCACTTCATGCACCTGTTACCTCCCAACATCTACCGCCTAAGCTCTTGGCGTAGCAGGTTGCTGAGCCGGCTCCTGTTGACCATTGGTCGGTCCGGGTTACGCCGCCGATGGGGCCCTCTCGAGGACGGCGATCCTCCCTACAAGACCCTGGATGGACTGGTCCGAAGATTCAGGCCCGATCCTCGAGGGCTTTCATCCTCCCTTCTAGACGCGTCCCTACGCCATCTAGATGCGTACTAAGGCCATCCATACGCGTGTCAAGATGACACATAATGGCTCGAAACATCTCAGTCGTCGAGGACTCATCGGAGCTACGGGCTCGGGAATCCGCCAAAGGTGGTGGTGGCGAGTATTGGGTACCTCGATGGGTGGGCATGCAAAGACACAGAAACTAGGAGACACAAACTGATGCAAACACTGACTAATGCACCTAGACCTAAACCAATACCCGGTACGTGGCAGAGTTAATCAATCCAAAGATCACTCCCGTAAGTGTGCGGCCTTCCCGATAGGCGTAGCCTAACGTTCGGACAACACCTTTTAATATACCAAATGATCGAAATGAAATGCAAATTTAAAACACCTTTTTTTGTTTTGAAAATATATTGATGATCCTAGACTCGACTTAGACCATGATACATGCAAGACTTATGCAATGACTACCCTAGACTCGACTCGCTCTGATACCAAACTGATGCGGGATGGGTACGGGGACCGACTCTAAGTGATATGGACCTCGGACTCTAAATGCGGACACGACCAGCAACATACGAGCATGAGAGACACTAGGCCCGACACTAAGAGCTCATATGGGCTATACGTCGCTAACAGAAACGCAAGCTCACTCGTCATCCCAAGCGAGGGAAACGTAGATCGTGCACGGTTGAGAAACCGGTAGAGTTAAGGGTAGTCCGACTCACGTCTGTGGTCGGATCACTCTCTCGCTCACAGAGGTGACATGGACTCACGAGCTAGAATCCTACACTCTCACAGCGGCATATGACCATATACTAGCTAAGCAAAGTAATGTCAAGAAGTTACGATCGTACCTCCACGCACCCGGCGTGGGGAAGACAACCCCGGCCAAAACTAGACTCCCTGTTAACAACTATTACAGCGGTACAATGATATTGACCCACTCCACGCAGGGAGGTAACATGTCACATGTGGGGTCCGGGAGTCACGCGAATTGGGTTGACGGGCAGCATCTTGATGTCGTCCATCGGTGCCGAAATCCGCATTTTCGTGCTGTTCGGATGACGCGATCTACGGGTTCGTGGGGCCCACGAACCACTCTATCCTCCGGGTCTGATGGGATGGGTCCCGCTATAATGGAGACCCTTGGTGGCGTACCTCTCTGGAAGGCGGTCGGGCGGGAACGCCGGTCGGAGGCCGATCGGCTCCGATCTCCAAGCTTTGGAGTTGTTGCCCACGGACTGGTTGCTTCTATTTTCAGGCGCGATATCCGGCAAGATCGGCCACTGCGATCAATCATGACATTGGATCGATGCACAGAAGGTATCGTTGGAAAGCTCTTTTGAAGTAGTTTGATCTAGGGCTAGAGAGACAAATTGGATCTACGCGGATCTGGCCTTAGTCGATTTTTGAAGTTACTGTTGGACAGGGTCTGAAATCTCAGGGCAGCAGTGAAGTTTTCTGAGAACTGCCGTTGACCATGGAGTAGACCTCAGATTCAGATCTTGAGCTCTTCATGAAAACTGTAGAGGGGAGAGAGAGTAAAACGGCAATAATTCTTATGATCGATTTAGTGGAGATTTGGATGGAAAAAACTATTTTAAACTGGCGGGTGGTCGGATCTGGACAGGAGCAGACAGAACTGAAGGGGATCTGAAAATGATTTTTTGAAAATAGGTGGAGGCTGGTGGAACTTCCATGAAAATTCTTGGGTGGTGGGGAGGGTGGACAGAACCTCCAGTAAATTTGGGTGTTCCAGTAAAATTCAAAAGGAGGTATGTAGATGGGAAACTCAGGGTGGCTGTGGATCTAGACTTAAAATAGGCAGATCTGGAAGGAAAAGATGGACGAAAATGGAAAAATGGAAATTGGAAGTTGGAAGCCCAACCAAGTTTTTTGGGATGTGGGGGGAACCTATGGAACTCACCCTGAAAGTTTGAGCTCAAGAAGAGTCCGTGGCAGGGAGCAGAAATTCGTGGAAGGGGGATCTATCCTGGATAGACAGAACTCCGGCGAACACGATGGTGGTGCGATGGCGGCACGGTGGCGGCGGCGATGACGATCTTCACACATGATAGGGGAGGCTTCACACCTCAAGAATACAGCCTTCTCAGCTGCAGAAGGGGGAGAGAGGAGAGAGAGAGAGGGGCGGCCCTTGCTCTTTGGAAGAAATTCCTGATTTTTTTCATTCATTAATGCCAATCAAATGAAAATACAAGGTATTTATGTGAAATGACAAAAGACACTCATTAACCCTAGATCTAGGGTTGGGGAGGGTAATAGAGGGAGTCCACAAACTATTTCTCCCATGTGATTTGGACCAAATTAAAATAAAATTTCAAATCCTAATTTAATATACTAAATGGGGGGTGCTGCCTTGACTTCTTGGTTCCAATTTTTGATTTTTATTCCTCTTTGTCCCCCACTTGGCCCACCGTTCTAGAAGCCCACCATTGGAAGGTTGACTGACCCCACATGGGCGCTAGGGATGAGGTGGATCAATGGGGAAGGCATAGGGGGGCCCGTGGGACCCGGTGATCCCAAATTACACATAAACCCCTGTTACAATCTAAATGACAATCTGAATAAAACTAAATAAACACACTTGACACACAAGTAAAGTCCCAGTAAATACTATAAATATCGAGACTCAAGGGGAGTCTCCAGGCTATCTCCGAGCCAGATGGAAGTCGCTGTAGTTCGGGTGGTGCTCCGTGTACGGTACCGGTGGCTCGCCGACTCGTGCCGCTCGTGTGCTCTCGTGTCCGCACCACATATGAGGTAGATAGGGAGGTTTCTTCCTTTAACCAAGACTTCACAATTTTGATAATGGTGAGCAATATCGGCCTCGTTTCTGAGAGGAGTTGAGATAACTAAATTTATCCACTCCAGTTCCATAGGTAATGGGTCTGCAAACTTCTTGGAAATAAAAGAGTGCGATGCACCAGTATAAAATAAGACATATGCAGACATGGAACAAACTTGCAGTGTACCTTCCACTAGTCTGCCTTCATCTTGTTCTGCCTTTTTAATAGCTTGGAGATGTGCATTCTTTGTCACCAGGCGCTTCCCGTCACCGGCTTGATCATTGAGCAGGGGACAGTCGGGAATCCAATGATCACGGCTCCCACAGCGGAGACAACCTTCAAGTTTTCTCCAACATTCATCAGCCATATGTCCGGCCTTGTCACAATGTTTACATATCACTTTGGAAGGTGTGGTGGTGATAGAGAAAGGTTTGGTCTTCTTAAATTTTTGCTCTTGGCAGAGAGTTCCTCCATTACTTGGCCTCTTCTTGTTGAAATTGGGTTTAAAGAAACCAGAACTAGTGACCTTTTCCTTCTTATCTTTCCCACGAATCCTATCAGATAGTTCTGTGGCATCTTCTAATAACTGGGCTCGTCGTACCATCTCCGAATAGGCTTGTATGTCCATCGGTGCTAGTTGTGTGATATATTGGGGCCTGATCCCATTAAGAAATCTCCTAGCTTTCATCTTTTCGGTACTGATTAGATGTTTAGCATACCGGGAAACCTTGGGAATTGTGCCTCGTACTCAGCTATCGACAACGATCGTTGCTTAAGTGCGGCGAACTCGGCAGCTTTCTTCTCTTGGACTCGGTCGGAGAAATACTTATTGTTGAAATATTCCACAAATTCTTCCCAAGTAACTTGGCCTTGCTCTAAGGTGGCTTCTACTGACTCCCACCAGCATCGGGCGTCTCTCTCTAGTTGAAATGTGGCTAATAAGACCTTCTCTTGGTCCGTGCATTGCATAACTCTAAAGATACGTTCAGCCTCTTGGATCCAGTGCTCAGCATCATCCGGATCAGTGGATCCCATGAACTTAGGAGGGTTCATGTTCTTGAAGCTTTGGTGGAGATTTCCCGCTCCACGGTGTGCACCTCCTTGTGCCACCTATTGAAGTGCCTGCGTCATGCCTTGAATAGTGCGTTGCATGTTACACCATTGAGCACGTTCGGCAGCCATTGTCCTACAAGGATTTTAGATAACTAATTAATATAAGATTCGACCAAGAATTGAGTATCTACATTACCTTAACCCATGGCTCTACCCAATCTCACTTGTTAAAGGTTTAAACCTATCTTGGACTTGGGTTTCCTAGGAATTGAATATCCTAGGTTCTGATACGGGGGCAAACTGTCACACCCCGAGTGCGGAAGGAACCCGGAGACGCGTGACGAGTTTATATCAATCATGTCAATCAGAGCGTTAGTGTATTCAACACAAAGACAGAGCGCGCAAGAGTAAAATAACATAATCCTTTATTTCATCAAAACCTTCAAAGTACTTCTATTACAATCCTCTTAATGAAAGTGCTAAGACTCAATCAAAAGAAAAATATAATGAATGACTAAAAAAGACAAGACTGGATAACGCTTGGACAGATGGTATAGCTCTATTCTCTTCACTCTTGACTTTCCCCATCCGAAAGAGTTTCATCCTCGGACTTGCCTGAAAAAGAAGGGAAAAACACTATGTGAGCGAATGCTCAATAGGGATTATATCTCAAGAGCTAGCTTACTTTAAGTAAATTACAAGTTAGATGAATGCAATTTAGCTGTGCATGTTTGCGTAAAACGACAATAGAGAATGTATAACAAGAGAATAGAAAATGTATATCAAGTGATAGTGAGTGAACAGGCAACTCTTTCAAGAAATCATGTTAAGATAGCAAGATAATCAAGCTAGTATATCCATCATGTCAAGTGATCATGTCATGTCAAGAATTGACTATCATGTTTCAAGCAAGTATAATAAATACCCTTTCCGGGTCATGCAAGTCATGTCATGTCAAGTCAAGTCAAGTACGAGATTTGTGGAATATCTATCATGCTTGGTACAATGCCACACCGGGATCATTACAACTCCCATGGGCACTAGTACTTTTGGGTGCTCCCCCTAGGACCAGATCGGGCCCTATATGCGCAGGTATTGATCGTGTATTTTCGACATCCACTATAGTATAGCCAATATAGATTTTCAAAGGAATACGCTTGTAGGAACTTAAGGTAGATCTTGTGGAATAGAATCACAAGGATTGAACACGTAGGGATGTCAATAATGGTATAACAAGAATTCATATTAAAACTAGGTGGAATCGGCTCCCAAACTAGGTGCCATTAAGAATAAGCACTCATACAGAGATGGTCGCTCGTTCTTGGACATGATAAGCTAGATAGAATTGAGGTCCACAAGTATGGCACAGAATTCATAGAACATTAATGCCATGGTTTCCCATTCCATTAAATCTTAAGGATATTTTCATGACATCATGATTGCTATATGGATGTGATGAGGGCCGGTTTACCATGTTTCTCTACAGTGAAATGACAATCAATAGTGTCATGGGTCCTAATGGTACAACCTGCTCGGCTGCCTTGAGGAAATCCAAGGCTAGCGGAGTCTTATGGAGGTCTCTATGATAAAGTGACCAGTCCAAAGGAACGGAATGTCCCATGGAGGGTTCATCTATCATCAAGAAATAATGGGTAATTGATAAAACAACGTGAAACATGGGACTATATTTATGAAAAAGAATATAGTGCCTAAATATAACCAACTCATAGTGGGTTATAGGAATCCACAAAAATCGAAAACAGGAAATTGACGCCTTAGGTCATGTCTTCAATTCATGAAATGGTGCCCTTGTCAGGGACGTCAGTTCAATAATTAATGACTGTTCACTTAGTCGTTACAATCGGATTACTGTTGATATTAAAATTTGTACATATTTTCAATTTTCAGATATTATATAAATGGCGACTTATCCCAAGTCTTCAATTTAGTAAACAACGCCCTAGTCAGAGGCGTCATATATCAAAATGATGGCAGGGTCTATGTCATTAATTCTAATATCCAGGAAAATATACATATCTCTATAATTCACAGTTTATCACTAAATTGGCGCCTGTTTACAAGGGTGTTCATTCAATTGACGACCTAGATGGGGTCGTTATTTATTTGTCATCCGATTTGCACCGGGGAGGTACAATCATAGACACATGGATTTTGGAGTATGTCTGATCAAGATTCTAAAGACATGAACAGATAGAGAAAAATAGCATGAATTCATGGACATGAACATGCATTAGTTTACATGTAAGGGTTCATAGTTATTAAATTTTGAACATGGTGTAATTATTAATTATCTAAGAAATTGACGACTGTTTACACGGTCGTTGAATCAAATAGCTCACATACTAAGGTCGCTATTTCCATTTATGCAGTAAACAGAGAAAACACAATCCAGAAACGAAATCTGTAACTCTTACAGACCTATATGCATGTTTTTAACCTAGGAATTATAGGGTTTTGCTAAGTCTTGAGAAAACCTACCTTTTTGGTTGACAGACGATGAGGAAGATGGAGGAAATAACCACGCATGATACTCTGTTTTCAACAAAGTAACTAGGTAGCCAGGATAACAAGAGCAGCAGCTCAATTTGCAACAGCAGTACCCCTTTGGAGAAGCTATAGGATGCCGATGTGAAGAGCAGCACGCAGCAGCCCCTTTGGAAGAAACAAAGAAGTAGAGGCTTCCCACGACAACACAACAAAGTAGCACAGTTGAACAAGGAAGAAGAAGAAGTTGAAGAACTTCTTAGGTTATTCACGTACTGTGGAAGAAGCAATAGCAGAGAGAAGCTTTAGCCTCTCCATGATGCGTCTACGGCCAAAGGATGCAGCTTAGCATGTTCTTTTGTTTCAGCGGCAGAAGAAAACGCAAGCAGCAGTCGATCGTATGTTTGAAGAATAAGAGCCAACAGGTTGGCTCGACAGAAGGGTTGGTATTTATAGGAGAAGGAATCCTAATGGGTTCTAAGAGTTTGATTAGAACTAAAACTTCCTATGTAGAATCCTGTTTAAGCTGAGATATCCACGTATTGATCCTTTCCTAATCAATACTTACCCAGTTCACATCCTTGTTCGAACCGAACACCAACGGGTCCCCTTTAGAAATGATGCCTAAGGTTGGGGCGTGATTTCAATAAATGACACCTGGCTACATGGTCTTCAATTCATAATATAGCGCCTGTCAAGGGGGTGTTATTTACTATTATCCTCTTTCTTACCCTACTAACGTATGAAAATGGAGCCCATTCAAAGGGGCGTCATTGATAGAACTAGCGCCTTACATAGAGGCGTCAATTTCCTGTTTCCTATTTTTCATGGATTCCTATAACCCACTGTGAGTTGGTTATATTTAGGCACTATATTCTTTTCTGTGAATATAGTCCCCCGTTTCACGTCATTTTTTCAATTACCCATTATTTCTCGGTGATAGATGAACCACCCATGGGACATTCCGTTCCTTTGGACTGGTGACTTATCATAGAGACCTCTGTAAGACTCCGTTAGCCTTGGATTCCCCCATGGCAGGCGAGCAGGTTGTACCATTAGGACCCATGACACTGTTGATTGCCATGTCACTGTAGAGAAACATGGTAAATCGGCCCTCATCACATCCATATAGCAATCGTGATGTCATGAGAATATCCTTAAGATTTAATGGAATGGGAAACCATGGCATTAGTGTTCTATGAATTATGTGCCATACTTGTGGACCTCAATTCTACATAGCTTATCATGTCCAAGAACAAGCGACCATCTCTGTATGAGCGCTTATTCTTAATGGCACCCAATTTGGGAGCCGATTCCACCTAGTTTTAATACGAATCATGGTTATACCATTATTACCATCCCTACGTGTTCAATCCTTGTGATTCTATTCCACAAGATCTACCTTAAGTTTCTACCAGCGTATTCCTTTGAAAATCTATAATGGCTATACTATAGTGGATGTCGAAAATATACGATCAATGCCAACGCATATAGGCCCCGATCTGGTCTTGAGAGGAGCACCAAAAAGTACTAGTGCCCATGGGAGTTGTAATGATCGTGGTGTGGTATTGTATCGAAGTGCATGACTAGCTTGATAGACATTGCACAAATCTCGTACTTGACTTGACTTGACATGACATGACTTGCATGACCTGGAAAGGGTATTTATTGTACTTTCTTGAAACATGATAGCCAATTCTTGACATGACATGATCACTTGACATGATAGATATACGTGCTTGATTATCTTGCTATCTTAACTTGAGTTCTTGAAAGACTTGCTAGTTCACTCACTATCACTTGATATACATTCTCTATTCTCTTGTTATACATTCTCTATTGTCGTTTTACGCAAACATGCACAGCTAAATTGCATTCATCTAACTTGTAATTTACTTAAAGCAAGCTAGCTCTTGAGATATAATCCTTACTGAGCGTTTGCTCACATAGTGTTTTCCCTTATTTTTCAGGTATGTCCGAGGATGAAACTCTTTCGGATGGGGAAAGTCAAGAGTGATGAGATTAGGGCAACTCCAACTATCCAAGCGTTGTCTAGTCTTGACTTTTCTACATTCTTGAGTCAATCATTGTACTTTTTTGTTTTATTGAGTCTTAGCACTTTCATTAAGAGGATTGTAATAGAAGTACTTTAAGGGTTTTGATGAAATAAAGGATTGGGTTATTTTACTCTTATGTGCTCTATCTTTGTGTTGAATATACTAACGCTCTGATTGACATGATTGATATAAACTCGTCACGCATCACCGGGTTATATTATAAATTGAAGACCACGTAACCAGGCGTCATTTATTGAAATCACGCCCCAACCTTAGGCGTCATTTCTAAAAGGGACCCATTGGTGTTCGGTTCGAACAAGGATGTGAACTGGGTAAGTATTGATTAGGAAAGGATCAATACGTGGATATCTCAGCTTAAACAGGATTCTACATAGGAAGTTTTAGTTCTAATCAAACTCTTAGAACCCATTAGGATTCCTTCTCCTATAAATACCAACCCTTCTGTCGAGCCAACCTGCTGGCTCTTATTCTTCAAACATACGATCGACTGCTGCTTGCATTTTCTTCTGCCGCTGAAATAGAAGAACAGGCTAAGCTGCATCCTTTGGCCGTGGACGCATCATGGAGAGGCTAAAGCTTCTCCCTGCTATTGCTTCTTCCACAATACGTGAATAACCTAAGAAGTTCTTCAACTTCTTCTTCTTCCTTGTTCAACTGCGATGCTTTGGTGTGTTACCGTGGGAAGCCTATGCTTCTCTATTTCTTTCAAAGGGGCTACTACGTGCTGCTCTTCACATCGGCATCCTGTAGCTTCTCAAAAGGGGTACTGCTGTTGCAAATTGAGCTGCTGCTCTTATTATCCTAGCTACCCAGTTACTCTGTTGAAAATAGAGTATCGTGCGTGGTTATTTCCTCCATCTTCCTCATCGTCTGTCAACCAAAAAGGTAGGTTTTTCAAGACTTAGCAAAACCCTATAATTCCTAGGTTAAAAACATGCATATAGGTCTGTAAGAGTTACAGATTTTGTTTCTGGATTGTGTTTTCTCTGTTTACTGCATAAATGGAAATAGCACCCTAAGTAAGGGCGCTATTTGATTCAACGACCGTGCAAACAGTCGTCAATTCCTTAGATAATTAATAATCACACCCTATTCAAAATTTAATAACTATGAACCCTTACATGTAAACTAATGCATGATCTTGTCCATGAATTGCTGCTATTTTTCTCTATCTGTCCATGTCTTTAGAATCTTGATCAGACATACTCTAAAATCCATGTGTCTATGATTGTACCTGCCCGGTGCAAATCGGATGACAAATAAATAACGACCCCATCTTGGTCGTCAATTGAATGAATGCCCCTGTAAACGGGCGCCAATTTAGTGATAAATTGTGAATTATAGAGATATGTATATTTTCTTGGATATTGGAATTAACGACATAGACCCTGTCATCATTTTGATATATGACGCCCCTGACTAGGGTGCTGTTTACTAAATTGAAGACTTGGGATAAGTTGCCATTTATATAATATCTAAAAATTGAAAATATTTACAAATTTTAATATCAACAGTGATCTGATTGTAACGACGACGCAAGATAACCAGACTAGACGGTTCATCTAGATGTCAGAGTTCTCTTCACTCTTGCCCTTGCCCATCATGTTCGGTCTCGTCGTCACTAAGGTTATTACTTGAAAAATATTGGAAAACGCAGGGTGAGCAAACGCTCAGTAGGACTTAATATCTCATGCTCCAAGTTAGCTTTAAGTCAATTATAGTTTAACATGCTCATACATGTCATGCAAGATATAGAAATCGAGAACTATAATGACATGAGATAAATTCATGAACTAAAAAAAAAATAGTAAGCAAGATGCTAGATACACTCATGAAGAGTAAGGACAATGACAATCAAGAGAGTATAGCAAGATCTTAACAAGTACTTTCTCAAGCTAGGTCAAGAGTATTCATGAGGAAATATAACATTCATCTCTCTATGACGAACACTATCACGAGAGCTTCAATGAATCCATTATTATGAAAGATCTTCGTGACAAGATAACGTGTACTATCATTGGGGGTAATTCAAGAACTTTTATGATGATTGATATAGAAGTAGAACAATTACTTCTACAAGCATTCTATAGCATTTGCCAAGACACTAAGGGAATATCACGATGATATGATAACCCCTCCAATAAGGTAATTCAAGATCTTTTCATGACGAACAATTAGGTGTAGAAAGGTGTACTATGATGATAATTACTCCCGATCATCACTATCACGAGAGTGTTTGCACACCTAGCACTATATAGGATTGGCCAATACATTAAGGGAAAAATCACGACGATATGACCACCCCTCATGGAAATAAGTTATAGACGACTATAGGTGGTGAATGCTAGCACCCGATCATCGTATACTGGTAACATTTGGACTTTGCCTCGCCCAATACGATCAGATCAGGACCCGTAGCATTTAAAAATGTCATTTTTATGGGACCCATTGCCCCTGACATTTTGTCTAGACTAATTCCATATTAATGGCCAAGAATTTCAAGGATCAAGCATGTAAGATATTAAGATAGATTTCATGGAACATAGAGTTCAAGGATAGAACTTGTAATAAGGATGATATATCAATAAACCATATGAAAACCATGACATTCTGGAAATCTAGGTGATTAAGTACAACCAGCTCAGTCGGCCTTGAGGGAATCCAAGGATGCGAGGAGACTTACGGAGGTCCCAATGACTAACTTACCAGTCCGAAGGAACGGAATGTCCAACGGAGGGCTGGTATGTCACCGAGAGTTGAGATATATAACGTGAACCAATCATGAAACATGGAATCTATCTACGGATGTAAGATGAGAGTGCCAGAAGACCCGCGGTATGGGTCATAACTGGAAGAAAACTATGAGAACATGAATGCGTAAATTATAGAATTCACGTCCATCCAATTCTATAATTAACTATAATTAAATAAACTTATCTTAGTTGACGCCCGTGGGTGGTGTCATTTATTAATTAGCGTCCACTTGGAGGGATGTCAATTCTATGATTTTTAACTTAATTTATCTCACAAGAATTCACGTCAATATCTACTTAATTGAATAATTTTAAAATATACATTCAAAGACACATTTATGTATATAAAATAATTTAGAGAAATACAATGTATGATAATTAGGAGAAAAATATGAGGATTCCAAAATTATATTTTTTATAATTTTATGTTACATAGTTTGGTAGATATTGATTTTCAAAGATATAGTTACAAGTTATATATATACATATATAATAAAAGATTTGACGCCTTTGCATGATGTCGTTGAAAGAATTCAACGACACTTAATAGGTCGTCATTTAATTCATGAATAATATCCACTCTTAAAATCTTTCGTTGTCGATGTACACATGTCAGAATTGCGCAAATTATATACCAAAATGAAGGGCACGAAAAACTCTACCTAACATGATGTTCAAAAAAAAATTTCGTTGAGAGATGGGGGATCTTGAGATAGGAGACACGGAAAAGGGTGCTACCACCCTCACTACCTCGGTCTCCACCCTAATAACGCTGCTATAAAATTTCATGACCAAAGGACACTCCGACGACCTAGAAAAGTCTAAACGAAGTAAAACTCTATAACTAACCACTACAGTGTAAATCGTGATTCGTGTTGCAACTATTATAAATATACTAAATTAATTAACTAGTTAATGTTACTAGTTAATATCTATATCAAGACATGAAAATTTAAGGAAAAACATGTGGATTCTAATCGTATACACTTTGCAATTTTTAGATGAGAGGTGACATGGATATAAAATTTTTAACCACGTGTATTTAATATTTAATTAAGAGAAAACATGCATAACGATGAAAACACAATACTTAAACATGCAGGACGTACGGTAATATGATTTTATGAACATGATGAAGTTTATGCAGAAGTTTTATCACGTTGGTTTGGCTTGGGAGATTGCCTACCTCGGTGTTGATGCTCTGATAGATAGAAGAAGAAGAAGAAGAAGTAGAAGTAGCAGAGAAAGAAAAGAAGCCTTGCTTCGTTCCACTCCAGCAACGTCACAGGAAGAAGATAGCTGCGATACGGCAACTGTAACACCGCAGCGGCAGCCACACAAAGGACAGGAAGAGGAAGACAACATGGGACGTAGGGTCGGTAGCCCTGTGAAGGAAGGAGTCGAAGCTTTGCACCTCCACGCACAGCAGGAGGACAGAGGAGGAATAAGACGTCGATGTGCATGTCAGCAGCCAGACAGCATAGCAAGAGCACGATGGCTCTGCCATCGCCGTGAGAGGTTATATTTATAGGGTTTAATCCCTTTTCCTATCGGAGATCAAAGTTTCCTCCTTGTAGAATCCTAAAACTTCCCTTGATCGATCCTCTCCTTTCCTCAATCACAGTTGTTTCCTAGTTTGCTTCAAGCCTTCCTCCCATGCAGAGCCATGATCGGATGTGAGTGGTTTGCTGGGTTTTATCCCACTGACCTTATTATACTAATTCTCATATATATTTATTGTTAAAGCCCATTATGCATAGGTATACTTAAGCTTGTATCTTAGAGGTGGCCCATTATCTCATCTAATGGCCTCTTAACATGGGTATCTAGTTATCACCTAAGATTTTTCCTACATATGTCCAACTAGTAGCCCTAGCCCATTTGTTTTTCTTGTATATATATATATATATATATATATATATATAAGTAGGTGTGTTGGCTCATTTTATAAGCTTAAATCAATTTATGTAATAGAACTTCATACTCATATAGACCCCTATAATTTTACCTTATTTAATTACCGTGGGTATCTTCGGTATCAGAGTCGAGTTCAATCCTGTAGAAATCTTTATACGTATGAGTACATACTTATTCTTGAATCATTTAAAATGAAATTAGATCATAATTGTACAAATTTTCATTTCTTAATTTATTTACTTATTCTTTTATGAACATTTAGCAAATTATTCCTTTTCTTTTATCAAAATTTTATTTTTCATAATGAACATGTATAATGATTAGAGAGAGACTCCAAGTAGCTCAGTCTAGACAGAAGACTTATGCTAATACAAGAAGAAGAGATCTCGAATTCCAAGTCGGAGATCACGTATTTCTCAAAGTATCACTTGGACGTGGAATAAGGAGATTTGGTGTTAAGGGCAAGCTTAAACCAAGGTTTATCGGACCTTTTGAAGTACTAGGAAGAGTGGGCGAGGTTGCTTATCGCATCGCTTTGCCTCCTCAATTGTCCGACGTCCATAATGTATTCCACATATCCATGTTAAAGAAATATGTGCACGATCCGTCACATATCATCGATCATGGAGACCTGGTGATTCAAAAGGATCTTACATATGAACAAAAGCCCATGAACATCCTTGATAGTGAGGTTCGTACACTGAGGAATAAAATAATTCCCATGCTAAAGGTGCAATGGAGTAAAGGCTCAGAGCACGAAGCAACATGGGAGACCGAGGAGTCTATGAAGAAGTGATTTCTGGACTTATTCTAAAAAGGTATGTACTTTATACCCTCCACGTATTTATACGATTGAATTTGGGGAGCAAATTCTTTTAAGTGGGGGAGGGTGTAGTAACCCTGGTAAATTAAAGAAATAAAATCTTAAATAAGATTAAATCAAAAGATAAAAAGGCCAAAAATAAATAACGCCTCCTGTAAGGTCGTCATTTAATTAAAGACTACTCAAGTGGGCGCTAATTTATGAAATTGAGGCCTCTATATAAGGCGCTAGTTCTATCAATGACGCCCCATTGAATGGGCGCCATTTTCATACGTTAGTAGGGTAAGAAAGAGGATAATAGTAAATAACGCCTCTTTGACAGGCGCTATATTATGAATTGAAGACCACGTAGCCAGGCATCATTTATTGAAATCACGCCCCAACCTTAGGCGTCATTTCTAAATGGGACCCGTTGGTGTTCGGTTCGAACAAGGATGTGAAATGGGTAAGTATTGATTAGGAAAGGATCAAAACGTGGATATCTCAGCTTAAATAGGATTCAACATAGGAAGCTTTAGTTCTAATCAAACTCTTAGAACTCATTAGGATTCCTTCTCCTATAAATACCAACCCTTCTATCGAGCCAACCTGTTGGCTCTTATTCTTCAAACATACGATCGAATGTTGCTTGCGTTTTCTTATACCGCTGAAATAGAAGAATAGGCTAAGCTGCATCCTTTGGCCGTGGATGCGTCGTGGAGAGGCTAAAGCTTCTCTCTGCTGTTGCTTCTTCCATAGTACGTGAAGAGCCTAATAAGTTCTTCAACTTCTTCTTCTTCCTTGTTCAACTGCACTGCTTTGGTGTGTTACCGTGGGAAGCCTATGCTTCTCTATTTCTTTCAAAGGGGCTACTGCGTGCTGCTCTTCACATCGGCATCCTGCAGCTTCTCAAAAGGGGTACTGCTGTTGCAAATTGAGCTGCATCTCTTATTATCCTAGCTACCCAGTTACTATGTTGAAAATAGAGTATCATGCGTGGTTATTTCCTCCATCTTCCTCATCGTCTGTCAACCAAAAAGGTAGGTTTTCTCAAGACTTAGCAAAACCCTGTAATTCCTAGGTTAAAAACATGCATATAGGTCTGTAAGAGTTACAGATTTTGTTTCTGGATTGTGTTTTATCTGTTTACTGCATAAATGGAAATAGCGACCTAAGCAAGGGCGCTATTTGATTCAACGACACAGTCGTCAATTCCTTAGATAATTAATAAGCACACCATGTTCAAAATTTAATAACTATGAACCCTTACATGTAAACTAATGCATGATCCTGTCCATGAATTCCTGCTATTTTTCTCTATCTGTTCATGTCTTTAGTATCTTGATCAGACATACTCCAAAATCCATGTGTCTATGATTGTACCTGCCCGGTGCAAATCGGATGACAAATAAATAACGACCCCATCTAGGTCGTCAATTGAATGAACGCCCCTGTAAACGGGCGCCAATTTAGTGATAAACTGTGAATTATAGAGATATGTATATTTTCCTGGATATTGGAATTAACGACATAGACACTGCCATCATTTTGATATATGACGCCCCTGACTAGGGCGCTATTTACTAAATTGAAGACTTGGGATAAGTCGCCATTTATATAATATCTAAAAATTGAAAATATTTACAAATTTTAATATCAACAGTAATCTGATTGTAACAACTGAGTGAACAAACGTTAATTATTTAACTGACGTCCCTGACAAGGGCGCCATTTCATGAATTAAAGACATGACCTAAGGCATCAATTTTCTGTTTCCTATTTTTCATGAATTCCTATAACCCACTATGAGTTGGTTATATTTAGGCACTATATTCTTTTCCATGAATATAGTCCCCTGTTTCATGTCGTTTTATCAATTACCCATTATTTATCGGTGATAGATGAAACCTGCATGGGACATTCCGTTCCTTTAGACTGGTGACTTTATCATAGAGACCTCTAAAAGACTCCGTTAGCCATGGATTCCCTCAAGACAGCCGAGCAGGTTGTACCATTAAAACCAATGAGACTACTTGATTGCCATGTCACTCTAAAGAAACATGGTAAACCGGCCCTCATTATATGCTATTTTGTTGTCATGAGAATGCTCTTTAATTAATATAATGGGAAACCATGCCATTAATACTTCTTAAGAATGATGTGCCATAGTTGTGGACCTTAATTCTATCTAGCTTATCATGTCCAAGAACGAGCGACCATCTCTATATGATCGCTTATTCTTATTGTCATGGCACCCAAGTTAGGGAGCCGATTCCACCTAGTTTTAATATGAATCGTGGTTATACCATTATTGCCGTCCCTACGTGTTCAATCCTTGTGATTCTATTCCACAAGATCAACCTTAAATTCCTACAAGCGTATTCCTTTGAAAATCTATATTGGCTATACTATAGTGGATGTCGAAAATACACGATCAATGCTTGCGCATATAGGGCCCGATCTGGTCCTGGGAGGAGGACCCGAAAGTACTAGTGCCCATGGGAGTTGTAATGATCATGGTATGGCATTGTACCGAAGTGCATGACTAGCTTGATAGATATTCCACAAATCTCGTACTTGACTTGACTTGACATGACATGACTTGCGTGACCCGGAAAGGGTATTTATTGTACTTGCTTGAAACATGATAGCCAATTCTTGACATGACATGATCACTTGACATGATAGATACACGTGCTTGATTATATTGCTATCTTAACATGAGTTCTTGAAAGACTTGCTAGTTCACTCACTATCACTTGATATACATTCTCTATTCTCTTGTTATATATTCTCTATTGTCGTTTTACGTAAACATGCACAGCTAAATTGCATTCATCTAACTTGTAATTTACTTAAAGCAAGCTAGCTCTTGAGATATAATCCCTACGGTGCGTTCGCTCACATAGTGTTTTCCCCATATTTTTTAGGTAAGTTCGAGGATGAAACTCTTTCGGATGGGGAAAGTCAAGAGTGAACAGAATAGAGCTATACCATCTATCCAAGCATTATCCAGTCTTGTCTTTTCTAGTAATTCATTGTATTTTTTATTTTATTTGAGTCTCAGCACTTTCATTAAGAGGATTGTAATAGAAGTACTTTGAAGGTTTTGATGAAATAAAGTATTGGGTTATCTTTACTCTTGAGCGCTCTGTCTTTGTATCGAATACACTAACGCACTGATTGACATGATCGATATAAACTCGTCACGCGTCTCTGGGTTGCTTCCGCGCTCGGGGGGTGATAGTTTTTGTGGTATCAATTCTATAATTTATGCATTCATGTTCTCATAGTTTTCTTCCGGATATGACCCATACCGCGGGTCTTCTGGCACTCTCATCTCACGTCCGTAGATGGAGTCCATGCTTCATGATTGGTTCACATTATATACCTCAACTCTCGGTGACATACGAGCCCTCCGTTGGACATTCTGTTCCTTCAGACTGGCAAGTTAGTCATTGGGACCTCCGTAAGTCTCCTCGCAGCCTTGGATTCCCTCAAGGCCGACTGAGCTAGTTGTACCTAATCACCTAGACTTCCAGAATGTCATGGTTTTCATATGGTTTATTGATATATCATCCTTATTACAAGTTCTATCCTTGAACTCTATGTTCCATGAAATATATCTTAATGTCTTACATGCTTGCTTGAAATTCTTGGCCATTAATATGGAATTAGTCTAGACAAAATGTCAGGGGCTATGGGTCCCACTAAAAATGACATTTTAAATGCTACAGGTCCTGATCTGACCCTATTGGGCGAGGCAAAGTCCAAACGTTATCGGTATACGATGATCGGGTGCTGGCATTCACCACCTATAGTCGTCTATAACTTATTTCCATGAGGGGTGGTCATATCATCATGATTTTCCCCTTAGTGCATTGGCCAATCCTATGTAGTGCTAGATGTGCAAACGCTCTCGTGATAGTGATGATCGGGAGTAATTGCCATCATAGTACACAATCCTATGTAGTGCTAGATGTGCAAACACTCTCGTGATAGTGATGATCGGGAGTAATTGCCATCATAGTACACAATCCTATATAGTGCTAGGTGTGCAAACTCTCTCGTGATACTGATGATCGGGAGTAATTGCCATCATAGTACACCTTTCTACAACTATTTGTTCGTCATGAAAAGATCTTTAATTGCCTTATTGGAGGGGTTATCATATCATCGTGATATTCCCTTAGTGTCTTGGCAAATGCTATAGAATGCTTGTAGAAGTAATTGTTCTACTTCTATATCGATCATCATAAATGTTCTTGAATTACCCCCAATGATAGTACACATTATCTTGTCACGGAGATCTTTCATAATAATGGATACATTGAAGCTCTCGTGATAGTGTTTGTCATAGAGAGATGAATGTTATATTTCCTCGTGAATGCTCTTGACCTAGATTGAGAAAGTACTTGTTAAGATCTTGCTATACTCTCTTGATTGTCTTTGTCCTTACTCTTCATGAATGTATCTAGCATCTTTCTTACTCGCTTTTATGGTTTTAATTTATCATTGCTTTATCACTCATGTCATTATAGTTCCCGTTTTGTCTTATATCTTGCATGACCTGAATGAGCATGTTAAATGATAATTTACTTAAATCTAGCTTGGAGCATGAGATATTAAGTCCTATTGAGCATTTGCTCACCCTACAATTTCTAATATTTTTCAGGTAATGACCTTAGTGATGGCGAGACCGAACATGATAGGCAAGGGCAAGAGTGAAGAGAACTCTGACATCTAGATGAACCATCTAGTCTGGTTATCTTGCGTCTTATGTCTCATTGTAAATTTTTCCCTTTATTGAGTCTTTTCTTTTATTGGGTCCAAATTGTAATAAACTTGTATTTCAAATGAAATTTGTTATTTTGTCCAAATTGTGTTTTGTGGAATGGCTATGCTCTGATCGACTCGACTGTTTAACTGCCACGTTCCGAGAAAATGACACGTTCCACTGCTATCGGTTCGGGGCGTGACAGAAGGTTGTATCAGAGCCTAGGCTTTCAAAATCCCTAGGTCATTAAGTTCAAGTCCTAGATCGGATCATCCTTGTCAGATATCCTATAGGAACCCCGTGAGATTTGGGGTAGAGGCATGGGTGAAATAATAAAATATGTTACATCCGCATTAGATAATATCAAGATAAGAGTAATCATTAATTCAAAATCTTGTTCTTGTAGGCTAAGATGGGAGAAGAAACACTGCAAGGTAACCCTGTAAACTTATCACATCTATAATTACGTGAATCAAACATGATGATCATAATGCTTAGCATATCATGGGAAAACATGTTTTGGATACTGTGACTTGTACCACACTAATTTTGGAAATAAAGTTATGTAAATTTGGGGACCAAATTCTTTTAAGTGGGGGAGGGTGTAGCACCCCGGAAATTTGAAAATAGATAAATAAAAAAATCATTATAGATATTCATCATGAAAAATAAAATTTTGATAAAAGAAAAGGAATAATTAGCTAAATGTTCATAAAAGAATAAGTAAATAAATTAAGAAATGAAAATTTGTACAATTATTATCTAATTGAGTTTTAAATGATTCAAGAATAAGTATGTACTCATACGTATAAAGATTTCTATAGGATTGAACCCGACTCTGATACCCAAGATACCCACGGGAATTAAATAAGGTAAAATTATAGGGGTCTATATGAGTATGAAGTTCTATTACATAAATTGATTTAAGCTTATACAATGAGACAACACACCTACTTATATATATATATATATATATACAAGAAAAACAAATGGGCTAGGGCTACTAGTTGGACATATGTAGGAAAAATCTTAGGTGATAACTGGATACCAACGTTAAGAGGCCATTAGATGAGATAATGGGCCACCTCTAAGATACAAGCTTAAGTATACCTATGCATAACGGGATTTAAGAATAGATATATATGAGAATTAGTATAATAAGCTCAGTGGGATAAAACCCAACAAATCACTCACATCCGATCATGGCTCTGCATGGGAGGAAGGTTTGAAGCAAACTAGGAAACAGCTGTGATTGAGGAAAGGAGAGGATCGATCAAGGGAAGTTTTAGGATTCTATAAGGAGGAAACTTTGATCTCCGATAGAAAAAGGGATTAAACCCTATAAATATAACCTCTCGTGGCGATGGCAGAGCCATCGTGCTCTTACTATGCTGCCAGGCTACTGACATGCACATCGACGTCTTCTTCCTCGTCTATCCTCCTGTTGTGTGTGGAGGTGCAAAGCTTCGACTCCTTCCTTCACGGGGCTGCCGACCCTACGTCCCATGTCGTCTTCCTCTTCCTGTCCTTTGTGTGGCTGCTACTGACGTCTTACAGTTGCCATACCACAGCTATCTTCTTCCTGTGACGTTGTTGGAGTGGAAAGAAGCAAGGCTTCTTTTGTTTCTCTGCTACTTCTACTTCTTCTTCTTCTTCTGTCTGTTAGAGCATCAACACCGAGGTACGCAATCTCCCAAGCCAAATGAACGTGATAAAACTTCTACAGAAACTTCATTATGTTCATAAAATCATATTCCCACACGTCCTGCATGTTTAAGTATTGTGTTTTTATCGTTATGCATGTTTTCTCTTAATTAAATATTAAATACACTATGGTTAAAATTTTTATATCCATGTCACCTCTCATCTAAAAATTGTAAAGTGTATACGATTAGAATCCCCATGTTTTACCTTAAATTTTCATGTCTTGATATAGATATTAACTAGTAACATTAACTAGTTAATTAATTTAGTATATTTAGAATAGTTGCAAGACGAATCACGATTTACACTGTAGCGGTTAGTTATAGAGTTTTACTTCGTTTAGACTTTTCTAGGTCGTCGGAGTGTCCTTTGGCCATGAAATTTTATGGGAGCGTTATTAGGGTGGAGACTGAGGTAGTGGGGGTGGTAGCACCAATTTCCGTGCCTCCTATCTCAAGATCTCCCATCTCTCAATGAATTTTTATTTTGAACATCATGTTAGATAGCATTTTTCGAGCCCTTCATTTTGGTATATAATTTGCGCAATTCTGACATGTGTACATGGAGAACGAAAGATTTTAAGAGTGGATACTATTCATGAATTAAATGACGACCTATTAAGTGTCGTTGAATTCTTTCAACGACGGCACGCAAAGGCGTCAAATCTTTTTCAAATCTTTTATTATATATATATATATATATATATATAACTTGTAACTATATCTTTGAAAATTCATATCTACCAAACTATGTAACATAAAATTATAAAAAATATAATTTTGGAATCCTCATATTTTCTCCTAATTATCATATATTCTATTTCTCTAAATTATTTTATATAAATAAATGTGTCTTTGAATGTATATTTTAAAAATATTCAATTAAATAGATATTGACATGAATTCTTGTGAGATAAATTAAGTTAAAAATCATGGAATTGACGTCCCTCCAAGTGGACGCTAATTAATAAATGACGCCACCCACAGGCATCAATTAATATAAGTTTATTTAATTATAGTTAATTATAGAATTGGATGGACGTGAATTCTATAATTTACGCATTCATGTTCTCATAGTTTTCTTCCGGTTATGACCCATATCACGGGTCTTCTGGCACTCTCATCTCACGTCCGTAGATGGAGTCCATATTTCATGATCGGTTCACGTTATATACCTCAACTCTCGGTGACATACGAGCCCTCCGTTGGACATTCCGTTCCTTCAGACTAGCAAGTTAGTCATTGGGACCTCCGTAAGTCTCCTCGCAGCGTTGGATTCCGTCAAGACCGAAAGAGCTGGTTGTACCAAATCACCTAGATTTCCAAAATGTCATGGTTTTCATATGGTTTATTGATATATCATCTTTATTACAAGTTCTATCCTTGAACTCTATGTTCCATGAAATCTATCTTAATGTCTTACATGCTTGATCCTTGAAATTCTTGGCCATTAATATCGAATTAGTCTAGACAAAATGTCAGGGGCTATGGGTCCCACTAAAAATGACATTTTAAATGCTACGGGTCTTGATCTGACCCTATTGGGCGAGGCAAAATCCAAACGTTACCGGTATATGATGATCGGGTGTTGGCATTCACCAGCTATAGTCGTCTATAACTTATTTCCATGAGGGGTGGTCATATCGTCGTAATTTTCTCCTTAGTGCATTGGCCAATCCTATGTAGTGCTAGCTGTGCAAACGCTCTCGTGATAGTGATGATCGGGAGTAATTGCCATCATAGTACATAATCCTATGTAGGCTAGATGTGCAAACGCTCTCGTGATAGTGATGATCGGGAGTAATTTCCATCATAGTACACAATCCTATATAGTGCTAGGTGTGCAAACGCACTCGTGATAGTGATGGTCGGGAGTAATTGCCATCATAGTACACCTTTCTACAACTATTTGTTCGTCATGAAAAGATCTTGAATTGCCTTATTGGAAGGGTTATCATATCATCGTGATATTCCCTTAGTGTCTTGGCAAATGCTATAGTATGCTTGTAGAAGTAATTGTTCTACTTCTATATCGATCATCATAAATGTTCTTGAATTACCCCCAATGATAGTACACATTATCTTGTCACGAAGATCCTTCATAATAATGGATACATTGAAGCTCTCGTGATAGTGTTCATCATAGAGAGATGAATGTTATATTTCCTCATGAATGCTCTTGACCTAGCTTGAGAAAGTACTTGTTAAGATCTTGCTATACTCTCTTGATTGTCATTGTCCTTACTCTTCATGAATGTATCTAGCATCTTGCTTACTCGCTTTTATGGTTTTAATTTATCATCGCATTATCACTCGTGTCATTATAGTTCCCGTTTTGTCTTATATCTTGCATGACCTGCTAGAGCATGTTAAATGGTAATTTACTTAAACCTAGCTTGGAACACGAGATATTAAGTCCTACTGAAAGTTCGCTCACCCTGCGTTTTCTAATATTTTTCAGGTAATGACCTTAGTGATGGCGAGACCAAACATGATGGGCAAGGGCAAGAGTGAAGAGAACTCTGACATCTAGATGAACCATCTAGTCTGGTTATCTTGCATCTTATGTCTCATTGTAAATTTTTCCCTTTATTGAGTCTTTTCTTTTATTGGGTCCAAATTGTAATAAACTTATATTTGAAATGTAATTTCTTATTTTTTCCAAATTTTGTTTTATGGAATGGTTATGCTCTGATCGACTCGACTGTTTAACAGTCACGTTCCAAGCAAATGACACGTTCCGCTGCTATCGGTTCGGGGCGTGACATAAGTCTACTTGTGTTTACCCGCCAGCAGAAGAAGCTAAGGACGACAAATGCACACATAAGGCTGACAAATAAACTGCTATTGGTGACATATACCCTCTTAAGGGTGAACAATAGGTGTCAACAGAGACATTAGCTTAAGTGCTTAAGTGTTCGACGTATGTTCTACATAAACTCTTATTAACATATTGTTCATTATGTTTTAAAATTGGGTAGCGCCAAATTGTTTATTTTAATTTTGTCATCGGTTTTAATCAGGGGATATATTCACCACCCCTCTATATCCTATCCTTCCACACATCACTTAGATAAATGAGTAGTGAATATGCACTTTGTTTTACTCACGATATTTTATGTCTCCGCACCAGGTACACAGAGTGCACCGCCCATGCCAACAACTACGGGTATGTTTATTTAAATTCTTAGATAAACGAGTAGTGAATATGCACTTTATTTTGCTCATGATATTTTTTGTTTACATGTTTGAGTGCCTCTACATCAGGCCTACTGAGTACACCACTTCCATCACATTCTACTGCTATGTTAAATTCTTAGTTAAATGATAAGAATTGTATATCTTTAATTGTTGAAATTTTTATTTAATAATGAGCTGAATTTTAATTAACTACTTCTATTTTACTTGTAACAGGTACGTCGGGAACACCACCTGCGATAGTTGGCTCGTCCGCCCACCCAGGCACACAACAGGCAGACGATGCTGTTAGTCATCACGAGGGAGAGTAGGTGGTGTTGCAAGAGGGACACAAGCCATGTTAGATCTCTGGGTAAATATTTAAACTCATGAATTATGTTCGTTATCTATCCATCAACTATATATATAATTGTTGGCTATCATTTTAACATTTGTAATTCCTGGGATAAAGTAGAGCATAATGAGGCTTCTCATTTTATTACCAACATTATTAAGCGACATGTGACCATCCCATATAAGTCATTTCGAAAGTTTCCTCAGGATATCCGCGATCGATTGTATGACGAGTTCCTGGTATACGATTTAATCTTTTAAATTACATATTTTCAAACTCCACAATTTAATCCACTAACTTATAAATTTCAAATTCTTGACAACAAGGATATCAGTTAGTGAGGCGAGCTGACACTGGACAAGCTCGACGTGTATGGGAGGCCACAGCAACTGTAAATTATAAGCATCATTTACGTGGCTGTCGGGAACGTTCCAAGGCTCTAGCCGAGGGGAGCGAGGACCGTGGCCTTTAGAAGGCACAGGGCCCCACATGGATGAGGAGGGAGCACTGGGAGGTCCTCTGTGATAGATGAGATAAGCCTAATTGGATGGCCAAATCCGCAAAAGCCAAAGCCGCACGTGCGTTACATCCAGACGTGCATCTCCATACTTCTGGATCTGTTTCCTTCGCGACCCACAAGGAGAGATTGGTAAGTAATCATCTTAATTTTATTATAATTTATTTCTTATATGTCCCTATTTATTTTCTATAACATGTATAATAGGAAAAGAAGAGGGGTGGCACGGTCTCGTATCGTGATTTATTTGCTACAGTTCACCAAAAGAAGGGGATGAATCAGTATGTGAGCGAGAGAGCTCGCACGGTAGTGGTAAGATTATATACATACACATTTCTTTTCTATTTCTATTTTAAATATGATTGATTAATATGACATTTATAATATTTTTTATTCAATTTGCAGGAGTCATATGACATGCACATGACTGAAAAGTATGGGGACGAGGAGACGTAGTGGCCGCAACTAGATCCTGAGGCATGGGTAGCAGCAGCCGGCCCACCAAAGAAAGGACTAGTATACGGTTTTGGGAAGAGCTTGGACACCAGCCCGATTCTAGCATCTTCTCCGGGCTCAGCTTCATCCTACCCCGGTAGCAGTTCCTTCTCTACTCCCTCCATCGGCACTTCTACGAGCCAGATTACAGCTATCGTCGAACATGCGGTAGACCTAGTCGAGGAACACAAGGAGGCACGCTTTACTCGGGTGGTTGCTACCCTCTTGGCCTAGGCGGGGATTTTGTCTCAGGGAGCACTGTAACGCCCTAGATTCTTATTGAATCTTCTGGATCCTTATTGGAGTACTTTCGGATTGCTTTTGTAGGTCCTGAGTTGTGTTTTATGATCCGCGTGAGTTTTTCTCTTGTACTAGTTACGGAATCCTATGCTGAGTTTATTATTCACTTCATCGACTCACGGACGATACAGTTGCGTTGCATTCTTTCCCAGGATCGTTTTGACTATTTTTTCGTATTTTTATGAATTAGTCCATTTTTGGGCCAAAAATTGGAATTTACGAAAATTAGGAAAATTCCTAATTTATTTTTCTTTTTATTCTTTTCTCTCCTTCCTCTCTCCTCATTCGCGTGCGCATCCCTGTCTCTCCCGTTCTCTCCCTTCTTGCCCTCTCTGCTCCGGCTGCAGACGGAGGAGGCCCATGGGTGAGGTGGCGATGGCGTGCAGCTGATGTGGCGCGTGATGGTGGGAGGAATGGAGCGTGGTTGGCGCGATCCCGATCGGTGGATTCAAAGCCGGCGTGGTTTGATCGTCGTGGCTATTTCGGTGTGGTTTAGTCGCTTCGGCGCTCGGAATTGTCGGTGGAGGTAGGGAGACTGATCATCTACTTCTCCTCTGCATTCCCTTGCAATTTTATGCCGAACGGTGTGCATACGAGTGGGTTTCGTTCAGTTTTGAGAAAAGTATGCTCGGGGGGTGTGCATCGGGTTTGCTGAAAAATGGTGATGGTTTTCGACCAGATTAGTTTCATTGTGACCCCCAGCATGTTAGCGTTCCAGATCCGCTATTTTTATCGCGATTGGGCGTCATTTGAGGGCGGTACAAATCCGGGAACCTCGGTGGCCCAATTAGGGTGGATTCGTTGGAATCGCCCGTTTCTTGTGATTGAGCTGTTCCATGTGCCGCTTCCAGCCTGTGGAAGGTTAATTTCATCGATTAGATTGTTTCCCCTGTGTTTAGACGAGAATGGGGTGTGGAACGGCCGAATCTGACCATTCCCATGGTTTTCTCGCCTTATCGTGCTAGCGGCCATTTCAGAGACCATCTCTTGTCTATGGCGGCCCATCGATAGACCGCCACACGCCGTTGTATGTCGATTAGTTCAGGTCAGTTTAGGCTGGCGGCCTAAACTTAGACCACCTCTTGGTTCTGGCGGCCCTATAGTGGTGCGCCAACCTCTGTCGTTTCTCAAATTTATCGTAAGTCGGTTCGAGTCTTAATGGTTGTACTATCCACCACTATTTTCTCTAGCAGCCCTTTCTTATACCCCTATGGGTCGTTGACATTAGTCAACAGGTTAAGACAGTTTGGGCTGACGGCCCAAGCTTTGACCGCCAACGTGCTGTAGCGCTCCTTCCTTAGACCGCTACGGTGTGTTTGAACAGGTCAAGATTCTAAGTCGGTTGGCCTTGGTGGCCCAACATTCGAGCGTTTCTTCTTTATAGCGCGCCTTTCTTAGGCCGCTATAGTCTGTTTTTCTTAGGTCAATGTTTTAGGGCGGTTAGTGTGGCGGTTCACTCTTAGACCGCCTTAGTCCTTGTAGCGCGTCTATATTAGACCGCTTTTGGTGGTTTGATCGAATAGGTCGGTTCCGGGTTGATTGGGTTTAGCGGCCTAATCCTTGACCGCTACAGTCCCCTAGCAGCCCATTCTATGACCGCAAGCATATGTTCCTCCGCTTATCTTCTGCGTGTCGTTTTTCGATGTGTTGGTTTCCAAGTGCCTCGGCTTGACCTCGTGATTTGCCCATTGTCCCGTGGACGTCTTTTGATGTCCTATGAGGGCAATAACCATATTATGAGATAGCCAAGCATACTGTCACGTCCCGATGCGGAATATTGAGGCGCGACGAGTCGAAACACTCAAGTCATTCAGAGCACGAAGATTGGGGTTCAAACGACAAGAATAGATAAGAAGAAATGTATACTCTTATTTCATCAAAATAAAGTTTTACAACATTCTTAAGCCTTACGAGACAAGGCAAGATACAACTTCAAATAAAAGCATAATTATAGTAAGAACAACCGTTCATAAACCTAGGTAACTAAGGTAATCTTGATTCCTCGATCACTCTAGCTCATTCCCATGAGTTTGGGGTTCATCATTGGAATTACCTGAAATGTTAGCCGGAAAATGTAGGGTGAGCGAAATGCTCAGTAGGACTTATATCTCTATACCAGGCAACTTAAAGTAATTAGCAGTTTGGATAAAGGTATGTGCTATGCCGAGAAACGTAATAAAATATGGAACAAGCATAGGAGAGAGAGTAAAGTAATGCAGTAATTGGAATCACAAGTAGACAAGATATCAAGAGTAAAGTTCAAGTAGAGAATGATCATGTAGCAAGTAATATTATGGAATTGGCCATTTTACGCAAGTATGTACAAGTCAATTACTTCATGTATTCAAGCAAGTCAGGAAATTCACAAACTGTGGAATGTCATAAATTAATCTAGCAAGTCAAGCACTTCGGTGCAATGCCACACCAGGTCATTCAACTCCCATGGGCACAAGTACTTTCGGGTGCTCCCCCAGGACCAGACCGGGCCCCATTAACGCCAGGCATTGGGTTATGGATCATAGATCCCAAGTATATTTTTGACATCCACATTATATGTATGGCCAAAGAATTTGAAGGTAGAGCTTATGAAATAAAGTATAGATCTAGCAAAATTATCATTCGAGGGACTAGTAGTACAAGATTTCAAGTAGATATAAGAGAAGTTTAAGGATGATTTTAAGACATAATGTTTAACGACATTAAGATAATAAGAAGGCATCATGTTTAATGTCATTAAGTTGATAAAAGAATTGGATTGATGGACACGGCTTGAATGGTTCTCTCGAAAAATCTTGTTAAATAGGCTTAGATAAACTTTTTCACAGTCGGGTGCTTACTTAGAAAACCGGGGAATTATAGCCAGGTAAGAGGTGGGACAGTGGGAGGCTCCCCTCGCATTCGCGAGGTCCTAATTAATAAATCACTTATCCACTTAAAACGTTTGCCCGTGGACCTCTTTCCTTAGACACCATTTTCCCTTGGAAATATAGTTATTTACACGACTTGTTGAAAATACGGTAACATGATATCATGAAAATCGTCGAAACTCACGATTAGGCAACTAAGTCCATGTAATTTTAACAGATAATATCTACTCCATTTAGCATGCCATAGATATAATATAGTCATGGAGATCAAGGATATCATGATGGTAACAAGAACTAGGATGGAAATATAAGCTCATGGAATAGAATTATTATCTTTCATAACCTTAACTTAATCGTGTGTGAATTTAAATGATATGCAACTTAACATGACATATCTAAAATGTTAGATGATATATAACCTGAAAATATCACAATCGGGGTAGAGATTGCGCATCCGGAACACGGTCTTAGAAAGACACCGTGATCCGAGACGGATCTTCAAGCGGTTGAAAATCTTAGTTTAAATATTATGTCTAATTGTATGGATAGCATGATCAATACTCAATAAAGTTTGGGAAAAATGGTATAGAATCAGAGTAACCATACATCTACATCTAATACATGCATTAATTTGAGTTTAGCCTGAGAGAACACCTATGTTTTTGAAGATCAAGAATAAGAATTTTAAGAACGAATAATACTTTCGACACTCCTCTAACTTCGAGCTTTCTCCCTCTCTCCAACCAGCAATTCCTCCCAAGAGAGTTGTGATTTGAGTATGGAAGAGCATAGCCCTATTTATAGGCCAAAATCTCCCACTTACTTTCACTATTCCACCAACCTCATTCCATCATACCAACCTTGTTCCACTATTACACCAACCCCATTACACCAACTTTGTTCCACTATTACACCAAACCCATTACACCAACTTTATTCCACTATGTGGATGACATAATCTATGACCTCATTTATTCAATGATGTAAGAATGACCTCATCCATTAATTAGAATTAGATTAAAGCTAATAAAAATCGGATGCCGACGTCTTCGTCTTTTCAAAATCGTATCGCGAATCTCGCCGTTTGTGTTAACACGTGGAATAGGGCTCTTGTTTGCATAACAGAAAAATATTCATAATTTATTTTATTTTTATTTTTCATTATTTCTTTTTATATATATATAAATGCATATAAAAATTTTCGAGTTGCTACATCCTCCCCCACTTAAAAGAATTTGGTCCTCCAAATTCAAATCATGTAATAGTAATTTAAAATTTTAAATGGAGGGTTCAAAATTCTAACCTGAGATCAAATCTGGGTACTTCTTCTTTATTGACTCTTCTAAGTCCCAAGTAGCCTCCTCGAATCCACGCTTACTCCATTGGACTTTTACCATCGGTATAGCCCTATTCCTTAGCTGGTGAAATTTCTGATCTAAGATCTTGATCGGTCTTTCTTCATAAGATAAATCCTTCTGGAGCTTCAGGTCATTGAATTGAATCACATGCGAAGGATCATACACATATTTCTTTAGCATGGATACATGAAATACATTATGGACACCGGCCAATTGTGGAGGCAAAGCCAGCTTGTATGCCACTTCACCAATTCGTTCTAGAATCTCAAAAGGGCCAATAAATCTTGGACTCAGTTTTCCATTGATACCAAACCTCTTAATTCCTCGCGTGGGTGAAATTTTCAAGAAGACATGCTCCCCTACTTGAAATTCAAGGTCTCTTCTTCGATTATCGGCATAACTCTTTTGCCTTGATTGAGTAATTTTCAGCCTTTCACGGGTCAACTGAATATTGTGAGTTGTATCTTGAATAATATCGGGACCCATCAATCCCTTATCTTCAACCTCACTCCAGCATAGGGGTGATCTACAACTCCTACCATACAATGCTTCACAAGGTGCCATCTGAATGCTAGACTGATAACTGTTGTTATATGCAAATTCAATCAATGGTAAGTGTTCATGCCAACTTCCCCCAAAATCTATCATACAAGCTCTTAACATATCTTCGATAATCTGATTTGTCCTCTCGGTTTGTCCATCTGTCTGAGGGTGGAAAACCGTACTAAAATTAAGTCTAGTACCCAAGGATGATTGCAAACCTTTCCAGAAGTGAGAGGTGAATCTCGGATCTCTATCCGAAATTATGGAAGTTGGAATACCGTGCAGCCTTACAACCTCCTTGATATACAGGGCAGCTAGAACATCCACGATCCATTTGGTTTTGATGGACAAGAAGTGAGCAGACTTAGTTAGTCGGTCCACAATCACACATATAGCATCAAATCCACTTCGGGTCTTTGGCAACCCAACTATAAAATTCATGCCAATACTATCTCATTTCCATTCCGGTATTTCTAGAGGTTTTAGCTTACCAGCCAGTTTGAGATGTTCGACTTTAACTTGTTGGCAGACCAAACAACGGCTCACGAACTCGGCTACCTCTCTTTTCATGTTAGGCCACCAAAAGCTTCTTTTGAGATCTTGGTACATTTTTGTAGCACTAGGATGAATAGTGTACCTCGATCGATGTGCCTCCTTCAAGATTTTATTCTTGATGGTAGAACAATCGGGCACACAAGTTCTTCCTCGGAAGAGCAGCCTTCCATCATCTGCCAAAAGGAAATCTGGTCGTTGATCTAATTTCTCTTTAATTTCAACAACCAATGGATCATCATTTTGTAACTCTTTAATTTCTAAGAGTAACTTAGATTGGAGACTAATATTTGTAATGAATACTCCTTCTTCCTTCTCCTCTATATTGAGGTCTAAGTTTACGATTTGTTCTAACAATTGCCACTCTTTAATCATTAGTCTTGATAATAATGCCATCGGCTTCCGGCTAAGAGCATCAGCTACGGCATTACCTTTTTCGGGGTGATATTATATAGAGAAATCAAAATCCTTCAAGTATTCCAGCCACCGTCTTTATCTCATATTAAGTTCCTTTTGAGAGAATAAGTACTTGAGACTCTTATGGTCGGAATATACAATAAATGCCTCACCATAGAGATAATGCCGCCAAATCTTCAAGACAAAGACTACAGCTGCAAGCTCTAAATCATGCACGGGATAATTCTCCGCGTGCTTTTTCAATTGTCTTGAGGAATAGGCGATCACCTTGCCATGTTGCATTAATATACAGCCTAGGCCAATTCCGGATGCATCAGCATAAACTTCGAATCCCCCTCCTTCAGTAGGTAATGTGAGTATAGGGGCAGTAGTCAAACAATCTTTCAAAGTTTGGAAACTTTTCTCACATTCCTCGGACCATATATAAGGAATCTCCTTCCTCGTCAATCTTGTCAAAGATACGGCGATCTTGGAGAAATCCTTAATAAATCTCATATAATATCCTACCTGTAAGACCCCAAATTCTTTAGAAATTTATTTAGTAAGTTATTTGTAATTATTCGGAATTTATTTAAAGTTATTCGAATTAATGAGAATTATCCAAATTAATTAGATTAATTAATTAATTAATAGAATAAGTCATTTTTCAACTATTTTCTAAAAATCCCCAAAAATCACATCTTGTAGAATTAATTTTTTTTAGCAACTTTGTCTTCTACATTTAAGCCTAAGAAAATCATTTATTATGCCGCATTAGTGAACTTAGTCTTCCGAACTTAACATTTAACTATTTACGGAATAGTATAAGTAATAATCCAACTACCTTAGAAAAATCTGTAAAAATAGTAAATAGATTTAGGTCGATGTAGATAACAACTTTTCCTTCTGGCATTAAGCCATTGTAAATCCGTGGTAAGATCTATTTAGAGTTTAAACCCAAAAGTGCACACTTTTGACCCATACCTAACCCTTAGATTAAAACACGAAATTTGACCTCAATTCTCAACCAAATGATCTGAAATCAGTGGCAAATGGAAGGCCACAATGTAAGGAACATTTACCCTCAATCAATTTGAGGTAAACTTAGCCCCAAAATGTGTTGCCGACATAGTTTGGTCAAGTCAAGGATTTCGGCGCCGTTTCTAAACACATAGCTTGCAGCAGCGAATACTCCCAACTCAGAAGGCTCCAGAAGCTCTATGAGGTATCAAAATGAAGCCCTACGAGTCTTCTTTCATTTGGCTAATGTGGGGTTCGCTGAAGTTTCAGATCTGGAGAGATCTAGTTCGAATTGTGGAGGTGGGTCAGCAGGCCGTTGGCTTCCCTTCATCCTTCTTTGATCCATCGATTGAGGTAGGAATTCTCAACCAAATCTTGATCATGAGTATAGCAAATTGTTCCTCTCATCGAGCTCTATCCATTGGTGGCAAAAGCCCCAATTTTCATTAGGTATCCGTGGAGAAATCGAGCTTTTTGTGAGGTGCTGTCCAAGTGTTCTTCATCCTAGGGTTTGAGTTTTCTCTCTCCGATTTGAGGTAGGATCTAACAACCAAACTCTAATTAACTTACATGAAGTAATCAGCATGTTATTATCTTTCATTTAACGTAGAAAGCCCCAAATTCCATTGAGCATGCATTTTTGTAGAAGCGTGTCTAGAACATGATTCATATAGTGTTCCTTAAGTCAGAGCTTGATTACGGACTTATTTTGAGTCATGTAACTTGATCTTCATGTAGCATATCATATATGTTTGGATTCATGATCGAGTTAGCTTTTGTTGGACACCAAAATCTCCAAATTTGGTTTTGTATATCGAGAGAATTCGACGATTTAGTGGAAGTATGTCCTGAACTAGGTCTCCTTGTGTTCTTCATAGAATAAGTTGTGATTCTTATGAATTCTGATGAAATTCGTATTTCCAAACTGTAGTTTTATGACCCTAATATGTCTAGCAAGATTCCTATGGCATGTGGTTTTGATTTCAACTCAATTGGACCTCAATTGGGTGAGATTTCACGTTTTCCGGAAGTGCAGCCGTTGCTGTTCTTGCAGGGGTCGACCCCAGGGGTCGACCCATCACCTGGCAGCCCAGGCCAGCCCGAGGGTCGACCCCAAGGGTCGACCCATGCGGCCCAGCCTGAGGGTCGACCCCAGGGGTCGACCCATCCTGCTCCCAGACCCTAGTTTTTCAGGGGTCGACCCCAAGTGTCGACCCGTACACCAGAAACCCAATTTTCTTCATTTTTCGAACCGAAGATGGATCCGAATCAGTGGGGAATCAACCCATTTAACTTAGACCCATTGAAATTATATTTTTGAAGAACTTTTGACCTATTCATGTACCCCCCTTGATTTCAATTTGCATTGGTCCTTTCTCGCAAACATAGTACAAAACACGATGTTTACTATCTCCATTACAACACTTACATTGGTTAAATAGAAACTCACTTAATTAATGATTAATGGTGTAATTAAAGCCCCTGATAATGCATTCTATTTCACCGCTGTGAGAGCTTGTTCTTTACTTTGACAACTTGTTCTAGCTTGTTGGCTCTTTGGCTAATACAAATGATAATGGTTAATCATGATATCTTAACTTGGTGATTAGGATTAATATGTTGATTAGCTTGTTTGATTGCTGCTGTTTTACAGTAGCGCAGCACGATTAACTCTTGTTGTGACTTGGTTTCGATCTCCTTGATGATTATACTTACCTTGAAATTCTGGAAATGAATCTCTTTCCTACGTGAAGTTGTTATTGCTACTTAGTTTAAACCTTGGAATTCTGGCCATAAACTGTGGAAGTCTAGATTCGTGGGATCTTTGATCCAAAGAAATCAATGCCTGGCAAACAATTAAGGGCTCGGTCTAGTCCTGGGAAGAGCGCCCGAACACTACGTGTACCCCCGGGGAGGTGAATGACTAGGTGTGGCATTTGGCACCAGTACTTGACATGTGTTAAATCTAGGACTGTCCACTACTCTCTCCACTACTCTCTACATTACTTTCTACTACTTTTCACTTTCCACTCTTCACTGTTCTATACTCTACTTGTGGTTACTTTACTTGCTTATTACTTGGACGTGGAAATGAAATTACATACGTGCTTGACATGACTTGAATTGTCTTGATATGGCCAACTACTTTTTATCGTTATCTCCTGTAGTAAATTCTTGTCTTACCATTCTATTCATTATATTTCTTGACCTCGCTAGATCTTTGAATTTTGTTTTCGTGATATCATCGTTATCTTTTTATTGTTTTATCATTTGTAGCATGACATTTTAAAATGTAATTAAACTGTTAATCACTTATACCTGTCTGTTATTTCCTACTGAGCGTCAGGTCATAGTTGTGTTTTCCCCCCTTTCCAGGCTTTTCAGGTGACGCGCTTACCGATGGGGAAGGGCAAGAGTGATGTCTTGAGTGTATCAGTTCTAGTGTGTTAGTATTGTGTTATCTTTCTTTAGTTGTGTTTTGGAGAGCTTTTAGTCTCAGTCATGTTATTGAGTTTTAGTGGTTGATTATTCCAGATGTATTAAGTTGAACTTGAGGTTATTGTATCAGTTGTGGTTTGTTAATGATCATTTAGTATTTCCATCTTGTAGCACTTGTGTATTATTTTAGATTAGTTCTCTCTCTTGCCAGCGTGTCCCTAACTGTACGTCCCGATATTTCCGCCTTGTTCGGGGCGTGACAGTTTAGTTGGTATCAGAGCCTAGGTTTCACATTCCTAGGTTTCACATTCCTAGGTTTCCTAAGTTTTAGGTTTTCTTGCATTGCATCCCAATAACTGGTATATCAAAAGGTGTTGTCCGAACGTTAGGCTATGCCTAACGGAAAGGTCGCACACTTGCGCGAGTGGTCTTCGGACCGATTACCTCCGCCAGGTACCGAGTTTTTGGTCGTGTCTAGGTGCATTAGATCCCTAACCTTGTAAAAGTCTAGGACCTGACCTGGTGAGAATGGGTAGAAACTTGGGTTAAGATCATTTCTTAATCGTGTAATTATTTATCTTGATTAAACCTAAGTAATCTATTTCTCGTGTAGATGGCAGCTGATCGTGCTGAATGGAGGAACCTACAGCGTACGGTGCAAGGCCTTACTCAGGCCCTTCAGCAAGTAGCTCAGGCAGGAGCAGCACCGTATGGCACCGGTGATCTATACCGGAACTTCCGCGGAATGAATCCGCCTAGATTCGCTGGTTCGACTGACCCCGACCAAGCCGAGCACTGGCTAGATGAGATGGGGAGAATCTTTGAAGTTATGCAATGCACCAACTAGGAGCGTGTCATTTTGTCCACATTTCAACTGGAACATGATGCACGTACTTGGTGGGATTCTATCAAGGCAACTCTCGGTGATCGGCAAGTTATGTGGGAATAATTCGAAGAATTCTTCAACAACAAGTATTTTTCTGATAGAGTGCAAGAGAAGAAAGCGGCAGAGTTCGCGGCCTTGAAACAGCGAGGTTTGTCCGTGGCAGAGTATGAGGCTCAATTTGCATGGCTTTCTCGATATGCTACACATCTCATTTCCACTGAGAAGATGAAGGCGAAGCGCTTTCTCAATGGATTGAAGCTTCATTATATCAACCAATTGGCACCGATGGAGATTTCCACGTATTCTGAGGTGGTAAGGAAAGCGCAAGTTCTAGAGGATACTCTTGAGATGACGGAGAGAATCCGTGGTAAAGGCACCAAGAAAGAATTACCTACGGGTTCCGGGAGTGTCAAACCCGGGTATACCAAGAAGAGGCCTGTTAGTGGACCTGGTTCGTGGAGCGGGTTCGGATCGTGGAAGGGCAAGATGCCGAGGCACGAAGACAAGAAGCCTGGCCCTAATGTTCCATTCAAGGGCGTGTGCAACTATTGTGATCGTCTGGGTCACAAGATAGAGGTGTGCTGGCGCAAGCAAGGCACCTGTTTGCGATGTGGAAGCAAGGAGCACCGTATCCCCAATTGTCCTCTCATATCGGAGCAAGCTACACCGGTAAAACCTCTAGTCTTCAAGAAACCACAAGGCAAGTTTCAAGCTTTACATGCAGATGAAACTGGGATTTCTGATGATAGCGGACTCATCGAAGGTACCCTTACTATAATCGATAAGCCCGCATTTGCTCTCTTTGATACTGGTGCAACACATTCATTTATTTCTCGGAGATTTGCTAAGTCATTAGTTGTGGAACCTGTTTTGATGAATACTCTGTTAGAGATTTCAACCCCTATTGGCACTAGATCAACAATCCAGTATTTCTATCCTTCTAGTAAGGTTATGATTGGTGAACAGAACTTTCCAGCAGATTTGGTCTGCATGGATATGAAGGATTATGATGTAATCCTAGGAGCAGATTGGTTGGCCAAGTATGAGGCCAATGTTCACTGTAGTTCTAGCTCAGTGACTTTTACTGGACATTTTGGTTTATCTTTTACGGGAGTCAAGCACCATAACTCCGTACCGCTCATCTCGGCTCTTCGAGCTGATAAGCTTTTGAGGCATGGGTGTGAGGCTTTTCTAGCCTTTGTTTGTGCAACTCCTGAGCAGCAGATGGAGATCAAGGACATTCCTGTTGTCCAAGATTTTCCTGATGTCTTTCCAGAAGAACTACCAGGACTTCCGCCTGAGCGGGAAGTTATCTTTTCTATTGATCTTATTCCTGGCACAGCTCCTATTTCTAAGGCTCCTTATCGTATGTCTCCTGCGGAACTGAGGGAACTGAAGCAGCAACTGATGGAATTGCTCGAGAAGGGTTTTATTCGTCCTAGTACTTCTCCGTGGGGAGCCCCTGTACTATTTGTCTGGAAGAAAGATGGTTCGATGAGGCTGTGCATTGATTATCGGTAATTAAACCAGCAGATTGTCAAGAACAAATATCCCTTGCCGAGGATTGACGAACTATTTGACCAGATAGCGGGAGCTCAATATTTCTCTAAGATCGATCTTCGATCTAGATATCACCAATTGCGGATTAAGGAAGAGGATATTTATAAAACGGCTTTCCGCAGCAGGTATGGTCATTTTGAGTTTGTCGTTATGCCTTTTGGTCTAACGAATGCACCAGCGGCTTTCATGCAGTTGATGAATGATGCATTTCTGCCCTATCTTGATCAATGGGTTGTGGTCTTTATTGATGACATCCTGATTTATTCTAAGAATGAGGAGGAACATGCTGAACATCTGAGAATGGCATTGCAATTGTTGAGAGATCATCAACTATATGCTAAGTTCAGTAAGTGTGAATTCTGGCTGCAAGAGGTGTCCTTTCTAGGACATATCATTACGAAGAACGGTATTTCTGTTGATCCTTCGAAGGTTGAGGCAGTAAAGAATTGGGAACAGCCTACCAGTGTGACAGAAGTTAGAAGTTTTCTAGGCCTGGCAGGTTATTATCGAAGATTTATTCAAGATTTCTCCAAGATTGCAGTACCTATGACAAGATTAACCCGCAAGGAGAATAAGTTTGATTGGTCAGATGATTGTCAGCGAAGCTTTCAGACTCTGAAGGAGTGTTTGACTACTGCACCTGTTTTGGCTTTACCTTCTGGTGAAGGAGGATTTGTTGTTTATACTGATGCTTCAGGTATTGGCTTAGGCTGTGTACTCATGCAGCATGGGAAGGTGATTGCCTATTCCTCTAGGCAGTTGAGGAAGCACGAAGATAATTATCCTGTTCATGATTTGGAACTTGCTGCAGTCATGTTTGCTTTGAAGATATGGAGGCATTACTTGTATGGAGAAACCTTTACAGTGTTCTCAGATCATAAGAGTTTGAAGTATTTATTTTCTCAGAAGGAACTCAACATGAGGCAGCGGAGATGGTTGGAGTACTTGAAAGACTTCGACTTCTCGATTGAGTATCATCCTGGCAAAGGTAATGTTGTGGCAGATGTTTTAAGCCGGAAGCCGGTAGCTAGATTGTCAAGTCTCATGTTACAAGAATGGAGGTTGTTGGAACAATTATCTAGTCTGGATCTTAATAGTGACAATGATCGGATCTTGATTGCTCAGATTCAACTTAAACCTGAATTATTGATAGAGATCAAGTCCTTGCAAGATAATGACCCCGAGTTGGTAGAGATCAAGGGAAGCTTGAGCAGCAGACCTGACTTCATGTTGGCCGATGATGGTAGATTATTATTTAAAGGCAGAACTTGTGTTCCGGATGAGGCTACAATAAAGAACAAAATTCTTGAGGAAGCTCATAGATTCAGATATACCATTCATCCTGGAGGCACTAAGATGTACCGAGATTTGAAAAGGGCCTTTTGGTGGCCGAATATGAAAAGAGAAGTTACAGATTTTGTGAGCAGATGTTTGGTATGTCAGCAAGTTAAGGCCGAACATTTCAGACCAGCAGGGAAATTGAAACCACTCGACATACCCCAATGGAAGTGGGAAAGTATTGGCATGGATTTCATTATGGGTCTACCTAGGACTCGTGGTGGATTTGATGCGATATGGGTGATTGTCGATCGATTGACAAAGTCGGCTCATTTCTTACCAATTAAGTCCAAGTGGACGATTGATGTATTGGCTGCCTTGTATATAAAGGAAGTGGTAAGATTGCATGGTATCCCAATGAATATAGTATCTGATCAAGACCCCAGATTTACTTCACATTTCTGGAAGGGACTGCAAGAGTCTTTAGGTACTCGTCTGAATTTCAGTACTACTTTTCATCCACAGACAGATGGACAGACTGAAAGAACCAATCAGATAGTGGAAGATATGCTGCGAGCTTGCATGATTGATTTTGGTGGAAATTGGAGTGAGCATTTGGCATTAATTGAATTTACCTACAATAACAGCTATCAGTCTAGCATTCAGATGGCTCCTTTTGAAGCACTACATGATAGAAGTTGTCGTTCCACGTTGTGTTGGGACGAGGTAGGTGAGAAACAGTGGCTTGGACCAGATCTTGTTACGGAATCATCACAGAACATCAGTGTTATCCGAGACCGGTTACAAGTAGCCCAGTCAAGACAGAAGAGTTATGCCGACAACAGAAGGAGAGCATTGGAATTTCAGGTTGGCAAGCATGTGTTCTTAAAGGCCTCTCCGACGAGAGGGATCCGAAGATTTGGCATTCATGGCAAGCTGAGTCCGAGGTACATTGGTCCATTCGAGATTCTAGATAGAGTGGGAGAGGTGACATACAGACTGACTTTACCACCATAATTGTCTGGCGTACACAACGTTTTCCATGTGTCTATATTGCGGAAATATGTGTACGATCCCACTCATATCATTCAGCAGGTGGATTTTGAACTGAAGGAAGATTTGACCTATGAGGAAAGACCTGTCAAGATTCTAGACCGGAAGCAACAGCAACTCCGGAATCGTTCGATACCGATGGTCAAGATTCAGTGGACCCGGCGTGGGACCGAAGAAGCTACATGGGAGTCTGAAGAGACTATGCAAAAGCGGTATCCCGATCTATTCTAGGTGAGCGATCTTTTTCTACTCTCAATTTTAGTGCAGTGAATTTGGAGGACCAAATTCCTTTAAGTAGGGTAGGGTGTAAGACCCCAAATTCTTTAGAAATTTATTTAGTAAGTTATTTGTAATTATTCAGAATTTATTTGAAGTTATTCGAATTAATGAGAATTATCCAAATTAATTAGATTAATTAATTAATTAATAGAATAAGTCATTTTTCAACTATTTTCTAAAAATCCCCAAAAATCACATCTTGTAGAATTAATTTTGTTTAGCAACTTTGTCTTCTACATTTAAGCCTAAGAAAATCATTTATTATGCCGAATTAGTGAACTTAGTCTTCCGAACTTAACATTTAACTATTTACGGAATAGTATAAGTAATAATCCGACTACCTTAGAAAAATCTGTAAAAATAGTAAATAGATTTAGGTCGATGTAGATAACAACTTTTCTTTCTGGCATTAAGCCATTGTAAATCCGTGGTAAGATCTATTTAGAGTTTAAACCCAAAAGTGCACACTTTTGACCCATACCTAACCCTTAGATTAAAACACGAAATTCGACCTCAATTCTCAACCAAATGATCTGAAATCAGTGACAAATGGTAGGCCACAATGTAAGGAACATTTACCCTCAATAAATTTGAGGTAAACTTAGCCCCAAAACGTGCTGCCGACATAGTTTGGTCAAGTCAAGGATTTCGGCGCCGTTTCTAAACACGTAGCTTGCAGCAGCGAATACTCCCAACTCAAAAGGCTCTAGAAGCTCTATGAGCTATCAAAATGAAGCCCTACGAGTCTTCTTTCATTTGGCTGCTGTGGGGTTCGCTGAAGTTTCAGATATGGAGAGATCTAGTTCGAATTATGGAGGTGGGTCAGCAGGCCGTTGGCTTCCCATCATCCTTCTTTGATCCATCGATTGAGGTAGGAATTCTCAACCAAATCTTGATCATGAGTATAGCAAATTGTTCCTCTCATCGATCTCTATCCATTGGTGGCAAAAGCCCCAATTTTCATTAGGTATCCGTAGAGAAATCGAGCTTTTTGTGAGGTGCTGTCCAAGTGTTCTTCATCCTAGGGTTTGAGTTTTCTCTCTCCGATTTGAGGTAGGATCTAACAACCAAACTCTAATTAACTTACATGAAGTAATCAGCATGTTATTATCTTTCATTTAACGTAGAAAGCCCCAAATTCCATTGAGCATGCATCGTGAATTTTGATTTTTGTAGACGCGTGTCTAGAACATGATTCATATAGTGTTCCTTAAGTCAGAGCTTGATTACGGGCTTATTTTGAGTCATGTAACTTGATCTTCATGTAGCATATCATATATGTTTGGATTCATGATCGAGTTAGCTTTCTTTGGACACCAAAATCCCCAAATTTGGTTTTGTATATCGAGAAAGTTCGACGATTTAGTGGAAGTATGTCCTGAACTAGGTCTCCTTGTGTTCTTCATAGAATAGGTTGTGATTCTTGTGAATTCTGATGAAATTCGTGTTTCCAAACTGTAGTTTTATGACCCTAATATGTCTAGCAAGATTCCTATGGCATGTGGTTTTGATTTCAACTCAATTGGACCTCAATTGGGTGAGATTTCACGTTTTCCGGAAGTGCAGCCGTTGCTGTTCTTGCAGGGGTCGACCCATCACCTGGCAGCCCAGCCCAGTCCGAGGGTCGACCCCAGGGGTCGACCCATGCGGCCCAGCCCGAGGGTCGACCCCAGGGGTCGACCCTGTTGGGTTTCGATCAGAATAGCAGCGGAAACAACGAAACCCTAAAGATGCATATCGTTGCTGGCGATCAAAATAGAATAGAATAAAACCGGATCGAATCCCGACGAAGGTAGAACGATTCTATACCTTTGCGGGATTGATTAAATCCCAAATGCCCGAAGACGATCGAGCGAAGGCACGTCGGGTCGTGAGCCGTCCAAGTGTCCGGCCTCTAGACGTATCCACACGAACGGTCGGAGGAGACGGGATTCCCCGTGCAATCTCCACTTGACGCCCGCTTCTCGTCGTCACCATCCACCGATCTTCACCGGGATGGAGAGGGGGGCGCAAATCCCAAGGGAGAGGGAGAGGGAGGAGGACGGCCAACAGAAAAAACCTTAATTAGCTTGGGATTAGGGTTTCCAACAGGATGATTTATAGACTCCGGCGGTTTTTCACAAAAACCCAGACAACGTCTATAAATCCCGTCCTCTACCGTCTGATAAACCATTCTTATGTGTGTGACCCTCTAGGCCCATTAGTCCATTTGGTTTCTTAGCCCATTGAGTTAAGAACCATTCACAACTCAATTTCAATATAACCCGTTAACTCTTAACGAGGTTAATTGGCTTTCCGATCACGAATGGCACCAAGCAATACCTCGTGATCCCAAATGACTATGGGAGGGATGCAACCCAACAGGACCTTTCCGTCATCAGATTCCACACAGCTATAGACCCTCGTTCATACAATACTCTAATCAGAGTAAGGGCATGGTCAAACTGTCAAGCCCTAAACCACACTGATCTAACGGACCTTCGTACTTACCAGTATAGCTCACTAGAAAACCCCTTTTCTCAGTGAAGCCACATACCCTGGCCAGGGATTTCTAAGTACGTGTCCATAGAGTATTCTCTCTTCTAATACATGTGGAGAGTGAACGATCCCTTGTTGCCTACTTAAGTGTTTCCACATGAATCCCACTGAGTCCGAATAGTTAACTATGAAGAACCACAACACTTAGGTTCATAAGTCAACAATCAAACGCTCAGCGGAATTTATGCAAAACACTTTAGTGACTCAGGTCTAAGATCCAACTGTGTTACTGATACAATAGAACCTCCTGATTGACAGTCAACATGATTACCATTCAGGTGTTCTAGCACGGGTCAGTTCAGTGGACTCATTCAGTAATGAGCACCTGCATGTGTGCCTAGGTGTCTCCACACCAGTGGTTATGAGATCAACCACCCTCATCTCATAAGTAAACAACACGTGCACTGGTCTATCCGGATCTTCAAAGTCCCTCTTCGAAGATCCTACGACTAGGAACATTTAGAATATGAACATCTAGATGTCTGATCTCATTATCATGATCTCATCATGATCCAGACATCATAGCCCACATTCAGGGACTTCATCATATTATAAATATGCTCAGAATAACGTGCTAATAATATAATGAAGAAAATGCCATTTTTCATTGAATAAGATTGTACAATATATGTCCCATCACATCACATGTGATTGGCTTAAAGGGCATACATTACTATCAATCTCCCACTTGCACTTAAAGCCAATCACCCACATGCTTGATCCCCATCAGCCTTAGGTGACGCTCAAACACATTTAGAGATAAAGGCTTGGTAAGTGGATCTGCAATATTTTCAGCTGAAGATACTCTATCTATGATCACATCTCCTCTAGCTATAATTTCTCTGATCAAGTGATAACGCCGCAGAATGTGCTTAGACTTCTGATGAGACCTCGGCTCTTTTGCTTGTGCAATTGCCCCATTGTTGTCACAAAACAAGGGGACTGGATCAGAGATACTTGGGACAACTCCCAACTGGCCGATGAACTTCTTCATCCAAACCGCCTCCTTTGAAGCTTCGGCAGCAGCAATGTACTCAGCTTCAGTAGTTGAATCAGCAGTGGTTTCTTGTTTGGAACTCTTCCAACTCACTGCTCCACCATTGAGAGTAAAGATAAACCCAGAGGTTGATTTGCTGTCATCTTTGTCCGACTGGAAACTAGAGTCAGTGTACCCTCTTAGTTTCAAGTCTTCACCTCCATAGACCAGAAATAAATCCTTAGTCCTTCTTAAGTACTTAAGGATGCATTTCACAGCTATCCAGTGTTGCTCACCTGGATCTGCCTGATACCTGCTCGTAACACTTAGAGCATAGGCTATATCAGGTCTGGTACATAACATCGCATACATGATAGATCCTATGGCAGAAGCATAGGGAACTCTACTCATGTATTCTCTCTCCTTTGGAGTTTTAGGGGACATCTCCTTGGAGAGATAGACTCCATGTCTAACTGGTATTAGACCTCTCTTGGAGTCCTCCATGCCAAACCTTTTGACAATGGTGTCAATGTACATAGATTGGGATAAGCCTAGCATCCTCATTGATCTATCTCTATAGATCCGGATCCCCAATATGTAGGATGCATTTCCCAAATCTTTCATAGAGAAATGTTTTGACAGCCAGGCTTTGACTGATGATAACATACCTACATCATTCCCAATGAGTAGTATGTCATCTACATACAGTACCAAGAACGTAATTGCACTCCCACTGATCTTCTTATATACACATGGCTCATCTTCGTTCTTAACGAAGTCACAAGATTTGATTGCCTCATCAAATCTTATGTTCCAACTGCGGGATGCTTGTTTGAGTCCATAAATGGATCTCAAAAGCCTGCATACTCTGTTTGGATATTCTTTGGATATGAATCCCTCAGGCTGTGTCATGTACACTTCTTCCTCAAGTCTTCCATTGAGGAATGCCGTTTTCACATCCATTTGCCAAATTTCATAATCATAGTATGCAGCAATGGCAAGTAATATCCTGATGGATTTCAGCATGGCTACAGGAGAGAAGGTTTCGTCATAGTCAACACCTTGTCTTTGACGATAACCTTTCGCTACAAGCCTTGCTTTAAAGGTATCAACCTTTCCATCTGCTCCAATCTTTCTTTTAAAGATCCATTTACATCCAATAGGTACAATACCTTCTGGTGGATCTACCAAGTTCCAAACTTGGTTGGAGTACATGGAATCCATTTCTGATATCATGGCCTCTTGCCAATTCCCAGAGTCAATGACACTCATTGCCTCATCGTAGGTCTTAGGATCATCATCCTCATTATGTGATACCTTACCAGTAATATGTCCCACATATCTATCTGGCTGAATAGGTATCCGCCCAGACCTACGAACAGTTTGTGAACCTGATTGCTCTGGAACCTGAGAAGGCACACTGATGGGTTGTGGCTCTAGAACTTCTTCCAGTTCTACCATGCTCCCACTGTTTCCTTCAAGGATATACTCTTCCTCAAGGAACACAGCATGTTTAGCGACAAACACTCTTTGATCGCTAGGCTGGTAGAAGTAATATCCATAAGTTTCCTTAGGATATCCCACAAACCTACACTTCTCAGTTCTTGATTCCAGTTTATCTGAGTCATGTTTCTTAACATGGGCAGGGCAACCCCAAACCTTAACAGATTTAAGATTTGGTTTCTTTTCTTTCCATATCTCATATGGAGTGGAGTCAACTGACTTCGATGGTACTTTATTTAATAAGTGCGCAGCAGTCTCTAAGGCATAGCCCCAGAGAGATAAGGGTAAACCGGCAAAACACATCATGGATCGCACCATATCTAATAGAGTGCGATTCCTCCTTTCTGCTACACCATTCAACTGAGGTGTATAAGGAGGTGTCCATTGTGACAATATTCCATTGTCCTTCAAATATTGTGTGAACTCTGTACTCAAATATTCACCTCCCCGATCTGATCGAAGAGTTTTAATATTCTTTCCAGTTTGTTTCTCTACTTCATTTCTGAATTCAACGAATTTCTCAAAAGCTTCAGATTTGTACTTCATTAAGTACACATATCCGTACCTTGAGAAATCATCAGTGAATGTAATGAAGTATGAATATCCTCCTTTGGCATGTGTGGACATAGGTCCACACACATCAGAGTGTATGAGTTCTAATAACTCATTCGCTCTAACTCCATGTCCACTAAATGGAGATTTGGTCATTTTACCCATGAGACAAGATTCACAAGTTGTGTATGATTCATAATCAAATGGATCAATATATCCATTCTTACACAACTTCTTTAATCTTTCTTCATTAATATGACCAAGTTTGCAGTGCCAAAGGTAGGCTTGATTCACATTGCCCCTCTTTCTTTTAAGAGGTGCTTCCACACACATCACAGGAGATACCATATCTAAAACATATAAACCATTCATTAGGCTCCCACTGGCAAACAATTTACCATCTAATAATAAAGAGCATCCATTGTTTCCAAAGCTTACAACAAATCCAGATTTAATTAAGCACGAAATGGAAATAATGTTCTTTATTATGGAAGGAACATAATAACAGTCCACAAGCTCTAGTGTAGCTCCTGTAGGCATCTGGAGGTTCACCTTCCCGACTGCGAGTGCAGCAACTTTTGCTCCATTTCCCAATCGTAAGTCAACCTCTCCTTTGTTCAGTCGCCTACTGCTTGTCAGCACCTGCAAATCATTGCAGATATGAGATGCACATCCAGTATCTAATACCCATGACGTGGATCTAAAAGACAAGTTTAGGTCAACTATCATGAACATACCTGAAGCTTCTCCAAGCTTCTGTTTTGCCTTCTCTGCAAGATATAACTTGCAGTTCCTCTTCCAGTGGCCATCCTTATGGCAGTGGAAGCATTGGCCCTTATCTTTCTTAGCCTCTTCCTTCTTAGCTGCCTTCCCCTGCTTATCCTGTTTCTTCTTCTTATTTTTCTTAAAAACAGTCTGATTCTTTCTTTTCTTGTTGGTCTTACCAACAAGCAGCACAGAAGATTTTCCATTATTCATTGTCCCCTCAGCAGTCTTCAACATGTTAAGAAGCTCTGCAAGAGAGCATTCAATCTTATTCATGTTGAAGTTCACTATGAACTGGGAGAATGAATTTGGGAGGGACTGAAGAATTAGGTCAATGCATAAATCTTTATTCATCTCAAAGCCTAATTCTTTCAGCCTCTCAATCCACTCAATCATTTTGAGAACATGAGTCTGTACTGATGTTCCCTCAGACATCTTGGCCCCGAACAGATTCTTAGATATCTCATATCTTTCTGTTCTACTTTGAGCTCCAAAAAGCTCTTCTAGATGGAAAAGCATGGATCTAGCATCCATCTTTTCATGCTGCCTCTGCAACTCATTAGTCATAGAGGCCAGCATGTAACACTGGGCCAGAGTGGCATCATCTTTATGCTTTTCATAAAGAATCATTTCGGCCTCATCGGCGCCCTCAGCAGGAACAGGGGGAACAGGCTGCTCAAGGACATAAGCTATCTTTTCAGCAGTGAGAACAATTCTCAGATTCCTGAGCCAATCGACATAGTTAGGACCAGTCAGCCTGTTGGCATCCAGTATGCCTCTCAATGGATGATTCGCCATTTCGGTCTACAAGAGGAAATGAAACAAAATAAGAATAATATTGCAGACACTCATGATATTTAATTAAGATATGGACTTTATCCTAATTAATACTCCCACTAATTTTCGACGAATTTGCATAACCCCTTATATGCAAATACGGGACACTGCGATTGTGTCCTAGTGGGTACTAAGATCCCATTAACATTATGGAAGTAGTCTTGTGGCAGCACAACAAACTACCCCATACTTAATGGGTAGGCAACTCTTGCCAATTACAACTCCTTGTAATTCCCAGTAATTTAGCCTCCAAACACATTGAGATCTTGTGGTAGCACAACAAATCACATGTGTTGGTTAGGTCAACCCGTTGTTACGTTATGGGAATGGGTTTATGACATAACTCTTGTGGTAGCACAACAAAGTCATGCCAGCCCCCCATCCCAAGGTGTGGTCTAAACCTTAGCCTAAAGTCTCCGTCCCCTTGCTGTGATAGTCTTGTGGTAGCACAACAAACCACCACAGTCTAAGAACGGCTCACTTTAGACTATAACAACGGAAGGCTACGTGAATCATTCTTAATGTTTCACGTTTATCAACCTAATTTTAATAATAGGGGATTTGTTAAATTTTGTCTCATCAATAAGTGTGCTACATATATAAGATAAGTTGGAGTATCATAAATATACCCTAAATTATCTATATATATATATAGAGTAGCACATCCACATATATCGCATATATGCCTACGCACTGATGGATGATCATGGACTTTCAACCTAGCAACATTACCAGAGCCAGTTGGTAATGTAAATCCTAATATGGTGAAGAAGATACAACATCGAGCAACAAAAGCTCCCAATGATGCGAAGAACCTCCAGGGTCCACCGGTGTAAATCTCCTCCACAGTCTTCATTTGATCCGCTTCTCATTATTACAAGCATATATGAAATTGGGCTCGCAGGCCCACAAATATACATCAGATAATAATAAGAAACCTTGACATAGTCAAGGGGAGTACAATACAAAAAAGGGAGATAGAATGTACATGCCCGGATTAAATGAGAGAGAGAGGGAGGCACGTAGGCCCCAAAAATTACACCATTCACCATAAAGGAAAAAACATCGCATGCAAGCTAAGTCCATGACCATCCATCCACACACATGACCATCACAGGCATCAAACAGGTAATTATCATATAATTACAGCGGGATATAATATAGATTTCAAAATAATATTAATTAGTTTTGAAATCGCGCATAATAATATGTTAACTAAACAATTTAGCCAAAACATGCTAACAAACAAGTCTAAACAACTTTAGACAACGGACTTCACCATTCACTGCATGGGCTCAATGCTAATTATCAGTTAATTAACCTCATAAGAATCACATTCTTATAGTAATTAACACTAATTAATTAAATAATGACAAATACTTAAAACCATTTTAAGTATTCCATTATTTACTTAATCATGGGCCAAATAATAAAAATAAGTTAATAGATTGCTAAAACAATTTTAGGATCCATTAAAATATTTTTCAGAATTTTTCCGAAATTTTTTCTGAAATTTTATGCATTTTAAACGGTTTAAAATGAATAAAAAATCAAAAAAAAAAATAATATGGGGGGTTCGGGCGCGGATCCGGGCGCGGATCCGGGCGCGGGCCGGTCCGGGCGCGGATCCGGCGCGGATCCGGGCGCGGCCCGGATCCGCCCGGGGAAGACCCGCGGGGGTCGTCTCCCCCGCCCGAACGCGGAAGGGGAAGGGGGGCCAGGGTAAAAACCCTAACCCCCGGTGCTCGCCGCAGGCGGGCCGACCGCCGCCGCCTGCCACCGCGGACGACCCCTGGGGTCCCGCCCGGATGTCCGCCGGCCACCGCCCCCTTCGCCGTCGCCGGAGAAGAGGGCTGCGAAGAACACGCCGGCGCCCGAAGAGCTCGCCGCGAACTTCGCCGGAGCCGCTGCCAACGGCCGCCGCGCACCCCGGGACGCCATGGGATCCCATGGGGATCGACCAGCAACAATTGCCAGCCCCCATGGATCTCAAACATCGGAGATTCGAGGCCAAAAACGGTCCTAACCACCCTGTGCGAACCCCGGTCGCGGCCGGGCAGGCGAGCCCGATTCGCCCTCATCAAGGGGTCAAACAACGCAATATTATGTGCGTTTTGATCCTCTGAGCATCAGCAACAATGCCATGGGATCATTTGACTACAAAACCTTCGAATCGGGACCCAACCGAACACCCCAATATTGAGCCGAATGCATGAACGTGAAGAACATAAATAATATAAAAATCCGATTTTGATCGGGCCAGCAACCTGGCTCTGATACCACTGTTGGGTTTCGATCAGAATAGCAGCGGAAACAACGAAACCCTAAAGATGCATATCGTTGCTGGCGATCAAAATAGAATAGAATAAAACCGGATCGAATCCCGACGAAGGTAGAACGATTCTATACCTTTGCGGGATTGATTAAATCCCAAATGCCCGAAGACGATCGAGCGAAGGCACGTCGGGTCGTGAGCCGTCCAAGTGTCCGGCCTCTAGACGTATCCACACGAACGGTCGGAGGAGACGGGATTCCCCGTGCAATCTCCACTTGACGCCCGCTTCTCGTCGTCACCATCCACCGATCTTCACCGGGATGGAGAGGGGGGCGCAAATCCCAAGGGAGAGGGAGAGGGAGGAGGACGGCCAACAGAAAAAACCTTAATTAGCTTGGGATTAGGGTTTCCAACAGGATGATTTATAGACTCCGGCGGTTTTTCACAAAAACCCAGACAACGTCTATAAATCCCGTCCTCTACCGTCTGATAAACCATTCTTATGTGTGTGACCCTCTAGGCCCATTAGTCCATTTGGTTTCTTAGCCCATTGAGTTAAGAACCATTCACAACTCAATTTCAATATAACCCGTTAACTCTTAACGAGGTTAATTGGCTTTCCGATCACGAATGGCACCAAGCAATACCTCGTGATCCCAAATGACTATGGGAGGGATGCAACCCAACAGGACCTTTCCGTCATCAGATTCCACACAGCTATAGACCCTCGTTCATACAATACTCCAATCAGAGTAAGGGCATGGTCAAACTGTCAAGCCCTAAACCACACTGATCTAACGGACCTTCGTACTTACCAGTATAGCTCACTAGAAAACCCCTTTTCTCAGTGAAGCCACATACCCTGGCCAGGGATTTCTAAGTACATGTCCATAGAGTATTCTCTCTTCTAATACATGTGGAGAGTGAACGATCCCTTGTTGCCTACTTAAGTGTTTCCACATGAATCCCACTGAGTCCGAATAGTTAACTATGAAGAACCACAACACTTAGGTTCATAAGTCAACAATCAAACGCTCAGCGGAATTTATGCAAAACACTTTAGTGACTCAGGTCTAAGATCCAACTGTGTTACTGATACAATAGAACCTCCTGATTGACAGTCAACATGATTACCATTCAGGTGTTCTAGCACGGGTCAGTTCAGTGGACTCATTCAGTAATGAGCACCTGCATGTGTGCCTAGGTGTCTCCACACCAGTGGTTATGAGATCAACCACCCTCATCTCATAAGTAAACAACACGTGCACTGGTCTATCCGGATCTTCAAAGTCCCTCTTCGAAGATCCTACGACCAGGAACATTTAGAATATGAACATCTAGATGTCTGATCTCATTATCATGATCTCATCATGATCCAGACATCATAGCCCACATTCAGGGACTTCATCATATTATAAATATGCTCAGAATAACGTGCTAATAATATAATGAAGAAAATGCCATTTTTCATTGAATAAGATTGTACAATATATGTCCCATCACATCACATGTGATTGGCTTAAAGGGCATACATTACTATCAGACCCATCCTACTCCCAGACCCCAGTTTTTCAGGGGTCGACCCCAAGTGTCGACCCGTACACCAGAAACCCGATTTTCTTCATTTTTCGAACCGAAGATGGATCCGAATCAGTGGGGAATCAACCCATTTAACTTAGACCCATTGAAATTATATTTTTGAAGAACTTTTGACCTATTCATGTACCCCCCTTGATTTCAATTTGCATTGGTCCTTTCTCGCAAACATAGTACAAAACACGATGTTTACTATCTCCATTACAACACTTACATTGGTTAAATAGAAACTCACTTAATTAATGATTAATGGTGTAATTAAAGCCCCTGATAATGCATTCTATTTCACTGCTGTGAGAGCTTGTTCTTTACCTTGACAACTTGTTCTAGCTTGTTGGCTCTTTGGCTAATACAAATGATAATGATTAATCATGATATCTTAACTTGGTGATTAGGATTAATATGTTGATTAGCTTGTTTGATTGCTGCTGTTTTACAGTAGCGCAGCACGATTAACTCTTGTTGTGACTTGGTTTCGATCTCCTTGATGATTATACTTACCTTGAAATTCTGGAAATGAATCTCTTTCCTACGTGAAGTTGTTATTGCTACTTAGTTTAAACCTTGGAATTCTGGCCATAAACTGTGGAAGTCTAGATTCGTGGGATCTTTGATCCAAAGAAATCAATGCCTGGAAAACAATTAAGGGCTCGGTCTAGTCTTGGGAAGAGCGCCCGAACACTACGTGTACCCCCGGGGAGGTGAATGACTAGGTGTGGCATTTGGCACCAGTACTTGACATGTGTTAAATCTAGGACTGTCCACTACTCTCTCCACTACTCTCTACATTACTTTCTCCTACTTTTCACTTTCCACTCTTCACTGTTCTATACTCTACTTGTGGTTACTTTACTTGCTTATTACTTGGACGTGAAAATGAAATTACATACGTGCTTGACATGACTTGAATTGTCTTGATATGGCCAACTACTTTTTATCGTTATCTCCTGTAGTAAATTCTTGTCTTACCATTCTATTCATTATATTTCTTGACCTTGCTAGATCTTTGAATTTTGTTTTCATGATATCATCGTTATCTTTTTATTGTTTTATCATTTGTAGCATGACATTTTAAAATGTAATTAAACTGTTAATCACCTATACCTGTCTGTTATTTCCTACTGAGCGTCAGCTTATAGTTGTGTTTTCCCCCCTTTCCAGGCTTTTCAGGTGACGCGCTTACCGATGGGGAAGGGCAGGAGTGATGTCTTCAGTGTATCAGTTCTAGTGTGTTAGTAGTGTGTTATCTTTCTTTAGTTGTGTTTTGGAGAGCTTTTAGTCTCAGTCATGTTATTGAGTTTTAGTGGTTGATTATTCCAGATGTATTAAGTTGAACTTGAGGTTATTGTATCAGTTGTGGTTTGTTAATGATCATTTAGTATTTCCATCTTGTAGCACTTGTGTATTATTTTAGATTAGTTCTCTCTCTTGCCAGCGTGTCCCTAACTGTACGTCCCGATATTTCCGCCTTGTTCGGGGCGTGACACTGCCAATCCCAAGAAGCTTCTAATTTCTGTCACACTAGTAGGTCTTTCCTAGTTTTTCATGGCCTCAACCTTTGAAGGATCGACTGCAATACCATTCCCGGATATTATGTGACCTAGAAAAGAAACTTCTTCTAGCCAGAAATCACACTTACTAAGCTTAGCATAAAGTTTGTGATCTCTTAATAACTGTAGGGATTTCTTGAGATGTTCTTCATGCTCCATCTCAGACTTTGAGTAGATCAAAATATCGTCAATGAAGACTATCACAAATTGATCAAGGTATGGCCTGAATACACTGTTCATTAACTGCATAAATGCGGCAGGCGCATTGGTTAGGCATAACAGTGAACTCATAATGTCCATACCTGCTCCTGAATGCCGTTTTGTGAATGTCTTCCTCCTTGATCTTCAATTGATGATAACCAGATCGGAGATCAATTTTTGAAAAATATCGAGCTCCAAAAATCTGGTCCAATAGTTCATCAATCCCTGGCAATGGATATTTATTCTTGATTGTGAGTTGGTTCAATTGCCGGTAGTCAACACACAATCTCATTGACCGATCCTTCTTTTTGACAAATAAGACGGGAGCTCCCCATGGTGAAGTACTCGGTCGGATGAATCCCTTCTCTAATAACTCCATCAATTGTTCTTTTAACTCCTTCATTTCGATAGGGGACATCCGATACAGAGCCTTAGAAATAGGTGTAGCTCCCGGAATTAAATCAATAGAGAAGACCACTTCTCTCTCCGGAGGAATACCAGGCAACTCATCCGGAAATACAGCAGAATAATTCTGAACAATAGGAATATCCTCCAGATTGGGTTTCTTATGCTTGGCCATAGTCATAGAAACTAAGAAAGCCGCACAACCCTTCTTCAATAATTTATCAGCTTTAAGAGCTGAAATAAGGGATATGTGTCTAGAATACTTAACACCAGAAAATAAGAGGTTGGGGTACTCACTAAAGGTTACCGTACCCAATTTACAGTTAACGCTAGCACCATATGTAGATAACCAGTCAGCTCCCAAGATAATATCATATCCTGCGATCTCCATGCATACTAAATTAGCGGGTAAGTTACAACCGCTAACTAGAACCTCACTAGCAGGGTAGAAATATTTAATCTTCGATCCCGCTCCAATAGGGGTAGTAATAACAAGTTTAGATTCTAATGGAACAGGCCTCAAAGGTAAAATATCCGCAAAGCTCTTAGATATGAAGGAATGCGTAGCTCCAGTATCAAATAAGACAGAGGCAGGCCTTGAGCACACAGAGAGAGTACCTTCCACAACGCCTCCATCTTCGGTAGGTGCCGTATGCATAAGAGCTTGAAGTCTTCCTTACTTCTTGACAACAACTAGAAGCTTTTCCGACGGAGCTTGCTCATTGAGAAGTGGACAACTCGGAATTCTATGTTCCCGACTTCCACATCGAAGACAGGCACCCAGTCTTCTCCAGCACTCATCTGCCTTGTGTCAGAGTTTCTCACAATATTTACATAGTTCCTTTGATGATGTAGCGACTGGGATGATTTGTTTATCAAATGATCTCGGCCTCTTGTCCTTTTGAAAGTCACGCCCATCCTTATTGAAATTACGTCCATCTTTATTGAAGTTACGCTCATCATAATTAGGCCTCTTCTTTCCGAAGGAGGGATTGAAATTACCTGATCCAGTAACTTGCTCCCTCTTGGCATCTCTTCCCCGGATGCGATGAGTCAATTCCGTTGCATCTTCCAAGAGTTGGGCTCTCCTCACCACATCGGCATATACTTGGATATCCATCGAGGCGAGTTGAGTAATATATTGAGGCTTTAAGCCATTTAAAAATCTCCTTGCCTTCATTTTTTCGGTACTCACAAGATGTGGTGCATACCGAGATAATCTTACAAATTGGGCTTCGTACTCCGCTACCGTCAAGCTCCTTTGTTTCAAGGAAGCAAATTCGGTAGCTTTCCTCTCTTGAACTCGGTCGGAGAAGTACTTGTTGTTGAAGTGTTCTACAAACTCTTCCCACAACACCTGGTTGTGTGGTAGAGTTGCTTCGACCGACTCCCACCAAGCACGTGCATCTCTTTCAAGCTGAAAGGTAGCGAGTAGGACTTTCTCCTCATCAGCACATTGCATGACTCGAAAAATCCTCTCAATATCCTTTACCCAATGTTCGGCCTCAGCCGGGTCGGTAGACCCAGTGAACTTAGGAGGGTTCATGCTCTTGAAATTCCTATGCAGATCTCCCGCTCCACGGTTAGCTCCTCCTTGAGCTACTTGTTGTAGTGCATGGGATAAACCTTGCACCGTCCTTTGCATCTCGTGCCATTGAGCTCACTCGGCAGCCACCTGTGAGCACAACTATAAAATTTAAGTGCTTTGTTTATTTCTTGATTAATCATTCTTTAAAGTTTAGCCCATAGCTCTACCCAATCTTACCAGGAAGGTTCAAGATCCTATCCAAATTTCTATGTCAACATCTAAAACCTATATCAAGGGAAACCTAGGGTTTATGAAACTTAGGCTCTGATACCACAAAGATTGTCACACCCCGACGCGGAATATTGAGGCGCGACGAGTCGAAACACTCAAGTCATTCAGAGCACGAAGATTGGGGTTCAAACTACAAGAATAGATAAGAAGAAATGGATACTCTTATTTCATCAAAATAAAGTTTTACAACATTCTTAAGCCTTACGAGACAAGGCAAGATACAACTTCAAATAAAAGTATAATTCTAGTAAGAACAACCGTTCATAAACCTAGGTAACTAAGGTAATCTTTATTCCTCGATCACTCTAGCTCATTCCCATGAGTTTGGGGTTCATCATTGGAATTACCAGAAATGTTAACCGGAATACGTAGGGTGAGCGAAATGCTCAGTAGGACTTATATCTCTATACCAGGCAACTTAAAGTAATTAGCAGTTTGGATAAAGGTATGTGCTATGCCGAGAAATGTAATAAAATATGGAACAAGCATAGGAGAGAGAGTAAAGTAATGCAGTAATTGGAATCACAAGTAGACAAGATATCAAGAGTAAAGTTCAAGTAGAGAATGATCATGTAGCAAGTAATATTATGGAATTGGCCATTTTACGCAAGTATGTACAAGTCAAGTACTTCATGTATTCAAGCAAGTCAGGAAATTCATAAACTGTGGAATGTCATAAATTAATCTAGCAAGTCAAGCACTTCGGTGTAATGTCACACCAGGTCATTCAACTCCCATGGGCACAAGTACTTTCGGGTGCTCCCCCTAGGACCAGACCGGGCCCCATTAACGCTAGGCATTGGGTTCTGGATCATAGATCTCAAGTATATTTTTGACATCCACATTATATGTATGGCCAAAGAATTTCAAGGTAGTGCTTATGAAATAAAGTATAGATCTAGCAAAATTATCATTCGAGGGACTAGTAGTACAAGATTTCAAGTAGATGTAAGAGAAGTTCAAGGATGATTTTAAGACATAATGTTTAACGACATTAAGTTAATAAGAAGGCATCATGTCTAATGTCATTAAGTTGATAAAAGAATTGGATTGATGGACACGGCTTGAATGGTTCTCTCAAAAAATCTTGTTAAATAGACTTAGATAAACTTTTTCACAGTCGGGTGCTTACTTAGAAAACCGAGGAATTATAGCCAGGTAAGAGGTGGGACAGTGGGAGACTCCCCTCGCATTCGCGAGGTCCTAATTAATAGACCACTTATCCACTTAAAGCGTTTGCCCATGGACCTCTTTCCTTAGACACCATTTTTCCTTGGAAATCTAGTTATTTACACGACTTGTTGAAAATACGGTAACGTGATATCATGAAAATCGTCAAAACTCACGATTAGGCAACTAAGTCCATGTAATTTTAACAGATAATATCTACTCCATTTAGCATGCCAGAGATATAATATAGTCATGGAGATCAAGGATATCATGAAGGTAACAAGAACTAGGACGGAAATATAAGCTCATGGAATATAACTATTATCTTTCATAACCTTAACTTAATCGTGTGTGAATTTAAATGATATGCAACTTAACATGACATATCTAAAATGCTAGATGATATATAACCTGAAAATATCACAATCGGGGTAGAGATCGCGCATCCGGAACATGGTCTTAGAAAGACACCGTGATCCGAGGCGGATCTTCAAGCGGTTGAAAATCTTAGTTTAAATATTATGTCTAATTGTATGGATAGCATGATCAATACTCAATAAAATTTTGGGAAAATGGTATAGAATCAAAGTAACCATACATCTACATCTAATGCATGCATTGATTTGAGTTTAGCTTGAGAGAACACCTACCTTTTTGAAGATCAAGAATGAGAAGTTTAAGAACGAATAATACTTTCGACACTCCTCCAACTTCGAGCTTTCTCCCTCTCTCCAACCAGCAATTCCTCCCAAGAGAGTTGTGATTTGAGTATGGAAGAGCATAGCCCTATTTATAGGCTAAAATCTCCGACTTACTTTCACTATTCCACCAACCTCATTCAATCATACCAACCTTGTTCCACTATTACACCAACCCCATTACACCAACTTTGTTCCACTATTACACCAACTTTGTTCCACTATGTGGATGACATAATCTATGACCTTATTTATTCAATGATGTAAGAATGACCTCATCCATTAATTAGGATTAGATTAAAGCTAATAAAAATCAGATGCCGACGTCTTCGTCTTTTCGAAATCGTATCGCGAATCTCGCCATTTGTGTTAACACGTGGAATAGGGCTCTTGTTTGCATAACAGAAAAATATTCATAATTTATTTTATTTTTATTTTTCATTATTTCTTTATATATATATATATGCATATAAAAATTTTCGAGTTGCTACACGTAAATTGCTATTGGTTAGGTTTATGTACTGCTTCATATTCGTTTTATGTTCTAGTCAACCTGGTGAGACGCAATGGTTGACAGGTGACCTTGTGTGTGTCTCGATAGCTCGAGACAGTGATTCTGGACACCTTGAGGTACTATCCTACCTCGGTTTGTATGTCCGGGGGCGTTGAGGGTCTTGTTGCTCCCTCAGGTCTCCGTGAGTCATTTTATACGGCTATGTGGATGTGATGATCCAGTGTCATGTTCCTCGACTTAGGATTAGGCTGATTGGCGGCTTGTCACCGCCGTTGTGCGACGATCTTGACTCTAAGTCTTGTGACTCAAGGATCATTGTGTCAGGAAGTCTAGTAGCCCTGTCCTGAGTCTGTTGGTAGTTTGGTGTATTACCTTGGCGCTTCGCAGTACGTGTGGCAGTGCTTGCTTAGCCTATCTGTACTTCAGCACTCGTGTTTCAGAGTCTCGGTGTCTAGTGAGCCTCCACTAGTCATAGCCTGACGACCTCAAGTGTCGGCCCACCTGGGAGTAGGTGGTGGGGCAGTTCCAGAGATATGGTTTGTAGGCTAGTTTCCGTGGGCTCCCTTGCCTTGTAGTAGCATCCTGCTGGAGGAGAAAACTATCTAGAGGCCTGGCTCAAGGCATTGAGCTTGTGTGTGCACACGTGGTCAGGGGTGTTTTGGACGAACGCCGACGGGCGTGACCCTGACTAGTCACTCGTTGCTGTAGTTCCTGGTTCAGTTCAGTGAGTATCTCAATCTCTATCGTTCTCGGCGTCCGTAGCGAGATACCTGTGGCGCAGTGTAAGACGTCAGTGGACGCATCTGGCTATTCTTCTAGTGAGGAGCTGCTTCCGTCACTTGGCGGATGACTCTCGTGTTTCTCAGAGTCTGTGTTCCCCTTTCGAGTAAGTCTGTTCTTGGCTTCGTCCAAGTTCAGCTTCCCCTTCCGAGTTGGTCTGTTCTCGGCTTTATGGATGATAGCTTTGGGTTACGTGCATAAAAATCCAATCGTGTATGCCTCGGTGTCTGTGTATGTCTATGTCCTTTCTAGGGCTTTTGCCTGGTTTCGTGGGCTTTAGCCTTTGGGCTAATGGTTGGCTGACAGATCAGTAACTCCTGACTTTGTGACATTAGGGTTCACCCTTCTATCGCTATTTGGAGTAGCTTAGGGAGCCGTGCTTTACTCGGTAGTCGTGTTCTCGTTCCTTACAGCTATGATTTTTCCTTTTCTTTTAGCTATTCTACTCCTGCTATTTACGGCTTTCTTTTACAGCTTTCTAGTTGTAGTTTAGCTTTTTCTGCTTTACTACTACTGCTGTTTTAGCTGTTGTTCGGTGTTACCGTGTGTTTTTCAGTGGGGATCCGCGGGACCCCTACTGAGTCAGTGACATGAGACTCACCCCTGCTTTCCAGGTGTGGCGCTCTTCTTCCTTCGCGGTTCCTGGTGTGGCGCGCTCGTAGTTGCCAGCGGTACCTACGTCGGGCATCCCCTGACCTCAGTGTACATTTTTCTTTCTTTTGGACTATACTTGTCTTTCCTTTGGACTGGACTCTGGTATAATTGTTAATCTAAACTGTTAATTAAAAAGTAATTTTATTTCTGCTACTTTATCAAATCTGATTAATTAAATATTATTGCTTACTATTATAACTGCGACTTCAATGTACTACACAACAATCCTTTTATCCCTTCGGAGCTTTACAGCTCTTGGGAGGCTTCACGGGTTTCAAGTGATATCGGGTCTACTCGGTAGTCCTATCGGATATATCCGGTATCCAAAGTCTGGGTCATCACAGTTGGTATCAGAGAATTGTTGTGTGAACTACATGGGAATCCAAGATATATAGTATCCAGAGTCCTGAAAGTCCAATACAGTCTTTCGCTGGCTTAGGTTTCGTGATTCCTTATCGCTTTGTTTCCGTGGGTTGTCTTATGCATGCTGTGTTAGCACTGTGTGAGATGGTTTTGCTCTCGTCAGAATGTGACGGGACGCTCTTTGTCGTCGTGGTGTTTGTCTCGATCATGTTGTACTTGGCAGAGTTCGCCAGTAGGCTTGAACCTGCAGTACATTATTCGAGATTTTTCTGTGGTTTGTTCAGGTGGCTGGTGACTTTTCGAGTTGGTGTGATGGACGTACACGTTCTTACGTTGTTTTGGTCATCCCAGCTTGAGTCTGTGCAGCTCCTGAGGTGTTTTGCTTCTGTTGAAGTGGTTGCTTTGTTGTGTCAATTGAGAAGATGCTCAAGCGAACCTAGGATTTTCTTTCCTGGTGAGCTGCTATTAGTGAGCTTGATTCTTCTCATCCTGTTTGGCGGAGTCTTTTCGAGGTAAGCCTTAGAATTGCTATCTTAGTGAGACCTTTATCCTGTGTCTGCTTAAGTGTGGACAGTATTTCTTTGGAGACTGATCTGCCTCTTTGTTCTATGGTTGCTTGGCTTTGGACCTAATCTTTGTGTTGAGAGCCGTTGTGCACCTTGTTTTATCGTGCCGTGTCTAGCAGTCGATGTGTTGTGAAGGCTCATTTTTTCTTTCAGGACGTAATGGTAAGCTGAGATTAGCCTTTCTTTGTGCTTTGTGCTGAAGTTGGTACTCTTCTTGATGTGCACTTAGGTGACTTGTGATCGGTTGTTAGGAGGATAAATACTCGTGGCGTGTTATATTACGATTTTTATGAATTGCGATGGCGTCGAGTGTGTGCTGGGATGCAAATACCGAGGTATTTTGGATGCTTGTGTGCGTTGCATGAGTGCATAGCAGAAGTGTGTGGGCTGATAACCCACGGGTCGAGGATCGTTGGTTGTAAGATTCTGGCCAGTCAAGAGAATTGTTCTTCTCGATGTAACTTCACCTTGGCTTCATGTGTCTTAATGTTGTTGTTGCCGTGCCATTGTTCTTGGAGGCATTATGGTGTTGGCACTGGCATTTCTGAGTATTGGGGAATCTGTCGGCATTTCTAGTGGTTGAGTACCCTTTGCTCTGCAATTCTTTCTTGGGTGTTGTGTTCTCGAGACATGATCGTGGTCCTTGAGATGTGTTTCCCAAGATTGTTGTTCTCGTTATTGTGGGTCTTTCCTTGGTAAGCTGCTCGTTGCATGACTAGTCCATTATAGTCGTGTGTTCAGCGGTTATTGTGCCTTGATGTGACTCACCTTGTAGTTGTGTTCCGTGGTTCTGTGTTCTGTACAGAGCCAGGATCCTGCAAGTGCTGTTGTTGTCGTTGTTCTCATTTTTTAATTGTTTCCCTGTGATTCTGTCTTAGCATTATGTGGACCATGGTCTTGTCAGTTGGTTGTGATGTACTCTTCTTTCCTGGTAGAGTTAGCATGCGACTCGATCAGATGTAATATCTGAGTGAGGACTAGCGTGATTGTGCTTGTGGTTCAGTGCTGTCGTTGGCATCCTGTGTGCGAGACTTTCATGGTTACTTATGGCACTGGAGTCGATGATGTTGTGGAGTGTCAGCTGAGAGGACTATGCTTCCTTGTTTAAGCTTATGCTTGCCGTGTCTGTCGTTTTGTTTTCCCGATAGCCATTGTCGTGGCATGAGTCGTGTCTCCTTTCCTGTGAGACGTAAGTGATGTTACCTTGTTTTGGAGGTTTCAGACTTGTGCTCACTTGTGTGACATGCTCATTCCGTGGATCAATTTCCCCTGAGGTCCAGAGCATGTGCTCATGATGATGGTCTCGCGATGTTCCTCTAAACTGTGTTTTTTGAGATTTATGCTGTTTCAAGTTGTGTCTTTTGGGTTTATTCTTCCCTACATCTCCTTGGTAGTTCCTTGAATTTTGAGGATGAAATTTCTTGAAGGAGGGGAGGCTGTAACACCCTGGATTCTTATTGAATCTTTCGGATCCTTATCGCAGTGCTTTCGGATCGCTTTTGTAGGTCATGAGTTGTGTTTTATGATCCGCGTGGGTTTTTCTCTCGTAATAGTTACGGAACCCCGTGGTGAGTTTATTATTCACTTCATCGACTCACGGATGATACAGTTGCGTTGCATTCTTTCCTAGGATCGTTTTGACTATTTTTTTGTATTTTTCTGAATTAGTCCATTTTTGGGCCAAAAATCAGAATTTACAGAAATTAGGAAAATTCCTAATTTTTTTTCCTTTTTATTCTTTTCACTCCTTCCTCTCTCCTCATTCGCACGTGCATCCCTCTCTCTCCCGTTCTCTCCCTTCTCGCCCGCTCTGCTCCGGCTGTAGAGGGAGGAGGCCCGTAGGTGAGGTGGCGACGGTGTGGAGCTGCTGTGGCGCGTGATGGTGCGAGGAATGGAGCGTGGTTGGCACTATCCCGATCGGTGGATTCAAAGCAGCCGTGGTTTGATCGTCGTGGCTATTTCGACGTGGTTTAGTCGCTTCGGCAGTCGGAATCATTGGTGGAGGTAGGGAGACAGATCATCTACTTCTCCTCTGCGTTCCCTAGCAGTTTCATGCCGAACGGTGTGCGTACGAGTGGGTTTCGTTCAATTTTAGTAAAAGCATGCTCGGGGATGTGCGTAGGGTTTGCCGGAAAATGGCGATAATTTTTGACTAGATTAGTTTCATTGTGACCCCCAGCATGTTAGCACTACAGATGCGCTGTTTTTATCGCGATTGGGCATCATTTGGGGCCGGTACAAGTCCAGGAACCCCGGTGACCCAATTAGGGTCGATTCGTTGGAATCGCCCGTTTCTTGTGATTGAGTTGTTGCATGTGCCCCTTCCGGCCTGTGGAAGGTTAATTTCATCGATTAGGATTGTTTCCCTTACGTTTAGAGGCGAATGGGGCGTCGAACGGCCGGAGCCAGCCCTTCCCATGGTTTTCCCGTCGTATCGTGCTATCGGTCGTTTCAGAGACCGTCTCTTGTCCCTGGCAGCCCATCGATAGACCGCCACACGCCGTGGTGTGTCGATTAGTTCAGGTCGGTTTAGGCTGGCGGCCTAAACTGAGACCACCTCTTGCTTCTGGCGGCCCTATAGTGGTGCGCCAAGCTCAGTCGTTTCTCAAATTTAGCGTAAGTCGGTTCGAGTCTTAGCGGTTGTATGATCCACCGCTATTTGCTCTAGCGGCCCTTTCTTATACCGCTATGGGTCGTTGACATTAGTCAACGGGTTAAGTTGGTTTGGGCTGACGGCCCAAGCTTTGACCGCTAACGTGCTGTAGCACTCCTTCCTTAGACCGCTATGGTGTGTTTGACCGGGTCAAGATTCTAAGTCGGTTGGCCTTGGCGGCCCAACCTTCGAGCATTTCTTCCTTGTAGCACGCCCTTCTTAGGCAGCTACAGTCTGTTTGTCTTAGGTCAATGTTTTAGGGCGATTAGTGTGGCGGTTCACTCTTAGAACGCCTTAGTCCGTGTAGCGTGTCTATATTAGATCGCTTTTGGTGGTTTGATCGAATAGGTTGGTTCAGGGTTGACTGGGTTTAGCGGCCTAATCCTTGATCGCTACAGTCCCCTAGCGGCCCATTCTATGACCGCTGGCATATGTTCCTCCGCTTATCTTCTGCGTGTCGTTTTCTGATGTGTTGGTTTCCAAGTGCCTCGGCATGACCTCGTTGTTTGCCCATTGTCCCGTGGACGTCTTTTGATGTCCTATGAGGGCTATAACCATGTTATGAGATAGCCAAGCGTACCCAACTATTGGATAGGTTTCTGTACTGCTTTAGAGTCATTTTAGGTTCTGGTCAACCCGGTGAGACCCAGTGGTTGACATGTGACCTTGTGTGTGTCTCGATAGCTTGAGACAGTGGTTCTGGATGCCTTGAGGTACTGTCCTACCTCAATTTATGTGTCCGAGTGCGTTGAGGGTCTTGAGGCTCCCTCTCCTCTCCGTGAGTCATTTTATACGGTTGTGTGGATCCTATGATCCAGTGTTGTGTTCCTCTGCTTAGGATTAGGCTGATTGGCATCTTGTCACCGCCGTTGTGCGACGATCTTGACTCTGAGTCTTGTGACTCAAGGATCATTGTGTCAGCAAGTCTAGTTGCCCTGTCCTGAGTCTGTTGGCAGTTTAGTGTACTGCCTTGGTGATTCACAGTACGTGTGGTAGTGCTTGCTTAGCCTGTCCATACTTCAGCACTCGTGTTTCTGAGTCTTGGTGTCTAGTGAGCCTCCACTAGTCATAGCCTGACGACCTCAAGTGTCGGCCCACCTAGGAGTAGGTGGTGGGGCAGTTCCCGAGATACTGTTTGTAGGCTAGTTTCTGTGGGCTTCGTTGCCTTGTAGTAGCGTCCTACTGGAGGAGAAAACTAGCTAGAGACTGGCTCAAGGCATTGAGCTTGTGTGTGCACACGTGGTCAGGGGTGTTTTGGACGAACGCCGACGGTCGTGACCCTGACTATTCACTTATTACTGTAGTTCTTGGTTCAGTTAAGTAAGTATCTCTGTCTCCGTCATTCTCGGCGTCCGTAGTGAGATACCTGTGGCATATTATAAGATGTCAGTGGACGCATCTGGTTGTTCTTCTAGTGAGGATGCGCTTCCGTCACTTGGCGCATGACTCTCGTGTTTCTCGGAGTCTATGTTCCCCTTCCGAGTTAGTCTGTTCTTGTCATTGTCCAAGTTTAGCTTCCCCTTCCGAGTTGGTCTGTTCTCAGCTTTACCGACGATAGCTTTGGGTTGTGTGCACAAAAATCCAATCGTGAATGCTTCGGTGTATGTGTCTGTATAGGTCTTTTCTTGGGCTTTTGCTTGGGTTCGTGGGCTTTAGCCTTTGGGCTAATGGTTGGCTGACGGATCGGTAACTCCTCACTTTGTGAGATCAGGGTTCGCCCTTCTGTCGCTGTTTGGAGTAACTTAAAGAGCCGTACTTTGCTCGGTAGCCATGTTCTCGTTCCTTACGGCTTTGCTTTTCCCTTTTCTTTTAGCTGTTCAGCCCTGCTATTTACGGCATTCTTTTACAGCTTTCTAGTTGTAGTTTAATTTTTCCTGCTTTACTACTACTGTTGTAGCTATTGATCGGTGTTACTGTGTGTTTCTTAGTGGGTATCCGCGTGACCCCTACTGAGCCAGTGACATGAGGCTCCCCCCTGCTTTCCAGGTGTGGCGCTGTTCTTCCTTCGCCGTTCCTGGTGTTGGGTGCTCGTAGTTGCCAGTGGTATCTACGTCGGGCTTCCCCCGACCTCAGTGTACGTTTTTCTTTCTGTTGGACTGTACTTGTCTTTCCTTTGGACTGGACTCTGGTATAATTGTTAATCTAAACTATTAATTAAAAAGTAATTTTATTTCTACTACTTTAGCAAATCTGATTAATTAAATATTATTGCTTACTGTTATATCTGTGACTTCAATGTACTACACAACAATCCTTTTATCCCTTCAGAGCCTTACAGCTCTTTGGAGGCTTCACGGGTTCCAAGTGGTATCGGGTCTACTCGATAGTCCTATCGGGTATATCCGGTATCCGGAGTCCAGGTCGCCATAGTTGGTATCAGAGCATTCTTGTGTGAAGTACATGGGAATCCGAGATATATAGTATCCAGAGTCCTGAAAGTCCAGTACAGTCTTTCGTTGGCTTAGGTTTCGCGATTCCTTGTCGCTTTGTTTCCGTGTGTTGTCTTGTGCATGCTGTGTTAGCACTGTACATACGTTGTTTTGGTCGTCTCAGCTTGAGTCTGTGCAGCTCCTGAGGTGTTTTGCTTCTGTTGAAGTGGTTGCTTTGTTACCTCAATTGAGAAGATGCTCAAGCGAACCTAGTATTTTCCTTCCTGGTGAGCTACTGTTAGTGAGCTTGATTCTTCTCATCTTGTTTGGTGGAGTCTCTTCGAGGTAAGGCATAGAATTGCTGTCTTAGTGAGACCTTTGTCCTGTGCCTGCTTATGTGTGGACAGTCTTTCTTCTGAGCCTGATCTGCCTTTTTGTTCTACGGTTGGTTGGCTTTGGACCTAATCTTTGTGTTGAGAGCCATTGTGCACCATGTTTTATCGTGCCGTGTCTCGCAGCCGATGTGTTGTGAAGGCTCATTTATTCTTTCAAGACATAATGGTAAGCTGAGATTAGCCTTTCTTTGTGCTTTGTGCTGAAGCTGGTACTCTTCTTGATGTGCACTTAGGTGACTTGTGATCAATTGTTAGCACGATTAGTACTCATGGCGTGTTATATTGCGATTTTTATGAATTGCAATGGCACCGAGTTGTGCTGAGATGCTGATACCGAGGTATTTCAGATGCCTGTGTGTGTTGTATGAGTGCATAGCGGAAGCGTGTGGGCTGATAACCCATGGGTCGAGGATCGTTGGTTGTATGATTCTGGCCAGTTAAGAGAATTGTTCTTCTCGATGTAACTTCATCTTGGCTTCGTGTGCCTTGATGTTGTTGTTGCCGTGCCATTATTCTTGGAGGCATTATGGTGTTGGCGTTGGCATTTCTGAGTATTGGGGAATTTGTCGGCATTCCTACTGGTTGAGTTCCCTTTGCTCTGCAATTCTTTCTTGGGTGTTGTGTTCTCGAGACGTGATCGTGGTCCTTGAGATGTGTTTCCCAAGATTGTTGTTCTCGTTGTTGTGGGTCTTTCCTTGGTAAGCTTCTCGTTGCATGACTAGTCTATTATAGTCGTGTGTTCAGTAGTTATTGTGCCTTGATGTGACTCACCTTACAGTTGTGTTCCATGGTTCTGTGTTCTGTACGGAGCTGTGATCCTGCAAGTTCTGCTGTTGTCGTTGTTCTCATTTTGTAATTGTTTCCCTGTGATTCTATCTTAGCATCGTGTGGACCATGGTCTTGTCAGTTTGTTGTGCTGTACTCTTCTTTCTTGGTAGAGTTAGCATGTGACTCGATCAGATGTAATATCTGAGTGAGGACTGACGTGATTGAGCTTGTGGTTTAGTGCTGTCATTGGCGTCTTATGTGCCAGGCTTTCGTGGTTACTTATGGCACTGGAGTCGATGATGTAGTGAGTGTCAGCTGAGAGGACTATGCTTCCTTGTTTAAGCTGATGCTTGCCGTGTCTGTCGTTTTGTTTTCCCGATAGCCGTAATCGTGGCATGAGTCGTGTGATGTGACACACCTTAAGGATGATGCTCCGATACCACTTGATGCGACATGCCTAAGGATGATGATGCTCTGATACCAATTTGATGAGACACGACCCCTCGGACCTAGAATTGCAAGCAACCGAACCGAACGGCGGACCCACTGAAGCGGGTTCACCCGCGTCGCACACACCCGGGTCCGTAGGCGGACCGGCGATGATGGGGAGGGTCCAAGGTTGGACCTCACCTTTCCGGGGATTTGACTAGCTTGGGCTGAACCCCTAAGGGCCTGGGATGCCCCAATTCCGTGGGCAGCCAGCACGCCAAGGGCGTGGGATGTAGTGGCTCTCTCAGAACTCGCTCCGCGGTGGCACTCAAATTGATGATATTTTGAGATCGGGCACTCACTCATCGACCGACGGCACTAAGAAGCATTACTAAACAAGCAAAGCAATTCCAGTAGAGTAGGGCAACCTGAAGCTCACCTGATCGGTGTGAAGACACCGATCCCGGTCGGAGACGAGGGCGAGCGGGGAAGCATGGGCTACCCGCACGGCGCGCCGATGTTGCTTCAGCCGACGACCTACTAGTACAAAACTACTCCTCACGCAGGAGGGTGACCATGGGGTGGGGAGAATAGAGGTTACATTCAAACACTACCTCTACGTAGGGAGGGGCGCTAAGCCGGTGTTCGCGACCTTTTTCTTTCTTTTGCGGGTCGATCGACCAACTGACTAACTGGTAGTCAAATGATCAATTGACAATGCGGGCGTGCCAGTCACATGAGTGACAAGTTCATAATGCCCTCATTCTGACCCGTATCGGGTGAAAGTGAGGTTCGGTCGGGACTAGCAGTCCGCCATACCATAAAGGTTATGACGTTAATTACATCCCCCACGAGGAGGGAACACCTTTGATTAGTTGCCGAGATGATGGGCTATCGAGGCCGAAATAAAGGATGCAGAGCATGCGAGTGATCATGCAAGATGCTATGACTGACTACACACGATTTACTAGGGTGGACCCTGGTACATGGCGGAGGACTTAAGCCCAAAGACCACCCTCACGCATGACGAGACCTCCGATCAGGCATAACCTGACCTTTCAGCAACGTCATTTGATATACCAAGGGAGGGGCGCACATTTAGGCAGGCATTATTGCGATGTGAATGTTTGGGCCAAGGCATGATGGTCCAGATTCGAAGCATACCAATTCGAGCTTGAACAAGCTAATTTATTCAGTTCATTGACACAATGACATGATTCGGCGTGAAACCGGTGCAGCGCTTGCGAAGGAAGGGGTTAAAATGCTTGAAACGGCGCCCTGAAACGTAGGTAAATGGTTTAAAATAGTGCCAGAAACCGTAGGTAAATGAAAATGAATGTATATTAAATCGGCGCGGCCTGATTGGGGGGCGTCGGGAAGGGCGCGGCCTGATTGGGGCGCGCCGGGAAGGGCGCGCCGTTTTAAGGCGCGCCGTGTATGAACGGCGCCGATTCAGCCCAATTTCGTAAAAAAAGGGTTTCGTTGGTTTATTTATGGATTTATTAAAATGTTTTGGAAGATTTTGAAAATTGATCGAGTTGATTATTCAATGGATCAGTCCCAAGCCATCCAAAAGTCAAGTCACAGGCCCGCGCGAGGTTCATACTCGAGCGCGGCGATTGTTCCGAGTTTAGACTCGTTCAAACATGAATTTCGGCGACATCTCCCCGTCCCGGAGGATTTATTGGGGAGAAGCGGGGAGTACTCACGTAGTGGAGCAACCCCTAAGGGCCGGGTGGCGCGACGGCGGCCGGCAAAAACCCGATCGGAGAGGAAACCCAGAGGCCTAGCCTGCTAGGGGCACCGAGTCCGTGGGCATCAGTGAGTGCATGAGGCGACTCGATATGGGAGAGAAAACCCCGAGGGCTAGCCTACGAGGGGCACGCGACCCGAGTAGCCACACCACTAGAATCGGGACGACCGATATAGAGAAGGAATCCCCGAGGGCTAGCCTACGAGGGGAACACAACCCACGGCCACTACTAAGTCCATTAAGGACTGTAGGTTTTGAACTGTAGGGCTTGGCCCCATTGTTGTACACCCAATAGTCTGCAGGGACAGTCGTCATCGGTGGACGAGCCCTCTGTCAGCCAAATGATTGATGGAGAAGATTTGGGGAATGTCCCCCTCCCCGGATGCTGGAGTGATGCTACAGAGCATACTCCCGTTAAGATGTAAGCGACATGGAAGGAAGCAATGTGAGACATCGTTTGACGGCGGCAGATGGACAAATGAATTGCTTAGAAACATATTAAAACGATGAAGCCCCACGGGCTGAGCAGGTAAACAGCAACATGACATGTGATTAACACATAGCCCGGGGCACAGATATGTATACATATGTATGATATTCGAAAGCAAACCGACATGGGGCTCGCCATTGAATAACCGGGAACAATCCAAGGACTCTTCCCCGCCCCTCTGGCCTATGAAGCAGAGCACAAAGGGGACGGTGAAGGGACTTCTTCCCTTGGCGGAGACAGACAGAGATATGCACACAAGTACATCTCCGATCGCAGAGACCATGGAGTATTCAATGCCGAGCCCGGCCATTGCATCAGAATCGAAAGAAAGAGAACCCCGGGGAGGGGGAACGAATGATTCTTATGGCCCGAAGGCATATCCAACGTCGGAGAAACCGGCTATACGAGAGTATATATATCGGGGAAACCATCCAATGCACGCTCGAAGGAGGGTTAGAGAGCAAGAGGGAGAGATACGACAATAATCACAATAGCTCTTCATTCATCCCGTGAACAACACAGGTGTAATATCCCGGACCTTTCGGATCCTTCTTCGTGGGTCCCGGATCTGGTTTTCGGAGCGTCCAGCTCTGTTGTGTCCGAAATTTCGTTTCGGACATCTTTCGTGTTCGGATCGGCGCGATCCGGAGTCGTTTCGGAGGCCCGGAGGCGTTCCGCGGCTTTTCCGCGTGTGTTTTCCGATTCCCGGCGTGTGTTTCGGCTTTTCCTTCGGACGCTCGCTGCGGGTTAACTGGGCCGTTCACCCGGGCACGAGTGGTACCGTTGCGATCGGTGCGTTCCGAGGATTCCAGAAATGTATTTTTCTATTTTTTGATATTTTTCCGAAAATTCGGATTTTCTATAAATCCTAATCCTTTTTCTTTTCTTTTTCCCTTTTCTCTTTCTTCTTCCTCTCTCTCTCTCTCTCTCTCGCGACCGTGAGCCCCCTCTCTCTCCCTCTCTCCCATTCGGACGTGGCGAGCCCCTCTCCGGCTACGGACGGTGGCGGGGCGACGGCGCGGACGCGTGGGCGACGGTGAGGCGATCTCGTGGGCGTGCGGCGAGCGTGGGAAGCGTGGGGAGTTCGTGAAGCTTCGAGCATTCTTCGTGATTCGTGATCGATCCGGCGGAGCATTCGCTCCATTGAGGTAGGGTGACGTTCCTTAGCCTCATGCCGTTCTTTTCCGTGATTTATAGGCCGCGGGGAGGCCGAGAGGGGATCATTTGAGCGTTTTTGGGTTTTTCCATGATTTGGGGAGAGCTCGCCCGATCTATGGATTCAATGCATGGATTCGTGTTTTGAGGGCCTAGAATCATGCTAGGGGTCCCCAGGGGTCTTCCCCTTTGTTTTCCCCCTCTCCTATGGAGGTATGGGGGCGTGGTTGGAATTTTTGGGCGTTCTTACCATTTTCGGCCGCGGACTGAGAACGCGCTATACTCCAGTAGCGCGTTCTTGGAGGTCGCGCTGCCCCGACCGAGCGCGTTCATCGGAGAAGATGAACAGTTTGGCGGTTCCTGTCGCGCTATGGGGTCATAGCGCGATCGTCCTTGTCGCGCTAGGAGGACCTAGCGCGATGGTCCCTGTCGCGCTAGGGTTCCCTAGCGCGATGGTCCGTGTCGCGCTATGGGGCCATAGCGCGACAACCCTTGTTGCGCTAGGGGACCCTAGCGCGACATGTCCTGTCGCGCTAGGTGGCCCTAGCGCGATTTGGTTCGTTGTTGGGTGTTCCCCTTGGGCCGTGTGTGCGTCCCGGGCACCCCGTGGAGTTCCGTGACCGTGTCTTTGGTGTCCGGAAGTCCCGTTTGCCTCGGTCAGGCGTTTGACCGTGGGCCGTGCGTCCGTTTTTCTCCGACCGTGGCCCCGTTTGACGGAGCTGGTGCGTGGGGTGATTCCCATACGTTGTCGGTTTCGGACGTTGTTTTCCGTTGACTCGAGAGTCTACTCCTTCAGTGACCCTCCACTAGTCGTAGCCCACCAGTACGAGGTGCTGGTCTCACCTGGGAGTGGTGTACGGGCACCCACCTTTCGAGACGGTTTGTGGACCGGTTACCGTAGGCCCCTCGTCGGTAGCCAGAGTCCGGCTACGGGGGAAAACCGGTCAGAGGACCAGACCTAGTGACGCAAGGTCTGTGTGTGCACACGTGGTTGGGGGCGGTTGGACCCACGTCGACGGGCGTGACCCCAGCTAGTTACTTGTTTGTGGTTACTTGTACGGTGTTTACGCCTCGGGTAGGACCTACCACGTCAGGCGGTTCACCTGCGGTGCGGTATAAGACGTCAGGGGACGCTACCGGCTGTGCTTCTAGTGGGTGGTACTCCTGTCGAGTACGGAGTGTTAGACTGTCAGTCGTGTGTTTCCGACCTTCGGGTTTTGACGGTTCGATCGTTGAGTTTCGGTCTTCTCGTACCGTGGCACGTGTGTCGGTTTGCGTGCCGTAGGGTAGTTCTGTAGAGTACAGGGCTGTCCTTTCCGAGGTACTTTCCTACCGCTAGAGTAGTGGTTTCTCGTTTTTTTGAGGTAGGGTTCGAGTGATCCCTACTGAGTCTTGTTCTGAGACTCATTCCCTGCGTGTTTTCACCGTGTTTCAGGTGAGGCGCCACCTTCGGGGAGCGCGTCAGGAGCGCAGCGTGGTGCGGGTGCCCAGAGGTAGTGCCAGAGGTCAGAGCCGGGGGATGCCCCGTGTAGCTGTACTTTTCTTTCTTGTCACTGTACTAGTCGTGGACTGTTGTCGTGGTTATTTTATTTTGTGGACCATGTAAATTGTTAATTTATTTCCTGCTTAATATTATAACTGTTTAATTTCTGCAATTATCTGTGATGCTTATGTAGTTTCCACACCATCCTTTTAACCCTTCCGAGTCTTCGGACTCGTGGGTGGCGGTACGAGTCTCGGGTTATCGGGCCTTCCTGGTAATCGGATTCTCGGGTCGTTACAGCTGGTATCAGAGCGCGGTTGTGGAATTACATGAGAATCATAGGTAATTGTAGTGGTCCACTAGTCCACAACGATGATGTACATGTGACGCTGGCATTGGGCACCGCGTGTTTTATTCTGACATTGCCGTTTCCGTGTTTTCTGTCTTGTGCTTCAGGAGCGAGGATGGCGCCGAGGAGGAGTTCTCGCTCTCAGCAGGGGCAGTCGGCTGGAGGTCAGGAGATCCAGCAGGGGGTCCAGAGGGACCAGGAGGAGCATAGCAGAGTTCCGGGAGCTACCGAGGCCGCGGATGCTGCGAGGGCTCCGGGGGCCGAGGATTTCTTCCGTGGCATGTACCATCTCATGGCTCAGCAGTTTGGCGGAGAGGCTGGTGAGGGCTCGTCCGTCAGGGGTGGGCCAGGCCGAGTAGTGAGGGACTTCATGCAGTTCCATCCACCTTACTTTAGCGGCCAGGCAGACCCTGATGCGGCTCGTGATTGGCTCGATGAGATGGAGCGGGTGTTCAGTTCTGCGAAGAGTACTGCCGAGGACAGAGTGGTGTTGGCCTACAACCAGTTGCAGGGTACGGCTCGGAGGTGGTGGTCTTCCGAGTGGAAGACGTCCTTTCAGCTTCGTCCACTTGAGCAGATCGAGTGGGATGACTTTGTCAGTGCTTTCGAGCGTACGTACTGTCCAGATGTTGTTGCTACGCAGCGGATGCGGGAGTTTCTGGAGCTGGTGCAGGGTGACATGTCCGTGTTGCAGTATAGGGCCCGATTTGTCGAGCTGGGTCGGTATGCACCTCATATCATGGAGCATGAGAGGGTGAGGACCACGCAGTTTGTGCAGGGCTTGAGGTTGGAGCTGAGGCACCATTTGATCGCGAATGGGGCCACTGATCTAGAGACGGCGTCTCGTGTTGCGATTTCCTTGGAGATGGATATGCAGAGGACTCGAGGACCGATCAGCCAGGGGCAGTCTTTGTCAGGTCGCAGCCAGCAGTCGGCTACCCAGCAGCAGGGTTTCTTCCAGCATGCGTCTGGTGGTTCAGGAGTACCGGCACCGGCAGCGTCAGTGGCAGGATCTGCGTCCTTCGGCTCGAAGATCAAGAAGTTCTTGAAGAAGAGTCTTCGGAAGAAGCACAAGGATCAAGGGCAAGCTTCATCGGGCAGTGTACAGCAGCCGATTCCTTTGCAGCGTCAGGGATCAGTGGGTGGATCGCGAGGACCTTGTCCACGATGTGGTGGGACCCACCCAGGCAGGCAGTGCACGGCGCCGATCATCTATTTTCGGTGTGACCAGCCAGGGCACATGGCGCGTGACTGTCCTCAGAGGCCGCCGCAGCAGCAGGTTCCCCAGCAGCAGCAGCAGCAGGGACAGTATCCGCCGCTACCCAGGTCAGCTAGTGTGGGAGGCAGGCAGAGGGCTCGTGGCCAGATCACGCACTTGACCAGGGCAGAGGCGGTGGCGTCGCAGCTCCTGGAAGGTACCGTTCAGATTTTGGGTTGTGCGGCTCGGGTTTTATTTGATTCTGGCGCGTCTCATTCGTTTATTTCGGAGGATTTCGCGTCGAGCGTCGAGGAGCCGGTGACCCAGTTGTCCTGTGATTTGGCAGTGGAGTTGCCTTCGGGTGATTTTATGGTCACTCCGTATTGCTTCGACCAGGTTCCGGTGTGGATCGATGGGCGGAGTATGCCAGGCAGGTTGTATGCGTTGCAGCTTCGGGATTACGACGTGATTCTAGGCATGGATTGGCTCGAGACTCATGGAGCGGTGGTGGATTGTGGAATGAAGAGGGTCTACTTCCAGCATCCGAGCAAGAGGACCTTCTATTTCCAAGGTATCCGTTCCGCCTCTTCTCGATTCCTTATCTCTGCTATTCGAGCCCGTCGATTGCTTGATTCAGGTTGTCAGGGTTTTCTCGCGTCTGTGGTTGTGTCTGACCGGATGGAGCCGGATGTCGAGGACATTGCGGTGGTGTGCGAGTTTCCTGATATTTTTCCTGAGGAGTTGCCTGGATTACCTCCCCAGCGGGAGATCGATTTCGTGATCGAGGTTGTACCTGGTACGGGACCTTTGGCGAAGGCTCCCTACCGTATGGCCCCCGCTGAGCTGAGAGAGTTGAGGGCGCAGTTGCAGGAACTGCTGGCCAAGGGGTATATTCGTCCGAGCTTTTCCCCTTGGGGTGCGCCCGTGTTGTTCGTGAAGAAGAAGGACGGTAGTCTGCGGCTATGCATTGACTATCGGCAGCTGAATGAAGTGACCATTAAGAACAAGTATCCGTTGCCGCGGATTGATGATTTGTTCGACCAACTTCAGTCTGCCCGGGTGTTCTCGCGGATTGATTTGCGGTCCGGTTACTATCAGCTGAGAATTCGCGAGTCCGATGTGGAGAAGACTGCATTTAGTACGAGGTACGGGCATTATGAGTTTCTGGTGATGCCGTTTGGGCTCACCAATGCCCCAGCAGCCTTCATGGACTTGATGCAGAGGGTGTTCCATCCGTATTTGGACCAATTCGTAGTCATCTTCGTGGATGACATCCTTGTTTATTCGCGGTCTGCTGAGGAGCATGCGTACCATTTGGGTGTGGTCCTGCAGACGTTCCGAGATCACCAGTTGTATGCGAAGCTCAGCAAGTGCGAGTTTTGGCTCAGCGAGGTGCACTTTCTGGGGCACGTGATTTCTGGTGATGGCATTTCCGTGGATCCCGCCAAGGTCGAGGCTGTGATGCAATGGCCGAGGCCGAGGTCGGTGACGGAGATCCGGAGTTTCTTGGGGCTTGCGGGGCATTATCGCCGGTTTATCCAGGATTTTTCCCGCATTGCGACCCCGATGACTAGGCTCACGCGGAAGGATGTGCCTTTCGTTTGGTCCGAGGAGTGTGAGCAGAGCTTCAGTGAACTGAAGAGGTTGCTCACCTCGGCTCCGGTGTTGGTTTTGCCTTCTGGATCGAGAGGTTTTGTGGTGTGTACAGATGCTTCCGGCGTTGGATTGGGTGCTGTTCTGATGCAGCATGGTAGAGTGGTGGCTTATGCATCTCGGCAGCTAAAGCCCCATGAGGAGAACTACCCTACCCATGATCTTGAGTTGGCGGCGGTGATCTTCGCGCTGAAGATCTGGAGGCATTATCTGTACGGTGAGAAGTTCGAGGTGTTCACTGACCATCAGAGTTTGAGGTATGTGTTCTCGCAGCGAGATCTGAACCTCAGACAAAGGCGTTGGATGGAGTTCATGAAGGACTATGACTTCACCCTGTCTTATCAGCCGGGCAGGATGAATGTCGTCGCCGATGCCTTGAGTCGGAAGGTGGCGGTCAGTACCTTGATGCTGAGGAAGTGGAGGCTCTGGGAACAGGTGCCCGAAGTATCCTTCAGGCTCAAGATTCCCCAGGAGCGAGGGTTGGCAGTGCTTGCGAGTCTGACTGTCACTCCTGCTATCCGTCGTCAGGTGACAGAGGCTCAGCATGCGGACCCTGAGTTGCCCCGGATTCTTGCGATGGCTGATGTGGAGCTCGGCGAGGACGGTGCTGCGAGGTTTCGTGGCAGGTTGTACGTCCCAGCGGAGGAGCAGGTTCGTCGTGCGGTGTTACGCGAGGCTCATGGGAGCAGGTACACTGTACACCCGGGTGCGACGAAGATGTATCGGAACTTGCGGAGGCAGTTTTGGTGGCCTGGCATGAAGAGAGATGTCGCGGAGTTTGTGGCCAGGTGCCTGATCTGTCAGCAGGTGAAGGCGGAGCATCAGCGACCAGGAGGTACTCTCCAGCCCTTGGATGTTCCTGCTTGGAAGTGGGACCATGTGACCACGGATTTTGTGGTGGGGTTGCCAAGGACCCCGAGTGGGCAAGACAGTATTTGGTTGCTGGTGGATCGGCTGACGAAGGTGACTCGATTGTTACCGGTCAAGGTCAGCTGGAGCGTGTCCAGGTTGGCTCGTCTGTATGTGGAGCGGATCGTGCCGTTGCATGGGGTTCCCATTTCGATCGTGTCGGATCGAGATCCGCGCTTCACTTCTGGATTCTGGAGGGGTTTCCAGCGAGCTCTTGGCACGGAGTTGGCATTTAGCTCGGCGTATCATCCACAGTCAGATGGTCAGTCTGAGAGGACCATTCAGACTTTGGAGGACATGCTGAGATCCTGCTGCCTGGAGTGGCAGGGGAGTTGGATTCATCACCTACCGTTGGTGGAGTTTGCCTATAACAACAGCTATCATTCGAGCATCGGCATGGCTCCCTATGAGGCTCTGTATGGGCGTCCTTGTCGGACTCCGCTTGATTGGTTTGAGGTGGGTGAGCGTGTTTTGACGGGACCGGAATTGGTGCAGCAATGTGTGGATGTTGTGCACCTGGTTCGTCAGAACATGTTGGCGGCCCAGAGTCGGCAGAAGAACTATGCTGACCGTAGGCGGCAGCCTCTCGAGTTCGCCGTGGGCGATCATGTGTTCTTGAGAGTTTCTCCGATGAAGGGGGTGATGCGTTTTGGACGGCGTGGGAAGCTGAGTCCCCGCTACATTGGTCCTTTCGCGATTGTGGAGCGCATCGGTGAGGTTGCTTACCGGTTGCAGTTACCTCCTGAGTTGGCGTCGGTGCATGACGTGTTCCACGTCTCGATGTTGCGGAAGTATATGCCCGATGACTCTCATGTGCTCGAGTTTTCTGTTTGGCCTGAGGTGACTCTAGATCTTTCTCTCCCAGAGTTTCCGATCCGCGTGGAGGATAGGCGAGAGCAGCGCCTGCGGAACAAGGTCATTCCCTTGGTAAAGGTCGTGTGGCAGCGACACTCTGGTGGTGAGGCTTCGTGGGAACGTGAGGACGAGATGCGTCAGCAGTTCCCGTATCTGTTTGAGTGAGTCTTCCTCTTCTTTCCCCTTTGGTTGTTCTCAATTTCGAGGACGAAATTCCTTAAGGGGGGAGGGCTGTAATATCCCGGACCTTTCGGATCCTTCTTCGTGGGTCCCGGATCTGGTTTTCGGAGCGTCTAGCTCTGTTGTGTCCGAAATTTCGTTTCGGACATCTTTCGTGTTCGGATCGGCGCGATCCGGAGTCGTTTCGGAGGCCCGGAGGCGTTCCGCGGCTTTTCCGCGTGTGTTTTCCGATTCCCGGCGTGTGTTTCGGCTTTTCCTTCGGACGCTCGCTGCGGGTTAACTGGGCCGTTCACCCGGGCACGAGTGGTACCGTTGCGATCGGTGCGTTCCGAGGATTCCAGAAATGTATTTTTCTATTTTTCGGTATTTTTCCGAAAATTCGGATTTTCTATAAATCCTAATCCTTTTTCTTTTCTTTTTCCCTTTTCTCTTTCTTCTTCCTCTCTCTCTCTCTCTCTCTCGCGACCGTGAGCCCCCTCTCTCTCCCTCTCTCCCATTCGGACGTGGCGAGCCCCTCTCCGGCTACGGACGGCGGCGGGGCGACGGCGCGGACGCGTGGGCGACGGTGAGGCGATCTCGTGGGCGTGCGGCGAGCGTGGGAAGCGTGGGGAGTTCGTGAAGCTTCGAGCATTCTTCGTGATTCGTGATCGATCCGGCGGAGCATTCGCTCCATTGAGGTAGGGTGACGTTCCTTAGCCTCATGCCGTTCTTTTCCGTGATTTATAGGCCGCGGGGAGGCCGAGAGGGGATCATTTGAGCGTTTTTGGGTTTTTCCATGATTTGGGGAGAGCTCGCCCGATCTATGGATTCAATGCATGGATTCGTGTTTTGAGGGCCTAGAATCATGCTAGGGGTCCCCAGGGGTCTTCCCCTTTGTTTTCCCCCTCTCCTATGGAGGTATGGGGGCGTGGTTGGAATTTTTGGGCGTTCTTACCGTTTTCGGCCGCGGACTGAGAACGCGCTATACTCCAGTAGCGCGTTCTTGGAGGTCGCGCTGCCCCGACCGAGCGCGTTCATCGGAGAAGATGAACAGTTTGGCGGTTCCTGTCGCGCTATGGGGTCATAGCGCGATCGTCCTTGTCGCGCTAGGAGGACCTAGCGCGATGGTCCCTGTCGCGCTAGGGTTCCCTAGCGCGATGGTCCGTGTCGCGCTATGGGGCCATAGCGCGACAACCCTTGTTGCGCTAGGGGACCCTAGCGCGACATGCCCTGTCGCGCTAGGTGGCCCTAGCGCGATTTGGTTCGTTGTTGGGTGTTCCCCTTGGGCCGTGTGTGCGTCCCGGGCACCCCGTGGAGTTCCGTGACCGTGTCTTTGGTGTCCGGAAGTCCCGTTTGCCTCGGTCAGGCGTTTGACCGTGGGCCGTGCGTCCGTTTTTCTCCGACCGTGGCCCCGTTTGACGGAGCTGGTGCGTGGGGTGATTCCCACACGTTGTCAGTTTCGGACGTTGTTTTTCGTTGACTCGAGAGTCTACTCCTTCAATGACCCTCCACTAGTCGTAGCCCACCAGTACGAGGTGCTGGTCTCACCTGGGAGTGGTGTACGGGCACCCACCTTTCGAGACGATTTGTGGACCGGTTACCGTAGGCCCCTCGTCGGTAGCCAGAGTCCGGCTACGGGGGAAAACCGGTCAGAGGACCAGACCTAGTGACGCAAGGTCTGTGTGTGCACACGTGGTTGGGGGCGGTTGGACCCACGTCGACGGGCGTGACCCCAGCTAGTTACTTGTTTGTGGTTACTTGTACGGTGTTTGCGCCTCGGGTAGGACCTACCACGTCAGGCGGTTCACCTGCGGTGCGGTATAAGACGTCAGGGGACGCTACCGGCTGTGCTTCTAGTGGGTGGTACTCCTGTCGAGTACGGAGTGTTAGACTGTCAGTCGTGTGTTTCCGACCTTCGGGTTTTGACGGTTCGATCGTTGAGTTTCGGTCTTCTCGTACCGTGGCACGTGTGTCGGTTTGCGTGCCGTAGGGTAGTTCTGTAGAGTACAGGGCTGTCCTTTCCGAGGTACTTTCCTACCGCTAGAGTAGTGGTTTCTCGTTTTTTTGAGGTAGGGTTCGAGTGATCCCTACTGAGTCTTGTTCTGAGACTCATTCCCTGCGTGTTTTCACCGTGTTTCAGGTGAGGCGCCACCTTCGGGGAGCGCGTCAGGAGCGCAGCGTGGTGCGGGTGCCCAGAGGTAGTGCCAGAGGTCAGAGCCGGGGGATGCCCCGTGTAGCTGTACTTTTCTTTCTTGTCACTGTACTAGTCGTGGACTGTTGTCGTGGTTATTTTATTTTGTGGACCATGTAAATTGTTAATTTATTTCCTGCTTAATATTATAACTGTTTAATTTCTGCAATTATCTGTGATGCTTATGTAGTTTCCACACCATCCTTTTAACCCTTCCGAGTCTTCGGACTCGTGGGTGGCGGTACGAGTCTCGGGTTATCGGGCCTTCCCGGTAATCGGATTCTCGGGTCGTTACAACAGGCATACAAATATGCAGAGAATATAGATTCCGGCGCCAGCGTTGTCACTAGGCCGCCGTTTGCATTCATGAAGAAAACGGTTACAGACGAAGCAAAAAGGGCAAAGGAAATGGTGAGAGAAGGGGAGGTCAGGCTCGTATCATCGCCCCTCCCCTTCCTCACTTACATTGTATCAGGGGAAGAAAATCAAAGAAGAATGGGGGAGGGGCTCAACCGGAAGAAACACGGAGACCCACCTACACCCTTCCTTCCGAATGAAATATCGGATCCCTGGCTTCTCTTCTCCGGCTCTGGCGGTATTCCGAGTACCAGGCAAGGAAAATGACGGCGAGGGACCTGCGTAGAGAATCCGACTTCTCCCCCAAGCTTTTCCTCATACGAACAGGGCCTTCCTCTCCGATTGGCTCTCTTTTCTTTTTTTTCTTCTCTGCCCTCCTGCCCTCTTTCTGGCTCTCTCTTTTCTTTTCTTTTTTTCTCTTTTCGAAGGTAGGCTATATGTAGCCTTGTGTTAATCCGACGCCCTGGGAAGGGGCGCGCCGGACTTGATGGCGCCGGGACGCAGACGGGATGGAGTTGGCGCGCCGGTTTGATGGCGTCGTATTAAGGGGCGCCGACATTCCTTCACGCGCCGTTTTAACTTGTTTGCTTGGCGCAGCTCGGCCGATGGGTCCGGAGATGATTCCAGAAGCTTTCGTTGACTGCTCCTTTCGCCCTGGCCTTTGAAAAACCTTGACGTGGTGTCGAGGGAGCTCTCGATATGACGAACGGCCTTGATCAGACATCCGCGTGTGTCTGGCCCGAGCATACGGGTATCCTGCTGGCACGGCCTTCGACACTGTGATCTGTGCTTCTGGTCGAGACGGACTCGTGCTCGAGGCTTCCTTGCGGGACGGTGTCGCATCCCGGATGATTCCGCCTTGAATGGCGATCAATTGGCCACTAATGGGCCCATTATGACGAGGGGCCGAACCCGTGTCGGGTGATCGGGGCCCTCTGCTGACAGAACCTTTGGCCCCTTGTTGTAGACGGTCGAGGACGTTTTTCCTCCTTAGAAGGGCCATTGGGTAGACCGTCGTCCTTGGTCGGGCGACGGATGTGGGGTAGCGGCATGACGAGGTCGATGTCGGATCATTGGGCAGGCTTGATCGCGCTGCCGGTTGGTTGTGGGTTCATTCCGACTCTCCTGAGGTAAAGTCCGCCGGTGCTCATTTCAAGGCGACTTAGGGGCTCCATCAACTTGAGGAGTCTTTGATAAGTTGATCTTCATCGGCTTCTTTGCTTCAGTGGGCCGTATCGCTCGTCTTTGCGGCTTGGTCGCCGAAGGATCATATTTTGAGTGCCAACAAATGCCCCCCAGACGTGGGTGGTGCAAGCGAGGTAGGAGTGTAGCAGTACCTACGGATGAGCTTCGTTCGGTGACGGAAGCTCGAAACGGTACTTAATTCCAGCTTCGGTCGTTAATCCGGCGCGGTAAGAAGCTTGAACGACACTGTTTAAAACGGCGCACCCTTTATTCAGATGTTAAAATGGGGCCGACAAATTCGGCGTGCCCCTTGGCTTTGAAGGTTGAAACGGCGTGGCCTTCACGGCGCGCCAATCGCTTAAAACGGCCTGCCCCGGGATGCGCCGTTTTAACAGGGGTGGAGCCCCCCTATATATTGTTTTCTTCTTCATTTTTTCTTCACAACTTTTCATTTGTGAGAATTCTTTCTCTCTCCTCCCTTTCTTCTCCCTCCGCGGCGCCGAGTGGGCTCTGGGTTTGGGCGATTTCGCCCCTTGAGCGGGTGAGTTGAGTGATATTTCGTTCGGGTTCCGAACCCATTTTTCGGGCCCCGAGAGGCTCCTTGTAGGACTTGTCCTCGGAGCTAGATCCCTCGGGTGTCCCATTTGGCCTTGGCTTAGCGCCTCTGGCTGCTTTTAGGATCTGCTCCCTTTGTGGACGGCTTCCACTTTTCTTTTGACAAAAACCCCGAGCTGGGGAGATGCTGCCGAAATTTTGTCAAAAATATTGCTTTGATCAACTGATTTCTGACTTTTGTTTGTTCTTTTCTGGGCGTTGTTTTGCAGATAACATGGCCTCCGGCTCTTCTTCCTCTGCATCCCGGGTCGCCGTGACACGGGCGAATGTCCATTCCCTTGATCGGGGGCCTCGGCGGATAGCTGTGGTTGCTGAGTCCTCGGACTCAGAGACCGACACCGTCGACACCGGCCGCTTATTGATTCTTGACGGCAACCACTTCAAGTATGATCGAAGGGATGGCGTCAGACTGGACCATCCCAAGGACAAGCATCTGATGGCGTTCCTTGAGCGCTTCAACCTTGGAGGGAAGCGTGATTTAATTCTCATCCGTCGAGCCGAGGGAGCCCTACTGGCGGAGAGAGACAGTTTGACCGAGTCAGTCACTCACGGCATGCCTATATATGTCCCGGGTGAGTCCAGAAAGTGGAGAGCCGTGCTCGGAGTGCAGGAGTTATCTCCTGAGGCCGGGATGCTGACGAGAGCACCGCAGTATACACCGGCTCGCTGGAGAGAAGCTGCCGGGAGTGTCGACAGGGAGAAGCCCATGTATGGTTTATTCCTCACCCCGCTTCATTGGGGATACCAAGACGAACCTTTTCTTTTAGATTGCCTGGCGGTCCGGTTCAAACATCAGATTTTAGTGGGGTGGTTTGGAGAGCTCAAAGCCACCGATGCTCACGCCTTCAGACTGGGGACAGTTGAATTCACAGACTTTGTGTTACGGTAGTACGCCCCCGTCCTGGTGCATGCTGGTGTATACCAGAGTGTATATGCTTCCCGGTACAGGTACCCGATCTCCCGAGGTCTGTGCTGTGGGATGATTGAAGTCTTCTGCCCAGAGTACAACACTTTTTATACTGCAGAAGGTGAGACTTCATTGGACCTATGGAGCCTTTCTCAGCTGAGCGGCTTGCCGATAGATGGGGAGCCGTATGAGGAGGTTTGTTTTCCAGACTGGCTGAAAGACCAGACCGACGGCGAAGGCAGATATTTCACGGGCTTCGTCTACCGCTACCTCATGAAGGCATATCGCACCCTACTACGCCTGACGCTTGACTCGCGGGAGGCGCGGAAGCCTGGCGAAAAGAGACGCGTGCGGATGGGCACGTGGCTTCAATATTTCTTCGGTGGGGAGCAGCAGTACGAGGACTTCCCCACGGTGGTTCCGACAGCGGTGAAGCGGAAGAAGAGGGCTCGACGTCAAGCGACATACCCTACCGTTTCAGGGGGAGGGCCACGAGAGGGCCCGAATCCCACAGGAGTTGACGCAGTCACACATTGCACTGCGTATCTGACATATTGGCTTTGTTCATTCGCCCTCCCTCAAGGGGATGAGATAGTAATCAGACCGGAGGCTATTTACCCTGCCTGTTTAATGGCTTGGGGGATGAAGTTGTCCCTATGCCCTGTGGCTCTATGCCTCATATACAAGATGTTGGGGGATTTGCACAAGTCGTGCATCCCCAGGAATTCACGGATAGTTGGTCCCATCCACTTCTTTAACGCTTGGGTCTGCACTCTGTTTCCAGAAGCAGTTCCCCGGTCGATGAAGTCAGATCGTCCTTTGCCGCGGATGATCGAATTTGCCACTGCTGAACCGTCCTCACTGGCGGATCAACTTTTTGCTATTCGGGGGAAGTTGACTACAGTTCCAACCGATTCCCCTGGCGTTCTGCACTTTTGGAGCTTGGCTGCCAGCTCTAGCCCTCTTTTCAAAAGGATGCGGTAATGCCGATTATTTGAGACAGAGGAATTTATTCATCAGCTGACTGGGTTCAAGAGCACAAGGCCCATCTTGGAGCCGGAACTGGTCGATTGGGCGCTGTCTATTCACCCCAGTGTTCTTGTCTTCAGGAAGAGCGGCTTACTGTGGCTGGAGCCGTATTATCCCTTTTGTTTTGGCCGGAATTTTGGGTACGACCAGCAAATTCCTTCTTCTTCAGCCTGGTTCAATCTGCCGAATAGACATCAGGCTGGTCAGACGACTACGGATGAAGCCCTCGCATGGTGGGACTACTTCCATCGTCGGGAGGACGTATCATTCAGGGTGCCAACCCCAGCCCATCTGCCCCGAGTGACTCCAGACTTCATCAAGTGGTGGAATGCGCGAACGGGCTTCTATCGAAACTTCCGGAAAGACTGTTGGCATAGTGCCGAACGTCGTTTCTTAGATTCGCAGCGGGAGCCTGTTTTGGATGTTGATCCATCCTATTTGAAGAAGCTGAAGTCCTGGTCCAACACCGAGGTGATGGCATATCTAGAGGCCAGGAAAGCTGCGAAGGGCAAGTCATCCCGAGCCGACCCGAAGATGCCAGAGATCCAGAGGGATGATTATATCAAGACTCTCTGGGGGCTGTGCCGGGTTAGCAGTGATCGGGTCGCTCTTCAGACGATCCCCCTTCCGGTGGAAGAACCTCTTCCTACAGTGGCGGGTTGGCACCCAGAAGCTGACCGCTTTCATCCCTATCAGACATTCATCAGGAGGGAAGATAGATGGGCTGACTTGTACTCCAGCACCCCCTGGATATTCGCCCTGCTTCATTCTCATGGGCTTTCAATTTCTGGTCCACTAGAAGCCATCCGGGACCATCAGCTCCTCATATCTTTCAAGTATGTCGACGGTTGGGGATTCGACCACTTGAGCTTATATCATCACTTGTCATCATGTGGCCATGAAGACTTGGCTCAACTGGAGGAGAAAAGTGAAACAATTGGTGATGTGTGCTGGCTCATCCGCGAGGCGGCTTCGCAGGACAAGGCGCCAGTATTGCTTTACTGGCTGCTTAGTCCTCGATATACAGGGCTGCCAGGTAATGCTTGTTTTCTTCTTCAGCCCTGAAGCTGCTTCTTCTATAGTCAGTGTGTATCTTCTCACTTATGTGCTTTTACAGTTCACCTTTCTATGGAGGTGACCCGACACTGTAGGGAGTTGATATCTAAGGCGCAGAAGCCTTCATATTTTAATATTCCAGAGCCAGCTCTTACTACGACACCATTACCCCCTGGGGACTCGCGGAAGCGGACCAGGTCCCAAGTGAGGGAGGCTATCGGTAGAGCCAAGAAGGCCAAAAGGGCAGAGTCTCGCGCTACTCGGGCACGTCAGAGGAAGGCTGCTGAAGAGGAGTCCACAGTTCCCCTTCCTCGGGTTCCGTCATTCTCCGAATTCGAGGCCGCCTGGACGCAAGGGCCTGAGGGCGAAGGTGACTTCTTATTCTTGCATGGCTTGTTTGTTTATTTCCGCCGCCCTGGTTGATCATCCTTCCTTTCAGTAGCTGCTGGCACTACCTCCGCCGTTGTTGGGTTGGAGGCGGCAACCGGAGCTGCTGCTGGGGAGAGAGAGGAGGAAGCCCCCTTGGCCTCCGCTGAGGGTGACTTGCCTTCACCGACACCCCATCGAGAAATAGAAGGTAATTTGCAGCATGCCCATAGAGCTTAGCGACATATTGTGGTTTCAGTCGGGTCTTGACTGTTTATTGTCTTTCAATTCCAGTCGGTGTTCGACCCACGCTGCTCCCCGAGGTCAGTGCCACGGTAGGGGTTGCCATCAGAGAGCAAGGACTTCCAAGGGACCAGCCCCCGGATATTCAGTCGACGGATGCTCCCGAGGCGGGGACCGCTGAGGAGGTTCTAGATAGAGGGCCTCCTCCTAGCAGCACGGTTCCCGCTCAAGTGCCGGAGGTCGAAGAATAGGCAGAAGAATCATCCTCCTCTGAACAAGTTGATTATGGTGGCGGCTCCGGCGATGACGAGGGGTTCCCGATGGTCGACACCGAGGCTGAGGACACCGGGGCTTCCTTAGCTTACGAGAGCGACATTTTAACATTTAGCCCTCCAAGACTACTGGGGGCCGAGCGCGGGCCATCATATTCGGCTGCGGAGGGAGGACTGGAGTCTTCAGAGGCCACTTTTGGAGGCCTAAATATAGTGCCAGTCGAGGTAGGAAATGTTCCAACTCCTGTCCGCGGCACTTCTTTCTATTTTCAAGCCAGCTGGCTGATGTATATATATGCAATGCAGGCTGAGGTGGTACCGCCAGCTATAATGATCTGCATACCCATCCCAGACGTGGATATGGGTCAGTCAACCTCCCCACCTATTGTGCGGCCCATTGCCCTGCGGCTTCCACGGACCTATGCTACTGTAGCGGCCTCAAAGGAGCCCGACGTGACTGCCAAAGTCGGTGCTCCGACCGAGGTTGCAAGGGCTCAAGCCTTGGTGGCCGACGTAGAATCATTGCCGTCGCCAAGTGGCCTTCCGGACATAGAAGCGGGAGAAATTATTGCAGATGAGGCCGATGTCATCAAAGCCTTGTCGGTCATAGAGGGCTCTCCTCCTTTAGCGGCCGTGAGACTGCTCAAGAGGAACGAGCGCCTTCCGTTGCCGATACGGCTATTGTAGCCTCACCTCAAAGGGCGGGCAAGGAAGTTGCCATTATGGAGGCCCCTTTAGTTGCTGCAGCTGCAATAGTCGGGCCGGGTGTGGGCGTTGTGCAGACTATGCCGTCGATGTCCCTCGGGGTGGCCGATAACATATGGGCCGAGGTAGATAGCAGGGTAGACTTTCAGCTCCCCGAGACTTCACCACTGGGCCTACAATTCTTCGGTGACATGGTGTGGCAGTCTCTGGAGAATCTCCATCGGGCCATGTTAGCTTCTCCAGGGCCTGACTTATATGCAGCTGAGAAGCTTGATAGATCATCTCTCCCGATCGCTTTTAGCATTCGGCTGCCCAATGGATGATTGGACCCCGCGGGTTGTAATGTTGTTAAAGCATGCCAACAGGCGGGAGTTCCTCAGTCGAGAGATTTCTGATCAACTGACTGCTGTGAAGCTGGAGAGGGCGGATTGCCGCATCACCGTCACTTCATTGAGGGTGACCGTGGGACAGCTGAGAAACGTTACCGGCGATATCTCAGAACGCCGGCTGCTCCTCACGGCAAGGATAGAAGAGTTACGCGCGGAACTTGCTAAGGTTGAAGCTGAGCTGCAGGAAGGCGAGCGCCTAGAGGTCCGACAACGGAAGAAGCTGACCTGGCCGAAGGACAACTTGCCTCGCTAGATGAGAGGTTATTGCAGCTGACAGCCACCGAGGCCCGTTTGCAGGAATTGACCCAATACCCCTCGCTGGGCCTTTTGGAGTTGGCAGATAACTTCCGGCGTCCTTTGCCGTAGCATTGCCTTTCTTTTCTCCTCGCATGGAGTTCTACCTCTTTTTGCCTTCGGAACTCAAGTATCCCTGGGGATGCCCCGGGCACAGATGTACTCTGGCAATTCTTATTAATGAAAACATCTTTGTCTGCCGCTTCAATCACGACTCCTTCTCCTTTTTCCTTCTCTTTTCTTTTTTTTTTTTGGCCGATCGTCCGAACCCGGGGATACGCGCTGGTGGCGCAGGAGAGCGCTCACGCCTTCAAGGAAGGGGTGAGGTGTTCGCTCCACCGCGGTGCAGCCATTCCCGGAGCATGCAGTATAGGCGGATGTGCCTAATGAACCTTGCTGATGATGACGGAAGGTGTGTTACAACCATCGACACGTGTCAAAGTGTTGACGCAATGATGCTTTTGTTGTGTGGTGGACAGCGGATCTAGAGGGGAGGGGTGAATAGATCAGCCCCACTTTTCGCAATGTGGCCCTCTATATAGCTAGTTAAAATGAATTACAGAGAAATAGAAACTGGCTTCCAAGTACGCTATGATTCACTTAGCAAGATAAGCAAGATATATAATAATTCGATCCTAAGCATGTATCTAGAACGAATCAATCACACAGGTAAACCACACTAGACAGGATTTTTAAGGTGGTTCGGACTGAATCCTCAGCCCTACGTCCACCCCTCACCAAAACCCGGTGAGGCTTCACTTGTGCAGCGCACAGAACCGCAAATCGGAAACCACCGATTGCCTTCCTACTCACCACCTGGTAGGGACGTCAACCGTAAATTGGAACACCCTCCAATTGCCTTCCTACTAACCACCGGTAGGGATGAATCACACTTTCAATGTTTAAACAATAATGAAAATGAAACAAATGTGAATGAACTAAAACAAGAGATTGAGTTATGAGTGAAAATGAATTGGCCCTTGTATGGAATGTTGATCAGCAACAAGGCTCCTCTTGGCTTCAACTCAATCTTCTTGATTCACCCTTGATTGGATGAATGTTCTTCACGGAGTACTGTTCACGTGAACAGTACCTCTTCCTTCAATTCTTCTCTCTTGATCTTCTCTTTGAATTTCTTTGAATGAATGAAGGAGATGATGAAGCTACCTTGAATCTTGATTGCTTCTTTAGCTTCTAGGAGTTTGAATGCTTGAAATATCATCTTGAATGAGGTGGAAAGAACTTGAATGGATGAAGATGATTTCCTTTGAAGAACTTGAATCAAACCAGCTTCCTTGGATCACTTTGATAGCCTTGCTTTGATGTAATCTTCCTTGAGGTTTGCTGGCTTCGATTTGAGCTTGATTCCCATTTGATTGGATGAATAACACCTTCACGAACTATTGTTCACGTGAATAGTAGCTCGTCTCCAAGCTCTCTTGCAACCTCCCTTGCAGCCACCCTAGATCTCACAAGAAGCCCCTTGAAGCATTAGGGTTTCTAACCCTCTTACAAGAGTTTTATAGACCTTGAATGGTCTATGGACACCCCCTAGACTAGATCCACAATTTGTGGGGGATTAGGTGTCTTTAGGATTAAACAAATCAATGTTGAATGGCCCTTTTCGAAGTTGGAAACAAAGTCAACAATTGATGGCTCGGGGCTCGCGGTCGACTGCCACTGAAACACCTGCAAACGGGCGATCCCTGGGAAATCCGATCTACCGCCACTGAAAGACGTGCAGACTTGGGAGTCCCTGGCTGGGGCAGTCGACCGCCCCTATGCTGGCGGTCGACCGCCAGCTGGGCAGGGCCCGGGTCAGCCCGGTTCGGTCCGTTGGCCGCACCAACTCCGTCGCTTGAGTCCGTTAGCCGCCCGTTCATGTCTGTGGCATCAAGCTTGATTGTCTTGAAGTTTTATTACTGAGTCTTCAATCCAAATTTTGTTCTGGGAGCTCCTCCCCCTCAAACCCCCGCAAGGGGCGCTACCCCCTTGACCCCCGCGACCTGACCGGGCAGGTCGATCCCCGCGACCTGACAGCGCAGGTCGATCCGCGTGCGAGGGCGCAACATTCAGCGTTCACGTTCACCATTTCCACTTGATTCCTTGTCCATTCATTGGCGCACCTTTCATGAACAAAAACATCACGTATGTCAATCACATGAAGGTGAAAAACATCAATGACTAATAGTGTTTAGCCATTATCAAAACCAAGAATACATTAGAACTCATATGACCATAGAATGATGTCGAATGACCCAAGTGACCATATGAACTCAAGTGACCATAGGGGCACAACATTCTCCCCCTTTTTGATGATGGTAACACTGTGAATCATTATATGGCAGAGATATCCAATATGGCAAAGTGTATGACATATGCAACCTTTGCAGCTCAAGATCCATGATAGTAAAACATGGGAATGTGGATTTGTATGCATGGATGATCAAAGCATGTGAATGCTATATGGGAATACTATGATGATCAAAGCATGTGGAGGCTATATGGGAATGCTACGTATAATGTGATATGGGAATGCTTTGCATAATGTGACGGTTGCATGATGACAGATGAAACAGATGAAGGCTCTCCCCCTCAACAAGGACTCCCATGTCCACAACCTCAACAAGGACTCACAACAAGAATTCTCCCCCTTTGCCAACAGCAAAAAGGAGCAATAAAGTGAAATATCTGTGAGACTAGAGCGGAAAGGAGTGAAGAGCAAGCCATTATATGCAAACCTGAAGCAGATTGTGAGCAACATGTATGGTTCAAAGCTAATGAAATCCGAATTCATCAACAGAGTTCGAAAAGCAGCGACATCCAATATTTAATGGAAATGAACCAAAAAGGCATATCATGGCAGTGCTTAACCGTCCCTTGTCTTATATATCCATATTCAATAACTAGAAGGGGAATAACACAAGAACTCATATTGAGGCTAAACAATCATGACTAGAGCATGGAATTGTATGATGGAGGCAAGAGGTTTCATATTTTGATTTTCAATATCTGTAGTATATGAAGGCACATGACTCATATTTTACGAGCAGTCAAGTCTAGTACATGTCTCCTAGCCGTAAGAATACACGTTGTTTAGACGCCAATATCCCTAGGTATTTGGCAAGACTGACTGTAATGCTTCAGAATGAACAGAGATAGCAGAGTCGCATCATGACATATCTGATCTCATTTCTATGATGAGAAGATATATTTCTCAGCAATTATGCTAGTGCTCTGCCTAGAGTCTAAATATAAGTAAGACAGAGATAATAGAGGCACATCATGACATATCATTCGTCACTTGATGTGATGACGTGACATATTTCTCCGTGCAACAATATCATTGCTCTGCAAATAGATTTTCAAGAAGTCCAGCTCATCAAGATGTTTAGAAACAATACAAAGCTCTAGAGTATCACCAAGATTGTCATGAAGTCTGGATTTTCAGATATCAGGATAGTCATTCAAAGCATAATATGTAATCTTTAGTTAAGGTCTATTAAAGCCATAGAACATAGATGATTTCAAAACGAATATTTCAGAGCTGCAAGGAAATCATTAAATCTGAACCATTTTCATTGATTGGACAATCATGAAGGCATATAATAGAAAGCTCTTACACCATATATTCGACAATCTCAGGAGCTCAAACCAGACAATAAGCCAAGAAGTAGATTGCAAGAGTTTAAGAGAATCAGCAAAACTCCCCCTAAAGATATGCAATGGATGCGCGAAGGAGTTATATTTGCAATCAAGTTGAATGACAAATGAGGTTGGCCTAGTCACTCATGAAGGTGCCAGAAATGAAATGTATGACCCAACCCATGGTTGTACACTTATTAAATGCAACAGAAGAAGATGAAATATATGCATGAATGCTGCACAAGGACAACTCCCCCTTACTATATGGCCTATATGCGACATTGACGTATGGTACTTGGCGGAGGTGAAACCTCACGCATATTGAGTGCTTGGTGACAAGCATAACTTGCCCTTCCATACATCAACATTTGATATACCATGGCCATGCGAGAATGATGCTACACAAACCATACAATGCATTATGAACATGAACTCAATTCATTATTATGCAACTACCTGCAATGCGACACCATATGCAAAAAGACATATTGACATATAAACAATGCATGAATGCAAAACACACAACTAATTGAACAGGATTATCAATTCAAATTCTTATTGGCCTGAGGTCGGCAAAGACCAAGCTCCCTTCTTAGTGTTGAAAACCTGTCATTACATAAGGGCTTGGTAAAGATATCAGCAATCTGATTCAATGTATCAACAAAATGTAGTTCAAAGTTTTTCTTACCGACCACATCTCTAATGAAGTGATGCCTAATCTCAATATGCTTAGTCCTAGAGTGCTGGACTGGATTTTTGGCAAGGTTGATAGCACTAGTGTTATCAAACAGAATCGGGACACAACCAAGATCCACCAAGTAATCTTGGAGTTGGTGTTTAATCCACAACACTTGGGTGCCACTGCTCCCCGCAGCAACATATTCTGCCTCCGCGGTTGAGAGGGCAACCGAGTGTTGTTTCTTGGAGGCCCAAGAAACTAAACACCCGCCTAGAAACTGGCAATAGCCACTAGTACTCTTACGATCCAGCTTGCATCCAGCGTAATCCCCATCAGAATAAGATATAAGAGATAAATCACATGATGACGGATACCACAATCCCAAATCTTGAGTGCCGGCAAGATATCGAAGGATACGTTTGACGGTAGTCAAATGGGATTCTCTAGGACTAGCTTGAAATCTAGCACAAAGGCAAACACTAAACTGGATATCTGGTCGGGATGCAGTCAAATAAAGCAAAGAACCAATCATACCTTTATAGACCTTTGCATCCACCAATTTACCATTTTCATCCGAATCTAGTGAAGTTGAGGTGCTCATAGGAGTTGCAATGACTTTGCTGTTTGCCATGTCAAATCTTTTCAATAGCTCTTTAATGTATTTGGCTTGACTTATGAAGCACCCATCGTCTCCTTGGTTGACCTGTAAACCGAGAAAGAATTGAAGTTCTCCCATTAGGCTCATCTCAAATTCACTAGTCATGAGGTTAGCAAATTCCTCACACATTTCAGATTTTGTAGAACCAAACACAATATCATCAACATAAATTTGAACAATCAAGATGTTCTTACCTTGCTTCTTGGTGAAGAGTGTTTGATCTACCTTACCTCGTGTGTACCCTTTTTCAATGAGGAATGAGCTTAGCCTTTCATACCAAGCTCTTGGTGCTTGCTTAAGTCCATAAACCGCCCTGTCTAGCTTGTATACAAAATCTGCATTGTTAGAGTTCTCAAAGTCAGGGGGCTGCTCAACATAGACTTCTTCTTTGATCAAGCCATTCAAGAAAGCACTTTTAACATCCATTTGATAAAGCTTTATTCTAAGGGAGCATTCAAAGGCAAGTAAAATTCTGATGGCTTCGAGTCTAGCAACAGGGGCATAAGATTCATCAAAGTCTACCCCAAACTCTTGATTATACCCTTGAGCCACCAATCTAACCTTGTTTCTTATTATCTTGTCATCCTCACTTAGTTTGTTCCTAAAAACCCATTTAGTGCCTATTACAGATTGTGATAAAGGTCTAGGAACAAGATGCCAAACTTTGTTTCTTTCAAACTAGTTTAACTCGTCTTGCATGGAATTTATCCAGTTTTCATCTTTTAAGGCTTCATCAATATTTTTGGGTTCATGCTGCGAGACAAGAGCAAGTTGATCTAATTCTTCCACAATTTTAAAATGTGACCTTAGTTCTAGGTGGGTCATTCAAGCTACCAATGACATTCTCCAAGGGATGATCCTTAAGAATTCTAATATTTGTAGAATCGTTACCTTCTCCTGGAGCTTGATCCCTTGCATTGCTTGATTCAGCTAGGTCACCATCTTATTTTATTTCTTCTTGTGGAGGATCACTCTTGTCCTTTATGCTTAGGAATTCCCCATCTTCATCGTTTTTCCTGCAAGAGTTATCATTGTTAGAATCATGATATTCATCAAAGGAGACAAGGGGTGATTCTTCCACAGTTTGATTTTTGATATTGTAAATTCTATAAGCCCTAGATCTATCAGAATATCCAAGGAATATACCTTCATCGCTCTTGGGCTCGAATTTATCTAAGTCTCTTTTGTCATTGTTGTGAATGAAGCATTTCGATCCAAACACTTTCATATGTGAGAGAGAGGGCTTTTTACCTTTTAGCAACTCATAAGGAGTCTTTTTGGTGTGTGGCCTTACCATAGAGCGGTTGATAATGTAACATGCCGAGTTTACCGCTTCAGTCCAAAATCTCCTTCGAAGTTGCCGTTCAGCAAGCATGGTTCTTGCCATCTCTACAAGTGTTCGGTTTCTTCTTTCAACTACACCATTTTGCTCCGGCGTTCTTGGTGAAGAGAATCGGTGTGTAATCCCTTCAGCCCTGCAAAGATTATAGAAATTAGTATTTTCAAATTCACCACCATGATCAGATTGAATCTTGGAAAGTTTAAACTCACCATCCTGCTTTATCTTCATGTAGAGTGCCTGAATCTCATCAAAAGCATCAATTTTGTGTGTGAGAAAGAAAACCCATGTGAACCTAGAAAAGTCATCCACCAAGACATATCCATATTTTCTACCACTTAAGCTGGCAGTTCTGGTTGGGCCAAACAAGTCCATATGAATTAGCTCGAGTGGTTTGGATGATGTATTTTCAGATCTTCCCTTGAATGATTTTCTAGTTTGTTTACCTAGGGCACATGCATCACACAATTTATTTTCTTGTTTAAAGGATAGTTCAGGCAAACCTTTCACCATTGAATGTTTCAAGAGTTTATGTAAGACATTGTAGCTAGCATGTCCTAGTCTACGATGCCATAACCATGCAATTTCAGATTTTGGTACAGCAAGATAAAGGTTTGAATAAGCAGGATCATCTAAGTCAATCATGTAAACATTGTTGACTCTCTTACCAGAAAATTTTACCTTGTCAGATTTGGTTCACAGATTTTACATTCATGAGAATCAAACAACACTTTGTGACCTTTATCACACAATTGACTTATGCTTAGTAGGTTATATTTCAAACCTTCAACTAGCAACACATTTCCAATGAAGTTGGAGAGGTTCTTACCTACATTACCTGTTCCAATGATTTTTCCTTTGTTGTTCCCTCCAAATGTGACATGTCCTCCTTCCTTTTCCTCCAAGAGATAAAATTTTGATTTGTCTCTGGTCATGTGTCTTGAACAGCCGCTATCAAGGTACCACCTGTTATGTATGGCTGCAAGACACTCCTGCACAAGTAATTAAGCAAATATGTTTGGAACCCAACCAAATTTGGGTCCCATCATACTCTTCAAATTTTTAAAGCATGAAACCATTTCTTTTGGAATCCATACTTTTCTAACATTCATGTTTTGTTTGCTTAGAGCAGGGATTTGGCTTTTCTTTTCAACTTTGACATTCATTTTATGTTTGGAGGTTCTTGGTTGGAATTTGTGAAAGTTTGATGAAGTTGGCTTCTTAACCCATTGTGGCCATTGGTTATTTTGGGGTTGAGAGTGATTGTTCTGCCACCTATGGGATTGATGAACACAGAAATCACAATTGTCCCAAAGATATGGTGATGCTGGCCTATATGAGTGCTCAATCCAATTGTGGTGAAATCTTGAAGGTTGAGCATGCGATGGCCAAGGAAATATTGACCTATGCTGCGGGGAAGGTCGACCTTTCTTAGGCTTTTGGACAGTCTTTTTGAGAAGTTCAGTGGCTGCTTCTTCAACTTTTTCTTTCCCTTTTTCCTTTTGTTTTTGCTGGTTTTGTGTGGGAGTTGTGTTTGAGGTGGAAACTTCGGAAGATGAAATGAATGTAACAGTTTTGAGCCCAATTCACCTTTTATTTGTTGGTTCAAAACCTAACCCTTCCTTGTTGAAGTTCATTCTAGTACCTAGCAATGCATCTAGGTTTTCTCTTCCATCCACAAATTTTTCTAAAGATTGTTGTTTATCCTTCAACTCTTTTTGTAGGTTTTCGATATTTTGAAGAAGTTGAATGTTGACTTGTTTGACAGCTTCATACTTTTCATTGCTCAATTTACTATCTTTTTCATAGCTTTGCATTTTGAGCTTCATGCTATCAATTTCATTTCTCAAATCCTCATTTTCAGTTTCCAAGTCATCCATTTCTTTTCTTCCTTCCTCCAAATCCTCAATCATCTTCTTAAGATCTTCAATTTCAGTCTCAAGTAGAGCATTCTTATCATTCATATTATGATCATGCACAAATGAGTTAATTTTCTTTTTCAATGATTTATTCTCCTTTTTGTACATTTCATATTTTTCCATGAGTTGTATGTATGCATCCTCCCAATCATCAGTTGTATAATTTTCAAATGGAGAATTTACCTCAGTTTCTTCATCACCTTTGGCCATAAGGCAGAAATCTTCTTTTTCATTATCCGAGGAGCTAGTTCCGTCATCACTTTCCTCTTCATCGCTCCATGTGGACACCATGGCCTTGTTCTTCTTCTTTCCCTTCCATTTGTCGGCCTTTTTGAATCTGTCGGGACAATCATTCTTGAAATGTCCTAGTTTATTGCAAGAATAGCAAATGATTTTATCAGGTTTCTTAAAGTTTTCAGAATTAGACTTGAAGCCATTTCTTACCTTTGACCTTCCTCTCATGAAGCTCTTACCTTCCTTTCTCAGGAATTTCTTGAACTTACGTGTGAGCATGGCTACATCATCCTCTTCTTGCTCACTTGCCGAATCCTCACCTTCATCGGAAGAGCCTTGACGGCTGGGTCCTGCTTTAAGAGCTAGGGACTTTTTCTTAGGTGCCTCAGCCTCTTTTTTCTTGAGGTTGATCTCATAGGTCATCAATGACCCAATGACTTCATCTACCTTGGTAGTTGCGAGATCTCTTGATTCTTCAACCACGGTAGCCTTTGTGTGCCATGCTGGAGTCAGTGATCTGAGAATCTTTCTTACAATTTCCTGTTCTGAATATTTCTTTCCCAAATCAGTCAAACTATTAGTAAGCACAGTTAATCGAGCATACATATCTTGAATTGATTCATCAGGCTTCATGCGGAACATTTCATATTCAGAAACTAAAATGTTGGCTTTTGTTTCTCGTACCTGAGACGTTCCTTCGTAGATTACCTCTAACTTATCCCACATTAGTTTTGCAGATGCGCAGGTAGCCACTCTTGAGAATTCTACTTGATGGAGTGAGCATTGCATGATGTGTTTAGCATTGCAATTGACAGTGGATTGCCGTATCTGTTCTTTAGTCCACAAGTCCTCATTATCTGTAAGCTCATACGGACCTTTGCTGATCACTCGCCAAAGTTCGTAGTCTTGGGCGCGAATAAACACCTGCATGCGATGTTTCCAATAAGGATAGTTAGTTCCAGTAAAGTAAGGAGGCCTATTCACAGCATGTCCTTCGGGTAGAAAACCCTTGGACGCTGATCCACCATTTCCCTCAAGGTCGTTGGACCCCATAATGAGAGATTAGGCTTTGATACCACTTGTTGTATGGTGGACAGCGGATCTAGAGGGGAGGGGTGAATAGATCAGCCCCACTTTTCGCAATGTGGCCCTCTATATAGCTAGTTAAAATGAATTGCAGCGGAATAGAAACTAGCTTCCAAGTACGCTATGATTCACTTAGCAAGATAAGCAAGATATATAATAATTCAATCCTAAGCATGCATCTAGAACGAATCAATCACACAGGCAAACCACACTAGACATGATTTTTAAGGTGGTTCGGACTGAATCCTCAGCCCTACGTCCACCCCTCACCAAAACCCGGTGAGGCTTCACTTGTGCAGCACACAGAACTGCAAATCGGAAACCACCGATTGCCTTCCTACTCACCACCTGGTAGGGACGTCAACCGCAAATTGGAACACCCTCCAATTGCCTTCCTACTAACCACTGGTAGGGATGAATCACACTTTCAATGTTTAAACAATAATGAAAATGAAACAAATGTGAATGAACTAAAACAAGAGATTGAGTTATGAGTGAAAATGAATTGGCCCTTGTATGGAATGTTGATCAGCAACAAGGCTCCTCTTGGCTTCAACTCAATCTTCTTGATTCACCCTTGATTGGATGAATGTTCTTCACGGAGTACTGTTCACGTGAACAGTACCTCTTCCTTCAATTCTTCTCTCTTGATCTTCTCTTTGAATTTCTTTGAATGAATGAAGGAGATGATGAAGCTACCTTGAATCTTGATTGCTTCTTTAGCTTCTAGGAGTTTGAATGCTTGAAATATCACCTTGAATGAGGTGGAAAGAACTTGAATGAATGAAGATGATTTCCTTTGAAGAACTTGAATCAAACCAGCTTCCTTGGATCACTTTGATAGCCTTGCTTTGATATAATCTTCCTTGAGGTTTGCTCGCTTCGATTTGAGCTTGATTCCCCTTTGATTGGATGAAGAACACCTTCACGAACTATTGTTCACGTGAATAGTAGCTCGTCTCCAAGCTCTCTTGCAACCTCCCTTGCAGCCACCCTAGATCTCACAAGAAGCCCCTTGAAGCATTAGGGTTTCTAACCCTCTTACAAGAGTTTTATAGACCTTGAATGGTCTATGGACACCCCCTAGACTAGATCCACAATTTGTGGGGGATTAGGTGTCTTTAGGATTAAACAAATCAATGTTGAATGGCCCTTTTCGAAGTTGGAAACAAAGTCAACAATTGATGGCTCGGGGCTGGCGGTCGACCTAAGGTTCCTGGCGGTCGACCGCCACTGAAACACCTGCAAATGGGTGATCCCTGGGAAATCCGGTCGACCGCCACTGGCTGGCGGTCGACCGCCACTGAAAGACGTGTAGACTTGGGAGTCGCTGGCTGGGGCGGTCGACCGCCCCTATGCTGGCGGTCGACCGCCAGCTGGGCAGGGCCCGGGTCAGCCCGGTTCGGTCCGTTGGCCGCACCAACTCCGTCGCTTGAGTCCGTTAGCCGCCCGTTCATGTCTGTGGCATCAAGCTTGATTGTCTTGCAGTTTTATTACTGAGTCTTCAATCCAAGTTTTATTACGTAGAAGGATGACTACGTGAAGACCCTATGGGGGTTGTGCCGGGTCAGCAGTGACCGGATTGCTCTTCAGACAATCCCCCTTCCAGTGGAAGAACCCCTTCCTACTGTGGCGGGCTGGCGCCCAGAAATCGACCGTTTTCATCCCTACCGGACCTTCATCAGGAGGGTGTGGACGCACTTTTTATTTAATAAAATCATTGTTTATTTGTTTATTGGCGTTTATTAAGTGCATGGGGGTGCCAGTCACAAAGTGACGATTTATTATGCGCTCGATCTGACTAATCAGACGATTGTGTGGTTCATGTCGGGACTGAGACCCGCCGCGCCATAAAGGTCAAGACGTCATTTACATCCCCTCGGAGAGGGGAACACCCTTGATTAATCGCCAGGAAAAGGGGCCTCATGGCCGGAAAATTAGTTAGATGAAAAGTCTATTGGGAACCTTTGAAATCCCCGTGCGAGGGTGAAAAGAAAGCATTCAAGATCATGTCGGTCGTGTGTTGACCATTTGATGTTCAGACGAGTGTCCGGCTTGTGAATCGCGTAATCGTCACGAGAAAATCGGAGCATATGTATGCCGGGGGTATGGCAAGTTTATTGTTCAAAGGGATAGGAGACATTCGGTTGAATCCCGGTTAGAGTGATCAGACATCAGCGAGTTTATTGGCCCGGTGCGAGATCGAGTCAGGACCATTTCGGGGGTGCCTCCCGCGGTCCAAACGAGGCTTGCGTGGGCATCATTAATATTTCCAGTGCCGAAGGGCAGCGGGAAAGTTTCTCGGGACTATTTTCCAAAACAAAGATGTGCACAGAGATAGCCGGCTATAGGCCTACGATGTGGGTCAGGCGATGACCATGGTTGGGGGCGAACCCAAGGTCCAAACGCGACTCACGAAGGTATTATTGATATTCTGACACGCGTGGTTGGGAGAAGACGAGAGTCGTCTTGTTCCATTCATATTTTGGTAGTCATTCATGGACCATTTTATGTTCGGACAAAGATCCGTATAGAAAACAAGACGTTGACGGAAGCAAATCCGTGCAAATGTCTGCCGTGAGTACGGTAGGTTTAATGCAAGCGCGGGATTAGATCCCGGCATCTATATGTCGGTCACTAACGGACCATTCATTATTCGGACGGAAGTCCGTATTAGTAGCGTCAAGGACAACGATAAAACCATACGGATGTCTGCCGTAGGTGCGGCAAGTTTAATGTGGGTGCGGGATCGGATCCTGATGAAGATGGGTCAAGCTGATGATCTATTGGCCCGAGGTGGTTGCGGACTATGGCCATATCAGGGTTTTCAAGGACCACGTCTGATGCCACGGGACGTCATTACTTTTCTTTTCACGCACAATCTTGGTAAACGAAGGTTCCAAGGTATACGGGCGTGTCGGTCACGGTCGGACCATTCATTGTTCGGACGCGAGTCCACGTTAGAAGCATCGAAGACGATGATAAAACTGTGCAAATGTCTGTCGTAGACACGACAAGTTTAATGTGGGGTTGCGGGATTAGATCTCGGGAGAAGCGGGTCGAGTTAACGAACTATTGGCCCGAGATGTGTTCGGGTCATGACCATGTCGGAGGTTCCGAGGTCCACGTCTGATACCACAAGGCATCATTGGTTTTCTCTTTGCACCAAGTCCGGGGGTGTGAATTGTTAAATGCGGAGCCCAAACTCGCCATCATTCGCCTTCGCACGCGGATCGACCTGCGCGGTCAGGTCACGGGGTTCATTAGCCTTAAGTCTTTTCTCTCATTTGATTAATCATTTTCTCCCTTTCAGGCATGCCGGTTCAAAAGAGAGGTCAAGGGATGGGCGCGCCGGTTTAGGATGTTAAAGGGGGGGGGGCGCCGGTTATGTGGAGAGAAGGAAGAGGGGCCATGCGCCTACCGGAATAGGGTGATGAATAGTGATGCGCGCCGGATAAGGGCATTAAAGGGGGGCGCGCCAGTTTGAGCTCAGGAATTCCGAAGTGGATTTGAGTGTGGAGCTAATCCGGCGCGGGGGGGGGTAGCGCGCCGGATGGAGGCTCAGGAGTTTGAAGATGAAGTTGAGTGTGGGGCTAAACCGGCGAGGGGGGGGGTAGCGCGCCGAGTTAGCCCACGCCGGATTAAGGGCACGCCGGAATAGCTTCTGTGGGTTTTATGAGATTTTCTTTCATTCTTTTGTGCTCTGTTTCTTCTTTCTTTCACCCGTGGGTTGATTTGTTGATTAGTTTGTTCACCCAATTGGTAGATTAAGTTGATAGAGAGGAAGATTAAGTGGTTTAATTGTTTATTAGGGTGGATGAACATGAGGATTCAAGTGTTTTGTTCAGGGGTGAGTTTGTTATGTAGGAACTCAGAAGGTTCAGTCTGTTCAGGGGCTTAGTTTGTTGTCTGTTCTTACGTGTTCTTCCTCTGGCAACATTTGGGCAGCATCTCCCCTGGACAGAGGCTTGCCAGAGAAAATAGAGGAACGCCAAACGGATTGCTCCGGGGCGAACCTCAAAACACGGAGTGAGACCTCCGTTAACCCATAAGTGCCTGTGAAGACTTGAGGACCAGCCTTCAAGAGTTCCGGCCGCTTACAGGTGATGATTTCATGAAGCGGGACGAATGTATGCCATGAGCCCATGAATGTTCATCCCCTGATAGACTCCTTCGAAGGCCACGCTATGGAGAAGCATGCTTCGGAGGGCCCTGGATGAGTAGAAGGTGAAGTAGGGAAAGAAGAAGATAGACAAAGGATCGTGTTTGCCAAAAGGGCTTTCTGTTTATTCATCCACCGAAGGGGGGGGGGGGAAACGGCTCAAGCCCAAGAAATTTCATCTCCACGGAGGAGAAATACATTATAGAGGGATAAAAAGGGGGAAGAGATACATGGACGGGGGGAACAGAGCACAAGCTCTTCCCCCCCCCCCCCCAGCTCACCTCTCTTTTTTTCTCTAAATTACGAGTCACCTAGTGAAAAAGGGAGAGTGCACCCACTTCCAGCGGAAGAGAATGTTCCCACTCCACCTAAGAACACTAAGTGCTGCTTTTATTATATGTAAAGTGGCATTTACAAGAGGAGGGCCATAGCCTTACAGAAAATGGCAAACGGCCAGCAATAAAGAAAGCCCCAGAAAAGGTGGAAATATTTCTCAAATCTCGCCAAGTGAAGAAAACAAAAAAGGATAACAACTAAACAAGGCTTCTGCGGAAGTTTGGAAGAGCAGCTGCATCCGCCAGTGCATAAGCTTTCGCCCTTGACGGTAGCTCATGGTGAGTAAAAAATACCCTATTTTCAGCTTGAGTGGTAGCAAAGTCAGCTAAAGAATCAGCTACTTGATTAGCTTCCCTGTAAACATGAATAATAGAACATCTCATGGAAGAAAGGAGAAAAAGAATTTCATCCCACCATGGGAAAAGAACCCAAGGAGGGGACTTTTTGTTAACTATGGTATTCACAAGTAAAAGAGAATCAGAGTAAATGACAGATATAGGAATGGATAGGCTAAAAGCCAATCTCAATGCATCCAGAATTGCCCGCCCTTCTGCCCGGATAATATCGCCCAAACCGTACCAAAAAGAGAAGCTTAAAATAATATCTCCATGAACATTTCTAATACACCCACCTCCACCAGACAAACCACTATTGGGCTTGAAACAACCATCACTATTAATACAGTGATCAACTAATGGAGGAATCCATCGAACTAACTTGAATGCAACTTGTTTAAATCTGGCTTTGATATTAAAAGCATGAAGGGCATTGATATAAGCAGAGTTAACTGGCGTATTAAACTTGATATTCTGGACAGAGTTTCTAACTGTATGTAGGATATCAGCAACAGATCTGATTATGTAAGGTTTACCTCCTTCATACCTGCAGTGGCACCTAACCTTCCAGATCTCCCAAGTTGTAGTCACAAGTGTAACCAAAGTGATAAAACCAACAGCGGAATTTATCTTCACCTCTCGCATCAGCCAAGTGAACCAGCCCAGGAAACTCCCTGATCTATATCTGTAATCTGCTAGCAGGGGATTGATAGAATTCCATAATGCAACAGCCAATTCACTAAATAAAAATAAGTGGTCAAAATCTTCGACAGCATTATTCCCTAAACAACAGGAACAACGAGACACAATCTCAATACCCATACTCTGCAACCTGGAATCAATGGGAACAGCCTTGTGGATTAGCTTCCAGCAGTAGAGACCAGCCCTTGGGGGCAGTTTATTGGATAAAAGTTTAATGCTGCCATCAACTGGGGACATAAGAATAACATGTTTCTTCCATTGTCTATACACTGACTTAACAGACAGATCACCAGAATCAGTAAAAGCCCAAACAGGGATATCATCTCCCTCCAATAATGTAAATGATTTTAACTCCTGAATAACAGCTTCATCAGATAGAATGGACCACACTGGGTGAGAATGATCAGTCAATACCTCTCTAACAGTGCAGTGAGAAAGATCAGAAGAATAAGAATCAGAGACTGTTAAAGGGATTCTAAACCAATGATCCTTTAGAAAATTTGTGTTGTTGCCATTCCTAACAGACATACGAAAACCCTCCAATAATAAGCCTTTAGCTCTGTCAAAATCTGACTTTCTGATACCAGCAGGGAATGGATATACACAGTCAGAGATATGAGATCCTTTCAGATATTTGTTTCTAACAAACTGAGCCCACAGTGAATTACTAACAGCAGCTAACCAAATAAGCTTAACCTGGAAGCATACCTGAATATCTTCCATACTTCGAATACCAAGCCCACCCTGATCAACTGGACAGCATATCCTCCGCCAAGAAATCCAGTGTTTTCTATGAATATGATCAAGCCCTTGCCAGAAAAAGTTTGAACAGATGCTATCAATCTGCCTGCAGATAGACTTAGGAACAGATATGGCACTGGCAGTGTAAATAGACAAAGATGATAAAACAGCCTTAATTAAAGTGACCCGTCCAGCTTGAGAGATGAATTTGGATTGCCAACCAGCAAGTTTGCTTTGAATCCTATCAACCAAATATTTGAAATGAACAATTTTCTGTCTGCCCTTGAAAAGAGGTATCCCCAGGTAAGTGATAACAGATTTCTTATGAAGGTAACCAGTCTGGGATTTAATCCTATTAATAGCAGCAACAGGCATCCTCTGAGATGCAATGAAACAACTTTTCGAGCAATTGATAGATTGGCCAGAAGACCATTCATACTTTTCCAAAAAATTAAGAAGATGCTGGATTGATTTCTTGCAGCCATTTGAGAATATAATACTGTCATCAGCATATAAAATGTGAGAGTGCAATGGAACACCACGAGGAACATGAAAATAACTACAATCACCAGATTGAAAAAGCTTGGAGAGACCTCACTCATCACTTCCTCCGCTATGATAAATAAAGTGGGAGCAAGGGGATCCCCTTGTCTCACACCCCTGGTGGATTTGAAATAGCCCTTCAACTGCCCATTGAAAGAGATGGAGAACCAGCAATTCATCAAGGTCTGACCAACCAAAGAGGTAAATCTAGAAGAGAAACCAAATCTTTTCATGACCATCAAAAGGAAATCCCACTCAATTCTATCATAGGCCTTAGCCATATCTAATTTAAACAAAACATTATGCCCTCTGACCGGTCTGTCTAATTCCATAAATAGCTCTCTAGCTAACAGAAAATTGTCTGATATCAATCTGCCTTTGATGAAACCACTCTGCTGTGTTGAAATGATAGTAGGAAGAACATGCTGGAGCCTATCATTCATGATCTTGGTTATTACCTTAAAGGAGAAGTTGCAAAGACTGATTGGTCTAAACTCTGAATAACAGGAAGGACTTTTCACCTTGGGTATCATACAAATAATAGTTGAAGACATGCCTTGAGGAATGCCCCAACCTTGGAAAAAACCTTGGACAGCACATATAACATCATGTTCCACAATTTCCCAGCAAAAGGTGTAGAAGCTACCAGTATAACCATCTGGACCAGGGGAACTATTGCTAGACAAAGAGAAAACGGTTCTTTTAATCTCTGCAGCAGAAGGAATCATGCATAAAGACTCATTTAATCCACCAGAGATCAGATGAGGAATAACAGTCAGCATGTCTGGATCAATGTTGTGAGTTTCAGAAGATAAGAGTTTGTGGAAATGATCAACAGCCCCCTGGGCTAAGATCTCCTGATCTTCTTCCCAAGCTTCATTAAGTTTCAGTCTTTGAATGAAGTTCTTTTGTTGTCTGACTTTGGCAAAATGATGAAAAAACTGAGTATTTCTATCACCATAATTCAGCCATTGGATTCTAGATTTCTGGAGCCAGAAGATTTCTTCCCTAACCAGGGCTTGCTTAAGTAATGCATGAGCTAGATTCAACCTCATTTTGTGTTCTTCTGAAGGGATATTATCAAAATTGGCCTGAGCTTTTTCTAAATCAGTCACTGCCTTATCTTTTGCTTTATGAATGTTTCCAAAAACAGTCTTGTTCCACTGTCTAAGGTGAACCTTTAAAGATTTCAGTTTGTGTTGAAGCAGGAAAAGGGGGTTAACAGTGACACAATTAACTTCATCCCACCGGGCTTTAACGAAACTCAAAAAATCATCATGGGTGTGCCACATAGCCTGATAAATAAATCTACCAGGCTTAGGTGTGATATTAGCCATTGAGACCAACAAAGGAGCATGATCAGACACCCCCCTTACCAAATGTTTAATGCTCATGTTCCAGCCTTTGTCCAACCAAAAGGAGTTATAGAACACCCTGTCCAATCTGGCCTTAATGTGAAAGGAACCCAACTGATTATTTGACCAGGTAAATGGAGAACCAGAAAATCCAGCATCTATAAGTCCAGAGGCAGATTGAAAACTATGAAAGTCAGTCAAAGAGGGCATAAAAGGAGGTCTTCCACCCACTTTTTCATCAGGAGATGTAACACAGTTGAAATCTCCTCCAACCAACCAAGGGACTGAAACCCCTTCACCAAATGAGATGAGTTCATCAAACAGAACTCTTCTAGTAACATAATTACATGAGGCATATACAAAAGAAAACAGCATGCTGATCTCATTATTTTCAATAAGACCCACAGTTAAAAACTGATGATGCATTTGAACTACTTGAATATTCAAACCTGGAACATAGAATAACCATATCTTAGAAATATCCCCTTCATTAGCTTCATTACCAATGACAGTATGCAATCCAATCTTACGGGCAATCCCCTGAGCAGAACTGAATTTAATATTAGGTTCAGATATAGCAACCATCTGGATGCCATTAGATCTAACTAACTGGCCCAAGCTTCTAACAGAGGCTGAATTGCCAATGCCCCTGATATTCCATATTAATAAAGGACTAATCATTAGGAACAGTAGGAATATCCCCAGCCAACACTTTGGCTTTAGCTCTGGTAAGCCTCACATCACTTAACAAGTCCCCAGGAAACATAGATGGGGGTGCCATCTTGGGAGGTTGTTGCAAAATACTACTAACAGTGCTTAACATCTTGGAATTCTCAGCTAAGGAAATGGATGAAATAGCACCTACATTCCTCCTTTTCAGAACTGATTTCACTTCTTCAGGAGAAGAAATATTGACCAGACCATCCACATTCGTAAACAATTGTGCAGCAGAATCTTCAGAAATTAACTCTTCTTGGATACTGGATAAAGAACCACTGGCTAAGGAGACAGACTTCCCTTTTCTAATAGCAGATGAACCAGGGATATCAAGGTCAATATTCTCAACTATCACCCCAACAACCTGAGAATCAGATCTGACCTCATTAGTCTTATCATCCTCAAGCTGATGTAAAACCCCAAATTTGTTTCTTGTAGATATAGCCTCAACTAAGGCATTCTTTTTCGGTCTGAATTCCTGTTTCCCCTGTTTCTGAGCCAAAGTGCCCATCTCATTTGTTTTGGAAACAACTTTATTTGTCTTCTTTCTACAGTTCAGCTCAATATGCCCAATTTTATGACAAAATGAGCACAGGGTAGGAACTCTACGATAGTCCACATTCTGCCAATATCCACCCCCTCCAATACCAATCCAAATTCTATCCCGTCGAACTTTTTCTAAGTTTAGCTCAACACAAACAATGGCTTCTGTAGTATTGGACTGAGCTAAAGTAGTATCATGTATGCGCAATACAGGTCCGATATTGCTAGCTATGGACTTTAACATATCCTCGCGGAAAAAATTAGCAGGCAAACCAGGAAGGGATATCCAAGCTGGAATAACCGGAGGATCAGCTTTGAAATCAAAGTCAAGTTGCCATTTAAAGAAACGGAACAGAAAACCTTTAATAATGGCACTCTTCTGCAGCAAAAGCTTAATGAAGTCCTCCTCGTTGTTCAATCGGATGAGAAGGTGCCGGGGATCAAGTCTACTGATAACAACCCCATCTAGATGAAAAGCTTGGATTATATGTGATTTTACCTCTGGAATGGAGGGTCGCCCATAGGAGCATTTTGCGATAACAGCATGAAGCAGATCCTCGCATGAGTCAGCAATATCTTCCATAGTAAAAAATACAGCCGGTTCTCCATCGGTGGTGAAGGCTGGTGGCTTCACTATCTTCCCACTACAGGGTCTTAGTTTCCCCTCAATCAAAGTTTGCGCAAAGGATTTGTAGCCCACCAAATTGCCACCCGCCGCGATGTTGTTTGTCGGAATTTCACCAGCTGTTAAACCAGACCCCGGAGGACTCACCGCCTTACCAAGCGCAGGAAAGGAGGCCCCAACATCAATTACAACTGCGGACTGGCAAAGAGAAACCCCAGCGTCAAACGCCTCAACATACCCAGAAGATTCAACATCGCCCCCTGTCTTATTAACCACCGAAGAGACATCAATGAGTCCGCCGGGAGAACCCCTCTTATCTACCGATCTGGAAGCTCCAGACGAAGAACCCCTCCCCGCAGGCTCTGAAACTCCACCCACCACCTTCATGCTCGGCATAAAGAATCCAGAGAAGCAACAGCACGCCGTCACCCTAGCAACTATTCTACTCCACCCAACACCAAGAAGTTCAGGCAGAGAAAACCCCCCTCCACCGCCGTCGGCGGGGAGGGAAACACGATCGCCACAAGCCCTCTCACTGCCGCCGACGGGATCGCCACAAGCCCTCTCCCTCTGCCAAAAGCTTGAGGCTGAGTTAAACCCCAGCTCACCTCTCGCTCTCAACCTCACTCTCTTCTTCTTCACCTCACGGGCGCAGGGACGGGGGGCTTCTTCTCTTCGAGTGGCCTTTTCTTCTTCTTTTTCTTCTTCTCTTCACTGCACACAGCCGAGGGTGTTCGAGCCTCTCTCTCCTTCTTCTTCTTCTTTTTTCTCTCTGCCTTCGAGCTCCCTTTTATAGAATGGCTTGCCTGGGAGCACTCCTGCCACTTCCACCTCGTCTGCAACGAAGTCAGGAGTTGACTCGATGCGCTGGACGATACTGGTTCATGCCGTACGCTGTCGTTCATCCGAGGATGGGATATTCATAGATTTGTCGGGCGATCTGCTGCTACTGCTGCCACCATCGATGCATGCCTTCGCCACTGTGCTGTCGAACTGATGTGGAAACACGGCTTCAGAGCATTGAATGCCCATGGAGACAGAGCTTCAGAGCATTGAATGCCCTCTAGGCACCAGGCTAAAGCGAAAACAGGGTATCAGCTGGCGGATGGGATGTTATTTGAGTTAAACCGGCGCGGTGTTGAGCGCGCTGGATTAACAACATAGAAAGAGGCATGTCGGACTAGCATCAGCAAGGGGCGCGCCGGAATAAGCATAAGTAAGGGGCGCGCCGGAATAAGCATAAGCAAGGGGGCGCGCCGGTCTAATGCAAAGCAAGGGCAAATGAAAAAGGGGCGCGCCGGATTAAGATGTTAAAGGAGCGCGCCAGTTTAGAGCGTGCCGGTTTAAGGCCCTTTCACGCTGTTTTAAGCCTCAAATGGATTCTTTTCGAAGTCGCAGCCATTTATTCGAGTGTTGGCGCTCCTGGAGTGTTCTAGTTGCAATGCATGGCCTCTATAATATTCCATTTGCAGCCGTTGGGGCTTGATCCCAGACTTTGCGTAACTTTCGGTGCATACTGAGGCTATACCAGAGTTCCCGACTCTTCTTTGATTCAGCTCTCGGCACGGATGGCTGTGGAGTTGTGGCTGTATCTTCCACCTTGGGGGCTTCCTTAATGGGTAGCGGACCACCAAGCGGGTTCTCATCCTGATCGGGCGAGGCATGAGATTTGTTCGGCATTTCCATCTTCGGCTTGCTCTCGAGTGTCGAGACGTGCATGCCGTATGATCCTCATCGACATTTTTTGGCGTCCACAGAGGGAAGACAGGCGGGCTGACTTATATTCCAACACCCCCTGGATATTCGCCCTGCTTCATTCTCATGGACTTTCAATTTCGAGTCCATTAGAAGCCATCCGGGACCATCAGCTTCTGATATCTTTCAAGTATGTCGATGGCTGGGGATTCGACCACTTGAGCTTATATCATCACTTGTCATCCTGTGGCCATGAAGATTTGGCTCAACTGGCGGAGAAAAGTGAAACAATTGGTGATGTGTGCTGGCTTATCCGCGAGGCGGCTTCCCGGGACAAGGCGCCAGTATTGCTTTACTGGCCACTTAGTCCTCGATATACGGGGCTGCCAGGTAATGCTTGTTTTCTTCTTCATCCCTGAAACTGCTTCTTCTATAGTCAGTGTGCATCTTCTCACTTATGTGCTTTTGCAGCTCACCTTTCTATGGAGGCGACCCGACACTGTAGGGAGTTGATATCTAAGGCGCAGAAGCCTTCATATTTTAATATTCCAGAGCCAGCTCCGACTACGACACCATTACCCCCTGGGGATTCACAAAAGCGAACCAGGTCCTAGGTTAGGGAGGCCATCAGTAGGGCCAAGAAAGCCAAGAGGGCAGAGTCCCGCGCTACTCAGGCACGTCGGAGGAAGGCTGCTAAAGAGGAGTCCACAGTTCCCCTTCCTCGGGTTCCGTCATTCTCCGAATTTAAGGCCGCCTGGACGCAAGGGCCTGAGGGCGAAGGTGACTTCTTATTCTTGCCTGGCTTGTTTGTTTATTTCCGCCGCCCTGGCTGATCATGCTTCCTTTTAGTAGCTGATGGTACTACCTCCGCCGTTGTTGGGTTGGAGGCGGCAACCGGAGCTGCTGCTGGGGAGAGAGAGGAGGAAGCCCCCTCGGCCTCCGCTGAGGGTGGCTTGCCTTCACCGACACCCCATCGAGAAATAGAAGGTAATTTGCAGCATGCCGATAGAGCTTGGTGGCATATTGTGGTTTCAGTTGGGTCTTGACTATTTATTGTCTTTCAATTCCAGTCGATGTTCGACCCACGCTGCTCCCTAAGGTCGGTGCCACGACAGGGGTTGCCATCGGAGAGCAAGGGCTACCAAGGGACCAGCCCCTGGATATTTTGCCGACGGATGCTCCCGAGGCGGAGATCGCTAAGGAGATTCTGGATAGAGGGCTTCCTCCTAGCAGCACTATTCCCGCTCAGGTATCGGAGGTCCGAGAACAAGCAGAAGAATCATTCTCCTCTGAACAAGTTGATTATGGTGGCGGCTCCGGCGACGACGAGGGGTTCCCGATGGTCGACACCGAGGCTGAGGACACCGGGGCTTCTTCAGCTTATGAGAGTGATCTATTGACGTTTAGCCCTCCGAGGCTATTGGGAGCCGAGCACGGGCCATCATACCCGACTGCAGGAGAAGGGCCAGAATCTTCAGAGGCCACTTTTGGAGGCCTAAATATAGTGACGGTTGAGGTAGGAAGTATTCTGATTCCCGCCTACAGCACTTCTTTTTATTTCCAAGCCAACTGGCTGATGTATGTATGTGCAATGCAGGCTGAGGCGGCATCACCAGCTGTAATGATCCGCATACCCCTTCCTAGCGTGGATATTAGTCAATCGGCTTTTCCACCTGTTGTGCGGCCCATCGCCCTGCGGCTTCCACGGACCTATGCTGCTGCAGCGGCCTCAGGGGAGCCCGGTGTGACTGCCGAAGTCGGCGACCTGATTGAGGTTACGGGGACTCAAGCCCTGGTTGCTTGCGAAAAGCTACTGCTGAAGCCAAGTGCTCTCCCGGAAGTAGAAGCGGGGGAGATTATTACGGAAGAAGCTAAAGCCTTATCGGTTATAGACAGCTCCCCACTGTTGACGACCCATGAGACTGCTCGGGAGGAGCAAGCACCCTCAGCCGCTGAGACGGCCGTCATGACTTCGCCCTAAAGGGCAGGAAAGGAAATTGCCGTCATAGAGGGCCCCTTGGCAGCCGTAACTGCAACTGTTGGGCCAGGAGTCGGCGTCATATAGACCCTGCCATCGACGTCCCTCGGGGTGGCCGATGACATCTGGGCCGACATAGATAGCAGGGTGGATTTTCAGCTCCCTGAGACTTCGCCACTAGGCCTACGATTCTCTAATGACATGGTATGGCAGTCTTCGGACAATCTCCAGCGGGCCATGTCAGCTTCTCTGGACCTGACCTATGTGCAGCTGAGGAGCTTGGTAGACCACCTCTCCCGCTCGTTATTAGCATTCGGCTGCCCTATGGATGATTGGACTCCGCGGGTTGTAATGCTATTAAAGCACGCCAACAGGCGGGAGTTCCTGAGCCGAGAGGTTTCTGATCAGCTGACGGCTGTGAAGCTGGAGAGGGCAGATTGCCGCACTGCTGCTTCTTCTTTGAGGGTGACCATGGAACAGCTGAGAAACGCTGCGGGTAATATCTCAGAACGCCGGCTGCTCCTCACGGCACGGGAGGCAGAGTTGCGCGCTGAGCTTGCTGAGGTCGAAGCCGAACTGCATGAAGGCGAGCGCCTCAAAACCCAGTGAAGAGAAGAAGCTGATCTGGCCGAAGGACAACTTGCCTCATTGGATGAAAGGTTATCGCAGCTGACAGTTACTGAGGCCCGGCTGCAAGAATTGACCCGACACTCCTCACTGGGCCTCTTGGAGTTGGCAGATATTTTTCGGCGTCCTTTGCCGTGATTTCATTTTGTTTTTTTTTTCTTTCCTTGATCGGGCTCTGCTTCCTTTATTTTTGGAGCTTATGTACCCCCAGGGGATGTTCCGGGCGTAAATGTATTCCGACAAGTCATATTAATGAAGACATCTCTATTTGTCACCTCGATCACGACTTCTTTTCTTTCTTCTGGCTGATCACCTGAACCTGGGGATACTTGCCGATGGCGCAGGAGAGCGCTCACGCCTTCAGGGAAGGGGTGAGGTGTTCGCTCCACCGCGACGTAGCCGTTCCCGGAACAGGGCCTTTGCCAAGGTGGGACATAGGTAGCGTAGGCAGATGCACCTAGCGAACCTTGCCGCTGGTGATGAGAGGTGTGTTATAACCATCGACATGGGTCAAATGTCGACGCAATGACGTTTTGTTGATCAACGAGGGTGGAAGGCCCAGGTTAGGGGGTAGTTGACCGGGCTCGTCGATGGTGACGAGGGTCGAAAGGGTAGCGACCGATATTGCCGATGATGACAATGATCGAAAAGGGTAGCGACCGATCTTGCCGATGATGACAAGGGTCGAAAGGGTAGCGACCGATCTTGCCGATGGTGACAAGGGTCGAAATGGAAGACAGTCTTGCCGATGGTGACAAGAACCGGATAGGGTAGCGACCGATCTTGCTGATGGTGACAAGGGTCGAAAAGGTAGACGGTCTTGCCGATGATGATAAGAACCGGATAGGGGTAGCGACCGATCTTGCCGATGGCGACAAGGGTCGAAAAGGGTAGATGATCTTGCCGATAGTGACAAGAACCGGAAAGAGTAGCGACCGATCTTGTCAATGATGATAAGGGTCGAAATGGTAGACGGTCTTGCCGATGGTGATAAGAACCGGACAGGGGTAGCGACCGATCTTGCCGATGGTGACAAGGGTCGAAAAGGGTAGACGGTCTTGCCGATGGTGACAAAAACCGGAAAGAGTAGCGACCGATCTTGTCGATGATGACAAGGGTCAAAATGGTAGACGGTCTTGCCGATGGTGACAAGAACCGGATAGGGGTAGCGACCGATCTTGCCGATGGTGACAAGGGTCGAAAAGGGTAGACGGTCTTGCCAATGGTAACAAAAACCGGAAAGGGTAGCGACCGATCTTGCCGATGATGACAAGGGTCGAAAAAGGGTAGACAGTCTTGCCGATGATGACAAAAACCGGGTAGGGTAGCGATCGATCTTGCCGATGATGACAAGGGTCGAAAAGGGTGTATAAGTGGGATATCGGATGAAGGTTCCGCCTCAGCCTTGCAAATGTCCTTCTGGACGGAGGATGCTTCATCACTATTCATCATTCATTTTTTATTCACATTACTGACCTAAGCGCCCTTTCGGGTTTTCACCGAGGCCAGCGCCCTCTTGCTTTTGCCCGTGCGCCCTTTCGGGTTTTCACGCGGCGGGGTACCCGATTTTGCCTGCGACGCCCTTTCGGGTTTTTGCCACAGCTGGGCTGTAGCCATTTTTGCACTTGTCCTGACATAGGAGCAAGTCTGGCGGGGTATCTTTATTTTTAACCCCATTTTCTTTGCTCCTCTTTTTTTTTTCTTTTTGAATTCGGGATGCAGAAGAACTAGACCATGAAAATGTTGGCTGGCCGTGTCGATGATGACAGGGATTGGATCCTGCTTCGGTTCGTCGACACCGGCTAGATGTCGAAGCAAGGGATATGGTCTATTAACAAGTATGTAGGATCCGAGTTAGGGGTAAAGATCGATCGGTCTCGCTGATGATGTCGATGGTCGAATGTGGGTTTATTCATCGGCGTGGGTTACTGCCGAAACAAAGATGGGATTATCAACAGGGATGTAAGATCCGAGTTGAGTGTAGAGATCGACCGATCTCGCCGATGATGACGAGGGTCGAACGTGGATTTATTCATCGGCATGGGTTATTGCCGAAACAAGGATGGGATTATCAACAGGGACGTATGGTCCAAGTTGAGGGTAGAGATCGACCGATCTCGCCGATGATGACGAGGGTCGATGTAACACCCTCAAATATAACTAAGTTGTACTCTATATCACCGAGGCGCCTTTTCAAGTATCGGCTCAGTTCTTGAAAAGAACTCCGAAGTTAAGCGTGCTTAATGGGGAGTAGTACTGGGATGGGTGACCTGCCCGGGAAGTCCCCCATTCTGGAGCCAATCACTGTTAAAAAGGGATAAAACCGTGAGGCCGGTAGGCCAAAGCGGACAATACCTCGACGGTATAGAGTACGGGGCGTGACAGAATGGTATCAGAGCTATACCCCAGCCGGAAGTGTGGGAACTAAGTGCCATGCAGGGCAAAGTGCTACGCTATGGGAGCCACCTCTTGAGTCTGTAATAGAGCAAAGTGCTACATAGTGGGAGCCACCTCTTGAGCCTGTAGGGGCCACCTCTAGAGTCCTACCTGCCTGGGGGCTAAATTGCGTGCTATATGTGCCTAGCGACGAGGATGTCACCTATATAAGAGGGGTAGATTGTAACACCCTCAAATATAGCTAAGTTGTACTCTATATCACCGAGGCGCCTTTTGAAGTATCGGCTCAGTTCTTGAAAAGAACTCCGAAGTTAAGCGTGCTTAATGGGGAGTAGTACTGGGATGGGTGACCTGCCCGGGAAGTCCCCCATTCTGGAGCCGATCACCCTTAAAAAGGGATAAAACCGTGAGGTCGGTAGGCCAAAGCGGACAATACCTCGACGGTATAGAGTACGGGGCGTGACAGTCGAACCGGGTTTGTTAAAGGATTTCCGGTGGGTCTTTGATGATTGTCCCTTTCGGAGTTCCATTGGGTGGAGAATAGGAGAGGAATTTGAAATTACCACTTTACTGAATCAAGCGCCCTTTCGGGTTTTCGCCGGAGCCAGCCCCCTCTTACTTTTGCCCGCGCGCCGTTTCAGGTTTTCACGCGGCGGGGTACCCGATTTTGCCTGCAGCGCCCCTTCGGGTTTTCGCCACAGTTGGGTTATAGCCAGTTTTGCACTTGTCCTAATATAGGAGCAAGTCTGGTGGGGTATCTCTATTTTTAACCCCATTTTTCTTATCTTTCTTTTTTTTATTTGTATAGGGTGGCAGATCAAAGCGTGATATTCGACTCTTGGTTGACCGTAGATGGCCCGCAGTGGCAACAATGTGAGAATGCCAGCTAGGACACAAAGTCTTCAGCCGAGACGGGTTTATTCGTTAGCGGGGAGATCATGCTAACGCAAGGAAGGGCTTTCGTGCCAATTCGAACGTAAGGCTCGTAATGGCAGTGCGGCGTATTCTTTCGGAAGCTTGATCAGGGCAGAGTGCCACTAGACCAAGGAGAAGGTAGCTTGATCAGGGCGGGATGCCACTGGACCAAGGGAGGGTAGCTCGATCAGGGTGGAATGCCACTGGACCAAGGAAAGGGTAGCTCGGTCAGGGCGGAATGCCACTGGACCAAGGAGAAGAGTAGCTTGGTTAGGGCGGAATGCCACTAGACCAATGGAGAAGGGTAGCTCGGCTAGGGCGGAGTTCCACTAAACCAAGGTGACAGTAGCTCGATCACGGGGGAATGCTGCTAGATCAAGGTAAGGATAGCTCGGTTAGGGCAGAGTGCCACTAAACCAAGGAGAAGGTAGCTCGATCAGGGTGGAATGCCGCTAAATCAAGGTAAGGATAGCTCGGTTAGGGCGGAGTGCCACTAAACTAAGGAGAAGGTAGCTTGATCAGGGCGGAATGCCGCTAAATCAAGGCAAGGATAGCTCGGTTAGGGCGGAGTGCCACTAAACCAAGGAGAAGGTAGCTTGATCAGGGCGGAATGCCGCTAAATCAAGGCAAGGATAGCTCGGTTATGGCGGAGTGCCACTAAACCAAGGAGAAGGTAACTTGGTTAGGGCGGAGCGCCACTAAACCAAGGAGAAAAGTAGCTTGGTTAGGGCGGAATGCCGCTAAAACAAGGAGAGGGTAGCTTGGTTAGGGCGGAGTGCCACTAAACTAAGGGAAGGGCAGCTTGGTTAGGGCGGAATGCCGCTAAACCAAGGAGAAGAGTAGCTTGGTTAGGGCGGAATGCCGCTAGACTAATGGAGAAGGGTAGCTCGGTTGGGGCGGAGTGCCACTAAACCAAGGGGAAGGTAGCTCGGTTAGGGCGGAGTGCCACTGAACCGAGGAGAAGAGAAGCTTGGCTAGGGCGGAGTGCCACTAAACCAATGGAGAAGGATAGCTCGGTTGGGGCGGAGTGCCACTAAACCAAGGGAAGGGCAGCTTGGTTAGGGCGGAATGTCGCCAAACCAAGGAGAAGGGTAGCTTGGTTAGGGCGGAATGCCACTAGACCAACGGAGAAGGGTAGCTCGGTTGGGGCAGAGTGCCACTAAACTAAGGGGAAAGGTATCCCGACCGATCACTCGGGGCTTGTTGCTTGTGCTGCATGATACAGCTTCATATGTTTTCCATTGACGGGAGAAAGCTGGATGACTCCTTTGTGGTCTACAAGGATGTAGGCACCCCCTTCATAGACTCGGCGGATGATATACGGCCCGACCCAGTTTTCGACCAGCTTCCCTTTGGGGTTGGAGGCCATCACTTCTCTTCTTTTGACCATTACCAGGTCTCCTTTCTTGAATTCTTGACCCTTGACTAGCTTGTCAAAAGCACGGGCCATGCGAGCTTGGTAGAGTTGGATGCTTTGCTGTGCCCGGAGGCATTTTCCTTCGAGCTCGGCGAGCTCCTCCAATCTTCTTTCTGCATTGGCCTGTTCACCACTGACTAGTCCGTGCTGGACGGCAACTCGCAATGAAGGAACTTCAAGTTCAATGGGCACTACAGCTTCCGGCCCATACACGAGGGAGAAAGGTGAACAGTCGGTTGGGGTCTTGTAGACAGTACGATAGGCCCAAAGTGCTTCGTACATCCTTTCTTCCCAATCCTTTTTATTAGACTTGACAGTCTTCGCCAGTAGCGTGCATAAGGTCTTGTTAAAGGCTTCTGCGAGTCCATTGGCTTGAGGGTTGTAGGGGGACGATGTCCTCCAGTCGATTTTGTATTTGTCGGCCAGCCGATAAACCTTCTGGTTCCTAAAGTGACTGCCATTATCAGAGATGATTCGCCTGGGGATCCTGAACCGAAATATTACATTCTGCCGGAAGAATCTTGCAACTAGTTCTCCCGTCACATCTCTTCGTGCTACTCCCTCCGCCCATCTGGAGAAGTAGTCCGTAGCTGCTAAGATGTATCTGCACCCTGATGAAGATGCTGGTAGCGGCCCTACTACGTCTGTGCCCCACTGAGCAAATGGCCAGCTTGGTAGGGTGGGATGCAATGGCACTGGAGGTCTCCTTGCCACATTACCGTGTTCTTGACACTTCTGACAAGCTTTGGCAAATCTGTAGCAATCGTCAAATATAGTGGGCCAATAGTAACCCAGCTTCTTTATCTCAATTTTCATCTTCGGGCCAGCATGGTGTGCTCCAGCTGATCTGACATGGACCTCCTGCATCACCTGTCTTGCTTCTGCTGAAGACAAGCAACGGAGTAGGACTTTCCTTCGGGCATCTGCCATAATTCGGAACAAGGTCCCGCTTCTCATCTCGTAAGAATCCTTGATCCTCAGGAGCTTCATTCTTTGTTCCTTTTCTTTTGGAAGTTGCTGGTGTCGAAACCAGCGTAGGAGATGCTCTCGCCAATCGGGCTACTGAACTCCTTCGATGACTGCTATTTCCATCTCTTGTTCATCGGCCAGGACCTCTGTTACGCTGGGGACCCGTCGACGGTTGATCACTGTGATATTCAGGCTTGTGTCTGGCGGGACCGCCAATGAACTAGCCAGCTTAGCGAGGGCGTCTGCCTGAGCATTCCGGCCTCGATTGATGTGCTTGATGCTGATGAAGTAAAATCTTGACATCAGGCGAGTTTCCAACTGGTGATAGGGGAGGAGCTCTTGCTTTCGCACATCGAACTCTCCCTCCAGCTATTTTATAACTAGCATGGAGTCTCCGAATGCTTCCAACATCTGAATTCCCATAGACAGAGCAACTTGTAACCCGATAATCAGGGCATCATATTCTGCTTCATTGTTTGTGCATTATTTGTTTATGGAGCAGGATGTATGCACCACTTCTCCTTCTGGGGATTTCAGGACTATGCCTGCTCCTGCCCTGACTCTGGCTGATCCAGTGGCAGAGGTGTCAATTCTGGAAGCGCCATCAAAATATAGCTACCATAAGGCGGGTTGTACTTGAACGGCTTCTAGGGTTTCATCTTCAGGAAGCTCCGGCTCCAACGGGGAATCCCCGGGCACTGGGTGCTCAGCGAAGAAGTCTGCAATAACTTGGCCCTTGACGGCCTTGCACGGCACGTAGGAGACATCAAACTCCATAAGGATTACCACCCATTTACCCAGGCGGCCTTTGAGTGCCGGTTGAGACATGATGTACTTCAGGGGATCCTCTTTGGATACCAAGCTAATTTCATGCGACAACATATAGTGTCGGAGCTTCTTAACTGCGAAGACCAATGCCAGACAGATCTTCTTAATATAAGTATATTTCTCTTCAGTTCTAACCAGTCTCCGACTGAGGTAATAGAGAGCTTGCTCTTTCCCTTCTTCATTATTCTGGGCCAGCATTGCCCCCAGAGAATTATGTGTAGCTGCTATATATAGTATCAATGGTCGTCCTTTCACCAGTGCGCCCAGCATTGGAGGAGTTTTCAGGTAGTCTTTTAGCTTGTCAAATGCTGCCTGGCAATCTTCATCCCATTAAAAGGGGACATCTTTCATCATTAGCTTGTGGAAGGGCTGGCATCGCCCTGACAAATTGGAAATGAACCGCCGGATTTAAGCTAAGCGGCCCTGTAGTGATCTCAGCTCGGAGATGTTCCTTGGCGGAGGTAACTCTTGAATTGCCTTGATCTTTGTGGGGTCTATCTCGATTCCCCGATATCGAACGATGAAGCCTAAGAATTTTCCGCTCGACACGCCGAACACACATTTCATAGGGTTCATCTTCAGCTCATGCTTCCTCAGCCTCTGAAAAACAATCCGGAGGTCTTGCAGATGATCTTCTTTTCTTCTGGTTTTAATCACCAGGTCATCTATGTAGCATTCGACCTTGTGGTAGAGCAGCTCATCAAAGATTTTGGTCATCGCGCGCTTACAGGTTGCGCCAGTATTCTTCAGTCCGAACGGTATTCTCTTGTAATGATAAATGCCTTCAGGGGTTCGGAAAGCAGTATGGACTCGGTCATGCTCCGCAATCCAAATCTGATTGTAGCCGGACGATCCATTCATGAATGATAGGGCCTCATGGCCAGTTGTAGCATGAATCATGACCTCGGTTATTGGCACCGGATAGTCATCCTTGGGGCAGGCTTTATTTAGATCCCGGAAGTCGACACATATCCGGATCTGTCCATTCTTCTTTTTCACTGGGACGATATTCGCCAGCCACATGGTGTACTGGTTTTCTTCCACAAATCCCACGTCAATGAGCTTGTCGACTTCAGCACAAATTTGGGTGATGAGCTCTGGCCTCATGCGCCAAGGTGGTTGCTTCACCGGTTCGGCCTCAGGGCTGATTGTTAGCTCATGTTGTGAGAAAGCGGGGCTTAGACCTGGCATCTCTTTGTAAGTCCAGGCGAAGCAATCCCGGTACTCTAGCAGCAGCTGGGTGTACATCTCCCGTTCTTATGGGGATAGTTGGGCACTGAGGAGGGTAGGCCTAGGGTCCTCATCATCTCCCAAGTTGACTTCTATCAGTTCATCGATTGTGGCTTGGCCTCCGTCTTCTATTTCCGGAAGTGCCGGTTGGAGGTCGACGAAGTCCAGAATACCATCTTGCGGGTCGAGTACTTCGACTTCCTCGTCGGACACCACCAGAGCTTCTTGAGGTTTCTTTGTTTATTGTGCTAGCGGCTGAGTGGATTGTTCTATTAGCCAATCCATTGCCGTCGCAGCTCCCAAGGATGAGAGAGCAGCTTTAGTGTTTGCAGATGAGATTGCAGCCACGACGGGCTGGTGACTGTTTACTACCAGGCTCGGACAGCATACTGGTTCTATAGCAGAAGCTGAGGAAGTCTCAGCTTCTGGGACAGTTGTGTCTTCCGTATAAGTGGCTTTTTCTTTCCGGGTAGCCGGTTCCCCTTGATTGGAGTTGACCAAGGCTTCCCTGATTGGCAGAAAGGGTGTTGAAATTGTCATTAGTAGGACCCCCGTGGAGGGAGAGACTCCTGCTTCTTGAATGTCTTCGGCTTCGCTGCTGCTAGCCGTATCAAATTCGGCTTGAAGGGTCGCTTCTTCAGAATGAACCTGCTCCCAGCATCGGCAAGGGGCCGAGGTTTCCGCTTCTCGATTCCGGACCGAGCCAGTTCAAGATATTCGGCTTCCACCAGATACTCATCAAAGGTTGCCCCCAGAGGGCTATCTTCAGTAGGATAGAGGGCGGAGATAGTATCCACCTCGTACCGCCCACTGTAATAATATTCCTCCAGGGTGAAGCCCAACCCTGGATGTTGAGAGACACGTCTCATTTCCTTATCCAGATTTGCAGGATACCACATCTTCTGGAAAGCTTCTTTGCGCCTTTGAGACTGATCGGGAGAAATGTGTTGCTTCTGAAACATCCTGGCCATTCGATCAGTTGTAAATGCCAGACCTTGGACGGGAACCCGCGGGTTGCCTAGATCTTCAGGGAGGCTGCAGTCTGTGTCTTCTCGAGTGGGATGCTCCTCAGCTGTATAGAAAAAACTGCGGGGCCCATCTTCCTATGTCACCTCCCAATCTTTGAAAGGTTCGACAGTGGGATCATTGAGGCCGGGGACTGGCTTGGTGAGGCCAGCCGGGACTCCGATGCGGTCGTGCTGTCGATCGACCTGCACTTCCTTAGCCTTGGGGTACAATGCTGGGGGTGTCACCCTGCCGACCTCTCCAGAAGCTGTGATGTGGGAGACCACCGTCGGCTTGACATATCCGCGCGGCGGTGGTGGATACCAACCGTCACCCGATATATTCTTCGACGCCCCTACGGGGCCTCAACTTCAGAAACCTTCCGGGGAAGCCCCGTATATAGGTTGGCATCTGCCAAGTGACATTCAAATACCTCGAACGGGTGGAGATCAACAAATAACCTCTCCTCCTTCCCTTGGAGGCTGTATTTGATGCATTGGTGGAGCGTGGAGGGCACCACCATATTCTCATGCAGCCATGGGCGGCCGAGCAGTGCTTTGTAAGAGGTGCGAGAGTCGATGACATGAAACTGCACCGTTGTAGTGAAATCTGCCAGGGTCAGTATGAACTCTGCCACTCCCATTGAAACCTCACATTTTTGGTTGAAGCCAGCGATACACATATCCCCAACTTTCTCGAGATGCACATTAAAGTGGTGCCTCTCGTATATTCTGTAAGGTAGAATGTTGACTGCTGCACCGGGATCAACCAGTATTCTGTTCAGCTCCCTTCCATTCAGGTGCCCTTTCATGTACAGCGGCCGGTTGTGGCTGGCAGTAGGCAGTAGCATGTCTTCCGGAGAGAAGGTCATACTGCCTTCTGGTATAGCCTCGGCTATGCAGGCTTCAAAATGAGCAGGCGTCTGCAGAGCAGTGATGATCGCCTGTCGAGTTTCTTCACTCAAAGAGAGAATTTCCCAGATCGTAAATCGAGCGGGGAGCTTTTTGAGCAACTTCATTATTCGGCTCCCAGCCCGGACATTGGAGAGCTTCATCTCTTCAGCCCATCTGGGCTTGGGGAGGTTTTGATTTGTGGGCCCAGACGGACCTGCTTCATCTTCCTTGGACTCAGCACCCTCTTGGCTGGCACCGGCTATCGGGTCTTCTTTATTAGCTGCTGTAGGGCAAGCTCCATCTGCATTTGCATCCTCAGTAGGTTGCACTGGCTGCGGGTGAATGGCCCCGGGTGTAGGGTTAGCCTCTCGACAGGGCTGCTTCCCCTTTGACATCTTCATAAATTCAAGGAACGAAGGTACTACCTTGCCCCCACTCTTGTCGTATAGGCATGATGGAGGAGGGATTTGGACTCCCTTAACCTCCGAAGGAGGTGTCTTGTGGGGTTGCTCCCCTCTGAACATGATGTTGTGATTGGGTGGTGGCTGGCGCCCCCATTTTCGGCACGACCGAGTGGCATGCGCAGCAGTTGCGGCCTCGGCTTTGCCTCCCCTAGCATGGGGTGTGAAGCAAATTTCTTCTTCTCCTCTTCTCCGGGTAGGTTGAAGAGTGCTGACAAGGTATTGCAGGAGACAACCTGTGTTTTATTGGCCCCAGCGGCCTTTCTTTTCTTCTTCTTTTGCTTTCTCTTCTTTTTGGTTTCTGTGGGTGCCTGCCCCCAGAACATGCTGCCCTCTTCAGGGGGTGCGGTTTCGGCTTCCTCCACCTGTTTGAGTGAGAGTTGCTCCAGCTCTTGCCATGGGACGTGGTCCCGTACCAGTAGAGGTTTCAATTCGGGCTGCACATAATCATCTAGCCCTTCAATCAGGTGCTGCAATCGAAGGACTCCAGGATTGGTTTCCTTGATTACTGGCAGCGGAGTTTGTCTCCTCCTGTTAGGTGTATGTATTCTGACAGCTGTAGGTGGAGTGACCCATACGGGTGCTACCACTGGCGGAGGAGGCCGGGGTGTAACACCACGGGTATGTGCCCCCTCTTTCGGGCGGGGTGCCCTCTTCTTCTTGTGCTTCACAGGGATCTGCTGCCACCCCTGTTGTTCTTTCACGGGCTCCAGGAAATGGATTTCGTAGGTGCTCCGTGTGCTTGCTTTAGAGATCTCCTCAGGTAATGCCTGGTAGAGGGAGATTGTGTTGACTGCTGCTCTCCTGAGAGGGGCTTCATGTGGCTGAGGAGGGTCCACTTTGTACTCTCCCAGCTCTATTTCATTCTTCTTTACCATTCCTTTGATGACGTCTTTGAAAACATAACAGTCTTCGATTGGATGTCCCAACATCTGGTGGTAAGGGCAGAATCTTGGACTGTCTTTTCTTTTCAGGTCCTCCAGCCTCCTTGGCTCAGGCAAAGTGACCATGCTGTATTCTGTTACCCAGTCGAACAGGACTCAGGTCTTGTCTTTTCGAAAGGAATAGGCTTTCTTCATTTTGTCCCTCAGCGAAGGACCTTCTTTATCATCTAGAGCTTTCGCAGGTGGCGGGGGAGCCGCCTTCTTGCCTTTCTCCTTCTGCTGTTCGAATGCCTTCATATCAAGTGCATTCGCTTCTTTAGGTGTGGGGCGCCGTTCCGCAGCCTTACCTTTCTGGGCTGTGCTGGCAGCTGACGCCGGGACAGGCTTGGCTAGGAAAGCCTCCACTTCGGCCACTACATTATTCAGCCGGTCGAACGACCGTATTTCCATTCCAATCATCTTCTCCAGGACCTCCCTCCTGAGGTTTTGTTTGCATATTTGTACTACGTCCTCCTGATGCGGGGGCCGCTTGCATCTCATTCCGAGGTTCCTCCACCTCTTGATGTAATCAAGGGCTGTCTCATCTGCCCTTTGTTTTGTTGAGTAGAGTTCGGCCACTGTGACCTCCCTCTCTGTGACATGAAATCTTTCTCTGAACTTTCTCTGCATATCCGACCAATCATTGATTGACCCGGCCGAGAGGCTAGAGTACCATTCAAGTGCGAGCCCTGTCAGCGAGGACCCGAAGAACTTCAGCGAATATGACTCGTCGGTGGCCAGATCACCCATAATGGTCATATAATATGCAATATGCTCTTTAGGGGACCCTTTCCCGTTGAATTTGTCAAACTTAGGCGGCTTGTTGACCCCCGGGGGAAGTCGTTTAGCCGCATGGCGTTGCGGGTAGGGCACCCGATAGGTATCAAATGCGACGTAGTCGCCTTCACTCTTCTCTGCGAGCTTCATCTCGATCATCCTCTCTACCATCATCCGGTTCACGACTGTGGGATCAACCGATTCTGGATAGAAGTGTGCCGGCTGCAAGTATGGGGTGACCAGGGTGGTCGCCTGTGGAGGACGTAGCAGCGGGGGTGTCGGGTGCACCTGAGGGAACAACGGAGGTAGCAGCGGCTGAGGCTGTGGTGGCCGCTGTTGTGCTGTCGCCATGCTTGGCTCTGACGGCTGGGACAGTGTATAGAGCGGTGGAGGGTCGTCATGACGAGCCGCTCCCCGAGATGACTCACCCTGGACTTCGGGTGGTTTAGAAGCTGATGAATGTTCAGTTTTTTCCATCAGCTGCTTCTTCAGAGAGTCTATCTCCCGTTGATATTTTTGTAGCAACATCAGAACTGATGGGTCTATAGTGGTGGGGATACCCTCTGTTGTCTCCCCGGACGTACCCTCAGGCAGGATGTCGAGGAGGACGTCGTCTTCTTCTTCCACCGTCACCACATTAGCGCTCAAGACGGGGGCCTTGTCATCCCAGTGGGGATAGACCTGGGGCTGTTTCCCTTTAACCATCATCAGAAGCTCTCTTGCTGCTTCTGTTCTGCGGGTAGTTGGCCCCGGCCGTGCGGCCAATTGAGCCAATTCTTGGGGGTCTTCAGGAAGCTCCCCATATCGGCTGGATATACCAGCCATGTTGCAGGTGAGAACTTGCATCCTTCTCTTTTGTTGATAGACCCTCCTTCTGGCTTGCTGCGGAAAGGTCAACCTTTCGAACATAGAAACTCTTCTTCTTTCTTCCCGCTCGGGGAAGGCTTCATCGGCTTCGACCTCGAAGCCGTCATTATATCCATTGTCGTCGACTGACGATACCATCATTCTATCTCCCATATTTCCTTCCTCTGTCGCTGATGGGCAGTAATCTTCCTCAGTGGCGACCGTCTGCATCAGTCGCTGCTGTCCGAGTGAGGGATTTCCTAAGCCTCGGAAATAATTTCTGACCAAGCAGGTCATCTCTTCTTGACCCCGTTCTTGATATAGGACGGGGGGTGATTGTTGACCTCCAGCAGGAGGGATATAGGACAGTCGAGCTTTGTCAGCCGGCTGTTGGAATCTTCATCCCGCAGCAGGGACGTTCGCTTGACGGGCCGCAGCCCGGAGACTTCTGTGGCGCGGAGGATCCGCGACAACCTCTTCTTCCTTCTTCGGGGGCAGGCCCCTTTCTCTTCTCACTTCCGCCTCATCGTTCACAAAACGACGGCGGATGGGTGTTAGCTGGTGGGCAGGTCGGGTCCGCTTGGGAACCCACACCTATTTAAACTTCCTCGGCCTGGGTGCCGGGCTTCCCTGGCCATAATGACCGATTTCTTCTATTTCTGCCCTCCTTCCAGCGAGAGCTTGATAGGCATTGTAAATAGGAATGTTGGGGATGACTCGGTCTGGGGTCACCCGTGCAGTGCGTCCGTCGAGGAAGATGCGCATACCCCCGACTAGCATAGATTTCCCAGACTGAGACAGAGTTCCGGTGACTACATCAGCATTCTTGCGGGCCTGGCGACGCTGGCATCCTCTAGGGTGTTTGTTGATGACATTGGGGTGGGTCCCATATATGACGTGGTGCACCAGACAGCTAGCGGCCGGGGCCAGACTTTCAGACAAGTCTTTGCAGTAGGGAACCCCCAGAGGCTTCATTTTAACCACAGCTTCCTTGAAAGGTTCTGGGGCTTCGACCTCCAGCATATCTACAAAGGCTAACCCTAAAAAGTTGGGGTAGCCCATATCGACGATCACCTTCCATTGGGACATCACCTTCCATGCCCACGATCACAGCTCGTCTCCTCGCCCCGATTATATCCGGCATGGTCTAGTTATTTAATTTTGAGTCCTATGTAATTTTTATTTGAGTCATTTGATGTATTTTTCCTTTTATTTGAGTCATGTTCCTAGGTCATGTGTTTATTTCCCTAAGTTTGAGTGTCATTAGGTTGTCTAGTTAGCTATTGGGCCCAATTCATTGGGCTTGGCCCAAGGGCTCTCCCCTATCCCCTCGGTTATTTGTCATTGAGTCAATTGTCAGGGACTTTTGTAGAAATGTGGGTTTCCTATATATAGGACCCCATTCCCCCCCATTTGAAAAAAATGAATCAATCAATGAAAAAATTGCCATTTTGTGAGTTCTATCTTTATTTTTATGGTGGAGTGAATCCATTAGTGAGGTGAGAAGCCTTAGGGAGAGAATCCCACCCATCCCTCTCTTAATCTCTCTTTTTCACTCCACTTTCTCTCTCCTCCACACCCAAATTCGAATTTTCTTCTCTCTCCTCCCTTTCCAACCACCTCCACTCCCCACCTACCCCATTTAAGCCTCTTCCCATTCCCCACAACCCTCATCAATACTCCATCTCTTCCCAAGACCCCCTCCACCAATCCTCTCCTCACCATCCAACCCCCAACTACCCCTCCCACTTTCCCAAGCACCCTTCCCACTACCCCAAGCACCCCTTCCCTTCCCCAACACAACCCCCCCATTCCCAAGACAAAAAATTAACCCCACCCTTAAACCTATTTTTGAATATCCTTTCCCTCTCTCCATTCCAACCAAATTCGCAGCCCCCACTACCACCATCTATTGGACCCTCTTCCAGACCTTATTCTCCACCTCCCACACCTTAGAACACCCCCTCCAAGACCCCCTTACAACCAGGGGTCACTCCCACACTCATCTACCCCCTTCCCCTTCTTCTTTCTTGGTCATTGGAAGCTACTTCGAAGTTGCAGTTTGCTGTCCAGAAGTTACAGATGAACCAGCAACTTGCAGCGGCCACCACGACTTCCTCCGGACGAATTTGAAGATCCAAGAGCCATCGTCGGAAGCGTCTACCAGTCTCCTTCGTAACAGAAGTGGTTTCATCTTCTTCCGATCTCCGAGCCATCCAGGAGGTTCATTCTCCCACAACTGCGCAGTTCTATCTTAGCTGAGGACCTGATCCAGATTAGAAGCTCTGCCACGACGAACCCCGAAGGAATCAGTCCACGAGTTCTTCTTCAAAGTTCTTCATCGCCCAGTCTACTTCCAGAATCAAGAAATAGAACTTCATTCGGCATTCGTGATCCAGAGTTCTCATTTTTATCCCTCAGCTACGCAGATCTGCTACTCATAGTCTGCACCGACCAGTCGCCATTATTCTGCATCCCCTAGTCTTCTCCGAGATCGGTTGGCTTCTCCGTCAGTTTTTCTGCGAAGAGGACTCATCCACAATTCCAACGACGCTGACGGTGCTTGATTCCGAGGTCGGGAGCTGCCGAGACATCCTCTGCAACCTACTGTTGGAAACCAGGAGCTAGCTCTGCAGAGATCCTGATTCGGAGAGAAAGCCTCACCACGACAATCCCCAAAGGAATCAGGCCACGAGCTCTTCTGAAAAGTTATTCCTCCCCTGTCTACTTTCATAACCAAGAAGCAGAACTCCGTTCGGCATCCGGAAGCAGAAGTTACGAATTTTCTTCCTCAGGCGTGCGACCCTGCTTCCGACAGTCGGCACCGACCCCCACTCACTCTTCTGGGTCCCCTGATCTTCGCCAGCATCTTTCGGCTTCCCCGTCAGTTCTGTTGTAAAGAAGACTTGTCCACGGTTCCAGCGGCTCTAGAGGCACCTGATTCAGAGTTCGGGAGCGGCCGAGGCAACCTCTTCTTCCTGCTGTTAGTAACCAGTTGCTGTCAGTCCGAGAATCAGCGTCCCTGTTCGAGCTCCTGCCCAGGCCAGCAGCGACCACAGAAGAATTCGGAAAACTTCAGAGGCACTCCAGTTCCAGTAACAAAGATTTTCCCACTAGTCTCGCCCTCGGCAAAATTCCTGATCACGTTCTGAAGCCACAGTACCGACTGTCTGTCCACAATTGTCGACAGAAGGTAGATTCAGCATATTCACTTCATCATCATTTTAGCCCTAGTTTTCTCCACCCCACTTGGCCGGTTGAAGGCCCCTCCCTGCGTGGAGGTAGTTTTGATTGTAACTATCATCTTCCCTTCCCCACGATCCCTCCTTGCATGGGGTGTAGTGTTGTAATAGCTTAAACAGGTCAAGCTACCCCGGCGTGGCGTGTGGGAAACCCACGCTTCCCCGCTCGCCCTCGTCTCCGAGCGGGACCGGTTTCTTCAAACCGGTCGAGTAAGTGCTCCAAACTTTGCTCTAATTTGTGCTTGTTCTTTCAATATTAGTTCATAAACTCCGCTGGCCGTGAATGAGAGCCCGATCCTTAAGCTCTTGTGCTATAAGTGATCACCGTGGGAAAAGAGAGAAACCGGTGCCTTTGGCACTTGGTCGGCCCCATTGTCTTGGGCTTCCACATCCATTGGGAATCAAGTCTTGGCCTTGCTGGCCCTCTATCAGTAAGGGCCCAACCCCTCAACCTCACCTTGGCATTGCCAAGTTACCCCGGGCTTGGGTGAGCGACGAGAGAGCGGCGGCCCAAATTGGCCCATTTAGATTGCGAATGTGCTTGCTTGTTTAAGTCCAAGGTCGTGTCACATCAATTGGTATCAGAGCAAGTCATTGACTTGTCTCTATCAAGTCAAGTCCTAGGGCATGCTTGCATTGGAGTCATCATCAATCCGACCCTTGCATTGATTTCCCCGATCATCATGGCCACCTACTTAGCCTACTCACCACCCATGGACTTCATCCTAGATAGGGATATTACCTTTGACGGATCGCATTCTAGTGACTATCTTAGGTGGGAGGCTACCATAGAAAAGTACTTTGAAAAGACTTGGGTATATGGATCCGCGAGAGTCCGAAAGGCCAAGGGACGACTTCGAGGTCAAGCCAAAAGTAAGTGGGAACACATAGAGGGATTAAGGAGGGTTAGGAGGCAAGAGCCGATTTCCTCATGGGATGATATGAAAGTAGAACTTAGAAAGATCTACATCCCCAAACATTTCCACCCCTCCTACTCAAGCACCCCTAACCCGAGGAACACTACCACTCCTCCACCCCCACCCGGCCAACTTGAGACCGACCATTGGTCTCCACCCCCACCACCCCCAACAATTCATCTCTCAACCATCATAACAACACTTCACGACCAAGTTCTCTCCCTTAAGACACAAATAAACCAAATAACCACCTCTCCACCAAATCCCATGAGGATCCCCACACTCCAACCAAAACCTCCTTCCACAAACCTATCTATCCAAACTCAATTGGCCCCCACTACCACCCCTCCACAACCAGCTGATCCCAAGGGGAAGAGACCCCTAACCGACCCGGTTTCCCCAAAAAGGACCACCACTCACCCTATTCTCACCATTCAAACCCAAGTAGACCCTGTGTCCATCCCTCCACCTAGAACCATGACGGCCACCACCACCCTACCCAAATCCTGTCACCCAACCCACCTTCCACTTCCAAACCCAATCCTACCCCAACCTAGACCTGCACTACTTCCACTCCCACACCACATCCTACCAATCCCAATCCAAGTTTCCCTTTACCCTCTACCCTGGAAACACCACACACAAACCCTCATCACCCCAAAAGACTGTCTCACCTCCTTGGTAGCAGAACTCATACCCAATCCAATAGGTGTGAGCACTCCAAACCCACCCCCCACTTTGGAGGAAACCCAAGTCCAAGCTGAAGAAGAAACCTCACACGATGGTCTTTACCTTACACCACCCTCTCTAGTTGGGGCGGAGCTCATCTTAGGAGAACCCATTGTTAGTTGGCTAAAGGAGAGCCCAATTCGAGAGATCCGGGCCCATGTTTTCCCTCCCATAGAACAAGACCTTCCCCTAGTGCCCTTCTTCTCCTATCACACCACAATCCAAGCATCCTATCAAGTGGATACCTTAGAGGACCTTCTCAAGAGCATAGCATGACAATTAGAGATGACTAGCATGTTGACCCCTATGGTAGAACAACCTAGGAGCCTTAGCCTCATACACCTATGCATAGGGTCTATCACCTCGGTTTGCACCATTGGTTGCTACACTAGCGACCTCCTTCTATTCCTCCCTACACCCGATGAGCCCAACCTTCTCCTCGATTTAGTGCTTCTTATCTCGGGTAGAAAGTCAAGCCCTCCACTCATGGCTGACCCACTTGCCTAGAACATTGGCCCAACTATCATGGAGAAGGATGACTTAGCACCTTTTGAGGATCTTGAGGACATGGAGTTCCTCCCCCTAGGTAACCCATTTTATGATCCATATGATCCATTCCAATGGGAGTCAAGAGACTCGTGTGACCCAAACACTTTATCCACCACCCACCTTTCCCTAAACCAACTCACAATGTTTGACCCAATTCACTCCATCTTAGACCCGGGTTACACCTTGGGAGCCATAACCTTGGACCATATATCCCTAGGTAATAAGGTGGTGCCCCACCCCATGATGACCACCTTCTTAGATCCGTTCGATCCTTTCCAATGGGAGTTCAAAGGTTGTCCCACACCTATACACATGGAAGTCACTTTTGGGAAAAGTATGCATGTGTCTAGGCTTTCCACACCCCTTGGCATGAACACGATGTTGGGTCCATTCATTCATATCACCCACATGTCAAGTAGAAAGTATGAGTGGTCCATATTCGGATGTCATGGTCCACCTTCATTCATCATGGGTCTTAAGCATGTCAAAGGCATCTACGGATGTCCGGGTCCTCCTATATTTATCACCAATTTGCATGATAGGGCCACCTACTAGTGCCCCGGCCCACCTAGGCTAACCAAAGTCTACACTGCAACATTACACGATAGGTCTACTTTTGGTTGCCCAGGTCCACCCATCACCCCCGGAATGTCTGCATTCACAACATTGCATAAAGAGATCCGCAAGCACATTAGCAAGAAGAATGTGACTTATAAAAGGCGAGCCGACTCTCATCGACGTCACCAAGAATCCCATGAGGGTGACTTTGTGATGGTAAGAACGGAGAGGCTCTCCCCGGAAGCCATCTCCAAATTGAGGCCACGTGGGGCTGGTCCCTTCCAGGTCCTGAGGCGCATTAGTGCACATGCCTATCAGTTAGATTTTCCCGAGGAATATGGGGTAAGTCCAACATTCAATGTCGCCGACCTAGTGCCATACAAGGGACCCACGGTGGTACCTAGTGAAGATATTGAGCCTATTCCCTCCGTTGAGAGAGCACCCACCCATGAGGAGAGTCCACCAGCCAAGAGAGCCCAGCGTGAGCGCATTGAACGAATATTGGATGAACAGGTCACTACCACCAGGAGTAAGGTATACGAGCGCTATCTCGGCAGGTGGATGGATCGGTCTCGTTCAGAAGACTTGAGGGCAGTACCACTTCTACACCTTCCAAGGAGGGAAGGACACTTACTCGACGGAGTCGAGTTCTCCGCACCCCGGGAGTATGATGGGGACATCACCTTCCATGCCCACGATCACAGCTCGTCTCCTCGCCCCGATTGCATCCGGCATGGTCTAGTTATTTAATTTTGAGTCCTATGTAATTTTTATTTGAGTCATTTGATGTATTTTCCCTTTTATTTGAGTCATGTTCCTAGGGCTTGTGTTTATTTCCCTAAGTTTGAGTGTCATTAGGTTGTCTAGTTAGCTATTAGGCCCAATTCATTGGGCTTGGCCCAAGGGCTCTCCCCTACCCCCTCGGTTATTTGTCATTGAGTCAATTGTCAGGGACTTTTGTAGAAATGTGGGTTTCCTATATATAAGACCCCATTCCCCCCCATTTGAAAAAAATGAATCAATCAATGAAAAAATTGCCATTTTGTGAGTTCTATCTTTATTTTTATGGTGGAGTGAATCCATTAGTGAGGTGAGAAGTCTTAGGGAGAGAATCCCACCCATCCCTCTCTTAATCTCTCTTTTTCACTCCACTTTCTCTCTCCTCCACACCCAAATTCAAATTTTATTCTCTCTCCTCCCTTCCCAACCACCTCCACTCCCAACCTATCCCATTTAAGCCTCTTCCCATGCCCCACAACCCTCATCAATACTCCATCCCTTCCCAAGACCCCCTCCACCAATCTTCTCCTCACCATCCAACCCCCAACTACCCCTCCCACTTTCCCAAGAACCCTTCCCACTACCCCAAGCACCCCTTCCCTTCCCCAACACAACCCCCCCATTCCCAAGACAAAAAATTAACCCCACCCTTAAACCTATTTTCGAATATCCTTTCCCTCTCTCCATTCCAACCAAATTCGCAGCCCCCACTACCACCATCTATTGGACCCTCTTCCAGATCTTATTCTCCACCTCCCACACCTTAGAACACCCCCTCCAAGACCCCCTTACAACCAGGGGTCACTCCCACACTTATCTACCCCCTTCCCCTTCTTCTTTCTTGGTCATTGGAAGCTACTTCGAAGTTGCAGTTTGCTATCCAGAGGTTACAGATGAACCAGCAACTTTCAGCGGCCACCACGACTACCTCCGGACGAGTTTGAAGACCCAAGAGCCATCGTCGGAAGTGTCTACCAGTCTCCTTCGCAACAGAAGTGGTTTCATTGTCTTCCGATCTTTGAGCCATCCAGGAGGTCCATTCTCCCACAACTGCGCAGTTCTATCTCGGCTGAGGACCTGAGCCAGACTAGAAGCTCTATCACGACGAACCCCGAAGGAATCAGTCCACGAGTTCTTATTCAAAGTTCTTCATCGCCCAGTCTACTTCCAGAATCAAGAAACAGAACTTCATTCGGCATTCGTGATCCAGAGTTCTAATTTTTCTCCCTCAGCTATGCAGATCTACTACTCATAGTCTGCACCGACCACTCACCATTGTTCTGCATCCCCTAGTCTTCTCCGACATCGGTTGGCTTCCCTGTCAATTTTTCTACGAAGAGGACTTGTCCACGATTCCAACAACTCTGACGGTGCTTGATTCTGAGGTCAGAAACTGCCGGCGCAACCTCTGCAACCTGCTGTTGGAAACTAGGAGCTAGCTCTGCAGAGATCCAGATCCGGAGAGAAAGCTTCACCATGACAATCCCCGGAGGAATCAGGCCACGAGCTCTTCTGAAACGTTATTCCTCTACTGTCTACTTTCATAACCAAGAAGCGGAACTCCGTTCGGCATCCGGCAGCAGAAGTTACGAATTTTATTACTCAGGCATGCGACCCTGCTTCCCACAGTCTGCACCGACCCCTACTCACTTTTCTGTGTCCCCTGATCTTTGCTGGCATCTTTCGGCTTCCCCGTCAGTTCTGTTGCAAAGAAGACTCGTCCACGGTTCCAGCGGCCTTGGCGGCACCTAATTTGGAGTTCGGGAGCAGCCGAGGCAACCTCTTCTTCCTGCTATTAGTAACCAATTGCTGTCAGTCCGAGAATCAGCATCCTTGTTCGAGCTCCTGCCCAGGCCAGTAGCGACCCCATAAGAATTCGGCAAAATTCAGAGGCACTCCAGTTCCAGTAACAAAGATTTTCCCACTGGTCTCGCCCTCAGCAAAATTCTTGATCCTGTTCTGAAGCCACAGTACCGACTGTCTGTCCACAATTACCGAGAGAAGGCAGATTCAGCATATTCACTTCGTCATAGTTTTAGCCCTAGTTTTCCCCACCCCGCTTGGCCGGCTGAAGGCCCCTCCCAGCGTGGAGGTAGTTTTGATTGTAACTATCATCTTCCCTTCCCCACGATCCCCCCCTTGCATGGGGTGTAGTGTTGTAATAGCTTAAACAGGTCAAGCTACCCTGGTGCGGCGTGTGGGAAACCCACGCTTCCCCGCTCGCCCTCGTCTCCGAGCGGGACCGGTTTCTTCAAACCGGTCGAGTAAGTGCTCCAAACTTTGCTCTAATTTGTGCTTGTTCTTTCAATATTAGTTCATAAACTCCGCTGGCCGTGAATGAGAGCCCGATCCTTAAGCTCTTGCGCTATAAGTGATCACCGTGGGAAAAGAGAGAAACCGGTGCCTTTGGCACTTGGTCGGCCCCATTGTCTTGGGGTTCCACATCCATTGGAATCAAGTCTTGGCCTTGCTGGCCCTCTACCAGCAAGGGCCCAACCCCTCAACCTCACCTTGGCATTGCCAAGTTACCCCGGGCTTGGGTGAGCGACGAGAGAGCGGCGGCCCAAATTGGCCCATTTAGATTGCGAATGTGCTTGCTTGCTTAAGTCCAAGGTCGTGTCATATCAATTGGTATCAGAGCAAGTCATTGACTTGTCTCTATCAAGTCAAGTCCTAGGGCATGCTTGCATTGGAGTCATCATCAATCCGACCCTTGCATTGATTTCCCCGATCATCATGGCCACCTACTTAGCCTACTCACCACCCATGGACTTCATCCTAGATAGGGATATTACCTTTGACGGATCGCATTCTAGTGACTATCTTAGGTGGGAGGCTACCATAGAAAAGTACTTTGAAAAGACTTGGGTATATGGATCCGCGAGAGTCCGAAAGGCCAAGGGACGACTTCGAGGTCAAGCCAAAAGTAAGTGGGAACACATAGAGGGATTAAGGAGGGTTAGGAGGCAAGAGCCGATTTCCTCATGGGATGATATGAAAGTAGAACTTAGAAAGATCTACATCCCCAAACATTTCCACCCCTCCTACTCAAGCACCCCTAACCCGAGGAGCACTACCACTCCTCCACCCCCACCCGGCCAACTTGAGACCAACCATTGGTCTCCACCCCCACCACCCCCAACAATTCATCTCTCAACCATCATAACAACACTTCGCGACCAAGTTCTCTCCCTTAAGACCCAAATAAACCAAACAACCACCTCTCTACCAAATCTCATGAGGATCCCCACACTCCAACCAAAACCTCCTTCCGCAAACCTATCTATCCAAACTCAATTGGCCCCCACTACCACACCTCCACAACCAGCTGATCCCAAGGGGAAGAGACCCCTAACCGACCCGGTTTCCCCAAAAAGGACCACCACTCACCCTATTCTCACCATTCAAACCCAAGTAGACCCCGTGTCCATCCCTCCACCTAGAACCATGACGGCCACCACCACCCAACCCAAATCCTGTCACCCAACCCACCTTCCACTTCCAAACCCAATCCTACCCCAACCTAGACCTCCACTACTTCCACTCCCACACCACATTCAACCAATCCCAATCCAAGTTTCCCTTTACCCTCTACCCTGGGAACACCACACACAAACCCTCATCACCCCAAAAGACTCTCTCACCTCCTTGGTAGCAGAACTCATACCCAATCCAATAGTTGTGAGCACTCCAAACCCACCCCCCACTTTGGAGGAAACCCAAGTCCAAGCTGAAGAAGAAACCTCACACGATGGTTTTTACCTTACACCACCCTCTCTAGCTGGGGCGGAGCTCATCTTAGGAGAACCCATTGTTAGTTGGCTAAAGGAGAGCCCAATTCGAGAGATCCAAGCCCATGTTTTCCCTCCCATAGAACAAGACCTTCCCCTAGTGCCCTTCTTCTCCTATCACACCACAATCCAAGCATCCTATCAAGTGGATACCTTAGAGGACCTTCTCAAGGGCATAGCATGGCAATTAGAGATGACTAGCATGTTGACCCCTATGGTAGAACAACCTAGGAGCCTTAGCCTCCTACACCTATGCATAGGGTCTATCACCTCGGTTTGCACCATTGGTTGCTACACTAGCGACCTCCTTCTATTCCTCCCTACACCCGATGAGCCCAACCTTCTCCTCGATTTAGAGCTTCTTATCTCGGGTAGAAAGTCAAGCCCTCCACTCATGGCTGACCCACTTGCCTAGAACATTGGCCCAACTATCATGGAGAAGTATGACTTAGCACCTTTTGAGGATCTTGAGGACATGGAGTTCCTCCCCCTAGGTAACCCATTTTATGATCCATATGATCTATTCCAATGGGAGTCAAGAGACTCGTGTGACCCAAACACTTTATCCACCACCCACCTTTCCCTAAACCAACTCACAATGTTTGACCCAATTCACTCCATCTTAGACCCGGGTTACACCTTGGGAGCCATAATCTTGGACCATATATCCCTAGGTAATAAGGTGGTGCCCCACCCCATGATGACCACCTTCTTAGATCCATTCGATCCTTTCCAATGGGAGTTCAAAGGTTGTCCCACACCTATACACATGGAAGTCACTTTTGGGAAAAGTATACATGTGTCTAGGCTTTCCACACCCCTTGGCATGAACACGATGTTGGGTCCATTCATTCATATCACCCACATGTCAAGTAGAAAGTATGAGTGGTCCATATTCGGATGTCATGGTCCACCTTCATTCATCATGGGTCTTAAGCATGTCAAAGGCATCTACGGATGTCCAGGTCCTCCTATATTTATCACCAATTTACATGATAGGGCCACCTACGGGTGCCCCGGCCCACCTAGGCTAACCAAAGTCTACACTGCAACATTACACGATAGGTCTACTTTTGGTTGCCCAGGTCCACCCATCACCCCCGGAATGTCTGCATTCACAACATTACATAAAGAGATCTGCAAGCATATTAGCAAGAAGAATGTGACTTATAAAAGGTGAGCCGACTCTCATCGACGTCAACAAGAATCCCATGAGGGTGACTTTGTGATGGTAAGAACGGAGAGGCTCTCCCCGGGAGCCATCTCCAAATTGAGGCCACGTGGGGCTGGTCCCTTCCAGGTCCTGAGGCGCATTAGTGCACATGCCTATCAGTTAGATTTTCCCGAGGAATATGGTGTAAGTCCCACATTCAATATCGCCAACCTAGTGCCATACAAGGGACCCACGGTGGTACCTAGTTAAGATATTGAGCTTATTCCCTCCGTTGAGAGAGCACCCACCCATGAGGAGAGTCCACCAGCCAAGAGAGCCCAGCGTGAGCGCATTGAACGAATATTGAATGAACAGGTCACTACCACCAGGAGCAAGGTATACGAGCGCTATCTCGGCAGGTGGATGGATCGGTCTCGTTCAGAAGACTTGAGGGCAGTACCACTTCTACACCTTCCAAGGAGGGAAGGACACTTACTCGACGGAGTCGAGTTCTCCGCACCCCGGGAGTATGATGGGGACATCACCTTCCATGCCCACGATCACAGCTCGTCTCCTCGCCCCGATTGCATCCGGCATGGTCTAGTTATTTAATTTTGAGTCCTATATAATTTTTATTTGAGTCATTTGATGTATTTTCTCTTTTATTTGAGTCATGTTCATAGGTCTTGTGTTTATTTCCCTAAGTTTGAGTGTCATTAGGTTGTCTAGTTAGCTATTGGGCCCAATTCATTGGGCTTGGCCCAAGGGCTCTCCCCTACCCCCTCGGTTATTTGTCATTGAGTCAATTGTCAGGGACTTTTGTAGAAATATGGGTTTCCTATATATAGGACCCCATTCCCCCCCATTTGAAAAAAATGAATCAATCAATGAAAAAATTGCCATTTTGTGAGTTCTATCTTTATTTTTATGGTGGAGTGAATCCATTAGTGAGGTGAGAAGCCTTAGGGAGAGAATCCCTCCCATCCCTCTCTTAATCTCTCTTTTTCACTCCACTTTCTCTCTCCTCCACACCCAAATTCGAATTTTCTTCTCTCTCCTCCCTTCCCAACCACCTCCACTCCCCACCTACCCCATTTAAGCCTCTTCCCATTCCCCACAACCCTAATCAATACTCCATCCCTTCCCAAGACCCCCTCCACCAATCCTCTCCTCACCATCCCACCCCCAACTACCCCCCCCCACTTTCCCAAGCACCCTTCCCACTACCCCAAGCACCCCTTCCCTTCCCCAACACAACCCCCCCATTCCCAAGACAAAAAATTAACCCCACCCTTAAACCTATTTTCGAATATCCTTTCCCTCTCTCCATTCCAACCAAATTCATAGCCCCCACTACCACCATCTATTGGACCCTCTTCCAGACCTTATTCTCCACCTCCCACACCTTAGAACACCCCCTCCAAGACCCCCTTACAACCAGGGGTCACTCCCACACCCATCTACCCCCTTTCCCTTCTTCTTTCTGGGTCATTGGAAGCTACTTCGAAGTTGCAGTTTGCTGTCCAGAGGTTGCAGATGAAACAACAACTTGCAGCGGCCACCACGACTTCCTCCGGACGAGTTTGAAGACCCAAGAGCCATCGTCGGAAGCGTCTACCAGTCTCCTTCGCAACAGAAGTGGTTTCATCTTCTTCCGATCTCTGAGCCATCCAGGAGGTCAATTCTCCCACAACTACGCAGTTCTATCTCGGCTGAGGACCTAAGCCAGATTAGAAGCTCTGCCACGACGAACCCCGAAGGAATCAGTCCATGAGTTCTTCTTCAAAGTTCTTCATCGCCCAGTCTACTTCCAGAATCAAGAAACAGAACTTCATTCGGCATTCGTGATCCAGAGTTCTCATTTTCTCCCTCAGCTACGCAGATCTGCTACTCATAGTCTGCACCGACCAGTCGCCATTTTTCTGCATACGACATCGGTTGGCTTCCCTGTCAGTTTTTCTGCGAAGAGGACTCGTCCACGATTCCAACGACTCTGACAGCGCTTGATTCCGAGGTCAGAAATTGCTGGGGCATCCTCTGCAACCTGCTGTTGGAAACCAAGAGCTAGCTCTGCAGAGATCCTGATCCGGAGAGAAAGCTTGAGCACGACAATTGCCGGAGGAATCAGGCCACGAGATCTTCTGAAACATTATTCCTCTCCTTGTCTACTTTCATAACCAAGAAGCAGAACTCCATTCGGCATCCGGAAGCAGAAGTTACAAATTTTCTTCCTCAGGCGTGCGACCCTGCTTCCCACAGTCTGCACCGACCCCCACTCACTGTTCTGTGTCCCCTGATCTTCGTCGGCATATTTCGGCTTCCTCGTTAGTTCTGTTGCAAAGAAGACTCATCCACGGTTCCAGCGGCTCTGGCGGCACCTGAGTTGCAGTTCGGGAGCGGCCGAGGCAACCTCTTCTTCCTGCTGTTAGTAACCAGTTGCTGTCAGTCCGAGAATCAGCATCCCTGTTCGAGCTCCTGCCCAGGCCAGCAGCGACCCCAGAAGAATTCAGAAAAATTCAGAGGCACTCCAGTTCCAGTAACAAAGATTTTCCCACTGGTCTCGCCCTCGGAAAAATTCCTGATCACGTTCTGCATCCACAGTACCAACTATCTATCCACAATTGCCGAGAGAAGGCAGATTCAGCATATTCACTTCATCATCGTTTTAGCCCTAGTTTTCCCCACCCCGCTTGGCCGGCTGAAGGCCCCTCCCTGCGTGGAGGTAGTTTTGATTGTAACTATCATCTTCCTCTCCCCACGATCCCCCCCTTGCGTGGGGTGTAGTGTTGTAATAGCTTAAACAGGTCAAGCTACCCCGGCGTGGCGTGTGGGAAACCCACGCTTCCCCGCTCGCCCTCGTCTCCGAGCGGGACCGGTTTCTTCAGATCGGTCGAGTAAGTGCTCCAAACTTTGCTCTAATTTGTGCTTGTTCTTTCAATATTAGTTCATAAACTCCGCTGGCCGTGAATGAGAGCCCGATCCTTAAGCTCTTGTGCTATAAGTGATCACCGTGGGAAAAGAGAGAAACCGGTGCCTTTGGCACTTGGTCGGCCCCATTGTCTTGGGGTTCCACATCCATTGGGAATCAAGTCTTGGCCTTGCTGGCCCTCTACCAGCAAGGGCCCAACCCCTCAACCTCACCTTGGCATTGTCAAGTTACCCCGGGCTTGGGTGAGCGACGAGAGAGCGGCTGCCCAAATTGGCCCATTTAGATTGCGAATGTGCTTGCTTGCTTAAGTCCAAGGTCGTGTCACATCAGGTTACATTTGATAAATCATGGTAAAACTCGTAAGACTACATGGAGAAGAAAAGAAAACATGGGGGGGGGGAGGGGGGAGCATTGACTCCTCTCCCTCCCCTGCTGCCCACCTGGAGCTTCTTCTCCTTCTTCCTCTTCTTCTCTTTTTTTCTCTCTTGCTCTGTTGGTCTCTTCTCTCTTTTCTCTATCATTTTTCTCTCTTCTATTGTCTCTCTGGTGGTGGTGATCGTCAGCCCCTTTCTTGCTCGAGGGGAAGGGGGTTTTATAACTGTATTTTGTATCTTCTCGGCAGGCCTGTCACGGCGCGCCTCAACTGAGGGGCTTCCCGGCGCGCAGGACTTCAGCTTCTCGGCGTGGCTTTTGGGCTTCGACAAGAGGATCCCGGCGCGACTTTATATGCCCACTTAGGCCTTTTAGACTAGGCCTCTTATTGGTCCTTCAAGTGCATCAGCACCCAAAAGGGCCCTCCATTGGTGACATAGTTTCTATTGAGATCATTCATAGGTTTTTCATCAGTCGGTAGACCGGGGTTTCATCGGCGTTGCCATCTGAATGATGACAAAACCGGACATCATTTCATTGGCATCGTCACTAGAATGGTGACAAGATCGGACATCAGCTTTAGCCTGGAAAGGCTTCAGCCAGGTGACTGCTATTTCAACAGTGCCGTCGTCTGACTGACAATGGCATCGGACATCAGCTTGGCCCGGAAAGGACTTCAGCCGGGTAGATGGTTGATGAACTTCGTCATTGATCTTTCACCGTTGGTCTGATCTTCCTTTCAATTCTGTTTCTGCCCTTGCTCATTTTCAAGGTGTCAACAAATGCCCCCCACTTGCGGGCGGCGTAAGTGCAGAATAAGCGGCACGGGGTCTGCAGGTGCCTTTTATCATTCGAGGGCATCTTCCTCCATTTCTCTTTGACATTGTTCTTTGGCTTGATCATGTTGCTGCAGCAATATTATGCACATGTATCTTTCATTTTCATATTTTTCATCTCCATATCTTCTGATTTTATTGTCAGCACTATGGAGCCTTCTTGGCCTTGCGTTGGGCTTCTCGGTGCAAGGTATGACGCTTCTCGGTGCGGGGCTTCTCGGCGCGACCTGTTGTCGGTGCGGGCATCTCGGCGCGGGGGGTCTTCAGCGGGCTTCTCGGCGCGGGCATCTCGACGCGCCTCCCTTCTTCCGGCCGACGGGGGGCGCTTTAAACCGAATTTTGTTGGTGGTAGCACACGTCCTTCTTGGCCATACGTGCCGCAAGGGAGATGGCTTGCAGGAATGTGAACAAAGAGGCTCAGAGCACAATCCGGAACGGGCGAATGGTCCGTCCCGGGCAGGTTTCAAAGCTAGTCGGTGCGATGTGCCAATCGACCAATACATGATTTCATCATCGACATTGGGTTTATATCGATGCAAAGAAGCTTTACAAGTTTCATCAGAGTAGACGTAAGGTCTAGACGGGGTTGAGGTTATCATAGGTGGGACATTGAAGGGTGCGTGGTTTTCATCAGGACAGACGTAGCGTCTGAACTGGATAGGATTTCATCATTGATCGGGCGAGGTGCCGGTCGATCAATAGCTAGTTTCATCATCGATATTGGGTTTATATCGATGCAAAGAAAGTGTTATAAGTTTCATCAGAATAGCCGAAAGGCCTAAACTGGCAGGGTTTTAATTGAACATGGTTTCATCACTGATCGGGCGAGGTGCCAGTCGATCAGTGGTTGGTTTCATCGTCGATATGGGGCCTATATCAACGCAAAGAGTTTCATAGGTTTCATCAGTATAGACGTAAGGTCTAAACCGGATAGAGGATGTCATCATTGATCGGGCGAGGTGCCGGTCGATCAACGGTGGGACGTATGTAGAGGTGTAGGTCTCGTCAGGACAGACGTAAGGTCTATTCCAGCGGGTTTTATGGCGGGTGGGACTTTGCCAAGAAATACATAGGTTTCGTCAGGATAGGCGTAGGGTCTGTCCTGGTAGGGTTTTATCGTTGACCGGGCAAGGAGCCGATCGATCAAGGGAAAGTTTAGGAGTTAGATCAGGACAGACGTAAGGTCTGAACTGGCCAGGCTTTATCGGAATGATGACCGGTTTTATTGTTTGTGGGATATGTGAAAAGAGGGTATGTAGATTTCATCAGGGTAGACGTAGGATCTACCGCGGAAAGGCTTTATCATCGGTGGGGCATAGAGCCAGATGACCGACGGAAGGCCTCGTCAGTGAAGGGTAGGTGAAGGCAACGTGCCGGTTGGCATGGAACTTCTGACTTACCACATTACCGACCCAAGCCCCCTTTCAGGTTTTCACCGGAGCCAGCCCCCTCTTGGTTTTGCCCACGCGTCCTTGCGGATTTCCACGTGGCGGGGTACCCGATTTTGCCTGCAGTGCCCTTTCGGGTTTTCACCACAGCTGGATTTAGGGCCATTTTTGCACTTGTCTAGAACGCCTGAACAAGTCTGGCGGGGTATCTCTATTTTCAACCGCATTTTTATATATATACTTTTTTTGTCGTTTTCTTTCTCTTTTCCTTTTTCATTGTCTTTTCTGGGACCAGAACTTTCATCCTATGGACCACGGCGCCATATGTTTATTGTGGACACACGATCATTGATGTGGGTGTCAACATCAATGCAAAGGGAAGTAGGGTTTCATGATCTATCCAGACGAAAGGTCCGAATTGATTTAGAGGATATAAATAGCAGCTCGGGCACGAGGCCGTTTAGTGAGATTATGAGTTTCATCGTTAATGTGGGGTTTAACATTAATGCAAAGGGATAGAGTTTCATGATCTATCCAGACGGATGGTCTGAATAGATTCAAAGAGCAGTGTTGTGCTATGTCAGAGCGGACGGAAGGTCTACCCTGGATGGGTCTTAGCGTCGATCGGGCAGCGTGCCAACCGATCGATAGCAGGTTTCATCATTGGTATTGGCTCATACCAATGCGAGGACTTCATATGCTTCATCAGGATAGACGTAGAGTCCAAACTGGATAGGGTTTTCATCATTGATATTAGGCGAGGTGCCAATCGATCAATGGCAGGTTTCATCATCGGTATTGGATTTATACCAATGCAAGGAGTTCATGGATTTCATCAGGATAGACGGAAGGTCTAAACTGGATAGGTTTCATCATAGATCGGGCAGTGTGCCAATCGATCAACAGCAGGTTTCATCACGGCGGGACGTAAAGAGACTGTAGATCTAGTCGGAATAGACGTAAGGTCTAAACCGAACAAGGTTTTATTGCTGATCGGGCAATGTGCCGGTCGATCAGTATCAGGTTTTAGTACTGGGTTTATGCCAATGCAAGGATTTCATAGGTTTCATCGGGATAGACGTAAGGTCTAAACCGGACAGGGTTTCATTGTTGTGGGTCTTAGACAGAAACAAGTAGAAGTGTTTTATCAGAACAGACGGCAGGTCTATCCCGAGGTGGGCTTATTATCGAGGGAATTTTTCTCGAGCAATGCATGACGGCTTAAACAGAATAGACGTAAGGTCCATTCCGGATGGGTTTAATCGTTGATCGGGCAAGGCGCCGGTCGATCGACGAGGAGCTTTATGGTGGGAGGTGAGGCTTTCTTTGGAATCACCACATTACCAACCCAAGCGCCCTTTCGGGTTTTCACCGGAGCCAGCCCCCTCTTGCTTTTGCCCACGCGCGCTTTCGGGTTTTCACGTGGCGGGGTACCCGATTTTGCCTGCAGTGCCCTTTCGGGTTTTCACCACAGTTGGGTTTTGGGCCATTTTTGCACTTGTCCCTAATATAGGAGCAAGTCCGGCGGGGTATCTCTATTTTTAACCCCCCATTTTTATTTTCTTTCATTCTCTTTCTCTCCCTTTTTAGAGGGTGACAGGTCGGAATGCCACCAGCTTAAGATGAGGGCAACTTGGTTAGGGCGGAGTGCCGCTAGACCGGGAAAAGGGTGTAGCTTGGCTAGGGCGGAGTGCCGCTAGACCAAGAAAAGGGTATCTCGGCTAGGGCGGAGTGCCACTAGACCAAGGAAGGGGTAGCTCGGTTAGGGCGGAGTGCCGCTAGACCAAGGGAAGGGTAGCTTGGTTAGGGCGGAGTGCCGCTAGATCGGGAAAAGGGTGTAGCTTGGCTAGGGCGGAGTGCCGCTAGACCAAGGAAATGGGTAGCTCGGCTAGGGCGGAGTGCCGCTAGACGAAGAAATGGTAGCTTGGCCAGGGCGGAGTGCTGCTAGACCAAGGAAAGGGGTGTAGCTTGGCTAGGGCGGAGTGCCGCTATACCAAGAAAAGGGTAGCTCGGTTAGGGCGGAGTGCCACTAGACCGGGAAAGGGGTAGCTTTGCCTGATCACTCGGGGAATGTCGGTTGTGCCGCATGATACAGCTTTAGATGTCTTCCGTTGAGTGGGGAGAATTGGATTTCCCCTCGATGGTTAACAACCACATATGCCCCTCCTTCGTAGACCCTCTGTATCACATAAGGACCTTCCCAGTTAGCATTCAGCTTTCCTTTTGGGTTGGACGCCATGACTTCTTTTTTCTTGACCATGACGAGGTCACCTTTCTTGAATTCTTGTCCTCTTACGAGTTTGTTGAATGCAGTGGCCATGCGGGCCTGATACATTTGGATACTCTTCTAGGCTCGGAGGCGCTTCCCTTCCAATTCAGCCAGTTCTTCTAGTCTTCTTTCTGCATTGGTCTGTTCGCCACGGGCCAAGCCGTATTGGACTGCCACTCTGAGTGACGGGACTTCCAGCTCTAGCGAAACCACTGCCTCTAAGCCGTATACCAGCGAGTATGGTGAGCACCCTGTAGGTGTCTTGAAGATGGTGCGGTATGCCCACAGAGCTTCATACATTTTCTCTTCCCAGTTCTTCTTATTAGAACTGACGACCTTGGCCAGCAAGGTGCAGAGAGTCTTGTTAAAAGCTTCTGCCAATCCGTTTGCCTGTGGATTGTAAGGAGTGGAGGTCCTCCATTCGATCTTATACTTCTCAGCAAGCCGATAGACCTTCTGATTTCTGAAATGACTTCCATTGTCAGATATTATTCGGCTGGGGATCCCGAACCGGAAGATAATGTTCTGCTTGATGAATCTGGCGACCAGTTCACCAGTCATTTCTCTTAATGCTATAGCCTCCACCCATCTGGAGAAGTAATCTGATATGGCCAGTATGTACTTATGTCCGGCCGAGGAAGTCGGCAGTGGCCCGACTACATCAGTTCCCCATTGTGCAAACGGCCAACTGTGAACTATAGGGTGCAGAGTCGTAGGAGGCCTTCTAGGCACAGTAGCATGCTCCTGGCATTTCTGGCATGATTTTGCAAATTTACAGCAGTCTTCAAACATGGTGGGCCAATAGTAGCCCAGCTTCTTGATTTCTATCTTCATCTTGGGACCAGCCTGGTGGGCACCTGCTGTCCCAGCATGTGTTTCTTTCATCGCTTGCCAGGCTTCCTCAGTGGACAGACAGCGGAGTAGAATCTTCTTGCATGCATCTGCCATTATTCGGAACAAAATTCCATTCCTGAGTTCATAAGAATCTTTGATTCTTAGGAGTTTCATCTTTTCTTCTCTTATCTGCGACAGTTGTTGGTGTAGAAACCACTGCAGTAGGTGTTGTCTCCAATCAGACGCTTGTTCTGTGCTGATGGTGGCAACTTCATCTTCTTCGGGGCACCCTTCTAGCATACTGGGGACTTGTCGCCGATTCATGATGACAATGTTCAGTGTCTTATTTGGCGGAACTGCTAGTGAGCTGGCCAGCTTTGCCAGTGCATCAGCCTGGGCATTGTGTCCACGGCCCACATGCTTGAGCTCAATATGGTAGAACTTCGCCATGAGGCGCACAGCTTCTTGGTGGTAGGGACTCAGTTCTGGCTTCCGCACTTCGAACTCCCCTTGGATCTGTTTTATTATCAGCATCGAATCCCCGAATACTTGAAGCATTTGGATACCCATGTTGAGGCTGACATATAGCCCGATTATCAGAGCTTCATACTCGGCCTCATTATTGGTGCAGGGCTTGTTTATAGAACAGGAAGTATGCACGACCTCCCCTTCTGGTGACTTCAGCACAATACCGGCCCCGGCCCGTATTCTGGTCTTTCCATCGGAGTCTGTCTCTATTCTAGATGCTCCATCAAAGAATAGTTGCCACATAACTGACTGAGCCTGGCAGGCCTCGAGTGTTTCATCATCGGGTAACTCAGTCCCCAGCATGTCATTTTCCGGCACAGGATGCTCTGCGAAGAAATCAGCCACGACCTGTCCTTTTATTACCCTCTGGGGTGTATAGGTAATATCGAATTCCATCAGGATTACTGCCCATTTGCCCAACCGACCCTTCAGTACTGGCTGAGTCAATATATATTTGAGCGGATCTGCTGCAGATATCAATCTGACTTCATGTGACAACATATAGTGTCGGAGCTTTTTGACAGCAAAGACCAGTGCCAAGCAGGTCTTTTCTATGTAGCTATAACCTTCTTCAGTTCTAATCAGCCTCCTACTCAGATAGTATAAGGCTTGTTCTTTGCCTTCTTCATTTATCTGTGCCAGCATTGCCCCCAGGGAACAACATGTGGCTGCGATATACAGAACCAAGGGCCTGCCCTTAATTGGTGCCCCCAGCACCGGAGGGGTCTTGAGATATTCTTTCAGCTTCTGAAAGGTTTTCTGACAGCCATCGTCCCAGAGGAACGGCACATCTTTCATCATGAGCTTGTGAAAGAGGTGGCATCTTCCCGACAGATTTGATATAAATCGTCGGATATAGGCCAGACGCCCTTGCAGAGATCTCAGCTCGGACAGATTCCTTGGTGGAGGGAGCTCCTGGATAGCCTTAATCTTGGATGGGTCAATTTCAATGCCCCTATGACGGACAATAAACCCGAGGAATTTACCACTGGACACGCCGAAGGCGCATTTCATGGGATTCATCTTGAGTTCATATTTGCGCAGCCTCTGGAATACTACCCTCAGGTCTTGCAAATGGTCTTCTCTTCTTTTAGTTTTTACTACCAAATCATCAATGTAGCACTCTACTTTCTTGAAGAGTAAATCATCAAAGATCTTGGTCATAGCTCTTTGGTAGGTAGCGCCGACATTCTTGAGACCAAACGGCATCCTTTTGTAGTGGAATATCCCCTTTGGGGTACGGAATGCAGTGTGCACTCTGTCTTCCTCAGCAATCCAGATTTGGTTGTATCCGGATGACCCATCCATAAATGATAAGGCCTCATGACCAGTAGTCGCATCGATCATCACTTCAGTGATTGGTACTGGGAAGTCATCTTTCGGGCAAGCCTTATTAAGGTCCCGAAATCAACACATATTCTGATCTGCCCATTCTTCTTCTTTACGGGCACTATATTGGCTAGCCATATAGTGTATTGATTTTCTTCAACAAAGCCTACATCTATTAGCTTGTCAACCTCTTTGTTAATCTGATTTATTAATTCAGGGCGCATTCTCCTGGAAGGCTGCTTTACAGGGCTAGCCTCTGGGTTTATTGCCAATCGGTGCTGTGCCACATCAGAACTCAGTCCCGACATTTCATCATATGTCCATGCAAAGCAGTCTCGGAATTCCTTCAAAAACTGTATATACTGTTCCCTGGTAGCTGGCTCCAGCAGTGCACTGAGGAATGTCGGCCTTGGCTCATCTGCGGTCCCCAGATTTATTTCCACAAGCTCATCGACGGTGGCCTGACCTCCATCTTCGACCTCGGGCGGGGCTTCTTGTAAGTCAATGAAGCTTCCCGGGATATAATCTTCTTCATGATTTTCTATTTCATCATACTGGTCATCAGCGGGTGCTGGCTCATCATATACGGCCAATATTGTTGTATTCTGTTCAGTATGCCTCGAGGACGTAACTGGATCAGCAGGAAACTCAAAGACGGAGTCTTCCGCCCTTAGAGGCTCTTCTGATGCAGACTCCCTTGAGAGATCATCATTCTGTAGAGCCCGGACTTCTTCCAGGATGCGCTCAAACTCCAGGCATTCCCTGAGCTCTTTGGTTACTTGGTCTTCATCCGGGATTCTCGTGTCAAACTTTGCTTCAGCATGGAACAGCTCTTCTTTGCAAGGTAGGTCTTCCCAGCACCAATCTTTCTTTGCTTCATCAGACGTCCCCGTCTCCGGCTGACTGTCCGGGGCTTCATTGTTCATTATGGATTGATAAATGATTTCTTCATCTTCCGAGGGGTACTTGTCATATCCCACCTCGGAAGGGTCTTCATGCTGGTAGGAGACAGAGATGACGTCCACTTCAACTTCATAGTATTCTTGAAGGGTATAACCCAATCCCGGGTGCTGAGTGATCTTCCTCAGTTCTTTATTATCCCGGGGCGGATCCCACAGCTCCTGGAACGCCTTCTTTTGGGCAACAGGTTGTAGTGATGGCATCTACATTTTAGAGAACATCTGCGAAACCCGCTGGGTAGTATAGTCCAAGCCTGTAATCGGCACCATCCGGTTTACAGCCTCTTCAGGGACCATGCAGTCTTGATCATCTTCCTCGACCGGCTCCCCGGTGTAGAATATGGTAGGAGGCTCGCAGAAGCGAGGGACCTCCATACTCTTCAGTGGTAGCACCGTTTGGTATTCTAGGCTGGCGATGGGCTTAATTAAACCCTGCGGAACCTCTACATGTGTGTACTTTTCTTTCATTTCTTCATCGATATCATCCGGGTGAATGCTAGGAGGGGTGATCTGAGCAAAGTCACCAGCATAAGAGATGTGAGATACCTCATGCTTTTTAATATAGCCCTATGGTGGCGGTGGAGACCAATTTCTTGCCTTCGTCGCCGGCTTTTTCTGGCTGACCACAGCCTCTTTCCCTTCACCCTTTTGCGACACCTCCGTATAGTAGGATGCGTCGAGCATATGGCACTCGAATACTTCAAAGGGATGCAGATCCGTAAACACCCTCTCTTCTTTTCCTTCATGGCAGTATTTAATGCATTGATGTAGCGTGGACGGCACTATCTGATATTCATGCAGCCACGGTCTCCCCAGCAGGGCCTTATATGTGGTGTTGGAGTCGATTACATAGAATCGTACCACGGTAGTGAGATCCCCCAATGTGAAGTTAAAATCAGCCACCCCAAGAGGCGTCTCACATTTCTGGTTGAATCCCGCAATTTTCATGTCTCTGACCTTGGTAAGCTGCAGATCAAAGTAATATTTTTGGTAGATGCGGTATGGGAGAATGTTCACGGCAGCCCCGAGATCTATTAGTATCCTGCTCAGTGGCTGACAGTTCAGGGAGCCCCTCATATATAGCGGTCTGTTATGGCAAGAATTCGGAATCAGCATGTCATCCTCTGTGAATGTAACTGATGACCCAGAATTCACTTCTGTCAAGAGTGCTTCATATTGTGCCGGCGACTGCAAGGCATCAACAATTGCTTGGCGAGCCTCCTCACTCAGAGAGAGAATCTCCCAGATGGAGAATCTGGTAGGGAGCTTCTTTAGCATTTTCATGATCCGGCTGCCCACCCTGACATTAGACAGTCTCATTTCCTCTGCCCATCGGGGCTTTGGAGGTTCATGTGGTGCCCGTGGCCTCTGCTGACCAGTGCTGGCCTCAACCTCTGGACTGACTTCTTGGGAGGATTCTTCTATAGCAATGGCCCCTGGTGCCGTCAGAGGGTTATCCCCTTCTTTCTCATTCCGCTCGTAGGCTACAGACGCCGATTGCTGAGGTCCCTTGCCTTTATCTGGCCCAGCCTGTATCGACTGCCCATTTTCTAGACTAGACATAAATTCCAGAAATGTTGGAGTTTGACCTCCTTTCTTCTTTTCTTGGTACAAGCCGGTAGGGGGAGGAACCTGGACACCTCGTACCTCCGGTTCAAGAATCTGGTAGGGTTGTTCCCCTCTGAACATAATGTTATGCTTAGCTAGTGGTGGGCGCCCCCACCTTCTTCCGGAGCGTGTTGCATGTGCCGAGGTTGAGGCCTCGGCATGGTTGGCTTCTAGCGGGGCATTAGATGTTTCATCTTCATCGTCCTCCCCGGGCGAGGTAAAGAGTGCTGACAGGGTGTTGCATTGTACTGTCACGACCCTCTTTCCCTTCTTGGACTTGGGCCGTCTCTTCTTTTTCTGGGAATTTGGCTTTATTAGCCCCAGCCCCCAGAAGGGTTCAGTCTCAGCTTTTTCTTGTTCTGCCTCTGACTGCTCTTTAATTTTCAATTCTTCGAGTTGTTCCCAGAGTATACAGTCTTTCACCAGTAGGTGCCCGGGCTTTTTATGTTCATATTCATCGAGCCCATTAATATACTGCTGTAAACGCCTGGCTGTAGGACTTACTTCCTTATGTGCAGGTAGGGGGACTTGTCTTCTTCGGTTATGAGTGGGGATCCAAATGACTGGCCCTGTCTCAGCTGTGCGCCATACTGGCTTTACTGGAGGCGGTTCAGGCCTTGGTGTGACACCGCGGATAATTGCTCCACTGGTATTGGCTGCGGGAGTCTTCTTTTTGTTCTTTATGGGTTTCATCTGCCATCCTTCCTGATCCTTCAGTGGGGTGAGGAAGCAAGCTTCATAAGTATGCCTGGTACATTCTTCAACGGCCTCCTTAGGCAGCTGCTGGTAGATTGAAATCATATTGGCGGCCATTTTTAATGCCGGAGGCTCATGTGGACGAGGTGGCTCTACCTGGTAATCTCCCAGCTGTAGCTCACCCTTTTTGACCATGCCTTCCATAATATCTTTGAAGACGTAGCAATCTTCAATTGCGTGCCCCAGCGCACGGTGATATGGACAGAACAGTGGATCACCTTTCTTCGCCGCGTCATCGGGTCTCTTTGGCTCAGACAATGTTACCTTGTTGAACTTGTATGAATAGTGCGGCTGTCTTATCTTTCGGGAAAGAGTACGGCATTCTCATTTTGTTTCTCAGAGAGACCTTATCTTTTCTTTCTGCTGTGTCTGCTGGTGGGGGAGCTTCATCTGCCCCCTTCTTCCCTTTCTGTTGCTCGAAGGTTCTGAAATCGACGGTGTTGGCCTCAGAGTGCGATGGTCGTCGATCATTAGATTTCCCTTTCGACACAGTGGGAGCATTGACCGTCGGACGCTTAGACAGGAACGTCTCGACCTCCGCCACTATATTGTTCAATCGGTCAAATGTTCTGACATCTGCACCAATCATCTTTTCTAGTACCTCTCTCCTGAGGCTCTGCTTACATATTTGCACTGCATCTTCTTGATGAGGAGGTCTTCTGCATCTCATAGCTAAGTTCCTCCACATTTTGATGTAGTCCAGTGCTGTTTCATCTTGCTTTTGCCTGGTTGCATATAGTTCTGCTATTGTAATTTCTCTTTCCGTGACGTGGAATCTGTCGCGGGACTTTCTTTGCATGTCAGGCCAATCGGTCACTGACCCAGCCGGCAGGCTTGAATACCATTCAAAGGCTATCCCGGTGAGGGATGAGCCGAAGAACTTAAGCAGATAAGCTTCATCAGCTGCCAAGTCACCCATGATTGTGGTGTAGTAAGCTATGTGCTCCCTGGGAGAGCCTTCGCCATTAAATTTTTCAAACTTCGGCGGCTTACTGACGCCTGGAGGTAGTCTCTTAGGAGCATACTGGGGAGGATATGGTACCTTGTACACATCGTAGGTACTAGCATCATCACCAGTCTTTTCAGACAGCTTCATCTCCACAATCTTTTCAATCATCAGCTTTTGGTCTATGGCTAGATCTATGTTTTCCGGGAAGAAGTGAGCTTGTTGCTGACCGTAAGGAGTTGTTATCACAGTTGCGCGCAAGGTAGGCGCGGCAGGCTGCGTCTGCGATGCAGAGGGCTGAGCTACCGTCTGCTGCAGAACGGGTTGGCTCGGTGCTTTGCCCTTATCAGCCGGAAGAGGATTAGCTGGGATAGCCATTTCTGTTGAGCTGGCAGTCTGCCCCACAGGCTCGGCTTGCTTGGAGACCGGTGTAACTTCGTGCCTCTCATTTAGCTGTCTTCTGAGAGCATTGATCTCTTGTTGATATCTTCTAAACATCATCTGGATCATGGGATCCATGGTTGACGGGATCTGCAGATCTTCTAAAGTCCCTTCAGCATCATCAACGAAGGGATTGTCTTCCTCTTCCGCTGTCACCACATTAACTGTCATAGTGGTGATCTTGCATGCTTCATCATTAGTCTTCATCTTATCTTTTGCCGCCTGGCCTCTTCTTGTGACGGGGCCTGGTCTGGTTGCTAGTCTGAGCAGTTCATCTGGCTGTGTCGGTAACATATCCTGCCCTTTGACAAGCCCGGCCATATTGCAGGCAAAGATCTGCATCTTTTCCCTCTGCCTGTAGACTTTCCTTCTCATCTGATCGGGGTATTTGAGTCGGTCAAAGACTGATATTCTTTCTCTAGCTTCTTCTCTATGCAGGCCTTCTTTTCCATACCCGGCTCTGTGGCCTTCTTCATAATCATTGGAATCGGAGGAGGAGACTCCGAGCATCACTTCTTGAAGGGTTTCTTCTTCTTCTTCATCCATGGTGCCCAAGGCAAGGGATAATCTTTGCTGTCCGAGGGCGGAGTTCCCCGGGTAGTGAAAGTAGTCTTGAGCCACTTGTTTCATCTCCTCTTGATTGTGCCTTCGTGGCTTTGCTTGGAGCATCAATCTTTCCTGGCCCTTCTGCTGATAAGCCAGTCTCCCCACCTGAGCAGTCAGGTGCTCGGCTTTGCAGTATTTGAGTATATCGGCCTGTCTGGCGCAGGCTCTGGGTCTTCTTAGAGTGACAGCAGCGACAGGTTCGCTTATTCTCATTTCCTCTTCCTCCCTGAATCTTCTACTCCCATCCTGGCAGTAGTTGGCAGCAGCAGCATAATTCTTTCTTTCCCATCTTTTGCCCCCAGCCATGGGGTGAGTGACCGTTAGGTCTTCCTTCTGCTCATATCTTCTGCCCCTCATCCTGGGGCGAATAGTAGTCAGATTTCTTCCTTCATTCTCTTCCTCATCTCTCCTACCCCGAGCCCCGGGGTGAACAGCAACAGCATTTCTTATGTCTCTTCTTTTCCTCTTCTGCTTCTTGCCCTGAAGCGGGCAACAGTGGTGTCAGCAATGTTTTCTTCATCTTGAGCTGGGGCCCAGCTCTGGGTCTTCTTCTGCCGCCAGATCTGCCTGAACTTGGGCGGCTTTGGTGCCAACGGCCTTCGGTTCTCTTTCTCGACGTCGGCCCTCCTAGTAGCCAGAGTTTGGAATCTGTTGGTGGTGGGTACTCTCGGGACGACCACATCTGGGTTGACCTCCCTCGGGCGGCCGTTGAGGTTCGTCCGGATCCCTCCGATCAGCATTGTCTTTCCTGAGTTGGATATCCGACGACCCGCAGTAGTAGATCAGGCTCTCCTGTCGGATCTCCTCCTGCTTCCAGTAGCAGAGGGTGCGCCCCTTTTCGCCTCGTGATGGACGAAGCAGGCCACGACCTCAGGAGTATTCTGCATCCCCCGGCTCATTTTGGGGATGGTAGCTTGTGGCAATGTCTCGACAACAGTCTTTTGTTCCTGGTTGTCGATCTCGAGCAAGTCAGTGAAGATGAGGCCCAAGCAGTTGGGCATCCCGACAGCAGGCGGCATCGATCCGAATGCAAGAGGTACCGCCAGGTACCCCTCTCGAACATGTACATCGACCACTTGTTGATCAAAGTGTATAGAGATGATTCCAGCCGTCATTGTAGTTTCCTGAAAATAGAGAAAGCACGGAATCAGAAATTTGAGGGGGGGCCCACTGGGCCTCCTATCTTGGAGTAGAGATGAAGGGAGACTAGGTCCCACCGGGCGTGCCAGACTTGTGGACGCGGGGATTTTTCTTCCGTCTACCTTGTTTGATTTTATTTATTTTTATTTTTTTTGTGTTTATTGATTTATTAGTTTGGTTAATTGGCGTGCCAGTCACATGTGTGACGATTTCATTGTGCGCTCGACTTGACTTGGTCAGTCGATTGTGAAGTCCGAGTCGGGACCAAAAGTCTCCCATACCATAAAGGCTATGACGTTAATTACGCCCTTCCTAAGAAGGACAACCCTTGATTAAACGCCGAAATAGGAGGCCTCATAAGACAAACAGATATTCATGTGCACCATTTTAAACTTCATACCAGGGCCAGGGAGGCGGGTAAGATAATAACATCAACCACGGAAACAGACGATATCATTGAATCAGCGGTTCAAAACTGGGTATAGGGGCAAGGGGAGAAAGCGGATTTAAATCACAGGCAGACTGAGCTATAACCATGATGGGGTTTTAAAGCATCGATCAACATTTCAACAACATCTCCCCATAGTCTGGATTATGCCCAGGGGAGAATAGGCTATCACCCACGGAGTGCCGGGATGAAAGCCGAGAGATAGAGAGGCCGAACCTCTCGCATTACACATGTATGCCTTGGGGCAATATTTGACTCTTCCCTTATAAGAGCTGGTGGCATTCATGCATTCGCAGAGCTCACCGGAGCTAAAAAAGGGGGGTGGGTTGTCGTAATCCCGACACGAACTGATAGAACATAAGAGAGTTTGACTCCCTTTAATTTTATCCCCGGGACATATCTGGTGATCCACGGATATCCCTGTGTGGGTTTGCTCTAGGTGTTGGGGTTCGTTGGGTGGCAGATTAGGCTCTCGCCGCACTCTGAATGGGCACGGGCTTGCGGCATGACCCAAAATGGGAAGGCCAGGGCTCCCGGCGCCAATGGTAAGAAGGCCGGGGGTTCCCGGCGCCAAGGTGAGAGGGCCGGGGTTCCCGGCTGTGATGAAGAAGAGGACAGGGGGTTCTCGGCGTCGATGGCAAGGAGGTCGGGGGTTCCCGGCGCCAAGGTAAGGAATTGGGTGGGTTTCCGGCGCGAGACAGAGAAGCCAAAGAGGAGCCCCCGGCGCGAGCTTCTCGGCGCGAAGATAAGAGGGCCGGGGAGCTTATCGGCACAGCTCAATGTGAGGGGTTTCCGGCGCGACGGAGAAGAGGCTTTCGGTGCAGGCAAGAAGAAATGGTGAAGGGCCTTTTCGGCCTGGGCATAGTGGGGGTTCTCGGCGTGAGAAGGCTCACGCCGAGGGCTATTCACCTGTTCTACTGTTCTTGGAGCCAAGACAGATGAGGGCACCGAGATGTGTTTCAGGGTTCTATGACACTCTATTTTTGAGATTTCTTTCTAGGATTCAGGTAATGGCTGGGAATTTAGGATGCAGATGAGGGGGGAAGCCAAGGGCTTTGCTGGGCAGTGCCAGGGGATCACTGGAAGGCGAGGTTTATGGAGGGCTCGAGATCATCACCCATTTAAAACCCATGGGGATATGTTTTTCTGTCGCCGGCCGTCCAGGGAAACCAAGGGATAACTGTCCCTGATTCCTGGGGCGACCTTAATGGCTTAAGAAAAGGAAACAAACGGAATGAAAGATGGGGAGACTACCCAGTGTAGGCATCACTGAAGGGGTGAGAGGATAGAGTCCAATAGTCCATGGATGTGAAGATTGGGACTCTTCCTTCGATGTTCCTCCAGGAAGAACAATCGGAGCAGAGAAACCTGAAGCATCAGAACGATCATTCAAGACATTGAGCAGCACTCATTCGAGAGAAACCAGAGATGGGAAGGCTTCATCATTTCACGTTCAGTTGAACCAGAAACATAGATACATGTAAGGAAGAAGAAAGAAAACAGGGAAACGCCTAAACGGGCCATCAAAGCATTTCATTCCATTGCATCATCCCAAACTCACACCAATCAAAAAGGGGGAATGAGGGAAAGGGAAATAGAATGAAGGCCGGGATATCCCGGTTACATTTGATAAATCGAGGTAAAACTCGTAAGACTACATGGAGAAGAAAAGAAAACATGGGGGGGGGGAGGGCGGAGCATTGACTCCTCTCCCTCCCCTGCTGCCCACCTGGAGCTTCTTCTCCTTCTTCCTCTTCTTCTTTTTTTTTCTCTCTTGCTCTGTTCGTCTCTTCTCTCTTTTCTCTATCGTTTTTCTCTCTTCTATTGTCTCTCTGGCAGTGGTGATCGTCAGCCCCTTTCTTGCTCGAGGGGAAGGGGGTTTTATAACTATATTTTGTATCTTCTCGGCAGGCCTGTCACGGCGCGCCTCAACTGAGGGGCTTCCCGGCGCACAGGACTTCCGCTTCTCGGCGCGGCTTTTGGGCTTCGACAAGAGGATCCCGGCGCCACTTTATAGGCCCACTTAGGCCTTTTAGACTAGGCCTCTTATTGGTCCTTCAAGTGCATCAGCACCCAAAAGGGCCCTCCATTGGTGACATAGTTTCTATTGAGATCATTCATAGGCTTTTCATCAGTCGGTAGACCAGGGTTTCATCGGTGTTGCCATCTGAATGATGACAAAACCGGACATCATTTCATTGGCATCGTCACCGGAACGATGACAAGACCGGACATCAGCTTTAGCCTGGAAAGACTTCAGCCAGGTGACTGCTATTTCATCAGTGCCGTCGTCTGACTGACAATGGCATCGGACATCATCTTGGCCCGGAAAGGACTTCAGCTGGGTAGATGGTTGATGAACTTCGTCATTGATCTTTCACTGTTGGTCTGATCTTCCTTTCAATTCTGTTTCTGCCCTTGCTCATTTTCAAGGTGTCAACAGGGCTCCATCAACTTGAGGAGTCTTTGATAAGTTGATCTTCATCGGCTTCTATGCTTCAGTGGGCCGTATCGCTCGTCTTTACGGCACGGTCACCGAATGATCATATTTTGACTGCCAACAGCCGGCCAGGCGGGGAAGGGAAACTAGCTAAGGAGGTAGCCGATTGATCCCCCCGTCGGTTCTGCCTGCCTGTTCCGCCATCTGACAGGGACTCACTGTCGAATGTCCTGCGGATGCTCCCGAACTCAAAAACTGACGAAACCAGTGTCAAAACGTCTCTGACAGACCCGAGCACATCTGTGAATTTTTGTGGATGGGTCCGAAGTCGTCACCGACAGGGGCGGGCTCTGGAACAGGGTCCCTACGATCAGGCTCAGACTGCTCCCAGGGTGCAACAGCAGATGGACGAAGCCACCGCGCCCGCTCCCGAAGTCCAAATGATACGGGACCAAGTCGAGCACAACCATGGATGAGCCTTCTCCGAGCAGCAACCAAGCTGGGCATGAGACGATGTCAGGACAGAGAGAGAGAGCCCATTGAGTGGGGAGATGTCGGGTCAGGTTCTGAGTGGCCTGATCTGCGCACCCGGGGGAGAAAAATTGGAAAATGTTCCTCCGGATGCTAAACAGGATGCTGTCTTCTGCTGATGGAAGTAGATTGGATGTAGAAGACCTCGGCTGAGTGGTACCTTTAGAAGTGATGAGGTGTGACCGTGGGAGATTCTGCACTGCAGCTCTGGTCCAGGTTCTGGTCCTGGTTGCGTAGTCGGACGAGAATGAGCACCACGATCTGTAGTGAAGTCAGAACGAGACGATTCCACCTCGCCTGCGAAGAAGACTGGAAGACCTTTCCGGAGATGTATGGTGCACCTCCAGATGACATCGGACAGCACCGGGACTGTCTCTACAAGTCGGGCTACAACTGCTGCCTGTGAACTGAGATGGATAGGGTGATAAAAGGTGATGGGAGACGGAGTAGATGGGGTGGGAAATGGTGTGGATGGGTGTGGGGGTGACACCTGACTATGTGGGGGTCTGTTAGGGGGTGATTCAAGGTGTGGGAGGGGCAGAAAGGGTGCTGGGAGGTGGTCTAGCAAGTGGAGGGAGGGGGAGATGCAAATTTGGGTTGGGAAGGAGAGAGGGAGGAGAGATCTCTCATTTGTTTTGAATGGTGGGTTAATGGAGGGGTTAATGGGGGCCTAGGGAATGGGAAGGGTTGCCTTGGGGAGGGGAAGGGGTGCTTGGGAGAAGGGATTCTCCCTTGGGAAAATGAAAGGTTGTATGGGGAAGGGGAAATATTGCTTGGGAGGAGGGAGAGGTGCCTAGGAGAAGGGGATTCCACCTAGGAGTTGGAGGGGACTTAAATGGGAGGTATGGGGAAGGGGGAGGGGTCTTAATTAGAGGTGAATAGGGAGGAGAGAGAGTGAATTTCGAATTTGGGGGTGGGGAGGAGAGAGAATGGGGTTCACCCCCTTTAGAGAGAGAGAGAGAGAAATAGAGAGAGAGAGCTAGAGAGAGAGGCACAAATTCTTGTGGCAATTTTATCAATACTTCATTAGCCTTCAAATGAGGGATTGGGGTCCTATTTATAGGAATCCCACATTTTCACATAAGTCCCTGACTTTTGGACTGCTAACACATAACCAAGGGGAAGGGGGCGCCCCTGGGCCTAGCCCATATAATTGGGCCCATTAACTAACATAATGACTCTAGACTTAGGTAAATAGCTACATAACCTAGGTATTGGACTCAAATAAAAGGAAAAGTACATGATAAGAAAATGAAAATTACATCATATGACTCGAAATATAGTGGCGGACAAGATGTAGCATAGCTGGCGAGCATATGGATCCTCGAACAAGGGGAAAGCTGGTGATGTCCTCATCATACCCCCGGGGTGCGGAGAACTCGACTCCGTCGAGTATGGGCCCACCGGGGGAGCGGTTCTCCAAAGTAGCTCCGGGCGACCCACAACCTCCAAACTCAACCCGCATCTACGACCAGGGGACAGTCCTTCATCCTCTCAAGGTGGCTTGGGCACACCCTCTTGCTGGCGACGGAACCCTGCTTGCATAGTATTTCCCCCATGTGCACACGTCAGGCTCTCAAGGCTATTTTGTGGTGGTTCTCTGGGGTGTCCCTCTTAAAGGAAGGTATAGGCTCAAAGCACTCACTAGGATCCACCACGGTGCCCATATAGGGTGCCGGGTCTACCACGTGAGAAGTGGGGTATATCCCATAACCCATTGGTAAATTCAATCCACAAGCTGTGTTGCCAAAGCCACTAGGAATAGGGAAAGGTCCAAGTCCTCGTGCCCTCGAATGGGAGGTGACCCTAAGGTAGAGCCACTCCGATGCCATCATCACCAAATCGCCTACTGGAAATTCCAAGTGACGCTCGCGAGCTCTTATCCGCTCTTTGTGAACCTCACCGCTCATTGCGAATTACTTGCGTGTATGCGTATGCCAAGCACTATGATGCGGTGTGGGTGTGAAAAGCTTGGTGTGTAAAGGTGGACTGGGGCAACCGTAAATTGACCTATCAGGCTGTGATGCCATGTGGACCTTGATGAACTTAGGTGGACCGGGGCAGCCACAAGTGGCCCTATCATGCATGGGCTTCATAACAATGGTTGGAGGGCCATGGTATCTATAGGGGATCCTATCACACAAAGTGGTGATGAATCCCGGGGGACCCAGACACCCGTAGATGCTCCTAGCATGCATATGATCAATGATGAATGAAGGAGGGCCAGCACATCCAAATGTGAGCCAGTCATGCATTGGGCCTAAAGTGTGTGGGAGATGTATGAGAGGACTGGGCTTACTAGCCCTACCAAATGATGCAAAATGTAGGGGCACATGCATTCCCATCCAAATGGTTTCTTTTATGTGTATGGCTTGGTGTGAGGGTTTCCACTCATAGGGGTCAAAGGGGTCTAGGAAAATGGAGTGGGCTTGGTCCAATAAGGTCGGTTGGGGTAGGAAAAGGTTGGTGGTGAGTAAGGTGGGGGGGCATAGGAAGGGATCGAAGGGGTCATGGTAAGGGTCACCTAAGGAGAGGAACTCTAGGTCCTCATGGTCCTCACAACCATTGGATGACGGACTCTCCTCCTCAAGTAAAATGATCGGGCCAAAGTTTTTGGTGGGATGGTCGGCCATGAATGGAGAGCTAGTTGTTCTACCCGAGACAAGCAACTCTAGTTTGAGGATAGCATCGGGCTCGTCGGGTGTAGGGAGGAGTAAAAGAAGGTCGCTAGTGTAGCAACCCACAGTGTAAATGGAGGAGATGGATCCGACACATAGGTGTAGGAGGTCAAGGCTCCTAGGTCGGTCAGCTACAGTAGTCAACATGCCAGTTAGCTCCATTTGCCAAGCTATACCCTTAAGAAGATCCCCTAATGTTTCCACCTGATAGGATGATTGGATTGTGGTGTGATAGGTGGATAAGGGTACTGTAATGTCCCGGATTTTTTAGATCCTTCTTCTCGGGTCTCGGATCTGGTTTCTCGGAGCGTCCAACTCTGTTATGTCCGAAATTTCATTTCGGACATCTTTCGTGTTCGGATCGGTGCGATCTGGAGTCGTTTCGGAGGCCCGGAGGCGTTCCGCGGCTTTTTCCGCGTGTGTTTTCTGATTCCCGGCGTGGGTTTCGGCTTTCCCTTCGTAACCTCGTTGCGGGTGAACCGGGCCGTTCACCTAGGCGAGTGTGGTACCGTTGCGATCGGTACGTTCCGAGGATCGCGTGGGTGTAATTTTCTATTTTTTGGGATTTTTCCAATTTTCTGGATTTTCCTATATATACCCCCCACCCTCTCTCTTCCTCTCATTTCTCACTCTCACCCTCTCTCTCTTCTCCCACTCTCTCCTCTCACTCTCTCCTCTCCGGCGGCCGACGGACCTAGGCGGGGGTGAGGCGGGGCGATGCGGGCGAGGAGGACGGCGAGGATGGGTCGAGGATCGAGGCTTGAGGGCGTGGTGAAGCTCGGCCGTGAGTTCGTGGAACGACGAGACTTCAACGGCGTTTTCTTCGTGGATCGGCATCCACGGTGCGCGAAATCTTCGGTGGAGGTAGGGTGATGGACCCCCAGCTCGTGCTCTTTCTTTTCCCGCACGTTTCGTAGGCTACGGTGAGCCGAGCGGGCCAAACGGGGTGATTTGGGCAAAATCCATGTTTTAGGGCTTGTGGGCCGATCTCCCGTTTCATTGCGTTTTAGGCCGATCCGAGGCTGTAGATGCATGCTAGGGGTTATTTGGGGGCTTCCCTATGTTTTCCCCCTCATCCGTGGATGTTTGGGGGCGTGGCGTGGATTTTTGGGGTTTTCCCGCCGTTCTCAATATTCCGAAATGATCGCGGTCTACCAGTAACCGCGTTCACTGGTCGCGGTCGTGCGATAAACCACTTTTGTCTGGTCGCGATCATGAGATGACCGCTACTGTTTGGTCGCGGTCCTTGGGCGACCGCTACCATCAGGCTTGCGCGTGGCTGGTCGCGGTCGTGAAGTGACCTTGACAGCATGGTCGCGGTCTCCGGTCGACCGCTACCATCTGGTCGCGGTCCCCGGTCGACCACTATCTGGTCGCGGTCACTACCACGTTCTGGTTCCTGTTTGCGCTGTTTTGGCCTCCGGTCAACCCGATTTTGACCCAGTGGTTGACTTTAGGCCTCGTGAGTGTCTCGGACACCCCGTGGAGTTCCGTGACCATGTCTTTGGCTGTCCAGAGGTCCCACTTATCTCATTTTGCGTGCCCAAGAGCTTAAGGGTCCGGGTGACCTTTGAGCGTCCTGATTGTGTTGTGTTGGTCTCCGGTCGACCCGGTTGTGACCCAGTGGTCGACCTCCGGCCTTGTGATTATCCCGGACACCCCATGGGTTCTGTGTTTTTGGGGTGTCGGGAGGGACCGTGTTTCCTCGATTAGCGTGCCCGTAGATGTGGTGGGTTCGGGTGACCTCATGTGTTCCGGGCTTTCGTGTTACGCTCGATCGAGTCACCGTGTATTGGTGTGTGTGTAGTGGGGTCTCCCACGCATATCGTGGGTTTCTTTGGTCGGCGATTCCCATGTGGGCCACGTGGTTGGCCTTGGACTACGAGTCCAGTTATCCGGCCTGGGGCTGGAGATTTCCCGCTTGCTTCAAGATGGGAAATTGACATGGTGACTTGTGTGCTGCCTTGGGAATCATGCTTCTGTGGTTTCTGCGTAGGCCGTGCCTATGGCCTGTGAGCCCCGAGTCCATGTCCTAACTTGGGACTGGAGGTCTCCTGAGTTCCCAGGTGGGGGAATGGTCTCGACGATTGCGATTCGCCTCGTGAGTCATCGCATTGTGGTTTTGGACCTAGGGATTAGGCCAGATTGACGGCTCAGTGCTGTCATGTGCAACGGTCTCGACTCTGAGTCGTGTGACTCAAAGACCGTTGAGTTCAGTAGGTCTAGTGGACCATCTGGAGTATGGTGGCATCGTGCCACCTGTTACTTCACGATACTCGCAATGGGTGCGTGCGTGGTTTTCTGTGTCCACGTTCTGTGACACGTCCACTAGTCGTAGCTTCCCACGGCACGCGTGTGCTGGCTCGCCTGGGAGTGGCTGAGCGGCGTACCCGAGAGAGGCGGTGAGTAGGCTGGTTACCGCAGGGCCCCCGCGTACTTCCGAGTCCGGGTATAGGGGGAAATACCAGCTAGAGGACAGGCCTAGGGCGTATGGTCTAAGTGTGCACACGAGGCTGAGGGTTCGGACCCGCGCTGACGAGCGTGACCTCAGCTAGTCCTTGTTTTACGGTTACTTCTGGTTACTGAGTGTGTCTGAGTCTCACGCCCTGGGCGTAGCAGCTAGACACTTGTGACGCGGTGTAAGACGTCAGGGGACGCATCCGGTCGTTCTTCTAGTGGGTGGTGCTCCTGTCACGTGACGTGGGTTATCGTGCACCGGGTTTTGTTTCTGTCCGCGGGACGGGACTTCGTGAGAGGTTTCGGGAGTGTTCCCGGAGTCGAGGTCTGGGGTTTTCGGTGAGCGTCACCGAGGGCCTTTCCCCAGACAGTGTTGTGTTCACGATGGTGAGGTCGTGACCGTGTTTCCTGGCCGTGTGGTTTGTTAGGGTGCTAGGCCCGGATACAGAGGGGGGTGAATGTATCCTTCTATGAATAATGGCCAAATAAAAACTCAGATGCTAGGCAAAATCCGGAATTAAGCTAATTCGATTAAGCAAAATAACAAGCAGGTGGAGCGAGCCTATCCAAGCATCTAGCGGAAGCAAATCAAGCAATCAAACCACTGCTCAATAGATTTTTAGGTGGTTCGGTCCTCCAGACCTACATCCACCCCTCACTCCCAACTGGAGTGAGGCTTCACTAGCAAACGCTAGAACCAAGCAGACTCAGTCTGCAAACAGTCGCTGCCACACAGCTTGACCAGGGGAACAGCCTCCCCTCTTCCTCCCAACCGGAGGGACACCCAAATGACTCCCAGCCACTTGGAAACTAGAGGTCGCAGACCTCTCTTCTCCAGACCAGGAGGGACCCGACCTCAGTCCAGAGGATCGAAAGTGCAAAGCTAACCAAATGAAGAAGGAAAAATAAGAAAGGAAAAATACACAGCGATCAGAAAGTTGTAAAGAAAGAAAACACAGATGTGGCTCGCATGGAGCTGACTGGCCTGGATTTGATCCACGATCCAGTAGACAGATCTTCAGGTAAGCTTATCTTCCTCTTCTCTTCTCTCTCACTTTCTTTTTCTCTTAACCCTCACGAGCTCTCTAACTCTCTCTTTCTCTTCTTCTCCTTCTGCTCTTCTTCTCTTTCTTTTCTTCTTCTTTCGCAGGCTCTTTCTGTCTCTTCTCGTCTCTTCTCTATAATCTACTGCAGCTCTTTTCTTCTTTTGCTCTTTAACTCTCTCGATCTCTGCTCCTCTATTCTCTTCGGCTCACTCTCTCTCTTTTTCTTCTCTGGATCGAATACTCTCTGCTGGTCTCAGACTGGATGTATAGACTTTGCTCCTTTTCTTTCGATCATCCTTCTTTAGTGGAAGAAGGCTCGTATATATAGCAGCAACAGCAGTAGCCCTTGGGCGCGTGGCTTCCATGTTTTCCCGCCCAAGGAATTCGCCAGATCTGAGGCAGCTTCATCTAGGTGTCAGCATCTGCATACCTCGTCCTTGGATCACGTGCCTTCAGCTTCTCGAACAGTACCTGCCACACAGACATAAGTATATATCAGTTGGATGTATATACTTGGTTCTGGTGTTAACAAAGTGTGTTCAGTCAACCTGCAGCTTGAGTGAATAGACTTTGAAGTTAACAATCGAGTGTATAGAGTTGAAGGTTAACAAACGAGTGTATAGAGTTAGTTGAGTGAGCATGCAGTGTATAGACTTCACATATGAAGACATCCGCTGTTCAGACTTGAAGAACATTCAGCAATGTGCCGACTTCATTGAATGAGGGAGCAATGGCAGACTTCAGGATGTATAGGCTTGTGAATGCAAATGCAATGTACAAACTCTCCAATGTATGGACTTCAAGTATGTGAAGCTATGCGATGTGCATACTTTGAAGAACAGCAAGTGAGTAAGTGTGTACACTGAGTGAGTGTATTGACTTGGAGTCTTCATGCGGGCTCAGTGTATAGACTTGCAGACTGATGCACTAATAAGCCTATCAGATGTATAGACTTAGATGTAAAAACATGTAATGCAACGCAGTGTATATACTTAGAACATATGCACTATGCAGACTCGTCCATTGTATACACTTGCACCGACCATTGTATAGACATGAAGATGCGAAGCCCTCGTTGAATAGACTTTGAGACCTGATGCATGAACAGTGTGCCAATGTATGGACTTCAGCTTGAGACGCTTACAGAGACGATCGGATGTATGGACTTGATGCCTGAGATGCTCTCTAAGACGATGAAGTCTGTATAGACTTTACAGTGTATGGATCCTCAGTGAGACGCAAGTTGAGACCATGCAGTGTACAGACTTCATGTTTAACATGCACGAGAACCAGTGTACAGACATGCTGTCCTCACAGCTGACGACTCTAGTGTATAGACTTGCTGAGGGAGTGACTGTACAGAGTTTGGAATGTTAGACCCATTGTATAGACTTTAGCAGGATTGCCAGTGTATAGACTTGTACAGTGCAGCGAGTGTACAGACTTTGAGTGTTAGGGCCAATGTATACACTTGAACACCCACTGTGGATGTATAGACTTGACGACCCTGAGCCAATGTGTAGACTTTGCGCTGTACAGACTTTAGGCTTTAAATGCTTGAGCTGAAGACAATGTGCAGACTTAGCGATGTATAGACTTGGTGAACACTGCAACATCAATCGGTTGTATAGAGTAGGGGCTGCACATACTTTGGCAATGTGTAGACTTAGAAGACATATGAATGTGTAGACGTCGAAGGATTGAGACGAACTGTTCACGCTGTACAGACTTGGTGAAAGCTGAAGGAGCGAGCGATGTACAGACTTCACCAACAAGCTTGAACACAAACAGGCTGCACAGTGCACTGTATAGACTTGGACCAAGGCATGAACAGTGGAAGCTACAGTCCAATGTATGGACTTTGAAGGATTTGAGCGTGAGACTGTATAGACTTGGCCCCTTTCCGGATGTATAGACTTTGAGTCAAGAAGACCAATGTGTGGGCTTACTATAAAGAACAATGTTCTGATGGGTCGACGCATTAGCAAGGGTGGGTCGACCCACCACTGTCCATACTATCCAAACAGAATGTAGACATGGGGTTCAGCTGAGGTTGTATGGACTTTGACGAAGTGAAGCAGTGTACAGACTTTGAATCAAACCGATGTATAGACTTGAATGGGCATGGAGTGTATAGACTTGAGTTACTGTAGCAACGTGTAGACTTTGCCTTAGACGCTAAATGAAACAGACTTTAGCCAATGCAATGTATAGGCTTGAATGAGAGTCCAATGTATAGACTCTTAGCCATGAACAAATGCAATGCACTCTGATGTGTAGACTTAGCAACCAATAGCCAATGTATAGACTTGGCCAATGCTATCTAGCCTATGCACAAAGTGAGACATGCAGAGACATGACATCTGACAGAATGCAATGCATCTATATAAACAACAAATGCCACTGATGCAGAGTATGCTAAACGCAAAAACTATAGCAATGAATAGATCAGACAGGGCACACTCATGCATTCTCCACAGAACATAATAAGTCATATGCATTCAAATCAACATGCCATCATCATATCAAAACACATTTCATGATGCTGTCTAAACAATATCCAAAGCACTCATTGTGTTGCTATCATCAAAACAAAATAGCATTGCTATCATCAAAACACATAGCACATGCTTGCGCCTAAGGGGCACAACATTCTCCCCCTTTTTGATAATGGCAATACTACACTGTGAGTAATGCTGATGACAGAAACTTTAGTAATGCTGATGACACAAACTATTCTCCCCCTTTGACTTCATCAAAAAGAAAATAGTTTGAGAAATTATAACATGTCTAAAAATTCAGTCAATTTCTCCCCCCTGCAAGAACATGATTCTCCCCCTTTAAGATTTTCAGCAAAAGCATGAGTTAGAGATGATCAAAAGGAACCTGCATGCACTGATTGAATGATATTCTCCCTCTTTGACAAACAATCTCCCCCTTTGGTATAATCAAAATAAACCATGGGAAGGGGTATGAATGTAGATGCAGATACCAGAAATATGAATGCAAGAGCACAATTCTTCTCCTTCTATGCAGCATGATGCATATGACAAAGAGGCTCCCCCTCAATAAATGGAACCTTATGAAATGAATGAGAAGGAGACCACAGGGGCAAACAAGGAGAAGTTCAGGTCAATGAGCAGAAGAGGTTCAATTAGCAGATTTTTAAAGAAGCTCCAATCTCAAAAAATTCTGTCAGATTTTCAGAGAGATATCAATCTCATAAATCCAAAACATAAGTTTTCAAAGTCTTCCATTATAAGGGCTTATGAATGAGCTTTATTGAACAGCATGGTTTAAACATGATGTATGCAGAGTTTATCAATAAAATTCTGTATTGATATCTAAAACCATGTTTTAATAAAAATGAACCAAGCCCTCATATTTATCTTGATTATCCTCCCTTTGTCTTACACAATCAAATTTATTGACTTCTTTCAGAATTACATGCACTAGTATTGAGATTAAGCAATTATGAAGTCATATTATTTTGTCTAGGGTTGTAGCAATTTGATTTTAGCATCAATATTCAGATATTGAGATATGTTCAACAATTTTTCATGCTACAAATTTTACGAGCAGTCTAGTTCAGTGCACACCTTGTAACTAGAGGATATACCTTGATCAGAGGCCAATATCCTTAAGCACTTAGTGTGACTAACTGTCATGCTATATATGAACATAGATAGCATTTTACACATCATGACATACTTCAAATCATTTCTTGATGGGTGAGTTGTATTTCTCAGTGTGCATGCCATTGCTCTGCCTAAATTTCAATGAATTTTTAATCAGAGTTAACTATGGTACCTCATGACACAGTCCTTTGGACATGTGTTTCTCAGTGACCAAGGTCATTGCTCTGACAGATATTACCCTTTAGACTTTTCAGAAAAATTCATTTGCTTCAAATCAATAATAGTTTCATGTACTTAATCAGTTGAAGTCATGTATTCAAAAGTGCAGATTTTAGAAGTTTTCAAGACACAGCATGAAACAGATGGTTAATGTTTATTAAACATGCTTCAGATATTTTTAAGAGATTTTAAAGTCAAACTCATTGAATACATTAAACTTAAACCACATGAGTTATTTCAGTCATTCATAAAAATGTATAATAGAAGATTTCTAGTTCAAGAATTTTCAGATTTATGATCGAGATAGTCCCATTGAAATCTTCATGAAGGACTGATGGAATTCTGAACCCAAATGATACCAATTGATAGGAGAAATACCAATTGTTAAGCGAGAGATTGTGAAGCTCAAAGTTTTCAGAATATGATTAAGGTTTGTCAACAAAATCAATAAGAAAGGATATGCAATGAGTTCTGACACATGTATGCATTTGACAACCTATATGCAATGCATTGACTCCCCCTCACAATATGCATTCAAACTCTCTTTTTGGCATTTTCAATATAAGGAAATGCAATGCACTATATGTATGCAAAAATATGCAATTAACTCCCCCTGAAAATATTGTAATGTTTGCACTGAAAAACTGAACATATGATTCCAAATGATATTGTGACTTGTGCACAATCAGACTGTCCTATCAGCAAAGTGACCCATGGTACTAGGCGGAGCACTTGGTCTAAAAGACCACCTCACACATAGTAAGAACCTCCAGATAGACCTCCCTGCCTTTTGGTACCTTACCATTTATATACCATTGAGGTCATGCATGATTATTCAACATGCAGTCCTATATACAATTCAGAATTTCAATGAGCTATTGCAACACACAAATTTCAAGTCACACTCATAAGCAGTTCATATTTTTCAAAAAATTCGAAATGCAATTTGTTTTCAGAGTTTATGCATAACATAATTATCAAGCAATTGCAATTAGCCTATGTATGCATCAGATACAGACAACCCTTTTTAATCTGATATTTGCACAGAACTCTCAGCAAATGCATGATCAGAAAATAATGCACATGGCAGATGATGAATGAAAATGCAAAAACAGATTTAACTTGCTATGCATTAAAACTAAAAACAAGAAGAGCAGGAAGTTTACCTGAAAAGTTCAGTATGGGGTTTTCTTCTTGAGTGCCTTGGATCATTACCCCTTTTTATTCCAGTCCCAAGGCACACCTGCATAGCAATGTTATTTTGCATAAACAGGTACCCAAGAAGTCTTGGGTCCTGACAAAACAGTATTACTCCTAGCAGGGTTTCTCAGCACATTTCTAGGAGCAGTTTTCAGATCTGATTTATGCACATTCTTGTTAGCATGAATTCTATGTGCATATGCATGAGATTTCTTGTTAACAGAATAAAAATTCTGTTTGGCAAAATCAGTTTGGTTTTGATATCCTGCCAGCCAACAGGTTGCAGCCCTGTGACCTGGCTTCCCACAATGATGGCATGTAAATTTCGCAATATGGAATTTAGCATAATTATTCTGAACATGCCAACAATCTCCAGCTCTGTGGCCTAGCTTCCCACAGTGATAGCATGCAGGAGACTTTCCAATGGCAGGTTTAGAATTTAATTTTCTACCCTGAGCATGCCAACAGTGGGCTACAATGTGGCCCATCTTGCCACAGTGAAAACATGAATTAGAACTTTTCTTACCAGCATTCAGCCAGCATTCAAATCTCTTATGACCCAATTTTCCATAATTAAAGCATGTCATATGCTGGTTTATTACAACAAACTTGTTCTTATTAAGAGCATGATCGTTTGCATGAAATTTATTCTTATCACTAACAAATCAGCATTGTGAAATTTTGTGTCCTAGTTTACCACAATGAAAACACTCAATTTTCCTTTTCTGAGATGAAAGATTTTTATCATGATATCTCCTAGCATTCTTATCATCCTTCTCCATCAACTTACACTCATGCATCAGATGTCCAACTTTATGACAGTAATGACAGATAATCGTCTTTTTAGATGCATGTGAGTGTGTGTGAGGACTGTGATCAGCAAACACTGATGGACCCTTTTTATTTATTTTCTATTTTCCAATCATTTTCTGATTTTTATCATGTTTTTCTATTTTCTTAGCCTTATACTGAGGTGAAGATGAAGTAGAAGGCTTTTCCTGTTCAGAAGATTTAACAAAAATAGTTTTCAAATTGGATCCATCGACCTTCCTCATGACTGGACTGTAGCCCAGTCCCTCTTTCTTAAAATTATCCTTTGCTCCCAACATTTTCTGAGCAATGGGCTGTTTGTCTTTAGAGGTGGTAGCTACATCTGAACCACTTACAAAAGATGTCATAACTTTGTTCTGAAGTTCCTTCTTGTTTATCTTATTGTAGCCCAGCCCTTCCTTCCTAGGGTTGATTTTTATACCTAGTAGCTTGTCTAGGTTTTTCTGCCCATCAACAAATTTAGATAAGGAAACTTTCAAATCTTGAATTTCATTTTCTAAAGAGAAAATATGTATCTCATAACTGGTAATCTCTTGCTCACAGTAATTCATAGCTTCATTCAAAACTTTGTTAGCAGTTTTATATTTTTCAATTTCATTTTCCAGATTACTCAGTTTATCAGAATCTTCAATGCAAACAGTTTTTCCTCTTTCTAAAGTAAGTAGTCTTTCAGACATCCCACTGTTTAACAGCTTCAATTTTTCAATTTCCTTTTTAGGCTTATCATTTTGAACCAATTCATTTATTAGAAGCTGATCTTCTGAATTGACTTCATACTTTCTTCCATTTTCAATTTTCTTCATATCTTTTTGTTGTTTTTCAAGATCTTTCTGTAATTCTATATTTACAGACTTTATGGCATTAAGTTTTTCAATCAGCAATTTGTTCTCCTGTTTAAGTTTCTCTGATTTTTCATCATCTTCTTTGGAGAGTTTTCTGAGAGAGTCATCTTCAGATTTTAGCTTGTTTAGTTCAGAGTAAACACATTCAAGTTCCTTCTTCAGTTTTGCATTCTGATTTTTATACATATGATTATCAGACAGACATGCATCATAAAATTGCTTCGTACTTGAACAGTTTTCACATGAAGAGCTAGAACTATCTATCCCAGTACCCTTCTTGAACTTTTTATACTGTTTTCTTAAGCTCTCATGTGACTCTAACAATTCAGCATATGCATTCTTCCAATCATCAAGAGAAAAATTCTCGAAGAGATTTACCTCATCATCATCATCTTCATTTTGGCTGCTGCTTTGATTGCTTCTGTCAGCCATCATGCAGCTTGTTTGATTTCCTTTCCTGGCTCTCTTCATCATCTCCAACATATCCCTTGCAGATCTGCAATAAAGGAAACATGAGTGAAAGACTTTGTCAGTGGCTGCTTTCATCAGATTTATAGCTGTCTGATTCTCCTCATGCATAGACTTGTGACTGTCAGTCCATTTGGACTTTTTCTTTGGTAGTTCATGAGGACCATGTGAAATTACTTTCCATAGGTCTGGATTCACAGATTTGATATAATTCTTCAGACTAGCGAACCATGCATTAAAATGCGTACCACTAAAGATCGGTGGATGAGCCATGAGAACACAACAGATTAATGCAACAGGAATATTGATGCACTAAAAATAAATTAGCACCTAAGACTGCAAGATCGAATCTGCAGGTCGCTGGACCTTGTATGCAGACACCTGCTCTGATACCAACTGTTAGGGTGCTAGGCCCGGATACAGAGGGGGGTGAATGTATCCTTCTATGAATAATGGCCAAATAAAAACTCAGATGCTAGGCAAAATCCGGAATTAAGCTAATTCGATTAAGCAAAATAACAAGCAGGTGGAGCGAGCCTATCCAAGCATCTAGCGGAAGCAAATCAAGCAATCAAACCACTGCTCAATAGATTTTTAGGTGGTTCGATCCTCCAGACCTACATCCACCCCTCACTCCCAACTGGAGTGAGGCTTCACTAGCAAACGCTAGAACCAAGCAGACTCAGTCTGCAAACAGTCGCTGCCACACAGCTTGACCAGGGGAACAGCCTCCCCTCTTCCTCCCAACCGGAGGGACACCCAAATGACTCCCAGCCACTTGGAAACTAGAGGTCGCAGACCTCTCTTCCTCCAGACCAGGAGGGACCCGACCTCAGTCCAGAGGATCGGAAGTGCAAAGCTAACCCAATGAAGAAGGAAAAATAGAAAGGAAAAATACACAACTATCAGAAAGCTGTAAAGAAAGAAAACACAGATGTGGATCGCATGGAGCAGACTGGCCTGGATTTGATCCACGGTCCAGTAGACAGATCTTCAGGTAAGCTTCACTTCCTCTTCTCTTCTATCTCACTTTCTTTTTCTCTTAACCCTCACGAGCTCTCTAACTCTCTCTTTCTCTTCTTCTCCTTCTGCTCTTCTTCTCTTTCTTTTTTTCTTCTTTCGCAGGATCTTTCTGTCTCTTCTCTTCTCTTCTCTGCAATCTACTGCAGCTCTTTTCTTCTTTTGCTCTTTCACTCTCTCGATCTCTGCTCCTCTATTCTCTTCGGCTCACTCTCTCTCTTTTTCTTCTCTGGATCGAATACTCTCTGCTGGTCTCAGACTGGATGTATAGACTTTGCTCCTTTTCTTTCGATCATCCTTCTTTAGTGGAAGAAGGCTCGTATACATAGCAGCAACAGCAGCAGCCCTTGGGCGCGTGGCTTCCACGTTTTCCCGCCCAAGGAATTCGCCAGATCCGAGGCAGCTTCATCCAGGTGTCAGCATCTGCATACCTCATCCTTGGATCACGTGCCTTCAGCTTCTCGAACAGTACCTGCCACACAGACATAAGTAGATATCAGTTGGATGTATATACTTGGTTCAGGTGTTAACAAAGTGTGTTCAGTCAACCTGCAGCTTGAGTGAATAGACTTTGAAGTTAACAATCGAGTGTATAGAGTTGAAGGTTAACAAACGAGTGTATAGACTTCACATATGAAGACATCCGCTGTTCAGACTTGAAGAACACTTAGCAATGTGCAGACTTCATTGAATGAGGGAGCAATGGCAGACTTCAGGATGTATAGGCTTGTGAATGCAAATGCAATGTACAAACTCTCCACTGTATGGACTTCAAGTATGTGAAGCTATGCGATGTGCATACTTTGAAGAACAGCAAGTGAGTAAGTGTGTACACTAAGTGAGTGTATTGACTTGGAGTCTTCATGCGGGCTCATTGTATAGACTTGCAGACTGATGCACTAATAAGCCTATCAGATGTATAGACTGAGATGTAAAAACATGTAATGCAACACAGTGTATATACTTAGAACATATGCACTATGCAGACTCATCCATTGTATACACTTGCACCGACCATTGTGTAGACATGAAGATGTGAAGCCCTCGTTGAATAGACTTTGAGACCTGATGCATGAACAGTGTGCCAATGTATGGACTTCAGCTTGAGACGCTTACAGAGACGATCGGATGTATGGACTTGATGCCTGAGACGCTCTCTAAGACGATGAAGTCTGTATAGACTTTACAGTGTATGGATCCTCAATGAGACGCAAGTTGAGACCATGCAGTGTACAGACTTCATGTTTAACATGCATGAGAACCAGTGTACAGACATGCTGTCCTCACAGCTGACGACTCCAGTGTATAGACTTGCTGAGGGAGTGACTGTACAGAGTTTGGAATGTTAGACCCAATGTATAGACTTCAGCAGGATTGCCAGTGTATAGACTTGTACAGTGCAGCGAGTGTACAGACTTTGAGTGTTAGGGCCAATGTATAGACTTGAACGTCCACTGTGGATGTATAGACTTGACGACCCTGAGCCAATGTGTAGACTTTGCGCTGTATAGACTTTAGGCTTTAAACGCTTGAGCTGAAGATAATGTGCAGACTTAGCGATGTATAGACTTGGTGAACACTACAACATCAATCGGTTGTATAGAGTAGGGGCTGCACATACTTTGGCAATGTGTAGACTTAGAAGACATATGAATGTGTAGACTTTGAAGGATTGAGACGAACTGTTCACGCTGTACAGACTTGGTGAAAGCTGAAGGAGCGAGCGATGTACAGACTTCACCAACAAGCTTGAACACAAACAGGCTGCATAGTGCACTGTATAGACTTGGACCAAGGCATGAACAGTGGAAGCTACAGTCCAATGTATGGACTTTGAAGGATTTGAGCGTGAGACTGTATAGACTTGGCCCCTTTCCGGATGTATAGACTTTGAGTCAAGAAGACCAATGTGTGGGCTTACTATAAAGAACAATGTTCTGATGGGTCGACGCATCAGCAAGGGTGGGTCGACCCACCACTGTCCATACTATCCAAACAGAATGTAGACATGGGGTTCAGCTGAGGTTGTATGGACTTTGACGAAGTGAAGCAGTGTACAGACTTTGAATCAAACCGATGTATAGACTTGAATGGGCATGGAGTGTATAGACTTGAGTTACTGTAGCAACGTGTAGACTTTGCCTTAGACGCTAAATGAAACGGACTTTAGCCAATGCAATGTATAGGATTGAATGAGAGTCCAATGTATAGACTCTTAGCCATGAACAAATGCAATGCAGTCTGATGTGTAGACTTATCAACCAACAGCCAATGTATAGACTTGGCCAATGCTGTCTAGCCTATGCACAAAGTGAGACATGCAGAGACATGACATCTGACAGAATGCAATGCATCTATATAAACAACAAATGCCACTGATGCAGAGTATGCTAAACGCAAAAACTATAGCAATGAATAGATCAGACAGGGCACACTCATGCATTCTCCACAGAACATAATAAGTCATATGCATTCAAATCAACATGCCATCATCATATCAAAACACATTTCATGATGCTGTCTAAACAATATCCAAAGCACTCACTGTGTTGCTATCATCAAAACAAAATAGCATTGCTATCATCAAAACACATAGCACATGCTTGCGCCTAAGGGGCACAACATGGTTTTGGCTCAGGCCCTTTTCGAAGGGCAGGCCTCCGCTACGGAGGTAGCGTGGCATTTTTCTAGTAGCATGGCTAGGGCGGTTCGTGTCTGGTGGTCCCCGATCATGGAATCGGGTGGTCGGGTGCGTGGCTTGGTTGTCCCCCGACGGCAGACTGGGTCGTGTCTTCTGGTACAGTAGGAGTAGCTGTAGTGCCAAGTTTTTGACCGGCCACCGGTTTGCTGTTCCTGCTGTAGTTGTAGCTCTCCTTTCTGCTACCGCCATTGTTTCCGGTTGGGGTTCTGCGGGATCCCTGCTGAGTCTCTGTTTTGGAGACTCATTCCCTACTTTTCGAACCTCCGCTCCGCACTCTCGAACCACGAGGAAGAACCGCCACACCTGAAAAGTAGGGAATGAGTCTCCAAAACAGAGACTCAGCAGGGATCCCGCAGACTTCCGACTCCGGGTTTAGGGGGAAATACCAACTAGGGGACAGGCCTAGGGCGTATGGTCTGAGTGTGCACACGAGGCTGAGGGTTCGGACCCGCGCTGACGAGCGTGACCTCAGCTAGTCCTTGTTTTGCGGTTACTTCTGGTTACTGAGTGTGTCTGAGTCTCACGCCCGGGACATAGCAGCTAGACACTTATGACGCGGTGTAAGACGTCACGGGACGCATCCGGTCGTTCTTCTAGTGGGTGGTGCTCCTATCACGTGACGTGGGTTGTCGTGCAGCGGGTTTTGTTTCTGTCCGCGGGACGGGACTTCGTGAGTGGTTTCGGGAGTGTTCCCGGAGTCGAGGTCTGGGGTTTCAGGTGAGCGTCACCGAGGCCCTTTCCCCAGACAGTGTTGTGTTCACGACGGTGAGGTCGTGACCGTGTTTCCTGGCCGTGTGGTTTTGGCTCAGGCCCTTTTCGAAGGGCAGGCCTCCGCTACGGAGGTAGCGTGGCATTTTCCTAGTAGCATGGCTACGGCGGTTCGTGTCTGGTGGTCCCCGATCGTGGAATCGGGTGGTCGGGTGCGTGGCTTGGTTGTCCCCCGACGGGAGACTGGGTCTTGTCTTCTGGTACAGTAGGAGTAGCTGTAGTGCCGAGTTTTTGACCGGCCACCGGTTTGCTATTCCTGTTGTAGTTAGAGCTCTCCTTTCCGCTACCGCCGTTGTTTCCGGTTGGGGTTCCGCGGGATCCCTGCTGAGTCTCTGTTTTGGAGACTCATTCCCTGCTTTTCAGGTGTGGCGGTTCTTCCTCGTGGTTCGAGAGTGCGGAGCGGAGGTTCTCAGTTGCCAGCTTGCCGGGCCGAGTGTTCACTTGGCATGTGGTACGCTTTACTGCTTTAGACTGTACTTTGTATTGGACTGGACTCTGTTGTACTTGTTTATTTATTTCTGTTAATTATTGAATTGTCCTGCTTTATTTCCTATTTCTTTGTGCCTCCACACTCCTTTTAGCCCTTCCGAGCCCTCCCGGCTCGTGGGCGGCGGTGCGAGTCTCGGGTTATCGGGCCTTCGCGGTAATCAGATTCTCGGGCCGTCACAGCTGGTATCAGAGCAGGTGTTCTGATCGAGAAGTGTGCTCCGGTGAGCGGAATGTCTTCTCAGTGAGCTGCTGATTTGTCGAGCCTGATGTCCTTGTCGTGCTCTGTGACGTCAGAAATGACGTGTCAGTCCCGGTTGTCTTGCGGATTTCGAGGCAGGATTGGGCTGTAGTGTCCCAGTAAGTCTTGCTCCTGCGCTCTTGTGTGCGAATGGGATGTGTTCACCCTGGAGTTGGCTTGTGATGTGAAGGCTCCGTGGTGATTTCGGGACTCGAGGATGAGCGTCGGCGGTTGTCGTTACGGCTCGTGTTGCGGCTCTTGGCACGCCGTGTTGCAGTTCGAGGAATTGTAGCGGTGGTGCATCTAGAGATGTTATGATCATGGTCTGACGGGACACTTGGTAAGAGTTGTCGGAGGAGCTGACCTGACGGAAGTGATGGTTTTCTTGGTGCTGGAAGGTGCTATTCCCAGCATGCGCGAGGCTCGAGGTCAGGTCGAGTGTGGAGTTTTCCTTCCGTTGGTCGGAGGTGCGATTGGTCTCTCCTCTGGTTGGAGAGATTGCATTTGGCCAAGGTTCATCATCTTGCACTGTGCGTCCGGATTGGTTGGCCTTTGTGCGCCGTGAAATCCGTGCGAGATGAGTTCCGTGTTTTGGCAAGGTGGTTGCCTGTGAGAAGTGTTACCCGTTCCCTGATGTGTAAGGGTGTTGGCGCTATTCCGGAAGGACGGGTGTCGGCTGGGCGGTGTTCGCGAGAATTACGGTTGGTGTTGTGGTTTCTGATGTGCGGAGGATCGGAGTCTGCGGGGTTGCAGATGGCTGTCGAGTTGGTGGATCCCGTGTTGTCGATGTGGTGGCTGTGCGTTTGGATCAGAGTGCGCGAATCGTAGCGTTGGTTGTTGCGGGTGGATTTCTGAGAAGTGTAGAGCAGTGGAGGATTAGTTCATCGGTGTGCGTTGTCTCCGGCGGTGTGAGACATGTTGGTTGCCGTGCCGTTGCTTGAGATATTGTGGTTTATGGCACAGGCAGGTGGAGAGTTGGGGAAATGTGCTGGCGAGGTTGCCGTATGAGTACCCTATTCTTGCGATGGAGATTTTGATGAGATAGGATTCGATGAGACAGGACGGTGGTTGATGCCTGTGTGTGGAGGTCTCTGATGAGACGTTGGCGTGGGATATTGATCCTCAGTCTGTGGCCAGAAGGGAGGATTCCCCGTAAGTCTGAGTCGAGTGACGTGAGGACCGTGTGGAGATGGAGTCATGTGGTTTCGCCGTGCTCCCCTGAGAGGGTAGGGTTGGCGTGAGGTTCGAGATTGGAGGTGGTGGTGGTCTGTGCGAGTGTCAGCGGAAGGCCTGTTGTGTGTTGGATCGTGCCTGCTGGGCCGGTGGCGGTTTCCCGTTGGCGAATGTCTGGTGACCAGTGGATGGTCTTTCATAGACAGAAGATGCTGGTGGTTATGCATCGAGAACGGTGAGAGCCGTGTGCATATGAGGCCGTTGGTGGCCGTTTCTGAGGTGTGAGCTGGTGGAAGCTCAGTGATTGGTCACCCCTGGTGCAGGGTGTGAGATCGATCAGCGGGTTGTGAAGCTGGCGGGTGGTTGGTCCGCCGAGCATGGGCGTTGACCGGTGGTTTGGTTCTTGGGGCGAAGATTGCGTTCCCTCGGTGAGCGAGAGGGTGGTAGCATTGCCGTGAGTGGTTTCCGTTGTGTCTGAGGTGATACCAGACTTGTGCCCTTGTGTTATGCCTGCTCTGGTGGCCGGTGTGTGCGCGGTGTGCGGAGCGTGGCATTGTTCATGATTATGGTCTGGCCGTATCCCTCATGATTGGTGCTTTTACGAGAATCGAGGTTTTTCTATGCTGGGGTTCTGACGGCGTTGTCAGTGGGTCACGGCGTTCTTCCCCTGTTCCTGTGCTTGTCTTGAATTTCGAGGATGAAATTTCCTTAAGGGGGGGAGGGCTGTAATGCCCCGGATTTTTCGGATCCTTCTTCTCGGGTCTCGGATCTGGTTTCTCGGAGCGTCTGACTCTATTGTGTCTGAAATTTCTTTTCGGACATCTTTCGTGTTCGGATCGGTGCGATCCGGAGTCGTTTCGGAGGCCCAGAGGCATTTCGCGACTTTTTCTGCGTGTGTTTTTCGATTCCCGGCATGGGTTTCGGCTTTCCCTTCAGAACCTCGTTGCGGGTGAACCGGGCCGTTCACCTAGGCGAGTGTGGTACCGTTGCGATCGGTGCGTTCCGAGGATTGCGAGGGTGTGATTTTCTATTTTTTGGGATTTTTCCGATTTTCCGGATTTTCCTATATATACCCCCCACCCTCTCTCTTCCTCTCATTTCTCACTCTCACCCTCTCTCTCTTCTCCCACTCTCTCCTCTCACTCTCTCCTCTACGACGGCCGACGGATTGAGGCGGGGGCGAGGTGGGGCGATGCGGGCTAGGAGGACGGCGAGGATGGGTCGAGGATCGAGGCTCGAGGGCATGGTGAAGCTCGGCCGTGAGTTCATGGAACGGCGAGGCTTCAACGGCGTTTTCTTCGTGGATCGGCATCCACGGTGCGTAAAATCTTCGGTGGAGGTAGGGTGATGGACCCCCACCTCGTGCTCTTTCTTTTCCCGCAAGTTTCGTAGGCTACGGTGAGCCGAGCGGGCCAAACGGGGTGATTTGGGCAAAATCCATGTTTTAGGGCTTGTGGGCCGATCTCCCGTTTCATTGCATTTTAGGCCGATCCGAGGCCGTAGATGCATGCTAGGGGTTATTTGGGGGCTTCCCCTATGTTTTCCCCCTCATCCGTGGATGTTTGGGGGCGTGGCGTGGATTTTTGGGGTTTTTCCGCCGTTCTCGATTTTCGAAATGATCGCGGTCTACCAGTAACCGCGTTCACTGGTCACGGTCGTGGGAGAACCGCCTTCATCCTTGTGTTTTGGTCGAGAGTGTTGGCAGCGTCGCGGTCGTGCGATAGACCGCTTTTGTCTGGTCGCGGTCATGAGATGACCGCTACTGTTTGGTCGCAGTCCTTGGGCGACCGCTACCATCAGGCTTGCGCGTGGCTGGTCGCGGTCGTGAAGTGGCCGTGACAGCATGGTCGCGGTCTCCGGTCGACCGCTACCATCTGGTCGCGGTCCCCGGTCGACCACTATCTGGTCGCGGTCACCAGGTGACCACTACCACGTTCTGGTTCCTGTTTGTGCTGTTTTGACCTCCGGTCAACCCGGTTGTGACCCAGTGGTTGACTTTAGGTCTCATGAGTGTCTCGGACACCCCGTGGAGTTCTGTGACCGTGTCTTTGGGTGTCCAGAGGTCCCACTTACCTCGTTTTGCATGCCCAAGAGCTTAAGGGTCCGGGTGACCTTTGAGCGTCCCGATTGTGTTGTGTTGGTCTCCGGTCGACCCGGTTGTGACCCAGTGGTCGACCTCCGGCCTTGTGATTATCCCGGACATCCCATGGGTTCTGTGTTTTTGGGGTGTCGGGAGGGACCGTGTTTCCTCGATTAGCGTGCCCGTAGGTGTGGTGGGTTCGGGTGACCTCATATGTTCCGGGCTTTCGTGTTACGCTCGATCGAGTCACTGTGTATTGGTGTGTGTGCAGTGGGGTCTCCCCCGCATATCGTGGGTTTCTTTGGTCGGCGATTCCCATGTGGGCCACGTGGTTGGCCTTGGACTGCGAGTCCAATTATCCGGCCTGGGGCTGGAGGTTTCCCGCTTGCTTCAAGATGGGAAATTGACATGGTGACCTCTGTGCTACCTTGGGAATCATGCTTCTGTGGTTTCCGCGTAGGCCGTGCCTATGGCCTGTGAACCGTGAGGCCATGTCCTAACTTGGGACTGGAGGTCTCCTGAGTTCCCAGGTGGGGGAATGGTCTCGGCGATTGCGATTCACCTTGTGAGTCATCGCATTGTGGTTTTGGACCTAGGGATTAGGCCAGATTGACGGCTCAGTGCTGTCATGTGCAACGCTCTCGACTCTGAGTCGTGTGACTCAAAGACCGTTGAGTTCAGTAGGTCTAGTGGACCATCTAGAGTATGGTGGCGTCGTGCCACCTGTTACTTCGTGATACTCGCAATGGGTGCATGCGTGATTTTCTGTGTCCACGTTCTGTGACACGTCCACTAGTCGTAGCTTCCCACGACACGCGTGTGCTGGCTCGCCTGGGAGTGGCTGAGCGGCGTACCCGAGAGAGGCGGTGAGTAGGCTGGTTACCGCAGGGCCCCCGCGTACTTCCGAGTCCCGGTTTAGGGGGAAATACCAGCTAGAGGACAGGCCTAGGGCGTATGGTCTGAGTGTGCACACGAGGCTGAGGGTTCGGACCCGCGCTGACGAGTGTGACCTCAGCTAGTCCTTGTTTTGCGGTTACTTCTGGTTACTGAGTGTGTCTGAGTCTCACGCCCGGGGCGTAGAAGCTAGACACTTGTGACACGGTGTAAGACGTCAGGGGACGCATCCGGTCGTTCTTCTAGTAGGTGGTGCTCCTGTCACGTGACGTGGGTTGTCATGCACCGGGTTTTGTTTCTGTCCGCGGGATGGGACTTCGTGAGTGGTTTCGGGAGTGTTCCCGGAGTCGAGGTCTGGGGTTTCCGCTGAGCGTCACCGAAGGCCTTTCCCCAGACAGTGTTGTGTTCACGACGGTGAGGTCGTGACCGTGTTTCCTGGCCGTGTGGTTTTGGCTCAGGCCCTTTTCGAAGGGCAGGCCTCCGCTACGGAGGTAGCGTGGTGTTTTCCTAGTAGCATGGCTAGGGCGGTTCGTGTCTGGTGGTCCCCGATCGTGGAATCGGGTGGTCGGGTGCGTGGCTTGGTTGTCCCCCGACGGGAGACTGGGTCGTGTCTTCTGGTACAGTAGGAGTAGCTGTAGTGCCGAGTTTTTGACCGGCCATCGGTTTGCTGTTCCTGCTGTAGTTGTAGCTCTCCTTTCCACTACCGCCGTTGTTTCCGGTTGGGGTTCCGCGGGATCCCTGCTGAGTCTCTGTTTTGGAGACTCATTCCCTGCTTTTCAGGTGTGGCGGTTCTTCCTCGTGGTTCGAGAGTCCGGAGCGGAGGTTCTTAGTTGCCAGCTTGCCGGGCCGAGTGTTCACTTGGCATGTGGTACGCTTTACTGCTTTAGACTGTACTTTCTGTTGGACTGGACTCTGTTGTACTTGTTTATTTATTTCTGTTAATTGTTGAATTGTCCTGCTTTATTTCCTATTTCTTTGTGCCTCCACACTCCTTTTAGCCCTTCTGAGCCCTCCCGGCTCGTGGGCGGCGGTGCGAGTCTCGGGTTATCGGGCCTTCCCGGTAATCGGATTCTCGGGCCGTCACAGGTACTATGGGGAGGTGTTGTTCCATGGAAGGGTAAGCATGGGGCATGATAGGGTGAGCCTGGTTTTCCACAAGCCATCTAACCATGGGCCCACTTATGATAAGTTCACTCCAAATTGGGGGTGGCATGAAAGGTGAAATTTCTTCCTCGTTTTGGCCATGACTTTCCTCCAAGATGGGGAGTGGTTCTGTGGTGTTCCCTACTAGGGGGTCAGGTGTGGGGATCATAGTTTCCTCTACCAAAGAGGTGAGTAGGTCCTTTGTGGGTGGGGTGATGATGACTGGCATGTGGTGCTCTTTGGGTGGTGGGTAATGGGGGACTTGGGATAGAATGGGGAGAGGTAGTAGTGGAGGCCTAGGTTGGGCATCTTGTAACTTATAGGGGAGGGTGAACCCAATTTGGCTCAGTGGGTTTTCATTGGGAAGGATTGAGTTCTCTTGATCCAATTGGGCTTCATATTCTTCTTCCCAATCTAGGGGAGCCTCATATTCTTCGGTCACCACCTTAAGTTCCTTTTGGAAAGGGGTGGGAGGAGGATTTGTGGAGCCTTCTGGGGTATGGGTTTGATGGAGAACTTTGGGTTGGGGAATGGTGGCTGTCACGGGCCTCGGTGGAGGGGTGGACATGGGGTCCACGTGGGTTTGAATGGTGACGGTGGAGTGAGCCATGATGCTTCTTCCACATGGGATGGGCACTTCTCGGCCTAACCCATAACATTGTGACTCGTATTCTTTTTCACAATCGGGGGAGGCCTCATGTACTTCAATTACAATCTTATCCCTTTGGGGTGTGGGGGTCTTACTCTCTAAGGGAATGGGAAGGTCTTTTGGGGATGGGGTGATGAAGGTTGGGGCATGGTGCACCCGGGGTGGTGAAGTTTGGACCCTAAGGGAGGTCTTGGGTTGACTGGGAGGAAAAGGGGGAGTGGGAGTGCTCCTCGGGTTATGGTTCTCAAGGTAGGAGTGGGAAGGTCGGGGAGCGTAGATCTTCCTAAGCTCGATCTTCATCTCTTCACATGATCCTACGGGTTCTTGCCTCCAAATCCTTCTTAAGCCCACTATGCGTTCCCACTCCTTCTTGGCTTGTCCCCGAAGCCGCCCTGTGGCCCTGCGGACTCTAGCGTGTCCATAGACCCTAGTCCTATCAAAGTGTTTATCCATGGTAGCCTCCCACTTTAGGTAGGCATTAGGACTAGATCCGTCAAAACTAAGGTCCCCTTCTAGGATGATGTCCATGAGGAGGGGGTCAATCGGGCTCTTGGGGAAGGCCGTGTTGAGGGGACTTAACCAATGTGGAGTGTACATGATGATGCACTGGGTGGCCCGATAAAGACTCTAAATGCGAATGCGCCCTAGGACCAACTTATAGAGAGATAAGTTGTGAACTTGCTCTGATACCATTTTGATGTGACACACCTTAAGGATGATGCTCTGATACCACTTGATGCGACGCGCCTAAGGATGATGATGCTCTGATACCAATTTGATGAGACACGACCCCTCGGACCTAGAATTGCAAGCAACCGAACCGAACGGCGGACCCACTCAAGCGGGTTCACCCGCGTCGCGCACACTCGGGTCCGTAGGCAGACCGGCGATGATGGGGAGGGTCCAAGGTTGGACCTCACCTTTCCGGGGATTTGACTAGCTTGGGCTGAACCCCTAAGGGCCTGGGATGCCCCAATTCCATGGGCGGCCAGCACGCCAAGGGCGTGGGATGTAGTGGCTCTCTCACAACTCGCTCCGCGGTGGCACTCAAATTGATGATATTTTGAGATCGGGCACTCACTCACCGACTGACGGCACTAAGAAGCATTACTAAACAAGCAAAGCAATTCCAGTAGAGTAGGGCAACCTGAAGCTCACCTGATCGGTGTGAAGACACCGATCCCGGTCGGAGACGAGGGCAAGCGGGGAAGCGTGGGCTACCCGCACGCCGCGCCGATGTTGCATCAGCCGACGACCTGCTAGTACAAAACTACTCCTCACGCAAGAGGATGATCGTGGGGTGGGGAGAATAGAGGTTACATTCAAACACTACCTCCACATAGGGAGGGGCGCTAAGCCAGCCAGGCGGGGAAGGGAAACTAGCTAAGGAGGTCGCCGATTGATCCCACCGTCGGTTCTGCCCGCCTGTTCCGCCAGCTGACACGTACTCACTGTCGAATGTCCTGCGGATGCTCCCGAACTCAAAAATTGACGAAACTAGTGTTGAAACGTCGCTGACAGACCCGGGCAAGTCTGTGAATTTTTGTGGACGGGTCCAAAGTCGTCACCGGCAGGGGCGGGCTCTGGAACAGGGTCCCTACGATCAGGCTCGGACTGCTCCCAGGGTGCAACAGCAGATGGACGAAGCCACCACGCCCGTTCCCGAAGTCCAAATGATGTGGGACCAAGTCAAGGACAACCGTGGATGAGCCTTCTACGAGCAGCAACCAAGCTGGGCACGAGACGATGTCGGGGCAGAGAGAGAGAGCCCGTTGAGTGGGGAGGTGTCGGGTCAGGTCCTGAGTGGCCTGATCTGCGCACCCGGGGGAGAAAAATTGGAAAATGTTCCTCTGGATGCTAAACAGGATGCCGTCTTCTGATGATGGAATTAGATTGGATGTAGAAGACCTCGCTGAGTGGCGCCTTTAGAAGTGATGGGGTGTGCCCGTGGGAGCTTCTGCACTGCAGCTCTGGTCCAGGTTCTGGTCCCGGTTGCCCAGTCGGACGATAATGGGCACCACGATTTTTAGTGAAGTCGGAATGAGACGATTCCACCTCTCCTGCGAAGAAGACTGGAAGACCTTTCCGGCGATATATGGTGCACCTCCAGATGACATCGGACAGCACCGGGGCTATCTCTGCAAGTCGGGCTACAACTGCTGCCTGCGAACTGAGATGGATAGGGTGATGAAAGGTGATGGGAGACGGAGTAGATGGGGTGGGAAATGGGGTGGATGGGTGTGCGGGTGACACCTGACTATGTGGGGGTCTGTTAGGGGGTGATTCAAGGTGTGGGAGGGGCAGAAAGGGGGCTGGGAGGTGGTCTAGCAAGTGGAGGGAGGGGGAGATGCGAATTTAGGTTGGGAAGGAGAGAGGGAGGAGAGATCTCTCCTTTGTTTTGAATGGTGGGTTAATGGAGGGGTTAATGGGGGCCTAGGGAATGGGAAGGGTTGCCTTGGGGAGGGGAAGGGGTGCTTGGGAGAAGGGATTCTCCCTTGGGAAAATGAAAGGTTGTATGGGGAAGGGGAAAGGTTGCTTGGGAGGAGGGAGAGGTGCCTAGGAGAAGGGGATTCCACCTAGGGGTTGGAGGGGACTTAAATGGGAGGTATGGGGAAGGGGGAGGGGTCTTAATTAGAGATGAATAGGGAGGAGAGAGAGTGAATTTCGAATTTTGGGGTGGGGAGGAGAGAGAATGGGGTTCGCCCACTTTAGAGAGAGAGAGAGAGAAATAGAGAGAGAGAGCTAGAGAGAGAGGCACAAATTCTTGTGGCAATTTTATCAATACTTCATTAGCCTTCAAATGAGGGATTGGGGTCCTATTTATAGGAATCCCACATTTTCACATAAGTCCCTGACTTTTGGACTACTAACACATAACCAAGGGGAAGGGGGCGCCCCTGGGCCTAGCACATATAATTGGGCCCATTAACCAACATAATGACTCTACACTTAGGTAAATAGCTACCTAACTTAGGTATTGGACTCAAATAAAAGGAAAAGTACATGATAAGAAAATAAAAATTACATCATATGACTCGAAATATAGTGGCGGACAAGATGTAGCATAGCTGGCGAGCATATGGATCCTCGAACAAGGGGAAAGCTGGTGATGTCCTCATCATTGTGTCTCCTTTCCTGTGAGACGTAAGCGACGTTGCCTTGTTTCGGAGGTGTTAGACTTGTGCTCACTTGTGTGCCATGCTCGTTCTGTGGATCGATTTACCTTGAAGTCCAGAGCGTGTGCTCGTGATGATGGTCTGGCGGTGTTCCTCTAAACTATGTTTTTCGAGATTCGTGCTGCTTCAAGTTGTGTCTTTTGGGTTTATTCTTCCCTGCTTCTCCTTGGTAGTTCCTTGAATTTCGAGGATGAAATTTCTTGAAGGAGGGGAGGCTGTAACACACTAGAGTCTTATTGAATCTTTCGGATCCTTATCGGATTACTTTCAGATCACTTTTGTAGGTCATGGGTTGTGTTTTATGATCCGCGTGAGTTTTTCTCTCGTACTAGTTATAGAACTCTATGGTGAGTTTATTATTCACTACATCGACTCACGGACGAGACAGTTGCGTTGCATTCTTTCCAAGGATCGTTTTGACTATTTTTTCGTATTTTTCTGAATTAGTCCATTTTTGGGCCAAAAATCAGAATTTACGAAAATTAGGAAAATTTCTAATTTCATATCCTTTTTATTCTTTTCTCTCCTTCCTCTCTCCTCATTTGCGCGCGTGTCCCTCTCTCTCCCGTTCTCTCCCTTCTCGCCCTCTCTGCTCTGGCTATAGACGGAGGAGGCCTGTGGGTGAGGTGGCGACGGCGTGGAGCTGCTGTGGCAGGTGATGGTGCGAGGAATGGAGCGTGGTTGGCACTATCCCGATCGGTGGATTCAAAGCCGGCATGGTTTGATTTTCGTGGCTATTTCGGCGTGGTTTAGTAGCTTTGGTGCTCGGAATCATCGGTGGAGGTAGGGAGATGGATCATCTACTTCTCCTTTGCATTCCCTCACAGTTTCACGCCGAACGGAGTGCGTACGAGTGGGTTTCGTTCAATTTCGGGAAAAGCATGGCCGGGGGGTGTGCGTAGGGTTTGCTGAAAAATGGTGACGGTTTTTGACTAGATTTGTTTCATTGTGACCCCCAGCATGTTAGCGTTCCAGATCGGCTATTTTTATCGCGATTGGGCGTCATTTGGGGCCGGTACAAGTCCAGGAACCCCGGTGACCCAATTAGGGTCGATTCGTTGGAATCGCTCATTTCTAGTGATTGAGTTGTTGCATGTGCCCCTTCCGGCCTGTGGAAGGTTAATTTCATCCATTAGGATTGTTTCCCCTGTGTTTAGATGCGAATGGGGTGTGGAACGTCCGGATCCGACCCTTCCCATGGTTTTCCCGCCGTATCGTGCTAGCGGTCATTTCAGAGACCGTCTCTTGTCTCTGGCGGCCCATCGATAGACCGCCACACACCGTGGTGTGTCGATTAGTTCATGTCGGTTTAGGCTGGCGGCCTAAGCTTAGACCACCTCTTGCTTCTGGCGGCCCTATAGTGGTGCACCAAGCTCAGTCATTTCTCGAATTTAGCGTAAGTCGGTTCGAGTCTTAGCAGTTGTACGATCCTCCGCTATTTGCTCTAGCGACCCCTTTCTTAGACCGCTATGGGTCGTTGACATTAGTCAACGGTTAAGTCGGTTTGGACTGACGGCCCAAGCTTTGACGGCTAACGTGCTGTAGCGCTCCTTCCTTTGACCGCTATGATGTGTTTGACCGGGTCAAGATTCTAAGTCGGTTAGCCTTGGCGGCCCAACCTTCGAGCGTTTCTTCCTTGTAGAGCGCCTTTCTTAGGCCTCTACGGTCTGTTTGTCATGGGTCAATGTTTTAGGGTGGTTTGTGTGGCGGTTCACTCTTAGACTGCCTTAGTCTGTGTAGCGCATCTATATTAGACTGCTTTTGGTGGTTTGATCGAATAGGTCGGTTCAGGGTTGACTGGGTTTAGCGGCCTAATCCTTGACCGCTACAGTCCCCTAGCTGCCCAATCTATGACTGCCAGTGTATGTGATGCGGGACGGGACCACGGACACGACAAGCTCGCGATCGTCCCTTAACGAGGGAAGCGTCGGATGTGCGCGGTTGAGAAACCGGCAATGAGCTAGGGTGGTCGGCTCTCTTTTGCGCCCGGATCGGGTCACGGGACGGCTTCGCTCTCTCTCGCAGCAGTGATATTATAAATTGAAGGCGAGCTAGGTATCCCTACACATGCTCTCTAGCAGCGGCATATAAAGCATATAAAGAATTAAGCTAATGCCAAATGTAAGGGTGAAGGCGATACCTCCACGCTCTCGGCGTGGCGAAGATGGCACCCGGCCGAAGCTCATACTCCCGGGAACTTAGTACATTATGTTTACAGCAGTACAAATAAGCCCACTCCACGCAGGGAGGTAAAGGGCGACACAAGTGGGCCCGGGAGGACCAAGTTCGGGTTGACGGGCGGTTTCGGGCAATGCTTCGGCTTCACGCGTACTCGTACTAGTGGGGGCCCACGTGTTGACCGGAGGGGTCGTGGGGGGCCTGATGACTCCTCTGCTGTGGAGACACCTGGAAAGCGTTCCCCTGGGATGGCGAGCTGCTGGAACGACCGCCGGACGCCGGGCGGCCCTCGGACGACGCTCGCGGGAACTCGGCCACGAATCTGAAAATTCTGTTTGCAGGCGCGCGACTCGGAGAAAACTACTGCTGCGATCAGCCCCGTCGTCGGAATGCGACAAGGTTAGCGCCGTTGGAAAGCTGACTCAGAATACCTTGACGTAGGGGTCTTCAAAAAAAAAATCAGATCTGTATTTCTGATCATGTATTTTACAAGCTTACTGGAATCTGGCCAGAACTGCAGGGGCAGGTTCTGACTTATCTGAAGATCGACGTTGACCAGGGAGAAGACCTCCGAATCTAGAAATAATTTCTTCAGCAAAGTTGAAGATCTCTGAGATAAGAATCCGGGACTATTTTTGGTTTTCTGATTGGAGACGAAATGGATTTTCTGGGATTTCTTTACTAGAACTGGGTCGGATCTGGGAAACTGTGGGCAGACTGTTCTTGGGAACTTGGACGAAATTTGAAAAATACTTAGAAGGTGAACCAAAAATTAAGAAAATTCTTGGTGGTATATATATGTGGACAGAACTCCCAATAAATCTGGGCGACCCAACAGAAATCAAAAGGTGGTTCGAATTGGGTAAACTCAGAGCTGATGAACAATAAACAAAACCAGGACAGATCTGGAACTTGGACTTGGAAGAAAATCAAAAAATAGCTAAAGGATGAATTTTGATGTGATTTTTTTTGTGGGGATAAGGATTCTAGAGGGGAACCAACTCTAAAATTTTGAGCTTCAGAAGATGAAGGGAGTGACAGCAGGAATTCAGGGAAGAAGGGTCTGTCCTGAGTGGACAGAACACCGAAACCGTTGGCGACGACGCGTCGGCGGCGAGACGATGGCGGCGGCGATCACCGGAGTTGCTTCAGATGCTGGAGGGGATCAAGGGGGAAGGGATTACACTCTAGAAAGGGGGCTGGAGGTGGAGGAACCAGGGAGAGAGAGGGGAGGGGTGCAAATCTCACTTGGGGGCAAATGCCAATTTTCTCTTCATTAATTCCTTCAATATGAAAAATACAACCTTATATAGGATGCCAACCAAATTCAATCTCAACCCTTGGATCTAGGGGTTTGGATTGAAGGGCTGGGATGAGGTATGACCAACCACAAGAAATACAATATTTAAAGGAATCCCATTCCTAATTCTACCCCATGTGGTCAAATAAAGGGAGGAAAGAAAGAAAATTAAACAACCTAGCCTAATAGAGCCAAAAGAGGGGGCGCCCCCCTTCATGGGCCAAGGGCCTTTCATGGGCCATGAGCCATCCACAAGCCCATGCTAGACTTGGACCCTTCCCATTTAGTTGGCCCATGAGGGAGTGTAAACCAATTTGGGCCTTAAGTGCATTAATGACCCATTAGAAACCTAATGACCCAATATGACATAAGCTCCTTAATGGACTCTACTAATGGCTACCTAGCCATGGACTCTACATTAGAAATGGCCCATTGGCTTGATATAAGCCTTACAAGGAGCCCAAAAGAAAGAAAATACACAATTACAATCTCATACAAGCCATAACTCACAAATACACTTCACCCGTGTAATGAAATCGCCTTTGATGCCCCATCAGTATGTTCCTCCGCTTATCTTCTGCATGTCATTTTCTGATGTGTTGGTTTCCAAGTGCCTCGGCTTGACCTCGTTGTTTGTCCATTGTCCCGTGGACGTCTTTTGATGTCCTATGAGGGCTATAACCATGTTATGAGATAGCCAAGCGTACCCTACTATTGGTTAGGTTTTTGTACTGCTTCAGAGTCGTTTTAGGTTCTGGTCAACCCGGTGAGACCTAGTGGTTGACAGGTGACCTTGTGTGTGTCTCGATAGCTCGAGGCAGTGGTTCTGGATGCCTTGAGGTACTGATGGAGGCATCACCCGTGACTCCCTTTGGCTCGGGTCTTCCTCACACTCCGGCGTCATTTGAGTTCGGGCCTCTCTCTATAAAGGCCCAATTATCCTTTTTGTGCTTTCTATTTGTGTCATTTGATGTAATTTTTATTTTACTTGAGTCATTTCCCTAGGTCTTGTGTTTATTTTCCTAAGTTTGAGTGTCATTAGGTTTTTTAGTTAGCTATTGGGCCCACTTCATTGGGCTTGGCCCAAGAGCACCCCCTACCCCCTCGGTTATTTGTCATTGAGTCTTTTGTCAGCGTCTTATTGTAAAATGTGGGTTACCTATATATAGGGCCCGATTTCCTTCATTTTGAACTAATGAATCAATGCAAAATTTCCAATTGAGAGTTTAATTTAGTTCTAGTGGAGTGATTCCAATAGTGGGTGAGAGACCCTAGGGGAGAGATTCCCCACCCCACCCCACCTTCTCTCTCTTCCTCTTTCTCTCTCCCTAATTCGCCCCCTTCTCTCTCTCCACCACTTCCCAACCACCTCCACCCTCCCACCTACCCCATTAAGACCACTCCACTTCCCACCACCCTCTTTACTCACCCCCCCTAGTTCCAAGAGGGAACCCCCAATCCCCACCCCACCCTCCAACCACCAACCACCCCCACCTCTTTCCAACACATTTTTCCTTCTTCCCCATGCAACCTTCCACCTCCCAAGACCCATTTCAAATTTGAAACCCTTCCCTCCACTTGCTTTGGCCGCCCCTCTCCCTTCCCTTAGGCTAGGTTCGCCCCCTTCCTCCCCTCCACCATCCAATTCTCCCTCCACCCTCCTCTCACCCTCCCTTTTGGTGAACTAGCACTAACCCCTGCACCCTCCCCCTTCACCAGCTCCTCCACCACCCCTAGACACTCTCCACCACTCCCTCACAATCCCCATCCACCCTCATCCACCTCCCCTTGACCATATGCATCCTTCTCCTTCTTATTTCTTAGTCATTAGAAGCTACATCTAGGTTGCAGCTTGCAGTCCAGAGGTTACAGGTGAACCAGCAGCTTGCAGCAGCCACCACGACCACCTCCCAGCGAATATGAAGGCCCAAGAGGCATCCGCGGAAGAGTCTACCAGTCTTCTTCGCAACGGCGGTGGTTTCATCCCCATCCGAGATCCGTGCTGCCCAGGAGATCCGTTCTTCCACAACTGCGCAGAGTTGTCCCTGCTGAGCACCTGAATCGGAGTAGAAGCTTTATCACGACGAACCTCGGGAAAATCAGGTCAAGAGTTCTTCTGCAAAGTTGTTCCTCGTCCTGTCTACTTTTAGAATCAAGAAGCAATACTTCGATCGACGTCCGTGGGCCAGAGTTATCAATTTTCTCCCTCGGGTATGTGGTTCTGCTTCCCACAGTCTGCACCGATCTTTCATCATTGTTCAGAGTCCCCTGGTCTTCTCCGAAATCGTTCGGCATCACGGCCAATTTTTCTGCGAAGAGGACTCGTCCGTGGTTCCAACAACTCCGGCGGTACTTGATTCTGAGTTCTGGAGCTGTCGGGGCATCTTCTTCTTCCTGCTGTTGGAAACCAGAAACTGTCAGTCCCAGAATCTGCCTCCCTGTTCGAGCCTCCTCCCAGACCAGCATCGGCGCCAGAAGAAATCAAAAAACTTTGTACGACTTCCCTGGCCTCCTACAAAGATTTTTCAGGTGGTTTCGTCCCCAACAAAATTCGGTAGCAGTCGCAGCAGTCAATTCTTCAATCATCTGTCAGCACTCACAGAACGTGGACAGAATCGACAACCTCCCATCTTCGGTGTTCCTTTCTCAAGTTCCCCTCCCCGCTTGGCCGGCTGAAGGCCCCTCCATGTGTGGAGGTAGTTTTAGTTGTAATATCCATTAACCCCCACCCCAAGGTCCTGTTGAGTTATGATTTTGATGATTTTTGGCGTTATGGTTTTGATGATAACTAAACTTAATGTGTGATTGAGTGATGATAACTAAACTTATGGTTGATTGCACATTCATGTTTAAATATGTTTGAGATGACAAATGGCAATGGTACATGGTCTTGATTCATGCTTGATTGAATTATTTTTACAAGAGGCAAGAGCTTTCATAACCTCTTTAATGTGAACAAGCATGGTATTAACCTTGACTATCTGCTTGCATGATCAAACATGGCAGTCACCTGGTGAACTAAACTTGTGGATAAGCACCCTGCTCCTCTACAATCCAAAACAGGTGGTATATGTCATTTACTATCAAGAACCATTGGTGAGACTCTTACCTTGTGTATCTCATGCTTAGCATCGATCTCACCTTGTATATCTTATGTATACACCTCATTCATGCACTTTCAACATGAAACCCTTCTGGCCATCGTGCGCCCTCGCCCGCGGATCGACCTGCGCGGTCAGGTCGCGGGGGTCAAGGGGGCAGCGCCCCTTGCAGGGGTTTCCGGGGGTGGAGCCCCCGGAACAAATTCTGATTTCATAATCAATGGTTTGCATGGAGTTTATGGATTTATCATATGGATGTTTGAGCTATAGTTCTAATCAATTATCCATGTGTTTGTGGGTCCATATACTCAGTACAAATCCTCAAGGTCGAAGGAGTTTGATGCCACAAACGTAAATGAGCTGCTCAAGGGTTTAAAGGGCTGAACGGGAGAAACCTGAGGCTTCCCCTGCCAGCGGTCGACCGCCGGTCCGGGACCGGTCGACCGCCAGCAGTGGTCGACCGCCCAGACAGGGGCCATCAACCGTTTTTCCCAGCAAGCAACGGACTGAAACCTGTAAAATTCCGGTCGACCGCCAGCCCTCCACCGATCAACCGCCAGCCCCGAGGCCTACTTTTGTTGACTTTTGGTTCAAGTTCGAAGGGTGGTCTTTCCACCCATTTCTTTAATCCTTTTGCCCCCAATTACACCAGATTTCGTGGATCTGGTCTGGGGCTTGTCCAAGGGCCATTCAAGAGTTATAAAACTCTCATTTGGTGCTACAAACCCTATCTATCCAAGAGGGGTTCAAGGGAGATTAAGAGGAGGATGTCCAAGGTGAAAGGAGAGGGCACTGTAGCTCCGTGAACAGTACTTCGTGCACCAAGATCTTCATCCATCTCCAAGGTGTTTCAAGCCAAATCTGAAGCTAGCAACCTCCAAGGAAGAGTAGAGCCAAGGAAGCAAGCAAGGATTCCAAGAAGAGTGCCTAAGGGAGAAAGAAGAGAAGCCAAGCAAGCAAGAAAGAAGAAAAGCCAAGCAAGCACGGATTGAAGCTCCGATCAAGTGAAGATACGTTCAAGATATGCAACATGCATTCAAGGGGAACCCAAAACATGAGTTTTCTAAACTAAGCCTCATCGTCTTTATGTTTTGGGTATTGTAATTGTGTTTATCATAAACTGCAAGAACTTGTGTGTGTGTGGAATGTTGTTAGATCCGTGGTGGTGTGTATGTGTGTTGTATTTGATTCGTGTGTGCGTGGATCTTCCTAGATCTGCGTTTGTGTGTGTGTGGGTCTATTTAGATCCGTTCTGTCTCGTGTGTGTGGATTGCTGCACTTGTGGCAGCGGGTGTGTGTGTTTGTGATCCGCTTGTTGGATCGTGTTGGAGACCTTGTCTCCGTGTGTGTGTGTGTTTTGCGGTGCGTCCCAGTGTGTGTGTGCAGGTGTCATCCTGCGTGTGTGGTTGGAGCGTCGTCTCCGTTTGGGGTTTTATCCCCGAGTGAAGCCTCACCGGGTTTGGTGAGGGGTGGACGTAGGATTGCCGTCGTGCATCCGAACCACCTTAAAAACCGCTGTGCATTGTGCTTGTATTGTGTGGTTTGCTCCATTTCCTCTATCTCCATTCTACATAAACGTTAGTTTAAATTGTTTTTCTGGATTTATCTTCGTCTATCTTGCTTAATCTATATGTTATCATATAAATTTTGCTAAATCGAATTTGTGTTCAAATAGCTTTGAATCTCCTAACTAGCTTTGTATCACATATTTTATAAAAGGCCAAAAGTTTTCGTAAAATTGGTAATCACCCAATTCACCCCCCTCTTGGGTGTCATTGATCGCGGGACTTCAGGTCTCCCTCCTGCGAGAGGTGTAGTATTATAATCATTTGAGCAGGTCAAGCTACCCCGACGCGGCGTGTGGGGATCCACTCGCCTCCCCGCTCACCCTCGACTCCGAGCGGGACCGGTTTCTTCAAACCGGTTGAGTAAGTGCTCAAACCTAACTCCAATTTAGTGCTTATCTTTCAATATTAGTTCTTAGTTTTGCTGGCCGTGAGAGTGAGAGCTCGATCCTCAAGCCCCGTTGCCTTGGGTGATCACCATGGGGAAGAGTGTAACCGGTGCCTTTGGCACTTTGTCGGCCCCATTGAATTGGGCCTCCACATCCTTTGAGAATCAAATCTTGGCCTTGTTGGCCCTCTACCAGCAAGGGCCCAACCCTCACATCCTCCACATGGCATCGCCAAGTCACCCCGGGCTTGGGTGAGCGACGGGAGAGCGGTGGCCCAAATCGGCCCAATTGAATGCGAATGTGCTTGCTTGCTTAAGTCCAAGGGTGTGTCACATCAATTGGTATCAGAGCAAGTCATTGACTTGTCTCTATCAAGTCTAAGTCCTAGGACCTTTGCATTGTGTGTCCAACATCATTTTCACCTTATCTTGCATGTCCACCCGTAGTGGTGCCATTTACCAACTCGATCCTTCATCTTTGGTTCCACCCATGGATCCCAATCCTCAACTCAATCAAGGTGCCCCTAGGGAGGAACCCCAAGGCCAAATGAATCGGGTAGATGCTGCCCTTGCAAACATTCTAGCGCAACTTGAGTCCCTTTCCACTAGACTTACTCGGCTAGAAGAGCATGAGTTCCACCCAAGGAACCATGAACCAAGAGTCCACCTTCCACATGATGAACCTCATAGGGAAGATATCCACCCAAGGGATCATGAACCAAGAGTCCACCCTCCACATGTTGAACCTCATAAGGAAGAAATCCACCCAAGGAATCATGAACCAAGAATCCACCTTCCACATGTTGAACCTCATAGAGAAGATATCCACCCAAGGAATCATGAACCAAGAGTCCACCTTCCACATGGTGAACCTCATAGGGAAGATATCCACCCAAGGAATTATGAATCAAGAGTCCACCCTCCATATGTTGAATTTCATAGAAATGAGTTCCACCCAAGGAACAATGACCCACGGGTCCACCCCCCACATGATGAGCCTCATAGAGATGTGTTCCACCCAAGGAACAATAGACCAAAAGCCCACCATCCATATGTTGAAAATGATAGGGAGGACTTTGATTTTGACCCCTACCATGACCATGAGAGGCCTCGCCACCATCACATTCATGAAAGGCGTCCACGGGACGATCCGGATGACCCTCTCTTAAGGATGATCAAGGTAGAGGCCCCAAACTTTGATGGTTCCCATGAACCAAGTGTCTACTTAGAATGGGAGACCGCCATGAACCAATACTTTGAATGGTACCCCATGTCCGACCAAAGGAGAGTAAGATTGGCCAAAATGCATCTCACCAAATTGGCCAAAAGTTATTGGCTAAACCAAGAGGGATTAAGAGGGATTAGGCGGCAAGAACCTATTGACACTTGGGAAGGTATGAAGAACCAACTTAGGAATAAATACCTACCTAAATCCTACAACCAAATGCTCTTAGATGAATGGCAAAGCCTTACCCAAGAAGGGAAGACCGTGGTTGAATACATTGAAAAATTCGACTCCTATCTTTTGAAGTGTGGAGTCCATGAGGACTCGGCCATTACCTTGTCCCGCTTTAGGAATGGGCTCCAAAGCCACATCAAGAGAGAACTCTTCATGAGAGATGTCCACAACCTTGAGCTAGCCTACCAAATAGCTAGGGATGTTGAGAGATTTTCTAAGATCCCCCGGTTTGCTACTCCCCGACCGGTCGATCCTAAAAATATGGGACCACGACCCATTCCGGTCACTCCCATGAACGTCCCGGGTCCAAGTGGGAATACCCCATTAAGGCCTTACAACCCTCCTCCCACCATCACTCCAAACAAATCCACCCATAGTCACCCTCCTCCACGGAAGGAAGACACTCCCAAAGGACCAAATGTAGGACCCACTCCGGGTAGCGGGCGTCAACAATGCTATAGGTGCCATGGGTTTGGCCACTTTGCGGGGCAATGCCCATCTAAAGGGTTGTCTAGTTTGCTTATTGAGGAGGAAGATCCCCCACCCCAAATATAACTTGAGAGTATTGTTGAGGACCATGAAGCCTCACTAGATTGGGAATAAGAGTATGAGGCCCAATATCTTGAATCGGGTCTAGATCACACCACTCCATCTACCAACTCCCATCTAGGAGTGATTAGATGCACCCTCACCAAACCCCAAGAAGAGGATTGGTGTCGAACCTCAATCTTTCACACCTTTGTCAAGATAGGGAGCCATGTAAGAAAAGTGATCTTGGATAGTGGGAGTTGTGTCAATGCCGTATCCCCCGATACCGTTAAGCTCCTTGGGCTTGCTATCACCCTCCACCCAAATCCATACCGGGTCTCATGGATCAACAACAACTCCATCCCGGTCAACACCAATGTCTTGTGCCCCTCACCTTCTCTTCATATCATGGACAAATATGATGTGACATCATCCCCATGGAAGTGGTAAGCATCATACTAGGAAGACCTTGGCTTTATGATGTAGATGCCACCATCTTGGGTCGGACCAACACATGTACTTTTGAACATGAGGGTAAGACTATCCGTCTTAACCCCTCCCCACCACGTCCCATGCCCAAGAGGGACACTACCCCTCAAGGACACCACCCCACCACCACACAAGTCTCGGGGAACTCCACCCCTCCAACCCCATCCCTCACCCAAACTCCCAAACAAAGTGGGACCTCGGGGTTGACCAAGGGTCTTCATCTCATCACTAGAAAAGAACTTGAAAGGAGATAGATCAAGGAGTATCTCTTTGTGCGGTGATCATTTGCCGAGGTGAACCCACTCCCACCAACCCACATCCTATAGAAATCCGGCATCTCCTAGAAGAATTCCATGATGTGTTCCCGACCGAGCTCCCGGACCAACTCCTTCCCATGCGTGATGTTCAACACGCAATTGATTTAGTTCCAGGAGCCACCCTCCCAAACCTTCCTCATTATCGCCTCAATCCCACGGAGCATGCCGAACTTCGTAGGCAAATAGAGGAACTCATTAGGAAGGGCTTCATCCGAATAAGCAAAAATCCATGTGCTGTCCCGACCCTTCTTACTTCCAAGAAGGATGGGTCACGGCGGATGTGTGTGGATAGCCGGGCTATTAATAAAATCACCATCAAGTATATGTTCCTCATTCCTAGGCTTGATGACATGCTTGATATGCTAGCCGGAGCCACTATTTTCTCCAAAATTGACCTTAAGAGTGGCTATCACCAAGTTAGGATAAGACCCGGGGATGAGTGGAAGACGGCTCTCAAGACCAAGGATGGTCTCTTTGAATGGGATGGTCTCTTTGAATGGTTAGTCATGCCTTTTGGGCTTTCAAATGCCCCAAGTACTTTCATGCGTCTTATGACGGAGGTCCTTAGGCCTTTCATTGGGATCTTTCTAGTGGTCTACTTTGATGACATACTCATCTATAGTCAATCCCAAGAGGCCCACCTTGACCACCTTAGGCAAGTTTGCACCATCCTTCGACAAGAGAGCATATTTGCCAACTTAGGGAAGTGCCACTTCATGACCACATCCATCACCTTCCTAGGATTTGTGGTGTCTACCAAGGGTGTCTCCATGGACCCCGACAAGGTCCAAGCTATTCTTGATTGGCCGGAACCCCACACCCTTCATGAGGTCCAAAGTTTCCATGGATTGGCAACATTCTACAGGAGGTTTATTCGTGGATTTAGCACTATCACTGGCCCTATCACCGATTGTCTCAAGAAGGAGACTTTTGTGTGGACCAAATCAGCCTCTAAAGCCTTCCAATAACTTAAGGAGAAGTTGACCCAAGCCCCGGTCCTATGCCTACCCGATTTCTCTAAAGTCTTTGAAGTCACATGTGACGCATCTGGGATAGGAATAGGAGGGATTCTTAGCCAAGAGGGACACCCGGTAGCCTTCTTCAGTGAGAAGCTATGTGATGCTAGGACAAGATATTCCACTTATGACAAGGAGTTCTATGCCATAGTTCAGTCCCTCCGACAGTGGAGGCACTACTTGTTGCCCAAAGAATTTGTCAACTTTTCCGACCATGAGGCCCTCAAATACCTCAACTCCCAACAAAAGCTAAATGCCCGACATGCCCGATGGGTTGAGTTCATCCAATCCTACACTTTTGTCATCAAACACAAAGCCGGGAGTGAGAATCGAGCGGCATATGCCCTTAGTAGGAAAGTTTCCTTGTTATCCACTATCCAATTGGAAGTGACCGGATTTGATAGGCTCAAGGATGAGTACCCTAGCTGCCCCGACTTTGGGCACATCTATACCTCCTTGACCACCCATTCTAGCATGGAACATGAGGGATTTGTCTTAGAGGAGGGGTTCCTCTTCAAGGGACCAAAGCTTTGCATCCACAGACCTCACTCCGTGACTTCTTGATTTGGGAATTACATGCAGGAGGGCTAGCTGGTCATTTTGGAATCCACAAAACCATTGCTTTAGTTGAGGGACAATTTGATTGGCCAAGTCTCAAGAGAGATGTAGGCAAGATAGTGGGCCAATGCCGAACATGTGCTTCGGCCAAACAGGTGAAGCAAAACACTGGCCTATATACCCCACTCCCCATCCCCGACCGTCCATGGCAAGACTTGAGCATGGACTTTGTGCTAGGATTACCCAAGACTCAAAGAAAGCATGACTCCATCTATGTGGTAGTTGATAGATTTTCCAAGATGGCCCACTTCATCCCATGCTCCAAGACCTCCGATGCCTCCCATGTGGCCCGATTGTTCTTTGATGAGGTTGTCCGTCTCCACGGACTACCTAAGACCATAGTCTCCGATAGGCATGTCAAATTCACTAGCTACTTTTGGAAAACTCTTTGGCACATGATGGGTACTCTCCTCAAATTCTCTATGGCCTATCACCCCCAAACGGACGGCCAAACCAAAGTTGTCAATCGAAGTCTAGGGACCTCCTTAGGTGCCTTATTGAGGATCATCCGGGAAATTGTGATCTCATTCTACCACAGGCTGAGTTTGCATATAACAACTCCATCAATAAGTCTATAGGGATGAGTCCATTTGAAGTTGTGCATGGGTACAAGCCAAGGAAACCCTCAGATCTCATTCCCCTTCCCCAGCATGCTAGAGTGTCTATTTCAGCTGAGTCATTTGCCCAGCATATTAGAGAGTTGCATGAAGAAATTTACGAGCACATAAGCAAAAAGAATGAGGCTTATAAGAGGCGGGCCGACTCTCATCGGCGTCACCAAGAATTCCATGAGGGTGACTTTGTGATGGTGAGGACGGAGAGGCTCTCCTCGGGAGCCATCTCCAAATTGAGGCCACGTGGGGCTGATCCCTTCCAGGTCTTGAGGCGTATTGGTGCAAATGCCTATGAGTTAGATCTCCCCGAGGAATATGGTGTAAGTCTCACATTCAATGTCACCGACCTAGTGCCATATAAGGGACCCACGGTGGTACCTAGTGAGGAGATTGAGCCTATCCCTTCCCTTGAGAGAGCACCCACCTGTGAGGAGAGACCACCAGCCAAGAGAGCCCAGCGTGAACGCATTGAACAAGTATTGGATGAACAAGTCACTACCACTCGGAGCAAGGTATACGAGCGCTATCTCATCAGGTGGAAGGATCGGCCTCCTTCGGAGGATTCATGGGTGAGTCGGGAGGATCTCCAGTAGTTGGATCCCGACCTTCTCGAGCAGTATCACAGCCGGATGGACCCCTACTCGATGGAGTCGAGCTCTTCGCAGCCCAGGGATTTGATGGAGGCATCACACGTGACTCCCTTTGGCTCGGGTCTTCCTCACACTCCGGCGTCATTTGACTTCGGGCCTCTCTCTATAAAGGCCCAATTATCCTTTTTGTGCTTTCTATTTGGGTCATTTGATGTAATTTTTATTTTACTTGAGTCATGTCCCTAGGTCTTGTGTTTATTTTCCTAAGTTTGAGTGTCATTAAGTTGTTTAGTTAGCTATTGGGCCCACTTCATTGGGATTGGCCCAAGAGCACCCCCCTACCCCCACGGTTATTTGTCATTGAGTCTTTTCTCAGGGTCTTATTGTAAAATGTGGGTTGCCTATATATAGGGCCCCATTTCCTTCATTTTGAACTAATGAATCAATGCAAAATTTCCAATTGAGAGTTCAATTTAGTTCTAGTGGAGTGATTCCAATAGTGGGTGAGAGACCGTAGGGGAGAGATTCCCCACCCCACCTTCTCTCTCTTCCTCTTTCTCTCTCCCTAATTCACCCCCTTCTCTCTCTCCACCACTTCCCAACCACCTCCACCCTCCCACCTACCCCATTAAGACCTCTCCACTTCCCACCACCCTCTTTACTCACCCCCCCTAGTTCCAAGAGGGAACCCCCAATCCCCACCCCACCCTCCAACCACCAACCACCCCCACCTCTTTCCAACACATTTTTCCTTCTTCCCCATGCAACCTTCCACCTCCTAAGACCCATTTCAAATTTGAAACCCTTCCCTCCACTTGCTTTGGCCGCCCCTCTCCCATCCCTTAGGCTAGGTTCGCCCCCTTCATCCCCTCCACCCTCCACCATCCAATTCTCCCTCCACCCTCCTCTCACCCTCCCCTTTGGCAGAACCAGCACTAACCCCTGCACCCTCCCCCTTAACCAGCCCCTCCACCACCCCTAGACACTCTCCACCACTCCCTCACAATCCCCATCCACCCCCATCCACCTCCCCTTCACCATATGCATCCTTCTCCTTCTTATTTCTTAGTCATTGGAAGCTACATCTAGGTTACAGCTTGCAGTCCAGAGGTTACAGGTGAACTAGCAGCTTGCAGTAGCCACCACGACCACCTCCCGGTGAATCTGAAGGCCCAAGAGGTATCCACGGAAGTGTATACCAGTCTTCTTTACAACAGCGGTGGTTTCATCCCCATCCGAGCTCCGTGCTACCCAGGAGATCCGTTCTTCCACAACTGCGCAGAGCTGTCCCTACTGAGCACCTGAACCGGAGTAGAAGCTTTACCATGACAAACCTCGGGAGAATCAGGCCAAGAGTTCTTATGAAAAGTTGTTCCTCGTCCTGTCTACTTTCAGAATCAAGAAGCAGAACTTCGATCTACGTCCGTGGGCCAGAGTTATCAATTTTCTCCCGCGGGTACGCGGTTCTGCTTCCCACAGTCTGCACTGACCTTTCATCATTGTTCAGAGTCCCCTGGTCTTCTCCGGCATCATTCAGAGTCCCCTAGTCTTCTCCGGCATCATTCGGCATCCCCGCCAGTTTTGCTGCGAAGAGGACTCGTCCACGGTTCAACCAACTCCGGTAGTACTTGATTCTGAGTTCGGGAGCTGTCGGGGCATCTTCTTCTTCCTGCTGTTGGAAACCAGAAACTGTCAGTCCGAGAATCTGCCTCCCTGTTCGAGCATCCACCCAGACCAGCATCGGCGCCAGAAGAAATCAAAAAAATTTGGACGACATCCCTGGCCTCCTACAAAGATTTTCTAGGTTGTTTCGTCCCCAACAAAATTCGGTAGCAGTCGCAACAGTCAATTCTTCAATCATCTGTCAGCACTCACAGAACGTGGACAGAATCGGCAACCTCCCATCTTCGGTGTTCCTTTCTCAAGTTCCCCTCCCCGCTTGGCCGGCTGAAGGTCCCTCCCTTTGTGGAGGTAGTTTTAGTTGTAATATCCATTAACCCCCACCCCAAGGTCCCCCTCCTACGAGAGGTGTAGTATTGTAATCATTTGAGCAGGTCAAGCTACCCCGACGCAGCGTGTGGGGATCCACTCGCCTCCCCGCTCGCCCTCGTCTCCGAGCGGGACCGGTTTCTTCAAACCGATCGAGTAAGTGCTCAAACCTAACTCCAATTTAGTGCTTGTCTTTCAATATTAATTCTTAGTTCTGCTGGCCGTGAGAGTGAGAGCTCGATCCTCAAGCACCGTTACCTTGAGTGATCACCGTGGGGAAGAGTGTAACCGGTGCCTTTGACACTTTGTCGGCCCCATTGAATTGGGCCTCCACATCCTTTGGGAATCAAATCTTGGCCTTGCTGGCCCTCTACCAGCAAGGGCCCAACCCTCACATCCTCCACTTGGCATCGCCAAGTCACCCCGGGCTTGGGTGAGTGACGGGAGAGTGGTGGCCCAATCGGCCCAGTTGAATGCGAATGTGCTTACTTGCTTAAGTCCAAGGGTGTGTCACATCAGGTACTATCCTACCTCGATTTGTGTGTCCGAGTGCGTTGATGGTCTTGATGCTCCCTCACGTCTCCGTGAGTCATTTTATACGGTTGTATGGATCTTATGATCAAGTGTCATGTTCCTCGGCTTAGGATTTGGCTGATTGGCGGCTTGTCACCGCCATTGTGCGACGATCTTGACTCCGAGCCTTGTGACTCAAGGATCGTTGTGTCCGCAAGTCTAGTTGCCCTGTCTTGAGTCTGTTGGCAGTTTAGTGTACTGCCTCGGTGCTTCGCAGTACTTGTAGTAGTGCTTGCTTAGCCTGTCCGTACTTCAGCACTCGTGTTTCTGAGTCTTGGTGTCTAGTGAGCCTCCACTAGTCGTTGCCTGACGACCTTGAGTGTCGGCCCACCTGGGAGTAGGTGGTGGGGCAATTCCCGAGATACGATTTGTAGGCTAGTTTCCGTGGGCTCCCTTGCCTTGTAGTAGTGTCCTGATGGGGGAAAAAACTAGCTAGTGGCCTGGCTCAAGGCATTGAGCTTGTGTGTGCACACGTGGTCAGGGGCATTTTGGATGAACGCTGACGGGCGTGACCCTAACTACTCACTCGTTACTGTAGTTCCTGGTTCAGTTCACTGAGTATCTCAGTCTTCATCGTTCTCGGCGTCCGTAGCGAAATACCTGTGGCGCAGTGTAAGACGTCAGTGGACGCATCTGGCTGTTCTTCTAGTGAGGAGGTGCTTCCGTCACTTGCCGGATGACTCTCGTGTTTCTTGGAGTCTGTGTTCCCCTTCCGAGTTAGTATGTTCTTGGCTTCATCCAAGTTCAGCTTCTCCTTCCGAGTTGGTCTGTTCTCGGCTTTGCTGAGGATAGCTTTGGGTTACGTGCACAAAAATCCAATCGTGAATGCTTCGGTGTATGTGTCTATCTAGGTCTTTTCTAGGGCTTTTGCTTGGTTTCGTGGGCTTTAGCCTTTGGGCTAATGGTTGGCTGACGGATCAGTAACTCCTGACTTTGTGAGATCTGTTGCATCTCTGTAGTTTTGATGATGACTAACACTATGAATCAAATTATTTTTATGATAATTATTTTGATGCTCCTTGATGAATGATAAAGATCCTGCATTGTCTAAATATTCTTAGGATCTAATGTTGTTGTCTTGCATGCACATCTATGGATCAAATGCTTTTTCATCATGCTTTTCTGATTTAATGCTCCTCTATCATGTTCACCCATGAGCTCATACTTATTTGTCTTGTTTATATGGGTTTTGTGCATTTAGTGCGTTGACACACTTGGCTGGCTGCGTAGACGCAATAGTGCGTCTTTCGCTTGGTGTTTTGTCCACTGCGTTGACACTGTCACTGGATGCGTTGACACATTGGCCTGTTGCCAGGGGCGTGAGCATTTCGTTTAAGAAGCTGAGTCGACGCTGTCACCTGAAGCGTTGACGCATTGGCTTGTTACCAAGAGATTGTGCCTCTCGCCCAAGGAGTTGAGGCGACGCTACACAATGGAAGCGTCGACGCCTTGAGTTTATGACCAAAGGTTCTTTTGATCAACCACCAAGCAGAAGCGTCGACGCCGTCAACTGATGCATTGACGCATTGGGGTGCTTTGTCAAGGGACCTGCCCTCCATTATAACTCGTTATAATCTCATTGCGTTAACGCCTTGGCTTTACTGCGTTGACGCGTTCTTCTATCCTTTGATAAGTCCCGTTCAATCTGTGTGAACAATGTATGACTTGAATATTTCTGAGATTGACTGAATGTTCTCTGAAACCTTACAGGGACTTAAAGACAAATTGGAACTTTATTCCAATCATGTGAGCACGTGATCCGAGGGAATAATCGTCTAACACGTGGCTCGGTTCATCTGGAAGCATGACTTCGCGCGTGTCTCCCAAACCCTCACTCTCTCGTGAGGTTGGATATATATATGAAGGTTTCTGCTCCTGAAAAGCTGCCGAAGCCACAAGGAAAAGGGTGAGGCCAGAGCGAGAGGAAGGAGAGGAGAAGCCATCCTGATCCATTCATTGAGCGTACCTGGAAGAGAGAGAGTGATGAAGGAGAGGAGGGTTTTCTGCTATGTTTTGTTTATGCTTCTCTAAGAAGCTACATTGGTTCTCCGTTTGATTGCTCTTCGATATTTCTTTATGTTTTTAGTTGTTTGTTCTTAAATTCCGATACTCTGTTTTATCGTTCCCTCTAGGTGTAGAGGAAGAGAGGTGAATCCTCTGGGTTGCATTGTGGTTACCTCTGAATCAGATCAGAGGAAGGGAGGTTGTCTCCGGGGTTGTTGTGTTCAGATAGTGAGGAGGATATCTAGGTTGTTCCCTCCGGCTGTGGAGGAAGACAGACAGCGTCTCTGATTTGCAGTGAGTGTGGGTCACTGCTGGGTTCCCTCTTGTCTAAGAGGAAGGGAGAGTTATCTCCGGGTCAGGTCTTGGGGTGTGAGACTTGGGTGCAAGCTGTGCGTTCAGCGTCTGTAGGGATTTCGATCCCCAAGCTGTGGATCAGCGTGTTGTTGGCAGACTGAGTCTGCGGTTCTTTCTTGTCAAAGGGAAGCCTCACACGGCCTTGAGTGAGGGATGGACGTAAGCCTGCAGGTTGCAGACTGAACCATCTACACCTCTTATTCTCTGTGGTGTGGCTGTGCGCATCTATTTTTTTTATGCTTCTGTCTGGTTTCATGAAGTAAGTGTGATTGTTGTTGATCGAAACCTTAGTCTGACTGCTCGCTTAGTGCTTGTGCATATGTGCTGATGAAATTCTGAGTGGTATATGTTCTGCGCTCGTGACCTGCTTTATCTTGGTTGAGGTTTAGGACCATTTTACATATAGTCAGTCTTCCTAGCCCATCTCATCTTCGAAGATCTCCTCGGCTCCGATAATTTTTTTTAAACGGTGATCTATTCATCCCCTCCCCTTCTAGCTCACCGTCCTCCTGTCTAACAGTTGGTATCAGAGCGGGTTCACCCGAGATGTGGTCCAACGACCAGGGAAATCCTGGAACCAGTGGTCCTCGCAGCTACATAGCTGAAGGACAGTCAATCTCCCATCCCCCATATTTTGATGGTTCTAATTATTTCTTTTGGAAAAACAGGATGGAAGTTTTCATCCGATCTCAGAGCCACAAGCTGTGGAGAGTCATTACAACTGGACCTTATGATTTACCTCCGAATGAGGAGATGTGGTATGAAGAACAAGTCAAATTATCCGAACTGAACTGGTCTGCGCTCAACATTATCTAGTGTGCAGTTCACCCTGAAGAATATGCCCGAATTTCGGCGTGCAAGACAGCTAAGAAGATGTGGGATGAACTAGCGCTGATTTACGAGGGTACCTCTCAGGTCAGAGCTACCAAGGTAAACTACCTAACCTCTGAGTATGAATTATTCAAGATGAAGTCAGAGGAGAGTGTGACTGATATGTACGTTAGGCTGTCACTGATCACAAATAGCCTCAAGGGATTTGGAAAGGAAATATCTGAAGGGGATATAGTCAGGAAGATCCTAAGATCCTTGACTCCAGCATGGCACACAAAAGCCACTGTGATAGAGGAATCAAAGGATTTAACATCCATGACTGTCACTGAACTCATAGGGTCTCTTGTGACCTATGAGATAAATCTCAAGAAAACAGGAGAAGGAAGTGACAGAAAGGGCAAGAATGTTGCTCTTAAAGTTGAACGACATAGCAGTAGCAGCAGCAGCAGCAGCAGCAGTGGAGACTCTGATGGAATTCCAGACCTTGACAGGAGTGACAAAGCTCTGCTCACACGACAGTTCAAGAAATTTCTGAAACTGAAGGCAAAATCATATGGGAGAAGAAGAAACTACTCATCAGGTAAATATCCGAACAATGGCAATGACAAGGATAGGAATGCTAAAAGTGTGATGTGTTATCATTTCAGGAACTTTGGGCACATGAAGCAAGATTGCCCTGAGCTTCAGAAGAAGACACTGGATTACCATAAGAAAGGCTCCAAAGTGTACAAGAAAAAGCCAAAAGCTATGGTATGCACTTGGAGCGATGAAGAAGAAGACTCAGAGACTAATTCCTCAGGAAAGGAGACTGAAGGAGTATGTCTGATGGCCGACGAGGAAAATGAGGTAATCAATCCCTTTGTGACTTACTCTATTGATGACTGGGAAGATAAGTATGGTGAACTGCTAGATATGTACAATGCCTTAGCTAAAGAACATAGAGTCACCAAACGCAAACTCAATGTGGTTAATGAAGAACAAGAACTCATCAAGACAGAAAATTCCAAACTGATAGCTGAATTAGCTCAAGTGGAAAATGTAAGAAATGAGAACAATCTTGTTAAAAAGGAGCTTGAAAAACTTAGAAAACAGCTTGATGAAACCAATCAACATACTGAAGAAAACCTGAGACAAAATGACTTACTCAGGGAAGGGTATGAGGTTGTTAAAAGGGTCAATGATGAATTGCTGAAAAACAATATATGTCTGCGGAAGGAGTTGGAAGATAAGAAGAAAACCCTTGAGAGGTTTGTTTTGGGAGAGAGTAATTTGAATGCCTTGTTAGGCACCAAAGTAAACTTTAACAGAGAGGGGTTGGGTTTCAACCCAAGTAAGAAGGAAGCATTTGGGGTAAAAACCACTACTTTCTGCACTGAGAAAGGAAAAGAGAAACTGGACATTCCATCCATTTCAAAAACTACTGAACAACAAAAGAACATCCATAGACAACAGGCTGATTTTGGAAAAAATATCTTCAAGAAATTCAACAAGCCCCCGCACCAGAAGCAAGGTGTCTGTCAATTCAACAACTATGACTCTAATAAAAGAATGGGCTATTTTAAAAGAAACATGGGAACGTCTAACTACACACAGAATACTGTCAATAAAATGCCTTCATCTAGACAGGTTAAAAATTATGGTCTGGCTGGGACCCAAACCTTTAACAACAGAAACTGGACACACCTTGAGAAACAAAAAGAAACAAATGAAATGCACATCAATAACAAAACTGTCAACTCTCAGCACAGAAAGATAAAGCGGTTGAAATAGTTCTGGATTCCCAAGACTGTGCTTAATGAATTGAACGGTATTTTTGGACCCAACTTACCTTGGGTTCCAAAGCACACAACTTAAATTGTTATTGTGCAGGTGAGCCTAGCAGCCGAGAACAACAAGTGGTATCTCGACAGTGGCTGCTCGAGGCACATGACAGGGGATCAAAGAAAGTTCAGCAAGCTTGAATTGAAAGCAGGAGGGTCAGTTAAGTTTGGAGGTAAAAACAAAGGCCAAATCATTAGGACCGGAACCATCGTAAGAAAACCTCCAACTCTGTTGAGAAAGTCTTGTTGGTTGAAGGTCTGCAACACAATTTATTGAGTATTAGTCAGTTGTGTGACAAGGGTCACAAGGTTCTTTTTGATGAGCATGCTTGCAAAATTTTAGAACCAAACTCTGAAAAAATAAAGTTCATTGCAAATAGAGTCAATAATGTCTATATTGTGGATCTTGATGTTGAGTCTGAGTCTAATCTGTGTCTCACTGTTGATTCAGAGAATAACATGTTTGACTGGCATAGGCGACTAGGCCATGCTAACTTTAACACCTTGCATAAATTAGCTAAATTTGATTTAGTTAGAGGCATGCCTAGCTTAAAGTTCAAATCAGTTTCGAAGAATTGCGAGGCCTGTGCTCTAGGCAAGCAAACTCGAGCTTCTTTTAAAATTAGGTCTGAGAGCTTGTCAACAAAGATCATGGAACACTTGCACATGGATCTCTTTGGTACTACCAGAACCCAGAGTCTAAATGGTAAGAGATTTGGTTTTGTCATTGTCGATGACTACTCTAGACTTGCATGGCTATTTTTCTTGGCAAATAAGAGTGATGCTTTTCAAAAATTTGAACATTTTTTCAATAAGCAAAAACATATAGGGCACAAGATCATTGTTATCCAATCAGATCATGGAGGAGAGTTTGAGAACTCCTCATTTTCTAGCTTCTGTGACAAGGAGGGACTGACTCACAAATTTTCTTCTCCCAGGACCCCAGAGTAGAATAGAATTGTGGAGAGAAGGAATCGAACAATAGTGGAAATGGCAAGAACACTACTAATGGAGAGTCAGCTACCTAAGAGCTTTTGGGCAGAAGCGGCAAACACAGCCTGCTACATACTTAATAGAGCTTTTGTTGCATCTCTGTAGTTTTGATGATGACTAACACTATGAATCAAATTATTTATATGATAATCATCTTGATGCTCCTAAATGAATGATAAAGATCCTGAATTGTCTAAATATTCTCAGGATCTAATGTTGTTGTCTTGCATGCACATCTATGGATCAAATGCTTTTTCATCATGCTTTTCTGTTTTGATGCTCCTCTATCATGTACACCCATGAGCTCATACTTGTCTTGATTATATGGGATCTGTACATTTAGTGCGTTGACGCACTTGGCTGGGTGCGTAGACGCATTAGTGCGTCTTTCGCTTGCTGTTTTGTCCACTGCGTCGACGCTGCACGATGGAAGCATAGACGCATTGGCTTGGTGCCAAGGGCTTGAGCGTCTCGCATATGAAGCTGAGTCGACGCTGCACGATGGAAGCGTTGACGCATTGGCTTAGTACCAAGGGCTTGAGCGTCTCGCCTATCGAGCTGAGTCGACGCTGTCACCTGAAGCGTTGACGCATTAGCTTGGTGCCAAGGGCTTGAGCGTCTCACCTATGAAGCTGAGTCGACGCTGTCACCTGAAGCGTTGACGCATTGGGTTGTTACCAAGATATTGTGCGTCTCGTCCAAGGAGCTGAGGCGACGCTACATAATGGAAGCGTCGACGCCTTGAGTTTTTTGACCAAAGGTTCTTTTGATCAACCACCCAGTAGAAGCATCAACGCTGTCAACTGATGCGTTGACGCATTAGTGTGTTTTGTCAAGGCACCTGTTCTCCTTATATCCATTGCGTTAACGTCTTGGCTTTAGTGCGTTGACGCGTTCTTCTGTCCTTTCATAAGTCTCGTGCAATCTGTGTGAACAATTTATGACTTGAATACTTCTGAGATCGACTGAATGTTCTCTGAAACCTTACAGGGACTTAAAGATAAATTCGAACTTTATTCCAATTATGTGAGCACGCCGAGGGAATAATCGTCTAACATGTGGCTCGGTTCATCTGGAAGCATGTCTTCGCACGTGTCTCCCAAACCCTCACTCTCTCGTGAGGTTGGATATATATATATGAAGGTTTCTGCTCCTGAAAAGCTGCCGAAGCCACAAGGAAAAGGGTGAGGGCAGAGCGAGAGGAAGGAGAGGAGAAGCCATCCTGATCCATTCGTTGAGCGTACCTGGAAGAGAGAGAGTGATGAAGGAGAGGATGGTTTTCTGCTATGTTTTGTCTATGCTTCTTTAAGAAGCTACATTGTTTCTCCGTTCGATTGTCTTCGATATTTCTTTATGTTTTCAGTTGTTTGTTCTTAAATTCCGATACTCTGTTTTATCATTCCCTCTAGGTGTAGAGGAAGAGAGGTGGATCCTCTGGGTTGCATTGTGATTCCCTCTGAAACAGATCAGAGGAAGGGAGGTGGTCTCCAGGGGTTGCTGTGTTCAGATAGTGAGGAGGCTATCTAGGTTGTTCCCTCCGGCTGTGGAGGAAGAGAGACAATGTCTCTGAATTACAGTGAGAGTGAGTCACTGCTGGGTTCCCTCTTGTCTAGGAGGAAGGGAGAGTTATCTCCGGGTCAGGTCTTGGGGTGTGAGACCTGGGTGCAAGCTGTGTGTTCAGCTTCTGTAGGGATTTCGATCCCCAAGCTGTGGATCAGCGTGTTGTAGGCAGACTGAGTCTGCGGTTCTTTCTTGTGAAAGGAAGCCTCACTCGGCCTTGAGTGAGGGATGGACGTAAGTCTGCAGGTTGTAGACTGAACCATCTAAATCTCCTGTTCTCCGTGGTATGGTTGTGCGCATCTATCTTCCTTATGATTTTGTCTGGCTTCATTAAGTAAATGTGAATGTTGATGATTGAAATCTTGGTCTGACTGCTCGATAGGTGGTTGTGCATATGTGCTGATGACTTTTTGAGTCATTTATGTTCTGCGCTCGTGAATTACGTTATATTGGTTAAGGGTCCTGCCTCGACTCAGTCAAATATTTTTTAAAAATGGTGATCTATTCATCCCCTCCCCTTCTAGCTCACCGTCCTTCTGTGTAACAGTTGGTATCAGAGCGGGTTTACCCGAGATGTGGTCCAACGACCAGGGTAATTCTGGAACCAGTGGTCCTCACAGCTACATAGCTGAAGGACAGTCAATCTCCCGTCCCCCATATTTTGATGGCTCTAATTATTTCTTTTGGAAAAACAGGATGGAAGTTTTCATCCGATCTCAGAGCCACAAGCTGTGGAGAGTCATTACAACTGGACCTTATGATTTACCTCCGAATGAGGAGATGTGGTATGAAGAACAAGTCAAATTATCCGGACTGAACTGGTCTGCGCTCAACATCATCCAGTGCGCAGTTCACCCTGAAGAATATGCCCGAATTTCGGCGTGCAAGACAGCTAAGAAGATGTGGGATGAACTAGCGCTGATTTACGAGGGTACCTCTCAGGTCAGAGCTACCAAGGTAAACTACCTAACCTCTGAGTATGAATTATTTAAGATGAAGTCAGAGGAGAGCGCGACTGATATGTACGCTAGGCTGTCATTGATCACAAACAGCCTCAAGGGGTTTGGAAAGGAAATATCTGAAGGGGATATACTCAGGAAGATCTTGAGATCTTTGACTCCAGCGTGGCACACAAAGGCCACTGTGATAGAGGAATCGAAGGATTTAACAACCATGACTGTCACTGAACTCATAGGGTCTCTTATGACCTATGAGATGAATCTGAAGAAAACAGGAGAAGGAAGTGACAGAAAGGGCAAGAATGTTGCTCTTAAAGTTGAACGACATAGTAGTAGTAGCAGCAGCAGCAGCAGTGGAGACTCTTATGAAATTCCAGACCTTGACAGGAGTGAAAAAGCTCTGCTCACACGTCAGTTCAGGAAATTTCTAAAACTGAAGGGAAAATCATATGGGAGAAGAAGAAATTACTCATCAGGTAAATATCCAAACAATGGCAATGACAAGGATAGGAATGCTAAAAGTGTGATGTGTTATCATTACAGGAACCTTGGGCACATGAAGCAAGATTGCCCTGAGCTTCAGAAGAAGACACTGGATTACCATAAGAAAGGCTCCAAAGTGTACAAGAAAAAGCCAAAAGCTATGGTATGCACTTGGAGCGATGAAGAAGAAGACTCAGAGACTAACTCCTCAGGAAAGGAGACTGAAGGAGTATGTCTGATGGTCGACGAGGAAACTGAGGTAATCAATCCCTTTGTGACTTACTCTATTGATGACTGGGAAGATAAGTATGGTGAACTGCTAGATATGTACAATGCCTTAGCTAAAGAACATAGAGTCACCAAACGCAAACTCAATGTGGTTAATGAAGAACAAGAACTCATCAAGACAGAAAATTCCAAACTGATAGCTGAATTAGATCAAGTGGAAAATGTAAGAAATGAGAACAATCTTGTTAAAAAGGAGCTTGAAAAACTAAGAAAACAGCTTGATGAAACCAATCAACATACTGAAGAAAACCTGAGACAAAATGACTTACTCAGGGAAGGGTATGAAGCTGTTAAAAGGGTCAATGATGAATTGCTGGAAAACAATATATGTCTGCGGAAGGAGCTGGAAGATAAGAAGAAAACCCTTGAGAGGTTTGTTTTGGGAGAGAGTAATTTGAATGCCTTGTTAGGCACCAAAGTAAACTTTAACAGAGAGGGGTTGGGTTTCAACCCAAGTAAGAAGGAAGCATTTGGGGTAAAAACCACTACCTTCTGCACTGAGAAAGGAAAAGAGATACTGGACATTCCATCCAGTTCCAAAACCACTAAACAACAAAAGAACATCCATAGACAACAAGCTGAGATTGGAAAAAATATCTTCAAGAAATTCAACAAGCCGACGCACCAGAAGCAAGGTGTCTGTCAATTCAACAACTATGACTCTAATAAAAGAATGGGCTATTTTAAAAGAAACATGGGAACATCTTACTATACATAGAATACTGTCAATAAAATGCCTTCATCTAGACAGGTTAAAAATTATGGTCTGGCTGGGACCCAAACCTTTATCAACAGAAACTGGACACACCTTGAGAAACAAAAGGAAACAAATAAAATGCACACCAATAACAAAACTGTCAACTCTCAGCACAGAAAGAAAAAGGGGTTAAAACCGATCTGGATTCCCAAGACTGTGCTTAATGAATTGAACGGTATTTTTGGACCCAACTTACCTTGGGTTCCAAAGCACACAACTTAAATTGTTATTGTGCATGTGGGCCTAGCAGCCGAGAACAACAAGTGGTATCTCGACAGTGGCTGCTCGAGGCACATGACAGGGGATCAAAGAAAGTTCAGCAAGCTTGAATTGAAAGCAGGAGGGTCAGTTAAGTTTGGAGGTAAAAACAAAGGCCAAATCATTGGGACCGGAACCATCGGTAAGAAAACCTCCAACTCTGTTGAGAAAGTCTTGTTGGTTGAAGGTCTGCAACACAATTTATTGAGTATTAGTCAGTTGTGTGACAAGGGTCACAAGGTTCTTTTTGATGAGCATGTATGCAAAATTTTAGAACCAAACTCCGATAAAATAAAGTTCATTGCAAATAGAGTCAATAATGTCTATATTATGGATCTTGATGTTGAGTCTGAGTCTAATCTGTGTCTCACTGCTGATTCAGAGAATAACATGTTTGACTGGCATAGGCGACTAGGCCATGCTAGCTTTAACACCTTGCATAAATTAGCTAAATTTGATTTAGTTAGAGGCATGCCTAGCTTAAAGTTCAAATCAGTTTCGAAGAATTGCGAGGCCTGTGCTCTATGCAAGCAAACTCGAGCTTCTTTTAAAATTAGGTCTGAGAGCTTGTCTACAAAGATCATGGAACACTTGCACATGGATCTCTTTGGTCCTACCAGAACCCAGAGTCTAAATGGTAAGAGATTTGGTTTTGTCATTGTCGTTGACTACTCTAGATTTGCATGGCTATTTTTCTTGGCAAATAAGAGTGATGCTTTTCAAAAATTTGAACATTTTTTCAATAAGCAAAAACATATAGGGCACAAGATCACTGTTATCCAATCAGATCATGGAGAAGAGTTTGAGAACTCCTCATTTTCTAGCTTCTGTGACAAGGAGGGACTGACTCACAAATTTTCTTCTCCTAGGACCCCAGAGCAGAATGGAATTGTGGAGAGAAGGAATCGAACAATAGTGGAAATGGCAAGAACACTACTAATGGAGAGTCAGCTACCTAAGAGCTTTTGGGCAGAAGAAGCAAACACAACCTGCTATATACTTAATAGAGCTTTGGTAAGACCCATACATAAGAAAACACCATATGAACTCCTGAAAGGTAAGAGGCCTAATGTCTCATATTTCAAAATTTTTGGTTCAAAATGCTTTATTCATAATAACAACAAGAGAGACTTAGATAAATTTGATGCTAGAAGTATTCCAGAAATATTCCTAGGATACTCTGAAACATCTAGGGCCTTTAGGGTCTTTAATAAAACTGATAGAATTGTAGAGGAAACCCCTCATGTTATTTTTGATGAAACAAAAATCTCTAACAGTTTAAATGATGATAACAGGTCTACAAGTAATGATGGAGAGTTCCTGAATCAAATGCAAGAAGAGGAAGTACAACCGGCTGAAGAACCTACTGATCTGAACCCAGTAAGTACAGTCGAACAAGGTGAGTCCTCAACAAATGTCAGAGTTTTAAAAGACCACCCTGTAACCAATATTATTGGTAGTCTTAATGATCCCCCTAGGACAAGATCTCATTTCAGAAATGTTCAGAATCAGGACTTAATTGCTTTAGTTTCTCAAATTGAGCCTAAGACCATTGAAAAAGCCTTAATTGATGAGAATTGGGTAATTGCCATGTGTGAAGAACTAGGGCAATTTGATAGAAACAATGTCTGGGAACTTGTACCTAGACCTGAAAATTTTAATGTAATAGGAAGAAAATGGGTTTTTAAGAACAAACTGAATGAAGAAGGTGTCATCTCTAGGAATAAAGCTAGACTTGTAGCTAAAGGCTACAGTCAGGAGTATGGAGTGGACTTTGATGAATCCTTTGCTCCAGTAGCTAGAATGGAGGGTATCAGAATTCTATTAGCATTTGCTTGTTCAAGCAACATAAAACTTCAACAAATGGATGTTAAGAGTGCCTTCTTGAATGGAATTCTAAAAGAAGAAGTTTATGTTGAACAACCTCCTGGATTTCAGTTCTCGACTAAACCTGATCAAGTTTTCAGGTTAAACAAAGCTCTTTATGGACTAAAGCAGGCTCCTCGGGCCTGGTATGAAAGACTTACCAGTTTCTTATTGAATAAAGGATATAACAGAGGTAAAGTTGACCAAACCTTATTCCTTAAGAATTCAAGACAAGATCTCATCATAGTTCAGGTATATGTAGACGACATCATTTTTGGATCAACAAATCCTGAACTGTGTAAAGAATTTTCACAGCTTATGTCAGCTGAATTTGAGATGAGCTTAGTTGGAGAACTGACTTATTTCCTTGGCTTGCAGATAAATCAAATGTCAGGTGGCTGCTTCTTCCACCAAACCAAGTATACGCTGGATATCCTAAAAAGGTTTGGAATGACTAACCTGAAGCAAATATCCACCCCAATGAGCACAAGCATGACCCTTAATGCAGATGAGTCAGGTAAACAAGTGGATGAAAAACTCTACAGAGGTATGATCGGATCCCTCTTGTACTTAAATGCCTCTAGGCCAGACATACAATTCAGTGTTGGTTTATGTGCAAGATATCAGTCTAGGCCTACTGAACTACATTTGTCTGCTGTAAAAAGAATCTTTAGATATCTGTCTGCCTCACATACATTAGGCTTATGGTATCCTGCTTCACGCACATTAGATTTAGTTGCATACACTGATGCAGACTTTGCTGGATGCAAACTAGATAGGAAGAGCACCAGTGGCCACTGCCAATGCTTAGGAGGATGCCTAGTTTCTTGGAGTTCAAAGAAACAACATTCAGTGGCTCTTTCCACTGCTGAGGCTGAATACGTGGCTGCAAGCAGCTGTGGCACTCAGGTTATCTGGATCAAGCATCAACTTCAGGATTACCAAGTAGAGACAGGTTGCACTCCCATCTTTTGTGATAACACTAGTGCCATAAACATTGCAAAGAATCCTGTTTTACACTCACGAACAAAATACATTGAAATCAGGCACCACTTTATCAGAAATGAAATTGCAAATAAAACATTTGAATTAATTCATGTTGGGACTGCAGATCAAATTGTTGATATTTTTACAAAACCTCTAGATACTGAAAAATTCACTTCCTTGAGAAGAGAACTTGGTATTTACAAACTCTGACTGCTTTGAGGCAATGGATTCTGGTTCATGTATCTCCATAAAGTTAGTGGTAGTTTTGACTTATTTTTTCTGGTGGGGGTCCCTATGTGAGGGGGAGCGGGTGTGTGCCTTGAGTATAGTCAATTCTGCTTCTCTGCTATTTTCTGGGTAGAATGGGAGATAGAGCTACTAGAGAGGGGGAGCTTGACTAATTAGAAAAGCTTGAAAGATGGGTGTTATTGCTGGATTAAATGTTAGAATTGATCTTGAATATTCCTCTTAATAGAACCTCATTCATTTCCTACATTCTTAAGTTTGTGCAATTAAAGTCCAGCTAGAATCCTCTTCTAGTAAGTCTTAAGAGGCTAAGATTAACCTTCAAGTATATCCTCTTACTTTGTTGCATGACTCATGAACAAGCTAGACTTGTAAGAAATGGTTTCTGTTTATGAGCTTCTCTTTGGACATCTTGATAAGACCTCCAATATTTGCCCTAGGCTTTGTCTTCAAACAACCCCTTATTGAGCTAGTTAAACTTATCTGTGCTTAAAACTGCATACTGAGAAACTAGGAATCCCATCAATGAAATGAGAATTTCCTATGTCATGAGGTATCAGTTCTCATAAACAAAATCAAAAGAAAGAAATACAATTCAAAATTATGCTTGGTAGAGCAATGATGACAAAATGGTGAGTACCTGGGGATTCTGGCCTCTGATCAAGGTGTCTCCTCATGAAACAACCAATGGTCACTATCTCTGTTCTCTAATTGAGAAGTGATGAGGCTCTTACACTGAGTAACTGAGGATGCTGGCCTCTGACCAAGGTGCATACTTAATGTCAAAAGTGTAACTGGCCAAATACACTCTATAACTGTGCTTTCTCTGCCAGGACTGTTTGTCCTCAATGCCTACAGGCTGTCTTAGTGGTTCAAACTCTTGTTGTCTCTTTTGTTGGGTTATATGGACGCAGTCTATCTCCACTAAGTGTGGATCTAGAGGGGGGTGAATAGATCAACTTGCCTAATTTAAAACTATTGTAATTTCTAGAGCGGAATTTAGGCAAGCATCAATAAAGCTAAATGAAAAGTGCTAAGCAAAAGGTAGAAAGCTAGACATGAGCATAAGCGATGCAATCAAACAAGTTAAGCAAGAAATTCCCATCGCACACAGATCACACAAACACACTACACACACAATTTTTAGGTGGTTCGGTCAGCGACCTACGTCCACCCCACACTCAACCGAGTATGGCTTCCTGCTGCGCAGCAAAGCTTGCGTCCGCTGGGCTTTACAGCTTGGCCAAACAACCCGCTGATACACAGCTTCGCTGGGCACTACAGCTTGCCGACCAGAGGATCTGATCCTCTGCAACCGCTGGGGAAATACAGCTTAACCCGTCCAGTGGAGACCACCACTGCAAGACCGCTGACACACAGCTTGAAGAAATAGCATTCGGAAATGAAAGACAGAATCAAAACGAAAAATAAAAACCCAAAAGCAATGTAGCTCTTAAAGAGCAAAGCTCAGCTGTGGTTTTGAACCACGAGACTGAGATACAAACACTCTCACTCTCACTCTCGATCAGCTCTCTCTTACCTCACTCTCTCTCTTTTCTCCTTCTTCTCTATTTCTTCTTCTTCTTCTCTGTATCTTCTTCTTCTCTCTTTTCTCTCTGTGGATCGAAGGCTCACTGCTGCTGAGTCTATAGACTTTTTCTTCTTCTCCTTCGATCAGCTTTCTTCTGTGGAAGAAGGCTTGTATATATAGCAGCAACAGCAGCAGGCGTGTGCTCTCCATGTTTCCCGCCCAGTAATTTGGACCACGTGGCAGCATGCAATGGAGTGTCAGTACACGTGTCCTCATCTGGATACCTTGTCCTTTTCGGATCACGAGCCAGCTACCTGGGATCACGTGCCCCTCATTAGCTTCTTCAGTCCGATGTATAGAGTTCTCCGTTCACGTGCTCAAAGTCATCAATCTGACTTGCTGCGTCGACGCTTTCACTCAATGGCGTTAACGCGGTGATGCATTCCAGTAGCCATTAGCCTCGTTTCTTTAGCTACTGCGTCGACGCTGCTTGCTTGTGGCGTTGACGCAGTGGAATAGCCTGTGAAGATGAATGCTTCTTCAACTGCTACGTCGACGCTGCTTGCTTGTGGCGTTGACGCAGTGGAAGATATCGCATGCTTCGTCTACTGATGCGTGGACGCTTTAAGCTCCAGGCGTCGACCCTGTTCCCTTCAGCAACAAGAATAAAGACATAAGATTTAAGTATGTACATTGCATTGTATATACTTGAGGAGTTGACGCTGCATAAAGCACTGAGTTGACGCTGCATGAAGCATGGACAGTGTACAGACTTTTACCCACTGTATGGACTTCACGTAATGCAAACGAATGCGAAGACTTCAGTGTATAGACTTTAGAAGACGAGTGCAATGTATATACTCCATGAGACTCTAGTGCAGACAGACGATGTATAGAGTTCTTAGTTCAGCCATCAGTGTGTAGACTTGAAAGGCTGAGGCCAGTGTACAGACTTGTCACCGACCATAGTGTAGACTTGATCAGCAAGGACACAGTATAGACATCAACTATGCACATCGAATGTATGGACTTCAAGTGTGAAGACCATTGTATATACTTTGGATTCGAAGACCAATGTGCAGACTTTGGATTAGAAGATTAATGTATAGACTTTGAGTAACACTTTGGATGTACAGACTTTGCTCAAGTGCATGAGACGCTAACTGAGACGCTGGACTCTGTACAGACTTTGAGCGATGTGTGGACTTGAAGCTCCTGAGGCAGTGTACAGACTTCAAAGATCACTGTTGATGTGCAAACTTTGGGGACATGAAGCGATGTACAGACTTCAAGGAAGTTGGCAACTCAATTTACAGACTTGATGAAGCGAAGCCAATGTACAGAGTTGAGTGTAGCTAAAGCCTTGATCGTAGGACTAGGCTGGACTGTATAGACTTCAGGCTTCAGAATCGAATATTTAGACTTCACCTAAGACACGTAGGGAAAAGACCCCAGTGTATAGACTTTGCCTTGAGTGAAAAGTAATTGATGAATGTATGGACTTTAATGTGTGAAGGCTACAGTGAATGAGTGTATACATTTCACCAGATCAAGGGCAATTCGGATGTACAGACTCTGAGGTTCAAAGCCAATGGTGCGTTGACACTGTAACATGATGCGTTGACGCTGTGCACACATAATCAATTTAATTGAGATGCAGTGTGTGGACTTATGCGTTGACGCTGTAACATGATGCGTTGACGCTGTGCACACTTAATCGATTTAATTGAGATGCAGTGTGTGGACTTATGACAGTAAGAATTGCAGACATCAGTGTATTAAAAGCAAAGAACACATAGTCAATCTGATGGAGCAATTTCATCAAATCAAACTCAGTTGCCAATCAATCAAAACAATGGTGTTGCCAAAGAATACCAAAGAATAGAGCAAGTGTCAACATCATCAACATAGAGGGGTCACAACAATCTCCCCCTTTTTGATGATGGCAACCCCATATGAAGTAGAGTAGCAACAACCTGTCATAGATATATATGTTTGATGAAAGACATGATGTGTTATTCAGATTGACATGCAGATGCTATGAATGCATGTAGCTCACTGCCTCAAACTCTCCCTTGGAATTAATTCAGAAATGACTTCAGAATTCAGACAGATATGTATTCTCCCACTAGACATCCCCTAGATAATATTCTCCCCCTTTGCCATCAACAAAGAGGAGGCAAAAATTAAATACAATGGAGGAATCAAGAGAAGAACTGACTGGCATTCTGAACAGGTAGTTCATGAATAAGCATTCTAAAGTATAGAGTCTTCAGTTATATGAAGTTAGAAACTACTGTCAGAAAGAGGTCTGGTTTAAAGATGATAAAATTTGGAGTTCATGCACTACAAGCAATAGATAAGTTCACTGTGCATGATAAGACAATAAACCAGAATCACATTTGCATGAAAGATTCAGTTTCATGATATCTTACTTCAATAGTCTCAAAAAAAAAATTTGAGAGAACCCAAGTCATGTATTGAAACTAAACAAATTGACACTCATGAACTTTTCTTTTGAGGGAGCAGCATTATCAATATTAGATCATTTTGAGCATTCAGGTACCACAAGTATTTCTGCTTAAGGGTATACGTTTATAAGACGCCAATACCCCTAGATACTCAACAAGATGGACCATTCTGCCTATGATCAAATTCAACAGAGCTGAGTTACACCTTTTTGTGTGAGGGTACACGTTTATCAGACGCCAGTTACCCCCAGGTACTCAGTGAAACCAGCCTGCTATTTTGAACATTTTAAACAGAGATAGCTGATACACTTCATGACATGAGTGTTGTCCACTTCTTTGATGGATCACTCAGTTTCTCAGTGATTACCAGTCATTGCTCTGCCAACATATATATTTTCAATGATTCTCAATATTTTTCAGTATCTTTCTTAGCTGTCCTTTTTATGTTTCAGAATGACTTGATTAAGAACAATATACATACTTGATCTCTCCGACATGATTTCAGATGAGTTTTCAGATTTCAGATATGATTAGCTTTGTCTGACATGAAATACGAAAGAGGTTGAGAGTTTTATCAATTTTCAACTTACTTATATACTGATTGCAATCTTTAAACTCCAACCATTATAAGATTTAAATCATTACATCAGTCCTTGAACAATTCAAATTCTTATAAATGAAGAAGTCCATTTTCTACTGCTTAGAAATCAGAACTGACCAACAGATTGCCATACTGTCAGAGACAAGTATTCAGAGTTAAGGGTTGAATGACTTCAAGAAAGTTGAAACCACTCTGATTTTCTTAACAATACTCCCCCTATCTATATGCATGCAGCATGGCAAGAATTAATTGAGAGAGAGCTTATGCATAAGTCATGAATGAATGAATGAATGAATGATACCAAGCTCCCCCTGAATATATGCAATGCAGGACAGTTCTACATCCACTTGATTTATCCAAGCAATCAAAAACAAGTCCTCATCAGAGATTTTATTCACAGTAATTAAACAATCATTCATCATGCTGAAATTTACATAAGCCAAGTTCTCTTCTAAGAAACTTAAAATTTTCATTCCCAAGAGGCTTAGTAAAAATATCAGCAATTTATTTTTCAGTTTCTATGAAGTTCATTTCAATCTCCTTTTTATTTACAGCATCTCTAAGAAAATGATGTTTTATCTCTATATGCTTAGTCTTAGAATGGTGAACAGGATTTTTAGCAAGGCATATAGCACTAGTATTATCACATAAAAGTGGAATGCATCCCAGATTTATCTGATAATCAGCCAGTTGGTGCTTAATCCAAAGTACTTGGGCTGCACAATTACATGCTGCAACATACTCAGCTTCAGCTGTGGATAATGCTACAGTGTGTTGCTTCTTAGATGCCCAAGACACTAGACAGCCACCAAGGAATTGACAGTAGCCACTATTGCTTTTTCTATCTACTCGACACCCAGCATAGTCTGCATAAGTGTAGGCTAGAAGCTCTAACTCACACTTAGCAGGATACCAGAGACCTAGTTCTTGGGTGCCTAGTAAATACCTAAAAATTCTTTTCACAGCCTTAAAGTGATTTTCTTTAGGACTGGCCTGAAATCTAGAGCATAAACACACAGCAAATTGTATATCAGGCCTAGATGCTGTAATATAGAGAAGAGATCCGATCATACCTCTGTATAGCCTTTGGCCCACAGGTTTACCTTTAGAGTCTTCATCCAAACTGGTTGATGTACCCATTGGAGTAGCTATTTCCTTGAGGTTGTCCATTTTGTACTTCTTCAATAAGTTCTTTACATACTTGGACTGAGAGATGAAGATGCCATCTTCTGTTTGTGTAACCTGCAGTCCAAGAAATAGTTTGAGCTCACCCATTGAGCTCATTTCAAATTCATCAGTCATTATTTGAGAGAATTCCTCACACAATTTGGGGTTAGTTGACCCAAACACAATGTCATCCACATAAATCTGAATGATAAGAATATCTGGATGGCTTACCTTGGTAAACAATGTTTGATCCACTATACCTCTTGTGAAGTTCTTGTCGGTGAGAAATTTGCTCAACCTGTCATACCAAGCTCTAGGAGCTTACTTTAACCCATAGAGAGCTTTATTGAGCTTGTAAACATGATTAGGGAAATCTAAACATTCAAACCCAGGAGGCTGTCTCACATAGACATCCTCATTAATTTCCCCATTTAGAAAAGCAGATTTTACATCCATCTGCTGAAGGTTTATTCCTAGGGAACATGCATAAGCCAATAAAATTCTTATTGCTTCTAACCTAGCTACAGGGGTAAAAGACTCTTCAAAGTCTATTCCAAATTCTTGATTGTACCCCTGAGCTACAAGTCTGGCTTTATTTTTAATAACATTCCCCGCTTCATCAGTTTTGTTTCTAAATACCCATTTAGTCCCTATGACTGTTTCATGATCAGGAGGTGGAACCAAATGCCACACCTTATTCCTGTCAAACTGATTGAGCTCCTCATGCATGGCATTAATCCAATGCACATCTTGGAGAGCACAGTCAATGGACTTGGGTTCTATGTTTGATACAAAAGCATACGCATTCAGTTCATGTTGAATTCTTAAGTGGCCTCTAGTCCTAAGGGGGTCATGCAGATTTCCAATAACATTATCTACAGGATGATCCTTGAGATATCTAATATTTACAATTGGAGTATCATGAACTTGATTTACCTCCCCCTGAACTGTAGGCTCCTCTTCATTAAGCTCTTTATGTTCTTCTTCATCCTCGGATTTGTCTGTAGGATCTCCTTCCTTCAGGATTTCACCATTGGTTTCATTCCTGCATTTACCAGCATTAGAATTTGCCAAAGATTCATCAAAAATTATGTGTGGAGATTCTTCAACAGTTTTAGAGTTTAGATTGTACACTCTGTATGCTCGGGTGTTTTCAGAATAACCAAGAAAAATTCCTGGTTCTCCTTTAGGTTCAAATTTATCAAGGTCCTTTTTATCATTTATGTGAATGAAACATTTACAACCAAAAACCTTGAAGTGAGCAATAGAAGGTTTCTTACCTTTTAATATCTCATATGGTGTTTGCTGGGTAGAAGGTCTTACCATGGCTCTGTTAATTACATAACAGGTAGTGTTCACTGCTTCAGCCCAAAACTTCCTTGGTAGACCACCTTCGACAAGAAGTGTACGACCCATTTCCACTAGGGTTCTGTTCCTTCTCTCCACAACTCCATTCTGCTCAGGTGTCCTTGGTGAGGAGTACCTGTGGTTAATTCCATTTGACCTACAGAATTCATCAAATTGTGAGTTTTCAAACTCACCTCCATGATCAGACAAAATGTTTTCAATTTTTTGATTTATTTTAACATAGAACTCCTGAAATTTTGAGAAAGCATCACTCTTATTAGATAAGAAATAAACCCAAGTATACCTAGAAAAGTCATCTACCATGACAAACCCATACCTCCTCCCTGATAGGCTGACAGATCTAGTTGGCCCAAAAAGGTCCATATGTATCAGCTCATAGGGTTTGGAAGACAGATTTTCAGTTCTAGACTTAAATGACTTTCTAGTTATCTTTGATTGAGTGCATGCATCACAGATTTTGTTTTCTTTCTTGAATGAGACTTCAGGAAGTCCTCTAATCATGCCATGCTTATTTAATTTGTGCAAAACAGTGTAGCTAGCATGACCTAACCTACGATGCCATAAAAATGCTATGTCTTCTCTACTGGCAGTAAGGCAACGGTTAGTGTGTTGAATTTCATCTAAATTTATCATGTAAGTATTATTTATTCTTTTTCCAGAAAATTTGACAATATCAGAATCAGGTTCAAAAACCTTGCAGCATTGAGAATTGAATAAAACATTGTAACCTTTATCACATAACTAGCTAATGCTAAGTAGATTATAGGCTAACCCTTCAACCAGCATAGCATCATCAATGCAGCAGGTAGAACACTTACCTACCTTACCTGATCCGATAATCCTACCCTTTGTGTTGCTTTCAAAGGTGACAAGGCCTTCTACTTTCTCAGTCAGTATGCAAAATTTGGCCTTATCTCCTGTCATATGCCTGGAGTAGCCGCTATCCATGTACCACAAGTTGTTCTTGGCTGCCAGGCATACCTGCATACACAATTAGGTAGAGAAGTTTGGAACCCAAGACTGATTGGGCTCCAATGTAAATGAACTAGAAGCAAAACAGGAAAGCAAATGTTTCGGAATCCACATTTGTTTAAATGTGTTTTGTTCAGTGGATCCTACAGATTTTCTTCTGTTGTTCTTTTTCTTATTGGCAGCAGCATGATTATTGACAGTATTGTTATTTCTGTGCCAGTGCCTTGGCCAGGGTGTGTTCACAAAATTTTGGCCATAGTAGTTCCTGGGCTGGCTATGAAAATATTGATTTCTAGATGTCCAGTAACCATACCCATTGACCCAATTTCTACTGTGAGGTCTTTGATATTTAGCACCCTGGTGTGCAAGACCTGTAAACCTATCCTGAGTTCTAGACAAATTCGACCTATTGAAGTAGGTTGGCTGTGCAATGTAGTGGGTCTGAGCTCTGGGTTGATAAAAATAATTGGGTTGACTCCTAGCAGCACTTTGTCTCCCCTGTACTTTGGACCCTGCTGACCTATACACAGGTTTGTATTGGGTCTTCTTCAGAGGTGGAGGTGTTGGTGGAGACTTGGTTACCTTGACCTGGGGTTTACCAGACTGTGTAGGTTGACCCCTAACCTGAGTCTGAGCCCTAGGATTCTGCTTAGATGTGCTAGCTCTACTAGGCTCATTAACCTTTCGTTTGCCCTTCTCCTCAGCACTGGGCTTTTTCAGATTAGCAGTTTTGTTCATCAAATTTGTTGAGTTCATGCTAATTAGAGGTCCCTTTTCCTTTTGAGCAACAAATGAAATTGTTTTCATTCCGAATATTTTTGTTGCACTAGAATTAAAACCTAGGCCCTCTTTTCTGAAATTAACCTTTGACCCTAACAAAGCATTTAAGTTATCTGTTCCTTGGGTCATTTTCTCAATGGTTTTCATTTTATCTTCATTGTCTTTCTGAAGTTCATCAATAGCCTTTTTCAGCTCATTGTTGACATTGAGGACAGCTTCATATTTTTTAGAGATAATTTTGACTTCACTTTCACATTTCTGAATCTTCAGCTTCCATTCATCAATTTCATTTTCAAGTCTTAGATTCTCTTCCTTAGAAGTTTTTAACTCATTTTTGATTTCATCTTCTTCAGAGCATATGAGTTTCAATTCATCAATCTCAGATTCCAAACATGCAATTTTATCAGTTAGTGTTTTATCATTTTGCATGGAATTGATTTTTCTTCTAAGATGCCTATTCTCTTTTCTAATATCATCAGCTCTATCAGCTATGTCATGATAAGCATCTACCCAATCAGCAATTGTGAAGTTTTCAAATCTAGTGATTACCTCATCTATATCCTCCTCTCTATCTTCGGAGCTTGTTGCCATAAGGCAAATGGGCTGTTCAGATTCGGCTTCACTATCTGAGCTGTTGCTGAAAGAGCCTTCATCTTCATCACTCCATGTGGTGATCATAGCTCTTCCCTTCTTGATTTTCTTCTTTGACCTATCCTTATGTTTCTGATTGTCTGGACAGTCAATTTTCAGATGCCCTGGTTTCCTGCATTGATAACAGACATTAGCTTCATCTTTCTTTGCAGGTTTAGATTTATACCTTTTATCCTTTCGGCCACCACTGTATTTCTTCTGGCCGAACCGTCCTGCTCCCTTTCTGAGAAATCGCCTGAACTCTCTAGTCATCATGGCTATCTCAGATCGAGTCACATCTTCTTCTTCATTCAGGCTCTCCTCTGATGATGAAGAGCTGCTGGAGCTGGATTTTGTTGATTTGCTGGAACTAGCCTTCAGCGCTATCGGCTTCTTCTTCCTCTCGGCTTCATCTGTCCTTGGCATGTTTATCTCATATGCCATTAGTGAGCCAATCAGCTCATCAGCTTTAGTATTACGCAAGTCCCTTGACTCCTCCATCACTGTTGCTTTGGTGTGCCAATTGGGAGTCAGGGAGCGCAGAATTTTCCTCACTACATCATACTCTGCCTGAGGTTTCCCAAAACCTCTGAGGCCATTGGTTATGACAGTCAGCCGAGCGTACATTTCGCTAATGGACTCGTTCTGCTTCATCTTGAAGGCTTCATACTCAGATACAAGAAGATTGGCCTTCTGCTCTCTTACTTGAGATGTACCTTCATGAATTACTTCCAGCGCATCCCACATCTCCTTAGCTGATTTGCAAGCAGACACACGGGAGAATTCTGTAGGATGCAGAGCGCACTGGATAGCATTAATAGCACTCCAATTCAGCGTGGACCTTCTGATCTCCTCCTTGGTCCATACATCTTCATTCGGGGACAGCTCATAAGGTCCCTTGCTGACAATCTTCCAAATCTCGTAATCCTTAGCCCTGAGGAACACTTGCATACGGTTCTTCCAGTATGCGTAGTTTGATCCATCAAAGAATGGGGGCTTCGTTGTTGAGTGACCTTCGGCAGTCATCCCTCGAGCATCCATCTCTGCCTATTCTCTTCGGGCGATGAGTCCCTGCAGAAGAGTTAGGCTCTGATACCAAGTGTTGGGTTATATGGACGCAGTCTATCTCCACTAAGTGTGGATCTAGAGGGGGGTGAATAGATCAACTTGCCTAATTTAAAACTATTGTAAGTTCTAGAGCGGAATTTAGGCAAGCATCAATAAAGCTAAATGAAAGTGCTAAGCAAAAGGTAGAAAGCTAGACATGAGCATAAGCGATGCAATCAAACAAGCTAAGCAAGAAATTCCATCGCACACAGATCACACAAAAACACAAACACACTGCACACACAATTTTTAGGTGGTTCGGTCAACGACCTACGTCCACCCCACACTCAACCGAGTATGGCTTCCTGCTGCGCAGCACAGCTTGCGTCCGCTGGGCTTTACAGCTTGGCCAAACAACCCGCTGATACACAGCTTCGCTGGGCACTACAGCTTGCCGACCAGAGGATCTGATCCTCTGCAACCGCTGGGGAAATACAGCTTAACCCGTCCAGTGGAGACCACCACTGCAAGACCGCTGACACACAGCTTGAAGAAATAGCATTCGGAAATGAAAGACAGAATCAAAACGAAAAATAAAAACCCAAAAGCAATGTAGCTCTTAAAGAGCAAAGCTCAGCTCTGGTTTTGAACCACGAGACTGAGATACAAACACTCTCACTCTCACTCTCGATCAGCTCTCTCTCACCTCACTCTCTCTCTTTTCTCCTTCTTCTCTATTTCTTCTTCTTCTTCTCTGTATCTTCTTCTTCTCTCTTTTCTCTCTGTGGATCGAAGGCTCACTGCTGCTGAGTGTATAGACTTTTTCTTCTTCTCCTTCGATCAGCTTTCTTCTGTGGAAGAAGGCTTGTATATATAGCAGCAACAGCAGCAGGCGTGTGCTCTCCACGTTTCCCGCCCAGCAATTTGGACCACGTGGCAGCATGCAATGGAGTGTCAGTACACGTGTCCTCATCTGGATACCTTGTCCTTTTCGGATCACGAGCCAGGTACCTGGGATCACGTGCCCCTCATTAGCTTCTTCAGTCCGATGTATAGAGTTCTCCGTTCACGTGCTCAAAGTCATCAATCTGACTTGCTGCGTCGACGCTTTCACTCAATGGCGTTAACGCAGTGAGGCATTCCAGTAGCCATTAGCCTCGTTTCTTTAGCTGCTGCGTCGACGCTGCTTGCTTGTGGCGTTGACGCAGTGGAATAGCCTGTGAAGATGAATGCTTCTTCAACTGCTGCGTCGACGCTGCTTGCTTGTGGCGTTGACGCAGTGGAAGATATCGCATGCTTCGTCTACTGATGCGTGGACGCTTTAAGCTCCAGGCGTCGACCCTGTTCCCTTCAGCAACAAGAATAAAGACATAAGATTTAAGTATGTACATTGCATTGTATATACTTGAGGAGTTGACGCTGCATAAAGCACTGAGTTGACGCTGCATGAAGCATGGACAGTGTACAGACTTTTACCCACTGTATGGACTTCATGTAATGCAAACGAATGCGAAGACTTCAGTGTATAGACTTTAGAAGACGAGTGCAATGTATAGACTCCATGAGACTCTAGTGCAGACAGACGATGTATAGAGTTCTTAGTTCAGCCGTCAGTGTGTAGACTTGAAAGGCTGAGGCCAGTGTACAGACTTGTCACCGACCATAGTGTAGACTTGATCAGCAAGGACACAGTATAGACATCAACTCTGCACATCGAATGTATGGACTTCAAGTGTGAAGACCATTGTATAGACTTTGGATTCGAAGACCAATGTGCAGACTTTGGATTAGAAGATTAATGTATAGACTTTGAGTAACACTTTGGATGTACAGACTTTGCTCAAGTGCATGAGACGCTAACTGAGACGCTGGACTCTGTACAAACTTTGAGCGATGTGTGGACTTGAAGCTCCTGAGCAGTGTACAGACTTCAAAGATCACTGTTGATGTGCAAACTTTGGGGACATGAAGCGATGTACAGACTTCAAGGAAGTTGGCAAGTCAATGTACAGACTTGATGAAGCGAAGCCAATGCACAGAGTTGAGTGTAGCTAAAGCCTTGATCGTAGGACTAGGCTGGACTGTATAGACTTCAGGCTTCAGAATCGAATGTTTAGACTTTTCCTAAGACACGTAGGAAAAAGACCCCAGTGTATAGACTTTGCCTTGAGTGAAAAGTAATTGATGAATGTATGGACTTTAATGTGTGAAGGCTACAGTGAATGAGTGTATACATTTCACCAGATCAAGGGCAATTCGGATGTACAGACTCTGAGGTTCAAAGCCAACGGTGCGTTGACGCTGTAACATGATGCGTTGACGCTGTGCACACATAATCAATTTAATTGAGATGCAGTGTGTGGACTTATGCGTTGACGCTGTAACATGATGCGTTGACGCCGTGCACATTTAATCGATTTAATTGAGATGCAGTGTGTGGACTTATGACAGTAAGAATTTCAGACAGCAGTTTATTAAAAGCAAAGAACACATAGTCAATCTGATGGAGCAATTTCATCAAATCAAACTCAGTTGCCAATCAATCAAAACAATGGTGTTGCCAAAGAATACCAAAGAATAGAGCAAGTGTCAACATCATCAACATAGAGGGGTCACAACATCTTTGACAAGCCTTAACAGCTACCTCAGTCATACTTGTTGCCACTTGCTCTTCTCTCATAATCATAGTAAGTTGATAAACTTCAAGTTTATTCTGAATCTCCTTCTCTTATCAGAACTCCAAGATTCTTCACTGGACCTTACAGACCCACTTAAGCATCTAAGATTTGACAATGAGTGTCTACTGTTGGAATCCTCTCCATCTTTTCTCATCAGTCCAGCGTCAACATCTCTCTTTCTCCTTGTTTTGATGATGTCAAAGGGGGAGAAGGTTGAAGAGTCTAAAAAAGGAAGAAGGTTGAAAGGGGGAGTAACAGTTGAAAAGTTTGACAAGGGGAGAAGGTTGAAAGGCGTTGCTGCCCTTATTGAGAATGTTTTAAGTTGGTATTTCTCCTTTCACTAAATTTGACTCATGGTGTTGCCATCATCAAAAAAGGGGAGATTGTTGCATCTCTGTAGTTTTGATGATGACTAACACTATGAATCAAATTATTTATATGATAATCATCTTGATGCTCCTAAATGAATGATAAAGATCCTGAATTGTCTAAATATTCTCAGAATCTAATGTTGTTGTCTTGCATGCACATCAATGGATCAAAAGCTTTTTCACCATGCTTTTCTGTTTTGATGCTCCTCTATCATGTACACCCATGAGCTCATACTTGTCTTGATTACATGGGATCTGTACATTTAGTGCGTTGACGCACTTGGCTGGGTGCGTAGACGCATTAGTGCGTCTTTCGCTTGTTGATTTGTCCACTGCGTCGACGCTGCACAATGGAAGCGTAGACGCATTGGCTTGGTGCCAAGGGCTTGAGCGTCTCGCATATGAAGTTGAGTCGACGCTGCATGATGAAAGCGTTGACGCATTGGCTTGGTGCCAAGGGCTTGAGCGTCTCGCCTATGAAGTTGAGTCGACACTGTCACCTGAAGCGTTGACGCATTGGGTTGTTACCAAGATTTTGTGCGTCTCGTCCAAGGAGCTGAGGTGACGCTACACAATGGAAGCGTCGACGCCTCGGGTTTTTGACCAAAGGTTCTTTTGATCAACCACCCAGCAGAAGCGTCAACGCTGTCAACTGATGCGTTGACGCATTAGTGTGTTTTGTCAAGGCACCTATTCTCCTTATATCCATTGCGTTAACGTCTTGGCTTTAGTGCGTTGACGCATTCTTCTATCCTTTCATAAGTCCCATGCAATCTGTGTGAACAATTTATGACTTGAATACTTCTGAGATTGACTGAATGTTCTCTGAAACCTTACAGGGACTTAAAGACAAATTGGAACTTTATTCCAATTATGTGAGCACGTGATCCGAGGGAATAATCGTCTAACACGTGGCTCAGTTCATCTGGAAGCATGTCTTAACGCGTGTCTCCCAAACCCTCACTCTCTCGTGAGGTTGGATATATATATATGAAGGTTTCTGCTCCTGAAAAGCTACCGAAGCCACAAGGTAAAGGGTGAGGCCAGAGCGAGAGGAAGGAGAGGAGAAGCCATCCTGATTCATTCGTTGAGCGTACCTGGAAGAGAGAGAGTGATGAAGGAGAGGATGGTTTTCTGCTATGTTTTGTCTATGCTTCTTTAAGAAGCTACATTGTTTCTCCGTTCGATTGTCTTCGATATTTCTTTATGTTTTCAGTTGTTTGTTCTTAAATTCCGATACTCTGTTTTATCGTTCCCTCTAGGTGTAGAGGAAGAGAGGTGGATCCTCTGGGTTGCATTGTGATTCCCTCTGAATCAGATCAGAGGAAGGGAGGTGTTCTCCAGGGGTTGATGTGTTCAGATAGTGAGGAGGCTATCTGGATTGTTCCCTCCGGCTGTGGAGGAAGAGAGACAGTGTCTCTGAATTGCAGTGAGGGTGAGTCACTGCTGGGTTCCCTCTTGTCTAAGAGGAAGGGAGAGTTATCTCCGGGTCAGGTCTTGGGGTGTGAGACCTGGGTGCAAGCTATGTGTTCAGCTTCTGTAGGGATTTCGATCCCCAAGCTGTGGATCAGCGTGTTGTAGGCAGACTGAGTCTGTGGTTCTTTCTTGTGAAAGGAAGCCTCACTTGGCCTTGAGTGAGGGATGGACGTAAGTCTGCAGGTTGTAGACTGAACCATCTAAATCTCCTGTTCTCCGTGGTATGGTTGTGCGCATCTATCTTCCTTATGATTTTGTCTGGCTTCATTAAGTAAATGTGAATGTTGATGATTGAAATCTTGGTCTGACTGCTCGATAGGTAGTTGTGCATATATGCTGATGACTTTTTGAGTCATTTATGTTCTGCGCTTGTGAATTACGTTATATTGGTTAAGGGTCCTGCCTCGACTCAGTCAAATATTTTTTAAAAACGGTGATCTATTCATCCCCTCCCCTTCTAGCTCACCGTCCTCCTGTGTAACAGCTTTGGTAAGACCCATACATAAGAAAACACCATATGAACTCCTGAAAGGTAAGAGGCCTAATGTCTCATATTTCAAAATTTTTGGTTCAAAATGCTTTATTCATAATAACAACAAGAGAGACTTAGATAAATTTGATGCTAGAAGTATTCCAGGAATATTCCTAGGATACTCTGAAACATCTAGGGCCTTCAGGGTCTTTAATAAAACTGATAGAACTGTAGAGGAAACCCCTCATGTTATTTTTGATGAAACAAAAATCTCTAACAGTCTAAATGATGATAACAAGTCTACAAGTCATGATGGAGAGTTCCTGAATCAAATGCAAGGGGAGGAAGTACAACCAGCTGAAGAACCCACTGATCTGAACCCAGTAAGTATAGCCGAACAAGGTGAGTCATCAACAAATGTCAGAGTTTTAAAAGACCACCCTATAACCAATATTATTGGTAGTCTTAATGATCCCCCTAGGACAAGATCTCATTTCAGAAATGTTCAGAATCAGGACTTAATTGCTTTAGTTTCTCAAATTGAGCCTAAGACCATTGAAGAAGCCTTAAGTGATGAGAATTGGGTAACTGCCATGTGTGAAGAACTAGGGCAATTTGATAGAAACAATGTCTGGGAACTTGTACCTAGACTTGAAAATTTCAATGTAATAGGAACAAAATGGGTTTTTAAGAACAAACTAAATGAAGAAGGTGTCATCTCTAGGAATAAAGCTAGACTTGTAGCTAAAGGCTACAGTCAGGAGTATGGAGTGGACTTTGATGAATCCTTTGCTCCAGTAGCTAGAATGGAGGCTATCAGAATTCTATTAGCATTTGCTTGTTCAAACAACATAAAACTTCAACAAATGGATGTTAAGAGTGCTTTCTTGAATGGAATTCTAAAAGAAGAAGTTTATGTTGAACAACCTCCTGGTTTTCAGTTTTCGACTAAACATGATCAAGTTTTCAGGTTAACAAAGCTCTTTATGGACTAAAGCAGGCTCTTCGGGCCTGGTATGAAAGACTGACCAGTTTCTTACTGAATAAAAGATATAACAGAGGTAAAGTTGACCAAACCTTATTCACTAAGAATTCAAGACAAGATCTCATCATAGTTCAGGTATATGTAGACGACATCATTTTTGGATCAACAAATCCTGAACAGTGTAAAGAATTTTCACAGCTTATGTCAGCTGAATTTGAGATGAGCTTAGTTGGAGAACTGACTTATTTCCTTGGCTTGCAGATAAATCAAATGTCAGATGGCTGCTTCTTCCACCAAACCAAGTACACGCTGGAAATCCTAAAAGGTTTGGGATGACTAACCTGAAGCAAATATCCACCCCAATGAGTACAAGCATGACCCTTAATGCAGATGAGTCAGGTAAACAAGTGGATGAAAAACTCTATAGAGGTATGATCGGATCCCTCTTGTACTTAACAGCCTCTAGGCCAGACATTCAATTCAGTGTAGGTTTATGTGCAAGATGTCAGTCTAGGCCTACTGAACTACATTTGTCTACTGTAAAAAGAATCTTTAGATATCTGTCTGCCACACATACATTAGGCTTATGGTATCCTGCTTCACGCACATTAGATTTAGTTGCATACACTGATGCAGACTTTGCTGGATGTAAACTAGATAGGAAGAGCACCAGTGGCCACTGCCAATTCTTAAGAGGATGCCTAGTTTCTTGGAGTTCAAAGAAACAACATTCAGTGGCTCTTTCCACTGCTGAGGCTGAATACGTGGCTGCAAGCAGCTGTGGCACTCAAGTTATCTGGATCAAGCATCAGCTTCAGGATTACCAAGTAGAGACAGGTTGCACTCCCATCTTTTGTGATAACACTAGTGCCATAAACATTGCAAAGAATCCTATTTTACACTCACGAACAAAACACATTGAAATCAGACACCACTTTATCAGAAATGAAATTGCAAATAAAACATTTGAATTAATTCATGTTGGGACTGCAGATCAAATTGCTGATATTTTTACAAAACCTCTAGATACTGAAAAATTCACTTCTTTGAGAAGAGAACTTGGTATTTACAAACTCTGACTGATTTCAGGTAATGAATTCTGGTTCATGTATTTCCATAAATTTAGTGGTAGTTTTATCATACTTTTTCTGGTGGGGGTCCCTATGTGAGGGGGAGCGGGTGTGTGCTTTGAGTAAAGTCAATTCTGCTCCTCTGCTGTTTTCTGGGTAGAATGGGAGATAGAGCTACTAGAGAGGGGGAGCTTGACTAATTAGAAACGCTTGAAAGATGGTTGTTATTGCTGGATTAAATGTTAGAATTGATCTTTAATATTCCTCTTAATAGAACCTCATTCATTTCCTACATTCTTAAGTTTGTGCAATTAAAATCCAGCTAGAATCCTCTTCTAGTAAGTCTTAAGAGGCTAAGATTAACCTTCACAAGTATATCCTCTTACTTTGTTGCATGACTCATGAACAAGCTAGACTTGTAAGAAATGGTTTCTGTTTATGAGTTTCTCATTGGACATCTTGATAAGACCTCTAATATTTGCCCTGGGTTTTGTCTTCAAACAACCCCTTGTTGAGCTAGTTAAACTTATCTGTGCTTAAAACTGCATACTGAGAAACTAGGAATCCCATCAATGAAATGAGAATTTCCTATGTCATGAGGTATCAGTTCTCATAAACAAAATCAAAAGAAAGAAATACAATTCAAAATTATGCTTGGCAGAGCAATGATGACAATATGGTGAGTAACTGGGGATTCTGGCCTCTGATCAAGGTGTCTCCTCATGTAACAACCAATGGTCACTATCTCTGTTCTCTAATTGAGAAGTGATGAGGCTCTCACACTGAGTAACTGAGGATGCTGGCCTCTGACCAAGGTGCATACTTAATGTCAAAAGTGTAACTGGCCAAATACACTCTATAACTGTGCTTTCTCTGCCTGGACTGTTTGTCCTCATTACCTACAGGCTGTCTTAGTGGTTCAAACTCTTGTTGTCTCTTTGACAAGCCTTAACAGCTACCTCAGTCATACCTGTTGCCACTTGCTCTTCTCTCATAATCATAGTAAGTTGATAAACTTCAAGTTTATTCTGAATCTCTTTCTCTTACTAGAACTCCAAGATTCTTCAATGGACCTTACAACCCCACTTAAGCATCTAAGATTTGACAATGAGTGTCTACTATTGGAATCCTCTCCATCTTTTCTTATCAGTCCAGCGTCAACATCTCTCTTTCTCCTTGTTTTGATGATGTCAAAGGGGGAGAAGGTTGAAAGGGGGAGTAAAGAGGTGATCTTGTAGCTAGCTAGTGGAAGGAAGGTTTTGGAATGGTTTTTGGTAAAAGATGATGAGTGCTGTGAGTTCAGGCCTGTTCAGGCCTTGAGAGGTCACCATTGCTGCCTTTATTGAGAATGTTTTAAGTTGGTGTTTCTTCTTTCACTGAATTTGACTCATGGTGTTGCCATCATCAAAAAGGGGGAGATTGTTGCATCTCTGTAGTTTTAATGATGACTAACACTATGAATCAAATTATTTTTATGATAATTATTTTGATGCTCCTTGATGAATGATAAAGATCCTGCATTGTCTAAATATTCTTAGGATCTAATGTTGTTGTCTTGCATGCACATCTATGGATCAAATGCTTTTTCATCATGCTTTTCTGATTTAATGCTCCTCTATCATGTTCACCCATGAGCTCATACTTATTTGTCTTGTTTATATGGGTTATGTGCATTTAGTGCGTTGACGCACTTGGCTGGCTGCGTAGACGCAATAGTGCATCTTTCGCTTGGTGTTTTGTCCACTGCGTCGACGCTGTCACTGGATGCGTTGACACATTGGCCTGTTGCCAGGGGCGTGAGCATTTCGTTTAAGAAGCTGAGTCGACGCTGTCACCTGAAGCGTTGACGCATTGGCTTGTTACCAAGAGATTGTGCGTCTCGCCCAAGGAGCTGAGGCGACGCTACACAATGGAAGCGTCGACGCCTTGAGTTTATGACCAAAGGTTCTTTTGATCAACCACCAAGCAGAAGCGTCGACGCTCTCAACTGATGCGTTGACGCATTGGGGTGCTTTGTCAAGGGACCTGCCGTCCATTATAACTCGTTTATAATCTCATTGCGTTAACGCCTTGGCTTTACTGCGTTGACGCATTCTTCTGTCCTTTGATAAGTCCCGTGCAATCTGTGTGAACAATGTATGACTTGAATATTTCTGAGATTGACTGAATGTTCTCTGAAACCTTACAGGGACTTAAAGACAAATTGGAACTTTATTCCAATCATGTGAGCACGTGATCCGAGGGAATAATCGTCTAACACGTGGCTCGGTTCATCTGGAAGCATGACTTCGCGCGTGTCTCCCAAACCCTCACTCTCTCGTGAGGTTGGATATATATATGAAGGTTTCTGCTCCTGAAAAGCTGCCGAAGCCACAAGGAAAAGGGTGAGGCCAGAGCGAGAGGAAGGAGAGGAGAAGCCATCCTGATCCATTCGTTGAGCGTACCTGGAAGAGAGAGAGTGATGAAGGAGAGGAGGGTTTTCTGCTATGTTTTGTTTATGCTTCTCTAAGAAGCTACATTGGTTCTCCGTTTGATTGCTCTTCGATATTTCTTTATGTTTTCAGTTGTTTGTTCTTAAATTCCGATACTCTGTTTTATCGTTCCCTCTAGGTGTAGAGGAAGAGAGGTGAATCCTCTAGGTTGCATTATGGTTCCCTCTGAATCAGATCAGAGGAAGGGAGGTGGTCTCCGGGGTTGTTGTGTTCAGATAGTGAGGAGGCTATCTGGGTTGTTCCCTCCGGCTGTGGAGGAAGAGAGACAGTGTCTCTAATTTGCAGTGAGTGTGGGTCACTACTGGGTTCCCTCTTGTCTAAGAGGAAGGGAGAGTTATCTCCGGGTCAGGTCTTGGGGTGTGAGACCTGGGTGCAAGCTGTGTGTTCAGCGTTTGTAGGGATTTCGATCCCCAAGCTGTGGATCAGTGTGTTGTTGGCGGACTGAGTCTGCGGTTCTTTCTTGTGAAAGGGAAGCCTCACTCGGCCTTGAGTGAGGAATGGACGTAAGTCTGCAGGTTGCAGACTGAACCATCTAAACCTCTTGTTCTCTGTGGTGTGGCTGTGCGCATCTATTTCCTTTATGCTTCTGTCTGGTTTCATGAAGTAAGTGTGATTGTTGTTGATCGAAACCTTAGTCTGACTGCTCGCTTAGTGCTTGTGCATATGTGCTGATGAAATTCTGAGTGGTATATGTTCTGCGCTCGTGACCTGCTTTATCTTGGTTGAGGTTTAGGACCATTTTACATATAGTCAGTCTTCCTAGCCCATCTCATCTTCGAAGATCTCCTCGGCTCAGATAATTTTTTTTTAAACGGTGATCTATTCATCCCCTCCCCTTCTAGCTCACCGTCCTCCTGTCTAACAAGATCAGGGTTCACCCTTCTGTCGCTATTTGGAGTAGCTTGGGAAGCCGTGCTTTGCTCGGTACCCATGTTCTCGTTCCTTACGGCTTTGCTTTTCCCTTTTCTTTTAGTTGTTCTGCTCCTGCTGTTTACGGCTTTCTTTTACATCTTTCTAGTTGTAGTTTAGCTTTTCCTGCTTTACTACAACTGCTGTTTTAGCTATTGTTCCTTGTTACTGCATGTTTTTTTAGTGGGGATCCGCGTGACCCCTACTCAGCCAGTGACACGAGGCTCACCCCTGCTTTCCAGGTGTGGCGCTCTTCTTCCTTCGCGGTTCCTGGTATGGCATGCTCGTAGTTGCCAGTGGTACCTGCGTCGGACTTCCCCCGACCTCAGTATACGTTTTTCTTTCTGTTAGACTATACTTATCTTTCCTTTGGACTGGACTCTAGTATAATTGTTAATCTAAACTGTTAATTAAAAAGTAATTTTATTTCTGCTACTTTATCAAACCTGATTAATGAAATATTATTGCTTACTATTATATCTGCGACTTCAATGTACTACACAACAATCCTTTTATCCCTTCGAAACTTTACAGCTCTTGGGAGGCTTCACGGGTTCCAAGTGGTATCGGGTCTACTCGGTAGTTCTATCGGGTATATCCGGTATCCGTTGTCCGGGTCGTCACAAGCACCCTCGAGCACACCACAGCCCTCTGATGTGAGTATTTAATTTAACTTCTAATTTCGTAGTATCTGTGGTACCAATGTTGTGTGCTCTATAGGCAAAGCCGGAAGCAAGTATATGAATATGTGTGCGCTGCAGGATCTAGAGGGGGGGTGAATAGATCCTATAAAAATTTTAACCTCAATTTTTAATTGGGTGTTTTGGAACAATTTTTTTAAAAAATCTATTTCTATCTAAAAAATTGTGTCAACATAATTTTTTACTTAAAATTTAAAATTGATAAAAACTGACACTTTCTGTTTGGCAGTAGTATTATAAAATTTAAAATTTATGTAGATGTGTTTGCCAGACAACTCTCCATATGGTCGGAGCCGTCGATCTCCCTCACCTCCTTTGACGGGCTGCGGCCCACTATCCACCGCTGGAAGTCCTCGGTCATCGCCCCCGTCCTCCTTGCACACGACGAAGACCCGGTGGACAGAAGTGCAGGGGGAGGGGAGGGGGCCACAGGGGGAGGGGAGGGGGCTATGCAGGGGGAGGGGGGTCTTCCCCTCCGGGGCGTCGGCACCTCCGGCAGTTGCAGAGAGAGAGAGAGAGAAGGGGGGAGATATAGAGGACGGAGTGGGAGAGAGAGAGAGAGCAGAAGTGGGGGGGGGCGTAGGGGGAGGGGGGAGCCGCCGGGGGAGGGGAGGGCGCCACAGGGGGGAGCCGCCGGGGGAGGGAAGGGCGCCGTAGGGGGAGGGGAGGGGGCCGCCGGAGGGCTGGGGAGGGGGATGCGCAGGGGGGAGTGGGCTGCTGGAGGGCTGGGGAGGGGGGAGCTACCGGGGGAGGGGAGGGTGCCGCCTGAGGGCTGGGGAGGGGGCTACGCAGGGGGAGGGGGGACCCGCCGGGGGAGGGGAGGGGGCCGCAGGGGAGGGGAGGGGGCCGCCGGAGGGCTGGGGAGGGGGCTGCGCAGGGGGAGGGGGGGTCTTCCCCTCCGGCGCCGGCACCTGGCAGTAGCAGAGAGAGAGAGGGGGGGAGAGAGAGATGACGGAGTGGGAGAGAGAGAGAGAGAGCAGAAGAGGGGGGGTGCCGCAGGGGGAGGGGAGGGGGCCGCCGGAGGGGGGGGGGTTCTTCCCCTCCGGGGCGCCGGCACCTCTGGCAGTTGCAGAGAGAGAGAGAGGACGGAGTGGGAGAGAGAGAGAGCAGAAGAGGGGGAAGGGTCTCACGAGACGGATGATTTCAAAAAAAAAATAACTCAGGAGATGTTTTGTTTTAGAAAGAGATTTGAATAGAGTTGATTTCTATTTTAAAAATTAGGGAATACTTACCAAACATAGTTAAGTGAGTTATCTCTCTTTTTTTTAAATTTGAGAGAGAAAGAGGGAAAAAATGCAACCAAACACCCTATAAGCCTAAGACAATTTAACACTCAGCTATCAAACCAGGAGCTTAGATGATATATGTGAGAACAATATAAATGAAAGTGACAAGAATGCACTAACTAAGAGAATGTTATCTCACAGAATCCACTAAGATCAGACAGATCTAACAGACTATGTCACGCCCCGAGCCTTTATTACAGCAGAAGACTAGCTCGAGGAAGGTGAACGGCAAGCATGTTAAGCCTCTTGCAAGCAAGAACGATCAGAGCGCAAGACAACCACACATAACAAAATGCAATTGCACAATAATTTACTCAAACTCCAACTTTATTTCATTAACTATCAAACTATTCAAATACAATAACTTTTCAACCTTCTTCCATCCATCCGACCCAAGAAAAAAGGAAAATTACAAAGACTCGATCTAAACAAGATTGACTTTCCTAAGTCTCCACTCTCATTTTTGATACGACTTTCATTCGCTCCCGGACCCGCTACTTGTATAACTCGAATCCGAATTCGAATCACTTCCATCACCTGAAAAGATTGGAAATAGGTAATGAGCATACTTGCCCAGTAGGTATCTTCGCATCAACATGAAAGCACTATTAAAGTGATTAGCATTTTAGCTCTAAAGAAAATAACGTGAAATTATGCGAATGCGATAAATCACATGTAAATAACCAAAGTAACAAAGATGATCATGTAAGATAGAATGAGCAAGTATGAATTAGCAAGAATGTAACAAGAACATGATATGGCCTTTCATGATCAAGAATGTATCGAGAATGTACTACCAAACCACGTAATCATCACACAAACATCTTTTGCTTATGAGCAAGTATTTGGTGAATTTCTGTGTAATATCATGTAACAAGCAAGAAAGTCATGTACGTGTATATGTCGTGCCATGGATTTTCACTCATTTATAGAGAAAGTACTCCCAGCGCAATGCGATGCCAGTAGCATCATACCTCATGGTTTACAGTATGTTTCCGACAATCAGCCGAGGGGACTAGCATAGAGCCCTTGAACACAATCAGTGCTCGATCGCATCTTCAAGTATAAATCAAGCTACTTCCACATTTCAATAAAATATGGCCAGTAATTTAACAAGTCCAATAAGTTCATGATAACAATAATTCAATGAATGAACGCTTTAATTAAGAATGCGAGGGATCAAGAATGACTTAAAACAAGGTTATGCTCATGGAAACAATTCAACAGCATAACAGTACATTCCTTATCTTCCATAATTTAAAATTAAGTATCTTGAACAATATGACAAGTCCTAGACCATCAATAATCCATCTAGGAACTTTGGAATATCAACCCTTGGGTCAAACCTCGGGTTAAAGTACTCAGGAATTGTGACGGTCAATTAATGGGCCGCTACATGAACGTGACAGTTTAGTATTGTACCGTTAGAATGGGCCGAATCTAGAAAGAATAAATCAGACTCAGTAATGTGACGGTTTTATACTGGACAGTTAGATGTGCCTGACGGTCGAGTAATAGGCCGTTATATGGACAGAATTCAAAACTTTGGTAGTGCTTTTATAGACAATTTGGGCTTTAATGGTACAACCAGCTCGACATCCTAGAGGGAATCCCAGGCTCGCAGAGACTTACGGAGGCCTTCAAACAAGATTTCCTAGTCTATTGGAAGGAATATCCAATAGAGAGGTCCTCAAGTTCAAGAATGTGTTCCTATAGTGCAAAAAGTGTAACTAGTGGACACATACCGTAGTATACGTCACGTACTTAAAGAAAATGACTCTATAGATGAGAAAGAATGTGTAACGATGTGAAACCATGATAAAACTCCATCAATACAACATTTTAAAATCATGGTTTTAATACAAAACTATAGAGTTTAGCAAATGAAATTAACATATGCTTAAAATAAGATATGGCTAAAGCCTATGACAGGATGGAGTGGGATTTCGTTATAGCAGTATTGAAGAGAATGGGCTTTAATTCTAGATTTACTTCATATATTGGTATGATCCTTTACAACAGCTGGTTCTCTGTCAACTTTAATGGCATGGCAACTGGTTTTTTCCAGTCTAGCAGAGGTGTAAGACAAGGAGATCCTCTTGCCCCTTTCCTATTCATAATAGCATCAGAAGTATTAAGTAGGGGCCTCTCTACTTTATTTCACTCTGGTAATCTGAAAGGATATAAAGGGCCAAGGCACAATAAACAGGTCACACATTTACTATATGCAGATGACACCTTGGTTTTTCTAAATGCTAGTAGGAATAACATTGAGGCTTTCAAACATTTTTTCAACTGTTATGAAAACAGTTCAAGGCAGAAAGTCAATGTTACAAAGAGCAGTTTTATTTTATCTTCAAAGGCTCCTGATTCTCTTAGACAATCTATCTGCTCTCTTACAGGTTATAAGTATCAGTCTAATGGCTTGACTTATCTGGGTATTCCTATTAAGAAAGGCAGATATCTTTGTTCAGACTTTAAATTCCTAATAGACAAGATACACACTAAGTTGGAAGGATGGCAATCTAGCCTATTGTCAACAGCAGGAAGGGCTGTGCTAACTGATTCTGTCTTACACAGTATGCCTATCTACCTTGCTTCAGCATGTTTTATACCAAAGAAGGTGATACATATCATTGAAAGTTTGAGTGCTAATTTTTTCTGGCATGGTCAAAGTAAAACAAGGAGACATTGGGTAGCTTGGCATGATATCCAAAAGCCTCGGGTGGAGGGGGGACTGGGAATCAGGGATTTGGTAGGTGTTCAAATCTCCCTGGCTATTAAGATGCTGTGGAATATTTTACATGGGTTATCTCTTTGGTCTACTTATGCCAGATGCAGATTCATCAAATTTCATTTTGCTTGCTGCTCTAAGCCCTTTCCTGCTGGCACGCCTATGGCTATTTTCAGGCAAGCTAGAGATGTTATTATATAGCATAGCAGATGGTTTATTGGTGGTGGGGATGAACCTGATTTTCTGAGGGACAATTGGACTGGAAGTGGGCCTCTGTATAATTATGCCCCAGACAGTGGTGTTAATAGGGGTGCAGGCCCTCCTTTGGCCTCTGTAAGAGAGGTTTTTCTGGACCCTCAACATGTTGCTAGGGATTTCAGTGCTCCAAATCAACTCCCGAACATTCAATTAACCAGTGAAACTGATGTATGTGTATGGACTGGATCTCTAAAAGGTAACTTTTCTGTCAAGTCAGTATATAATATGATTCAGTCTAAGGGCCTGAGGAGGCAAGCTTGGGCCAAGTTATGGCACTCTGCCATACCCCCGAGGGCTTCATTATTTGCTTGGAAGATTCTACATCGAGCTGTTCCGATTGATAGTAGGGTTATGGGTTGTAGGATTCATTTGGTCTCCAAGTGTAACTGTTGTTCCCATCCTAGCCAGGAGGATCTTAATCATGTTTTTATTACTGGAGAGATGGTAACTGAATTATGGAGATGGGTATATCCCTTTATTAACTACAGAGCATGGCCTAGTGATCAAATTATAGCTTGGTTATGGAATCTCATTGCTGTTACAGATATGCAGTCAGCATTTAGCTTTATTGGGATGTTTGCTGTTATTATGATACTACGGGAAATATGGAAGTCCAGATGTGCAGCTAGATTTGAAGGTGTGCCTTTCAACTATGCTGTTGTCAAAAGGAAAATTTTATGCTCTATCACCATAGCTCTTGACAGGTTAATTTTCCATAAACCTCTGTCACATGCTCAGTCCAGATGCCTTGCTGACCTAGATCTATTCCCCTGGATAGTAGTCAAGAAGCCGATTATTGTCTCATGTAAATTAGCAATGCAAGGTTATACTTTACATCTTGATGGAGCCTCGAAAGGTAATCTGGCAGAAGTGAGGGAGGTGGCTACATAAGAGATATAGCAGGGGGTTTGATAGCTGCTTTTGCCTTCACTTATGGCATTGGGTATAGCCTTGTGGCTGAAACCAGAGCACTACATGATGGCCTTGCTGTTGCAAAACAGTGTGGCATTAGATTAACAGCCATTTTTTCGGATTGTACTGTTCTTGTGGAGGCAGCAAGGAAGGGAATTGTCCCTAGTTGTATGACACTCCCATGGTGGAAGAGGATTATGATGTTACTCAAGGAAAATGGCTGCCCGGTCCAGCATATATATAGAGAAGGAAACCAGTTGGCTGATTCCTTGGCATCCTATGCATGTAATGCATCGACTAATTCGGTCTATACTCGAGATAGAGATCTTCCATGGCTTGCTAGAGGTGCTTTTAGGATTGATAAAGCAGGACTGCCAGCATTTCGGTTCTAGTTTTCTTGGTTACATTTTAGTCTCATTTACTATACTGTTTTCTTTTTGGTTTCATAATGGGCTATGGCCCCTCTTCTCCTCAAGGGTATACCCCCAAGGATTTTGTAATTGTTTCAGCAAAAGCAAAAAAATCTAGGGCCCTGGTGCTGCCTGGGGGAGTGAGAGGAAGAGTGCACTTGATCAGGTCTAACTCCAGATTGGCGGATTTTTGCTTAAAAAAAACATATGCTTAAAATAAGTGAAGGTGCTTTAGACATGCAATTTCTATCATGAATCAATAAATAAACTTAAAGTCATGAAAACAGGTCAAAACTTAGATATGTAGGCTTTATTTGTAAGCTAATTTGATTGTTTTCAATTCTGTCTCGGGTTGACAGATCACATTATTTTGACGGTCGAAGATGAGCGCGTCTCGGTGCTGTGATGGTTTATCGTGGAGCCGTCTTAACATTGTAACGCACTACTCGTGGTCCGTCAGAGTTCACATGAAAACGTAAGTATCACAAAGCATGTGAAAGCTTATCGTAAGACCGCTAGACGACTCTGGCGGTCGAACTATGGACCGTTATAGCCCTACTGACAGTAAATAGAATAGAAGACAAAATATGTCATGCCTGGAAATCAAAAATACTTAAACCATTCCAGTCATGAAAAATGAAGTATAGGCCAGCTACATGCATGGGTTTCAGTGAATTTATAAAAGAATACCTTTTTATCTTTGAATAAGGCTCAAGTTATACATGTATGCATAGACCTACTAAAACATGAAATTCATAGTCTAAAATGCATGAAATCAAATAAAACCAGAGGGTTTTTACTCCTATCATGATGTTCTTACTATTCATGAGATAACCTACCCCTTTCCTGGGCTTTCAGCTTCCAATTCGGGACTACAAGACACACCCTAGTTCTTCCCTTCCTGTGATTTTTCATCAACTTCACGTCGCTCTAACTCCGTAATCCCTTCACCTATAGACGTGAAATTTGGAGGGTAAGAAGATGAAATTAAGGGGAACAGAAAGTTCTAAAGAACCGAACTCTAAATGCCTTGTTTAGGTGTTCTAATCTCTTGATCTTCAGCACCCCATTGTATAGTTTCCTGGGTTGACGTGATGAAACCATCAACTTTGCAAGGTTCTAATTTCTTGTGTGTTTGATCTCCTTGCACGAAATTTTGGGAGATGTTAGTCCTATGTATTAACAATAAAAAGTTCTAAAGAACTTACCCGAAATACTATCTCCTTACCTTAGTCCCACATGAGCCAATGTAAGGGTCGCGCAGGTCAAAACTAGGGTCTATTTATAGGTTCTAGCTAGGGTTTTGAGGATTATATCGATTCTATAGTCCTTATTAGACCTTAGATCGACTTCAGAGAGTACTTAACACGTTTACTAGTCCTCCCATCTCAATCCCTAAGAGATAGACTATCAAAAATCTAATCTTTTTGGTCTTTCTTCAATTCACGGAATTAGCCAGAACGTAACGGTCGAACCCTGGAGCATCAGGTCACTATGACGGTCGTACGATAGACCGTTACCTATCGTAGGTGCCAAATTTGAAATGAATTGAAATTCTAATTTTGTCTTATCCACTTAATTATTTAATTAATGAGTATTTATCCTTATAATTCGTGAATAGGCTAAATAACATTCTAAAATATGGGCCAAACTTCATGGGCTTGGTCATTAAACCTTTTGGGGCTTCAATAATGATTTATTTAACCCAATATCTAATTATTAATTCATTTAGGCGTTTATACATTCCTAATAAATTTTAGAAAATCATTAAATAATTTCAAAATAATTTATAAATATTTTCGGTCATTACAGACTGTAATACAGCCAGTTAGCGTATAGGGAAGATCTGTTCATACACAAACCTGTGAATGGAGGAAGATGATAAGGGCCAATCACACCAATGTAAATCACGGCACACAGAATTTGTAGGTGAATCGATCTGCCACGCAGATCTACGTCCACCCCACACTTAAACCTGAGTGTGGCTTCCCCTTGCAACAGCGATAACTGCAGACTCAGTCTGCAAACAAACGCTGACTTACAGCTTGACCTAGAAGAACACTCTCCTCTCTTCTTCTGATCAAATTAGAAGGAACCGTGAGTAATATTGTATATGGCTTGCATATGTTTTTGATGATAACTAAACTTTATAGTTTGATGAGTTTGATGAGAACTAAACTTTATGGTATGAGGATTCATGATTAAATGAGTTGGTTTTATAAGAGGCAAGAGGTTTCATAACCTCTTGAATGTGAACAAGCATGGTATTAAACCTTGACTAGTTTGACTTGTAGGATCAAACTCATGACAGTCGCTTGGTAAACCTAACGTGAAGATAAGCACCTTGCTTCTCTACAATTCAACATGTGGTATATGTCATTTACTGTCAAGAACTATTGGTAAGATTCTTACATTGCTATAGCATTGATCTCACCATGGGTATTTCATATACCTCTCCTTTTATAGACTTCACTCATGGCATTTGAGGTTCACGATGGTTGCATGAATTGATAGCTTACAAGGTTGAATGCATAAGTTCTTGAATGCAAAAGTTCCTCATCCCAATCAATGAGAAATGCTCAAATGGTTTAAGCTTTTCAAATGTATAAATTAGGTTAAATCAAACCCAAAATGTATGGAATTGATGAGGACACGAAAATCTTGACTTATGAATATGTTTCTGTGGGCTAACACTTCATTTTTGCAGGTATGGGTCATTTCGGTCAACCAACACACCATGGCCAGTCGACCAGAATTGACAGAACCAAAAAGATGGAATTTTGCAGATTTTCGATCGACCGCCACCATAGGGTCGGTCAACCGGTTTTGGCAGAATGCAAAAATATCAAGTCTGCATATTTCCGGTCGACCGACCCAGTGTCACCGGTCGACCGACAGCCTCGAAGCCCCCATTTTTGACTTTATGTTTCAAGCGCGTGGAGAGGTCTTTCTTCCAATTTATTTAATCTAAATGACCCCAATTATACCATGATTCGTGGATCTGGTCTGGGGCATGTCTCTTGACCATACAAGAGGTATAAAACCAACCTAAAGGGTCATAAAACCCTAACAATCTAAGAGATCCAAGGGAGTCAAGGGGGAGGATGTCCAAGTGGAGAAGAAGGGTACTGTAGCTTCGTGAACAATACTTCGTGCAAGAGTTCATCATCCATCTCCAAGGTGATTCAAGCTCAATCTGAAGCTAGCAACCTGCAAGAAAGAAAAGAAGCAAGCAAGCAAGGATTCAAAAGGAAGATTGCCCTAGGGAGAAAGAAGAAGAAGCAAGCAAGCATGGATCTGAGATAAGGCTGCTAAAATGTGAAAGAATATTGTTTCTGAAGATCAATCTGAAGTCTTTCAAGCTCTGCCCAAGTGAAGATTAAAGCCACGATTCAAAGATCAGCAGTATATGTTCAACGAGAAGCCGGATCAAAAGTTTTCTAAATTGTGCCTCATTGCCTTTGTGTTTTGGATATTATATTTGTATTCCTCATAAACTGTAAGCACTTGTGTGTGTGGATCATTTTGGATCCATGGTCATGTGTGGTCATCTTGTTCTATTCGTGTGTGTGCGTGGATCTTCCTAGATCTACGTGTGTGTGTGTGTGTGTGTGTGTGTGTGTGTGTGTGTGTGTGTGTGTGTGTGTGTGTGTGTGTGGATCTATCTAGATCTGGTCAGTCTAGTGCATGGAGTGCTGCATTTGTCGCAGCGTGTTGTTGATCTGGTTGTTGTATCTTGTTGAAGACCTCATCTTTGTTTGTGTGTGTGTGTTGGGACGTGTCCCCGTGTGTGTGGGCAGGCGTCGTCCTGCGTGTGTGTTTGGAGCGTCGTCTCCGTTTGGGGATTTATCCCCGAGTAAAGCCTCACCGGGTTTGGTGAGGGGTGGACGTAGGATTACTGTCGTTGCATCCGAACCACCTTAAAAATCACCTTGCATTATGGTTTGATTGTGTGGTTTGGATCATTTCTCCTACCTCCATTCTGTGTGAACGTTAGTATATGTTGTATTCTAACTCGTGGTTAAATAGATTTCAACTTTCTAGTTAGTATTTTATCACATTCTTTAAAAAGGCCAAAAGTTTTTCTTAAAATTGGTAAACACCCAATTCACCCCCCTCTTGGGTGTCATTGATCGTGGGACTTCAAGTAACACCCAATTACCCACAACCATAGGACCAGTCCACTCTTCCTCTGAAGCACAGAGAGAATCGTTCTCTTCAACCAGTTTTATCATTCTTCAAATGACAGAGCCATGAGCCACTTTACATCACTGAACAACCATTTCACACTGCTATACAGCCATTTGTCTACTTTGTCCACCCATTTTCACCCTTAATCTGCAGTTAAAAAGTCTTCTTTCATTCTGTGAATTCTTCTGTCAGAAGTCGACTTGTAAGCCCTTCCGAGTTGGCTTGAGGTTCTTGGTTTTTAGCTGTTTCACACCTACTACCTATTATTCACCTTTGCACTGCTATTTATCACCACTGTTACCTATTATTCACCTAGTCCATCTATTTGATACCCTTAAGGTAGTATCTGTCATCCGTAGTGCATATTTGTCAGCCTTAAGGGATATTTTTCAACCTTATTCTTCAGCGGGTACAGAGTCTATCTTAAGGTGATATATCAGCTTGTTTCTTTAGCGATTGGAGGCTTCTTCTGCAGAGTTGCTTCTAGGGCTGCGGTGACACTGCCATGCTTATGCTTACCTGAATTTTTCAGATATTATAGTTCTTCAAACAGACATTCTTCATGCATACACACATAACAGTTCAAGCATTCATAGCATTGACATTACAACTCTTCAGGCCTTCATATGAAAATGTCGTTCAAGGCATTAGAAAACATATCGACATTAGCCAGCACACATCAAATTCATGATATAAAAAACCATTATCATAATATGATTCATAGTGTTAGACATCATCAAAACCACATGGCACAACAATAACATTACTACTTAGTTCAAAGAATTCACCTTTGAGAGTGAAAGAAATCATCTTCATGTTATCTACTTTCGGCCTTAGAAAATCAAAAAGAAATTTAACTAGATTTATTAATAATTATATTTAATAAAATCTATTTATTATTAATTTTTTGTGATGTAGGATCCTCCTGCAGCCGGTGATGGTGGAAATGTTACGAACGACGAATGAGGATGATGCAGCAGATATCTCTTGATTTTTTTAATGATATTTTGAAAAAATGATACATTTCAATTAATGTAACTATAACTTTTTTTATTCAAAGGTTTATGTGTTGTGGACGTTCTTTATTCTAATTTACAATATGATTTATCCTATTATGTGTTGTATATGTTGTTTATTGCGTGTTTTATGTTGAGTTATGTCGATTGTGGTGTATAATTGTAGCTTTAAATAGGTTTTTAAAAATTTAAAATATACAAAAAAATGTGGAGAAAGTTTTTGACGGAATTTCGACCAACTAATAATTCGTCGGAACCAATTTCACGCACTTATTTCCTGACGTATTTATTTTCAAGCACAAATCGGTCGAAAGGTTCAGACGTATTTTTGACTAACTAAATGTTCGTCGGAACAAATTTGATACACATTAGTTTCGACGTATTAATTATCTGTCTCAAATACGTCGAACATTAACGACGTCTTTTCGACCCAAGGTAGTTTCATCGGAAGTAATTTGATTCAAAGTAGTCCTGACGTATTAATTATCCGTCTCAAATTTGTCGAGCATTAACGACGTATTTTCAACACAATAATAGTTCATCGGAACTAATTTGACCGACAGATTTTCAATGCATTATTTATTCGATAGAAATACGTCAAAAATTAACGACATATTTCCTACCAAAATACCTTTCGTCGGAAATAATATAACCAATATGTTTGCGGTGACATAATATATCTGTCGGAAATATGTCGAAAACTTTAGACCGATTTTCAACTAAATTATGTTCCGTCGCAATGATTAATTAATTTCTATATTATTAATTACTGACATAAAAAGCCACCATAATTTCGACGATATAGTTTCGTCGATAATTTCAGACACATTGGCGACGTTATTTTAGTACGTCGGAAATTTGTGACGTATGAGTTCCGACGTCCATATTCCGTAGCAAATACGTCAGAAATACGTCAAAAATTCACATTGCGACGTATCTCCGACGTATTTGCGACGGCAAATGGACGTCAGAATTTCCCATTTTTCTTGTAGTGTCAGCTGCATAAACCATGAAAAATCTGCTCTATTGATGAATTAATTTGATGATTGAGTTATTGTTTGATTTCTGCTACCTTTTTACAGCCATATGAACATCCTGCTTAGCATCATTGACTAGTGTTTTGATGATGTCTTGCCATGGTTGCATATAATTCAACTCATCATTCTTATGGACATACATCACATTGTTTATATGTCTTGATCTCCATTAGCATTGGTCAAAGGGGGAGACTTTAAGTTTGCATCTTACTTTAGAGTGTAATAGCTTTCCAATACACATCATGTTAAAGGGACACAAAAATGCTTAATCAATTGGCAGCATCTCCATTGCATTGTGCATTCGTTCATGTCATAGGCTGCACATTCCACTACCAGCCAGTGCACAAATTTAGGAGGAGTCATCATCAAAAATCTAGCAGGCATCATTTTTTTTGTTGACATTTGCATAGAATGCATCGTCTTAGGGGGAGCATGTTCAAACTTCGAAAATATTTGTTACTCCTCTCCTTGGTGTTGATCAGATCAACCTCTTAGGTTAGTCTACGTAAAAGCTTCATTCTGCGTGTTTCTCATTGAACCTGAATTGCCCTGAACTTCTTGGAGGATCTTCTAACTGTACTTGAGCTGCTTATCAGAGTATATCATCAAGAAGAATCTTCCTTTATGGAGTTTTGTGACTACCCTGAACACGAAAGTTTTTGGTTTAAACATAATGATTGCTTGAGCCTTATTGTTTAATGATCTTAAAAATATTTGCGTTCTGGCTTAATAGACTTAAACCAGCATTTAATGTTTTGACATGTTATGCCTTTTTGAATATGAAAGGTTTATGCACAAAGGCATCCTTGATTGAGAAACTTCGTTGTATTGTTTTTAAACATCGATCCATCTGTAATTCAAAAAGAGGGGTTACATTGAATGCAATGAACTTCAGCCGCGCTGAGTAACTAGGGATATTGGCATCTGATAAACGTATATCCTTATGCAAAAGGGTGTGTGCTGAGTTCAGTGCTCTAAGGCAGAGCAATGGCATTGGATTCACCGAGAAACCAAGGCTCTCCACCAAAGAAGCGAAGTGGACAACGTCATGAAGTGCCAGGCTATCTCTGTTTCGGTTGAGGCAAGATGGTGAGCTACACTGAGTAACTAGGGGTGCTGGCGTCTAATCAACGTGCACTCTCACGTCAAAAGGTGCATGCTACACTTGACTGCTCGTAAAATGATTACAGTTAATTTTCTACAATGGCTTAAAAAAAAAATCTGAATGTGTAGCACCTTTGGTTAAAATCAAAGTCGTATGGTGTTGAACCTTAATACCTTTTGCAGTTACTCTCAAAAGGAGCTATTGGAATTGAATGAGTAAGTTGAGAGGAGGTTAACCTATTTTTTAGCATGAAATTCTGATTCACTTCTATTAATATTGAATACAGATGTTTTCAGGCATTTTTATTAAGAAGCTCATATTTCATTAGTTCTAAACCAATCTTTTATAATGGTTGCTTCATTAGAGTTCTAAAACTGAAGATTCTGAATAATCTATAACTCTGTAGTTATGAACTTGGTTTCAGATTAAAAGAACCTCCATCTTTTCTTAAGACAAGCTATCTTTTGACACTCCTTGGTTGTTTGCCCTTTCAAAACCAATCTGCAAATTTCATTCAGTGTCATCACTCGGTATCAGATTCTTAATGTATTTGGGTTTAACTCTTCATGCACATGGGTAATCTGCATTCTTCACTTCCATGCATTGCATAGAAAACTCTAAAAATATGAAAACCAGAAAACTTGCAAAAAAGCTGAAAAATCTGAAAACCAAACTTGTCTTATGGCTGTTGTTTTACTCTCAAATTGCATCATGTTGTTATGTTGACATCTCCTGGCATCTAATTGTCTCTCATGACTCAGTTCATGTTGCCCTTGATTCGCGATCTACCATGCCATGGGACATAACCTTGTACTATAATTGCTCATCAACAATTGGTATCAGTCCTATCATTGGCATTCCAGTATTGGTTGTCCTTATTGTCAACTTTAATAAGTGTCCAACCATTGGCATGTATTTCCACATCAATTTCTGGAATACTGGAAAAAGATACTTCATTGCAATGACTATCATTCTGTGTTGAGAATCCTGTGCTGCTCCCAACAGGTATGTACTTCCTTCACTCTGTACATCCTGTGCTAATAATCTCCTACTTTACCCCTTTCCTTCCTAACTATGCTATATATTGTATCTATTATGTTATTTTGATGATGTCAAAGGGGTAGAAAATCATATGTGTCATTAACAAGGGTATGTACGGTATGTACAAAGGGGGAAAGCCTTGAATGCATAAAGGGGAGAGACTTATATGGAGAGAGAATGTCATTGTACTTCAATTCTTGATTATAATTCTTTGCACCTTGACTTACAATGTACTCATAATGACTCATAATTGTCATCATCAAAAGGGGGGAGAATGTTGGATATATGCTGTTTTGATGATGTCTCACTCTAACTCATTGATACGTCCTATCTACATTTGATGATGTCAACACTCTTACATTTCAAGTCATTGTAAGCAAAGAATAAGAAATCAAGAATGGCACATAAAATGAGACAATTGGATGCACAAAAATTAAGAATCAAGATAGTTGACAGCACAGAAATCAAGGCAGTTGGCATCACATAAATCAAGCTAAAAACTTCATTGAAGAACTAAGGTCGGTGCACATCTGCCTTATGCCACATAAGGTTGGTGCACATTCACGCCAGAGGAACTAAGGTCGACGCTAGCTCAGTTGCTAGAGTAACTAAGGTCGATGCATGCTACTATTCATGAAGAGGCAAGGTCGATGCACATCTGGCTAGCACAGTATATAAGGTCAGTGCACATTATTGTTCATACATATAGAAAGTCAGTGCATGTACTGTTCATGCGTATACAAGGTCAGTGCACATTACTGTTCATGCATATAGAAGGTCAGTGCACGTTACTGTTCATGCGTATACAAGGTCAGTGCACATTTTTGTTCATGCATATGGAAGGTCAGTGCACATTACTGTTCATGCGTATACAAGGTTAGTGCATGTTACTATCATGTGTATACAAGGTCAGTGCACATTACTATTCATGCATATAGAAGGTTAGTGCACATTACTATTCATGCGTATACAAGGTCAGTGCACATTACTGTTCAGGCATATACAAGGTCAGTGCACATTACTGTTCATGCATTTAGAAGGTCCGTGCACATCATTGTTCATAGTCACGAAGGTCGATGCATTTACTGTAACTAGTGCACATAAGATCGATGCATAGCACTGTTCACTCAAGACCCAGGTCGGTGCACATACGCATCTTAGCCATAAACGGTCTGTGCATGTTTTGTCTTCAACATATATAGGTCTGTGCATGCTTGCCCTCAAGCCATGTAAGTTCTGTGCACATGTGCATTCCTGCACTATCAAGGTCAGTGCACATTTGCACTATTGCATCATAAGGTCTATGCATGCCCTATATAAGGTCTGTGCATGTCCTGTACAAGGTCTGTGCAAGTTTCACATATAGCATCCAAGTCTGTGCACATTTAGAATTCAGGTCTACGCACATGTATAAGTCCATGCATATCCAAGTCTAAGCTTGTCCAAGTCTGTGCACATGAAGGAACCAAGGTCAGTGTATGTTTGATGAAATGCCTCAATGAAGAAGAAAGGTATGTGCATGTCTTGTCCCCAACTTTACAAGGTATGTGCATGTTTGCCTTCAACATAAGAAGTAGCAGAACTTGTTTGATGAAATGCCTCAGTAAGCGGCACCCAAAGCCATTTTTAGCAACCTACACTGTTTTCTAAACTGGATCCAGAGAGCATAAATAGGAACCACAAATGCCCAAAAAGACGTCTTTTGGGATCTGGAAGGTGTCCTTGGTCAGTCAAACATCCATGTCATCATTGGCTTATAATTTTAGCCCTTTTGGTCAACAAAAAAGCAAGTTACCTTTTCTGGGAATAGTCACCTGTCTGCTACCCAACTTTTTACCTCTGCCCAATTAGATTTGCTGTTCCAAATATCTCACAGGACAAAAGGACATCCTTGACTGTCCTACCAGCATAAAAAAAAAGATGCTACAAATCTTACATGGGAAGCCCCTCTCATACATTTTCCAGTCAACTATAAGAAGAAATTCCAAGAAACTTTTTCTACTACCTCCGTGGCCAATCAGAGGCTGCAAAGGCAAAAGCTCCCTGAAGACAAATAATAGATTATGAAGGGCCAATCACATACGGGCTGAAACCTCCTACTGGGAGGATTGCTTGCACCTATAAGAAGGACTCCATGCTTGAAGAAATGTTGTTGTTGAAGCTGTTGTCCAAGAGAAAAATGCATGAGCTTTCAAGAGAAACTTTGTGAGAGAAAAAGAAAGAAAAGAAGTAGCCCAGTCCTGGTATAAAATCACCCAGTGCTGATAGAAAGATATAAGAGAGAGAGAGAGAGTAAAAAAGGGAGAAGCCAAGATAGGTGTGCAACCCTTCTCACGTGCTGAATGAGCCTAAGAAGAAGCCAGATTGGACCTATGTCCAGATCTGCCCAAAGATGTATTAAGAGCAAAATCTGAAGCCACTGTCTGGTTATCCTTTTCTGATTGTGCATTTTCGTGCCTCATCGCCATATCAGGAAGGTTGTTTTTTTTTCTTTCTACTACACTTGCACTATTTTTTCTTCTTGTGTTTGTCCTTTTTCTCTCTGTGTGTGTGTGTGGAGGACCTCATCCTCGTGTGTGTGTGTGTGTGTGGAGGACCTCGTCCTCGTGTGTGTGTGTGTGTGTGTGTGTGTGTGGAGGACCTCGTCCTCGTGTGTGTATGTGTTGAGGACCTCATCCTCGTGTGTTTGTGTGGAAAATTGTCCCTACCGATTTGTGTGTAGCAAGTGTGCTGCGTTTGCAGCATGTGGTAAAGCCTCACCGAGTTTGGTAAGGGGTGGACGTAGGTTGTGGGTTTACAACCGAACCACCTTAGAATCCTTGTGTTGAGGGTTGAACATCTTGTGGGCTTGTTCCATATCTTCTACCCCAATTCACAGGTCGGTGTGCTTGCTTCACTGCATATCATCTTGTTTATCTCCATCGCACACTCTAGCTTCATGGACTGTGCTATCTTGTATACACTACACCAGTTATTCCTTGCTCGCTACTAGCATTCCCTTGGGTGCCTGCTGCACCTTTGCACTCAGGCACAAGGGAGCTTTCTCAAGTAAAAGGGAGATCATCTTGTTCACACACATCAGAGGTTTGCTGAGAAGCACCTTAGCTTGTACCACAACCTGTGTTGTCTTAGGAGCGTCGCTTACACTTAACCCATTCCATCTAAATATGATGTGCCTTGTGTCTAAGTGTTTTAATTGCTTTATAAGGGTGGTCTATGCTTTTGGTAGTCAAGTTTTAATTAGGCCATAGTTCATGAAAGGATCTATTCCACCCCCCCTTTTAGAGCCTATTGCACCTCTCGGGACCCAACAAGTGGCACTTAGTGCCTTGGAGTTGTGTGTCATGAATTGCTTAGGTTGTGTCCGTGGCTCTGTGGTAAGAGCGAAACCGAGATTAGAGGGAGTCCATTTGGACTAATTGAGAGCAGATAGGATTTGATGCGACAGGACGATGGACGATGCCTGCGTGCGAGATCCCTTGTGGGACGTTGACGTGGAATGGTGATCCCTGGTCTGGTGACCAACGTGGGATGATTCCCTTGTAAGTCTGAGTCGAGTGATGTGAGGATCGAGGATTATGGAATCCTGTCATTTGGTTTTGCCGTGCTCCCTTGAGTGGGTAGAGTTGGCGTGAGGCTCAAGATTGGATGTGGTGTTGGTCTGTGCGGTAGTCAACAGATGACCTGACGAGATTTGGAATGTGCCCTTCGGATCTGGTGAAGCACCAGGAAAGAAGGAAGAAGCTGAGTAAGTCAAGGTTTTCCCTTTGACGAGTGTCCGGTGACCAGTGATTGGTCTTTCACAGATAGAAGATGCTGGTGGTTGTGCATCGAGAACAGTGAGAGCCATGTGCGAGCGAGGCCTTTGGTGGCCGTTTCCGTGATGTGCTTATTCTGGATGGGACCTGGGCTTTGTCGAAGTTTGAGTTTTGGTAGAGTTGGTCCCGTGCCATTATTGGCGTTCAGCTTGCCAGGTGTTAGATGATCCTTGGCGTGGAGCCGACGAAATTATGGCGGTCAGCTGGTAAAGAGGCGGACGTTTGTTTGGTTCGCCGACCATGGGATGGATCGGTGGTTGTTTCTTATAACGAGGATTGTGTCTCCTTGGTGAGCGAGATTGTGGCAGCAGTGCCGTGATTGGAATTCGTTGTGACTGAGGTGATGCCAGACTTATGCTTTTGTGTTATGCCTGCTCTGATGATCTGTCACGCCCCGAGCGCGGAAGATACCCGGAGGTGCGTGACGTGTCTATATCAATCATGTCAATCAGAGTGGTCGTGTATTCGACACAAAGACAGAGATGCGCAAAATTGCAAGATAACCCAATCCTTTATTCCTTTATAATAGACTATTACAAATCCAATACTCTGTTTAATAAAAAGAAAAGTACATAGTTGACTCAAGAAACTATAGAAAAGACTAGATGACACTTGAGCAGCTCTAGCACTTTCACTCATGACCATTCCCATCCGATTGACTTCCATCGTCGTCGGACTTACTTGAAAAGTAAAAAGGGACAAACGGGATGAGCGAACGCTCAGTAGGAAATTATATCTCAAGTACTAGCAAGGGGTTTAAGTAATTACATTTTCATGAATGCGATAAAGCTATGCATGCTCGCATAAAACGACAAGATAGAGAGAATGTAATATCAAGGACATAAGATGAACTAAATCATGAACTTTCAACAAGATAACAAGTTTATTCAAGATATTCAAGCAAGTACGTTTAACAAGTCATGTCAAGAACTTTGGCTATCATGTATCAAGCAAGTAAATTAACCTTTTGCGGGCCACGTATTTCATGTCAAGTCAAGTACGATTCAAGTACAAGATGTGTGTGGAATGTCCAATCAAGCAAGTCAAGTACTCGGTATAATGCCAGATACCTTATCATTTTAACTTCCATGGGCACAAGTACTTTCGGGTGCTCCTCCTAGGACCAGATCGGGCCCTATATGCGCAGGCATTTATCATGTGTTTTGACATCCACTCTTGTTTATAGCCAACATAGAATTTCAATAATCAAGCTTGTAGACACGTACGACAACTTTGATAGAATAGAGTCCAAAATATGACAAAGGACATAGATTGGCGATAATAACGGTATAATCACGATTATCGATGAAACTAGGTGGAATTAGGTTCCCTTAACTTAGGTACCATGATAAATCGATATGGACATTCTATATATAGAATTGAGGTTCACATGAACAGTATATCAAAGGTAAGATACCCTCATTCTTATCATAGAATTGAGGTTTACAAGAATGACATGATATGGCATGATATCATCATCCCATTAAGAATTTTCTTATGATATACTCTTTGTATAAACATAAGGGCCGGTATACCATGTTTCTTTAGATTGACATGGCAAGGATCGTGTAATGGGTTTTTAGGGTACAACCAGCTCAGTCGGCCTTGAGGGAATCCAAGGCTATGAGGAGTCTTACGGAGGTCTCTATGACTAACTCGCTAGTCCAAAGGAACGGAATGTCCAATGGAGAGCTTGTATGTCAATGAGAGTTGAGTGTGATCGATGAAACAACGTGAAAAGTGGGACTATACTCACGGAGTGGAGAATAGTGCCGATATATACGTATATGTATAATATGAAACCATCGGTTATAGAATTAGGATAAAAAATCAGTTTACAGAAAATAACGACTTAGGTCAAGTCGTTTCTCAAGTAAGTAACGCCTAAGAGAAAGGCGTTTACATATGTTCCGTTTTGCAGAATTTTCAATAATCAGTAATTTATCTAAAACGCGCCCTGGACGGGGTCGTTTCTTAAAGAGTTGACGACTACAGTAGCAGGCGTCTCATTATTTATATATTTGACAGAATTTCAATAATTTTTCACGATTTGTCTAAAACACGCCCTGGCAAGGGGCGTTACTGTTTAATTCTATATTACAGAATATATGTATTTCAGGATTTTGACCGATAAACGCCCTAGGAAGGGGCATGTCTTTTCAATTTACGCCCTATGGCAGGGCGTTAACATGTGTAAAACGACTTTGTCAAGGTCGTTACTTAAAGTTTTTGAAGGACAGTAATAATTTCAAGATAACAGAGGAACGAAGATAATATCAGGACAGTAACGTTAGCAGGTTGAAGACAGAGGATCATGCATTGTTTATAGTCATGATTTCATAGATAATCAGTTCTTAAGGTGGGTGATTAACATTTACATGAAATTAACGCCTGTGTACAGGGCGTCAAATATGAAATTGACGACATGGGCATGGTCGTGTCTTGTAAATTAGCGCCCTTGACAGGGGCGTTTCTTTCAAAATATTGCAGAACATAATAAAACTGTATGCATGCCATGCTTATACATATATCTTGCGTTATTTTATTTGGGCTACAGTGACTTGAGAAAACCTACCTTAATAATGGATTTGAAGATGACCGTGAGGGGTTTGACTAGCAGAGGATGATGCTCGGTTAGGCTCCTGAAGACCACGGCTATTTGGTTGATGGAAGAAGACGATGGCTTTGACTGTAGAAGAAGAACTGCAGTTATCCTATAAGAAAATAAAGAAACTGTATCAGTTTCTTTGTGATCTGAACATCATACGAAGGTAAATAATTTTTACCCGGATGAAGAACTATGCTTCTTCAAAACGTAGGGGCTTCTTAACCTGTAACAGAAGAAGATGAAGAACTGTTAGTTCTTCATGTAACAGACGTAGGGATTTAAGGAAAATAAGAAGGAATGCTCCTCTTACGTACCTCTGCAGACGAACGAATCAAATAGGTTTAGGGTTTAGATGAACGAGAGTTTTTATAGGATTTTGGGTGTCCTAGTAGGGTTGGTGATTGTGTGGAAGTAATACTTCTATGATAGAGTCATTACCACGTTTGAACTCTTTCTAATGCTTATCACTTACCCTGGATAAGTTCTAGGTTCGAACGGTTCACGAATGGAATTAACGCCTTAGGTCAGGGTGTCCATTCTTGAATTGACGACCTTGTTTAGGTCGTTTATTAAGAAACGTCTTGGAGAAGGGCGTTCCTTGTTTTTGAAACACGCCCAAGATATGGGCGTTTCTTTTACTTGCCTATTTGGTCGTGTGAGAGTTGACGACCACATGTGTGGGCGTCCTTTCTTTAGTCACGCCGTTTATAGAGGCGTTTCTTTTTAAATTAATGCCTTACTAAGAGGCGTTATTTGTACTTTGTTTTATTATCTGTATTACTTCTGTAATATATATGTTTTTAATTTTATTTCAATATTCATTTATCAGGGTTGCTACACCCTCCCCCACTTAAAAAGAATTTGGTCCCAAATTCAATATATATAATTATACACGTGGAGAGTGTAGAACATATACCTCTTAGAATAACTCGGGAAATCGTTTCTTTATAGATTCCTCGGTCTCCCATGTCGCTTCGTGTTCCAGATTCTTATTCCATTGCACCTTGAGCATGGGAATAACCTTATTCCTGAGAGCTCGTATTTCTCGATCCAAAATCTTCATAGGCTTCTGTTCATAGGTGAGATCTTTCTGGATCACCAGATCTCCATGTTCAATAATATGAGATGGATCGTGCACATACTTCTTCAACATAGATATGTGAAATACATTATGTACCTCGGACAATTGAGGAGGCAACGCGATGCGATAAGCAACCTCGCCAACTCTTTCAAGTACCTCGAATGGTCCGATGAATCTTGGCGTAAGCTTGCCCTTAACACCAAATCTTCGTATGCCACGTCCAGGCGATATCTTGAGAAATACATGATCTCCGATTTGGAATTCAAGATCTCTCCTTCTTGTATCAGCATAAGTTTTTTGTCTCGTCTGAGCAACTTGCAATCTTTCTCTGATTACTTGTATCTTCTCAGTTGTATCCCTTACCATGTCTGGACCTAATAGTTATTTTTCCCCAACTTCGTTCCAGCATAAGGGTGATCGGCAACTCCTTCCATATAAAGCTTCGAAAGGTGACATTTGGATACTAGCTTGGTAGCTATTATTATATGCAAATTCCACTAGTGGCAAATGATCGTGCCAGCACCCTCCAAAGTCCATGATGCATGCTCTAAGCATATCCTCAACAACCTGGTTTGTTCTCTCGGTCTGACCATCCGTTTGTGGGTGGAAAGCAGTACTAAAGTTGAGCCTTGTTCCCATTGAATGTTGTAATCCCTTCCAAAAATGAGAAGTAAAACGGGGATCTCTGTCAGACACGATTGAGACAGGAATTCCATGTATCCTGACTATTTTCTTGATGTACAGTGCAGCTAGCACATCAATTGACCATCGGCTTTTTATTGGCAAGAAATGTGCCGATTTAGTTAATCGGTCAATGATAACCCAGATTCCATCATGTCCTCCGTTCGATTTAGATAAACCCATGATGAAGTCCATACCAATATCCTCCCATTTCCACTTAGGAATATCTAGAGGATGAAGTTTTCCCGCAGGCTTTTGGTGTTCCGCCTTGACCTGTTGGCAAGTGAGACAGCGTGATACATAGTCCGCTATTTCCCTTTTCATGTTGGGCCACCAAAAGTTCCTCTTTGCATCCTGGTACATTTTGGTTGATCCTGGATGAATAGTGTACCTTGATCGGTGAGCTTCATCTAAGATCTTCTTCTTTAATTCCGGACAGTCAGGTATACAAGTTCTACCTTTGAATAATAATCTTCCATCAGAAGTTAGTTGGAAATCAGATTGTCCCTCTAATCTTCCTTTGATTTCCACTAATATAGGATCATCATTCTGAAGTGCTTGTATCTCAGATAATAAATCTGACTGTATGCTTACATGAGATAATGTAATAAATTTGGATTCCGTGTCCAAGCTTATATTGAGCTCGGAGAATTGTTCAAGTAACCTCCATTCTTGTATCATACAATTGGCTATCATTGCTCTCGGCTTTTGACTAAGGGCATCAGTAACATAATTACCCTTTCCGGGATGGTATTGTATATTGAAGTCGAAGTCCTTGAGATATTCTAGCCAGCGTCTTTGTCTCATGTTTAGCTCCTTTTGTGAAAATAGATATTTGAGACTTTTGTGATCTGAGTAGACAGTGAACTATACTCCATAGAGATAGTGTCTCCATATCTTTAGGGCAAATACCACCGCGGCCAGTTCTAAGTCATGGACGGGGTAATTCTCCTCATGCTTCTTCAGTTGACGTGAAGAGTATGCTATGACCTTTCCTTGTTGCATTAGGACACATCCAAGGCCAATGCCAGAAGCATCTGTGTAGACCTCGAATTTCTCTCCTTCTATTGGTAGAGCTAACACCGGAGCTGTAGTGAGATGATCCTTGAGAGTTTGGAAACTTCTTTCACATTCCTCACTCCATTCATATCGGATCTCCTTACGAGTTAATCTTGTAAGTGGTACGGCGATCTTAGAGAAATCTTTGATGAATCGCCGATAATAGCCTGCAAGACCTAAGAAACTTCTGATCTCGCTTGCATTAGTGGGTCTTTCCCAGTTCCTTACAGCTTCAACTTTTGACGGATCTACAGATAATCCATCCTTTGATATTACATGTCCGAGAAAAGCCACTTCTTCCAGCCAGAACTCGCATTTGCTGAGCTTAGCATATAGTTGATTTGTCCTCAAGATTTGTAATGCAATCCTCAAATGCTCTTCATGTTCTTCCTTAGTCTTGGAATATATCAATATATCATCAATGAAGACTACTATGAATTGATCCAAGTAAGGCCTGAATATGCTATTCATTAACTGCATAAAGGCAGTAGGGGCATTTGTTAGTCCAAAAGGCATAACAACAAATTCGTAATGGCCATACCTGCTTCTGAATGCAGTCTTATGAATGTCTTCATCCTTGATTCTTAATTGATGATATCCTGACCTGAGATCAATTTTGGAAAAATATTTGGATCCTGAAATCTGATCAAATAACTCATCGATTCTCGGCAGTGGATACTTGTTCTTGATAGTGAGATGATTCAACTGTCGATAGTCGATGCACAATCTCATGGATCCGTCCTTCTTCCTCACAAATAAGACTGGTGCTCCCCACGGGGAAGTACTTGGTCTAATAAACCCTTTTCGAATCAGTTCCATCAACTGCTCCTTCAACTCTTTGAGTTCAGCCGGGGACATTCTATAGGGTGCCTTTGAAACTGGACCAGCACCAAGGACTAAGTCAATGGTGAAGGCCACTTCCCTTTGAGGGGGTAATCCCGGCAAATCTTCCGGAAATATGTCTGAAAATTCTTGCACTACCTGAATGTCTTCTATCTTAGTGTCCTTTGTTTCCTTAACTGTGACAAATGCAAGGAAGGATACACATCCTTTCCTGACGAGCTTGCTTGCTCGAAGAGCCGAAATTAGAGGGGATTTGCTCCGACTCTTGGGGCGAGAAAAGACTAATTCTGGAAAATCTTTAAAAGCAATTTGGCTATTGCGGCAATCAACCGTTGCATGGTATTTGGATAACCAGTCCGCTCCCAGTATAACGTCATACTCCTTTAGATCGAGGCATATGAGATCTATAGGTAAATTCCTACCTTGAACCATTACCTCACAGTTTTGATAGTGATGAGTAATATCATTTTCACTTCCCAGAGGAGTAGTTAGGACTATTTTTATCCATTCTGGTTCTAACGGTAACGGGTCGGCAAACTTCTTAGAAATAAAGGAATGCGATGCACCCGTATCAAATAAGACATAAGCACTTTTAGAACAAATTTTCAATGTACCTTCCACTAATCCGCCTTCTTCTTCAGGTTCGGTCTCCTGGATTGCATGAAGACGAGCATTCTTCGTCACCGGGCGTTTACCGTCACCGGCTTGGTCATTCATTAATGGACAATCGGGAATCCGATGTTCGCGACTCCCACAACGGAGACAAGCTCCTAATTTCCTCCAGCATTCTTCGGTCTTGTGACCAGCCTTGTCACAATGCTTGCATACTGTATTAGAAGGTGTAGTGGTGATAGAGAAGGGCTTGGATTTCTTGAACTTGGAATCTTGAGAGGATGAACCTCCATTATTGGGCCTCTTCTTAAAGTTGGGTTTGAAAGAACCCGAACTTGTGACTTGCTCCTTCTTATCTTTCCCACGGATCCTATCAGATAGTTCCGTGGCATCTTCAAGTAATTGAGCTCGGTGCACTATTTCGGAATAAACTTGGATGTCCATAGGCGCCAGTTGAGTAATGTAGTGGGGACTAAGCCCATTAAGAAATCTACGGGCTTTCATCTTCTCCGTGCTAATAAGATGCTTAGCATATCTAGACAACCTGGAGAACAGAGCTTCATAATCTGCTAATGATAAAGATCGTTGCTTCAATGCAGCGAATTCTGCAGCCTTCTTTTCTTGGACTCGGTCCGAGAAATATTTAGCATTGAAGTATTCCACAAATTCTTCCCATGTTACTTGAGTAGGATCGATGGTTGCTTCAATAGACTCCCACCAGCACCTAGCATCTTTCTCTAACTGGAATGTAGCTAATAGAACTTTGTCCTGATCCGTGCATTGCATGACGCGGAATATGCGTTCGGTTTCCCGAACCCAATGCTCGGCATCGTCCGGATCGGTCGATCCCGCGAACTTCGGGGGATTCATGTTCTTAAATGCTTGGTGTAAGCTTCCAGCTCGTGGAGCACCACCTTGTGCTACCTGTTGTAGCACTTGAGTCATCCCTTGGAGGGTACGCTGCATGTTGCGCCATTGAGCACATTCGGCAGCCATTATCTTACAATTACAATAACTATATCAGTACGTGATCGTATTTAAAGACTCGTACACTATGTTAAATTTAACCCTTGGTTCTACCCAATCTCACTGGTTTAAAGGTTCAAACTTATCCTTGGACTTGGGTTTTTCCTAGGAATTGAATACCCTAGGCTCTGATACCATAAAGACTGTCACGCCCCGAGCGCGGAAGATACCCGGAGGTGCGCGACGTGTCTATATCAATCATGTCAATCAGAGTGGTCGTGTATTCGACACAAAGACAGAGATGCGCAAAATAGCAAGATAACCCAATCCTTTATTCTTTTATAATAGACTATTACAAATCCAATACTCTGTTTAATAAAAAGAAAAGTACATAGTTGACTCAAGAAACTATAGAAAAGACTAGATGACACTTGAGCAGCTCTAGCACTTTCACTCATGACCATTCCCATCCGATTGACTTCCATCGTCGTCGGACTTACCTGAAAAGTAAACAGGGACAAACGGGATGAGCGAACGCTCAGTAGGAAATTATATCTCAAGTACTAGCAAGGGGTTTAAGTAATTACATTTTCATGAATGCGATAAAGCTATGCATGCTCGCATAAAACGACAAGATAGAGAGAATGTAATATCAAGGACATAAGATGAACTAAATCATGAACTTTCAACAAGATAACAAGTTTATTCAAGATATTCAAGCAAGTACGTTTAACAAGTCATGTCAAGAACTTTGGCTATCATGTATCAAGCAAGTAAATTAACCTTTTGCGGGCCACGTATTTCATGTCAAGTCAAGTACGATTCAAGTACAAGATGTGTGTGGAATGTCCAATCAAGCAAGTCAAGTACTCGGTATAATGCCAGATACCTTATCATTTTAACTCCCATGGGCACAAGTACTTTCGGGTGCTCCTCCCAGGACCAGATCGGGCCCTATATGCGCAGGCATTTATCATGTGTTTTGACATCCACTCTTGTTTATAGCCAACATAGAATTTCAATAATCAAGCTTGTAGACACGTACGACAACTTTGATAGAATAGAGTCCAAAATATGACAAAGGACATAGATTGGCGATAATAACGGTATAATCACGATTATCGATGAAACTAGGTGGAATTAGGTTCCCTTAACTTAGGTACCATGACAAATCGATATGGACATTCTATATATAGAATTGAGGTTCACATGAACAGTATATCAATGGTAAGATACCCTCATTCTTATCATAGAATTGAGGTTTACAAGAATGACATGATATGGCATGATATCATCATCCCATTAAGAATTTTCTTATGATATACTCTTTGTATAAACATAAGGGCCGGTATACCATGTTTCTTTAGATTGACATGGCAAGGATCGTGTAATGGGTTTTTAGGGTACAACCAGCTCAGTCGGCCTTGAGGGAATCCAAGGCTACGAGGAGTCTTACGGAGGTCTCTATGACTAACTCGCTAGTCCAATGGAACGGAATGTCCAATGGAGAGCTTGTATGTCAATGAGAGTTGAGTGTGATCGATGAAACAACGTGAAAAGTGGGACTATACTCACGGAGTGGAGAATAGTGCCGATATATACGTATATGTATAATATGAAACCATCGGTTATAGAATCAGGATAAAAAATCAGTTTACAGAAAATAACGACTTAGGTCAAGTCGTTTCTCAAGTAAGTAACGCCTAAGAGAAAGGCGTTTACATATGTTCCGTTTTGCAGAATTTTTAATAATCAGTAATTTATCTAAAACGCGCCCTGGACGGGGTCGTTTCTTAAAGAGTTGACGACTACAGTAGCAGGCGTCTCATTATTTATATATTTGACAGAATTTTAATAATTTTTCACGATTTGTCTAAAAAACGCCCTGGCAAGGGGCGTTACTGTTTAATTATATATTACAGAATATATGTATTTCAGGATTTTGACCGATAAACGCCCTAGGAAGGGGCGTGTCTTTTCAATTTACGCCCTATGGCAGGGCGTTAACATGTGTAAAACGACTTTGTCAAGGTCGTTACTTAAAGTTTTTGAAGGACAGTAATAATTTCAGGATAACAGAGGAACGAAGATAATATCAGGACAGTAACGTTAGCAGGTTGAAGACAGAGGATCATGCATTGTTTATAGTCATGATTTCATAGATAATCAGTTCTTAAGGTGGGTGATTAACATTTACATGAAATTAACGCCTGTGTACAGGGCGTCAAATATGAAATTGACGACCTGGGCATGGTCGTGTCTTGTAAATTAGCACCCTTGACAGGGGCGTTTCTTTCAAAATATTGCAGAACATAATAAAACTGTATGCATGCCATGCTTATACATATATCTTGCGTTATTTTATTTGGGCTACAGTGACTTGAGAAAACCTACCTTAATAATGGATTTGAAGATGACCGTGAGGGGTTTGACTAGCAGAGGATGATGCTCGGTTAGGCTCCTGAAGACCACGGCTATTTGGTTGATGGAAGAAGACGATGGCTTTGACTGTAGAAGAAGAACTGCAGTTATCCTATAAGAAAATAAAGAAACTGTATCAGTTTCTTTGTGATCTGAACATCATACGAAGGTAAATAATTTTTACCCGGATGAAGAACTATGCTTCTTCAAAACGTAGGGGCTTCTTAACCTGTAACAGAAGAAGATGAAGAACTGTTAGTTCTTCATGTAACAGACGTAGGGATTTAAGGAAAATAAGAAGGAATGCTCCTCTTACGTACCTCTGCAGACGAACGAATCAAATAGGTTCAGGGTTTAGATGAACGAGAGTTTTTATAGGATTTTGGGTGTCCTAGTAGGGTTGGTGATTGTGTGGAAGTAATACTTCTATGATAGAGTCATTACCACGTTTGAACTCTTTCTAATGCTTATCACTTACCCTGGATAAGTTCTGGGTTCGAACGGTTCACGAATGGAATTAACGCCTTAGGTCAGGGCGTCCATTCTTGAATTGACGACCGTGTTTAGGTCGTTTATTAAGAAACGTCTTGGAGAAGGGCGTACCTTGTTTTTGAAACACGCCCAAGATATGGGCGTTTCTTTTACTTGCCTATTTGGTCGCGTGAGAGTTGACGACCACATGTGTGGACGTCCTTTCTTTAGTCACACCGTTTATAGAGGCGTTTCTTTTTAAATTAACGCCTTACTAAGAGGCGTTATTTGTACTTTGTTTTATTATCTGTATTACTTCTATAATATATATGTTTTTAATTTTATTTCAATATTCATTTATCAGGGTTGCTACATGATCAATGTGTGCGGTGTGCGAAACAAGGTGTTGCTTGTTATTATGGTATGGCCATATCCCTCATGATCGGTGCTTTTGTGAGAATCGAGCTTTTCTTTGCTAAGCCCTGACAGCCCTGTCAGTTGCTTCGGGGTGTTCTCCCCCTGAGGTGTGGCGCTTGTCCTGAATTTTGAGAACGAAACTTGTTTAAGGGGGATAGCTGTAATACCCTGGGTTTTTTTGATAATTTTTAGATCATGATCCATGGGTTTCGCATCGCTTTTGTGGGTCCCAGATTGTGTTTTACAGTTTACTCGTGTTTTTTTCTTTCGAGCCTTCGGAACCCCGTGTGGGGTGAACCGTTGCATTATCTAACTCCGGGATGTTACCAGCGCGTTGTGTATTTTCTAAGGATCAGGGAGATGATTTTTTTCTATTTTTTGTATTTTCTAGAAATTTCATATTTTCCTATACATAAAACCTCCTTTTCTCTCTCCTCATCTCTCATTTCTCTCACTCTCTCTTCTCTCATGCTCTCTCCTCTCCCCCTCTCTTCTCCGGGCAGCCGACGGAGGCAGACGAGGGTGGGGCGGCGATGCTCATGGGGCAAGGAGCGACGGGCACTAGATGAGGATCGCGATGGTGGAGGTGGCTTGTGGGATCGCTAGCCTGTGCGCGGAATCTTCGATGGAGGTAGGGGGATGGATCCTTAACCCATGTACTTCATTTCCCACGAGTTTGGTAGCCCGAGGCGAGCCGAGAGGGTTTATTTTCCCGTCGGGGTTAAAATGTGTGATTTTGGGGTGTGAGTCGGATCTCTCGTTTTGATTGTATTTTTTGGGTTTAAATGGGTCCTCTCGGTGCTAGAGAGGTTGGGGAATCTTTTCTCCTTATTTTTCCCTTCACATGGGTATGAACAAGGCGTGGAATGGGGTTTTCCACTGAGTTCGCCATTTTCACATTCGGGAGCAAGTAGCGGTCGTAGCAGAGACCGCCACTATACGAGGCAGTCCTGTGGGGGCCGCCACTTACTCGTTAAGTCGGTTCAAGGTAGCGGCCACGCGATGGACCACCACCTGGGGCTGGTGGTCAGGGCAAGACCATTTTTATGGCGCTAACGGCCAGGGGGCTAGCCGCTACTTCTTCGTCTGAGTCCCGCGTAGTAGCGGCCTTGCGAATGACCGCTACTCGCTGATAGCGGTCAGACCAGGGCTGCTACTTGGGGGTTTATGGTCTAGAAGGTGGACGCCCCTTGTTCAAGTGTCCCCGGGAAGGTTGCAGTCCAAGGTGGATGGACCGCCACTTGGGGTGACGGTCCAGGGAGGACCGCCACTTGGTTTTCCGTGCCTATCGTGTTCGGTTACATTGTGTTGACCCCCGGTCGACACGATTGTGACCCAGTGGTTGACCTTTAGTCCTGTGAATCTCTCGGACACCCCGTGGGTTCCGTGTCCATGTTTTTGGTTGTCTGGAGGTACATTATTATCTTGTTTAGTGTGCCCATGGGTCTTGGGGGTCCAGATGACCCCGTGTGTTCCGGGTTTTCACTTTACGCTAGATCGAGTCGCCGTGAGTCAGTATGAGTGTAGAGGGCTTTTCCCACATGACGTGGATTTCTCCGGAAGCGGTTTCCATGTGGGCCATGAGTATGGCCTATGAATTGTAAGTTCTGTGGCCCAGTCTAGGGCTTGGGGTTTTCCTAGCTTCCCTTTGGAAACAGATTAAGCTCGGCGGTTGTGTTCTGCCGTAGAAGCTATATCGTGCCGTGGTTTTGACCATACAAGTAAAGTTGATTGACGTCTTGCGTCGTCCGGTGCGACGGCCTTGACCCAAGTCATGTGACTCAAGGACCGCTGGGTTAGTTGGTTTAGAAGGTTGTCCAGAGTCTAGTGGCCTCGAGCCACCTGTTACTCTGAGTTACTCGCAATGGGCGCGTGCGTGACTTTCCATGTTCACGTTAGTGACCTCCCACTGGTCGTAGCCTTCTTACAGCACACGTGTGTTGACCCACCCGGGAGTGGTGGAGCGACTTACCTGAGAGAGACGATTTTTAGGCTGGTTACCGTAGGGCCCCTTTGCATAGCCTGAGTCCGGGCTTTGGGGAAGAACCAGCTTGAGGATCTAACCTAGGGTGCATGGTCTGTGTATGCACACGTGGTTGGGGGCATCGGACCCAGGCTGATGAGCGCGACCCCAGCTAGTCCTTGTTCGTGGTACTGGTTGTGTGTCTCAGTCTCCGCATGGGGCATCGTAGGGAGACACCGGGGTGCAGACTAAGTCATAAGTGGATGCATCTGGCTTTGCTTCTAGTGGGTAGTGCTCCTGTCATGTGACGTAAGTTTCTCGTTACTCGAGTTTCCATTTCCCGTCTATGAGATGTAGTTTTATGTGTAGTTCCGTGTGTTTCCCAAGGTAGAGGTCTAGGGTTTCCAGTGGGCATTACCGAGGGTTTTCCATAGACAGTGTAGGGTTCATGACGGTGAGGTCGTGATCGTGTCTATCCAGACCGCGTGGTCTTGGGTTGGGCCTTTGTCTATGACATGGACCTCCACAATAGTGTTGTCGTGATGTTTCTTCTGGTAGCGTAGCCAAGGTTTCTCTAATAGTCTGGTAGACCCCCGACTATGAGATCGGGGCGTGTTTTCCGATACAGTAGGAGTAGCTATAGTGCCAAGTTTTTACCGGCCACCGAGTTTGTTGTTCCTGCTATTGTTGCTGCTTTCCGTTGCCACCATTGTTTATGTTTGGAGTTCCATGGGACCCTACTGAGCCAGTGATAGGAGGCTCACCCCTGCTTTTCAAGTGTAGCGGTTCTTCCTCAAGGTTCGAGGGTGCTGTGTGGAGGTTCTTAATCGCCAGCTCATCGGGCCGAGTGTTCACTCGGTGTTGGGTACACTTTTTAGCCTTAGACTGTACTTTAGTTGGACTGGACTCTGTCGTAGTTATTTATTTATTTATGTTAATTGTTGAATTATCCTACTTTATTTCCTATTTTTTTGTACATCCAAACTCCTTTTAGCCCTTCCGAGCCCTCCGGCTCATGGGTGGCGGGTCAGGATTTGAATGGTATCGGGTTCTTTCGGGTATCCAGATCTTGGGTCGTCACAGTTGGTATCAGAGCCCAGTTGTGGATGTACATGGGAATTCGAGATATTGCAGTGATCAGAGTCCGTAAGGTCCAATACAGTCGGCAGCTGGCATAAGGTTTTGTGCATGTTTTCCACTTGGTTTCTCGCGTAATAGCTTGAGTGCGCTTAGTTGGCTCTGTAATGGTGGTTGCTGTCTCGCTGAAGTGCCAATGTGGGGGCACAAGGGATGTGATAGAGAGATTTCTTCCGAATGGGTGGTGGCCCCCGTTGTGCTGCATTGGGTAGAGGTTGCCTGCAGGTGCGGTTCTGCAGTGCTGCGTTCGAGGAATTCGTGATGAGGTCAGGTGGCTGGCGAGGATTGTTCGTGGTCAAGTGCCCGTGAGCTTGCTCTGAGGGAGCGGTTATTCATTTTGGCCACCCCAGTCTGAGGTTTATCCAACCCTTAGGTGTTAAGACCCTGGTTTAAGGTGTCGGAGCGGGTGCTCTGGTCGAGAGTTGTACTCGGGAGATGCTGGAAGGTACAGTTCCCAGAATGTGCGAGGTTCAAGATCAGGTTAAGCGTGGAGTTTCTCCCATTTTGTCGGGAGGTGTGTTGGTTTTCTCCTTTGGTCGGAGAGAATTATGTATGACTAAGATTGTCGTCTTGCATTGTGTGTTCGGATTGGTTGGCCCTTTACTATGCCGTGAAGTCCGTGCGAGACGAGTCCTATGTTTGGCAAGGTGGTTACCTCTGAGAAGTCATGCCCATCTCCCTAGTGTGTAAGGGTGGTGTCACTGTTCTGGAAGGATGTGTGCCGGTCGGGAAGTGCTTGTGAAGGATTGTGGCTGGTGTTGTGATTCCCGATGTGTTGAGGATCGGAGCCTACGGAGTTGCAGAGGATTGCCAGATTTGAGAAAGAATCTGTGCTCTGGGTTTGAGGTAATTGAGCTTTCCTCACCCTGTTTTCGGAGTTATCCAGCCGAGTTGAGGATCATCGGGATGGGGGATCCCAAGTCATTGTTACGGTAGGCTGTGTGTGTGGATCAGAGTGCACAGCGGAAGCCTGGTGGGCCCATAACCCACAAGTTCGGGATCATAGCGTTGGTTGCTACAGGCTGATTCCTGAGGATGTGTAGGGCATCGTCGGATTGGTTCCTTGGTGTGAGACGTGTTGTTTCATTCCGTTGCTTGAGATATTGTGGTCATGGCACTAGCAGGATGGAAAGTTGGGAAAATATTTTGGCAAGTGCGCCGCATGAGTACCATGTTCGTGTGTTGGAAGTTGCGTTCTCGGATGACATCGTGTTCTGGAGAAGTGATCTCTGAGAGATTATAGGTCCCAGCTGGTGGCCGTGAGCAGCTGGTAAGGTTGACCTAGTGGTCGACCATGGTAATATGTGTATTGTCTGGGGACCCGTGTGCATGGGCTGTGGGGTCGTCGACTAGGTTGCTGTGATAGCAAGTGGCACTTAGTGCTTTGGAGTTGTGTGCTATGAATTGCTCAAGTTGTGCCCCATGGCTCTGTGGTAAGAGCGAAATCGGGATTGGCAGGCGTCCATTTGGAGTAATTGAGAGAAGATAGGATTTGATAAGATAGAACGATGGACGGTGCCTGCGTGTGAGATTCCTTGTGGGACATTGACGTGGAATGCTGATCATTGGTCTGGTGACCAGCGTGAGATGATTCCCTTGTAAGTTTGAGTCGAGTGATGTGAGGATCGAGGATTATGGAATCCTGTCATTTGGTTTTGTCGTGCTCCCCTGAGAGGGTAGAGTTGGCGTGAGGCTCAAGATCGGATGTGGTGTTAGTCTATGTGGTAGTCAACGGATGGCCTGACGAGATTTAGAATGTGCCCTTTGGATCTGGTGAAGCACTAGGAAAGATGAAAGAAGTTGAGTAATTCAAGGTTTTCCCATTGATGAGTGTCCAGTGACCGGTGATTGGTCTTTGACATACAGAAGATGCTGGTGGTTGTGCATCAAGAAAGGTGAGAGCCGTGTGCGAGCGAGGCCTTTGGTGGCCATTTCGGTGATATGCTTTTTCCGAATGGGACCTAGGCTTTGTCGAAGTTTGAGTTTTGGCAGAGTTGGTCTCGTGCCGTTGTTGGCGTTCGGCTTGCCAGGTGTGAGATGATTCTTGGCGTGGAGCCGATGAAATTGTAGCGGTCAGCTGGTAGAGAGGCTGACGTTTATTTGGTTTGTCGACCATGGGATGGATCGGTGGCTGTTTCTCGTAACGAGGACTATGTCTCCTTGGTGAGCGAGATTATGGCCGCAGTGCCGTGATTGGATTTCGTTGTGACTGAGGTGATGCCATGTAACGCCCGAGAATTTTTCTAAGAATTTTTTTGAATTTAAAATATAATTATAAAGCATTTAATAGGCTATAAATGAAATTTGATTGATTAAAATCCAATTAATCCAAGAGGATTAGGCTCATATAATAAACCCAATAGGCCCAAGAGATTGTTTTGGACTTTAACCCATATTCTAGAAGCTAGGAATGGGTGTAATCACGGAATTAATGAGATAATTACTCCTTGGGATATAAATAAAAGGATAATATTGGGGATAATATCAATAGAGTTTGAAGTATTTCAAATTCGACATTCACAGCATAAAACGGTCTATCGCAAGACCGGTAACGTGCTGTAAACGGTCGTCCAATGACCGCTAACGAATGTAGATTCCGTGAGAGAAAGAAAATGTGATCGAAAAGGTTAGATTTTTAGCATCGAAATCATCTTGGATCGACCCTATCAACCAATTAGATAGGTCTAGAAGGATTGTAGATCGAATGGAAAGTCTAATTGGGACTCTAGAATTGTTCTAATCCTCAAAACCCTACCTAAACCCTACAAATAGGTCCCAGATTTGACATACGCGACCCCTACTTTGACTCGCATAGAACTTAGGTAAGGAGGCAGAATTAGTGGTAAGTTTCTTCTAAAATTTTTACATTATAGTTAGAACTAACTACCCTCCAAATTTTCGTTCTAGAAGATCAAGTCTGCAAAGAGTTAGAGTCTTGGAAAGTTGCTGATTCTACATTAAGAACTCAGGAATTAGTGCGACCAACCCTGATTGATCAAGGAATTCGAAGCCCTAAACGAGGTAATTAGATAGAGGTTCTTTAGAACTTTATGTTCCCTTTCATATCCTCTTCTTACCTTCAAAATTTCACGTCCATAGGTCAAGGGAATCAGGAGATAGAAGGACGTGAAGTTACCAATCTAGCATAAGAAAGGGCATAATTAGGGCTGACTTCCAGTCCAAAATTGACTATCTAAGAAGAAGTAATTGAGGTAGGTTATCTCATGAAAGGCTTAAATTTAAAGTCAGGAACAAAAGCTTCTTGTTTCATTCGTTTTCATGCATTGTACCTTGTGCATTTCCTGTTTTACTTAAGACTATGCATATAGTATATTCTTCATGCATAAACTAGCCCTAATGAAGTAAAAATACGAGTTTTTCTTGTAATCACCTAAACATATGCATATTGTTGGCCTTAAATTGTTCTATCATGATCATGGACGTTAGAATATGTTGATTTCCAGACATGATATGTCTTAGTTAGTATTTTTGTTTAGTTATCTTTGAACTCGAATTTACGCAGGAAGAAACGGTCTTCCTATTGACCGCTAGAGCACTATCGCGGTCGTACGATAGACCGCTAACTGCAAAGTGATGGTCTTCCTGTTGACCATTTTTAATTTCTGAATTTCTGCATTATTTTAACCCGAGACTTAATGCAGATTTGCAATAATTATTATATGTTAGGCCTAGTTAACTAAGTCTTATTCCTGATTTAATTACTTGTTTTATATACTTAGTTAATGAACTTGTTATCATAATATATTTCATGTTTCATGTACATTGGTATTATTTTACCTTATGTTAATTTATGCCCAAAAAATCATATACTCTTGTAATTAAATACATATTTTTAAGGATTGATGATTCATGATTTTAACTTGATCACGATTTTACATGATTTTCTCTCTCTTCTAAGTGTTATTTTCTTAAGTACATGACATATATCCCGGTATGTTGTCATTAGTTACACTTTTGCACAATAGGAACACAAGCTTGGACATGATGACCTCTCTCTTGGATATTCCTTCCAATGGACTAGGAACTCTTATTTCAAGACCTCCGTAAGACTCCGCGAGCTTGGGATTCCCACTAGGACGCCGAGCTAGTTGTACCATTAATTCCAAAATGTCTAGAAGGCACTTACACTGATGATTTATATTCTAGATTATTAGCGGCCTTCTGGTTGACTGCCAAAGACTGCTAGCAGCCTTACATTTGACAGCTAACGGATCCTAAACGGTACTGCATTTGACCGCTAAGACTCCAAATATCCTGTTTTAAAATATCGAATTGTCTTATCATTAACGGTCCTGTACTAGACCGCCAGGGATGAGACGGTCCAGTAAATGACCGCTAGCGTCCTGAATTTGATTAACCCGGGGTTTGACTCAAGGGTTGATTTTCCTATGTTCCTAGATGGTCCAATTGATTATCTAGAAGTTATCACATTATTCCAAAGATATATAAATAAATTGTGAAAGTTAAGGAAAGTACCGTTATGCTACCAATTTATTTCCACGGCATAACCTAGTTATTAATGTATTTATTGAAATCTTATTCTCAATAGAAGCATTCTTATTTTTGGTTATTTTATCATGGAATTATTGTTGAAATTGTACATTATTGGCCACATTAGTGACATAAACGTGGAAGTAGCTTGATTTATACTTGAAGATGTAGTTCAAGCACTGATTGTGTTCAAGGGCTCTATGCTAGTCCCCTCGACTGATTGTCAGAAACATACTAGATAAACCATGGGGTATGATGCTACTGGCGTCGCATTGCACTGGGAGTACTTTCTCTATAAATAAGTGAAATATCCACGGAAATCCACATAAATTCATGAAGTTCTTGTTACTAAGTGAAGAGTACATTCGTGCTTGTTACATGACATTCTAGTGTATAGCCTTCAAGGTTATGAAAAGTACATTCTTGATTACATTCTTTTTCATGAAAGGCCATAATTACATTCTTGCTTGTTCATACTTGCTCAATCATATTCTCAATCTATCTTGTTACTTTGGCTTTATTCGCATGTTTTCATCATATTTGAATGATTTATCTTATTCTTTAGAGCTAAAATATTAATTACTTTAACATTGCCAATCATGTTGATACGAAGATACCTACTGGGCAAGTGTGCTCATTACCCTAGTTTCCAATCTTTTTCAAGAAATACGAGTGAATTGGATTCGAATTACTCAAGTAGCGGGTCCAAGAGAGATTGAAAGTCTATGGATTTGAGTGAAGACTTAGAATGTCAAAATATGTCAAGATTGAGTCTTTACATGTAATTTTATTTTTATTGAGTCAAGAAAAGTCAAATATTCATGTACTTGGATTATGATTATGAAATAGAGGTGGCACTTTAATTAAGTTATTGTGCAATTACTCTTATGTGATTGTCTTGCGCTCTGATTATGTTGCTTGCTCGAGGCGTACTTGCTGACTGTTCATGTTACTGACTGTTTCTACTGCATAATCTTGGGGCTTGACATGCCAGACTTATGCTTTTACATTATGCCTGCTCTGATGATCGATGTGTGCGGTATGCGGAATGAGGTGTTGCTTGTGATTATGGTCTGGTCGTATCCCTCATGATCGGTGGTTTCGTGAGAAACAAGGTTTTCTTTGTTGAGCCCTGACAGTGCTATCAGTTGGTTCGGGGTGTTCTCCCCCTGAGGCGTGGCGCTTGTCCTAAATTTTGAGGATAAAATTTGTTTAAGGGAGGAGGGCTGTAATGCCCCGTGTTTTTTGGATATTTTTTGCATCAGGATCTGTTTGTTTTGGATCACTTTCGTGGGTCCCATATTGAGTTTTGCATTTTACACGTGTTTTTACCTGTCGAGCCTTCAGAACCCCGTGCAGGGTGAACCGTTGCGTTATCTGACTCCGGGACATTACCAACGCATTGTGCATTTTTTGAGGATCAGGGATATGATTTTTCACTATTTTTTGTATTTTATAAAAATTCCAAATTTTCCTATATATAAAACCTCATTTTTCTCTTTCTCCAACTCTCATTTCTCTCCCTCTCCCTCTCTCTTCTCTTACACTTTCTCCTCTCCCCCTCTCTTCTTCGGGCGGCCGACAGAGGTAGACGAGGGCGGGGCGGCGATGCTCGTGGGGCAAGGAGCGATGGGCACTGGATGAGGATCACGATGGTGGAGGGGGTTCATCGGATCGCGTACCGACGACTATTTAAATGGCATTTTCTTGGTGGATCGGCGTCCTCGGTGTGCGGAATCTTCGGTGGAGGTAGGGGTATGGATACTTAACCCCTGAACTTCATTTCCCGGGACTTTGGTAGCCCGAGGTTAGCCGAGAGGGTTTATTTTTCCACTGGGATTAAAATGTGTGATTTTGGGGTGTGAGCCGGATCTCTTGTTTTGATTATATTTTTTGGGTTTAAATGGGTCCTCTCGGTGCTAGAGAGGTTGGGGAATGATTTCCCCTTCACAAGGGTGTGAACGAGACGTGGAATGAGGTTTACCACTAAGTTCACCGTTTTTATGTTCGGGAGTGAGTGGTGGTTGTACAAGAGACTGCCACTGTATGAGGCGGTCCTCTTGGGGTCCCCACTTACCCGTTAAGTCGGTTCCAAGTAGCGGCCACGCGATAGACCGCCACCTGGGGCTAGTGGTCAGGGCATGACTGTGTTTATGGCGCTAGCAGCCAGGGGGCTAGCCGGTACTTCTTCATCTGAGTCCCGCGTAGTAGTGGCCTTGCGACTGACTGCTGGTCACTGATAGCGGTCAGACGAGGACCGCTACTTGGGGGTTGCAGTCTAAGAAGTAGCCGCCCCTTGTTCAAGTGTCCCCGGGAAGGTTGTGGTCCAAGGTGGACTGCTATTTGGGGGCTTGTGGTCGAGAGTGGACCGCCACTCGAGGTGACGGTCCATGGAGGACTGCCACTCGGTTTTCCATGCTTATTGGGTTCGGTTACGTTGTGTTGACCCCCGGTCGACCCGGTTGTGACCTAGTGGTCGACCTTCGGTCCCGTGAATGTCCCAAACATCCCGTGGGTTCCGTGTCCGTGTTTTTGAGTGTACAGAGGTACATTGTTACCTCCTTTGGCGCTCCTGTAGGTCTTGGGGGTCCGGGTGACCCTGTGTGCTTCGGGCGGTCGTGTTACGCTAGATCGAGTCGCCATGAGTCGGTATGAGTGCGAAGGGCTTTCCCCGCACGACGTGGGTTTCTCCGGAAGCGATTTCCATGTGGGCCATGCGTATGGTCTATGAACTGTAAGTTCTGTGGCTTCCCTTTGGAAAGGGATTAAGCTCGGTAGTTGTGTTCCACCTTAAACGCTTTATCGTACCATGGTTTTGACCATAGGAGTAGGGTTGATTGACGGCTTGCACTCCCCGGTACGACGGCCCTGACCCATGTCATATGACTCAAAGACCGTTGGGTTAGTAGGTTTAGAAGGCTGTCCAGAGTCTGGTGGTCTTGAGCCACCTGTTACTCAGAGTTACTAGCAATGGGTGCGTGCGTTACTTTTTGTGTTCACGTTACTGACCTCCCACTGGTCATAGCCTTCTTATAGCATGCGTGTGCTGACCCACCCGGGAGTGGTGGAGCAGGCTTACTCGAGAGAGACGGTTTTTAGGCTGGTTACCGTAGGGCCCCTTCGCGCAGCCTAAGTCCAACCTTTGGGGAAGAATGAGCTAGAGGATCTGACATAGGGCGCATGATTTTTGTGTGCACACGTGGTTGGGGGCGTCAGACCCACGCTGACGAACGTGACCCCAGCTAGTCCTTGTTTGTGGTACTAGTTGTGGGTCTAATCTCCGCCTGGGCCGTCGTAGGGAGACATTGGGGTGCGTAATATGTCGTCAATGGATGCATTTGGCCTTGCTGCTAGTGGGTAGTGCTCCCGTCACGTGACATGAGTTTCTCGTGACTCGAGTTTCTGTTTAACATCTGCGAGATGTTGTTTTGTGTGTAGTTCTATGTGTTTCCTGAGGTAGAGGTCTAGAGTTTCCAATGGGCATTGCCGAAGGTTTTCCCTAGACAGTGTAGGGTTCATGATATACACTAATACTCGTCGTCAAAAGTAGTGCCACAATTTTAAAAATAACCTCACTTACTCACTAAAAAGATATTAGATATAAGTAGAGTGGTATGAACGGGTCGATCCCACGGAGAAGAAAAGTTTTTCTTTTAAGTAAGTTGGAAAATCCTTATGTTTTGATAACCGAATTTTGAGTGAGTTTAAACTAAAGGAAAGTAAATGTGCATGAACTTGAGACTAAAAATAAAACTATCAAAAGAATTTAAGAGGGTTGAGAAGAGAATTTTGAAGGAGATAGAGGGAGAAAAAACTAGCAAAACACAATTGCAAAAGATGAAATTTTATTGCTAACAAAAGATTACAATGTCTATGAAAGCTAAAAATTACAACTTGAGTAAATTAAGGGAATAAGGAAGAAATAGAGCCAGGAAATTTAAAGAATAGTGTCACAGTCTCCTTGCCGAGCCTTGGAGGAAGATCGCCCTGCCTTGGAAGTAGACGTCGCCTTTAGAGCACCAAAAGAAGAATCTCTACCTTGGGATGTGTAAAGAAAATAGAGGACGAGATAGATGGAAGATGAGGAAGAAAAAGACTTAAAACTTAGTGGAAAGACGTGTGTGCATGGGTGTGTTTTGAAGAGGGAACAGAGAGAGCGATGAAGAGAGAGACGGCTACAGTGGAGGAAAGTAAGAAAAATATAGTAAAGACTAAATTGAAAATAGAGGGTGAGAAGAAGAAGAATAACTTTAAATATAAAAAGAATTAGAAGAGGTGGAAGAAGAGAAAGTTGTAGATCTAAGAAAGAAGAAGAAGATTGATGAAGAGTGTAGAGGGAGAAAATGTGAGGAAGAGGGTAAAAAATGAGGAAGAATAGAGTGTGTCTGTGCGGATAAACAGTGAAGAACCCAAGACTGAACCTTGAAAAATTGAGAATAACTTGAAAACGGGAGAGAATTAGAGGAAGAGGAAGACGAAGAAATTGCAGAGAACGTAAAAACAAAGAACTTTGCAAAAGTAAGCAATTTAACAAGAAGAACATAAGAGCATGAAAAGTAGGCTAAAAGGCTAATATCCTCCCACGGTGGCTCCCGGTGGCCTTTTATAGTGCACAGAGACTTTCACGATCGTGGCCCTTGAGGATTAGCTCAAATCTGACTTTCCAGCATCAAAGATTAATCAAAATAGGTATCATGTCATTATTAGAGTCCTCCTTTCCTCAAACAAGAGAAGATAAGTCCAAGAATAGGAAGATAACTGCGATTAGAGTAGCTCGATTCCATTTCTTCAAATTGTAAATGGTGACTGGAGGTAGGGCGCACAATTCATAATGGGCAGCCACTCAAACAGTCGTAAATTCTTTATTTCCATTTTTTGATATTTTATTTTCTCAAAAATCAAGGAATTGGCCACTGTGCAAATAGTCGCTCATTCTTTTTCTATTTTTTCTACTTTTTATTTTGATTTTCTGAACAAATGAATGAATGCATGCTTGGTTGGCCGCTCATTATTTTTCGAAGAATTTGCGCATGCTTCAATAGTCGTACATTCCTTCTTATTTTGTAGCTTTTCTTTTTTTTTCTATTTTCATCAAATGAAATAGCGCCCGTATACGCAGTCGCTCATTCTTTTTTCTTTTTTTAGCTTTTCCTTTCCAAAATAAATGAACGCCCGTTTGATCAGTCATTCATTAAATGGCATCCGGTCCTCAGGTTGCAATTTCTTGAAAATTCAGAAAATGCAAAATTCCCAATATTCTTTATCAAAAAATAAATTGTAATAGTTGTGCATTTTCCTAAATATTTCTCACATTGATATTTTGACTCAAAATTGATGATAAAATCATGCAAACTCAAATTAATGGTGAGAATGAGATTTCTGCCATATTAATGCACAACTATGCTCATTAGATACTCAAAAGTGATGAATGTGATGTAACTTATGATATGAAATATAGCACTTATCACACCCCCAACTTACTCATTGCTAGTTCATTAACAATGTAAATAAATTAAAATTTAGGACCAACAAGGTTGCAAAGTTCATACTTTTATATCCAACTCTCCCTTTATAGAATCAACCAAAGATTAGGAATCAAGAATCATTAATACATACTAAACTTAGTTTGGAAATTAAGGTACATGATCAAGAATTCAAATCAAAATTTAGTAGCACTTGTGCATGTGTAATACTAAATCCACAGTATAGATAATTGCATCCCCCATTTGCTATTCCAAGCAAGTGTCTTTCAACCCTGCACCTCCTAGATCAAAGCATTAAATATACTAGCTTTTTGTCTACCTTATTTATTTTATCCTTTTTGGGATCTTTTTACACAGATGATGCTGCACTACCCTTTATTGTTGAACACAAACCTCGACTCTTGCCTTAGGAGAAGCGGGCCCAACTTCACAGATCAAGGTTCCCTTTTCCTTTTGACGCGAACCTCAACACGTCTTAGGTGAAGTATGCTAGGTTACTAAGACTATGGGCATTTTTCATGGTGTTATCTCTCTTCTTTCTTTTTTTTCTTTTTTCATTGTGCCATTTGCACTAATTTAATAGATAACTTGGCAGAAAGCTTTATAAAAAGATCTTTTTTTTAAAAAAGTTAGGAGTATCAGACAACATACTCAAAATAGAAGAAGGCTTGTCCTACTTATTTCATTAGCATGCATAGTGACTTCTCTTTTCTAAAAGTGCACATGAAATTTAAAGAGATTCTTATATCAGTTTTCCATAGCTAGATTGAATAAATTTTTCATCATCCTTCTCTCTAGTCTTTCCTATTTCAGAATTACTTTCAATTTAAGTATGAATCAAGAAAACTTAATCGGGGATTTCATCATGAAACTCAAATATGCAGGAAATTATGCCAGGTTGTATTAATTTTTTTTTCATGAAATGAAATTATCATTTTTTCTCACCCCCCCAACTTGAATGACATTGTCCTCAATGGCATATGCGATAGAAAGCAATAGAACAATGTAACAGAGAATACGATTGGGATGGAAGGATACAACCTGATGGGCGGGTTGAAATACTGGCGGCAGGGCTTTCTCCTCAACCAGCATACTGAAACATATTGAAACAAAAACATCAAACAACAAAAAACCTTAGGTTGCCTCCCAGAAGCGCTAAGTTTTTCGTCTTCAGTCAGACGCATGAAAGGGCACGAAGATTTTATTCCAAATCACCCAAAGCAATAGATTTGTTTGACAACGTTTCATTTTACAAGGCTTCAATCGTTGACCATTAATAGTGAAAATGTGACCATTATTAGGATTCAAAATTTTGACAGCACCATGGTCAAAAGTCTTAATAACCACAAACGGTCCATCCCATCTGGATTTTAACTTACTAGGGAACAAGCGTAGCCTTGAGTTAAAAAGCCAAACCTTTTGATTCCCATAAAAAGTTTTCCTTCGAATATGCTTATTGTGAAAAGTCTTGGTTTTAGCTTTATAAATCTTGAAATTTTCGTAGGCTTCATCACGTAGTTCCTCCAATTCATTGAGTTGCAGAGATCTTTGGGACCCAGCTTGAGTGAGATCAAAATTGACTTATTTAATAGCCCACTATGCTCTATGTTCCAGTTCTACAGGTAAGTGGTAGGCATTTCCAAATATGAGGCGGTATGGGGACATGCCAATGGGAGTCTTAAATGCAGTTCTATAGGCCCATAATACATCGTCTATTCTGTCGGACCAGTCTTTCCTATCCGGCCTAACTACCTTATGCAAAATGCTCTTGATCTCCCTATTGGACACTTCAACCTGGCCATTGGTTTGGGGATGATAGGGGGTAGCGAGCTTATGAGTTATGCCATATTTGTTAAGTAAAGTTCAGAATTGAGAGTTTGTGAAATGAGATCCCCCATCACTAATGATAGCTCTAGGACAACCAAATCTAGAAAAGATGTTCTTCTCCACAAATTTTATCACCACCTTGTGATCATTGACACGTGAAATACATCATGAACTCCTGCTAATTGAGGGGGCAAAGCAATACGATATGCGACTTGACCAACCCTTTTGAGGATTTCAAAGGGGCCAATGAATCTTGGAGTAAGCTTGCATTTGATACCGAATCTTCGAATACCTCGACCAGGAGAAAGTTTAAGGAATACATGATCTCCTACTTGAAACTTCAAGTCGCACCTTCAATTGTCAGTATATTATTTTTGCCTGTCATGGGCCATATGAAGTTTTTGCCGAATAAGCTTTATCTTCTCGGTAGTATCCCTAATGATGTCGGGACCAAGAAATTGCCTTTCTCCTACTTAATTCCAGCAAATAGGGGATCGACAGCTTCTTCCATACAGAACTTCAAATGGTGCCATCTGTATACTAGCTTGATAGCTATTGTTGTATGAAAATTCCACTAGATGCAAGTGATCGCGCCAGCTTCCTTCAAAGTCTATAGCACATGCCCTAATCATATCTTCCACCACTTGATTTGTTCTTTCAATTTGACCATCAGTTTGTGGATGGAATGCAGTGCTAAAATTTAATCGGGTCCCTAATGAATGTTGCAGACCTTTCCAGAATTGTGATGTGAACTAAGGATCTCGGTCAGATATGATGGTGACAGGGACACCATGTAGTTTGACAATCTCCTTCATGTATAGTGCTGCTAGTACATCCACAGACCATCGACTTTTGATTGGTAGAAAATGTGCAGATTTGGTCAATCGGTCTATGATTACCCATATACCATCATGTCCTCCTTTTGTCCTAGGTAGACCTATGATAAAATCCATCCCTATACTTTTCCACTTCAATTCGTAAATATTTAAGGGGTGTAATTTTCCAACATGTCTTAAATGCTTAGATTTGACTTGTTGACAAGTGAGACATCGTGATACAAAATCTGCCACTTCCTTTTTCATGTTGGGCCACCAAAAGTTTCTTTCAAATCTTGATACATCTTGGTAGTACCAGGGTGAATAGCATCCTTTGATTTGTGAGCGTCTTCTATGATCAATTTCTTAGTGTCATTATGATTTGGCACACAAATCCGACCCTTAAACAATAGTCTTCCATCAACTGAGATAGAAAATTTTGGCCTCTGATGAATATTACCCTTAATCTCCATCAATGTAGGGTCATTTTCTTGCAATTTGTCTAGGTCCTCGATCAATGTAGGTTGAGACCTTACATTGGCAATCATACCTCCATCTCCTTCTTTGTCAATATCTAGATTAAATCTTCAATAAGACAAGTTATACCTTTTCGGAGGCTTGCTAGAGTTGTCATTGGCTTTCTGCTAAGAGCGTTAGCTACAACATTTGCTTTTCTTGGATGATATTAGAAAGTAAAGTCAAAGTTCTTGAGATACTCCAACCATCTGCGTTGTCACATATTCAACTCCTTCTGGGTAAAAAGATATTTTAGACTTTTTGATCTGAAAATATAGTAAATTTTCCCCCATAAAGGTAATGTCATCAAATCTTCAATGCGAATATGACCGCAGCTAGCTCCAGATCATGCACAGGGTAGTTTTCTTCATGACACTTCAGCTGTCTTGATGAATAGCAAACCACCTTGCCATTTTGCATAAGGACACACCGTAACCCAATGTCAGACGCATCCGTATAGACTTCAAATTCACCACCTTAAGTGGGTAATGTTAATATTGGTGCAGTGGTAAGGTGTTCTTTAAGAGTTTGAAAACTCTCCTCCAAGTCCTTCGACCATATAAAATGATTCTCCTTTCTTGTAAGTCTAGTCAGAGGAACAACGATCTTTGATAAATCTTTGATAAATCTCCTGTAATAACCAGCCAGACCTAGAAAACTTCTGACATCAGACACGGTCGTTGGCCGGCTCCAGTTCTTAACAGCTTCTATTTTGGAAGGATCAAGCAGCGATACCTTCTCTTGAAATAATATGGCTAAGGAAAGAAACCTCCTTAAGCCAGAACTCGCACTTGCTAAGTTTTGCATAGAGTTTGTGCTCTCTTAGCATTTGCAATGCTATCCTTAAGTGCTCTTCATGATCCTCCTTTGTTTTGGAGTAAACAAGAATATCATCTATCAAGACGACTATAAAGTGGTCTAGATAAGGCCTAAAGTCATCATTCATAAGTTGCATAAAAGCTGTCGTGGCATTAGTTAACCCAAATGGCATTACCACGAATTCATAGTGACCATATCTACTTCGAAAAGTAGTTTTGTAGATGTCTTCATCTTTGATCTTGAGCTAATGGTAACAAGACCTGAGGTCTATTTTGGAAAAATATTCTGCTCCTGAAAGTTGATCAAAGAGCTCATCGATACGCGACAACGGATATTTATTCTTAATTGTGAGTTGATTCAGTCACCGGTAGTTGATACATAGCCTGAGGGATCAATCCTTTTTCTTGACAAATAGTACTGGTGCACCCCAGGGGGATGTGCTAGGTCAAATGAAACCCTTATCTAATAACTCCTGAAGCCGTTTCTTCAATTCCTTGAGTTCCTTGGGGAAATCTTGTAGGGAGCTATTGAAACAGGTGCTACTCCAGGAATGAGTTCAATAAAGAAGTTTACTTACCTTTCGGGCGGTAAACCAGGTAACTCCGATGAAAATACATCGGGAAACTTATTGACAATAGGAATATTATCTAAGATGATTTCCTTGGACTCGGTGAGGCTTACGGAAGCAAGAAAAGCTACACATCCTTGCGAAATTACTTTGCAAGTGTGCAGAGATGAAATTATGGTAGGATGCTTCCTGTATTTGATAACAAGGAAGGAAAACCTTGGAAGACTAGGTTTTTGAAAAGAGATAATTCGGTTGTGGAAATTGATGTAGGCGCCGTGGTCTACTAGCCAATGCACACCTAGAATAGCATCATAGCCCTCCATGTCAAGGCATACAAGATTTGCTAGTAGGTTGTGTCCTTCTACCACTACTTCACTATCGTGATAATAGGTTGTATGTTTGGTTCAGGGACCTAAAGGTGTTGTAATAACAAGGTCTGAAGGTAAAGGAACTGATGAAATAGGTAAAGTTTTTGCGAAAGAAGTAGATATAAAGGAATGAGAATCACCAGTATCAAACAGTACGAATGCAAGATGGGAATAGATTTGGATAGTACCTTCCATTGGCCCATCATTCTTGGGCGCTTCTTCCTCTTCTAGAATATCATTTAAACAAGCCTGACGGTTACGTCCACTCCCGGAAGATAGTTCTTTCATAAGCGGGCAATCCGACATGCGGTGCTCCCGGCTGCCACAACGTAAACAAGCGCCGAGGCACTTCCAGCACTCTTCGGCCGTGTGACCGAACGTTTCACAGAAAGTGCAAGCCGTGGTGACCTGCTTCTCCTCTTCTTTGACTTTCTTATTTTTGTGGTAGCCACTACCACTCCGATTCCGGGACCTCTTCTTGTTATTACAAGATTTGTAAGGTTCCGTGATACTAAACTTCTTCTTATAATGCCGACCAGACCCTCGGCTTAGCACCTCTCCCTTCCCTTTTAGTTTCTCAATGTTTTCTAAGGTCCTTTCGCATAGATGCGCCCGTTGGACCATCTCCGCGTAAGTACAGATATTCTGAGTCCCAAGTTGTAGGATATAACCGGGCCTCAAACCATCCATAAATCGATTAGCCTTCAATAAGTCGGTGCTAATCAAGTGAGGAGCATATGGTGCTAGCCGAAAAAATTGAAGTTCATATTCTGCCACTGATATCATGCCTGGCGTAGAGAAGCAAACTCCATAGCCTTCCGCTCCTTAATGTTCTCGGAAAAGTACTTGGCTCGGAAGAGCGTAAGAAAACCTTCCCATATATGAGGTGCATCAGCTGGTGGTGCCGAAACAGACTTCCACCACGTACGAGCACCTTTATTCAACTAGAATGTTGCCAAACAGACTTTTTCCTGATCCGCACATTGCATAACTACAAAAATGCAGTTCATCTCATCTATCCAATTTTCAGCTTCAACTGGGTTAGAGGAACCCGAAAACCGCGGAGGATTTAAACTCCGGAAGTTTCGATGTAAGTCTCCAGCTCTTGCCCCTGCGCTAGCTTGCACCATGATATGTAATGCTTGAGTAAGACCCACAACGGTCTCTTGCATACCATTCCAATCTACGTGATGAGCCATTTTGAGAGTAAGGTACCTGAGAAGAGTAATGAATTTGTTAATTCTAATGGAATGAGTGAGGTTAATCATAGAATTAATTCATGGGACCGTTTCCACCTTCTTTTGGGAATGAATACATTTTGGTGGTGGTCGATTATGTTTCAAAATGGATTGAAGCTATAGCCACTAGGACTGTAACGCCCGAGAATTTTCTAAGAATTTTTTAGATTTAAAATATAATTATATCAAATTGTTAAAGCATTTAATGGGCTATTAATTGAATTATAATGAATTAGATTTAAAGCCCTATATTAATCCAAGAGGATTAGGCCCATATAATAAACCCAATAGGCCCAAGAGATTGTTTTGGACTATTAGCCCATGTTCTAGAAGCTAGGAATGGGTATGATCAAGGAATTTAACGATAATTACTCTTTAAAGAGATTAATAAATGGATAATAAGTGGGATAATACCAAAAAGAGTTTAAACCAGTTCAAATTCGGAGCCCACAATTGCTAGCGGTCTATCGCGAGATCGCTAAGAGATGGGTAGCGGTCTAGCATTCGACTGCTAGTATCTGTCAGTTCCGTAAGAGAAAGAAAATGTGAAAATGTTCGATTTTTTACATCCAAATCATCTTGGATCAACTCTATCAGCTAAATAGATAGGTCTAGAAGGATTGTAAATCGAATGGAAAGTGTAATTGGGACTCTAGAAGCATTCTAATCCTTAAAACCCTACCTAAACCCTATAAATAGATCCCAGATTTGACATGCGCTACCCCTACTTTGGCTCGCGTGGAACTCAGCTAAGTAGGCAGAATTGATAGTAAGTTTCTTCTAAAAATTTGTTCGTTTTAGTTAGAACTAACTACCCTCCAAATTTCATTCCAGGAGATCAAGTCTACAAGGAGATAGAGTCTTCCAAAGTTGCTGATTCTACAACAAAAACTCAGGAAATAGTGCGGGCGACCCAAGAAGATCAGAGAAATAGAAACCCAAAACGAGGTAATTAGATAGATGTTCTTTAGAAATTTATTTTCCCTTTCAATCCTCTTCTTACCCTCAAAATTTCATGTCTATAGGTCAAGGGAATCAGGAGATAGAGGGACGTGAATTACTTATCTTGTACAAAAATAGGCAGAATTAGGGCTGAATTCCAGTCCGAAATTGACTATCTAAGAAGGATTAATTGAGGTAGGTTATCTCATGAAACACTAAAATCTAAAGTTATGAATAAAAGCCCTCTTGTTTCAGTCATTTTCATGCATTATACCTTGAGAATTTCGTGTTGTACTTAGGACTATGTATCTAGTATATTCCTCATGCATGAACTAGCCCTAATGAAGTAAAAAGGATTTTTTTTTCTTGTTAATTACATGAGCCTATGCATATTGTTGGCCTATAATAGTTCTATCATGGTTATGGTAGTTTCTATATGTTGATTTCCATGCATGATATGCATTAATTTAGTACTTAGTTTTATTATCTTTTGAACTTGGATTCACACAGGAGGAGACAGTCTTCCTTTAGATCGCCAGTGATTCTAGCGGTCATACGATAGACCGCTAGCCTGAGATTGACGGTCCTGTATTAGACCATTTTATATTTCTAATTTTTGGAATATTGGTAACCCGAACCATATTACAGAATTAACCATAGTTAATATATATTAAGCCTAGTTAACTAAGTTTATTCCTATTTTAAGTGCTGGTTTCATATACTTAGTTAGTTTTACTACTCATCATGATATATTTCATATCTTATGCACATTTAGTATTATTTTAACTTATGTTAATTTATGACCCAAAATCATATATTCTTGTAATAAAGATATGTGTAAATGTTAGATGATTCATGATTTTAACTTGATCACGGTCTTACATGATTCTCTCTCTCTTCTAAGTGTCATTTTTATAAGTACATGGCACATATCCCGGTATGTTGTCATTAGTTACACTTTTACACATTAGGAACACAATCTTGGACATGATGACCTCTCCTATGGATATTCCTGCCAACGGACTAGGAAATCTTATTTCAAGGCCTCCGTAAGATGCCGTGAGCCTGGGATTCCCTCCAGGACACCGAGCTGGTTGTACCATTAAAAGTCCAATTGTCTAGAAGGCACTTATACCGAAGTTTTATATTCTGGACCTTAGCGGCCATCTAGTTGACCGCCAGAGTCTGCTAGCGACTATTCACTAGACCGCTAACGGATCCTAAACGGTTCTCCACTAGACCGCTAAAGACTCCAGATTTTTGGGTTTCAAAATATCGATCTGTCTTCATTAACGGTCCAGAACTTGACCGCCATAGTCAAGAAATGGTCCGGTAAACGACCGCTATCATCCAGAGTTTGATTAACCCGGGGTTGACTCAAGGGTTGATTTTTCTATGTTCCTAGATGGTCCAATTGATTATCTTGAACCTGTCATATTATTCCAAAGATATCTAAGTAATTTAGAGAGTTAAAGAATGTACCGTTATGCTGCCGATTTGTTTCTATGGCATAACCTAGTTATTAAATGCATTTATTAAAATCTCTTATTCTCAATAGAAGCATTCTTATTTTTGGTTACTTTATCATGGAACTATAGTTGAAATTGTACATTCTTGGCCATATTATTGTTATAAACGTGAAAGTAGCTTGATTTATACTTGAAGATACAGTTCGAGCACTGATTGTGTTCAAGGGCTCTATGCTAGTCCCCTCGGCTGATTGTCGGAAACATGCTGTAAACCATGGGGTATGATGCTACTGGCATCGCATTGCACTGGGAGTACTTTCTTTATAAATAAGTGAAATATCCACGGTGATCCACATAAATTCATGAAATACTTGTTACAAAGTGAAAAGTACATTCTTGTTACATTCTTGTTCATGAAAGGCCATAATTACATTCTTGCTTGATCATACTTAATCAATCATATTCTCAATCTATCTTGTTACTTTGGCTTTATTCGCATGCTTTATCATATCTACATGGTTTGCCTCATTTCTTTTAGAGCTAAAACATTAATTACTTTAACATTGCCTACATGTTGATACGAAGATACCTATTAGTCAAGTGTGCTCATTACCCTACTTTTCAATCTTTTCCAAGAAATACGAGTGAATCAGATTCGGATTACTCAAGTAGCAGGTCCGAGAGCGATTGAAAGTCTATGGATTCGAGTGAAGACTTAGATTGTCAAAATATGTCTAGATTGAGTCCTTACATGTAATTTTATTTTTATTGAGTCTGGGAGAGTCGAATATTCATGTACTTGGATTATGATTCTTGGATATGAAATAAAGGTGAAGCTTTGATTAAATTATTGTGCAATTGTCTTGTGTGATTGTTCTTGCACTCTGATTATATTGCTTGCTAGAGGCGTACTAGCTAACTGTTCAGATTCCCGATTATTTCTGCTGCATAATCTCGGGACGTGACAGTTAAAGTGGTATCAGAGCACTAGGACTAGAAGTCCTTGGGAAAAGATATATCATAGGTTAAGTCCAAGGATTAAGGACCCACACTTATGAAACTAGGAAAGAAATTCCCAACCTATGAGAGGAATTGGGTAGAATCAGGGATCAGATAGTCATTAGAATTAATTCTAAGATTAACCTCACTCATTCCATTAGAATTAACAAATTCATTACTCTTCTCAGGTACCTTACTCTCAAAAAGGCTCATCGCGTAGATTGGAACGGTATGCAAGAGACCGTTGCGGGTGTGACTCAAGCATTACAAACCATGACGCAAGCTGCGCAGGGGCAAGAGCTGGAGACTTACATCGAAACTTCTGGAGTTTAAATCCTCCACGATTTTTTGGTTCCTCTAACCCAGATGAAGCTGAAAATTGGATAGATGAGATGAACTGCATTTTTGAAGTTATGCAATGTGCGGATCAGGAAAAAGTCTGTTTGGCAACATTCCAGTTGAATAAAGGTGCTCGTACATGGTGGAAGTCTATTTCGGCACCACTAGCTGATGCACCTCATATATGGGAAGGTTTTCTTACGCTCTTCCGAGCCAAGTACTTTTCCGAGCATATTAAGGAGTGGAAGGCTATGGAGTTTGCTTCTCTACGCTAGGCATGATGTCAGTGGCAGAATATGAACTTCAATTTTTTCGGCTAGCACCATATGCTCCTCACTTGATTAGCACCGACTTATTGAAGGCTAATCTATTTATGGATGGTTTGAGGCCTGGTTATATCCTACAACTTGGGACTCATAATATCTGTACTTACGCGGAGATAGTCCAACAGGCGCATCTGTGCGAAAGGACCTTAGAAAACATTGAGAAACTAAAAGGGAAGGGAGAGGAGCTAAGCCGAGGGTCTGGTCGGCATTATAAGAAGAAGTTTAGTATCACGGAACCTTACAAATCTTGTAATAACAAGAAGAGGTCCCGGAATCGGAGTGGTAGTGACTACCACAAAAATAAGAAAGTCAAAGAAGAGGAGAAGCAGGTCACCACGGCTTGCACTTTCTGTGAAAAGTTCGGTCACACAGCCGAAGAGTGCTGGAAGTGCCTCGGCGCTTGTTTATGTTGTGGCAGCCGGGAGCACCGCATGTCGGATTGCCCGCTTATGAAAGAACTATCTTCCGGGAGTGGACGTAACCGTCAGGCTTGTTTAAATGATATTCTAGAAGAGGAAGAAGTGCCCAAGAATGATGGGCCAATGGAAGGTACTATCCAAATCTATTCCCATCTTGCATTCATACTGTTTGATATTGGTGATTCTCATTCCTTTATATCTACTTCTTTCGCAAAAACATCGAGAAATTAGGTAACTCCGATGGAAATACATCGAGAAACTTATTGACAATGGAAATATTATCTAAGATGATTTCCTTGGACTTGGTGAGGATTACGGAAGGAAGAAAAGCTACACATCCTTGCGAAATTAGTTTGCATGCGTGCAAAGATGAAATTATGGTAGGATGCTTCCTATATTTGATACCAAGGAAGGAAAACCTTGGAAGACCAGGTTTTCGAAAAGAGATAATTCAATTGTGGCAATTGATGTAGGTGTCGTGGTCTACTAGCCAATCTACACCTAGAATAGCATCGTAGCCCTCTATGTCAAAGCATACGAGATTTGCTGGTAGGTTGTGACCTTCTACGACTACTTCACTATCGGGATAATAGGTTGTAAGTTTGGTTCCGAGACCTAAAGGTGTAGTAATAGCAAGGTCTGAAGGTAAAGGAACTAATGAAATAAGTAAAGTTTTTGCGAAAGAACTAGATATAAAGGAATGAGAAGCACCAGTATCAAATAGTACGAATGCAGGATGGGAATAGATTTTGATAGTACCTTCCATTAGCCCATCATTCTTGGGCGATTCTTCCTCTTCCATAATAGCATTTAAACGAGCCTGACGCTTACGTCCACTCCTGGAAGATAGTTCCTTCATAACCGGGCAATCCGACATGCGGTGCTCCCGGCTGCCACAACGTAAACAAGCGCTGAGGTGCTTCCAGCACTCTTCGGCTGCGTGACCGAACTTTTCATAGAAAGTGCAAGCCGTGGTGACCTTCTTCTCCTCTCCTTTGACTTTCTTATTTTTGTGGTAGCCACTACCACTCCCATTCTGGGACCTCTTCTTGTTATCTCGAGATTTGTAAGGTTCCGTGATACTAAAATTTTTCTTATCATGCCGATCAGACCTTCCGCTCGGTGCCTCTCCCTTCCCTTTTAGTTTCCCAACCTTTTATATGGTCCTTTCGCACATATGCGCCCGTTGGACCATCTCCGCGTATGTACGGATATTCTGAGTCCCAAGTTGTTGGATATAACCGGGCCTCAAACCATCAATAATTCGATTAGCCTTCAATAAGTCGGTGCTAATCAAGTGAGGAGCATATGGTGCTAGTCGAGAAAATTGAAGTTCATATTCCGCCACTGACATCATGCCTGGCGTAGAGAAGCAAACCCCATAGCCTTCCGCTCCTTAATATGCTCAGAAAAGTACTTGGCTCGGAAGAGCGTAAGAAAACCTTCCCATATATGAGGTGCATCAGTTGGTGGTGCCAGAACAGACTTCCACCACGTACGAGCATCTTTATTCAACTGGAATGTTGCTAGATGGACTTTTTCCTAATCCACACATTACATAACTTCAAAAATGTTGTTCATCTCATCTATCCATTTTTCGGCTTCATCTGCGTTAGAGGAACTCGAAAACCGCGGAGGATTTAAACTCCGGAAGTTTCGATGTAAGTCTCTAGCTCTTGCCCCTGCGCTAGCTTGCGCCATGATATGTAATGCTTGAGTAAGACCCGCAACGGTCTCTTGCATACCATTCCAATCTACGTGATGAGCCATTTTGAGAGTAAGGTACCTGAGAAGAGTAATGAATTTGTTAATTCTAATGGAATGAGTGAGGTTAATCTTAGAATTAATTCTAATGACTATCTCATCCCAGATTCTACCCAATTCCTCTCATAGGTTGGGAGTTTCTTTCCTAGTTTCATAGGTGTGGGTCCTTAAACCTTGGACTTAACCTATGATATGTCTTTTCCCTAGGACTTCTAGTCCTAGTGCTCTGATACCACTTTAACTGTCACACCCCGAGATTATGCAGCGGAAACAATCGGGAATGTGAACAGTCGGCTAGTACGTCTCGAGCAAGCAATATAATCAGAGCGCAAGAACAATCACATAAGGTAATTGAACAATAATTTAATCAAACCTTCACCTTTATTTCATATCCAATAATCATAATCCAAGTACATGAATATTCGACACTCCTAGACTCAATAAAAATAAAATTACATGTAAGGACTCAATCTAGACATGTTTTGACAATCTAAGTCTTCACTCGAATCCATAGACTTTCAATCGCTCTCGGACCTGCTACTTGAGTAATCCAAATCCGATTCACTTGTATTTCCTGATAAAGATTGGAAAGTATGGTAATGAGCACACTTGCCCAGTAGGTATATTCGTATCAATAGGTAGGCAATGTTAAAGTAATTAATGTTTTAGCTCTAAAAGAAATGAGACAAATTATGTAGATATGATAAAACATGCGAAGAAAGCTAAAGTAACAAGATAGATTGAGAATATGATTGAGCAAGTATGATCAAGCAAGAATGTAATTATGGCCTTTCATGAACAAGAATGTAACAAGAATGTACTTTTCACTTTGTAACAAGTATTTCATGAATTTATGTGGATCACGGTGGATATTTCAGTTATTTATAAAGAAAGTACTCCCAGCGCAATGCGACGCCAGTAGCATCATACACCATAGTTTACAGCATGTTTCCGACAGTTAGTCGAGGGGACAAATATAGAGCCCTTGAACACAATCAGTGCTCAAACTGCATCTTCAAGTATAAATCAAGTTACTTCCACGTTTATAACAATAATATGGCCAAGAATATACAATTTCAACTATAGTTCCGTGATAAAGTAACCAAAAATAAGAATGCTTCTATTGAGAATAAGGGATTTCAATAAATGCATTTAATAACTAGGTTATGCCATGGAAACAAATCGGTAGCATAACGGTACACTCTTTAACTCTCTAAATTACTTAGATATCTTTGGAATAATATGACATGTTCTAGATAATCAATTGGACCATCTAGGAACATAGGAAAATCAACCCTTGAGTCAACCCCGGGTTAATCAAACTCTGGATGATAGCGGCCGTTTACCGGACCGTTAATGAAGACAATTCGATATTTTAAAACCCGAACATCTGGAGTCTTTAGCGGTCTAGTGGAGAACTATTTAGGATTCGTTAGCGGTCTAGTGAATAGTCGCTAGCAGACTCTGGCGGTCAACTAGATGGCCGCTAAGGTCCAGAATATAAAACTTTGGTATAAGTGACTTCTAAACAATTGGGCTTTTAATGGTACAACCAGCTCAGCATCCTAGAGAGAATCCCAAGCTAACGGAGTCTTACGGAGGCCTTGAAACAAGATTTTCTAGTACGTTGGAAGGAATATCCAAAGGAGAGGTCACCATGTCTAAGATTGTGTTCCTAATGTGCAAACGTGTAACTAATGATAACATACCGGGATATGTGCCATGTACTTATGAAAATGACACTTAGAAGAGAGAGAGAAATATTTAAGACCGTGATCAAGTTAAAATCGTGAATCATCTAACATTTACACATATCTTTATTACAAGAATATATGATTTTGGGTCATAAATTAACATAAGTTAAAATAATACAAAATGTGCATAAGACATGAAATCTATCATGATGACCAGTAAAAATAACTAAGTATATGAAACCAACACTTAAAACATGAATAAACTTAGTTAAATAGGCTTAATATATATTAAGTATGGTTAATGCTGTAATATTGTTTGAGTTACCAATATTACAAAAATCATAAATATAAAACGTTCTAATACAGGACCGTCAATCTCAGGCTAGCGATCTATCGTATGACCGCTAGAATCACTAGCGGTCTATAGGAAGACAGTCTCTTCCTGTGTGAATCCGAGTTCAAAAGATTATAAAACTAAGTACTAAATTAATGCATATCATGCATGGAAATCAAAATATAGAAACTACCATAACCATGATAGAACTATTATAGGCCAACAATATGCATAGGCTCATGTAATTAACAAGAAAAAAATATCCTTTTTACTTCATTAGGGCAAGTTTATGCATGAGGAATATACTAGATGTATAGTCCTAAGTACAACATGAAATTCTCAAGGTATAATGCATGAAAATGACTGAAACAAGAGGACTTTTATTTCTGACTTCAGATTTGAGCCTCTAATGAGATAGCCTACCTCAATTAATCCTTCTTAGATAGTCAATTTCGGACTGGAAGTCAGTCTTAATTCTGCCCATTTTTGTACTAGATCAGCAACTTCACGTCCCTCTATCTCCTGATTCCCTTGACCTATGGACGTGAAATTTTGAGGATAAGAAGATGATATAAAGGAGAACATAGAGTTCTAAATAACCTCTATCTAATTACCTCGTTTGGGGCTTCTATATCTCTGATCTTCTTGGGTCAGCCGCTCTATTTCCTGAGTTTTTGTTGTAGAATCAACACCTTTGGAAGACTCTATCTCCTTGTAGACTTGATCTCCTAGAACGAAATTTGGAGGGTAGTTAGTTCTAACTAAAATGAACAAATTTTTTGAAGAAACTTACCACTAATTCTGCCTCCTTACTTGAGTTCCACGTGAGGCAAAGTAGGGGTCTCGCATGTCAAATATGGGACCTATTTATAGGGTTTAGGTAGGGTTTTGAGGATTACAACGCTTTTAGAGTCCCAATTAGACTTTCCATTCGATCTATAATCCTTCTAGACCTATCTATTTAGCTGATAGAGTTGATCCAAGATGATCTGGATGCTAAAAATCTAACATTTTCACGCTTTCTTTCTCTCACGGAACTGGCAAATACTAGCGGTCGAATGCTAGACCGCTACCCATCTCTTAGCGGTCTCGCGATAGACCGCTAGCAATTGTGGGCTCTAAATTTGAATTGGTTCAAACTCTTTTTGGTATTATCCCACTTATTATCCACTTATTAATCTCTTTAAAGAGTAATTATCCTTAAATTCCGTGATCATACCCATTCCTAGCTTCTAGAACATGGGCTAATAGTCCAAAACAATCTCTTGGGCCTATTGGGTTTATTATATGGTCCTAATCCTTTTGGATTAATATAGAGCCTTAAATCTAATTAATTATAATTCAATTAATAGCCCATTAAATGCTTTAAGAATTTGATATAATTATATTTTAAATCTAAAAAATTCGTAGAAAATTCTCAGGCATTACAGTCCTAGTGGCTATAGCTTCAATCCATTTTGAAACATAATCGACCTCCACCAAAATGTATTCATTCCCAAAAGAAGGTGGAAACGGTCCCATGAAATAAATACCCCAAACATCAAAGATTTTCACTACCAGAATGGGGTTAAGCGGCATCATATCCTTCTTAGAATTGTTGCCCACGGCTTGGCACCTTAAACAAGTTTTTGAAAATTCATAAGTATCCTTAAATCATGTGGGCCAATAAAATCCACTTCGTAGTACCTTAGCCGCAGTCTTCTTTCCAGAAAAGTGTCCCCTACAAGCAAATTATGACAAAAATTCAACACCGATTGTTGTTCCTATTCCGGGACACATCTTCTTATAATCTGATCAGGATCCATATGAAATTTCTCCGGGTCCTCCCAAAAATAGTGTTTGACCTTTGAAAATAACTGATCCTTTTCCTGCTTAGTCCACCCTCCCGGAATCTATCCTACCGCCAGATAATTGACAATGTGAGCATACTAGGGGGTTGAAGAGTGAGAGATAGAAAGAATTTATTCATCGGGAAAAGAATCAGACATCGAAGCACTCTTAGGTATCACTATCCTTGATAGATGATTAGCTACTATGTTCTCTAACACCTTCTTGTCTCTTATTTCCAAATCAAATTCTTACAGCAATAAAATCCAACGAATGAGACAGGGTTTGGCATCCTTCTTGGAAAGCAAGTATCTCAAAGTAGAGTGATCAGAAAAAATAATGACTTTAGCCCCTAACAGATATTAGTGAAATTTCTCCAGGGTGAAAACAACAGCAAGCAATTCTTTCTCTGTGGTGGTATAATTCAACTATGCATCAGCAAGGGTGCGGCTCGCATAGTAGATTACCACAGACTTCTTATCGATCCTATGTCCTAAGACAGCTCCAACAGGATAGTCTGAGGCATCACACATAATTTAAAAAGGGAGCGACCAATTTGGAGATTGAAGAATCGGAGCTTGAGTGAGGGCTGCTTTTAAAGAATTGAATACCTCGAGACATGAATCATCTAATTAAAAGGGAGTGTCTTTGGCAAGCAACTAAGTGAGCGGATGAGCAATGGTAGAGAAGTTTTGAATGAATCATCTATAGAATCATGCATGGCCAAGGAAAGAATAGATTTGTTTCACAGATGTGGGAGGAGGAAGATTAGAAATTAAATCGACCTTAGCTTTGTCGACCTTTATTCCCCTTTCAGAAACAACATGGCCTAGCACTATCCCTTCTCTTACCATGAAATGGCTCTTCTCGCAACTTAACACAAAATTAGATTCAATGCACCTCTTTAGCACTTGAGTCAGATTTTCCAAGCAACTTTCAAAAGAAGTACCAAATACTAAGAAATCATCCATAAAAACTTCCAAAAATTCACCCACCATTTCAGAAAAGATAGACACCATGCACCGCTGAAAAGTAGCTGGGGCATTGCACAGCTTAAAAGGCATTCTTCTAAAAGTAAGCGTGCTATAAGGACACGTGAATGTCATTTTTTCCTGATCTTTCGGGTAGATAGCAACTTGATTGTACCCAGAGTAGCCATCCAAAAAGTAAAAATACTATTGTCCAACCAGTCTCTCCAAAATTTCATCTACAAATAAGAGTGAAAAATGATCTTTCTTTGTTACTGAATTCAATTTTTTGTAATTTATACAAACTCTCCACCCCGTCTGTAATCACATGGGCACTTCTTCTCCTTTTTCATTTGTCACAACAGTCATTCCTGATTTCTTCGGCATAACTTGCGTCGAGCTGACCCACTTACTATCTGAAATGGGATATATAATCCCGACATCTAGCCACATAACCACTTCCTTCTTGACCACCTCCTTCATATTGGGATTTAGCCGGCTCTGCATCTCTCTTCTCGGCTTGGCATTGTCCTTTAAATAGATATAATGAATGCAAACATCCAGGCTTATGCCTTTTAAATCTGCAATTGACCAACCTATCGCCCCCCTGTGCTCCTTAAGGACATCTAAAAGTTTAGATTCCTGAGCAGAAGTGAGATTAGAAGCAATAATCACGGGCAGAGTGTGGTTAGGGCCTAGGTAAGCGTACTTAAGAGAATCTAGTAGAGGTTTTAATTCAAGAGCAGGCGGATGATCCAGAGATGGAAGAATAGGTTCAGCTTGCAATGGAGGGAGTGGCTCTATCCTAAAGTAGGGCGCAGAAGAGAATCGAGAATCCTACATCATGCTACCCTCTTCTAAAGTATCCTTCACTTCATCCGGGTTTTCATCGATCAATTCCTCAAAAATATCAATGACATTGCATTCCTCTTCATGGTCTGGGTACTGGGATGTCTTAAACACATTCAACGAAACTTTTTTGCCTCCAAAAGAGATATCCATCATTCCCGTTGCACAGTTTATGTTGCCCTTTGCCGTAGCTAAAAATAGACGTCGCAAAATAATTGGTGTGTGCTTCAGATCCTGGGACGAGGCCATATCCAGAATGAGAAAATCCACCGGGAAGTAACACCCATGCACTTTTACAATCAAATCCTCTAACAGACCCCTTGGAGTTTTCACTGACCGATCCACCAGTTGAAGACTTATTGAAGTTGGATTTAACTCCCCTAGATCAAATTGCTCATAGGTAGGCAAAAGATTCACGCTAGCACCTAAGTCTAGCAATGCTCGATCAAAAGTGACTCCACCTATATCACATGAGATTAATGAAGCTCCGGGATCCTTCAATTTTTTCGACAAATGATTAATTACAACAGCAATAACATCCTTAGATAAGCGGATCTTTTGAGTTACCGCCTTCGGCTCCCTCTTTGGAGTACAAAGCTCTTTCAAAAACTTTGCATATGCCGAAACGTGCTTGATTGCGTCCAATAGTGGAATATTGATATTCACCTGTTTAAACAATTTCACTAATTCTTCCTATTGAACCGGCGTCTTCTTGTGAGCCTTCGACTTAAGAGCATCGGGAAAAGGGGCATTTGGCACATATTATTGGGGTCCTTCATCAACCTTTGCCTTACCTTTATCCAACTTCTTCTCCCCATCCTCTGGCTTCTTCTTTTCTTGCACAATCACCGGCTCCTCAACCTCACTATCACTTTCCACTTCGTGGCCCGAACTGCTACCAACTCTCCTATCCTGATAAGGGTCACCTAAAATCTTTCCGCTTCTAAGGGTAGATATAGCCTTGGCCTTCTAAAATTGAGGGCCCATAGGAGGAGGAGGCTGAGGTTGGGTTGGTTGAGGAAGAAGTGGGACACTTTAGTGAAAGCCCAGAGGTTGATTCTTAGGATTAGCCACAGGTTGGCTAAGAAGTTGACCGACATCTCTCCTCATATTGCTAGCAGCCAATTGCCCTATTTGACCCTCTAACTTAGCAATGGATTGTTGTTGGGAAAGAATGAGTTGCTTAAGTTGGTCAAATTTATCATCGAAATTGAGCTTAGGGGGTTGAGGAGGAGATTGGAAGGGAACTGAAGGTTGAAAACGGTGTGGAGGATACTGATGATAGTGGCCCTGAAACGACTGAGCTTGGCGATATGGGGCCTGAGCTTGATGAAGTGCAGGTTGCTGAAATTGTTGCTAAAACGGAGATGGATAAGAGAAGTTTTGGTTATACTGACTGGAAGGTGGTAAAGATTATTTTTGAATTGAGGGATTGGATTGGGTAGATGGACCTTGCTGAGACTTCCAAGAAAAATTGAGATGATTCTCCAACCTAGATTGTAGGTGTTAGAATAAGGGTCAAATGCAGGTTTTGACACACCCTGAGCAGTGAAGATCTATTACTAGATAAATGGGGGAAGTTGGGCCATAGTGGGGCAATCAGTAACAGCATGATTAGGGCTAGAACAAACAACACAAATCTCTTCATGATAGGGAGCTGAGAAGGTACAATCATTCAGTTGAGGTTGAGGAGAAAAAAAAGAAGGTTCCTACCTATTCGTAGATAACAACTGATCTAACTTTTGAGCTACTAGATCAACCCTCTCTATCTTCTATGCCAACAAATCTATTTTGTTCAATTTCTGAGTTAAGTCGTTTATATCCGTCATGTTCTCACACTGTCCTTGGTTCTTAATTTTATACAGCCCACCCCTCTTAGAAGGTACAATCATTCTCTCTTAGGATGAGAGCGAGGCATGACTAATAGAATTTTCATTGAGCATCTCAAATAAATCAGAAGCCTCATCTTCGCTCTTACTCATAAAAGCTTCTCCACATGAAGCATCTACCATTTGGCGATAATTTTCAGTTAATCCCACATAGAATGTATGAACTATTTATCATCTTGATAATCCATGACGTGGGCATTTTCTAAGGAAATCTTTCAATCTATCCCAAGCTCCATGGATTTTTTCCCTAGGGTTTTGTGTGAATCCAATTATCGCTCTCCTCATGGTATTGATTCATCCTATGGATAGAATTTCTTCAAAAAACCCTTTTACATTTCCGCCCATGTATCTATGGATCTACCCAAGGCTCCTAACCAATATTTGGCTTTATCTCCGAGAGAGAATGGGAAAAGAGTCAGCCTGAGAGCATCATCAGAAAAGTTGAATTTTAATAGTTGAATAAATCTGGAGGAACTCATCAAGATGTTTATAGGGATCTTCATTGGTATTGTCATAGAAGGATGGCAACATTTGAATGGTACTTGACTTGATTTCATATTGGGCTGCTTGATTTTGAGGTGCTTGAACATAGAATGAAGGTTGGTATTGATTTTGCAAGAAATAGTCTTTCATTTACTTGGGAGCTACTTGTTACACTTGTTGTTGATTTCGATCTGCCATGAGGTTAGGTTGATGGTTATTTCTAAGATGCACTAACCTCTCTATGTCTTCAAGGGGTCCTATCAAATGTGGGTGTATGGATCTCCTACCTTGCATGCAATGCAAAAGGGCCCAAAGAAAGAATTTTTTTTTTCAAAATAATGCAAATGCAACAATATCTATATGAATGCAAAAAAAAATTGATGGTTTTTTTTTGAGTTTGTAAAACGATGCAATGAATTAATCACTATATGAATGTAAAATGATGATTTTTTCTTGTAAAAGAAGAATTGACACTCATTACCAAATTGGTCCATCGGCCAGATAAGAGGTGAGGTTGTGGGAGGCTCCCCCTACGGTCGTAGGGACCTAATTAAATAACTACAAACCCGCTTGGGCATTTGCCACTTAACCTCTAGCCTAGACACCAATTTTTTAAAATAGTGATAAATTTTAAAACTTCTCTCTTTTTTGTGTGACCTTCCAAGGGCAATCTAACTCCGGGGTACTTCGTGGTACAACATGCTTGGCATCTGTGAAGGAATACATGGGTGCGGGGATTTATGGAGGTTTTGAAAAAGGAGATTCTAATCTAAAGAGACGGAATGCTCAATGGAGACTCTTTCCAATTCCAAGAAGGGTGTGAGGAACCTAACTTGCCATTGAGAAGGGGAAATAGAAAAGAAGATAAAGAAGATTATTTTTTCAAATGATGTTGCAAATAAATAAAAAACAATCAACTAAAATACACAATGTATGCAAGAGATGCACCTAAGATGAGAGCATGATAACATGATGAGATTTTTTCTATTTTTTATTTATTTTTAAAGAGAGTTATTTTTTAATTTTTTTTACTTTTTCAAAAAAAGAGAGATAGATAAAGGACAAATATGAACTAAAAATAATAAACAACATGTAACATACTGAAGAGTAAAGCCTAAAATCATGCTTTCTGTATTTTTCTAATTTTCTGATTTTTATCGATTTTCAAGAATTTTTTTGATTTTTTTGAGATTTTTCAGAAATTAGAAAAACAGAAAATATACCTATGCTTACTGACCTTTAGGGATGCTTGATTTTTCAGAATTTTTCAGATTTTTAGAATTCCTGCTTCCTATAGTGACAGATACAGACTTTCAGCGACGCTTTCTAAAGTCCCGCAATCAATGACACCCAAGAGGGGGGTGAATTGGGTGATAATAAATTTTAAGAAAAACTTTATTCGATTTAAAGCAAGTATAAAAAACTAGTAATTATAAAACACAGATCTGATGCAAAGCAAATGATCTATCAAAATCAACCACCACAATGGGTCTTTGGTACTAGGTGGAGTTTGAGAGTCCAAAGATTCTCTCACGTAAGATGCTATCTTTCTGACAATTAAGACTAACCTTGTCAATTTGAATCCATCTTTTGATATACCAGAGATCTACTGCGATAATGATCAATTAATCTAGATCTAAACAAGGAGATCAGCAGATACAATATACGAACATGCCAGAATAGAATGGGAGGTAGACGATAAGGAACAAACCACACAAGAGACAGAAATTTTTAGGTGGTTCAGATGCAACAAAAGTAACCTACGTCCACCCCTCACAAACTGTGAGGATTCACACACTATCTTGCAAAGAATTACAAGATCTGAACACACACACACACACTCGTAGAGAGATGGGAACTCCCACGAAGGTGCAAATACACTGAAACACACAAGGATCTGAAAGATCCAAGACACACACACATGGATCTGAGTAGATCCACACACACTTGAATGATTAGAGATTACAAGAGAGAAACACTTGAAGCTCAAGAATTTTACAAGATGAAACACACATAAAAATTGTAGATTTAAGCTCCCCCTTAGTGGATGAAGAGAATCTTTGATGAAGCTTGGTTCTCAGCTCGATCTCCACACTACAAGAAAATAGATCTTCAGGGGCATTTCAAAACTACCCCAAAAAATAGAGATAAATGCCTTAAAAACCTTTAGGGGCGGTTTGTTTAGTTTTAGGGGCAATTTAAAATGTGCCCCTATTGGCTCGGTCCTTAAAGATTTTTGGGGCACTTGTTGAAAAATGCCCTTAATGTTATCATTAGAGGCACTAAAAAACCGCCCCTAGATATTCTAATAGGGGCAATTTTGATGACCAAATGCCTCTAATGAGCATGTTTTAGGGGCAATTTCTCATTCAAACTGCCTCAAAATATATATTTTAAGGATAATCTTCTTAAAACCACCTTAAAATAATCACTTGAAATAATGTGTTTTAGGAGCATTTTATTCCCAAAGTGCCACAAACAACTAATGTGTAGGGGCTCTACTTTCTAAATATACCACCAAAATAACCATCCAAAATGTAAAAATTAAAGTCAACATTCCTAACATGCAATCAATACACAAACCCTATTCTTTTTAATTCATTGGCATACATAAACACTCACCATTATACAACATACGTGTATATCAATTGTCTACCTTTTAACAAAAACATAAATAGGACATGATACTCATTGATAAAATCAATGTCTTAACAGAGTTATATTATAAAATAAAATCATGAAAATATCCTAATTACAAAAGACACAACATCCATGACTTTGAAATACAACTCATACCGTGGGGGCTCAATTTTTTACTTCGTGACTGAAATATAAAAAATAGTTTCCCCTTGGTGTTCTTTAGGTACAAACATTTTTTTGCTAGTGGACAAATAGTAAGGGAATTCAATTAGCTAGATGATTTGACATGCGACCATGGCACTTGCATTCTTCTCTACCAATGCATTGCAATCTACATTCTTGTTTGGATGCCACAATAGAGCAAGTTTCTTGTAAGCACGTTTAATTTTAGTGATGGAGATAGTCCTTGAGATGTCCAATATCTTGTACCAACCTTGCGCTTACTTAATTTCAATGCTTTTTCAACCCTCATCAATGTTTCTCAAACACTCATGTCCTACAAATTTAAATATATCAAGAATTTATGAGCTTGTCAATCACAACTGCTAATGTGAGAGTCAAAAGAATAAAAGAGAATACGTTCCTTTACTTTTTACAACCAAAAATAATGTTTCCTATCAAATGACACCTTGTAGAAGTCAATTTTATTTTTCCAAGGTATGATGAATGCATACAAATAAGAAAGAAAAAGCTTGAACTGCAAAAAACCTTGTAGAAGTCAATTTTATTTTCCCAATGTATGATGATGCATGTGTAGTATAACCTCTATTTCACCACTTTAGAGCACCATTAAAAGTCTGGAATCATCTAACCCTCTACATGAAACCTCCCATAAATGTCATGTGCCATAAGTATCCATGTTTGATTGAGTTATAATCAGTGATGTCAAAGTACAGGGAAAAATGACTCCATAATTTATTAAATTTGAGATACCTTGTAATCTTAATGGATTGGTCATCATTTGAAATCACATTTGTGCTGAGAACTAAATTCTGACTTAGAGTCATTGACCAAGGATTCAGTGCAAGCTGCTCATCAGAAAAATATCTTCTTCTGATCAACTGAAAAGCAGATCATAATGAAACAGACACAGATATAATCCTCAGAAAAATAAATTAAACAGTACTCATGATGCGAACACAAACCATACGAAAGAACTTTATTATACTTTCTTTGTCATATCTTGCTCCCTTGCTCCCTTGGCAGCCTACAACAATGAAAAAAATAACCACATAGATTGATTACCACAAGCTTTACTAATGGAAAACAAGCAAAGAAAAAGTAGATACTAAAAATAGACAAATAGAAGATAAGATGCATTGTTTCTGCTAAAACTAATTCATCCCAATGCCTGTGTCAAGCATAATCATAGACAACATAGGAATTCCTTTTCTAAAAATATGTACTAGAATAATTGAAATAAGTAATTAACACTACTTTGGTGGCAGTGCATTGTGGGCCGGGCCATGGGGTTTGTGCTCCTGCTGGTCAAGGTGGACTACCCATTGTCTGTTCTATGGCAACCAATAAAACAAATAAGTGACTTCAGAATAAAAATACAAAAGAGAAAGAGAGAGCAAATCAAATTAGAATTAACACACACACACACAAAGTTGTGGGGGCTACTGCTGCGGTTGCTCTTTCTCTTGCAGCTGCCCTCCCTTCTGTAGCTCTGTGGACTTCCTCTTCATAATGTATGGTATAAGCCTCTCCATGTCCGATTTCTGTACTGGCTTGAGGAAGAACACCTCTGCCCCTTCCTCCATACACCTGTAAAATAATCACCATCAGGGCATGCCAGACTTGGGTACCATTCACATATGCAGTGTTTCAACTCATTATCCTTTTATTTTTTAGATTTTAGAATCTTTCAGACATGAAACATTATAGAAATAAAATAGGAGATAATCACGGGGCACCTGATTGGGCTGCACTGCAGAGGATTCTACTCAATTTATCATCAGTGTCCATGCCAAATATGTCACCGATCAGTGGAAGATCTTCTAAAGATATTGCTGGTGATTGATGTTTCCCTTTTTTTACTATTTCGGGCATCTGATTGCGTAAGAAATTTGAAATGCAATCCTATCATGACAGCAGACAAGAAAATAAAATAAAACGAAGGTCTTCTGTGAACTACCAACCAACCAGCCTAGTGAAAGGCTAGATTTCACCAAAGGCATCAATTTTCTGGGGGAATTAACTTCAATCTTTCTCCCCTTTCCGAACAAAGGGGATTACAGACCTAGGCCTCCAGTTCTTATTTACTCTTTTATATTCAATTAATAGCCAACATGTTTCTTGACCAAAAGATGGTTGTATAATTTAGGGTGTTTGATTATTAATTTTTTGTCCATCATCCAATTTGTCAAAGGTAACTACTTCCTTAGGAGAACCAAGAATGATGGGTCACTTTTTGGTACAAACTTCAAACATGGTGCCTGGTTTTGGAACTTTTGATTTAATTTCAATCTAAGAAACCCGTTATATCTTGTTAGAAAGTACATCCATTTCTTTAGAGAGCATGTTCTCATCTAATTATCCAAGTGCCTCCTAGTTTCAAATTTTGAAAGAAAGACTAAATTCACATGATGAACTGAAAAGGGGGGAGAACAATTTCTGATTGTCACTTGTTGATCCTAGAGGGCACATTCTCAGAGGACATGATCACGACAGGAATGTCCTTCAGGGATGATGTCTCCTGATTGAACAACCATATAATTCCCTTAATTCTCTTGGATACATGAGAATTTTTGGGCTGGGTTGGGGGGAAAGGCTATCTGAGAATTTTTTGGGGTCTCTTTTGACTCTTTCATGCTTTAACAGTGAAAGTTTCAGACTTCCACATAGTAATTCAATATGTGCATTTCAATGATGTCCCATGCAGTATAGCAATCTGTCAAAATAGAAATATACAACTACCCAGCCAGTATAGAAATATGACAGAATATGGATATATAACAAAAGTGAGAATCATGACTTTAAACAGCTAACAATAGATGTCACTACAATGACTTCTCTATGATAACTACAGCACATTATCTTGGAATAGAAATTCTACTACTGATGAACTTTATATGTAATTTACTGTTTCACATAAGATCACTAGTTATGTTACACTTTTTCTATTAACACTGTCAAGAATAAAATTATAATGGATATCTGTTGGAAGGAGCCCTAAACATCTCTGTTGGTTTCTCTCTTACCACATGGACGGTATATTTCATAAAATATGCAAACATAGTAGCATATTGCATGAGCTACCACAGAATGAAAACATTTTTCTAATACAGAATTGCAATTAAACAATAAGACATGAGATAGGAAACTGTCTATGTACTAAATTTGCAGCAACCTGCAATGTGACATGATCACCCCATTCGCCAGTCTTGTCTCATTGGAAAATGGTGAGTACATTATGATCATTATGAGTATACATAATATATACACATGATTACAGGATAATTACCAAATGTAATACATTTCTAGGTCCCAACTTCATCGAACAAAAGAATGGTAACAACATACAAATTGATTTACACAAAGTAACATCAAACAGATAAAAAAGGAAATAGCCGGTAGAAATTAGGTAGCTTAAAATCACTAATATATAGCAAATGAATGAAATCATAAATAAAGTAAATTCTGGTTCATGTATAGTCACATAGAAAAGTCAAGGGTCTAATCAAATATTTCCATTAACATAAGTCAATAGTTACACATTTTTTCCATCATAGAAAAGAATAACCATAATACCTTATTATGCATATATACCTTGGTTCTTGAATCCAACTCTTATCTAACATTTTTCACAAATTTGGCTATCAAATGGTGTGAAGAAATAAATTTGATCACTACATAAATAGGACATGATACTCATTGATAAAAGCAATGTCTTAACTGAGTTGTATTATAAAATAAAATCATGAAAATTATCCCAATTACAAAAGACATAACATCCATGACTTTGAAATACAACTCAAACCATGGGGGCTCAAATTTACACTCTGTGACTAAAATATAAAAAATAGTTTCCCCTTGGTGCTCTTTAAGTACAAACATTTTCTTGCTAGTGGACAAATAGTAAGGGAATTCAATTGACTGGATGGTTTGACACGCGACCATGGCACTTGCATTCTTCTCTACCAATGCATTGCAATCTACATTCTTGTTTGGATGCCACTGCAAAGCAAGCTTCTTGTAAGAACGTTTAATTTCGGCAATGGAGATAGTCCTTGAGATGCCCAATATCTTGTACCAATCCTTGCACTTGCTTGATTTCAATGCTTTTTCAACCCTCATCAATGCTTCTCAAACACTCATGTCCTGCAAATTTAAATATATCAATAATTTATGAGGTTGTCAACCACGACTGCTAAAACTTTCCTATCTGAAAGTCAAAAGAATAAAAAAGAATACGTTGTTTTACTTTTTACAACCAAAAATAATGTTTCCTATCAAATGGCACCTTGTAGAAGTCAATTTTATTTTCCCAAGGTATGATGAATGCATACATATAAGAAAGAAAAAGCTTGAACTGCCAGGATGGCAAAAGAATGCAAGAAAGTATAAATCATAAATGTAAGAAGATCAGTACAATTGGTGCAATCCTAGTTAAAAGCAATATCTCATCCAGATATTCCTAGATAGTAGCAAAAAACGAATCATCTTCAGTAGTTAAAAACAATTATATTCACACCGAGAAGATAATCATGCATATTATATTTAGGGTAGCACTACCAACCTATGGAGACTTTTGAACAGCTACTTTCACATCATCCACAGCCCCCTCCCAATCTTCTGTCAAAAGTTTGGCTTCACCTCACTGTGTAGTCACAACCAACTTCTTTGACAATTCAAAACTTAAAGTAGCACAAGATCCAAATGTAGAAGTACTATAATTGAAGTGATTCAAAAGCAAGGAAAGCATATGCATTTGTAAACAATTGAAATAAGTAACACTACTTTGGCGACAGTGCTTCTAGACAATTCAGCATCTAGTAGTATACACATCAAAAAATCCATAAATATTCTCATACAATTGATCACAATCACTTGGAATTTTGAAAAATTGAAGATTGGGCTGCAAGAAACCTATTTATGAAATCAGAAGCACAGTTATCTAGGAAAATGCTAACTAGAGATTGAGGTTGAATAAAGTATGTGCAAGACTCGCATATAGGGCCATGTTTAAGAAAATAGAAAAGATAATGCACTGTGTAATATTCCTCGTTGAAGACAAGAGACGGAGGTCAAGTAAGATCGGAGATGCAAGGTGGGGTCATAAGTACATCAGGTTCCACACACTCCAAAAATACCCCTCTCTCCATGCGTGTGCCTCTCTCTCTCTCCGCCCTCACTCTCCTCCCTCTACATCTCTCAATTTTTAATAATAAAATATATAAAATTTTCATGTATCTTATTCATAATTCGTATTATTGAGAATATATAATTTTTTAGATTTTTAAATAGGTGCCAAGGTGTCACCGAGGTAGCACATATGTGGACGCCTTTTCGCCTAAGCACTTAAGCTCACCATGAATGTCTTGGGTCACCTTGTCGCCTTGACAACTATGATTTTTAGTACCATGGCTGAAAGGATAAGATTGACTACTATATTCAAATTTTGGCATGTCACCAAAGTCGAAGACTCCAAGAGCAGCCGATATAAAGGCCATCCCCCTGCAAGTAAGGTAGTTGGACACTCAAAAGCAAGATAGTTCATTCAGTCATTTATTATGAGAGTAAGTGGAACAATGTGGTCCGGATTTTAGACAGATATACAAATGGCTTATCAACTATCAATGTAATTCACACACTGTGGTTAATAAAAATGTTCATTCTTTTTGGCCTACCATAGAATATTATTGGCGGGCAGGACTAACATTAGAAATCTAGTGGCAACCTCCCCTCTTTGGCTCTTTATACAATTTAAAGAGTAGTCAACAGTCCTAACATCAATTTTTTTCTTCCGAATGAAAGTGAACTGTACCACCAGCTTTATTATCTATAGAGAGTGAAGTCAATGGGCCTAACATAAGAAAACTCCCTCCCAAGAGTCAAAGACCACAAAAATTGCAATAAGTTATGGGCCTACTGGTAGTTATCTCATGGTAGTTCCACCCCTTAAGAATATGAATATGAAAATTTAGTAAGTTTATGGACTATAACGCTGGCACCTTTTCCCCACCCCGAAACTGTAACTGAGTCTATATGAACATCTCTCAGGAACACAAAAGGTTGGCTACAATGTAAGTCCATCATTATGCATTTAACAGTGGGCATTCCTTTCATGTTTCATTAATTTCCTAAAATTATTGAAATCTTGTTCATCCTCCAAGAATAGGCATGATTATCCCACTGCACTTCACTTTCTGTCAAGTCAGGTGGGCATGAGCACATGAGTATTGTGTCATTTACTTATAATCTGGCATCCTTAAGGTTGCTGAATTGTTGATTACCTAGCTTAAATAATTGTTCCAGGTAATTTATTGATGATCGAGCCTAGCTAGTGAGGTTAATCTAGAGTGTTATGTTTCTACAATTGAATCAAACTCAAACCCTATTACTGCAAGGTCCAGCTTGTTCCTAGTCAAGTTGATCGAGAGTGCTGTGTTTTTATGATAAAATCAAACGGTTGCTTTGTTGATTGAAGGTCATGCTTTTCTTGAGCCCATATATGTTCAACACGATTCTATTTGATTGCAACCCTACCACCAACCCTCTGGATACATATTGACAACATACTCTTTACACAACATGGTGGAGCCACATTCACAAGACATTGAACCATCCTGCCACATTGAAATGGACTGACTAACCGACTTTTTTAGTTACCAAGTTATATATTTAGTAAATTGAGGTGACCCGAATGAATAGAAGAATTTGGATTGAAAATGAAGCTACGCAAGAACTGAAGGGATCAAATAACAGTAAATGTGTGTTAAATACTGGTGAAATAATATCTGTCAGTATATAATATTGCATGATGTCAACAATCAACCTAGGTTCAATAACGCTGCTATATGTATGGTATACATTAACAATTGGATTTATGGTTGTGCAGAGTTCACAAAAAGATTTAGAGACATATAATCACATGATGCTATTTTTTAAGGTGTATTCACATCAACATACAAAGCTACAAAACTAGGATCCTTGAATCCAAAATTACTGATGTGAACTTTAAAGGCCACTTCGGCATCAAGAGTGGCATGAATATCTTCCATTAAGGGTTCATTTAGTAACACATTGGGGTTCTGACAGATTCCCCAGATGCATTATCTCTGAAACATTTCCCTCCCATCCTTCCTTTTTCTGGGTGGGCGGGAAATCTCTGACCCCACCCCCCACACTAACGAGAATGTGAAAGTATGCAACATATGTCATAGCCTCTATTCTCACAACTTTTTTCTAGGAGCACATTACATTTTATCCAGATTTCCCTCAAAGTTATCTAGCTAAATCTCATGCCCACTACATGACCGCACACTACTTAAAATGAATAAACAGGGAAGAGTTTGTGTTCATGTAGTTGCCTCTGACCAATTCATAGACTTTGCAAAGTGTACACCGCCAATCTATATATGAATGCAGCTAAGATAACTTTTAAATACAGTTCCACAGCTTTTTGTAAGCTAAATTAGGAAAGGATTATATGCTCAATAAAACACAAGTAAAGATTTATAGTCTACATGTTGTAAACAAATTACTACTGCAAAACTAACCTGTTTCTTTGTCAATGGAAATGTAGTAGCCTTAACAAGGACTGTGAGTAATATGATGGCAAAACCTTATGAATATGGTACATGTAAACCAGAAAGCCCATCCTTTAAAACCTGAAAAGAGTAAGACAACTCCGTGGGCTAAGGTGCACACACATATACACATAATAGAACAACGCTGACCCCAGAAGATACAAATAAATCTTATCATGTGGCAACAGAGGTGTTCTCTACAATGAGGAAACCCAGCCATGCAAAAAAAGGTCCAAGTAAAAGGTAGATACACATAAAGCACCACAAGTACCATGGAATGAATGAATAGGATGCTGGCAGTGGGTTTTGGACACACATCAGCACTCAGCATGGATCAAACCCATGGCCAAAGCCAAATAAATACCACGATTTTCTTGTTAATAGAAGATTACTTCTTAATAATAGAAATTTGATTCAACAAGTCGAATTCAAACGAGTATAGATGTAACTTCTAAAGGGAACTTTGCATCCTAGTATCACAATTACTACCACAGTTCATTGCAGTTACATATTATTCATATGTACAGAGGTTTTAAGTAAATCAACCCCTATTGCCCTGTTGGACATGTCAAACAATAATGAATGCATCATAGAAGAATTTCAGTGTCAGAATTTTTTTCCCCAGGCTCTTTATTTTATAAAGAAAATACAAGAAGATTAATTCCTTGTTGAAGATGATAAGATTTTACAAAGTAAAACCACAGCTTTTCATCATAAAGCTTGAATTAGAAGTTACAAGAGATCTAATAACTAGACATGTAGATTTGCACTAGGTATTCAGTGACGGCATTAGGAGGCCAATTAAGCACAATGGTAGACAGGTTCACAACCTTTTACAGACCTCAATTAACATTGAGTTTATGTCCAAGGCATTACCTTGTCAGCACAAAAGCGTAAACTGACCAACATATATGAAATTGGCTCGCACCTAAGCACACTTCCCTAATTCCCAAATGAATCAACCTCAACTCACCCCACCAAACACTTCATGTAGTAATACTTTAAAGTAACTGCAAGATCTCAGTAATAGCTCCTCAATTTTTATGGGTCCACTTCAAAGATCAAGCAAATAATCCTCAGAGAATAGTATAACTATGTGGGTAGATGAAGAATTATGTACTTCACGCATTTTATTTTTTTTTTAAAAAAGGTTGGACAGTAAATGGTGGTTCTAAAGATCATGTTTCTTATTATATAAATAAGCATCAACATGTAATCGCATCAACTACAAGACTTATTTCCTTTTTCTATTTCCTTTTTAGCTAAATGATAGTCTTGGAGCATACACTCACCTTCATCTCCAGAATGCTTAAAGTTTCTTACCAGAAAGTATAATGCATTCTCTCTTTTATTACAGTATCTACTTCTCTTTATTTCCTATATAAGAAGAGGGACCACCTACGATGAGCGAGTGTACAGCATACGTCGGAGAGAAGTAGCAATGTCTTAGAAATGGATAGGAGGAATTTGGAATCTGGTATATAAGTTGCTTGGTGGATTGCATACACATGTTAGTGGATCAAAAAGGACAAGAGGAGTGTCATTAGGACTATTTAAACCTCAGTATCCTTTGAATCTTTCTACATGAATGCCTGTCGGCTTTGATAAGGTAGTTTCATAAAATGATATGGAGGAGTATTTGGTTTCAAATTCCTCTTTCCTTGACAACTTTTGTGGTCATTAGGATGTTAACCTCACATTCAAGTGACATCAGTAATTATACTTCTAGCCATTTCATTTTCTTTTTTTCCCTTTTTGAATTCCCTATTTTGCTCCTAGGAACTAAGCACCATCACAGAGAGGGGAAAAATGGTTCTCAAAATGTCAAATTCCATTTCCATATAAAAATAGGGTAATGCCACACTCATGGTGACAACGACACGACAACACCACTTGCAACCTCGAGAGCCTACTTTTCCAAAGGCTTCCAAAAAGTATGTGAATCTACATATCCTTATAGAATCATCATCATTTGTCACAATCATCACACATATTTAGCAGTAATCGGCAACACGTGCAAAACGAGATACCTTGTGTGAATTTATTGCATATGGCAAGAGTTTGCCACAAGTTTAGTGTAATGAGGCCCGAGAATACCACTTCCGCCCCCCCAATAGATCCATACAATACACCAAGCTCGAAGCGTTTGATACAATATTAAGAATGCCCAAAGGTTCTCGAAGACTGCACATTTTTTAGGATGAGAAATGCATTCAAATCCCAACGGTTCAAATCTAATGAAGCTACCACAAATTGAAGTAAACAAATCCTCAAAATGAATTGCTTTGTTCACACCTGGTTCCCTTGTGTGCTGGTGTGAATTGCTTTGTGGATATATCAAATGCTATGGGCTACATGTGTACCAATAATTGGAAAAATCAGTCGACCTTGTGAAGCAGGTCGATTGACTTTTGGAAAAGTCAGTCGATTGACTTTTACTCTGATTTTTTCTCACTTACTCCCATTCGTGCATTAAGGCAGCACATGAGGCAACTTATGGGATCATGTGAGATCGACCACCAATCATTGGCACGTGATCCTAGGACATGTGGCACGCCATTCTAGAGGCTTCTCAAGGGAATATTCCCCAGGACACATGGACCAATGGCAAAAATTCTTGAAGGATAAGATTATTTCAGAAATGAGTTATTTCTGCTCTATATATCTGAGCCTTCTTCCTTCGAAGAAGGATGCTGCAGAAGAAGGGGCTATGTGGGCTATTTGAGGGCTACTGAGTAGATCAGTTCAAAGGGGATCTGAGTGAACCTTCTGTGAGAAGAAAAAAAAAAGAGAGGAAGAGATATTTAGAGCCCGATCCAACAGATTGCAGTCCAACCTATGAATGTTCAGATTTGAGTGTCATATCAGCTCCAGGTGCATAGTAAATTTGTATGGGGTGAGAGGGGGTGGAGGTATGGAGGCATTGAAGAGTCACCTCAATCAGTTGCTAGTCCCCACCCCAAACCCCTTTTAACACTCATTACTCTCCCTTCCCAAAATATAAATCCAACTATTGGATGCAGTTTGCATCTAACATCTAATATATTATTATAGATAAGAGATGCACCATTTTCTGAGAAATCCAATTTTGATAGAAAAAATTAATTGGATCAGACAGATATGATTAATTGGAATTCCATTTCTTTTAATTTCATCAGAACAAGAGCTGGAAACACATTTCTCATTCCACTAACACATTTGCAGTCCTATTTGCATGTTTGGTAGACTTGGAAGATGGGTCAATTCAGAACAAACAGGGTCAAAAGACTGCAATGAGCATTTCAAGTGAGGGGAACTTTTATATACAAGAAAGAGGTCCAGTTGCCATCTTTTGACACACACCCAAACTTCTCGTATAATAAAGAAATAGAGCAAACAATTGAAATGACAGTTAAGTTGATCCTTATCTTTAAATAAAAATTTAGGAATGTTATACCCTCCATCCATATAAGATAACAATAGTCTAAAAAATACCAATAACACCAGATGAACCTTACTTGAGTGTGGCTTCTGCACTCTCGACAGTCACCTTATCATCAATAGCATCATGGTGAGGAAGCCCAAGCCAAAGTAGTTTATGTTCAAATCCAGAAATGGGAAAATCAGATGCAAGATGCACCAAAGTGCAATTCTTTTCTGAGAAATTATGGAGGGCATCCATAAAAAATAGAAACACAACAGAGTTGTAGAAGAACCAAAAGATTGGATCATGGTTACCTGTCCTTGATAAAATTCTAAAAGACACGAGTCATTTCATCATCTGAGTTCAAAGATAGAACGCCAAAGGTAATCTGTAACCTTGTGACGCCCATCCCCAGTTGTGGCTAGGCCCTGCGGAGGTGGGCAACTACAGCGAAGCTTAGGAAGAGCCCGATGGCTATTGCGGCTAGGCCGGGCGGCTCCTGCGGCTGTTGAGGAGGAGTGAGGCGGGAGAAGGGGGCCACGGAGATGAGGAAGCAGAGGGGTGAAGGAGAAGATGGAGGAAGATTCTACACCAGAGGTGAGGAGGTGGAGAGGTGGGGGAGAAGATGGATCGAGGCCAAGGCCGTCTTGTACCTTTTTTTGTTTTATGATGAGACACATATATGCATCCCACAATATAAAGAATCTGAGGCACTAGACCTGGACTTAAAGTTATAAGGCGCCTGATAACAATCCACGCTGATGGGTGGGACACCGCGGGGGGAATGAAGAGAGATGAAAAAGCACAAACTTGGAGAGGTCCGATTAAAATTTACACAACGCTCGGAGGCACCCATGATGAGTCGTACTACGCTGCACACATGGAAAGGAAACAAACTTTAAAGACCACCCATTCCCCTTTGGGTTGTCGTTGCTGCTGCCAGGCTCCGAACGACGTGCCTTCTAAGACCTGGACTTGAACGGGATGGCCCAGATCACAATCTGGTGGTAGATGGCCACGACGGCTGCTCCAATGAAGAGTCCAACCAAGAAGATCCAATGGTCATCCCAAGCGTGCTTTCTGTTGTAGATGATGGCAATGCCCAAACTTCTGGCCGAGTTAATGCCGGTGCCCGTGATGGGGTTGGTGGCTAGGTGAACCAGGAACACCATGAACGGCATTGGCGCCACCGCCGAGGAGCTGGTAGGGGCACTTCTGGAAGCCCTTGACGACCAGCGCCGCAGATGGCGCCGAGGCACTACATGAGAATGTAGAAGAGGGCCCTGGTGAGAGAGAGCTTCCGCGCCAGCAACAGCCCGAAGGTCACAGCGGGGTTGATGTGCCCCCCAGAGATGCCGGTGGTGCAGTAGACGAGGGTAGAGATCATGCCCCCAATGGCCCAGGCAATGCCTTGGACGGCGACGCTGGCGTACATGGACGGCGCCCTCTTCACCCCCATCACGGTGAGGATGGTGATGTACAGGAAGAGGAAGGTGGCCATGAACTCGACGATCCCCGCCTGGTAGAAGGAACAATCCACACCAGAGGTTGAGGAGAAGGGGGCCAGGGAGGTGATGATGCAGAGCGGTCAAGGATTAGATGGATCCACACTGGAGGTTAAGGAGGCAGAGACGCGGACGGAGAAGATGATAAGGAAGAATCCGCGGCTCGCGGGAGGGTGCCATGAGGTGAGAGGAGGAGTGGTGGAGTATATGGATCAACGGGGATTCCGTGTGTGGGAAGGATCGAAATGTCGATCGATGGAGGGTGTAGTTAAGCCTACGCGGGAGCTCGTGGCGCGCAACCAAAAGTTTTTGGGGGCATTTTACTCGATTTCTCTTCTTCTATATAAATATTTTGAGGCAATTTTAAAATGCCCCAATATAGAATTTTAAATAAAGAATAAAATTAAATTATTTTAGAGGCAATATTAAATATTAAATGCCACTATTTATGATAATTTTGAGATATTTTTACTAAATGTCTCTAAAAAAATTGCCCTTATATCTTTAATTTTTTGTAGTGCCACTTGAATGGCTTCACGATCATCTTCAAATGCTTGAGATTTGATGAAGAATGCTTGGACGAAACACTGTTCACGGAGCTCTTTCAGCAGCACTCTTTCTCCCTTGGCATCCCCCTTTGATCTCCCTTGAGTGATTAGGGTTTTTGACCCAAAAGAGATGTTTTTATACAACTAGGATGGTCAAGGAACAAGCCAGGAACCAGATCCACAAATCATGGCATGTCGGGTGACTTTGGGATTAAAAAAATCCAAGGAGAAGGGCTTCCCACGTTGAAGAATACAAAGTCAACAATTGTTGCCTCGGGGAGTTCGCTCGACCGGGAGCCATAGGGCGGTCGACCTAACTGTAAAAGACTGTAGATTTTAGATCCCTAGAATTTTCGGTCGACCGACCCTTGCCCTTAGGTCGACCGAACTGTGACAGTTCTGTAGATATGTGATCCCTGGAAATTTAGGTCGACCAGACCATGCCCTTAGGTCGACCGAGACCTGGAAAACCTGCAGAAATGAATTGTTATCCTAGTAAATCAAATCCATATGACAAGAGCTTCATGTCCTCATTCAGTTCATGCATTTTGGTTTTAATATGGCTTTGATTATGCATTTGGAGATGTTCATTTGAGCTTCATATCCATTCTTACATTTAATCTCTTAGCATTACACAATGTGGCCTTAAAAACATTCAAAGCTTGCTCATGATTACTTCGACATGGCACGAGATGAAAACTGAGTTCAAGGTTTTGTTATCATCAAAATCACTTTGAGAGACTCAACAATCTCCCCTTTTTTGATGATGACAAAACATTGGATTATAAGAGTAATGGCATGCCTTGATAACCAAATTGCATATGGGTAATGCATCAAACCAAGGATTCTTCATTGTGCAAAGCAACGAAAACCATTCAATACATGCAGGCCATTCAATATTTTATTATAGATGGGAAATGAGAGACAAGAGCCAACCATTGAGATCAAATACGAATTGCATTCATTTCATCATTTCATTACAAGGTACATTTGATGCGGGATGAAACTACGGACACGACAAGCTCGTGACTGCCCCTTAACGAGGGAAGCGTCGGACGTGCACGGTTGAGAAACCGGCAAGAGCTAGGGTGGTCAATTCACACTTTCGGGCCCGGATCGAGTCACGGGACGGCTTCACTCTCTCTCGCAGCAGCGGTGATATGAAAATGTATAGCAAGCTAGGCCCTAAAATATGCTCTCTAGCAGCGGCATATAAAGCATATAAGGAAATAAGCGAAATGCCGAGTGTAAGAGCGGATACGATACCTCCACGCTACCGGGCGTGGGGAAGACGGACCCGGCCGATCTCGTACTCCCGGGACAGTTAATACATAAAGATTACAGCAATGAGTTACAGTCCACTCCACGCAGGGAGGTAAAGAGCGACACAATGGGGTCCGGGAGGACCGATTTCGGGTTGACGGGCGGCTTCTCGCGTAGCTTCGGCCGCACACGTACTCGCGCCTGTGGGGCCCACGTGCTGTCCGGAGGGGCCGTATGGGACCCGGTGGAACCGCTGTGGTGGTGGATGCCTGGATGAGTGATCCCTGGAGTGGAGGCACACTGGTTCGCCGGCCAGAGGCCGGGCGGCTCCGATCGGCACGGGTCGGAATAACCGGCCATGGATTTGCAGCTTCTGGTTTTCAGCGCGCGTCCCGACGAGAACGGACACTGTGATCAGCCCCGATGTCGGATCGACACGAAACTCACGCTGTTGGAAAGATAACTTCAAATACTTCAATTTAGCATTGAAGATCTTGTCTGGATCGGCACGGATCTAGGCTTTAATGAATTGTTGAGTTGCTGTTGTACAGTGACCGGACTCTCAGATCTGCAGTGAACTTGTCTAAGAACGGCCGTTGACCGCCTAGTAGATCTTGGATTCAGACTTCGACCTCTTCATGAAAGTTGTATGAAATTGAGCTATGAAAACGCAAATAGTTTTTATGAAAGGTTTGGAGGTGGCTACGATTTTCTGTGATTTGTTCACTGGAAGGTGGTCGGTTCTGGAAATTGGCTGAAAGCACTGTAGCAGAGATAGAACACGAATTTGGAAAATTGGATAGAAGGCTGATCAAAATTTAAGAAACTTCATGGAGGGAGGGGTTGATGGAAAGAACTCCCAGTAAAATTGGGAGGGTTTGGAAAAATCAAAAAGGTGGTCGGAGATGAGAAACTCAGAGCTGCTGTCACTATAGATAGAGACAAGACAGATCTGGGAATGAAAGATGGATGAAAATGGAAAATTAGTAAATGGAGGAGTTTGGATGTGAACATTTAGGTGGAGGTAGGGATTCAAGGTAAGAACACACCCTCAAAATTTCAAATCGATCTGAGCTCGTGGCTGACAGCAAGAATTCGTGGAAGAGGCTGCTGTTGGCTGAAGATAGAATTCCGACGGTGGCTCGATGGCGGCTCGATGGCGGCTCGATGGCGGCACGAACGGCGGCGGCGGCGGCACCGATGAAGATCAGAGGTTGAGAGGGGGGAGATAGAAGGTAGATGCACTCTAGAATTGCAGAGGGGCTGAGGGGAGAGCTCCAGGAGAGAGGAAGGGGGCGCAAGCTTCAAGAGTTTCACCAAATTTTTCTAACATTTCAATAATTTCCACATGAAAATACACCTTATATATGCTTCCAACTGAATCCAACCTCCACCCTTAGATCTAGGGATGTGAGATGGATGGTCTGGATTGCATGCCACCAATCACACAAAAAATAAAATTAATATATAAGGGGGGGCTTGATGGGGACATCTCCGACCGTTCCACATTTTTTGAGGTTCCTGATGATCACCAGCAGTACTACATCTTGTTCGCCACTTTATTTCGAGTCATATGATGTATTTTTCACTTTCTTATTTGAGTCTTATCATGTAATTTTCCTTTTAATTGAGTCAAGTACCTAGGTTAATAGGTCATTAGAGTGGTTAATGTGTCATTTGGGCCCAATTAGATGGGCTAGGCCCAGGGAAGCCCCCACCCCCTTGGTTTCTTGTTAGTAGTCCAAAATTCAGGGACTTATGTTAAATTGTAGGAATCCTATAAATAGGACCCCACTCCCATCATTTGGAGCTAATGAATTATTGAGAAAAGAATTATCCACAAGAATTGTGCCTCCTTCTCTCTCTAGCTCTCTCTCTCTATTTCTCTCTCTCTCTCTCTCTAAAGGGGGCGAACCCCATTCTCTCTCATCCCTACCCCAAAATTCGAGATGCACTCTCTCTCCTCCCTATTCACCTCTAATTAAGACCCCTCCCTCTTCCCCATACCTCCCATTTAAGTCCTCTCCAACCCCTAGGTGGAATCCCCTTCTCCTAGGCACCTCTCCCTCCTCCCAAGCAACCTTTCCCCTTCCCCATACAACCTTTCATTTTCCCAAGGGAGAATCCCTTCTCCCAAACACCCCTTCCCCTCCCCAAGGCAACCCTTCCCATTCCCTAGGCCCCCATTAACCCCTCCATTAACCCACCATTCCAAACAAAGGAGACATCTCTCCTCCCTCTCTCCTTCCCAACCCAAATTCGCATCTCCCCCTCCCTCCACTTGCTAGACCACCTCCCCTTTCTGCCCTTCCCACACCTTGAATCACCCCCTAATAGACCCCCACATAGTTAGGTGTCACCCCCACACCCATCCACCCCATTTCCCACCACATCTACTCCATCTCCCATCACCTTTCATCACCCTATCCATCTCAATTCGCAAGCAGTAGTTGGAGCCTGACTTGCAGAGACTGCCCCGGTGCTGTCCGACATCATCTGGAGGTGCACCATACATTGACGGAAAGGTCTTCCAGTCTTCTTCGTAGGAGAGATGGAATTGTCTCGTTCCGACTTCACTATAGATCGTGGTGCCAATTCTCCCCCGACTGCGCTGGGCTCCCTCTGCAAGGTACCTGAGCCCGGTTAGATGCTGCACCACGACAAACGGCGGAAGATTCAGGCTATGATCCCTTCTACAAAGTTCTTCATCCCCCAGTCCTCTATCAGAATCAAGAATCAGACCCACGTTCGGCATCCGGAGGCCAAAGTTCTCAGTTTTCTCCCTTGGCTGCGTGGGTGTGCCTCCCACAGTCTGCAACGACCCGCTTCCGCTCTTCTGAGTCCCCCGTCCTCTCCGACATCAGACGGCTTCCTCGTCCATTTTGCTGCAAAGAGGGCTCGTCCACGATTCCAGAAACTCTGGCGGTTTGTGATTCGGAGTCCAGGAGCGGTCGGGGCACTCTCTGCAACCTGCTGCATGAGATCAGAAGCTGCCTGTCCCAGTTTCTGCTCCCCTGTTCGAACCTCCACCACGGCCACATCCTTCAACTTATGGAGGAGCCACTTGGCTGAGAGCTGCAACCACGAGTCATCCACCACTACCAAAAAGCGGCGTCCCTTTCGGCATCAGGAAGTGCCTTTTCCATTTTTTTTCCCCGGGCGCGCAGATAGTCTGTTTAGGTCCTGCCCCGATAGCCCCTCACTCAAAGGACTCCTCCTCACCGCCCCGACATCCTCTGGTTCTGTTCTTGGTTGCTGCTCGAAGAAGACTCTTCCACGGACGTCCTTGACTTGGTCTCGCCTCATTCGGACTTTGGGATCCTCCGTGGTGACTTTGGCCATCCGCTGCTGCCCCTGGGAACAGTCTGCTTCTACACGCAGGGGACCTGTTCCAGAGCCCGTTCCTGCCAGCGAAGACTTCAGGACCACCCACAAAAAATCACAGTCGTACCTGGGTACGTCAAAGACTTTTTGGCGCAAGTCTCATCAAGTTCTGAGTCCGGGAGAGCTCACAGCGGCGACTACATCGACCCCCTATCTTGCTGTCCCCGACCCAGGCAGATTCGGCCGGGTGCTCCGTCGGCGCGATCGAGCTTATCTCCCCTCCCTGCCTGGCCGGCTTAGCGCCCCTCCCTGTGCGGAGGTAGTGTTTGACTTGTAATACAAAAATCCCCACCCCAAGTCCACCCTCCTGTGTGAGGTGTAGTGATTGTAATTATTAAATAGGGATCAAGCTTCATCGGCGTAGTGTGCGGGGAATCCACACTTCCCCGCTCGCCCTCGTCTCCGACCGGGATCGGTGTCTTCACACCGATCAGGTGAGCCTCGGGTTGCCCTACTCTACTGGAATTGCTTGGCTTGTTTAGTATTGCTGCTTAGTGCCGTCGGTCGGTGAGTGAGCGCCCGATCTCAAAATATCATCAATTTGAGTGCCACTGCGGAGCGAGTTGAGAGAGAGTCACTACATCCCACGCCCTTGGCGTGCTGGCCGCCCACGGAATTGGGGCATCCCAGACCCTTAGGGGTACAGCCCAAGCTAGTCAAACCTCCGGAAAGGTGAGGTCCATCCTCGGACCCTCACCACTATCGCCGGTCCACCTACAGACTCGGGTGTGCGCGACGCGAGTGAGTTCACTTGAGTGGGTCCGCCGTTTGGTTCGATTGCTTGCAAATTTTCAGGTCCAAGGGGTCGTGTCACATCAATTTGGTATCAGAGCAAGTTCTAGACTTGTCTCTACTAAGTCTTGTCCTAGGGCCATTGCATTCATCACCCGTTCATCATGACCACTTCCTACTTAGCCTATTCGCCATCCTTAGACCCATTAGCGGCTTTTGTGTTTGATGGATCCCGCCCAAGCATATATCAAGAATGGGAGAAGTCCATAGACAGACACTTTGGGAGGTTCACCCTGTCAGGGCCTATCCAAGTCAACTATGCCAAGAGTTTGCTCTGGCGCCAAGCTAGGAAAGAATGGGAGTACATTGTAGGTTTGAGAGAAGCCAAAGGGGAAGCACCCATTGAATCTTGGGTTGAAATGAGGGATGATCTTAGAAAGATCTACGCACCCCAATCCGGACCTCCTCAACAAACCACTTTTCCACCCCCACCCCCAACTCCAACCCAAGTACTTCCCCTATCAAGCCTAACCCAAGCCTGTCCATGTTCACCACCCCGGGAGTACCATAAGCCGGCTATCTCCACTCCTCCACCAAAAGACCCATTCCTCCCCTTGGAAGAGGAGCCCATGATCCAAACACCTGATGCCTTGGAAGTAAAGGCCGACCTAGACCCCCTCCCGACCCTCGAGGGAACCCAAGCCCACACCATTGAGGAGGAGGAGCCACAAAACTCACCCAGCCCTCCTAGTCCGGGTCCTCATGAGCCGCACACCCTCACCATAGACGAGTCTATACTCCAATGGCTCAAGCAAAGTCCCACTTTCCTGAGCTCACCACCATTGGGATATCAATCCCAAATTGTTCCCACCCAGTCTCCCCATGTCACTTTACAAACCTTCTACTTCACGGGAGACTTGGGAGACCTAGTGGATTGCCTATATTGGCAAGCCCACTTGACCGGCTTGCTTGCCATGGGACCTTCGGAGCCTAGCACCATTAACTTTGCCCACCCCACCATTGGCTCCATCACTTCCGTTTGCACGAGTGGGCATTGCACTATTGAGATTCTTCTATTTCTCCCCTTGGAGGAAGAACCCACTCCTATCTACTCCCCACCCATTGAGACCCCAAATGCCTTAAACGGTCAACTCACTAGAGGTCTTGGAGCAATTACTTTGGAGGAGGATGACTCACCATCTTCTGAAGACCTTGGGGACATGGAGTTCCTCTCTCTAGGTAGCCCTTACCATGATCCCTTTGACCCATTCCAATGGGAGTACAGATACCCATGTGGCCCAACCACCTTACCCACCACCCACCTTTCCCTACCCCAACCAACCATAATGGATCAAATCCACCCCTTCCTAGACTCGGGTTACACCATGGGAGCCATGACTTTGGGTAATGTTCACATAAGGATTAAGGAAGCGTCTCACTCTGTGCTACCAACCTTCTTAGATCCCTTTGATCCTTTCAAATGGAAGTTCAAAGGTCATCCCACAACCTCTCACATAGAAATCATCTTTGGAGTAGGAATGCCTATGTCTTGGCATCTCCCACCACTTGACATGATTAGTAAGTCGGGTCCTTTCATTCATAACACCCACATGTCAAGTTGGAAACATAAGTGGTCCATGTTCGGTTGTAATGGTCCACCTTCATTCATCATGGGTCTTAAGCATAGTAGGAGCATTCATGGATGTCCAGGACCCCCGGCATTTGATATACCCATGCGCAATAGATTCCCCTATGGATGCCCCGGCCCTCCGACCATTGTTATGAAGTCCATGCATGATAGGGCCACTTATGGCTGCCCTGGTCCACCTAAGTTCATCAAGGTCCACATGGCATCAAAGCATGATAGGTCAATTTATGGTTGCCCCGGTCCACCTTTGCACACTATTCACTTTCACACCCACTCACCGCATCATAATGCATGGTATGAGCATACACACAAGCAATTCTCGACGAGCGGTGAGGTTCACAAAGAGCGAACAAGAGCTCGCGAGCGCCACTTGGAATTCCAAGTAGGTGATCTGGTGATGATGACATTGGAGTGGCTCTACCCTAGGGTCACCTCCAATTCGAGGGCACGAGGACTTGGACCTTCCCAAGTTCCGAGTGGCTTTGGCAACAAGGCTAACGGGTTGGACTGACTAATGGGTTTTGGGATTCACCCCATTTCCCATGTGGCGGATCCGGCACCCTATATGGGCACCGCGGTGGATCCTAGTGAGTGCCTCGAACCTATATCTTCCTTTGAGAGGGACACCCTCGGAGAGTCACCAAAAATCAGCCTGAGAGTCCGACGTGTGCACACGGAGGCAATACTAGGCAAGCAGGGTTCCATCGCCAGCAAGAGGGTGCGCCCGAGCCACCTCGAGAGGATGAAGGACCGTCCCCTGGTTGCGGACACAGGGTTGAGTTTAGAGATCATGGCTCGCCCAGAGCTGCCTTGGAAGACCACCTCCCCGGTGGACCCATACTCGACGGAGTCGAGTTCTCCGCACTCTAGGGGTATGATGGGGACATCTCCGACCGTTCCACATTTTTTGAGGTTCCTGATGATCACCAGTAGTACTACATCTTGTTCGCCACTTTATTTCGAGTCATATGATGCATTTTTCACTTTCTTATTTGAGTCTTATCAAATAATTTTCCTTTTAATTGAGGTAATTGAGTCAAGTACCTAGGTTAATAGGTCATTAGAGTGGTTAATGTGTCATTTGGGCCCAATTAGATGGGCTAGGCCCAGGGAAGCCCCCACCCCCTTGGTTTCTTGTTAGTAGTCCAAAATTCAGGGACTTATGTTAAATTGTAGGAATCCTATAAATAGGACCCCACTCCCACCATTTGGAGCTAATGAATTATTGAGAAAAGAATTATCCACAAGAATTGTGCCTCCTTCTCTCTCTAGCTCTCTCTCTCTCTCTAAAGGGGGCGAACCCCATTCTCTCTCATCCCCATCCCAAAATTCGAAATTCACTCTCTCTCCTCCCTATTCACCTCTAATTAAGACCCCTCCCCCTTCCCCATACCTCCCATTTAAGTCCCCTCCAACCCCTAGGTGGAATCCCCTTCTCCTAGACACCTCTCCCTCCTCCCAAGCAACCTTTCCCCTTCCCCATACAACCTTTCATTTTCCCAAGGGAGAATCCCTTCTCCCAAACACCCCTTCCCCTCCCCAAGGCAACCATTCCCATTCCCTAGGCCCCCATTAACCCCTCCATTAACTCACCATTCAAAACAAAGGAGACATCTCTCCTCCCTCTCTCCTTCCCAACCCAAATTCGCATCTCCCCCTCCCTCCACTTGCTAGACCACCTCCCAGCCCCCTTTCTGCCCTTCCCACACCTTGAATCACCCCCTAATAGACCCCCACATAGTTAGGTGTCACCCCCACACCCATCCACCCCATTTCCCACCCCATCTACTCCATCTCCCATCACCTTTCATCACCCTATCCATCTCAATTCACAGGTAGCAGTTGGAGCCCGACTTGCAGAGACTCCCCCGGTGCTGTCCGACATCATATGGAGGTGCACCATACATTGACGGAAAGGTCTTCCAGTCTTCTTCGCAGGCAAGGTAGAATCGTCTCGTTCTGACTTCACTACAGATCGTGGTGCCAATTCTCCCCCGACTGCGCTGGGCTCCCTCTGTAGAGTACCTGAGCCCGGTTAGAAGCTGCACCACAACAAACGGCGGAAGATTCAGGCTACGATCCCTTCTACAAAGTTCTTCCTCCCCCAGTCCTCTATCAGAATCAAGAAGCATAACCGCGTTCGGCATCCGGAGGCCAAAGTTCTCATTTTTCTCCCTCGGCTGCACGGGTGTGCCTCCCACAGTTTGCAACAACCTGCTTCCACTCTTCTGTGTCCCTCAGTCCTCTCCGACATCAGACGGCTTCCTCGTCAGTTTTGCTGCAAAGAGAGCTCGTCCACAGTTCCAGAAACTCTGGCGGTTTGTGATTCGGAGTCCAGGAGTGGTCGGGGCACTGTCTGTAACCTGCTGCATGAGATCAGAAGCTGCCTGTCCCAGTTTCTGCCCCCATGTTCGAACCTCCACCACGGCCACATCCTTCAACTTCTGGAGGCACCACTCGCCCGAGAGCTGTAACCACGAGTCTTCCACCACTAACAAAAAGTGGCATCCCTTTCGGCATCAGGAAGTGCCTTTTCCATTTTTTTTCCCCGGGCACGCAGGCAGTCCGTTTAGGTCCTGGCCCGATAGCCCCTCACTCAACGGACTCCTCCTCACCGCCCCAACACACTCTGGTGCTGTTCTTAGTTGCTGCTCGAAGAAGACTCTTCCAAGGACGTCTTCGACTTGGTCTTGCCTCATTCGGACCTTGGGAGCCACCGTGGTGACTTCGGCCATCCGCTGCTGCCCCTGGGAACAGTCCGCTTCTGCACGCAGGGGACCTGTTCCAGAGCCCGTTCCCGCCAGCGATGACTTCAGGACCGCCCACAAAAAATCACAGTCATACCTGGGTACGTCAGCGACATTTTTGCGCAAGTCTCATCAAGTTCTGAGTCCGGGAGAGCTCACAGCGGTGACTACATCGAACCCCTGTCTTGCTGTCCCCGACCCAGGCAGATTCGGCCGGGTGCTCCGTCGGCGCGATCGAGCTTATCTCCCCTCCCTGCCTGGCCGGCTTAGCGCCCCTCCCTGTGCGGAGGTAGTGTTTAACTTGTAATACAAAAATCCCCACCCCAAGTCCACCCTCCTGTGTGAGGTGTAGTGATTGTAATTATTAAACAGGGATCAAGCTTCATCGGCGCAGTGTGCGGGGAATCCACACTTCCCCGCTCGCCCTCGCCTCCGACCGGGATCGGTGTCTTCACACCGATCAGGTGAGCCTCGGGTTGCCCTACTCTACTGGAAAGGCTTGGCTTGTTTAGTATTGCTGCTTAGTGCCGTCGGTCGGTGAGTGAGCGCCCGATCTCAAATTATCATCAATTTGAGTGCCACCGCGGAGCGAGTTGAGAGAGAGTCACTACATCCCACGCCCTTGGCGTGCTGGCCGCCCACAGAATTGGGGCATCCCAGACCCTTAGGGGTACAGCCCAAGCTAGTCAAACCTCCGGAAAGGCGAGGTCCATCCTCGGACCCTCACCACTATCGCCGGTCCACCTACGGACTCGGGTGTGCGCGACGCGAGTGAGTTCACTTGAGTGGGTCCGCCGTTCGGTTCGATTGCTTGCAAATTTTCAGGTCCAAGGGGTCGTGTCACATCAGGGCTATTGACCAAAAATGGCAAGGGGGACAAGTTTGACATGGTAGGTAGCCTACCATGGAAATTCTTACCCCCTTGTCTACCCATGTGGCATATGACTAGTCCAACCTTCTAGATATCCACCTAGGATAGTTGACCAGCCCCACAAGGTGACATGGACCAATGGGAGAGGGCTGAGGGCCCCCTTGATGGTCCTACTGACAAATTACATAGAAACTCACACAATCCGTGGGAATGACGCATTGGCTTATAAAGCCGTACAATTGCGCATATACTTTCCCAAGGATATAAACACAAACTAAAAGGACATAAATGCAAAAGTAAATGTACATGCTCGGCGTCGATTCCCATCAACTCTCCCCGGGTGGGAGGAACTCGACCCCGTCGAGTAGGGTATGGATGCTCGAGTACTCCGATGGATCCGTCACCCTGCCAAGTAACGCGGGTACGCTCCACTCCAAGTGATCGTCACCTGCTCATTCCATATATACTCGATATGCGCAAGCTGCCATGGGCTAGAGGTGGACACTCCGGGTGGGGCACTCTCAAAGGGGGAGGTGGCGGCTTGAAGACTCACTAGGAATCACCGCTGAGTCCCTGTAGGTGACTAGATCCGGGTGTAGATATAGAGCCGATCCCATACTCATCGAATGAGTCCACTCACCTCTTACTCATAAGAGAACGACAACAAGCTTGCACAAGACACATGCAGACAAACAAACGACACACAAACCATGCAAATAAACCACACAAAATAAACTACACAAGGAAAACACACAGACTCATATATGACCCTAGACTAAGGTGGTGACATCAAGCCCACTAAGTGGCGGCATCCTGGGCGACGGGTGAGCCGTCCAGGTCTCCCCCCAAGGCATAGTACTCATCGGCTAGTGCTTGGTCGGCCTCATAATCGACACACTCAAGCTCAGGAGGTAAGGTATCTCCAACCCTTAGGGCTAGGGTGGCACGGGCGGGGCATTCATTGGCAATGTGGCCAAACCCATGACAGTGGAAACATTGCACTCGCGACCTACTACTCTCTCCGATAAGAGGGGCCTTACCCTTATCCTCCCGACGGGTAGGGGGCGTAGGTAACAAGGGTGGAGGTGTAGGCACCGTGGGCAACAACGGAGGAAGTGTCGGGGCCAGGGGACGGGCCATGTGTGCTGGGGGACGGGCAACAGGTGCCGGTGGATGGAGTGGAGGTAGATCCCGTGGTGGGGGAGGTCGAGGTCTAGGAGCGAAGTGCTCCTGACGGGCGGGCTCCTGAGGATGAGCCATGGGTCCCCTCGGGTATGAACCAGAATCACTACAGGGAGGAGCGGGACTCCACCGAGGAATAGACTCGAACTCTCCCTCGAATTGCTCCATCTCGAGAGCAACTTGATATGCATCCTCCAACTTGTCCACCTTGCGGAGGAGAAGCTCATACCGTAGGTGCGGGCGTAGACCACACCGAAACCGGGAGACGGTAAGGGAATCCTCCTCCGTGGCATCACATCACAAGTAGTATTCATTAAATTCGGTGATGTAATCAGAGACGGACCGATCTCCTTGGGTGAGACTTTGCCACCTCTCTATAAGATGCTGGCGGTAGGAGGTAGGGAGGTACTTCTTCCTGAGCTTCTCCCTCATATCGGTCCATGTATCGATCGGGGGTTCTTGACGATGAAACAATAGGTTCTCCATGTTCCACCAATAGGTTTGTGCTTGGCCTAAAAGTTTCATCCTGGCGTACTTGACTTTTCATTTGTCCGACATCTCGAACCACTCAAAATATCGGTCTATACCAGCCTCCCAATCAAGATAGACCTTCGGGTCTAAGGACCCGTCAAAGGTGGGAGGGTCAGCCTGAACGGTCCTAAGGGCCCGTTCATCCATATCTTGGTCGTGGGTACGCCGTGTAGGGCGGTGATCATGACCATGTCCCCATTGCTCATTATCGGACCCGTAGTCATGCACCTCGGGAACTTCGTGCCTCCTAACAGCTACCCCTTGAACCCTTGGAGTCGCGGGTTGGTGATCCGGCTCCGGTTGACCTTGGGTAGGTGGGATGGGTGCATGGGTTGGTCCTTTCTCTAGTGCGGCAACTCTCCCGACCAATCCTTGAACAGAATGGTTCAACCCGGCGGCCCTATCCTCTACGGCCTTCATCCTCTCTTCTAGGCGGGTGCCTAGACCATGCACCTGAGTACTCAACCCTTCCATCCTATCTACTCGGGTACTTAACACATCCATTCGCTCACTCAACCCATCCATTTTCCCCATAAGAGTTCGAACAATGTGGCCACTTCATCGGAACTATAGACTCGGGATTCCGCCATTGGTTGTGGTGGGGGTGAGTATTGAGTACCTCGACGAGTGGGCATGCAAGACACGGAGTAGGAGACACCGACTAAGGCAAATGCACACTACAAGATGATGCACCTAGACGTAACCAAAACTTGGTACGTGGCGGAGTTAACCGATCCGAAGATCACTCGCGCAAGTGTGCGGCCTTCCCGATAGGCGTAGCCTAACGTTCGGACAACACCTTTTGATATACCAAGTAAAGGGATGCGATGTAAAAAGACACTTTTTTGTTTGTTTTAAAACAATGATGACCCTAAACATGACTTAGACAATGACTAATGACTAGACCTAAATGACACTTTTCTTTTTGGACACCTGTGGACGCGAGATTTTTTTATCTTTATTTTATTATTATTTATTTATTATATTTTTTTATTTGGTTTGTTAGGCGTGCCAGTCACATGTGTGACGATTTCATTGTGCGCTCGACTTGACTTGGTCAGTCGATTGTGGAGTCCGAGTCGGGGCCAAAAGTCCGCCATACCATAAATGCTATGACGTTAATTACACCCTTCCTAAGAAGGACAACCCTTGATTAAACGCCAAAATAGGAGGCCACTCGGGGCGGTAATAAAAGAAAAATAACAGTGCGTGATATTGAAGATATTATTATTCCGAGAAGGTAATTGAGCGAACGATAAGTTATTAAATCAGCATGCCCCCCCGCTGTGTAGGTCGTGCCGGATGGGGATAGGACACCGTCCACGCAGCGGCGGGGCGGAGCCTGGACAGTCATCGGGGACATATCCCCTTTCATGTTCCTCATCCAGCCAAAGGCCTCGCAGTATTCATATTCCCCGAAAAAATCGAGCCAGACGGGAGGTGTATGACGGGCACTTCCCGGGACTTATCGGGGTTAAAATATCTATCGACATTTCGGCAGCATCTCCCCATAATCTGGATTATGCCCAAGGGAGAATAGGCTATCACCCACGGAGTGCCGGGATGAAAGCCGAGAAAAGGAGGGAGCAAACCCCCCACATTGTACATGTATGCTCTAGGGCAATGTTTGACTCTTCCCTTATAGGAGCCGGTGACACTCATGTAGTGGCAGAGCTCACCTCAGCTAAAGGGGTTGCTCATAAACCCGGTACGGATCAGTGGAACATAAGGGAGTCTGACTCCCTTTAATTTTATCCTCGGGATAGTTCCGGTGACTCAATGACATCCCTAAGTGGGTTTGATAGAGGTGTCGGAGGCTTGATGGGTGGCGGAGTAGGCTCTCGGCGCACCTTGGACTGGCCTGGAGGTTCCCGGCGCCAAGGCAAGGAACAAAAGGGGGTTCCTGGCGCGCCCAGGAGATATGCTCCCGGCGCAAGGGCCAGATGGCCAAGGGAGATATGCTCTCGGCGCAAGGGCCAACTGGCCAAGGGAGGTTGTCGGCGGGTTCAGCATGGAAGGTTCCTAGCGCGACGGGGAAAAGGCCCGGGAAGTAGGCTCTCGGCGCGAGGGCCAAATGGCCAAAGGGGGTTGTCGGCGTGAAGAGGAATCGCTCAAGGGGGGTTCCCGGCGCGCAGGGGAGAAGGCAGATGGGCTTCCCGGCACGATGGCAAAGCAGCCAAGCGGGGAATTCTCAGTGCGGCGGGGAAGGGGCCAGGGAGTAGACTTCCCAGCGCGATGGCAAAGCAACCAGGGGAGGGTTTCCCGGCGCGGCCAGGATGCAAGGGTTCCCGGCGCGGAGGCCAGAAGACCAGGACAGTTCTCGGCGCCTGAAAGATACCGCCGAGAGCTGTTCATCTAATTTACTGTATGCGGGGCCGAGAGGTGTGAGGGCGCCGGGATAAGAATAGAGCTTTACGGTACTCTGTTCTTGAATCTGTTGAGGATTCAGGGATTTTCCCTGGTGATTCAGGCCAAGATAGACGGGCCTTGGGAAATCAAAGAGTTCAATTCATCAGACTAGAACTGACTTTGGCTTGGATTTCAAAGGGAAGGCCGGAGGCGGGGAGTGATTTGGGGGAAACACGGCTTAGGGTATCTCTGTCACCAGCGTTCCTGACGATCCGTGAAGATGATTTTGGTATACTCTCCATCATCTGGGGGCCAAGAGATGACTCTCTCTGGCCCCGGAGATGACTTCGGCAAAGTCGATGAGCAGGAATGCAATATCTAAAACCGAGCGGTGGCTGCTATGTATCTATGCTTTGCTTCAGAGGCCAAGGGATGGTCTGTCCCTGGCTCAGAAGCAGGCATGAGGAGCGTTCGAGAAACGGGCGAATATCGAACTGGGGGGGGGGATAGCATGCTATTGAGTCTTAAGAAGAAACAGAAAATATGGGGAGATAGCAATAGGGCTTCGGAGAAAATAGACAACAGGTCTCAACGGGAGCCTGTAGTTTTCATTCATTCGAACATCACCATTACACTCGCACATCAGGGGCAATACGTAAAAGAAGGTATAGGCAGACTATGCCTTGCCCTAGCAAAGTAAAATCAGCTGTGATATCACAGCATACATCAAAAAAAAGGGGGGAAGAGACAGAAGCAATCGAAAATTAGAAAAGTGAACTATAGAAAATGGGGAGGAAAGGGCGGAGCATTGACTCCTCTCCCTCCCCGTTGCCCACCTTCGATCAAGCTTCGAGACTCCTTTCTTCTTTTTCCCTTTCGCCTCTTCCTATCTCGGATTAGATTGCAGGCTCCACTCTCCTCTCCTTGTTTTCGTTTGTGGCTATCTGTTCAGGCTCTCTGTCCTTCTTTTTTATCTGCTCTCTCGCCCTCCCCGTCCTCTTTTCGAATGAGGGGATTTTATATCCCTCTTTGGTGTCCTCTCGGCAGGCTCGTCCCGGCGCGCCTCAACTGTAGGCGGAGCTCCCGGCGCGCGAGACTCAAGCTTCTCGGCGCCGCTTCTGGGCTTCGACACGGGGATCCCTGTGCCACTTTTATAGGCCCATTTAGGGCTTTTAAGACCTCACGTAGACTTCAGCCTTTATTGGTCCTTCAGATGTATCAGAACCCGAGAAGGCCCTCCACTGGTGACACAGCTTCTATTGAGATCATTCATAGATTTTCATCAGTCGGTAGACTGGGGTTTCATCGGCATTGCCATCTGAATGATGACAAAGTCGGACATCATCTCATCGGTATCGTCACCTGAACGGTGACAAGACCGGACATCAGCTTTAGCCTGAAAAGACTTCAGCCATGTGACTGCTATTTCATCAGTGTCGTCGTCTGACAGACAATGGCATCAGACATCAGCTTGGCCCGGGAAAAGGCTTCAGCCGGGTAGATGGTTGACGAACTTCATCATTGATCTTTCACTATTGGTCTGGTCTTCCTTTGAATTCTGTTTCTGCCCTAGCTCATTTTCAAGGTGTCAACAAATGCCCCCCAACTGCGGGCGGCGTAAGCGCAGAATAAGCGGCACGGGGTCTGCAGGTGCCTTTCATCATTCGAGGGTATCTTCCTCCATTTCTCTTTGACATTGTTCTTCAGCTTAATCATGTTACTGCAGCAATATTATGCACATGTATCTTTCATTTTCATAGTTTTCATCTCCATATCTTCTGATTTTATTGTCAGCACTTTGGAGCCTTCTTGGCCTTGCCTTGGGCTTCTCGGCGCGAGGTAGGACCCTTCTCGGCGCGGGGCTTCTCGGCGCGGCCTGTTGTCGCTGCGGGCATCTCGGCGCGGCCTTCTCGACGCGGGCGTCTTTGGCGGGCTTCTCGGCGCGGGCGTCTCGGCGCGCCCCCTTTTCTTCCGGTCGACGGGGGGCTCTCGGCGCGCTTTTCTTCGCGCCGAGAAGTCCCTCTTTCTTCTTCTTTTTAACCCCCCCGAGAGGGTTTTTACCTCATTTCTTACCTCTCCCTTCTCTCTCTTCATCTCGGTGGTGGCGGTGAGCTCCCCCCCTCCGAGAGCCTTGTCGCCTTCCCCCCCCCCCTTTTCGACCCATTCATTCTCGGGTAGGTTCATTATGTGGGATTGAGTCCCATTTTATGCTCGGGATCACTCCCTCTTGGTGGGTGACTCCCTATTTTTCTTGGGCAGACCCCGGACAAGAGGAGATGCTGCCAAAATTTTAATTGGAATTATTCATTTAATCATCACATGCTCATTCATCTTTCCGATGCTTATCTTCATCTTTTCTTGATTGCAGTCACGGACATGGCTTCCGACTCTTCTGCTGCGGCTTCCATGACTATGGGAGCGAGTTCATCGGCTCAGCCGGACATATCTTGGGCTTCAGTCAACTGGCTGAATGTGAATAGTCTAAGCTTCGGCTATAACTAGATCGCCACTGTCGACGAGTCCTCTGATTCCGAGACTGACACAGTGCCGTCTTCCGGAGTCTATTCTTCCACAGAAGGTATTGACTTCAGAAGGGCTGCTGACTACCGTCCGGACCTGCCGAGTAATCGTCATCTGCTGCCATTTATCTGGACCTTCACCATAGGCGGAATGAGGGATTTCTTGCTTGCTCGGTCTGTGGAAGCGGCAATACTTGCTGACAGAGATAGCATGAAGGGTTATGTTTATCGCGCCCGTGCTATATATCTCCCGGGTGAGCAGAGGGACTGGAATGTCGTGCTGGGCATTTCTGAATTAGAGCCGGAGAAGAAGATGCTGACCCGGGCTCCAGAGTTTACCCCGGCAAGGTGGGACCATGCAGCCGGTCGCGTCCATCGGGAGAAGCCCAACTTTGGACTTTTTCTAGCTCCTGTGAAGTGGGGTTACAGGGACGAGCCATTTATTCTGAACTATCTGGCCGTTCAATTTAAATATCAGCTAGCTGCCGGCTGGTTTGGAGATGCTAGAGTGACAGACGCCCATCTCTTCAGGGTAGGAGCAGTGGAGTTTACAGAATTTGTCTTGAAGGAATACGCCCCTTTACTGATTAGAGCTGGGGTATAACATAGTGTATTTGCCTCCAGGTTCCGCTATCCCATCTCTCGAGGATTATATTGCGGCATGCTTGAAGTGTTCTGCCCACAGTTTAATACGTTCTATACAGCAGAAGGTGAGACTTCTCTCGATCTTTGGAGTCTTGCGTAGCTTTCAGGCCTGCCTATAGATGGGGAGCCATACGAGGAGGTCTATCTAGACGACTCTGTAAAGGACGCCTCTGATGGAGAGGGCAGATATTCTTTTGGCTACGCATATCGGTACTTGATGAAGGCTTATCGCACCATCTGTCTGGCCTACAGCAGGGGATCTTCCAAAGGATATCAACCCCGGGAAAAGAGCAGCAGATTGAGAGTCCATGTAGGACAGTGGATACAGTACTTCTTCGGGGGTCCCTTGAAGTATACAGACTTCCCTTCCATGGGACCGACTCCCAATAAGCAGATCAGGGCCCCTCGTTACAAATCAGCATTGCCGGCTTCACTGTGCCGAGCAGGTGTAGATGGCCCGAACCCAGCAGGGGTTGAGCCCATTACTCATTGTGCAGCTTATCTGACCTTCTGGCATTGCACTTTCGCTCTCCCCCAAGGGGACGAGGCGACTATCAAACCGGAGGCTATATATCCGGCCTGTCAGATGGCCTGGGGGATGAGACTGTCTCTGTGCCCGGCGGCTTTGTGTTTAGCTTACAAATCGTTGGGAGATTTGCATAGACATCAGGTTCCCCGTTCCTTACGGACTGTAGGTCCATTTCATTTCTTCAATGCTTGGGTTTGCAACATTTTCCCCGAGCTGGCCCCGACAACTTTGCAGTCAGACACATTGCTCCTCGGATGATTGAGTTTGCTAGCGCCGAACCCGGTCTTTTCTCAGAGCAGTTGTTTAAGATAAGGGGCAGGTTGACAAAAGTGCATGTAGACGCTCCTGGCAGCATTCATTTCTGGAGCTTGGCAGCAGGTTCGGCTCCTTTAGTAGACCCTCAGAGGGAATGCAAAATGGAGGAGGTAGATGTTTATGTCCATCCTGTTTCGGGGGCTAATGCTACCCGGCCCATATTAGAACCAGAACAGGTAAGGTGGGCTATGGCTATCCGACCCAGTGTATTGGTCTTCAGGAAGGGAGGCTTGCTCATTTTGGAGCCCTATTACCCATTCCGTTTTAGCAGGAACTTTGGCTACGATCAGCATATTCCCCCATCAGTCGCTCAGTTTCCTTTGGACAGCCGTGCCAAGCATGGGTCCTCCATTGCCAGTGACGGTCGGATATGGTGGGATTTCTTTCATCGCCGAGAGGGCATAACTTTCAGGGTCCCGACCGTTTCCAATCGTATTCCCCGCGTCACATCAGAATATATTAAGTGGTGGAATACCCATACCAATTTCTATAAAGACGGCAGAGGCGCCTTTTGGGATGTGGCCGAGGGCTTCTTCTTAAAGCGGCAATCAGGGCCTATGTTTGAAATGGATGAGGTTCACCTGAAAAGGCTCTATTCACAGCATCCGAGGGAGGCGGAAACATATATTGCCAGGCGTCGGTCCCTAAAAGAGGAAGGTTCTGAAATACCCACTCCTGTCTTTTTTGAGATCAATGAAGATGCTTTTACAAAGGACTTGAGGCAACTGGGCCACATAGGGAGTATTCATGTGGAGGTGCAGTATCCATTTCCCCTGGAGGAGCCTCTCCCGATAGCAGCCCCCTGGAGGGGCCCGGTAGACAGATTTCACCCTTATCGGACGTTTGTGTGGAGGGAAGACCGCACCAAGACATATTATCAGCATACTTCTTGGCTTTTTGTACTGCTGAATGTTCACGGGCTGTCAATAGAGAACCCGATAGCTGGCATTCTGAGTAAGCCGCTTTTCATTTCTTTTCATTATGTCGACGGCTGGTGCATGGATTATCTCAGCATGTTTCATTGCCTCGACTTCCACGGACATAAAGATTTGGCTGCCTTGACGGAGAAGTGCCAGACCATTGGTGGCGTATGCTGGCTCGTGAAGGAGGCTGCTTCCCGCTCGAAGGCGGTGGCTTATCTGTATTGGCCGCTTTCCACCTTCTATGACGGCCCAGCAGGTATGATCTTTTCTTTCTGACTGTAGTGCTTTCTGTTTAGTATTTAAACTCTGCATCTACTGATCTCATTGCTTCTTTGATGTCTTCAACAGACAGGCCAGATATAAAGCGACATGGGCATTACAGAAAAATCATTGCGCAAGCTGAGAAGCTTGCTCATTTCGAAGTCCCTGCAGCAGCACCGACGACCACTCCCCTGCCTTCGAGCAAGAAGAGAAATATTTCTATAGTGAAGACTGCGGTTGGGAAGGCCAGGAAGGCTAAGAAGGCCCATGCTCGGTAGTCGGCTTTGGCAGTGACGGACCTTGGGACCCCTCTTCCTGATATCCCCTCATTTGATGAGTTTGAATCTCAAAGGGAGGGCGCCCAGATGTCAGTCAAGGGTAACATCAATAGCCTGCAGTTGTATCTTTCATCATCTTTTTACTGAATTTCAAAGAAATCCTTGAATCTGACCCCCCCTTTTTCGCACAGCCCAAGAGCCAGTTGTGACACCTTCTGTGGTGGAGACCAGATTGCCTTCTCCCACGCCGGCTAGTGAGGCAGAGGGTAAGTGTGCTTTCTCATCTTTTCTCTTTATACTTTTGTTGTTATTCTTTTCCATTATATCCCTCAGAGTTCCCCTTTTGTTGAGGTGACAGTCAGGGAGCAGACTGAGGCCCTGATAGCAGCGGGAGAGTCGCCTCAGCCACAGGAGGGTCACAGGATTCAAGCAAGACGGAGCCCTGTCCCGGCCAGACGTATAATCACCCGATCCGCATCCCGACATGCTCTAGAGGTGACCCCGCAGCATATAGCCAGCGTGGAGGTATCCTCGAGCAGCTCTGAGACCGTCCCCAATAATGAGGAGGAAGTGACTTTCAGCGACAGTGAGGAGGAAATCCTAAAATCAGAAGCCTTGCCCATATTTGCAAAAGGCCTTCCGCCTTTTCAGCCCCCTAAGCTGCTGATGCTATCTTCTGAGGAGGAATTGCAAGAGGAGTTTGCCGGGCTCGACACTACAGTTGACATAGCCCCTCCATTTGTTGCTTCAACAACGGAGCTTTCTCCCCTTTTGTCTCATTTTGAGGATATAGACCCCACTTTAAAGGTAAGCCTCTTTTTTATTGTTTGCTCTATTTATTTTCTTTCATTCATCGCTGAAGATCATTCTGCTTTGTCCTCAGGATCCTGTCATTACCAGCTCAGACGCGGCCGCAGTTTCTATGGACGTCTCATCTACAGATTTGGTCATCATCCATGCTTTACCTTCAACTTGCATGGAAATTTCTGAGGTTATTCGCCCCGTGCCAGTGAGAATACAATCTTCAACTGACTTAACATCACTTGACTTGGGATCATCAGGAGAGATTTCCATCCCTGTCAGGGCCTCAGAGTTCAGAGCCGAAGTAGACCCAGCCAGAAGCTCCGCTTTTATACCGGCCGCCGTAATGTCGATTGCGCCCGAGTCAGCAGTCCCTGCCACAGTGGCTATAGAGACTGGATTTCTGCCTCTACAGACTAGGGACCTTTCGCCCACATTATCAGAAAGAGTAGCTGAAGATGAAGCCCCTATTCAGAAGACTCATGAAGAGATAGCTCCATCATTCATTGGTCCTCCCTCCGCGGATGTTCAAGCCATAGCACCCGAGACAGCGGTAGAGGAGGAATCTTCAGCTCAGCCGGAGAGCACAGAGAGGGACCGGCCAATTCTTCCAGCGGATTTGCCGTCTTCGTCCTCTCAGCCGGATGCTGCACTGTGGGCAGACAATGACGGCGAGGTGACTTTCGAAGTAGCTATAGTTCCTTCTCCTGGCTTCGCTTCATCCGAGAGTTTCGTCTGGCAAAATCTGGACATGCTGCGCCAGCTGGTGGAGTCCCAGCCCGGACTGACTTATCTGCGGCTGAAGGAGATAGCCGAGAGTTTCACCGCTGGTCTACAGGCGATGGGTTGTCCCATGGAAATATGGGCCCAGCGGGTTCTATTGTTGTTAAAGTTTATACATCGCCGGGACTTCTTGGCACATATTATGTCTGACAGACTGGCAGCTTTGAAGTTGCAAAGGAAGGAGTGCAAATCTGAGCTGGAGAAGACGGACTCTGTTCTTCAGGAGCGCCAATGCCAACTGCAGTCTCTGGTGCAGCGGGAGCAGTTCGTGCGCAGCCGGATAACCATCCTGGAGGCCGAACTGTTTGACCTCCGGGCTGAACTGCCGCAGCTAACAACTTCTCGGCCGCAGCTTGCGGAGGAAGTAGCTCTGTTGGAGGGGCAGGTGGCATCCTTTCAGGATGAGTCTGCTCGGCTACAGGAGGAGGAGGCTCGACTTCATGAGCTGGGGGCTGCCCCACACGTAGGGCTTCTGGCCTTCGAAAACATATTCCGGCGCCCGTGAATATCTGTTTTCCCCTTTTTGTAATACAATTCCCCCTCAGGGGCCCTTCTTGTATTCCCTCTTTTTTTTATTCAATGGAAAGGAATCTTTACACTAGTCTCATATGTGGCTTGTTCTTAACTTATCGCACCATCAATATTTCACGGCGATTTGGCAGCGGTTTCAGCGGTCCCTATGGGATTAGCCCGTACCTAGCAGGAGAGCGTCCACCTCTTCAGAGAAAGGATGGGGAACTCGCTCCACCGCGTGACGGCCTCCGGGGGGGTGCTTTAAACTGAATTTTGTTGGTGGTAGCAAACGTCCTTCATGGCCATACGTGCCGCAAGGGAGACGGTTTGCAAGAATGTGAACGAAGAGGCTCAGAGCACTGTCCGGAACGGGCGAATGGTCCATCCCGGGCAGGTTTCAAAGTTAGTCGGGGCAATGTGCCAATCGACCAGTACATGATTTCATCATCGACATTGGGTTTATATCGATGCAAAGGAGTTTTACAAGTTTCATCAAAGTAGACGTAAGGTCTAGACTGGGTAGAGGTTATTGCAGGTGGGACATTGAAGGGTGCGTGATTTTCATCAGGACAGACGTAGGGTCTGAACTGGATAGAATTTCATCATTGATCGGGCGAGGTGCCGGTCGATCAATAGCCAATTATATCATCGATATTGGGTTTATATCGATGCAAAGAAAGTGTTATAAGTTTCATCAGAATAGACAAAAGGCCTAAACTGGTAGGGTTTTAATTGGGCATGGTTTCATCACTGATTGGGCGAGGTGCTAGTCGATCAGTGGTTGGTTTCATCATCGATATGGGGCTTATATCGATGCAAGGAGTTTCATAGGTTTCATCAGTATAGACGTAAGGTCTAAATCGGCCAGAGGATTTTATCATTGATCGGGCGAGGTGCCGGTTGATCAACGGTGGGACGTATGTAGAGGTGTAGGTCCCGTCAGGACAGACGTAAAGTCTATTCCAGCGGGTTTTATGGTGGGTGGGACTTTGCCAAGAAATACGTAGGTTTCATCAGGATAGGCGTAGGGTCTATCCTGGTATGGTTTCATCGTTGACCGGGCAAGGAGCCAATCGGTCAAGGGAAGGTTTAGGAGTTTGATCAGGATAGACGTAAGGTCTGAACTGGCCAGGCTTTTTCAGACTGGTGACCGGTTTTATTGTTGGTGGGACATGTGAAGAGAGGGTATGTAGATTTCATCAGGGTAGACGTAAGATCTACCCCGGAAAGGCTTCATCATCGGTGGGGCATAGAGCCAGATGACCGACGGAAGGCCTCATCAGTGAAGGGGAGGTGAAGGCAACGTGCCGGTTGGCATGGAACTTCTGAATTACCACATTACCGACCGAAGCGCCCTTTCGGGTTTTCGCCGGAGCCAGCCCCCTCTTGCTTTTGCCCACGCGTCCTTTCGGATTTTCACGTGGCAGGGTACCCGATTTTGCCTGCAGTGCCCTTTCGGGTTTTCACCACAGTTGGGTTTTAGGCATTTTTGCCCTTGTCCATAATGCCTGAACAAGTCTGGCGGGGTATCTCTATTTTCAACCCCAATTTTGCATATGTACTTTTTGTCGTTTTCTTTCTCTTTTCTTTTTCATTGTCTCTTCTGGGACCAGAACTTTCATCCTATGGACCATGGCGCCATATGTTTATTGTGGACACACGATCATTGATGTGGGTATCAACATCAATGCAAAGGGAAGTAGGGTTTCATGATCTATCCAGACGAAAGGTCTAAATTGATTTAGAGGATATAGATAGCAGCTCGGGCACGAGGCCGTTTGCTGAAAATATGAGTTTCATCGTTAATGTGTGGTTTAACATTAACGCAAAGGAACAGAGTTTCATGCTCTATCCAGACGGAGCGTCTGAATCGATTCAAAGAGCAGTGTTGTGCTATGTCAGAGCGGACGGAAGGTCTACCCTGGATGGGTTTTAGCGTCGATCAAGCAATGTACCAACCGATCGATAGCAGGTTTCATCATTGGTATTGGCTCATACCAATGCAAGGATTTCATATGTTTCATCAGGATAGACGTAGGGTCCAAACTGGATAGGGTTTTCATCATTGATATTGGGCGAGATGCCGATCGATCAATGGCGGGTTTCATCATCGGTATTGGGTTTATACCAATGCGAGGATTTCATAGGTTTCATTAGGATAGACGTAAGGTCTAAACCAGACAGGCTTCATTGTTGATCGGGCAGTGTGCCAATCGATCAACAGCAGGTTTCATCATCGGTATTGGGTTTATACCAATGCAAGGACTTCATAGGTTTCATCAGGATAGACGTAAGGTCTAAACCAGACAGATTTTATTGTTGATCGGGCAGTGTGCCAATCGATCAACAGCAGGTTTCATCACGGCGGGACGTAAGATACGTTTCAGCGGGATAGACGTAAGGTCTAAACCGGGCCGGTTCTACCGTGGTGGGTCACAGACAAAAACAAGTGGAAGTGTTTTATCAGAACAGACGGAAGGTCTATCCCGAGGTGGGCTTATTATCGAGGGAATTTTTCTTGAGCAATGCATGAAGGCTTCAACAGAATAGACGTAAGGTCCATTCTGGATGGGTTTAATCGTTGATCGGGCAAAGCGCCGGTCGATCGACGAGGGGCTTTATGGTGGGAGGTGAGGCTTTCTTTGGAATCACCACATTACTGACCCAAGCGCCCTTTCGGGTTTTCACCGGAGCCAGCCCCCTCTTACTTTTGCCCACGCGCCCTTTCGGGTTTTCACGTGGCGGGGTACCCGATTTTGCCTGCAGTGCCCTTTCGGGTTTTCACCGCAGCTGGGTTTTGGGCCATTTTTGCACTTGTCCCTAATATAGGAGCAAGTCTGGCGGGGTATCTCTATTTTTAACCCCATTTTTTACTTTCTTTTTTTTGTTCTTTCTTCTTCCTTCCTTTTTCCCTTTTTTTTTTTGAGGGTGACAAGTCGAAACGCCACCAGCTCAAGATGAGGGTAGCATTGGCTAGGGCGGAGTGCCGCTAGACCAAGAAAGGGTAGCTTGGTTAGGGCGGAGTGCCGCTAGACCAAGGAAGGGTAGCTCGGCTAGGGCGGAGTGCCGCTAGGCCAAGAAAATGGGTGTAGCTCGGCTAGGGCGTAGTGCCGCTAGACCAAGAAAAGGGGTAGCTTGGTTAGGGCGGAGTGCCGTTAGACCAAGGAAGGGTAGCTCGGCTAGGGCGCAGTGCCGCTAGACCAAGAAAGGTAGCTCGGCTAGGGCGGAGTGCCGCTAGACCAAGAAGGCGCAGCTCGGCTAGGGCGGAGTGCCGCTAGACCAGGAAATGGGTGTAGCTCGGCTAGGGCCGAGTGCCGCTAGACCAAGAAAATGGGTAGCTTGGTTAGGGCGGAGTGCCGCTAGACCAAGGAGGGGTAGCTTAGTTAGGGCGGAGTGCTGCTAGACCAAGGAAGGGTAGCTCGGCTAGGGCGGAGTGCCGCTAGACCAAGAAAGGTTGCTCGGCTAGGGAGGAGTGCCGCTAGACCAAGGAGGGGTAGCTCAGCTAGGGCGGAGTGCCGCTAGACCAAGGAGGCGCAGCTCGGCTAAGGCGGAGTGCCGCTAGACCAGGAAATGGGTGTAGCTCGGCTAGGGCGGAGTGCCGCTACACCAAGAAAAGGGGTAGCTTGGTTAGGGCGGAGTGCCGCTAGACCAAGGATGGATAGCTCGGCTAGGGCGGAGTGCCACTAGACCAAGAAAAGGGGTAGCTTGGTTAGGGCGGAGTGCCGCTAGACCAAGAAAGGTAGCTCAGCTCGGGTGGAGTGCCGCTAGAACAAGGAGGGGTAGCTCGGCTAGGGCGGACTGCCGCTAGACCAAGAAGGCACAGCTCGGCTAGGGCGGAGTGCCGCTAGACCAGGAAATGGGTGTAGGTCGGCTAGGGCGGAGTGCTGCTAGACCAAGAAAAGGGGTAGCTTGGTTAGGGCGGAGTGCCGCTACACCAAGGAGGGGTAGCTCGGCTAGGGCGGAGTGCCGCTAGACCAGAAAAGGGGTAGCTTGGTTAGGGCGGAGTGCCGCTAGACCAAGGAGGGGTAGCTTGGTTAGGGCGGAGTGCCGCTAGACCAAGGAAGGGTAGCTCGGCTAGGGCGGAGTGCCGCTAGACCAAGAAAGGTAGCTCGGCTAGGGCGGAGTGCCGCTAGACCAAGGAGGGTAGCTCGGCTAGGGCGGAGTGCCGCTAGACCAGGAAATGGGTGTAGCTCGGCTAGGGCGGAGTGCCGCTAGACCAAGAAAAGGGGTAGCTTGGTTAGGGCGGAGTGCCGCTAGACCAAGGAGGGGTAGCTCGGCTAGGGCGGAGTGCCGCTAGACTAAGGAAGGGTAGCTCGGCTAGTGCGGAGTTCCGCTAGACCAAGAAAGGTAGCTCGGCTAGGGCGGAGTGCCGCTAGACCAAGGAGGCGCAGCTCGGCTAGGGCGGAGTGCCGCTAGACCAGGAAATGGGTGTAGCTCGGCTAGGGCGGAGTGCCGCTAGACCAAGAAAAGGGGTAGCTTGGTTAGGGCGGAGTGCCGCTAGACCAAGGAGGGGTAGCTCGGCTAGGGCGGAGTGCCGCTAGACTAAGGAAGGGTAGCTCGGCTAGTGCGGAGTGCCGCTAGACCAAGAAGGTAGCTCGGCTAGGGCGGAGTGCCGCTAGACCAAGGAGGCACAGCTCGGCTAGGGCGGAGTGCCGCTAGACCAGGAAATGGGTGGCTCGGCTAGGGCAGAGTGCCGCTAGACCAAGAAGGTGTAGCTCGGCTAGGGTGGAGTGCCGCTAGACCAGAAAGGGGTAGCTGGTTAGGGTGAGTGCCGCTAGACCAAGGAGGGGTAGCTCGCTAGGGCGGAGTGCCGCTAGACCAAGAAAAGGGGTAGCTTGGTTAGGGAGGAGTGCCGCTAGACCAAGGAGGGGTAGCTCGGCTAGGGCGGAGTGCCGCTAGACCAAGGAAGGGTAGCTCGGCTAGGGCGGAGTGCCGCTAGACCAAGGAGGGGTAGCTCGGCTAGGGCGGAGTGTCGATAGACCAAGGAGGCGCAGCTCGGCTAGGGAGGAGTGCCGCTAGACCAGGAAATGGGTGTAGCTCGGCTAGGGCGGAGTGCCGCTAGACCAAGAAAAGGGGTAGCTTGGTTAGGGCGGAGTGCCGCTAGACCAAGGAGGGGTAGCTGGCTAGGGCGGAGTGCCGCTAGACCAAGGAAAGGGTGTAGCTTGGCTAGGGTGGAGTACCACTAGACCAAGGAAAGGGTAGACTTTGCCCGATTACTCAGGGAATGTTGGTTGTGCTATATGATACAGCTTCAGATGCCTTCCGTTGAGTGGTGAGAATTGGATTTCCCCTCGATGGTTAACAACCACGTAGGCCCCTCCTTCGTAGACCCGCTGTATCACATAAGGACCTTCCCAATTAGCATTCAGCTTCCCTTTTGGGTTGGACGCCATGACTTCTTTTTTCTTGACCATGACGAGGTCACCTTTCTAGAATTCTCATCCTTTTACGAGTTTGTCGAATGCAGTGGCCATGCGGGCCTGATACATTTGGATACTCTTCTGAGCTCGGAGGCGCTTCCCTTCCAATTCAGCCAGTTCTTCTAGTCTTCTTTCTGCATTGGTCTGTTCGCCACGGGCCAGGCCATATTGGACCGCCACTCTGAGTGACGGGACTTCTAGCTCTAGCGGAACCATTGCCTCTGAGCCGTATACCAGTGAGTATGGCGAGCACCCTGTAGGTGTCTTGAAGACAGTGCGGTATGCCCACAGAGCTTCATACATTTTTTCTTCCCAGTCCTTCTTATTAGAACTGACGACCTTGGCCAGCAAGGTGCAGAGTGTCTTGTTAAAAGCTTCTGCCAATCCGTTTGCCTGTGGATTGTAAGGAGTGGAGGTCCTCCATTCGATCTTATATTTCTCAGCAAGTCGATAGACCTTCTGATTTCTGAAATGACTTACATTGTCGGATATTATTCGGCTGGGGATTTCGAACCGGAAGATAATGTTCCGTTTGATGAATCTGGCGACCAATTCACCAGTCACTTCTCTTAATGCTATAGCCTCTGCCCAGTGGGAGAAGTAATTTGTTATGGCCAGTATATACTTATGTCCAGCCGAGGAAGTCGGCAGTGGCCCGACTACATCAGTTCCCCATTGTGCAAACGACCAACTGGGAACTGTAGGGTGCAGAGTCGTAGGAGGCCTTCTAGGCACAGTACCATGCTCCTGGCATTTCTGGCATGATTTTGCAAATTTACAGCAGTCTTCAAACATGGTGGGCCAATAGTAGCCCAGCTTCTTGATTTCTATCTTCATCTTGGGGCCAGCCTGGTGGGCCCCTGCTGTCCCAGCATGTGTTTCTTTCATTGCTTGCCAGGCTTCCTCAGTGGACAGACAGCGGAGTAGAATCTTCTTGCGTGCATCTGCCATTATTCGGAACAAAATTCCATTCCTAAGTTCATAAGAATCTTTGATTCTTAGGATTTTCATCTTTTCTTCTCTTTTCTGCGACAGTTGTTGGTGTAGAAACCACTGCAGCAAGTGTTGTCTCCAATCAGATGCTTGTTCTGTGCTGACAGTGGCAAACTCGTCTCCTTCGGGGCACTCTTCTAGCATACTGGGGACTTGCCGCCGGTTCATAACGACAATGTTCAGTGTCTTATTTGGTTGGACTGCTAGTGAGCTGGCCAGCTTTGCCAGTGCATCAGCCTGGGCATTGTGTCCACGGCCCACATGTTTGAGCTCAATATGGTAGAATTTCGCCATGAGGCGCATAGCTTTTTGGTGGTAGGGATTCAGTTCTGGCTTCCGTACTTCGAACTCCCCTTGGATCTGTTTTATTATCAGCATCGAATCACCGAATACTTGAAGCATTTGGATACCCATGTTGAGGCTTATATATAGCCCGATTATCAGAGCTTCATACTCGGCCTCATTATTGGTGCAGGGCTTGTTTATAGAACAGGAAGTATGCACGACCTCCCCTTCTGGTGATTTCAGCACAATACCGGCTCCAGCCCGTATTCTGGTCTTTCCATCGGAGTCTGTCTCTGTTCTGGATGCTTCATCAAAGAATAGTTGCCACATAACTGACTGGGTCTGGCAGGCCTCGAGTGTCTCATCATCGGGTAACTCAGTCCCTAGCATGTCATTTTTCGGCACAAGATGCTCTACGAAGAAATCAGCCACGGCCTGTCCTTTTATCGCCCGCTGGGGTGTATAGGTAATATCAAATTCCATCAGGATCACTGCCCATTTGCCCAATCGGCCCTTTAGTACTGGCTGAGTCAATATGTATTTGAGCAGATCTGCTGCAGATATCAATCTGACTTCATGTGACAACATATAGTGTCAGAGCTTTTTGACATCAAAGACTAGTGCCAAGCAGATCTTTTCGATGTAGCTGTAGCTTTCTTCAGTTCTAATCAGCCTTCTACTTAGGTAGTACAGGGCTTGTTCTTTGCCTTCTTCATTTATCTGTGCCAGCATTGCCCCCAGGGAACAGTATGTGGCTGCGATGTATAGTATTAAGGGCCTGCCCTTAATTGGTGCCCCCAGCACCGGAGGGGTCTTGAGATATTCTTTCAGCTTCTCAAAGGCTTCCTGACAGCCATCGTCCCAGAGGAACGACACATCTTTCATCATGAGCTTGTGAAAGGGGTGGCATCTTCTCGACAGATTTGATATAAATCGTCGGATATAGGCCAGACGCCCTTGCAGAGATCTCAGCTCGGACAGATTCCTTGGTGGAGGGAGCTCCTGGATAGCCTTAATCTTGGATGGGTCAATTTCAATGCCCCTATGACGGACAATAAACCCGAGGAATTTTCCACTGGACACGCCGAAGGCGCATTTCATGGGATTCATCTTGAGTTCATATTTGCGTAGCCTCTGGAATACTACCCTCAGGTCTTGCAAATGGTCTTCTCTTCTTTTAGTTTTTACTACCAAATCATCAATGTAGCACTCTACTTTCTTGAAGAGCAAATCATCAAAGATCTTGGTCATAGCTCTTTGGTAGGTAGCGCCGGCATTCTTAAGACCAAACGGCATCCTTTTGTAGTGGAATATCCCCTTCGGAGTGCGGAACGTAGTGTGCACTCTGTCTTCTTCAGCAATCCAGATCTGGTTATATCCGGATGACCCATCCATAAATGATAGGGCCTCATGACCAGTAGTCGCATCGATCATCACTTCAGTGATTGGTACTGGGAAGTCATCTTTCGGGCAAGCCTTATTAAGGTCCCAGAAATCAACACATATTCTGATCTGCCCATTTTTCTTTTTTACAGGCACTATGTTGGCTAACCATGTAGTATACTGATTTTCTTCAACAAAGCCTACATCAATCAGCTTGTCAACCTCTTTGTTAATCTGATTTATTAATTCAGGGCGCATTCTCCTGGAGGGCTGCTTTACAGGGCTAGCCTCTGGGTTTATTGCCAATCGGTGCTGTGCCACATCAGAACTCAGTCCCGGCATTTCATCATATGTCCATGCAAAGCAGTCTCGGAATTCTTTCAAGAACTGTATATACTGTTCCCTGGCAGCTGGCTCCAGCAGTGCACTGAGGAATGTCGGCCTTGGCTCATCTGCGGTCCCCAGATTTATTTCCACAAGCTCATCGACGGTGGCCTAACCTCCATCTTCGACCTCGGGCGGGGCTTCTTGCAAGTCAATGAAGCCTCCCAGGATATAATCTTCTTCAGTTTCATGATTTTCTGTTTCATCATACTGGTCATCAGCGGGTGTTGGCTCATCATATACGGCCAATATTGTTGTATTCTATTCAGTCTGCCCCGAGGACGTAACTGGATCAGCAGGAAACTCAAAGATGGAGTCTTTTGCCCTTAGAGGCTCTTCTGATGCAAACTCCCTTGAGAGGTAATCATTCTGTAGAGCCCGGACTTCTTCCAGGATGCGCTCAAACTCCAGGCATTCCCTCAGCTCTTTGGCTACTTGGTCTTCATCCGGGATTCCCGTGTCAAACTTTGCTTCAGCATGGAATAGATCCTCTTTGCAAGGTAGGTCTTCCCAGCACCAATCTTTCTTTGTTTCATCAGATGTCCCCGTCTCCGGCTGACTGTCTGGGACTTCATTGTTCATTATGGATTGATAAATGATTTCGTCATCTTCCGAGGGGTGCTTGTCATATCCCACCTCGGGAGGGTCTTCATGCTGGTAGGAGACAGAAATGACGTCCACTTCAGCTTCATAGTATTCTTGAAGGGTATAACCCAATCCCGGGTGCTGAGTGATCTTCCTCAGTTCTTTATCATCCCGGGGCGGATCCCATAGCTCCTGGAACGCCTTCTTTTGGGCAACAGGTTGTAGTGATGGCATCTGCATTTTAGAGAACATCTACGAAACCCGCTGGGTAGTATAATCCAAGCCCGTGATCGGCACTATCCGGTTTGCAGATTCTTCAGGGACCATGCAGTCTTGATCATCGTCTTCGACTGGCTCCCCGGTGTAGAATATGGTAGGAGGCTCGCAGAAGCGAGGGATTTCCATAGTCTTCAGTGGTAGCACCGTTTGGTATTCTAGGCTGGCGATGGGCTTAATTAAACCCTGCGGAACCTCTACCTGTGTGTACTTTTCTTTCATTTCTTCATCGATATCATCCGGGTGAATGCTAGGAGGGGTGATCCGAGCAAAGTCACCAGCATAAGAGATGTGAGATACCTCATGCTTTTTAACATAGCCCTTTGGTGGCGGGGGAGACCAGTTTCTTGCCTTCGTCGCCGGCTTTTTCTGGCTGACCACAGCCTCTTTCTCTTCACCCTTTTGCGACACCTTCGTGTAGTAGGATGCATCGAGCATATGGCACTCGAATACTTCGAAGGGATGCAGATCTGCAAACACCCTCTCTTCTTTTCCTTCATGGCAGTATTTAATGCACTGATGTAGCGTGGACGGCACTATCTGATATTCATGCAGCCACGGTCTCCCCAACAGGGCCTTATATGTGGTGTTGGAGTCGATTACATAGAAGCGTACCACGGTAGAGAGATCCCCCAATGTGAGGTTAAAATCAGCCACCCCAAAGGGCGTCTCACATTTCTGGTTGAATCCCACAATTTTCATGTCTCTGACCTTGGTAAGCTGAAGATCAAAGTAATATTTTTGGTAGATGCGGTATGGGAGAATGTTCACGGCAGCCCCGGGATCTATCAGTATCCTGTTCAGTTGCTGACAGTTCAGGGAGCCCCTCATATATAGCGGTCTGTTATGGCCGGAATTCGGAATCAGCATGTCATCCTCTGTGAATGTAACTGACGACCCAGAATTCACTTCTGTCAAGAGTGCTTCATATTGAGCTGGCGACTGCAAGGCATCAACAATTGCTTGGCGAGCCTCTTCACTCAGAGAGAGAATATGCCAGATGGAGAATCTGGTAGGGAGCTTCTTTAGCATTTTCATGATCCGGCTGCCCACCCTGACATTAGACAGTCTCATTTTTTCAGCCCATCGGGGTTTAGGAGGTTCATGTGGTGCCCGTGGCCTCTGCTGACCAGTGCTCGCTTCAACCTCTGGACTGATTTCTTGGGGGGCTTCTTCTATAGCAACGGCCCCTGGTGCTGTCGGAGAGTTATCCTCCTCTTTCTCATTCTGCTTGTGGGCTACAGATGCGGACCGCTGAGGTCTCTTGCCTGTATCGATTGCCCATTGTCTAGACTGGATAGAAATTCCAGAAATGTTGGAATTTGACCTCCCTTCTTTTCTTACTGGTATAAGCTGGCAGGGGGCGGAATCGGGACACCCCGCACCTCTGGTTCAGGAATCTGGTAGGGCTGTTCCCCTCTGAACATAATGTTATGATTGGCTGGTGGTGGGCGCCCCCACCTTCTCCCGGAGCGGGTTGCATGTGCTGAGGTTGAGGCCTCGGCATGGTTGGCTTCTAGCGGGGCATTTGATGTTTCGTCCTCATCATTCTCCCCGGGCGAGGTAAAGAGTGCCGACAGGGTGTTACATTGTACTGTCACGACGCTTTTTCCCTTCTTGGACTTGGGCCGTCTCTTCTTTTTCTGGGAATTTGGCTTTATTGGCCCCTGCCCCCAGAAGGGTTCAGTCTCAGCTTTTTCTTGTTCTGCCTCTGACTGCTCTTTAATTTTCAATTCTTCGAGCTGTTCCCAGAGTATACAGTCTTTCACCAGCAGGTGCCCGGGCTTTTTCTGTTCATATTCATCGAGCCCATTAATATATTGCTGTAAACGCCTGGCTGCAGGACTTACTTCCTTGTGTGTAGGTAGGGGGACTTGTCTTCTCCGGTTATGAGTGGGGATCCGGATGACTGGCCCTGTCTCAGTTGTGCGCCATACTGGCTTTACTGGAGGCGGTTCAGGTCTTGGTGTGACACCGCGGATGACTGCTCCATTGGTATTGGCTGCGAGAGTCTTCTTTCTGTTCTTTATGGGTTTCATCTGCCATCCTTCCTGATCCTTCAGTGGGGCGAGGAAGCAAGCTTCATAAGTATGCCTGGTACATTCTTCAACGGCCTCCTTAGGCAGCTGCTGGTAGATTGAAATCATATTGGCGGCCATTTTTAATGCCGTGGGCTCATGTGGACGAGGTGGCTCTGCCTGGTAATCTCCCAGCTGTAGCTCGCCCTTTTTGACCATGCCTTCCATAATATCTTTGAAGACGTAGCAATCTTCAATTGCGTGCCCCAGCGCACGGTGATATGGACAGAACAGTGGATCACCTTTCTTTGCCGCGTCATCGGGTCTCTTTGGTTCAGGCAATGTTACCTTGTTGAACTTGTATGCCCAGTTGAATAGTGCGGCTGTCTTATCTTTCGAGAAAGAGTACGGCCTCTCATTTTGTTTCTCAGAGAGACCTTATCTTTTCTTTCTGCTGTGTCTGCTGGCGGGGGAGCTTCATCTGCCCCCTTGTTCCCTTTCTGTTGCTCGAAGGTTCTGAAATCGACGATGTTGGCCTCAGAGTGCGATGGTCGTCGATCATTAGATTTCCCTTTCGGCACAGTTGGAGCATTGGCCGTCGGACGCTTGGAGAGGAACGTCTCGACCTCCGCCACTATATTGTTCAGCCGGTCAAATGTTCTGACATCTGCACCAATCATCTTTTCCAGTACCTCTCTGCTGAGGCTCTGCTTACATATTTGCACTGCATCTTCTTGATGAGGAGGTCTTCTGCATCTCATAGCTAAGTTCCTCCACCTTTTGATGTAATCCAGTGCTGTTTCATCTTGCTTTTGTCTGGTTGCATATAGTTCTGCTATTGTAATCTCTCTTTCCGTGACGTGAAATCTGTCGTGGCACTTTCTTTGCATATCAGGCCAATCGGTCACTGACCCAGCCGGCAGGCTTGAATACCATTCAAAGGCTATCCCGGTGAGGGATGAGCCAAAGAACTTAAGCAGATAAGCTTCATCAGCTGCCAAGTCACCCATGATTGTGGTATAGTAAGCTATGTGCTCCCTGGGAGAGCCCTGGCCATTAAATTTTTCAAACTTTGGCGGCTTACTGACGCCTGGCGGTAGTCTCTTAGCAGCATACTGGGGAGGATACAGTACCCTGTACACATCGTAGGTACTAGCATCATCACCAGTCTTTTCAGACAGCTTCATCTCCACAATCTTTTCAATCATCAGCTTCTGGGCTATGGCTGGATCTATGTTTTCTGGGAAGAAGTGAGCTTGTTGCTGACCGTAAGGAGTTGTCATCACAGTTGCGCGCAAGGCTGGCGCGGCAGGCTGCGTCTGAGATACAGAGGGCTGAGCTACTGTCTGCTGCAGAACGGGTTGGCTTGGTGCTTTGCCCTTATCAGCCTGGAGAGGATTAGCTGGGATAGCCATTTCTGTTGAGCTGGCAGTCTGCCCCACAGGCTCGGCTTTCTTGGAGACTGGTGTAACTTCATGCCTCTCATTTAGCTATCTTCTGAGAGCATTGATCTCTTGTTGATATCTTCTAAACATCATCTGGATCATGGGATCCAGGGTTGACGGGATCTGTAGATCTTCTGAAGTCCCTTCCGCATCATCGACGAAGGGATTATCATCATCTTCGGCTGTCACCACATTAACTGTCATAGTGGTGATCTTGCGGACTTCATCATTAGTCTTCACCTTATCTTTTGCCGCCTGGCCTCTTCTTGTGACGGGGCCTAGTCTGGTTGCTAGCCTGAGCAGTTCATCTGGCTGTGTTGGTAACATATCCTGCCCTTCGACAAGCCAGGCCATATTGCAGGCAAAGATCTGCATCTTTCCCCTCTGCCTGTAGACTTTCCTTCTCACCTGATCGGGGTATTCGAGCCGGTCAAAGACTGATATTCTTTCTCTAGCTTCTTACCTATACAGGTCTTCTTTCCCATACCCGGCTCTATGGCCTTCTTCATAATCATTGGAATCGGAGGAGGAGACTCCGAGCATCACTTCTTGAAGGGTTTCTTCTTCTTCTTCATCCATGGTGCCCAAAGCACGGGATAATCTTTGCTGCCCGAGGGTGGAGTTCCCCAGGTAGTGAAAGTAGTCTTGAGCCACTTGTTTCATCTCCTCTTGATTGTGCCTTCGTGGCTTTGGTTGGAGCATCAATCTTTCCTGGCTCTTCTGCTGATAAGCCAATCTCTCCACCTGAGCAGTTAGGTGCTCGGCTCTGCAGTATTTGAATATATCGGCCTGTCTGGCACAGGCTCTTGGTCTTCTTAGAGTGGCAGCAACGACTGGTTCGCTTATTCTCATTTCCTCTTCCTCCCTGAACCTTCTACTCCCATCTTGGCAGCAGTTGGCAGTAGCAGCATAATTCTTTCTTTCCCATCTTTTGCCCCCAGCCATGGGGTTGGTGACCGTTAGGTCTTCCTTCTGTTCATATCTTCTGCCCCTCATCCTGGGGTGAATAGTAGTCAGATTTCTTCCTTCATTCTTTTCCTCATCTCTCTTACCCCGAGCCCTGGGGTGAACAGCAACCGCATTTCTTATGTCTCTTCCTTCTTCTCTTCTGCTTCCTGCCCTGAAGCGGGCAACAGTGGTATCAACAACGTTTTCTTCCTCTCGAGCTGGGACCCAACTCTGGATCTTCTTCGGCCGCCAGATCTGCCTGAACTTGGGCGGCTTCGGCGCCAGTGGCCTTCTATCCTCCTCTTTCATGTCAGCCCTTCTGGCGGCTAGTACCCGGAACCTGTTGGTAGTAGGCACCGTCGGGACGATCACGTCTGGCTTGACCGCCCTTGGGCAACCACTGAGGTTTACTCGGACATCTCCAATCAGCATTGTCTTTCCTGAGTTGGATATCCGACGACCCGCAGCAGTGGATCGGGCTCTCCTGTCGGATCTCCTCCTTCTTCCAGCAGCAGAGGACGTGCCCCTTCTCGCCTCGTGATGGACGAAGCAGGCCACGACCGCAAGAGTATCCTGCGTCACCTGGCTCATTTTGGGGCTGGTAGCTTGCGTCAATGTCTCGACAACAGTCTTTTGCTCCTGGTTGTCAATCTCGAGCAAGTCAGTGAAGATGAGGCCCAGGCAGTTGGGCATCCCGACAACAGGCGGCATCGATCCGAACGAAAGAGGTACCGCCAGGTAGCCTTCTCGAACATGCACATCGACTGCTTGTTGATCAAAGTGTACAGACATGATTCCAGCCGTCATCGTAGCTTCCTGAAAATAGAGAAAGCACACAAAATCAGAAATTTGAGGGGGGGCCCACTGGGCCTCCTATTTTGGCATAGAGATGAAGGGAGACTTGGTCCCACCGGGCGTGCCAGACTTGTGGACGCGGGATTTTTTTTATCGTTATTTTATTATTATTATTTATTTATTTATTTTATTTTATTTTTTTTAATTTAGTTTGTTAGGTGTGCCAGTCACATGTGTGACGATTTCATTGTGCGCTCGACTTGACTTGGTTAATTACGCCCTTCCTAAGAAGGACAACCCTTGATTAAACGCCAAAATAGGAGGCCACTCGGGGCGGTAATAAAAGAAAAATAACAGTGCGTGATATTGAAGATATTATTATTCTGAGAAGGTAATTGAGCGAACGATAAGTTATTAAATCAGCATGACCCCCCCCCTGTGTAGGTCGTGCCGGATGGGGATAGGACACCGTCCACGCAGCGGCGGGGCGGAGCCTGGACAGTCATCAGGGACATATCCCCTTTCATGTTCCTCATCCAGCCAAAGGCCTCGCAGTATTCATATTCCCCGAAAAAATCGAGCCAGACGGGAGGTGTATGACGGGCACTTCCCGGGACTTATCGGGGTTAAAATATCTATCGACATTTCGGCAGCATCTCCCCATAATCTGGATTATGCCCAGGGGAGAATAGGCTATCACCCACGGAGTGCAGGGATGAAAGTCGAGAAAAGGAGGGAGCAAACCCCCCACATTGTACATGTATGCTCTAGGGCAATGTTTGACTCTTCCCTTATAGGAGCCGGTGACACTCATGCAGTGGCAGAGCTCACCTCAGCTAAAGGGGTTGCTCATAAACCCGGTACGGATCAGTGGAACATAAGGGAGTCTGACTCCCTTTAATTTTGTCCTCAGGACAGTTCCGGTGACTCATGGACATCCCTAAGTGGGTTTGATAGAGGTGTCGGAGGCTTGATGGGTGGCGGAGTAGGCTCTCGGCGCACCTTGGACTGGCTTGGAGGTTCCCGGCGCCAAGGCAAGGAACAGAAGGGGGTTCCTAGCGCGCCCAGGAGATATGCTCTCGGCGCAAGGGCCAGATGCCCAAGGGAGATATGCTCTCGGCGCAAGGGCCAAATGGCCAAGGGAGGTTGTCGGCGGGTTCAACATGGAAGGTTCCCGGCGCGACGGGGAAAAGGCCCGGGAAGTAGGCTCTCGGCGCAAGGGCCAAATGGCCAAAGGGGGTTGTCGGCGTGAAGAGGAATCGCTCAAGGGGGGTTCCCGGCGCGCAGGGGAGAAGGCAGATGGGCTTCCCGGCGTGATGGCAAAGCAGCCAAGGGGGGAATTCTCGACGCGGTGGGGAAGGGGCCAGGGAGTAGACTTCCCGGCGTGATGGCAAAGCAACAAGGGGAGGGTTTCCCGGCGCGGCCAGGATGCAAGGGTTCCCGGCGCGGAGGCCAGAAGACCAGGACAGTTCTCGGTGCCTGAAAGATAGCGCCGAGAGCTGTTCATCTGATTTACTGTATGCGGGGCCGAGAGGTGTGAGGGCGCCGGGATAAGAACAGAGCTTTACGGTACTCTGTTCTTGAATCTGTTGAGGATTCAGGGATTTTCCCTGGTGATTCAGGCCAAGATAGACGGGCCTTAGGAAATCAAAGAGTTCAATTCATCAGACTAGAACTGACTTTGGCTTGGATTTCAAAGGGAAGGCCAGAGGCGGGGAGTGATTTGGGGGAAACACGGCTTAGGGTATCTCTGTCACCAGCATTCCTGACGATCCGTGAAGATGATTTTGGTATACTCTCCATCATCTGGGGGCCAAGAGATGACTGTCTCTGGCCCCGGAGATGACTTCGGCAAAGCCGATGAGCAGGAATGCAATATCTAAAATCGAGCGGTGGCTGCTATGTATCTATGCTTTGCTTCAGAGGCCAAGGGATGGTCTGTCCCTGGCTCGGAAGCAGGCATGAGGAGCGTTCGAGAAACGGGCGAATATCGAACTGGGGGGGGGGGATAGCATGCTATTGAGTCTTAAGAAGAAACAAAAAATATGGGGAGATAGCAATAGGGTTTCGGAGAAAATAGACAGCAGGTCTCAACGGGAGCCTGTAGTTTTCATTCATTCGAACATCACCATTACACTCGCACATCAGGGGCAATACGTAAAAGAAGGTATAGGCCGACTATGCCTTGCCCTAGCAAAGTAAAATCGGCTGTGATATCACAGCATACATCAAAAAAAAAGGGGGAGGAGACAGAAGCAATCGAAAATTAGAATAGTGAACTACAGAAAATGGGGAGGGGAGGGCGGAGCATTGACTCCTCTCCCTCCCCGTTGCCCACCTTCGATCAGGCTTCGAGACTCCTTTCTTCTTTTTCCCTTCCGCCTCTTCCTATCTCGGATCAGATTGCAGGCTCCACTCTCCTCTCCTTATTTTCGTTTGTGGCTATCTGTTCAGGCTCTCTGTCCTTCTTTTTATCTGCTCTCTCACCCTCCCTTGCCTCTTTTCGAATGAGGGGATTTTATATCCCTCGTTGGTGTCCTCTCGGCAGGCTCGTCCCAGCGCGCCTCAACTGTAGGCGGTCCCGGCGCGCGGGACTCAAGCTTCTCGGCGCCGCTTCTGGGCCTCGACACGGGGATCCCGGCGCCACTTTTATAGGCCCATTTAGGGCTTTTAAGACCTCACGTAGACTTCGGCCTTTATTGGTCCTTCAGATGTATCAGAACCCGAGAAGGCCCTCCACTGGTGACACAGCTTCTATTGAGATCATTCATAGATTTTCATCAGTCGGTAGACTGGGGTTTCATTGGCATTGCCATCTGAATGACGACAAAGTCGGACATCATCTCATCGGTATCGTCACCTGAACGGTGACAAGACCGGACATCAGATTTAGCCTAAAAAGACTTAAGCCAGGTGACTGCTATTTCATCAGTGCCATCGTCTGACAGACAATGGCATCGGACATCAGCTTGGCCCGGGAAAAGGCTTCAGCCGGGTAGATGGTTGACGAACTTCGTCATTGATCTTTCACTATTGGTCTGGTCTTCCTTTCAATTCTGTTTCTACCCTGGCTCATTTTCAAGGTGTCAACAACACCCTAGACTCAACCTGGCTCTGATACCAAATTGATGCGGGACGAAACTACGGACACGACAAGCTCGTGAATGCCCCTTTATGAGGGAAGCGTCGGACGTGCACGGTTGAGAAACCGGCAAGAGCTAGGGTGGTCAATTCACACTTTCGGGCCCAGATCGGGTCACGGGATGGCTTCGCTCTCTCTCGCAGCAGCGGTGATATGAAAATGTATAGCAATCTAGGCCCTAAAACATGCTCTCTAGCAGCGGCATATAAAGCATATAGGGAAATAAGCGAAATGCCTAGTGTAAGAGCGGATACGATACCTCCACGCTACCGGGCGTGGGGAAGACGGACCCGGCCGATCTCGTACTCCCGGGACAGTTAATACATAAAGATTACAGCAATGAGTTACAGTCCACTCCACGCAGGGAGGTAAAGGGTGACACAATGGGGTCCGAGAGGACCGATTTCGGGTTGACGGGCGGCTTCTCGCGTAGCTTCGGCCGCACACGTACTCGCGCCTGTGGGGCCCACGTGCTGTCCGGAGGGGCCGTGTGGGACCCGGTGGCACCGCTGTGGTGGTGGATGCCTGGATGAGCGCTCCCTGGAGTGGAGGCATGCTGGTTCGTCGGCCGGAGGTCGGGCGGCTCCGATCGGCACATGTCGGAATAACCGGCCACGGATTTGTAGCTTCTGGTTTTCAGCGCGCGTCCCGGCGAGAATGGACACTGCGATCAGCCCCGATGTCGGATCGACACGAAACTGGCTCCGTTGGAAAGCTAACTTCAAATACTTAAATCTTGGAATGAAGATAGGGCCTGGATCTGCACAGATCTGGGCCTTACTGAATTGTTGAGTTGCTATTGTACAGTGACCGGACTCTCAGATCTGTAGTGAACTTGTCTGAGAAAGGCCGTTGACCACCTAGTAGACATTAGATTCAGACTTCGACCTCTTCATGCAAGTTGTAGGACATTGAGCTAGGAAAACGGACATAGTTTTTTCAAAAGGTTTGGAGGTGGCTACGATTGTCTGTGGTTATTTCACTGGAAGGTGGTCGGTTCTGGAAATTGGCTGAAAGCACTGTAGCAGAGATAGAACACGAATTTTGAAAATTGGATGGAAGGTGGATCAAAATTTAAAAAAATTCATGGACGGAGGGGTTGATGGAAAGAACTCCCAGTAAAATTGGGAGGGTTTGGAAAAATCAAAAAGGTAGTCTGAGATGGGAAACTCAGAGCTTCGGTCATTGTAGATAGAGACAAGACAAATCTGGGAATGAAAGATGGACGAAAATGGAAAATTAGTAAATGGAGGAGTTGGGACGTGAAAATTTAGGTGGAGGTAGGGATTCAAGGTATGAACACACTCTCAAAGTTTCAAATCGATCTGAGCTCGTGGCTGATAGCAAGAATTCGTGGAAGAGGCTGCTGTTGGCTGAAGATAGAATTCCGATGGTGGCTCGATGGCGGCACGAACGGCGGCGGCGGCGGCACCGATGAAGATCAGAGGTTGAGAGGGGGGAGATAGAAGGTAGATGCACTCTATAATTGCAGAGGGGCTGAGGGGAGAGCTCCAGGAGAGAGGAAGGGGGCGCAAGCTTCAAGAGTTTCACCAAATTTTTCTAACATTTCATTAATTTCCACATGAAAATACACCTTATATATGCTTCCAACCAAATCCAACCTCCACCCTTAGATCTAGGGATGTGAGATGGATGGTCTGGATTGCATGCCACCAATCACACAAAAAATAAAATTAATATATAAGGGGGGGGCTATTGACCAAGAATGGCAAGGGGGACAAGTTTGACATGGTAGGTAGCCTACCATGGAAATTCTTACCCCCTTGTCTACCCATGTGGCATATGACTAGTCCAACCTTCTAGATGTCCACCTAGGATAGTTGACCAGCCCCACAAGGTGACATGGACCAATGGGAGAGGGCTGAGGGCCCCCTTGATGGTCCTACTGACAAATTACATAGAAACCCACACAATCTGTGGGAATGACGCATTGGCTTATAAAGCCGTACAATTGCACGTATACTTTCCCAAGGATATAAACACAAACTAAAAGGACATAAATGCAAAAATAAATGTACATGCTCGGCGTCGATTCCCATCAACATTGATGCTTGAGATAATGCAACACTCTAGACACATACGACAAAACAAATGCAGATCTGACACAATGACCCTCACAAATGAACATGCATACAAACATGCGAACATGCATACATAAAATATATAAGACCTATACTAACTACCTGCACTAACTACTTCTCCCCCTTTGGCATCATCAAAAGAGGGGATAAGATAGATGAACATTAGACCCAAAAGACACAAGACCCAAGTACAATAGTCTAGAGGTAGGAAGCAAAAGAGAATTCCTCATGGGTCATCTGCAGGAGGCTGATCCTCTGGAGGAGGAGGCTGATATCCAAGGCAACGATGAATATCTGCAATAGAATGGTCCTGAAACTAAAGGCAGTACTGGATATGGTCAAGGGTTTGATCCCTATCATAGTCACGACGCTGCATATGCAGGAGAGTGCGGTTCATAGTATAAAAAGCCTCACGGGAATCTTCATGGCTCTATGTGAGGGTGGTGATGTGGGTGGAGAGAGTGGTCATCTGAGTGGAGAGAGTGTCCAGGACCGTGGATAAGGCATCTATGTGACCTGACATAGTGTCAATCACATTACCCATAGTGTCTATGCATTCCCCAAAGGTAGAGAGGTGACCCCCAAAAATATCCACTCGAGTTTCTATCCCAGTAAGACGCCTGTCAAAAGTCTCATAGTCTACCCATGAGTGCTGTCTGGCCCCCTAAGTAGAAGACTCCTCGTGAAAGAACTGTGGTGGGGGAGGCATCTCTGGATCCATATGATGAGGTGAAGGTGGAGGAGGCTGATCCTCCGCTTGGACTGGAGGGGGGACTTCCCCTTGAGCCTGCTGTTGCTCCTGTTCCTGCTCTTCCTCACTTTTAGCTTCTTCTCCATAAATGGGCACATTCCGACGTAGCTCGCCATCGGGGCCATAGTAATATCTAAAATCTGAGAAAATCTTATGCTTATTGTAGATGTCATCCTGTCGGACTCGTATGAACAGTTAATCATCCAAGTTTATCCCAGCATAAATAAAAACTCCCGTCAACTGAGAAGCATACGACAAAGATCTTCTCATTTGGGTTTGGCAAGTCCCAATCAAATTTGTCATAAGCCGACTCATGTCGACTAAGATTCCATTCAGAACATGGTAAAATAGAAATTTATGAATCTCTATGACTTCATTTCTACTCCCACTTTTTGGATAGATAAGTGAGGTAAACATGTGGTGTCAAATCTGCTATAGTGGTGGAAAATAGTTTGCATTTAAGGTAATCAAATCACTAACACCACGCACATAATCACTGGTCGTCATAGCAATAAATGTGTCCTCAACTTTGCCATGACCAAAAACCATGTTAGCTCCCCTTGTGGACACTCCTAAGGCATGTTCAAAATGGTCCGGAGAGATGTGAATCTAAACTCCTTGAACAGTCGTATATGTTGTGTCCCTGTGTAATGATGATAACAACTGTGTTATGATGATAGCAATATTATGAGTCACCACTTGAGTCTGCTTGTTTGAATGACAACATCTGGTATGATGATATTTCGTTGATAGCAACTGGTTTACGGTTAAGCCTGCATCTATGCTTTATTGAATGGCATGATATGTTCAGGGTCAATGCATTCATTTATGTTCAACACACAATGTAGTTGCATACTCTTGGTTCAGTAGGTTAAGTCAGTGCACTTTCTGTACTTATGTCATTGTCTAAGGCTAAGGTTCGTGCATATCTCAGTTAAGCTACACTAACTCAGTGCACCATTCATGTGTACTTAAGTCCGTGCATTCATGTCCCATATTCGCTTGTCAAAGTCTGTGCATTGAAGTCTTGCAGCAGAGTGAAATCATTGCATGTTTGAACCCAAGGGTCACAGTGTCCTTGTATTCTCCATCGTGGCTTTCATTAGGTCTGTGCAACCCTTTGTGATGCACGGAAGTAAGTCGGTTCATACTTAAGTATAAGGAGTTTTCAACGCCATTGCATTCCCAAGTCTTGCGCTTTGAGTTGTTACAACATAGTGTTGCACTTTAAGTAGGTCGGTGCAACCATTGATACTGTGTGTGAGTAAGTCCGTGCATGCGTGTTCAAGGGACACAAAGTCGGTGCATCAGTTTATCCCGCACGCATTTGAGTCAAGTCGATGCATCAGTTTATCCCGTATGTATTTGAGTCGGTGAAACTCTTGCACCGTGCACATAAAGTATGTGCACATCTCTTAGGCAAGTCTCGCATGTGCATAGCTAAGTTTGTGCAACCTTCATCTCTGGCTCGATTAGGTCAGTGCAATGCTTGTACTCTGCGTATTCATAGTCAGTGCATCAGTTGGCCATGTACTGTAATCAAGTCTGTGCATATGCTTGCGTGTAAACACTGAGTCCGTGCATGTGTGTGTGCAGTTTGTGCATTTCTTAACTCTGCATTCAGGTTATGTCTGTGCATACTCTCTTGAATAACACCTACTGAGCTCGTGCACACTAGCTTGTACGTCTTATTAAGTCTGTGCGTTTGACTACTGTGTGAACAAATTTTCATATGGATGAGCTTCAAAGTTGAAGCATCCCTTCTCTGCATGACCAAGTCAATGCAATGTCTTTTCCAGCATGACTACTCTAGCAATTCGGTGCAATACCTTCGCTAGCACGACCAGGTCAGTGGAATGTCTGGTCTCAAGAGAACAAGCTTGGTGCAACGTGTGAAGCAACTCGGTGCAAACTTTCCTCAGGATAGCAAACTAAGTCGGTGCATGCATTTATATGGAACTTAAGCGCAAGTGATCAATTGAGGAAAACCTTGATTCGAGCATCTTATGCTCACCTGAGTACCTTACTTACGAGAATCGGAAGAATAGGAGCACATGAGAAAAGTAGAACAAACAATTGGCACGTGATCCAAGGCTGATCATTATTCGAAGAAGCTGCCACGTGGATAGCTAAACGTTGAGATTCTGACTCGTGCCTGAAAGCTTCCTGAATCTTCTTGGCGGGAACGAGTCTTCTATACGCCGAGTATTTGAGCTCGTGGGTCCTAGACAAAACAAATATAAAAGACCTTCCTCCTGTGAACAAGATAGGCATTCCTGAAGTATTCCAAAAGGTAGAACAAGACGAGTAGAACATGAATCATCTGAGAGAAGCAGCAGAGCAGAGAGAAGAGGAAGAGAAGAGCAGACAATGAGAAGAGAAGGAGAGAGAGGCAGAGAGGCATAGAGTAGTAGAAGAGGATAAAGAAAGAGAGTAAAGAGAGAGAGAGAGAGCTCGTGGAGAAGAAGACATAAGACTTCACTGAAGATCTACTTCTATTGGACCATGGATCAAATGTAGGCCAGTTAGCTCCTGCGAGAGCCACGTTTGATTAGCAAAGTCTTGCAACTTTCCGCCGCTGTTAGTTTCATCTTTGTTTCAAGCTGTCAGTCAGCAGAGCAAGCTGTGTTGCTCAGTAGTAGCAGAGGATTGGTTCCTCTGAACGGCCAAGCTGTATTACCCAGTGGACGGCAAAGCTGTAATGCCTAGTGCTCAAGCTGTTAGTCAATGGTTGTAGGTAAAATTTGAGGCCCAGTGGTTTAAGCTGTGTATCAGCGGAAGCCACACTCTAATTAGAGTGTGGGGTGGACGTAGGTCTAGAGGGCCAAACCACCTTAAATATCGCGTGTCCATTACGGTTTGATTACCTTATTAGATTCGCTAGATGTATGCATAGGCCGATTTGAATCTTTTATCTAGCGTGAGTCTTGTGTTGCATACCCTCTACTTGATTCTGGTTCTGAAAGATCCCATGTGTTTAGGTGCTGTCACTCTATGTCCAGAGCGGTAGGTGATTGCACCCTCTAAGCTTGATTGAGCTCATCTCTATCCTTCACACTCATTAGATCCTAGTTTATTTTTATTTTTATTCCGCATCTCTGATTGGTATAGGTTTTAATTAGGCGAAGTTTTTAAGGGGATTCATTCAACCCCCCCCCTTCTGAATTTGAGCCTAGCACCATATCAATTGGTATCAGAGCATACCATCTAGGACTCATTTGACATATCAATTGGTATCAGAGCATGTCTCTGTGTATTCAGATCCAACGATCTACAGAGGACCCTGCTGCTTTAGGTGCTACTCTTGTTACTGTCTATCCAGCTTTTATCGAGGGCTATTGGCGCACTGCTCAGTGATTGCTTTGTGCGTTGAAGCTCTTTGCTATGTGTCTTTATGGCTCGTCCCTGTGCTTTTGATGGTTCTAACTTCAGCAAGTGGTTGGGAGGCCTCTGTATCTATATGAATTCCATTGATCTAAATCTATGGAATCTAGTATCAAAAGGCCCACATAATTTGCCTCGAAATCAGACTAAGTGGTCCAGTGAGGACGGATCAAAGAACCGTGACAATGTCACAGTTCTTAAAATTTTGAGAGATGCAGTGAATACTGACAAATTTCCCTTCGCTCTCAGGTGTGCGTCTGGAAGAAAATTTTGGACAGAATAACTGCTGCAAACGGGGAACAAGAGGATAAATGCTTGATGGCCAATCGGAGAGAGAATGATGATGATACTGCTTCTCAAGTAAGCTCCAGATCAGAAGAACCTTCATTAGAGGAATTGGTAGTGATGTATGAAGAGTTGTTAGAATTGTCTAAGAAAATAAAATCTGAGAATAAAAGGTTGAAGAAAAAGATTGAATAAAATAAATCTGAACTCTCTTGTGAGAGTTGTCCAAAGCAGAAACAATCTTATGATATGTGCATGATGGATGTTCGAACATATTTTGTCTTTGAAAAATGAGAAACAAGAATGCTTAAACAAGATATCTGAATTGGAAAATAAGCTGAATGTTAAAAATGATGAGCACCTAATAAAACTGCAAGAGTTGAATAAGGCTAATTCTGAAGCAGATAAATTGAAACTTGAAAATGCAGAACTACAGAAGAATAATGAAAAACTTGCTGCCAAAATAAAAGAAATTGAGGAAGAAGCCTCAAACAATTGTTCCATAAAGTCAGCATGTAGTATGTCACGCCCCGAGCGCGGAAGATACTCGGATATGCACGACGAGTTTATATCAATCATGTCAATCAGAGTAGTAGTGTATTCGACACCAAAACAGAGATGCGCAAAATAGAAAGATAACCCAATCCGTTATTTCATAATGGATGGACTATTACAAATCCAATACTTTATTCAAAAAAGAGAAGAGTACATAGTCGACTCAAGAAAATAGGAAAAAGACTAGATGACACTTGGAAAAGCTCTAGCTCTTTCACTCTTGACTTTCCCCATCAGATTGACCTTCTTCGTCGGACTTACCTGAAAAGTAGGGAACACACGGAGTGAGCGAACGCTCAGTAGGAAATTATATCTCAAGCGCTAGCAAGGGGTTTAAATAATTACATTTTTCATGAATGTACTATAACTATGCATGCTCGCAAAAAAATGACAAGATAGAGAGAGAATTTATCAATAAGACAGCAAGATAAACTAGTCATGAGCTTTCAAGAAAAGATAACAAGATATTCAAGCAAGTACCTTTTAGCAAGTCATGTCAAGAACTTTGGCTATCATATATCAAGCAAGCAAGTAATTACCCTTTCTCGGGTCACGCAATTCATGTCAAGTCAAGTACGAGTCAAGTACAAGATTTGTGTGGAATGTCCAATCAAGCTAGTCATGCACTCGGTATAATGCCAGATACCTTATCATTCAACTCCCATGGGCACAAGTACTTTCGGGTGCTCCTCCCAGGACCAGATCGGGCCCTATATGCGCATGCATTTATCATGTATATTTGACATCCACTCTTGTATATATATAGCCAATAGGGAATTTCAACAATTTAAGCTTGTAGACACGTAGGATAACTTTGAGAGAATGGAGTCCAAAAATACGACATTGGACATAGATAGGCGATAACAACGGTACAATCACGATGAACGATGAAACTAGGTGGAATTAGGTTCCCTTAACTCGGGTACCATGACAAGTATGGACATTCTTTATATAGAATTGAGGTCCACATGAACAGTATATCAAAAATAAGATATCCTCATTCTTATTTATAGAATTGAGGTCCACAAGAACATCAACAAATGGCATGATATCATCATCCCATTTAGAATTCTCATGATATACTCTTTGCATATCATAAGGGCCGGTATACCATGTTTCTTTAAAGTGACATGGCATTCAATAGTGTAATGGGTTCTTAGGGTACAACCAGCTCAGTCGACCTTGAGGGAATCCAAGGTACGAGGAGTCTTACGGAGGTCTCTATGACTAACTCGCTAGTCCAAAGGAACGGAATGTCCAATGGAGAGCTTGTATGCCAATGAGAGTTGGGGGTGATCGATAAAACATCATAAAACGTGGGACTATACTCACGGAGTGGAGATATAGTGCCGATATACATATATATAGATATATTGAAACCATCGGTTATCAGAAACAGGGTAAAAACATTTTTACAGGAAAATAACGACTGAAGTAAAGTCACTACTCAAGTAATTAACGCCTTCAGTAAGGGCGTTTATCTATTTTACATTTTTGTAAATTTTTAATATTTCCGTATTTTACCGAAAACGTGCCCTGGTAAAGGGGCGTTTAATTAAAATTTGACGACGTATACAATGGTCGTTCATTCTTTACCTCTATTTTTGCAGAATATATATTTTCAGTGATTTATCAGAAACACGTCTTGGACAGGGGCGTTACTTTTCAACTCACGCCCTGAACAGGGGCATTAGTCAAGTGAGAGACGACCTATACAGGGTCGTGTATTTCAAGAATTTATAATTTTTTTTCAAGTATTGAAATTTCCAGAAAACGAGATATGGTCATGACAGGATAATATCAGGATGCACTGATTTAGAATCATGTTTAAGTGAATATTGGACTAACTAACATGAGTAATTATCAGGTAATTAAATTGACGTCTGTGTACAGGGCGTCAAATCTTTTGAATTGACGACCTTGTCAGGGTCGTTTATTTAAATAGCGCCCTAGTCTGGGTCGCGTATAAAATTAGCGCCCTTGGAAAGGGCGTTTCTTTCCAACAATAGAACTTTTAAAACTTGTGAAAACTATATGCATGAACTAATAAATATGGTTTAATATAGTTATTATGGTGATTTGGGCTACAATGCTTGAGAAAACCTACCTTGATGATGATAAACTGACGGATGAACAGGTGTAGGTTCTGAACGATACTCTATTTTAAAAACAGAGTCTTTTTGAAGCTTTCGATCCTAATAGCAGCAGCAAGGGTAAATAATAGGATGTAGATGAAGAATCCTCAATACTTCAATCAACCGGGTTCACTTCTACAGACAACCTGTAGAGACAGAAGAAACGAAGAAGAAGATATTAAAATCTTCTTATACGTAACCGAAAGCAAGGGGAAAACACTTACTTGTTCTTCGGAAGACAGAAGCTTTCAACCTGTAATCAGAGAAGAGTATGAAGAATCATTAGTTCTTCATGCGTTGATCGAACACAATATAAGGAAGAAGGAAGAAGAAGAACCTGCTGTTCTTCGCATACCTTTGAAAACTCCGAACGCCAAATAGCGTTCTCGGTTCAAGCAGAAGGTTATTTATAAGATATTGGAAATCCTAATAAGGTTAGTGTTCGATTGGAAGTAATACTTCCATGATAGAGTTATTACTACATTCGAACTCTTTCTCATAGTTATCAACTTACCCTGGATAGACTCCGGGGTCGAACGAAACTCGAACTGAATTAGCGACCTAGGTCAGGGCGTCGAATTTAAATTGACGCCTTGTAAAGCGTCGTTTCTTGTTGAAACGCGTCCACGCAAGGGACGTTATGCTAACTTGCCCTTTTTATTTATTTTGGTCGTTTGCAATTTGACGCCTTGATGTGTGGGCGTCCTTTCTCAAAACATGCCTTAGGTAAGGGCGTTTTATTTTAAAGTAGCGCCTATATCTGAGGTGTTATTTTCATCAGGGTTTAATTATTTTTATTCCAAGCTCTTTCGTTTATTTACTAAATCTTTTAATCTATTTTGATTTATTTATTCCTTTTAAATTTATCAGGGTTGCTACACCCTCCCCCACTTAAAAAGAATTTGGTCCCCAAATTTCATATCATATATTTACATTTGGAGAGTGTAGAGTATGTACCTTCTAAAATAAATCTGGAAATTGTTTCCTCATAGATTCCTCGGTCTCCCATGTAGCTTCATGTTCTGAGTTCTTATTCTATTGTTCTTTTAGCATGGGAATAACCTTATTCCTTAGGATACGTACTTCTCGATCTAAGATCTTCATAGGCTTCTGTTCATACGTGAAATCTTTTTGGATCACTAGGTCTCCATATTCAATAATATGTGATGGGTCATGTACATACTTCTTCAACATAGATATGTGGAACACATCATGTACTTCGGACAGTTGAGGGGGCAATGCGATGCGATAAGCAACCTCGCCAACTCTTTCTAGTATCTCAAAAGGTCCGATAAATCTTGGTGTAAGCTTGCCTTTAACACCAAATCTTCGTATTCCACGTCCAGGCGATATCTTGAGAAATACATGATCTCCAATTTGGAATTCGAGATCTCTTCTTCTTGTGTCGGCATAAGCCTTTTGTCTTGTCTGAGCTACTTGCAATCTTTCCCTGATTACTTGTATCTTCTCAGTTGTATCCCTTACCATGTCTGGACCTAACAGTTGTTTCTCTTCAACTTCATTCCAGCACAAGGGTGATCGGCAACTCCTTCCGTATAAAGCTTCGAAAGGTGCCATTTGTATACTAGCTTGGTAGCTATTATTATATGCAAATTCGACCAGATGCAAGTGATCATGCCAGTTTCCATCAAAATCAGTGATGCATGCTCTAAGCATATCTTCAACTACTTGATTTGTTCTCTCGGTCTGACCATCCGTTTGAGGATGAAAGGCTGTACTAAAATTAAGTCTCGTCCCCAACGAATGTTGTAGTCCTTTCCAAAAATGAGAAGTAAAATGGGGATCTCTGTCAGACACGATTGAAACAGGAAAACCATGTAATCTGACTATTTCCTTGATGTATAGTGCAGCTAAGACATCAACTGACCATCGACTCTTGATTGGCAAGAAATGCGCGGATTTGGTCAATCGGTCAATGATAACCCATATTCCATCATGTCCTCTTTTTGATTTATATAAACCCATGATGAATCCATACCAATATCCTCCCACTTCCATTTAGGGATATCTAGAGGATGTAGCTTTCCAGCAGGCTTTTGGTGTTCCGCCTTGACTTGTTGGCATGTAAGACAGCGTGATACATAGTCCGCTATTTCTCTTTTCATGTTGGGCCACCAAAAATTTCTTTTCACATCTTGGTACATCTTGGTAGATCCAGGATGAATCGTATACCTTGATCTGTGAGCTTCATCTAAGATCTTCTTTTTCAATTCTGGGCAGTCCGGTATACAAGTTCTATTCTTGAACATTAATCTTCCATCAGAAGCTAGTTGGAAGTCCGATTGTCCTCCTAATCTGCCCTTGATTTCTACTGATACAGGATCATCATCCTGAAGTGCTTGTATCTCAGATAATAAATCTGACTGTATGCTTACATGAGATAATGTGACACATCTAGGGTCCGTGTCCATGCTTATATTGAGTTCAGAGAATTGTTCTAGCAATTTCCATTCTTGAATCAGACAATTGGCTAACAGTGCTCTCGGCTTTCGACTAAGGGCATCTGCTACATGATTACCCTTTCCGGGATGATATTGTATATTAAAGTCGAAGTCCTTGAGATATTTTAGTCATCGTCTTTGTCTCATGTTTAGTTCCTTCTGTGAAAAGAGATATTTGAGACTCTTGTGATCGGAGTATACAGTAAACTGTTCTCCATAAAGATAATGTTTCCATATTTTGAGTGCAAATACTACCGCGGCCAATTCTAAGTCATGGACGGGGTAGTTCTCTTCATGCTTCTTTAATTGACGAGAAGAGTAGGCTATAACCTTCCCTTGTTGCATTAGAACACACCCGAGGCCAATGCCAGAAGCATCAGTGTATACCTCGAACTTTTCTCCTTCAATAGGCAATGCTAAGATAGGAGCTGTAGTAAGATGATCCTTGAGAGTTTGGAAGCTTCTCTCACATTCCTCATCCCATTCATAACGGCTCTCCTTGCGAGTTAACCTCGTAAGTGGCACGGCGATTTTTGAGAAATCCTTGATGAATCGCCTGTAATAGCCGGCAAGACCTAAGAAACTTCGGATCTCGCTAGCATTGGTCGGTCTTTCCCAGTTCCTTACAGCTTCAACCTTTGATGGGTCTACAGACAAGCCATCCTTTGATATAACATGTCCGAGAAAAGTCACTTCTTCAAGATAGAATTCACACTTGCTAAGTTTTGCATATAATTGATTTGTCCTCAATATTTGTAATGCAATCCTCAAATGTTCCTCATGCTCTTCCTTGGTCTTGGAATAAATCAATATATCATCAATAAAGACCACCACGAATTGATCCAAATAAAATATACTATTCATTAACTGCATAAAGGCAGCAGGGGCATTCGTTAGTCCGAAAGGCATAACAACAAATTCATAATGGCCATACCTGCTTCTGAATGCGGTTTTATGAATATCCTCGTCCTTGATTCTTAGTTGGTGATATCCGGACCTAAGATCAATTTTGGAAAAGTACATGGATCCTGAAATTTGATCAAACAATTCATCGATTCTCGGCAGTGGATACTTGTTCTTGATAGTGAGATGATTCAATTGTCGATAGTCGACGCATAACCTCATGGATCCGTCTTTCTTCTTTACAAATAATACAGGCGCTCCCCATGGGGAAGTACTTGGTCTAATGAATCCTTTCTTAATGAGTTCCATCAATTGCTCCTTTAACTCCTTGAGTTCAGCAGGTGACATCCTATAAGGTGCCTTTGAAATCGGACCAGCACCAGGGACTAAGTCGATGGTGAAGGCCACTTCTCTTTGCGGGGGTAATCCTGACAAATCTTCCGGAAACACGTCCGGAAATTCTTGTACTACTGGAATGTCTTCTAGCTTAATCTCCTTAGCTTCTTTAACTGTGACAAATGCGAGGAAAGATGCACATCCTTTCCTAATGAGCTTGCTAGCTCGGAGAGCTGAAATAATAGGGGATTTGCTCCGACTCTTGGGGCTAGTAAATATTAGTTCTGGAAATTCCTTGAATGTAACCTTACTATTGCGGCAATCAACCGTTGCTTGATACTTGGATAACCAATCTGCCCCTAGTATTACATCATACTCTTTCAGATCTAAACATATGAGATCAACAGGGAGATTTTGACCATGAATCAATACTTCGCAGTTTTGGTAATGATGTGTAATATCAGTCTCATCATCCAGAGGAGTAGACAAAACTAACTTTATCCATTCCGGTTCTAGGGGTAATGGGTCAGCAAACTTTTTAGAAACAATAGAATGCGATGCACCAGTATCAATTAAGACATATGCATTCCTGGAACAAACTTTCAATGTACCTTCCACTAAGCCGCCTCCTTCTACTTGCTCGGTCTCTTTGATTGCATGAAGACGAGCATTCTTGGTTACTGGGCGCTTCCTGTCAACGGCTTGGTCGTTAAGTAATGGGCAATCGGGAATCTGATGCTCACGACTCCCACAACGGAGACATGCTCCTAGTTTCCTCCAGCATTCTTCTGCTCTATGGCCCGCCTTATCACAATGCTTGCACACTGTATTTGAAGGGGTAGTGGTGATAGAGAAGGGCTTGGTCTTCTTAGACTTCTGATCTTGTGAGGACGTACCTCCATTGCTAGGCCTTTTCTTGAAGTTGGGTTTAAAGGAACCCGAACATGTAACTTGTTCCTTCTTATCCTTACCACGAATCCTATCAGACAGTTCCGTGGCATCTTCTAATAGTTGAGCTCGGCATACTATCTCGAGTAGACTTGAATGTCCATCGGCGCCAGTTGAGTAATAGCTTGGGGCCTGAGCCCATTAAGAAACCTCCTAGCTTTCATTTTCTCGGTGCCAACTAGATGCTTAGCATACCAAGATAATCTAGAGAATTGGGCCTCATATTCGGCCACTGACAAAGATCGTTGCTTTAATGCAGCAAATTCTGTAGCCTTCTTTTCCTGAACTCGGTCCGAGAAATATTTTGCGTTGAAGTGTTCAACGAATTCTTCCCACGAGACCTGATCTTGATTTATAGTAGCCTCTATTGATTCCCACCAGCATCTAGCATCCCTTTCTAACTGAAAAGTAGCTAATAAAACTTTATCCTGATCCGTGCATTGCATAACACGGAATATACGTTCTATCTCCCTAATCCAGTGTTCAGCATCATCTGGATCAGTAGAACCCGTGAACTTGGGTGGGTTCATGTTCTTGAAAGTCTGGTGGAGACTTCCTGCTCGTTGTCCACCTCCTAGTGTTACTTGCTGCAGCACTTGAGTCATGCCTTGCAGTGTACGCTGCATGTTGCGCCATTGAGCACGTTCGGCAGCCATTATCCTACAATTACAATAACTAGATTAATATGTGCTTGTATTTAAAGACTCATATACTATGTTAACTTTAACCCTTGGTTCTACCCAATCTCACTGGTTGAAGGTTTAAAACTTATCCTTGGACTTGGGTTTTTCCTAGGAATTGAATACCCTAGGCTCTGATACCACAAAAACTGTCACGCCCCGAGCGCGGAAGATACTCGGATATGCGCGACGAGTTTATATGAATCATGTCAATCAGAGTAGTAGTGTATTCGACACCAAAACAGAGATGCGCAAAATAGAAAGATAACCCAATCCTTTATTTCATAATGGATGGACTATTACAAATCCAATACTTTATTCAAAAAAGAGAAGAGTACATAGTCGACTCAAGAAAATAGGAAAAAGACTAGATGACACTTGGAAAAGCTCTAGCTCTTTCACTCTTGACTTTCCCCATCAGATTGACCTTCTTCGTCGGACTTACCTGAAAAGTAAGGAACACACGGAGTGAGCGAACGCTCAGTAGGAAATTATATCTCAAGCGCTAGCAAGGGGTTTAAATAATTACATTTTTCATGAATGTATTATAACTATGCATGCTCGCAAAAAATTGACAAGATAGAGAGAGAATTTATCAATAAGACAGCAAGATAAACTAGTCATGAGCTTTCAAGAAAAGATAACAAGATATTCAAGCAAGTACCTTTTAGCAAGTCATGTCAAGAACTTTGGCTATCATGTATCAAGCAAGCAAGTAATTACCCTTTCTCGGGTCACGCAATTCATGTCAAGTCAAGTACGAGTCAAGTACAAGATTTGTGTGGAATGTCCAATCAAGCTAGTCATGCACTCGGTATAATGCCAGATACCTTATCATTCAACTCCCATGGGCACAAGTACTTTCGGGTGCTCCTCCCAGGACCAGATCGGACCCTATATGCGTAGGCATTTATCATGTATATTTGACATCCACTCTTGTATATATATAGCCAATAGGGAATTTCAACAATTTAAGCTTGTAGACACGTAGGATAACTTTGAGAGAATGGAGTCCAAAAATACGACATTGGACATAGATAGGCGATAACAACGGTACAATCACGATGAACGATGAAACTAGGTGGAATTAGGTTCCCTTAACTCGGGTACCATGACAAGTATGGACATTCTTTATATAGAATTGAGGTCCACATGAACAGTATATCAAAAATAAGATACCCTCATTCTTATTTATAGAATTGAGGTCCACAAGAACATCAACAAATGGCATGATATCATCATCCCATTTAGAATTCTCATGATATACTCTTTGCATATCATAAGGGCCGGTATACCATGTTTCTTTAAAGTGACATGGCATTCAATAGTGTAATGGGTTTTTAGGGTACAACCAGCTCAGTCGACCTTGAGGGAATCCAAGGTACGAGGAGTCTTACGGAGGTCTCTATGACTAACTCGCTAGTCCAAAGGAACGGAATGTCCAATGGAGAGCTTGTATGTCAATGAGAGTTGGGGGTGATCGATAAAACATCATGAAACGTGGGACTATACTCACGGAGTGGAGATATAGTGCCGATATACATATATATAGATATATTGAAACCATCGGTTATCAGAAACAGGGTAAAAACATTTTTACAGGAAAATAACGACTCAAGTAAAGTCACTACTCAAGTAATTAACGCCTTCAGTAAGGGCGTTTATCTATTTTACATTTTTGTAAATTTTTAATATTTCCGTATTTTACCGAAAACGCGCCCTGGTAAAGGGGCGTTTAATTAAAATTTGACGACGTATACAATGGTCGTTCATTCTTTACCTCTATTTTTGCAGAATATATATTTTCAGTGATTTATCAGAAACACGTCTTGGACAGGGGCGTTACTTTTCAATTCACGCCCTGAACAGGGGCGTTAGTCAAGTGAGAGACGACCTATACAGGGTCGTGTATTTCAAGAATTTATAATTTTTTTTCAAGTATTGAAATTTCCAGAAAACGAGATATGGTCATGACAGGATAATATCAGGATGCACTGATTTAGAATCATGTTTAAGTGAATATTGGACTAACTAACATGAGTAATTATCAGGTAATTAAATTGACGTCTGTGTACAGGGCGTCAAATCTTTTGAATTGACGACCTTGTCAGGGTCGTTTATTTAAATAGCGCCCTAGTCTGGGTCGCGTATAAAATTAGCGCCCTTGGAAAGGGCGTTTCTTTCCAACAATAGAACTTTTAAAACTTGTGAAAACTATATGCATGAACTAATATATATGGTTTAATATAGTTATTATGGTGATTTGGGCTACAGTGCTTGAGAAAACCTACCTTGATGATGATAAACTGACGGATGAACAGGTGTAGGTTCTGAACGATACTCTGTTTTAAAAACAGAGTCTTTTTGAAGCTTTCGATCCTAATAGCAGCAGCAAGGGTAAATAATAGGATGTAGATGAAGAATCCTCAATACTTCAATCAACCGGGTTCACTTCTACAGACAACCTGTAGAGACAGAAGAAACGAAGAAGAAGATATTAAAATCTTCTTATACGTAACCGAAAGCAAGGGGAAAACACTTACTTGTTCTTCGGAAGACAGAAGCTTTCAACCTGTAATCAGAGAAGAGTATGAAGAATCATTAGTTCTTCATGCGTTGATCGAACACAATATAAGGAAGAAGGAAGAAGAAGAACCTGCTGTTCTTCGCATACCTTTGAAAACTCCGAACGCCAAATAGCGTTCTCGATTCAAGCAGAAGGTTATTTATAAGATATTGGAAATCCTAATAAGGTTAGTGTTCGATTGGAAGTAATACTTCCATGATAGAGTTATTACTACATTCGAACTCTTTCTCATAGTTATCAACTTACCCTGGATAGACTCCAGGGTCGAACGAAACTCGAACTGAATTAGCGACCTAGGTCAGGGCGTCGAATTTAAATTGACGCCTTGTCAAGCGTCGTTTCTTGTTGAAACGCGTCCACGCAAGGGACGTTACGCTAACTTGCCCTTTTTATTTATTTTGGTCATTTGCAATTTGACGCCTTGATGTGTGGGCGTCCTTTCTCAAAACACGCCTTAGGTAAGGGCGTTTTATTTTAAAGTAGCGCCTATATCTGAGGCGTTATTTTCATCAGGGTTTAATTATTTTTATTCCAAGCTCTTTCGTTTATTTACTAAATCTTTAATCTATTTTGATTTATTTATTCCTTTTAAATTTATCAGGGTTGCTACATAGTAGATGTTCTCTGCTAAAGGAACGCAATGAAGATCTCTATCTGGAAGATGAATGGCAGAGGAAGTTGATTGACTTCCTTAAGGAAGATCATAAAGACTTGCTGGCTACAAAAATTGAAGTTGAACAGTCTGAAGAAAAATTGATTGATGAAAATGAACATTTAAAATCTGAAATAAATAAGATTAAAAATTCTTGTGATAAATATACTTCTGTAAAGAATTTGAGTGATGATCTTCAATCTGAATTGAAAATCCAAGAAGGATTAATTGACTCTCTAAGAAAAGAAAATGAGAAACTAGAACAAGAAATTGAGAAGCACAAAACTGCAAATAAAGTTTTGAGTGAATGTGTTAATTGTAGTGAACAAGAGATTACTAGCTATGAGATACACATTGTATCCTTAGAAAATAAACTTAAAAACTTGAAAGACTGCAAGAAGAAAATGAAGTAATCTCTAAGGAACATGATGCTATTAAAGCTGTTAATGTGGAACTACAGAGAAATCTCAAAAAATCTGAATCTAAACAGAAACAAGAACTATCTCTTGAAGATCAGATTTTAAAATTTGAACTAGTTCAGAATGAAGAGCTAATGAAAGAAAATGAAGAATTGAAGCTGCTGAATTCTACTATATCTGAAAGGCTCCTGACCTTGGAAAAGGGAAAGTGCTTATTTGATAATGAATCTGAAAAATTGAGTGCATTAATGCAGGAAATTGGCAGTCATAAAACCATCAATGCTATGTTGAATGAAAAAGTAACAAAATGTGAAGAACAACTAGTGAATTCTGAAGTGAACATCACTTCACTTCAAAATGAAATTCATGATTTGAATGATGCTCTGTCAAAATTTGTTGAAGGAAAAAGCAACCTTGATAAGATTCTTGGAACTGATGCGGGACAGATGACGCGATCGGGCTAAGATGTACGACCTACTTGAAGTGCGTCTAGCACTAGCACACTATGGTAAGTCGAGCGACTGACCACCGTTGTGTTCTCGAGGTGGAGACGTCTCTCAACATAAACTCACTTTAGCCTGACGATCATCTCTTGCGAGGGAAACGTGGGATCGTAGCGGTTAAAGAACCAGTATCGCCTAGGGTGGTGCAGTCCGAGCTCGGTGCTCGACTGGAGCTAAGGAACGGGCACTCTCAACTCATATTCACGGTGATTTGTAGCTAGCTAACGGCCCTATTCTCACAAACGTAGCATGATAGAAAGTATACTAAATCAGCAATGTGATATAGGAACGAAGCGCGTACCTCCACGACTAGCACGTGGGGAAGAAATCCCGACCGAATCCGACAACCCCAATAAACACAAATAATAATTGTACAATTTCAGAACCTAATGCCCACTCCACGCAGGGAGGTAAAGGGCTACAAATGCAATTTTGAGGTTGGTGGAATCTGGGTTGACGGGCCGCACTCGCAGGAGGCGAGGGAAGCGAGTCGGGGCCGATCGGGTGAGCCGACTTGGTTCTGCCTGCGCTGGTCACCCTGCGCAGCGAGCTTGCTGAGGCTGGTACACCAAGATCCGACGCCCGATTGGAGTACCGTCCATTGGAGAACTTCGATGACAGGATGAAGTTTCTCTACTCCGAAGGGCGCGATCAGATCTTGCCAGATCTGGTCGCATCAGTAACAGTTCTCAGCATCTGGTTTGGCGCACATAGAACTGCACAGAAACACAATCAATTACTGGAAAAATGGCTCCGAGTGTCGAAACGAGGCGCCGTTAGTTGCCGATTGTCGGTGACGTCTAGGGGAAGGATCTGACCAAGGGGTTTGGTCAGATCTGCAATGGGGAGTGCAGGGAAGCTTCTGGAATTTACCCTTGCTTCTGGGTCGGATCTGCACAGGGTGGTCTATGCAGTCCCACGAGAATCTCTGCCACGATTAGCACAGATCTTGGATCATCACAAGCTCAGTGGCAACACGAAGAAGACTCAAAATTCTACGATAATGCTGAAAGGCAGATCCAGATAACGTGGGAGGATATCTGTAGAAATTTGGGATCAAGAAACTCTAGATTCTGGATAGCAAGCTCGGGCAGATCTGCGCGACGTCACAAAATGAATTGTTGCCGGCGATTCATACCTCCGATCGACGTGAAACCACCACCAAACTCTTCCTAACTCGCAGATGCTTCTCTGAGAATTTTTTGTGGAACCACATAGAAAGGGGATGGGGAGGATAGAGGGGCGAGTCACAGGCCCAAATAAATCTCATCACAGGATTTGGCCAAGGGCATCACACCCAAAGGAAAGAAGAGAATCACTCTCTTTATGCCCTTTTCTCGCATCAAAACTTCATTAAATCCTTCCCTAACACTATACACATGTTTAAATAGAGGGATGGCAAGGGAAGGGGGCTGGGAAATGCGTGGGAGCAAGGGGAGGGAGAGGGGGTGCACACCTTGACAAAGGGGGAGAGGAGGAAGGGGACCAAGGGGGAACAAGTGCCACCTAATTTTGGAATCTAAGGGAGGGGAGTCAAACTACGTAGGTGGCAGCCTCCCTCTTGGACCAAAAAGGGGGAAGTCCCTTTCCAAGCCACCAAGGGATCTTCCCATTAACCCTTTTCATACCTAGCACACCTAGCCCTAGGCCTTGTTCACATTAAAGCCCCTTAAGGCCCAAAACCCATTAACTCTAGCCCATTCCCCACATGAGGTCGAATAAAGATAAAAGGGATAATTGTCCATGAAAGGACTACAAAGGGCCCAATAAGACCTTGAAGCAAGAAATAAGACAAGTAAGTAGCTCGATCACACGTCCACGTCCTCTGCGAGCTAACCGGGCCCCACCGAGTCCTCGTCCACCGGCGTGTATAGCGACGTGTGTCCGCACCAATTCTTCCCGGGTGGGAGGAACTCGACCCCGTCGAGTAAGGGTCTGATTTGAACTCTCCGCGTGTGATCAAGGCATCGTCTGGCACGGGATGTCCTCTCCAATGCACAAGGAAGTGTTGGTAGGCTCCGTTCCTGGTGGTGATCACATGCTCATCCAGTATACAATCCATATGTTTGCGTTGAGGCGGGAAGAGGTGGACTCTCGGGTGGTCTGTCACTCGCAACAGAAGGAGAAAGCCCGAAACTCACTAGGGATCACCGCGGGTTCCGATATGCTACCAGATCTGAAACATTGAACGTCGAACTAACACCATAGTCGTCTAGTAGTTCAATAACGTACGCATTCAAACCCACTTGTTTCATGACTCGGAAAGGGGCGGGGATCGCGGGCCTGGAGTTTCTTTACGATCTCGAGTGGAAACCGTTCAGGTATGACCCTGATCATGACGTACTCTTCCTTTTGAACTCACGGGCATGTAGCATGCATCAGCTAACTCCTTATACGTGCATGGCTGGCCTTTTATTGGGACACGACTTAATGCAAACCATATGCATGAAAGAAAACAAACTGTAGAAACAAACAGACTCATATAGGACCCTAGACAAACCTAGACACCCATAAGTAATACTCACAAACAAACAATGCAACCCAAAGTTGGGGATTCCTAGACATCCCAACATGAACCTACTAACTTCTAAATGGGGATTAAGAGGTTTGGGAGGATCACACCCAAGTGCACATTGCCCTGGGACTGAGTACCCGGGTCGGCAGCATGCTCTTCTAAAAGCTCATCAAAGAACTCCTCCGCGAGTTCTGGATCCGGCTCATAGCTGATCGGCACTAGCTCCAATGTGGGGTCGTGGATAAGAGTGTCTGAAATAACCAATGAGTCCCGAGTGGGACACTTGGCCATAAACTTGCCAATCCCACCACACCTATAGCACTGCTCACGCGGGCCTGTGCTAGAAGATGCTCCACCGGTCATCGGCCCCTTTCCCTTGTCTTCTTGACGGGTTGGAGGTAGTGGGAGCAGGGGTCGGGCAGGCAATGCGGACTGCTGGGGGTGTGGGGTGGGGAATGGTGCCTGTTCGCGAGGGGGAGGGTCCCTTGGAGGGAGAGGGCGAGGCCTGAGAGCAAAGGGGTCCTGGCGAGGGGGTTCCGGAGGACGAACCACCGGAAATCGACTATAGGAACTAGGCGTGGTATGAGGGTTGATCCCACGCTGGATGGGAGTGAAATCCGACTCAAACAGCTCTAACTCGAGAGCAACTTGATATGCGGCCTCTAGGGTGGTAACATTGCGGTGAAAGAGTTCATATTTAAAGTGAGGCCATAGACCACGATGGAAGCAGGAAATAGGCATCAAGCTCTCTTCCGAGACACCACATCATAAAAAATATTCATCAAACTCTGTGATGTACTCGGACACGGACCCATCCCCTTGGTTGAGATTCTGCCACCTATCAATGAGCCTTTGACGGTACGTGGCAATAAGATACTTGGTTCTAAGTCTCTCTCTCATCTCATCCCAAGACTCAACCTGGGGCTCCCAACGCTGATATAACAAGCTCTCCACATTGCACCAATAAGTTTGTGCTTGCCCAAACAACTTCATTTTAGCGAACTTCACTTTCCGGTGGTCCGTCATCTCGAACCACTCGAAGTACCGGTCCATACCGGCCTCCCAATTGAGATAGACCTTTGGGTCCAAAGACTCGTCAAAAGTGGGAGGGTCTGCTCGCACGGTCCTAAGGACGCTATCGTCCTCTTCATCTCTTGGCTGATGAAAGCCATGACGGCGTCGGCCGTACCCCCCATATGCATTATCGGACCCATAGTCTTCTAGACCAAGGTCACGATGTTGTGGTTCGATGGCTCGATGAGGGGCGGGCTGAGGAGCGGGTGCGGGCTGGTTTTGGGCCGCGGGAGCAGGCTGGACCTGGGCCATGGGAGCGGGTTGGGCTTGGGCCCCCGTGTGACAATCTATCCAACCGTCCAACCAAACCTTGGAAAAATTTGTCGGAAGACTCCATGCGTTCCTCCATGGCTCTAAGACGACCATGCATATTATCAGAGAAGTTTCAAAAGGTATCTTCGGACTGGTCCAACCGGGCCATGATGGCCATCATCGCCTCATGCAAGGAGTGAAAGTCTCCCGAGGTGGCATCCCGTGGGTTTGTCATAGATGCGGGGCGATGGTATTGGGTACCACGCTGGGTGGGCATGCAAAGACACGAAGGTTGGAATACACTAACTAGGAACCTAGTTGTAAACCGATATCCTGTAGCTGATGGAGTCCGGGGATCCGAAGATCCTCTCACGTGAGTGAATCACCTCCCCGATAGGCATAACCTAACGGTCAGGGCGACACCTTTTGATATACCGAATAAAGGAATGCAAATGCGACACCTAGACTTAGACACTTTTTTTTTCTTTCTTTAAACAACTACCCTAGACTCAACCTTCCCCTCTGATACCAATTTGATGTGGGACGGATGACGCGACCGGGCTAAGACGTACGACCGACTCAAATTGCGGCCAGCACTAGCACACTAAGGTCAGCCGAGCGGCTGACCACCGTTGCGTTCTCCGAGTGGAGACGTCTCTCAACTAAAACACACTCTAGCACGACGATCGTCCCTTGCGTGGGAAATGTGGGATCGTAGTTGTTAAAGAACAACTATCACATAGGGTGGTACAGTCTGAGCTCGGTGCTCGACTGGAGTTAAGGAACGGGCACTCTCAACTCACATTCATGGTGATTTGTAGCTAGGTAACAGCCATATTCTCACAAACGCAGCATGATAAAAAGTATACTAAATCAGCAATGTGATATAGGAACGAAGCATGTACCTCCACGTCTAGCGCATGGGGAAGAATTCCCGGCCGAATCCGACAACCCCAATACACACAAATAATAATTGTACAATTTCAGAACCTAATGCTCACTCCACGTAGGGAGGTAAAGGGCTACAAATGCAAATTTGAGGTTGCTGGAATCCGAGTTGACGGGCCGCACTCGCAGGAGGCGAGGGAAGTGAATCGTGGCCGATAGGGTGAGCCGATTGGAAGCTGACTTGGTTCTGCTCGCACTGGTCACCCTGCGCAGCGGGCTTGCGGACGTCGGTACACCAAGATACGACGCCCGATCGGAGTGCCGTTTGTTGGAGAACATCGGTGACATGATGAAGTCTCTCTGCTCTGAAGGGCACGATCAGATCTTACCAGATCTGGTCGCAATAGTAACAGTTCTCAGCTTCTGGTTTGGCGCACATACAACTGCACAGAAAGACAATTAATTACTGGAAAAATGGCTCCCGGTGTTGAAACGAGGCGCCGTTTGTTTCTGATTGTCGGTGACGTCTAGAGGAAGGATCTGAATAAGGGGTTTGGTCAGATCTGCAAAGGGGAGTGCATGGCAGGTTCTGGAATTTGCTATTGCTTCTGGGTCGGATCTGTATAGGGTGGTTTGCGCTGTCCCACGAGAATCTCCGCCACGATCAGCACAGATCTTGGATCGACACGAGCTTGGCGGAAATGTGAAGAAGACTCAAAATCCTACGATCACTCCGAAAGGCAGATCCAGATAGCATGGGAGGAGATCTGTAGAAATTCAGGATCAGGAAACTCCAGATTCTGGATAGCAAGCTCGGGCAGATCTGCGCGACGTCACGAAACGAATTGTTGCCGGTGATCCAGAGCTCTGATTGACACGAAACCACCACCAAATTCTTCCTGACTTGCAGACTCTTCTCTGAGAATTTTTGCATAACCAGATAGAAAGGGATGGGGAGGATAGAGGGGCGAGTCACACGCCCAAATAAATCCTGTCACAAGATTTAGCCAAGGGCATCACACCCAAAGGAAAGAAGAGAATCACTCTCTGAAGAGGTGAAATCTCGCGCTGGCTCCTGAGCTGGCTGGTAATCACCAAGTTAATGAACTGCAAGATAGGGAAACGGGTCAGAGGGCCCAGGGGGATTCCCTGGGGTAAAATCCTCCGACGCTCAAGTCAGTAGAGCAATGGTGGGAGCAGCGATAGGGAGAGGAAGATAAGGGCGCGAGATCCCTCTCCACCGATGGGGTGAAGTGATCCTTGCTCAGGAGTTCGGGGGTGGAATACTACCCTTCTTGAATTACCTTTCGCATGAGGGTATCCCAGGTTTTTATAGTGAGCCGCCTTTTGGAGTCCTGCAAGCTGAGAGGTCTCCGGTGGAGGTTACGTCCTCGTCGTGGGCTTTGATGGCCTCATCGTGGGGGCGTTATCCTCTCGGGGAAACCGGAGCTCCTGGACTTCTTAGTGTTTGGCCCGCTGTGGACTCTAACGGCTGCAATGATGAACATTTCATCGGTCATCCCGAGCTTAAGGGGGCCGGCCCTATCGGGTGATAGGCCTAGCTCGGTGAGGAGATGGGTCGGATAGATCGGCTAGCGCTTCCCCCCTTCGGGTGGAGGGGTAGCTCGTGCGCGGGTCTTCCTGTGACCTGACCGAGGCTCGGGCTCTCCGAGCCTTGGGGCCGCCTAGGAGAGTTATTTCCTCGAGCATTGTTTTATTGGGATTTTCCGAGTGGGCCCTGTGGGCTGTCACTTGGGCGAGCTTGCCTCATTGGGCCTTGTTGGGCCTAGTTGGGTCTGCTCTTTAAGTGGGCTGTAGGAATCCCCCTCTCCACTTGTCCCCCTCCTACTCCCGAGCCAAGGAGGCTCGGTTGAGTAGTTCTTTTGAGGCTTTGGACCGGCGTGGCTCGGGTGGGTGGAATCCTGTTGTCATGATGATACCACGTGTAGTGGTCGTCTGGGCCAATAGTAATAATGATCCTGGCAGATTTTGAAATGAAGGGGGCCCCTTTTTCTCGGAGGTTGAAACGACGCGCCGCCTCCCGCGAGGGTTTATAGGCATAGGGCGCTGCTCGTTCCTCCCAGTCTTTTAAGGGTTATCGGCCTTTCCTCCATTTCTCTGCTTCTGGGGCTCCTTGATGCGCCGTGAAGATACAGCGGGGGAGCAAGCTCTTGCGACGGCATTTGAGGAGTTGGCGCGTGTAACCGCGGAGGCGATCCGACGGCTTCCTCCTCCTCCGGAGTCTTCGGGCTCTAGTGAAGGTTTTTCTTCAAGCTCGATGGCGGATCTGCGCTCAGAAATCGAGCAGGTGAGGCGGGAGCCCGTCCCCAATCGCAGCGAGTTGGGGGAGGCTGACGTGAAGAAATTGGAGCATCGGTTTCGCCTGCCTCTCCGGTATAGCTTTGTAGCTGCTGCCCCGTACGAGACGAGTTTGGACAGCCGTACGGGCCATATTTGTACTTTTCTCCTGGCGTGGAAGAGTGGATTCTGCCTCCCCTTCGAGCCTTTCATCTTGTAGCTTCTCAATTTTTTCGTGTTGGCGCCTGTTCAGCTGGTGGCCAATTCGTATCTCCTGCTTTCTGCGTTTCGGATCCTCTGCCGCCTGCAGGGGGTTCCCCCGTCGCTGGATATCTTTCATTATGTTTTCAAGCTGAAGGCACATCCGTCGGCGGGGAAAGGCTTCTATTTTATCCAGGCGCGTAGGAACCGGAGTTGTATTCCGCTGGCGGTGAAGGATTCTTCGCACAAAGGGTGGAAGAGGCAGTTTTTCTGGGTGAACGCGGAAGCAGTGGACGAGTCCTGGAGGTGCCAGGTTATGCCCAACTTCCATCCGAATCTCCCCCCGCGGCAGGAGGAGTGCCCCGCCGATGTGGAGGAATACACTGCTCGCTTGTTGACAAATCACCAGTCGACTGAGGAGCTGGTGACGCTGGAGAACGTGGAGCGGTATCTGCTTACACAGCTCAAGCCATCAGGTGCCATTCTTCGGATTCTGCTGCGGGGTCGGAGGGTCGACTTTTTGTTTCCTAACCGAATCCTCTTCTTCATTGCAGACATACGGCGGGAGCCCTTGGAAGAGGTCACCGAGGTCGTCGATCTTGGGGATGATTCGGCGGCCGATGAACCTGTTGCTCCCGCGGGTCGTTCCCAAGCCTGGGACAAGGGCAAGGGGGCGGCCTCCGAGGGATCTTCGTGGTCAAGCGGGGCGAAGCGCAAGGACCCCCTGGAGGGGAGATTACGGGAAGCCGCGAAGGCCACGAAACGGGCCAAGAAGGTCGGCCATCCTACCGCCGCCGGGGGTGATTCAGGCTCGGCGGCGCTCCCCTCTCGGGGGCAAGATGGGGCCGACCCTTTAGGGCCAGCTCCCCAACCTACCAGGCGAGAGGGGGCCGAGGAAACCAGGGGCCCCTCAGAGGGCGGAGATAGGTCGGTTCTCCCCTCCCCGGGGATGGAGGGGACCGGTGCCGAAGTGGCCGTCACCGAGACCAGGAGACCGGTCGAGGTCGGTGATGTCTCCGGCGGTGAGGCGCGAGCCGAGACAGATAGGGATGGGGGTTCGCCTGCGAGGGCGTCGTAGCCCCAAGTGCTCGAAGTTCCCGGTGCGGTCGATCCTGCGGCGTCGGTCGAGGTTGGGGGTTCGCTCGGAGATGCGTCGCAACCCCAACCGACCGCGGCGTGCGGGGCGGTCGGCCCCGCTGTTCGACCCGAACCTTCTGGCGGGGCATCCGGTGGGGAGCGGATCTCCATGTCGGAGGCCTTGGAAAGGCTCGGTGTTTTGGGCGACCTGTATCGGGTTTGCCGAGAGGTTGCCGCGAAGATGAGGGGGGAGACAAGCGCTACTCCCCCGCCAGAATCCTCGACGTCCTCATGGAGGGCAGCCTAGTCATAGCTCGGACGGCGGCCTTGATGGCAGAGACGTACGCTCGGGCGGAGGCGGAGCGGTCGAATCTCGCCTGGACCCTCGGGGGGTGCGAGAGGAAACTGGCCCGCCTCAGCGAGGAACATGAGGGGCTCCGACGGGAATTCTCCACGTTCAGGGACTCGGCACGGGCGAGCCGGCTAGAAACTGAGGCGCTGACTGAGCAGTTGGCTAAGGCCCTGGGGTCACTCGAGAGGAAAAGCAAACTCTTGGAAGAGGAGCGTCTGCGTCACCTCGAGCTGGACGGCCGCTGGGAGCTCGAACGGGCCGAGTTACTGGACTGGGCGGAGGTAGCGGAGCGCCTTTGTTCCGTCGCCGAGGCGGACCGAGTCTGGGCGGAGAGGTGGTCGAGCGAGGCCGAACGAAGGATGGTTGCGGCAGAGGAATGCCTGGCGGGAGCAGAGGAGTGCGCGGCCGAGGCGGAGCGGGCTCGAGTCGAGCTCGTTGGAAGGACGAAGCAGATCGAGGCGGAGGCGGTCGAGCGATATAGAAGCTCGACGCTTACTCAGCCGACCTGGAGAGAGCCGCCCTACCATATTACGAGGTAGCGCTTCGCCGTGGCGCCCGAAAGGGGTTTAAGCAAGGTTATCGCCGGGCGGTGGACTACGCCTTCGATCGAGACTCTGGGATCGAGTTCTCTTTGGGCCAGGCTTATGACTCGGATGAGTCAGTTTCTAGTTCCTCTGCGTCGAGCGGGGAGGATCCAGGGGGGTCTCCCTCGGCAGGGTCACCAACTCCGGACGCCTCGGGAGGGCTCGCGATCGAGACAGTTCTTGCACAGGCGAGGTCAGTGCCCGAGTCGGCCGTCACCGAAGGTGCTGGGGGTAACACGCCTACTTCCGTTGCTTCCGGGCGTCAAAGTGGGCCCGAGGCCTAATGTATTTTACCCCTTTCTCTCGTTTGTCTCTCTTTCCTCCTTTAGGGAGTTTCTTCTTTATGAGATAATAAATGATTTACTTGTTTGATCGCCATCCTTGCCGTGATTTGGTTGGCGTATCTGAAGTAGTTGGAAAGTGCCGATATGTCCTGCGTGGTTTTCGCATGCTGTTTTGGTAGGCTTCTGACGGGGCGTCCTTCCGTTCCCTCATGCTTTGAATGTCAGGCTGCTTCGTGAATCCCGCTAGGGCAGGAAACGAGGAGTTGGAGGTGACTGTTCAGGGGAGAAATCCTTTGGCGTGTTTCCGAGGGGGGGTCATTTAAGGCGTGTAGCCTCCTTTGGCCTATAAGAAGGACCGAAAGGCGCCCTTTCCTCTTTACTGCTTGGGATTTTCTCTAATAGTCTTTCCTCACTCCTTCCTCTTCACTCTGCATTGTGCCGTTGCATTCGGAGCATGGAGGATCCTTCGGAGGGCGACGCCGTCGACGACGGGGAGCAGAGGGCTCTTGCCGTCCCAGCTTGTTGGACAGGTCCCACGGTCACCGCGCGGGTTTGAGACGGATCCGACGGTCACCACGCGGATCTGGAGAGGGCTTCGACGTGTGAGGGCACGGCTCTTGCCCTTTCTCAGTTCCGGCGTGGCTTCCGGGCCGGCGCCGAGGTGGAAGACGGATGGGGGTATCAGGGAAGCCTGCCGCCACTCCCCCTCTGCATGGGGGGGGGGGGCGCATCAAGTTCCCTCCTCACCGAAGCCTTCCTCCGTCTGCAGCCTCTTTTTCCCTTCTCTGCTCTTCATTTCTTTCACTCTTCGGAGGCTTCTTGCTCTCTGTTCCCTTCCAAGGAGTTGGCGGGTTGAAAAGAAAAGGGCTTCATGGTGCTCCTTCTCCCTAGCCTCCATCAACTTGGAAGGTAGCCTTCTCCGACTTTAGAAGGTGGCTATCTTCTCTGCAGTCCCTCTGTCACCTTTGGGGGTCGTCTGAGTCAACTGGATCGGCCCCCTCTTGTCCGAGCCAGTTTCTACGCAAGGCAGAGTCAGTGGCTGGATGCGAGGAGATCGAGATCGAGTCAACCGAGCGATGCCCCCTTGCAGCGGTGCTAGATGGATTTTCTTGCTTTTTGTCATGCAATGTACTGGCCTTTGCCTTTCTGATGTATCAATAGTTTGGAATGAAAAGAAAAGGGATTTATTCCGTCCATCTTGCTGTACAATTTCAAAAATAGAATTTGCGTAGTGCGGCTGCGTTCCATGTCCGAGGAATGGGTTCCCCTTCCATTATTGCTAACCTGTACGCACCTTTGCCGAGCGTCTCGACCACTCGGTAGGGGCCTTCCCAGTTAGGGGACAGCTTGCCCGCCGCCTCTAGTGGTCGAGAGGCTTCAGCTTTCCTGAGGATGAAGTCTCCCGGTCGAAAGTGTCTGCTTCGAACTCTGGCGTTGTAGTATCGAGTGAGGCGTCGCTGGTATTGCATCGCTCGGATGCTGGCAATGTCCCGGAGTTCATCTGCTAGGTCAAGGTTCTCGAGTAACTTTTGGTTATTTTCCTCGGTCGAGTAGCGGATGACTCGGAGAGACGGGTTGGCGATCTCCAATGGAATGACGGCCTCGGTGCCGTACACCAACTGAAAATGGCTTTCACCGGTTGCCGTCCTGGGAGTCGTTCGGTGTGACCACAATACGCTAGGCAATTCCTCGAGCGAACTTCCCTTGGCTTTGCCGAGTCTGGTCTTTATGCCTTTCAAGATAGTCTTGTTGGCATTTTCGACCAGCCCGTTGGCCTGAGGGTGGGCGACCGAAGTGAAGTGGTTGCGGATGTCTAGGTCGGCGCATCTGTCTCGGAAATATCAAGAATCGAATTGCCGACCGTTATCGCTCACTATCACTCGGGGGATGCCGAAGCGACAAATGATCGATTTCCAGATGAAACTCCAGACTACTGTCTCGGTGATCCTTGCAGTGGCTTCGGCCTCGATCCATTTAGTGAAGTAGTCGATGGCGACGATGATGAACTTTTTCTGGGACTGAGCCATGGGGAATGGTCCGAGAATGTCGATCCCCCACCGAGCGAAGGGATAAGGCTCGGTGAGGGTGACGAGTTCTGTGGCCGACGATGGACCAAGTGGTCGAACCGCTGGCATCGGTCGCACTGTTGAGCATAGGCCGAGCAGTCGCGCTGCAGGGTGGGCCACCAGTACCCCTATCGTAACAGGATTCTGGCCAGTGACCTTTCCCCTGAGTGCACTCCGTACAGGCCTTCATGAACCTCTCGAATGGCTCGGCTGGCGTCGTCGGGGCCGAGGCACTTCAGGAGAGGGCCGGTGAAAGACCTTCGGTAGAGTGTGTCGTCCAGGACGACGAAGCGCCGGGCTTGGTACTTCATTCAGCGTGCTTCCCGAGGGTCAGAGGGCTCTTGGGAGTCTCGAAGCCAAGACAGGTAGGGGGTGTGCCAGTCGCTCGGGATGGTCGAGTCAACAGCGAGGAGCTCCGAGTCGATGCTCGGGCGCTCAAGCTCTTCGAGGAAGACCGATCGAGTACCTTCTGGGTCTAGGGAGGAGGCCAATCGAGAGAGGGCGTCCGCTCGGGAGTTTTCTTCCCGGGCTATTCGGACTACCTCGAATCCCTCGAATCGTTGGGCCAAGCTCCTGACCAGCTGGAGGTATTTGATCATGGGTGCCTCTCGAGCTTCATACTCGCCGTTGACCTGGCTCGCGACCATCTGAGAGTCGGTGTGGATCCTGACTCGCTCAGCCACCATCCGCCGGGCCATACGTGCTCCCGATATAAGGGCCTCGTACTCGGAAGCGTTGTTGGACGCCTGGAAGTTGAATTTCAAGGCGTAGTACAACTCCACTCCTTCAGGGGATCTTAGGAGGATCCCAGCACCGCTACCGACCGAGATGGAAGAACCGTCGACGTAGAGCCAGGTTGGCCCGAGCATGGTCAGTAGCCTCCCTTCGGCCGGGATGGTGCTTTCGGCGTTGAAATCGGCGAGCGCTTGACCTTTTATAGCTACGCGTGGGCGATACGAGATGTCATAGGCCCCAAGCATAAGGGCCCACTTGACGAGTCGCCCCGAGGCCTCGGGGTGGGCCAAGATCTTCTTCAACGGCTCGCCAGTTAGCACGGTGATGGGGTGCCCCTGGAAGTAGGGTCGGAGGCATTTCGCGGAGGTAACCAGCGCTAGCACGAGCTTCTCAGTTGCGGGGTACCTCCTCTTGGCCTCGCTAAGCACCTTGCTGGTATAGTAGACTGGTCTTTCGATTCCTGAGTCATTTCTGACCAGGACCGAGCTGACTGTTGATGACGTCGCCGAGAGATAGAGTAGCAAAGCTTCGCCCGGCACGGGCTTGGAGAGCACCGGGGGCGAAGCCAGGAACTCCTTAAGCTCAGCGAACACTTTCTGGCATTCCTCATCCCATGCGAATGTAGCAGATGCCCACTTGGGCCCCTTCAAAAGTTTAAAAAAGGGCAAGCATCGTTCGGCGGCACGGGATAGGAAACGGCTGAGAGCGACGATACGCCCTGTCAGACGCTGGACGTCCTTGATGCAGGCGGGCGGGCGCATGTCCAGGATGGCCTGGACCTTTTCAGGGTTAGCTTCGATCCCATGCTGAGTGACCAGGAAACCCAGGAATTTCTCGGATCTTACTCCGAAGGTGCACTTGGCAGGATTGAGCTTCATATTGTACTTCAGGAGGACGCCGAAGGCTTCGGCGAGTTCGGTGAAGTGGTCCTGGGCCTTGGGGGTCTTGACGAGCATGTCATCAATGTAGGCCTCGACGTTCCGACCTAGCTGTTCCTCGAACATGTGGTTGACCAGTCTTTGGTATGTGGCTCCGGCGTTCTTCAACCCGAAAGGCATCCGGGTATAGCAGTACACGCCGTAGTCGGTGATGAAGGCGGTCTTCTCGATGTCTTCAGGGTTCATCCAGATCTGATGGTAACCCGAATAGGCATCCAGGAAGCTGAGCATCTCGTTGCCCGATGTCGAGTCGACCAGTTGGTCGATGCTGGGCAAGGGATAGCAGTCTTTAGGGGTCGCCTTATTCAAGTCGGTGAAGTCCACGCACATACGCCACTCGCCGGAAGCCTTTGGTACCAGGACGACATTGGCTAGCCACGTCGGGTACAGGACCGGTCTAAAAAGACCAGTGTCTTGCCCCTTGGTGACCTGCGCCTAGATGATCGTCTGTTTCTCTGGTGCGTGCTTCCTTCGGTGCTGCTGCACGGGCTTCACGGTGGGGTTGAGGTTGAGTTGGTGCAGCACGGTCTCCTCAGGTATCCCAGGGAGCTGATCGTCGGACCAAGCGAATACTCGGATGTACTCAGAAAGAAAATTCTTATATTGCTGATGTTCCTCGGGTGGTAGGTCGGCTCCGATCCTTACTCCTAGGGTCGGGTCGTCGTTTAGGAAGATCGTCAGCAACTCGCCTTCTGGCTTAGTAGCTGCGGACTTTTCCTCGACTTCCCGGGGGCCCTTATTATTCCCGTCCGGCCGCGTGGCCTCCACCGAGATGTTGTAGCACCTTCGGGCTGTGGCCTGGTTACCTCAGATTTCCCCTACCCCGTTCTTGGTGGGGAACTTCATTTTCTGGTGATAGGTAGATAGTACTGCCTTGATCCTGCTGAGGATTCCCCGGACGAAAATGGTGTTGTACGCTATCATCCCTTTCATCACTATGAAGTCTACCATGACCGTAACGGTTTTGGGCGGGGTGCCGAGGGTAACCGGCAGGCTTAGGGCTCCCTCGGGGAGAGTGGCCAGGCCATTGAACCCACAGAGGGGCGTCCGGATCGGGCGGAGTTTGGATGGACTCTCTCCCATTTTGAGGAAACAGTCATAAGACAACACATCAGGGGCACTTCCATTGTCCACAAGAATTCGATCTACGTTACAATGGTTTATAGTGGCCGAGATTACGAGGGCATCATCGTGCGGTGTGCTCAGCCCCTCCAGGTCTTGATCGGAGAAGACTATGACCTGGGGTGGGGCCTTGGGTGGCTCTGGGGCTCGGCTCGCCCGCTCGGCATGACGCTTCCTTCCACGGCTGCTGTCGCCTCCTGATGCTATTCCTCCAGAGATGACGTTGATGTGGACCCCTCAGGGGGGCGTTGTCAATCTCCTCTGCGGCGCCTTGATCTTCTCTGCGCTCGACAGTGAACCGAGCTAGATGCCCTAGGTGGACGAGGCGCTCGATCTCGTCTTGGAGCTGGTGGCAATCACCGGTGTGATGCCCGTGATCGCCGTGGAATAGACAATGTCTGTCTCGCTTGCGGTTCTTCGACCTCATCGGCTCGGGCCGACGGAGAAGTCCCGAGTTTTTGACGTCTTCATAGATTTCATAGATTGGGGCGGTGAATGGGGTGTACCGCTCGTACTTCCGCTTGCACTCTCCATCTCGATCCCGCTTCTTTCCCGAGCCAGGATTTGGCTCGGGGCCCCGCTTCTTGTCCCCCTCCCGACCTGAGCCGGTTGCGTCTCAGCAAGCGCTGAGCACTTCTTCGCACTCGGCGTGGCGCAGAGCCAGAGTCACTAGCTCGGCAAGGGTTGAGGGAGGGTGGAGGATGAGTTCGCGGCGGAGGTTCTCATCCCGGGTACCCCCGGTCAGTGCGGTTGTGGCCGAGGCCACATCCAGGCGGGGGATTCGGAGGGCTTCCGATTTAAACCGGTGGACGTAAGCCCGGAGCCTTTCCCCTTGCGCCTGTTTGAGGGCCAAGAGCCCCGCCACCGACCTTGGGGGGGCACTTCCGGCGAAGCTCTCCTTGAAGACTCACCCGAACTGCTTGAAGTCTCAGATGGATCCGGGGGCGAGGGCCCGGAACCATGCTTGAGCGCCCTAGACCAGAGTGGTCACGAAGGCTCAGCACTTGATGGGGTCCGACGCTCCATGTAGAGTCATTAGGGCGTCGAAGCTATCGTAATGATCGGCCGGGTTGCCTTGGCCGTCGTAAAGCTTGAAGGTTGGTATGGGGGCTCTGGGAGATACCTCCGCCTTCAAGATATACTCGGAGAACGGGGATTTCTCCTCATCTTCCGGGGGAGAGGCCTTCTGCAGGGCGCGAAGGGCGCGCTCCTACTCAGCGAAGAGCCTTTCGAAGTCTCGCAACCGGAGGGATAACTCCGGTTGCTATCGTGTCGCGAGGCTAGGGAGGGTGCCTTGGCGGTCTCCGGGAGCGTTGGCTTCCGGATCAGGCCATTGTGCCCCCTGCCTTCCTTTCCTTGGCGTGGAGGAGGCTTCTTGCTCCGGAGGCAGAGCTTGCGAGGGTCCTCCGACCCAGTTACGGATGAGCTGCTGGCCGCGGAGGGTGAAGCGGCCCCCAGCTGTGTGTTGGGATGTACTCCTGCGGGGGGGGCTCCCTGACGGGGCGCGAGACCTTGCATCCCTGGCCGCCTGGGTCTTCATGAGATCTACGAGGACATCTAGTTTGGCGTTGACGGCCTGGAAGGCTTCGGCGCCACCGTAGGGGGGTAGCCCCGTTCACGCGGGGGGGGGGGGGGGGTAGTGGTGGTGGTCCGTCGGCGGGGATGCTGGCGTTGGAGGGAGGGTTCTGTGAGGCCCTGGAAGGGCCATCCCCTGCTGCTACCACGACCTTACCCCTCTCGCCGGAAGACCTCCTCCCTGAGCTCCTCCTCACCATGTTGGCTTTTCGTGCGTTTCCCATAGACGGCGCCAGATGAAGAGGCGAAATCTCGCACTGGTTCCTGAGCTGGCTAGTAATCACCAAGTTAATGAACTGCAAGACAGGGAAATGGGTCAGAGGGCCCAGGGGGATTCCCTGGGGTAAAATCCTCCGACGCTCAAGTCAGTAGAGCAATGGTGGGAGCAGCGATAGGGAGGGGAAGATAAGGGCGCAAGATCCCTCTCCACCGATGGGGTGAAGTGATCCTTGCTCAGGAGTTCGGGGGTGGAATACTACCCTTCTTGACTTACCTTTCGCCGGAGGGTATCCTAGGTTTTTATAGTGCGCCGCCTTCTGGAGTCCTGCAAGCTGAGAGGTCTCCGGTGGAGGTTACGTCCTCGTCGTGGGCTTTGATGGCCTCATCGTGGGGGCGTTATCCTCGCGGGGAAATCGGAGCTCCTGGACTTCTTAGTGTTTGGCCCGCTGTGGACTCTAACGGCTGCAATGATGAACATTTCATCGGTCGTCCCGAGCTTAAGGGGGCCGGCCCTATCGGGCGATAGGCCTAGCTCAGTTAGGAGATGGGTCGGATAGACCGGCTAGCGCTTCCCCCCTTCGGGCGGAGGGGTAGCTCGTGCGCGGGTCTTCCTGTGACCTGACTGAGGCACGGGCTCTCCGAGCCTTGGGGCCGCCTAGGAGAGTTGTTTCCTCAAGCATTATTTTATTGGGCTTTTTCGAGTGGGCCCTGTGGGCTGTCACTTGGGCGAGCTTGCCTCGTTGGGCCTAGTTGGGTCTGCTCTTTAAGTGTGCTACAGGAATCCCCCTCTCCACTCTCTTAATGTAATTTTCTCTCATCAAAACTTCATTAACTCCTTCCCTAACACTATACACATGTTTAAATAGAGGGATGGCAAGGAGAGGGGGCTGGGAAATGCGTGGTACCAAGGGGAGGGAGAGGGGGTGCACACCTTGACCAAGGGGGAGAGGGGGAAGGGGACCAAGGGGGGACAAGTGCCACCTAATTTTGGAATCTAAGGGAGGGGAGTCAAACTACATAGGTGGCAGCCTCCCTTTTGGACCAAAAATGGGGAAGTCCCTTTCCAAGCCACCAAGGCATCTTCCCATTAACCCTTTTCATACCTAGCACACCTAGCCCTAGGCCTTGTTCACATTAAAGCCCCTTAAGGCCCAAAACCCATTAACTCTAGCCCATTCCCCACATGAGGTCCAATGAAGATAAAAGAGATAATTGTCCATGAAAGGACTACAAAGGGCCCAATAAGACCTTAAAGCAAGAAATAAGACAAGTAAGTAGCTCAATCACATGTGCACGTCCTCCGCGAGCTAACCGGGCCTCACCGAGTCCTCGTCCACCGGCGTGTATAGCGACGTGTGTCCGCACCAGGAACTAAGGTTAATGTTCAGAAGGAAGGATTGGGTTACAATTCGATCAACATGAAGAAATCTGAAAATAAGCTATCCGCCTCTTTTGCTAGTTGTTCTGAGCTAGCTAAAACATCTTTATCATCATTATTTCAATTCAAGGCACAGAAAAATAAAAAACAAACAAAATTTTTGAAAAGGCTAAATAATTGATAAAGAGTGCACATATGAATAAGTCAAAGCTGCTCCAGCCTGCGCTGCTAACTCTACTAGTTTTGTGACATCTGATAGCTTAATGCATGCTGTTCATAAGTCTTTTACTCATTCACATGCAAATAAAGAGGATGATCACACTTGTGAAACAATGCATTCTAAGAATTCATTTGTTAGAAACCATGCTACTAGAAAATCTAATGTGTCATGCTATTACTGTGGTAGGCGTGGTCATTTAATGAATGAGTGCTTTGTTATGAAATTCGATGATAGGATGCATGCTAGATATTCCGCAAATCATCATGGGCATAAAAGAAACAAACCTGTGCTTAACCAACCCATTACCTGCTTCAACTGCAACAAGCCCGGTCATAAGGCTGTTGAGTGTTGGTCAGGGAATTATTGGAATAATTCTGGATCTGGAAGTAAGCACTTCAGTTGCTTTGAATGTGAAAAGTATGGCCATACAGTCAGAGACTGCTGGCATTCTCAGGGAAACTCTGATAAATCCAAATTTGCTAAATTCCCTATAAAAAGAAATGTGTTTGATAGGAATTTTACCAGGACAAACACTTCATGTTTCAATTGTGGCAAGCAATGTCACGCCCCGAGCGCGGAAGATTACCCGGAGGCGTGACACGTCTATATAGATCGTGTCAATCATGTAAATATCAGAGTGCGTAAATAACTAAGATTTAACTCGAAATTAATACAAATAGTACGAGCTGACAATTGTCACAACTAATTAAATGACAAATACATATGTTCCTAGAGTCCAACGACTAGGCTTCAAATCTTAAGCAGTTCTAATCAAGTTGACTAATACAAATGACATAGATGAATTGATACAACTGACATAAGTGAACTAATACAATAACACAAAGGACATGACAATTTGATAACTTCACTCTAACACTCATCACTCAGTCTCATTCCCTTCCGAGTGTTGGTTGACATCCAAATTACCTGAAAATATTAGAAAACAACTAGATGAGCGAATCGCTCAGTAGGAATTACATCTCAAGATTGAACATGCTTTAAGTGGTTTACAAGTTCAATTAATGTCAGTAAAGCTATGCATGTAGATGAGTAGATATCAAGGATTGTAAAAATCGACAAGAGCAGTGAATGAATTACAAGTGAGAGTATAAGGATTCCAACTTCAATGCAGCAATAGCAAGAGATTCAAGCAAGTAATAACTGGAATTAACAAAATCTTTCCAAGAGAGTAAGAACTCATGCCAAGCAAGTAATAGAAAGTAATATAAATTTAAGCATGAAAAATTGGAATTGGCTATTTATCAATTTCATTCAAGCAAAAACTTTACCCTTCTGCGGGTCTTAAGTCAAATTAATCGAGTAATATCACGAGAATGAGTGGAATGTCTAAAGCCTAGCAAGTAAGTACTCAGGTGCAATGCCAAACACCATGGTCAATAAACTCCCATGGGCACAAGTACCTTTGGGTGCTCCTCACAGGACCAGACCGGGCCCTATATGCATAGCATTAATCATGTTTGTTGACATCCACTCTCATTTATAGCCAATATGGAATTTTAAGGTTTGACCAGTATGATATATAAGGTGGAATTATGGAATGGAATCCAAGGGCGCAATGATGTGTAGGGATGAAGTAGGAGTGGAAACCAGTAACATTTGATACACGGAAAAAAACTAGATAAGAGAAGTGCCTTATGGGTCACCTGACAAGTTTAGAAACGACACCCTCACTATGGGATGCCCTTCCTGGGAACTATACAGGGTTTAGAGGACCATATTAGGAGTTAAATGGCACCTCTTAGGCTGCCATCTATCAGTGGAGATGGCAAAAGTGAAAGCCTAATGATCACATTAACGTAATGAGCTAGCTGTGTCGACTCAATAGTTCATCGCGTCAACACGGTGAACAGGCTGGGTCGACTCTACAGTTCATCCCGTCAACGCAGTGAATAGGCTGGGTCGACCCTATGAACAGGTAGGGTCGACTCTGTAGTTCATCATTTCAACGCGGTGGACAGGCTGGGTCGACCCTGTGAATAGGCAGGGTCGACTCTGCAGTTCATCTGTGAACAGGCAGGGTCGACTCTGCAGTTCATCGCGTCAACGCGGTGAACTGGCTGGGTCGACCCTGTGAACAGGCAGGGTCGACTCTGTAGTTCATCGCGTCAACGCGGTGAACTCGCTGGGTCAACTCTACAGCTCATATCTGCTCAAAATGGCTTAAGGTATTAATCTTTGATTAAGCTAGGGTTAACTGGACGATTAGTTTAACATTATACAGTTAGAAGGTGCCCATGGGGCTGACATCTCTTAGAAGAAGACACCCTTGGGTCTGCCACCTTCTATTAATTTTTTAATAGGTTAGTTAAATGATAAAACTTGCGTTATACGGATATATCGTATGGATATGAAGCTAATTCATACCAATTACCCTAGATTGAAGCTAATACCTACTAATCGTCTTGGGTATAAGACTAATACATGAGAAACATGCCGCACATACTTTATATCTATTTGCTAAACATACAATTGAGAGGGGTCTTGGGTTTGTATGTTTATGTTGTTATTCATGTAAGTTCTTGAGATTTTAGTCTTTCTTAGTCCTTTTCATATTTTTTAGATCTTCCTTTCAATTTTATGTCTTCTGTAAACTTGTTCATCCTTAAGTGCTTTACATTTTCTTCTTCAACCTCTTTCTCTAATTCTTCTCCGTTTTCAAGTTATTGCATGTTTTTCCACTTACTGTCCTGGCACATTCTTGTTCATCCGAGTTGATACTTTCTTTTGTTCCCCAGTTTTCATGCCTTTCCAATCCTCGTTGCTCTCTAAGTTCTTCACAAAAGTTCTTCTTCTCTTGTAGATATAGATTTTCTTCTTCTACCACTTCCTCCAATTCTTCTTAGTTTTTAAGTTATAATTAATTTTCTACGGTTCTGTTTTCTACTCAGTCACTGTTCACCTGCGCCTATCGATCTCGGTTTTTCACATTTTTCACCTTCTTCCTCTCATTTTCTCTCTCTACACTCTTCATAAAAGTTCTTCCTAACCCTCCAATCTACAACTTTCTCTTCTTTCACATATTCTCATTCTCTCTAGATTTTTCGTTATTCTCCTTCTTAGAACCCCATATTTTTAATATAATTTCATTGTGCTTTCAACTTGGACTTTTTCAACTTGGTCTTTTTCCACGTTTTTCATCCTCTTGGCTACAATTTCTTCCTTCACTATTTTCAGTTTTTAGTTTCTCTAATATAACATTTTTAACATGGTGGTTTCAGTTTCACAGAAATTGACATAATGACAAGCCCTTTACTAAAGCATGAACTATATCAAATCTGAGGTGATCATTCAACGTAAGCCGTGTTGGTAAAACAAGTAATATAGAGATTTAGCCTAACATATTATTAGGTTAGGTAGGCTAACATATTAATTTAACTCTAATATAACATTTTTAACATGGTGATTTCAGTTTCACAGAAATTGACATAATGACAGGCCCTTTACTAAAGCATGAACTATATCAAATATAGATATTAGCTAATACATGCTAATCGTCCTAGATTTAAGCTAACACATGCTAATTATTCTAGGTATGAGACTAATACTTGCTAATACTTGCTAATTATTCTGGATATAAGTCCAATACATGCTAATTATCTTAGGTATGAAGCTAATACATGCTAATCGTCCTAGATTTAAGTTAACACATGCTAATTATTCTAGGTATGAGACTAATACTTGCTAATACTTGCTAATTATTCTCGGTATAAGGCTAATACATGTTAATTATCTTAGGTATGAAGCTAATACATGCTAATCGTCCTATATTTAAGCTAACACATGCTAATTATTCTAGGTATGAGACTAATACTTGCTAATACTTGCTAATTATTCTGGGTATAAAGCTAATACATGCTAATTATCCTAGGTATGAAGCTAATACATGCCAATCGTCCTAGATTTAAGCTAACACTTGTTAATTATTCTAGGTATGAGACTAATACTTGATAATAGTTGCTAATACTTGCTAATTATTCTGAGTATAAGGCTAATACATGCTAATTATCTTAGGTATGAAGCTAATACATGCTAATCGTCCTAGATTTAAGCTAACACATGCTTTATAAACACTAAATATCGCATGGAAATGAGCCTAAGACTAAATGCCTAGACTAATCATCCTAGATTAACTACTAGTTTAGTTAAAAGTTGAGAACACCTACCTTGTTGGGAGATCTCTAGCAGTTGCAGAACCCTTCTAGGTGATTGTGTAATCCCTGCAGAGCTTTGCCTCAACCTTAGCTAACGTAGAATGGGGGTAGCAAAGGGTATGTTATAGGGTATGGTATGACCGGATAGGGGGCAAGATCTGGAATAATGGGGCTTTATAGCTTGTACAGGCTGGAGAGATAAGGGATAATGTTTGGACAGCCAATCCATGGCCCATATCGTAAAGTCTGTCTCCCACATTCATACACGATCCCTCTTCAATGTGCACACTTTCAAAGTCTGTACATCCTCAAAGTCTATATATTGGCCTCCTCAAAGTCTATACATTCGCTTCACAATGTCTATACGTCCTCTCCCTCTCAAAGTCTATCTGTACATCCTCTCCCTCTCAAAGTCTATACATTGGCTTCCATCACAAAGTCTGTACATCCTCTCCCTCTTCACAAGTCTGTACATCACAAAACAAGTCTGTACATCCTCTCCCACTTCACAAGTCTGTACATCACAAAACAAGTCTGTACATCCTCTCCCTGTCAAAGTCTATACATTGGCTTCCATCACAAAGTCTGTACATCATCACAAAGTCTGTACCCTCTCAAAGTCTATACATTGGCTTACATCACAAAGTCTGTACATCCTCTCAAAGTCTATACATTGTAGCTCAAGTCTATACATTGGCCATTTGTGCAAAGTCTATACATTGTTGCAACTCCAAGTCTATACATTCAAGTCTATACATTGGCCATTTATGCAAAGTCTATACATTGGCCATTTGTGCAAAGTCTATACATTGCCGCAACTCTCTATACATTGGCCATTTATGCAAAGTCTATACATTGTTGTAACTCCAAGTCTATACATTGCAGCTCAAGTCTATACATTGACCATTTATGCAATTCAAAGTCCATACATTGCTGCAGCTCAAGTATATACATTGCTGCGGTTACTGCGGTGGCTCAAAGTCTATACGTTGCTGCAGCCCGCAACAAAGTCTCTACATTGCTATTGCTAGCCTATTTACCAAGTCTGTATGTTGCTAGCCTATAATGTATAATTAATTGGCACAAAAGGTAAATGGTGGATGCTAGGATTTTAACCATGGTCATTGGGTTGAAAGGTAAGTTACTTAACCAACTACACTAGGAAGTCACATGTTAAGTGAATAAACTTTACATATGATAACTTCGTGTTCCAACTTCTTACTTAAGCTTCCTCTAGAGTTTATCTAATATATTTTTTTATATTTGGGAAATATTATTAATAAATAAATATATATATATATATTTATGTGGGGTGCTACACCCTCCCCCACTTAAAAGAATTTGGTCCCCAAATTCAATTACATTATACAGAAATAGGGAAATTGTAAAGTTCTTACAATTAGAATAACTCGGGAAACCTTCTTTTCATAAATTCTTCAGCTTCCCAGGTAGCTTCTTGTTCTGAACATTGATTCCATTGGATTTTCACCATAGCGATCGTCTTGTTTCTTAGAACTCGGACTTCTCGGTCAAGGATCTTCAGTGGCTTCTGCTCGTAGGTAAGGTCCTTCTATACCGCTATAACACTATGGTTAATGACATGGGAGGGATCGTGCACGTATTTCTTCAGCATAGAAGCATGAAATACGTTGTGCACTTCAGATAATTATGGAGGTAGGGCGATGCGATAAGCCACTTCGCCTACCCTTTCCAGTACTTCGAATGGACCGATAAACTTTGGTGTTAGTTTGCCTTTAACACAGAATCTTCTAATGCGTCGGCCGGGAGATACCTTGAGAAAACATGATCTCCGACTTGAAATTCCAGGTCTCGCCTTCTATTATCGGCATAAGATTTCTGCCTTGACTATGCTATCATTAACCTTTCTCTAATGAGTTGTATTTTCTCAGTAGAATATCGTACCATGTCTGGGCCTAGAATTTATTTTTCACCGACTTCATCCCAGCATATGGGAGATCGGCAACTCCTGCCATATAATGCCTCGAAAGGTGCCATTCGTATACTGGCTTGATAGCTGTTGTTATACGCAAATTCGGCTAGTGGTAAGTGGTCATGCCAGCTTCCGCCGAAATCTATAATACATGCTCTTAACATATCTTCAACAACCTGATTTGTCCTTTCCGTCTGACCATCTGTCTGGGGATGGAAAGTAGTGCTGAAATTAAGTTTCGTCCCGAGAGAGTGTTGTAGACCCTTCCAAAAATGAGAGGTGAAGCGTGGGTCTCGGTCTGATACGATCGAGATGGGAACTCCATGCAATCTAACCATCTCCTTAATATACAGGGCAGCAAGTACGTCGACTGACCATCGACTTTTGATGGGTAAGAAATGGGCCGATTTAGTTAACCGATCGATAATTACCCAAATTCCATCATATCCGCCCCTAGACTTGGGCAAACCCATGATAAAGTACATGCCAATGTCTTCCCACTTCCACTTGGGAATACCCAGCAGATGTAGCTTTCCGGCGGGTTTTTGATGTTCTGCCTTCACTTGTTGGCATGTGAGGCAACGAGACACAAAGTCTGCTACCTCCCTTTTCATGTTAGGCCACCAGAAAGTTCTTTTCAAGTCTTGGTACATCTTAGTGGCTCCAGGGTGGATTGTGTACCTCGATCTATGAGCTTCTTCAATAATCTTCTTCTTCAATTCGGGACAGTCGGGCACACATGTCCATTCATGAAATAGTAATCTGCCATCAGGTGCCAGCTTGAAATCCAGTCTCTCGTCCAACTTGCTCTTTATCTCCACTAGCGAGGGATCCTCTTCTTGTAACTTTTTGATTTCAGGTAGCAAATCTGGATGTAGGCTCATATGAGATAGAATAATACACATGTTCTTCTCACCTGTGTTGATATCAAGCTCAGAGAATTTCTCCAGCAGTTTCCATTCTTGTATAATGCAGTTGGCCAATATTGTTCTCGGCTTTCGACTAAGGGCATCAGCTACGGAATTACCCTTACCAGGATGGTACTGTATAGTGAAGTCGAAATCCTTGAGATACTAGAGCCAACGCCTTTGCCGCATGTTCAGCTCCTTTTGGGAGAATAAGTACTTGAGGCTTTTATGATCGGAGTACACAGTGAATTGTTCTCCGTAGAGATAGTGCCTCCAGATCTTTAAAGCGAATACTACTGCGGCCAGTTCTAAGTCATGAACTGGGTAGTTCTCTTCATGTTTCTTCAATTGTCGGGAAGAATATGCAATGACTCTCCCATTCTGCATCAATACACATCCGAAGCCAATAACAGAAGCATCGGTATATACCTCGTAGTTTTCTCCTTCCATTGGTAATGATAAGACTGGAGCAGTGGTCAAAAGATCCTTCAAAGTTTGGAAACTCTTTTCACAATCTTTCTTCCACTCATAAGGCACTTCTTTGCGGGTTAACCTGGTCAAGGGAACAGCAATTTTGGAGAAGTCCTTTATAAAACGCCGGTAGTAACCCGCTAGACCCAAGAAGCTCTGAATCTCAGTTACATTTATGGGTCGTTCCCAGTTCTTCACGGATTCGACCTTTGATGGGTCAACAGCAATTCCGTTCTTCGAAATGATATGGCCTAAGAAGGATACTTCCTCGAGCCAAAACTCGCATTTACTGAATTTGGCATATAGCTTGTTTCCCCTTAATATCTGCAATGCCTTCTTAAGGTGTTCTTCATGATTCTCTTCGATCTTTGAATAGATCAGAATATCATCAATAAAGACCACAATAAATTGGTCTAAATAGGGCCTGAATATGCTGTTCATTAACTGCATAAAAGCTGCGGGGGCATTTGTTAGTCCGAAAGGCATAATAGTAAATTCGTAATGCCCATACCTGCTTCGGAATGCAGTTTTATGAATGTCTTCTTCTTTGATCTTCAATTGGTGGTAACCAGAACGAAGATCAATCTTGGAGAAATATAAAGCTCCAGATAGTTGATCGAACAGCTCATCAATCCTTGGCAGTGGATACTTGTTCTTGATTGTAAGGTGATTTAGCTGCCGATAATCTATGCATAATCTCATCGATCCGTCCTTCTTTTTGACAAATAGCACGGGTGCTCCCCATGGGGAAGTACTCGGCCTGATGAAACCCTTGTTCAATAACTCCATTAGCTGCTCTTTTAGTTCCTTTAGCTCAGCAGTGGACATTCTGTATGGTGCCCTGGAAATAGGACCAGCACCAGGGACAAGGTTGATTGTGAACGACACTTCCCTTTCCGGGGGTAAGCCGGTTAAATCTTCTGGAAAAATATTGGGAAAATCCCGAATTACACGGATGTCTTCAAGTTTAACCTTCTCGACTTCCGTGGCAATCACGAATGCTATGAAAGTCATGCATCCCTTATTCATAAGTTTACTAGCTCGGAGTGCTGATATAAGAAGTGATTTACTCCGAGGGCTATTGTAAAGTAGCTCTGGGAAATCTACGAAAGTTACCTTGCCATGCCGGCAATCTACAGTTGCTTGGTATGTGGATAGCCAGTCGGCACCTAGTATGACATCATAACCCTTTATATCTAGGCATATCAGGTCAGCAGGTAAATTATTTTCCTTAATCATCACTTCACAGTTTGGATAGTTATAAGTGATATCAGACTCATTCCCAAGAGGTGTAGATATGACCAAATCTAACAGTTCATGTTCCTTAGAAAATGAAGCAGCAAAGTTCTTGGAAACGAATGAATGAGTTGCTCCGGTATCGAATAAAACTTGAGCAGTTTTTGAACAAATAGTGAGAGTACCTTCCACAATTCCACCTTTAGTGGGTTCCGTCTCTTGGAGAGCTTGCAGACGGCCTTGTTTCTTTACCGGACGCTTCTCGTCTTTGGTGTCTTGTTCCTTCATCAGTGGGCAGTCTGGGATTCGATGCTCTCGGCTCCCACATCGAAGACAAGCTCCTAACTTTCTCCAGCAACCTCGGTCTTATGACCAGCTTTATCACAATACTTGCAAATCTCCTTTGATGGTGTGGTGGTGGAGAATGGCATGTCATTCTTCTAGAATTTCTTCACCTTAGAGGGCTCCCCTCCCATGAAGAATCACTTCTTGTTGAAGGATTGTTTGAATTTTCCCGGGCTTGTGACAGGTTCCTTCTTGTCTCTTCCTCGGATTCTCTCAGATAATTCGGTGCCATCTTCCAGTAGTTGAGCACGCCGAACCATCTCCGAATAGACTTGGATGTCCATCGGGGCAAGTTGTCTGATATAATGGGGCCGAAACCCGTTGAGGAATCTTCTCGCCTTCATCTTTTCCGTACACACTAGGTGGGGTGCATACCTAGATAATCTGGAGAATTGGGCCTCATACTCGGCCACTTTCAAGCCCCGTTATTTTAGAACGGCGAATTCCGCGGCTTTCTTTTCCTGGATATGATCGGAGAAGTACTTGTTGTTGAAATGCTCCGTGAATTCATCCCATGTGACATGGTATTCTAGCAGTGTTGCTTCTATGGATTCCCACCAGCATCGAGCGTCCCGCTCTAGTTGTAATACGACAAGTAAAACCTTCTCTTCATCCGCGCATTGCATCACACGGAAGATTCATTCCATCTCCATTAGCCAATTCTTGGCATCCTCGGGGTCGGACGAACCCGTGAACCTTGGTGGGTTCATGTTATGGAAACTTCGGTGGAGATCTCCCGCTCCACGATTTACTCCGCCTTGGGCCACATGCTGTTGTGCCTGTGTGAGGCCTTGCACGGTGCGCTGCATCTCGCACCATTATGCTCTTTCTGCAGCCATGATCCTACAAAAGAGTTAAGTATGATAAAGATCGGATTTACTTGTAAGGTCGAAAGTCATTGTAGCACTTAACCCATGGCTCTATCCATCTCACCGGGTAAGGTATATCTATCCTTGAACTTCAGTTTTACATATCCTTGGACTCAAGTTTTTACTTAGATTTCAATTTCTAACCATTTACTTTTTCTAGTTCCCTAGGTTTGAAAACCTAGGCTCTGATACCACGAAGACTGTCACGCCCCGAGCGCGGAAGATTACCTGGAGGCGTGACACGTCTATATAGATCGTGTCAATCATGTAAATATTAGAGTGCGCAAATAACTAAGATTTAACTCAATATTAATATAAATAGTACGAGCTGATAATTGTTACAACTAATCAAAGGACAAATACATATGTTCTCAGAGTCAAACGACTAGGCTTCAAATCTTAAGCAGTTCTAATCAAGTTGACTAATACAAATGACATAGATGAATTGATACAACTGACATAAGTGAACTAATACAATAACACAAAGGACATGATAATTTGATAACTTCACTTTAACACTCATCACTCAGTCTCATTCCCTTCCGAGTGTTGGTTGACATCCAAATTACCTGAAAATATTAGAAAACAACTAGATGAGCGAATCACTCAGTAAGAATTACATCTCAAGATTGAACATGCTTTAAGTGGTTTACAAGTTCAATTAATGTCAGTAAAGCTATGCATGTAGATGAGCAGATATCAAGGATTGTAAAAATCGACAAGAGCAGTGAAGGAATAACAAGTGAGAGTATAAGGATTCCAACTTCAATGCAGCAATAGCAAGAGATTCAAGCAAGTAATAACTGGAATTAACAAAATCTTTCCAAGAGAGTAAGACCTCATGTCAAGCAAGTAATAGAAAATAATATAAATTTAAGCATGAAAAATTGGAATTGGCTATTTATCAATTTCATTCAAGCAAAAACTTTACCCTTCTGTGGGTAAGTCAAATCAATCGAGTAATATCATGAGAATGAGTGGAATGTCAAAAGCCTAGCAAGCAAGTACTCAGGTACAATGCCAAACACCGTAGTCAATAAACTCTCATGGGCACAAGTACCTTCGGGTGCTCCTCCCATGACCAGACCGGGCCCTATATGCACGGCATTAATCATGTTTATTGACATCCACTCTCATTTATAGGCAATATGGAATTTCAAGGTTTGACCACTATGATATATAAGGTGGAATTATGGAATGGAATCCAAGGGCGCATTGATGTGTAGGGATGAAGTAGGAGTGGAAACCAGTAACATTTGATACACGGAAAAAAACTAGATAAGAGAGGTGCCTTATGGGCCACCTGACAAGTTTAGAAACGACACCCTCACTGTGGGATGCCCTTCCTAGGAACTATACAGGGTTTAGAGGACCCTATTAGGAGTTAAATGGCACCTCTTAGACTGCCATCTATCAGTGGAGATGGCAAAAGTGAAAGCCTAATGATCACGTTAACGTAATGAGCTAGCTGTGTCGACTCAATAGTTCATCGCGTCAACGCGGTGAACAGGCTGGGTCGACTCTGCAGTTCATCGCGTCAACGCGGTGAATAGGCTGGGTCGACCCTGTGAACAGGCAGGGTCGACTCTGCAGTTCATCGCGTCAACGTGGTGAACTGGCTGGGTCGACTGTACAGCTCATATCTGCTCAAAATGGCTTAAGATATTAATCTTTGATTAAGCTAGGGTTAACTAGATGATTAGTTTAACATTATACAGTTAGAAGGTGCTCATGGGTGATGCGGGACGAGACACGGACACGACAAGCTCGCGATCGTCCCTTAACGAGGGAAGCGTCGGACGTGCGCGGTTGAGAAACCGGCAAGAGCTAGGGTGGTCGGCTCGCACTTTCATGCCCGGATCGGGTCACGGGACGGTCACGCTCTCTCTCGTAGCAGCGGTGAATGATAATATAGCGAGCTAATGGACCTAAAGCATGCTCTCTAGCAGTGGCATAAACAAGTGTATATGAAAATAAGCAAATGCCGAGTGTAGGGAGCGAGAACGATACCTCCACGCGCTCGGCGTGGGGAAGACGGACCCGGCCGAAAACTCGTACTCCCGAGAAACTTAACACACAATAATTACAGCAACGGGAACATGCCCACTCCACGCAGGGAGGTAAAGGGCTATACAAATGGGCCCGGGAGGACCGAATTCAGGTTGACGGGCGGCTTCGGGTGTTGATTCGGCTACACGCGTGTTCACGACCGTGGGGCCCACGTGCTGTCCAGGGGGGCCGTGTGGGACCCGGTGGTACCGCTGTAGTGGAGACACTTGGAGAAGTGCTCCCCGGGCTGGCGGCACGCTGGTTCGCCGGCCGTAGGCCGGGCGGCTCCGTTCGGCACCTGTCGGAAAACCCGATCGGAAATCTGCTGGTTCTGTATTTCGGTGCGCGCTCCGGCGAGAATGGGCGCTGCGATCAGCCCCGATGTCGGATCGACACGAGACTGGCGCCGTTGGAAAGTTAGCTTGAATTTATTCAACTTAGGCCCAAAGATCGGGCCTAGATCTGCTTGGATCTTGACTTATGGAATTTTCAATCTCCTGTTGTACAGTAACTGAAGACTCAGACCTGCAGAGAACTTGACTATGGATTGCCTTTGACCGCGAGGTAGACGTCTGAACCTAGGGTTGTGTTCTTCAGAGAAGTTGTTGGAAATGGAGTTGGGAAGATAGAAACATTAGTTTGGACACGTTTGGATGTGTCTATGATTTTCTGTGATTTATTTACTGGACAAAGGTCGGATCTGGGATCTGACTGAAAGTACTGTAGCTCCAGTAGAACATGAATTATTAAAAATAGGTAGAGGGATGATAAAACTTTAAGAAAAATTGTGGTGGTAGGGGACGATGGACAGAACACCCAGTTAAATTGGGAGGTCTAACATAAATCAAAAGGGTGGTCGAAGGTGGAGAACTCAAGGCTACTGTCACTGTAGACAGTGACAGAATAGATCTGAGATAGAGGGTTGAACGAAATGGTAAAAATATGAAACGGTGGCTTTTGAACCTGGATTTGTTTGTGGAGAATGGTATAGATGATAGGAACCAACCCTCAAAATTTTAAATCGATCTGAGCTCGTGGCTGGCTTCAGGAATTCACGAACTGCAACTCTATCCAGCAAGACAGAAAACCGAAGATGATCCTGTGGCGGCTCGAAGGCGGCACGAACGGCGGCGGCGACGGCACCGATGATCACCGGAGATAGAGGGGAGGGGATTGAAGATAGAACCACTCTAGAATTTGGGGTTGGAGAAGGAAGAACACCATGGGAGAGAGGGAGAGAGGGCACACCCTTCTTGCTTCAAGCAATTTTCACATAATTTCTTCATTAATCTCTAATGACACTAGACATAGGCTTATATAGAAAATAGCAAGGGGTGGGGGGCTGATAATTTCATGGGAAATATGTCATTTTCATCCCCCATGTGGTCAAAACTCAAAATAAATAAATTACATATGAATGGAGCACTCCTTTGACTAGGTAGGTAAGGTAGGTGGCCTACCTTTGAAATTTTAACCTCTTTATCTCCCATGTGGTCAATTAGCATTCAAACCTTCTAGATGGGCACCTAGGATGGTTGACCAGCCCCACATGGATGAGGTGGACCAATGGGGAAGGGGAGGGGGCCCCCTAACTGGACCTACTACACATTTGCACAAAAACCCACACAATCCAAGGGAATGACGCATTGGCTTACAAAGCCGTACAATTGCGCTTATACTTTCCCATGGATATAAAAATAAACTAAAGGACACAAATGCAAAATAAAATGTACATGCTCGGCGTCGATTCCCATCAACTCTCCCCGGGTGGGAGGAACTCGACCCCGTCGAGTAGGGGTATGGATGCTCGAGTACTCCGGCGGATCCGTCACCGTGCCGAGTAGCGTGGGTATGCTCCACTCCAAGTTACCGTCACCTGCTCAACCCATATATACTCGATATGCACAAGCTGCTACGGGCTAGAGGTGGACACTCCGGGTGGGGCACTCTCAAAAGGGAAGGAAGCAGCTCGAAGACTCACTAGGAATCACCGCTGAGTCCCTGTAGGTGACTGATCCGGGTATAGATGTAGAACCGATCCCATACTCATCGAGTGAGTCTACTCGCTTTCACACTCATAAGGGACTGACATCGACGAGCTTGCACACGACATATGCAGACTCACCATGCACTAACACACATATGCAAACCACACAAATAAGAAACCGACTCATACATGACTCTAGACACACCTATTGTTAGTCCGACCCGTACATAGGTGACGGCGGAACAGGACACCCGAATGTGTGCCATGCATGCATGTTATGTAACCGGAGATGGGTGGTATGGGGAACACCTAAACATCCAAGTATGACCCAGTCATGCATGGACGGCCCTTTGGATTTGGGGGACTTGAGAGGGCTAGGAGGGCCGAATGTTGTTGTATCGTGGACGGGCTTGGTGGGTGTAAATGACCCGGCCCGTGGGGTAGGAGTGTGATAGTGGACTCCCTTGAAGAAATGAACTATATAAGGTGGGTCATGGGGTCCACTAAGGAATGGGTCAAAGGGATCGAAGAAGGTATGACCCCTTGTGGTGGGCTCCCCCAAGTCACGGTCCCACGTGTAGAAGTTTTGAAGGTGTGGATAGTCACCTTCTTGCATTGTGATGGGTGGGACGGGGACCGTAAGCAAGAAGTATGATTCCTCCCTCGGACAAAAGGGTATGGATTCGGGCTCGGCCGGTAAGGGAAGGAGTAAGAGGATCTCCGTGGTGACACAACCCACGGTGCACTCGGAGGTAATGGACCCTAAGGCCAGATGGGTGAAGGTAAGACTAGCGGGTTGGTCAAAGCCTCGGCCCAATAGGTGCGTCAACTTCCATTGCAAATCTAATCCCATGACAAGATCGTCCAACGTGTCAACATGGTGACTAGATCGAAATGTGGTATGGAAGGAGTTGACCGGCACTAAAGGTAGGATGGGGTCCATGGATGGAAAGGGAGGTGGGACCAAGCCATCATTGAGCCAACTAAGAAGCGGCTCGGCTATGAAAAGTGTACCCGTTAGAAATAAGGGTGGCTCGGGCCTTGGTGGTTCCAAATGAGAGGATTCCAAATCAAATTCAGAAATAGAGATGGATGACATTGGAACTCTCTCAAGTGGTGAAGGCCATGGTGTAGGCGGCTGGGAGGTGGATGCTTGTCGAAAGCCACCATACCGAGAAAAGTGTGACTCAAATGGTTCGACCACTAGAGCGACCGAATAGGATTCCGCTAGAGAGAATGCATTGCGGATAAGACATTCCAATTGGAAGTGAAGGCGCAGACCTCTCCGAAACTGAAATGCTGCCGTGTTGCTCTCCTCTCCCAAGCCATGTTCCAACCAATATTTATGATATGCCCGAAGGTACTCGAACACGGACCTATCACCTTGGACGGGTCGACAAGGGTTGGCCATAGTTGCCAAAATACGGGAATGGATCCCTAGGAATGGATATGCAAGGCCATTTGGGCAAGACACTAGACACGACCCTAAGTAATGCAAAGTTAGAATGCATGCACACTAAGGACCCTAGACGTAAACCAAGACTCGGTACGTGGCGAAGATAAGCGACCCGAAGATCACTCGCGCAAGTGTGCGGCCTTCACGATAGGCGTAGCCTAACGTTCGGACAACACCTTTTGATATACCGAGTAAAGGGATGCAAATGCAAAACATACTTTTTTTTTGTTTTAAAACAATGATGACCCTAAACCGACTTAGACAATGACTAATGACTAGACGTAAATGACACTTTTTTTTTGTGAATGCAAACACCCTAGACTCAAACTCGCTTTGATACCAAATTGATGCGGGACGAGACACAGACACGACAAGCTCGCGATCGTCCCTTAACGAGGGAAGCGTCGGACGTGCGCGGTTGAGAAACCGGCAAGAGCTAGGGTGGTCGGCTCGCACTTTCGTGCCCGGATCGGGTCACGGGACGGTCACGCTCTCTCTCGTAGCAGCGGTGAATGATAATATAGCGAGCTAACGGACCTAAAGCATGCTCTCTAGCAGCGGCATAAACAAGTGTATATGAAAATAAGCAAATGCCGAGTGTAGGGAGCGAGAACGATACCTCCACGCGCTCGGCGTGGGGAAGAAGGACCCGGCCGAAAACTCGTACTCCCGGGAAACTTAACACATAATAATTACAGCAACGGGAACATGCCCACTCCACGTAGGGAGGTAAAGGGCTATACAAATGAGCCCGGGAGGACCGAATTCGGGTTGACGGGCGGCTTCGGGTGTTGATTCGGCTACATGCGTGTTCACGACCGTGGGGCCCACGTGCTGTCCGGAGGGGCCGTGTGGGACCCGGTGGTACCGCTATAGTGGAGACACTTGGAGAAGTGCTCCCCGGGCTGGCGGCACGCTGGTTCGCCGGCCGGAGGCCGGGCGGCTCTGTTCGGCACCGGTCGGAAAACCTGATCGGAAATCTGCCGGTTCTGTATTTCGGCGCGCGCTCCGGCGAGAATGGGCGCTGCGATCAGCCCCGATGTCGGATCGACACGAGACTGGCGCCGTTGGAAAGCTAGCTTGAAGTTCTTCAACCTAGGCCCAAAGATCGGGTCTAGATCTACTCGGATCATGACTTATGGAATTTTCAATCTCTTGTTGTACAATAACTGAAGACTCAGACCTACAGAGAACTTGACTATGGATTGCCTTTGACCACGAGGTAGACGTCTGAATCTGGGGTTGTGTTCTTCCGAGACGTTGTTGGAAATGGAGTTGGGAAGACAGCAAAATTGGTTTGGACACGTTTGGATGTGTCTATGATTTTATGTGATTTGTTTACTGGACGAAGGTCGGATCTGGGATCTGACTGAAAGTACTGTAGCTCCGGTAGAACATGAATTATTAAAAATAGGTAGAAGGATGATAAAAATTAAAGAACAATTATGGTGGTAGGGGGCGATGGACAGAACACCCAGTTAAATTGGGAGGTCTAACATAAATCAAAAGGGTGGTCGAAGGTGGAGAACGCAAGGCTACTGTCACTGTAGACAGTGACAGAACAGATCTGAGATAGAGGGTTGAATGAAATGGTAAAAATATGAAACGGTGGTTTTTGAACCTGGATTGTTTTGTGGGGAATGGTATAGAAGATAGGAACCAACCCTCAAAATTTCAAATCGATCTGAGCTCGTGGCTGGCTTCAGGAATTCACGAACTGCACCTCTGTCCAGCAAGATAGAAAACTGAAGACGATCCCGTGGCGGCTCGAAGGCGGCACGAACGGCGGCGGCGGCGGCACCGATGATCACCGGAGATAGAGGGGAGGGGATTGAAGATAGAACCACTCTAGAATTTGGGGTTGGAGAAGGAAGAACACCAGGGGAGAGAGGGAGAGAGGGCACACCCTTCTTGCTTCAAGTAATTTTCACATAATTTCTTCATTAATCTCTAATGACACTATACATAGGCTTATATAGAAAATAGCAAGGGGTGGGGGGCTGATAATTTCGTGGGAAATATGTCATTTTCATCCCCCATGTGGTCAAAACTCAAAATAAATAAATTACATATGAATGGAGCACTCCTTTGACTAGGTAGGTAAGGTAGGTGGCCTACCTTTGAAATTTTAACCCATTTGTCTCCCATGTGGTCAATTAGTATTCAAACCTTCTAGATGGCCACCTAGGATGGTTGACCAGCCCCACATGGATGAGGTGGACCAATGGGGAAGGGGAGGGGGCCCCCTAACTGGACCTACTACACATTTGCACAAAAACCCACACAATCCAAGGGAATGACGCATTGGCTTACAAAGACGTACAATTACGCTTATACTTTCCCATGGATATAAAAATAAACTAAAGGACACAAATACAAAATAAAATGTACATGCTCGGCGTCGATTCCCATCAATGGGGCTGCCATCTCTTAGAAGAAGGTGCCCTTGGGTCTGCCACCTTCTATTAAATTTTAAAAGGTTAGTTAAATGATAAAACTTGCGTTATACGGATATATCGTATGGATATGAAGCTAATTCATACCAATTACCTTAGATTGAAGCTAATACCTGCTAATCGTCTTGGGTATAAGACTAATACATGAGAAACATGCCGTATATACTTTTTATCTATTTGCTAAACATGCAATTGAGAGGGGTCTTGGGTTTGTATGTTTATGTTGTTATTCATGTAAGTTCTTGAGATTTTAGTCTTTCTTAGTCCTTTTCAAAATTTTTGAATCTTCCTTTCAATTTCATGTCTTCTGCAAACTTGTTCATCCTTAAGTGCTTTACATTTTCTTATTCAACCTCTTTCTCTAATTCTTCTCCGTTTTCAAGTTATTTCATATTTTTCCACTTGCTATCCTGGCACATTACTGTTCATCTGAGTTGATACTTTCTTTTGTTCCCCAGTTTTCATGCCCTTCCAATCCTCTTTGCTCTCTGAGTTCTTCACAAAAGTTCTTCTTCTCTTGTAGATATAGATTTTCTTCTTCTACCACTTCGTCCAATTCTTCTTATTTTTTAAGTTATAATTAATTTTCTACGGTTCTGTTTTGTACTCAGTCACTGTTCACCTGCGCCTATAGATCTCTGGTTTTCACATTTTTCTCCTTTGTCCTCTCATTTTCTCTCTCTACACTCTTCATAAAACTTCTTCCTAACCCTCCAATCTACAACTTTCTCTTCTTTCACATACTCTCATTCTCTCAAGATTTTACGTTATTCTCCTTCTTAGAACCCCCTATTTTTGATATAATTTCATTGTGCTTTCAACTTGGACTTTTTCAACTTGGTCTTTTTCAACTTGATCTTTTTTCACGTTTTTCATCGTCTTGGCTACAATTTCTTCCTTCACTATTTTCAGGTTTTAGTTTCTCTAATATAACATTTTTAACATGGTGGTTTCAGTTTCACAGAAATTGACATAATGACAAGCCCTTTACTAAAGCATGAACTATATCAAATCTGAGGTGATCATTCAACGTAAGACGTGTTGGTAAAACAAGTAACATGGAGATTTAGCCTAACATATTATTAGGTTAGGTAGGCTAACATATTAATTTAACTCTAATATAACACTTTTAACATGGTGATTTCAGTTTCACAAAAATTGACATAATGACAGGCCCTTTACTAAAGCATGAACTATATCAAATATAGATATTAGCTAATACATGCTAATCGTTCTAGATTTAAGCTAACACATGCTAATTATTCTAGGTATGAGACTAATACTTGCTAATACTTGCTAATACTTACTAATTATTTTGGATATAAGGCTAATACATGCTAATTATCTTAGGTATGAAGCTAATACATGCTAATCGTCCTAGATTTAAGATAACACATGCTAATTATTCTAGGTATGAGACTAATACTTGTTAATACTTGCTAATACTTGCTAATTATTCTGGGTATAAGGCTAATACATGCTAATTATCTTAGGTATGAAGCTAATACATGCTAATCGTCCTAGATTTAGGCTAACACATGCTTTATAAACACTAAATATCATATGGAAATGAGCCTAAGACTAAATGCCTAGACTAATCATCCTAGATTAGCTACTAGTTTAGTTAAAAGTTGAGAACACCTACCTTGTTGGGAGATCTCTAGCAGTAGCAGAACCCTTCCAGGTGACTGTGTAATCCCTGGAGAGCTTTGCCCCAACCTTAGCTAACCTAGAATGGGGGTAGCAAAGGGTATGTTATGGGGTCTGGTATGACCGGATAGGGGGAAAGATCTGGAATAATGGGGCTTTACAGCTTGTACAGGCTGGAGAGATAAGGGATAATGTTTGGACAGCCAATCCATGGGCCATATCGTAAAGTCTGTCTCCCACATTCATACACGATCCCTCTTCAATGTGCACACTTTCAAAGTCTATACATCCTCAAAGTCTGTACATCATCAAAATCTATACATTGGCTTCCTCAAAGTTTGTACATCCTCAAAGTCTATATATTGGCCTCCTCAAAGTCTATACATTGGCTTCACAAAGTCTGTACGTCCTCTCCCTCTCAAAGTCTGTCTGTACATCCTCTCCCTCTCAAAGTCTATACATTGGCTTCCATCACAAAGTTTGTACATCCTCTCCCTCTTCACAAGTCTATACATCACAAAACAAGTATGTATATCCTCTCCCTCTCAAAGTCTATACATTGGCTTCCATCACAAAGTCTGTACATCATCACAAAGTTTGTACCCTCTCAAAGTCTATACATTGGCTTACATCACAAAGTCTGTACATCCTCTCAAAGTCTATACATTGCAGCTCAAGTCTATACATTGGCCATTTGTGCAAAGTCTATACATTGCTGCAACTCCAAGTCTATACATTCAAGTCTATACATTCAAGTCTATACATTGGCCATTTGTGCAAATTCTATACATTGGCCATTTGTGCAAAGTCTATACATTGCTGCAACTCTCTATAGATTGGCTATTTGTGCAAAGTCTATACATTGCTGCAACTCCAAGTCTATACATTGCAGCTCAAGTCTATACATTGGCCATTTGTGCAATTCAAAGTCCATACATTGCTGCAGCTCAAGTATATACATTGTTGCGGTTACTGCGGTGGCTCAAAGTCTATACGTTGCTGCAGCCCGCAACAAAGTCTCTACATTTCTATTGCTAGCCTATTTACCAAGTCTGTACGTTGCTAGCCCATAATGTATAATTAATTGACACAAAAGGTAAATGGTGGATGTTAGGATTTTAACCCTAGTCATTGGGTTGAAAGGCATGTTACTTAACCAACTACACTAGGAAGTCACATGTTAAGTGAATAATCTTTACATATGATAACTTCGTGTTCCAACTTCTTACTTAAGCTTCCTCTAGAGTTTATCTAATATATATTTTTTATATTTGGGAAATATTATTAATATATATATATATATATATATATATATATATATATATTTATACGGGGTGCTACAAGCAAGGTCATAAGTCTGCTAAATGTTGGCTAACTGAAAATAAGAGACAAACTATTCATGTAAACAACAGACAATTTCATGCTCATGCACATAGGCCTCATGCTTCTGTTAATGCGCATCATAATATTAGAAAATCTGTTGCTTATTGTAAATACTGTGGTAAATTTGGACACTCCGTGGCCAACTGTTATTTGATGGAATTTGATGACAATGTTGCTAAGGAACTATTTAGAACACCTGTTGGGGTTAATACAGGACCCAAGGCTGCTTGGGTTCCTGCTATATCAAAATGATCAAATTATTGCAGATGTGCCTTGGAATGGAATAAAAAGGGGTCAATAAACCAAGGCACTCACAAATGAAAACCCCATGATCCTACTCTTCAGGTCAGTTCTGAACACTTTGTTTAAATTCTGTCATCTGAAATTGTGTGTTTGAGATGTTTGCATATCATGTGAATCTGTCAATGCTTAATTAGAATCAACTGAAAATCTGAAATGAACTTGGTGTCTCAGGTAATCTCTCTCCCTGATTGCATTGCATGTCTGATCCATGAGCACAAATCATAAAACATGTGTTAGATTTTCATTGCATACAATGCATTTAGTCAGGGGGAGTAGATGGATGTTTTTCATAAAATTCATTTCATAAGATGACCCATTGCATCTAGAGCGGGGGAGCATTATTAACTCATTAATCCTTTTCAATCCGGACTCTTCCTGTCCATATATTTGAATTACTCTCTTGCTCCTGTGTGTTCCACTCGAATTCTTTATTGTCATTACATGACAAGCTGATCTGTCTGTATTCCAGACTCAACTACCATATTTTGATCTGTATAGCATTGATGCTCTTCTCATGATGGCTGTAACTTCCTATGCTAGCTTATCCTAATCTCTCACATTCCTTCAAGCTGGTCTGACCAGTCTGATTCTTGCTCTGGTTATGATAAGTTGTTCAGTTCCATTGATTGAACTGATTTGAGAAATCTAAGTTGTGTACCATGTTTATATGTCTAAAACCTCAGAAGAAATTTCTATCATACAGGGTTAAGAATGTCCACTGATTTAAACTAGTATAAGTCTAATGTATTCTCGGATTTGAATTTGAATGTTTGAAAGTATCTGATTCATAAGTTTTAATAACTCTTAACCACCCATGTCATAAAATATCTAGACTCATTCTTCTGAATTCTGAAAATATGAGATCAAGGCATCTTTAGTGGAAATACATGGAGTTAGTATTGTGTTTAAACACTAATTTTAAAAAGGTTGTCTAAGAAGAAAAATAGTTATCAGAGCAATGACCTTGGTCACTGAGAAACTAGGTCCTCTATCAAAGAAATAGAGTAAACCTAAGTCATGAAGTGCCATAGTTATCTCTAGTATATCTAAGAAATAATTGAAAAATCTGACAGAGCAATGGCATGTCTGTGTTGAGTAACTGGGGATTCCGGTCTCTAATCAAGGTGTCTCCTCATGTAAAAAGACACTTCTATCGCTAACTCTGCTCTCACAATTGAGAGGCAATGACAGTCATCGCATTGAATAACTGGGTCACTTCACCTAAGACGTGTTATGCCTCATGTAAAAAGGTGTTGATCAACTAAAATTGCTCAAGAAAATTAAAGTGTTGATCAAAAGTAAAATTTCTTGCAAAAATAGTCAACCTCACATTCTAGTAAAGGTGTTTAATCTCAATACCACCATATGTAACTCTCAAAAGAGTCATTGAGATTAGTTGTGTAAGATGGAAGGTGATTGATCTGGAGTATTGCTTGATTAATTGGTTCATCTTTATTAAATCTTAGATTCAGATATGAGTATTGAATTTAATTGACAAATTTGGTATACATCATGTTTAAACCAGTTGGGTCATGTCGGTTAATTCATAGCCCCTTATGATGGGAGAGTCTTTCCCTATGTGGATTTATAACAGTGGTATCTACTATACAATTTCCTCTGATCAGTTTCACCACTGGCAACTTAATCATCTTGCACCTTTACCTGTTGGTCAATACCTGCACTGTGTTTGTCAGATCTTGCTCAACTTCTGCTGAATGATTCTTGAAAAATCCTGTGTTACATTTGCTGTCATATCACTCTATCTTTGGCTACACTTACGTCATTTACATCACAAGTTCCACTCTCCACACTGTTGGAATATTCCATCTTGTTTCTATATCCCTGATGAAATACTCTTGTAACCTGTTCTTGTTCTGTGGGCCTTCCACATGCATTTCTTTGACCATACAAATGTGAGGTGCCACTCCCTATTTTACCTTGTTCACTTGCAGCCTTCTGAACTTCAGAATTCTTATGGTGGTGCATTCTAAATTGATTCATTGGATAACCAGAGTTCATCCCTTTAGGTACATCTTGTGCATGGATATCACAAGCAATAAAATAGTTTCAAGCAAGTTTGATTATTGATTCCACTCATGTTTTCAGGGGGAGTTCTAGGTCTTATAGTTCTTTATGCTTATGTCAAAGGGGGAAGACTTTAATTCAATCATTTCATGCAGCATTTTCGTTGTCTCTCAAATCATGTCTTTTTGATGACGTCAAAGGGGGAGAGAAGTCTAACATGTGACTCATAGTGTTGCCATCATCAAAAAGGGGGAGAATGTTGTGTCCTTGTGTGATGATGATAACAACTGTGTTTTGATTATAGCATTATTTTGAGTCACCACTTGAGTTTGCTTGTTTGAATGACAGCATCTGGTATGATGATGTTTCGTTGATAGCAACTGCTTTACGGTTAAGCCTACATCTGTGCTTTATTGAATGGCATCATATGTTCAGGGTCAATGAATTCATTTATGTTCAACACACAATGTAGTTGCATACTCTTGGTTCAGTAAGTTAAGTCAGTGCTCTTTCTGTACTTATGTCATTATCTAAGGCTAAGGTTCGTGGATATCTCAGTTAAGCTGCACTAACTCAGTGCACCATTCATGTGTACTTAAATCCGTGCATTCATGTCTCATATTGGCTTGTCTAAGTCTGTGCAACGAAGTCTTGTAGCAGAGTGAAATCGTTGCATGTTTGAACCCAAGGGTCATAGTGTCCTTATATTCTTCATCGTGGCTTTCATTAGGTCTGTGCAACCCTTTGTGATGCATAGAAGTAAGTCGGTTCATACTTAAGTCTAAGGAGTTTTCAACGCCATTGCATTCCCAGGTCTTGCTCTTTGAGCTGTTGCAACATAGTGTTGCACTTTAAGTATGTCGGTGCAACCATTGATACTATGTGTGAGTAAGTCCGTGCATGCATGCTCAAGGCACATGAAGTCGGTGCATCAGTTTATCCCGCACACATTTGAGTCAAGTCGGTGCATCAGTTTATACCGCACGCATTTGAGTCGGTGCAACTCTTGCACCGTGCACATAAAGTCTGTGCACATCTCTTAATCAAGTCTCGCATGTGCATAGCTAAGTCTGTGCAACCTTCATCTCTGGCTCGATTCGGTCAGTGCAATGCTTGTACTCTACGTATTCATAGTTAGTGCATCTGTTGGCCATGTACTGGAATCAAGTCTGTGCATATGCTTGTGTGTAAACACTGAGTCCGTGGATGTGTGTGTGCAGTTTGTTCATTTCTTAACTCTGCATTCGGGTTATGTCTGTGCATACTCTCTTGAATAACACCTACTGAGCTCGTGCACACTAGCTTGTATTGTGCCCCTATGGTCACTTGAGTTCATATGGTCACTTGGGTCATTCGACATCATTCTATGGTCATATGAGTTCTAATGTATTCTTGGTTTTGATAATGGCTAAACACTATTAGTCATTGATGTTTTTCACCTTCATGTGATTGACATACGTGATGTTTTTGTTCATGACAGGTGCGCCAATGAATGGACAAGGAATCAAGTGGTAATTGTGAACGTGAACGCTGAATGTTGCGCCCTCGCAGCGCCCCTTGCGGGGGTTTCCGGGGGCGGAGCCCCCGGAACAAAATTTGGATTGAGGACTCAGTAATAAAACTTCAAGACAATCAAGGTTGATGCCACAGACATGAACGGGCGGCTAACGGACTCAAGCGATGGAGTTGGTGCGGCCAACGGACCGAACTGGGCTGACCCGGGCCCTGCCCAGCTGGCGGTCGACCGCCAGCACAAGGGCGGTCGACCGCCCCAGCCAGGGACTCCCAAGTCTGCACGTCTTTCAGTGGCGGTCGATCGCCAGCCCCGAGCCATCAATTGTTTACTTTGTTTCCAACTTCGAAAAGGGCCATTCAACATTGATTTGTTTAATCCTAAAGACACCTAATCCCCCACAAATTGTGGATCTGGTCTAGGGGGTGTCCATAGACCATTCAAGGTCTATAAAACTCTTGTAAGAGGGTTAGAAACCCTAATGCTTCAAGGGGCTTCTTGTGAGATCTAGGGTGGCTGCAAGGGAGGTTGCAAGAGAGCTTGGAGACGAGCTACTGTTCACGTGAACAGTAGTTCGTGAAGGTGTTCTTCATCCAATCAAAGGGGAATCAAGCTCAAATCGAAGCCAGCAAACCTCAAGGAAGATTACATCAAAGTAAGGCTATCAAAGTGATCCAAGGAAGCTGGTTTGATTCAAGTTCTTCAAAGGAAATCATCTTCATCCATTCAAGTTCTTTCCATCTCATTCAAGGTGATATTTCAAGCATTCAAACTCCTAGAAGCTAAAGAAGCAATCAAGATTCAAGGTAGCTTCATCATCTTCGTCATTCATTCAAAGAAGTTCAAAGAGAAGATCAAGAGAGAAGAATTGAAGGAAGAGGTACTGTTCACGTGAACAGTACTCCGTGAAGAACATTCATCCAATCAAGGGTGAATCAAGAAGATTGAGTTGAAGCCAAGAGGAGCCTTGTTGCTGATCAACATTTCATACAAGGGCCAATTCATTTTCACTCATAACTCAATCTCTTGTCTTAGTTCATTCACATTTGTTTCATTTTCATTATTGTTTAAACATTGAAAGTGTGATTCATCCCTACCGGTGGTTAGTAGGAAGGCAATTGGAGGTTGTTCCAATTTGCGGTTGACATCCCTACCAGGTGGTGAGTAGGAAGGCAATCGGTGGTTTCCGATTTACGGTTCTGTGCGCTGCACAAGTGAAGCCTCACCGGGTTTTGGTGAGGGGTGGACGTAGGGCTGAGGATTCAGTCCGAACCACCTTAAAATCTTGTCTAGTGTGGTTTGCTTATGTGATTGATTCATTCTAGGTGCATGCTTAGGATCGAATTGTTATATATCTTGCTTATCTTGCTAAGCAAATCATAACGCACTTGGAAGCTAGTTTCTATTCCGCTGTAATTCATTTTAACTAGCTATATAGAGGGCTACATTGCGAAAAGTAGGGCTGATCTATTCACCCCTCCCCTCTAGATCCGCTATCCACTACACAACAGCTTGTACGCCTTATTAAGTTTTGCATTTGATTGTTGTGTGAAAAGATTTTCATATGGATGAGCTTCAAAGTCGAAGCATCCCTTCTCTGCACGAGCAAGTCAATGAAATGTCTTTGCCAGCACGAGTACTCTAGCAGGTCGGTGCAATGCCTTCGCCAGCATGACCAGGTCGGTGCAATGTCTGGTCTCAAGAGAACAAGCTTAGTGCAATGTGTGAAGCAACTCGGTGCAAACTTTCCTCAGGACAGCAAACTAAGTCAGTGCATGCATTTATATGGAACTTAAGCGCAAGTGATCAATTGAGGAAAACCTTGGTTCGAGCATATTATGTGCACTTGAGTACCTTACTTACGAGGATCATAAGAACAGGAGCACGTGAGAAAAGCAGAACAAACAACTGGCACGTGATTCAAGGCTGATCATTATTCGAAGAAGCTACCACGTGGATAACTAAACGTTGAGATTCAGACTCGTGGCTGAAAGCTTCCTGAAGCTTCATGGAGGGAACGAGCCTTCCACACGCCGAGTATGTGAGCTCGTGGGTCCCAGACAAAATGAATATAAAAGACCTTCCTCCTGCGAACAAGATAGGCATTCCTGAAGTATTCCAAAAGGTAGAACAAGATGAGTAGAACAAGAATCATCTGAGAGAAGCAGCAGAGTAGAGAGAAGAGGAAGAGAAGAGCAGACAATGAGAAGAGGAGAGAGAGGCAGAGAGGCATAGAGTAGCAGAAGAGGATAAAGAAATAGAGTAAAGAGAGAGAGAGACAGAGAGCTCGTGGACAAGAAGACAGAAGACTTCACTGAATATCTACTTCAATTGGACCGTGGATCAAATCCAAGCCAGTTAGCTCCTGCGAGAGCCATGTTTGATTAGCAAAGTCTTGCAGCTTTCGGTGCTGTTAGTTTCATCTTTGTTTTCTTTTATCTTTGTTTCAAGCTATTAGTCAGCAGAGCAAGCTGTGTTGCTCAGTAGTAGCAGAGGATCGGTTCCTCTGAACGGCCAAGCTGTATAGCCCAGCGGACATCAAAGTTGTAATGCCCAGCGGTCAAGCAGTTAGTCAGCAGTTGTAGGTAAGCTGTGAGGCCCAACGGTTTAAGCTGTGTATCAGCGGAAGCCACATTCTAATTGGAGTGTGGGGTGGACGTAGGTCTAGAGGACCGAACCACCTTAAATATCATGTGTCCACTACGGTTTGATTGCCTTATTAGATTAGCTAGATGTATGCATAGGCCGATTTGAATCTTTTGTCTAGCGTGAGTCTTGTGTTGCATACCCTCTACTTGATTCTGGTTTCGAAAGATCCCATGTGTTTAGGTGCTGTCACTCTATGTCCAGAGCGGTAGATGATTGCACATTCTAAGCTTGATTGAGCTCATCTCTGTCCTTCAGACTCGTTAGATCCTAGTTTATTTTCATTTTTATTTCGCATCTCTGATTGTTATAGGTTTTAATTGGGCGAAGTTTTTAAGGGGATTCATTCACCCCCCCCCCCTTCTGAATCTGAGCCTAGCACCATATCAGTTGGTATCAGAGCATTCCATCTAGGACTCATTTGACATATCAGTATATAAGTCCTCATTCATCTCAATCAAATTTCCCTAAAATTATTGCACTAGAGTTGGGTAATACCTGGTATATCTAGTGGCAAAATCTGTCCAACCTTGTTGAATCTCAAAGTCGGCACAAATATCAGGTAGAAGCTCATTCACCACATTGAAGTCGACCAGTCGGGGGTCGATAATAGGCCGTGGAGGCAACCGAGGTGCACGACGAGGTACAGGTGCCCACTGTGGTGGATGAGTCGGGGCCTCTCGTTTCTGACCACTGGGTTCCCCTTGGGCAGAACGCCGAGAACTCCATGGAGGCATCCTAGACTAGAAATCTCACTGTGGAAACCCTTGAAGGATCAATCTCAACCCTGGGGATGAAGATGGACCAAAGGACAATCCTAGGGCTTGGAAAGATCTTCTCCACAATCTAGAACCCAGGGTAGGTCTTCACGAATGCACGAATGGCCGTGGAGATATCGTCCCGAAATCGTGACGAATGGACCGGATCTTGTGCCGGTGAAGAAAGAATTAGGTTTTTGGGCTAGGGAAGTGGGGTTTTGGTCTTCCAGGGTTAGGGGATAGGGTATGAGAGAGAGTGGGGGCGTTGGAATGAAGAAAGGGAGTGTGAAGACCCCTTTAAATGGGCTTCGGATGTTGGTTCGGCAGGCCCGGCTCGTCGGGTTCGGTCGACCAGAGCGGGGCTGGCGGTCGACCGAAGTGGTCTACCTAGCCCTAAAAATTCAATTTTTTTTGTTTCTTTTTCTTTTCTTTTTTTATATGATCACCATCATCTGACCTTCTAAATGGAACCAACATCATGATGTAGAGAGAGAGAGAAGAGATGGGGTTTTGAGGAAAATTTTCTAACTCCCCCTCAGAAAGTGCCTTAGATCCGGCATCACTGGGTCCACATTTATTTAACCAAGGGATATCTGGCCTTAGAAAAAATGTTCAAGGAGGTATGTATGTATAAATACACTCCAACATGCAGGGATGTAAATACACACAAGGTATTGAAAGTAAGTACATATAGTATCCATGTTAATCTACCATTTATGCATATGAGGTTCTATAAATACAACTCTTATCCTAAGTGCAGACCTATGTATATATGCTCTCACCCTTACACATCCCAAGTTCTCTTCTTATCTTGTTGAATTGATCCTAGTTTTGGGGTTTTATGAAAATATTAGCTAGCTGATTGTGTGTATCAATGAAGTTCAATTCAAAGACCCCTTTCCCTACATGATCTCTCAGAAAATGATGTCAAATGTCAATGTGTTTTGTCCTAGAATGTTGTACAATATTTTTTGACAAATTGATTGCACTGGTATTGTTACACAAGGTTGGAACACATTTCATTTCAACATCCAAATCAAGCAATTGATTTTTGATCCAAAGTACTTGGGCTCCACAACTTCCGGCGGCTACATATTCAGCCCCGGCCATTGAGAGAGATACTGAATGTTGCTTCTTGGAGGTCCATGAAACTAGGCACCCACCAAGAAACTGATAGTACTCACTAGTACTTTCGCGATCTACAATACATCTGGCATAATCCGCATCGTTGTATGCAATCAGATCAAATGAACTACCGATCCCAAGCCAAAGTCTATTGTGCCAATTAAGTATCGAAAATTCCGTTTAACAACCAAAAGATGAGATTCTTTAGGACATTACTAAAAATGAGCACATAGACATACGCTGAATTGATTGTCAGGGCGGCATGCTGTTAAGTACAGTAGTGATCCGATCATACCTCGAAACAGTGTAGGATCTACTGTTTTACCATTTTCATCTTTGTCTAACTTAATGGTTGTGGCCATCGGAGTTGACAGGGGTTTCGCTTCAGCCATCCCATATTTCTTTAACAACTCCAGTGTGTACTTAGCTTGATTTATGAAAATGCCTTCTGACGTTTGCTTAACCTGCAATCCAAGAAAGAATGTAAGCTCACCCATTAAACTCATCTTAAATTCCCTTTGCATTGTTTCTACAAATTCATCACATAAGGCATTATTAGTAGCTCTAAAAATTATGTCATCCACATACACTTGAACCACTAATATGTCTTTACTTGATTTCCTCATGAAGAGTGTTTGGTCAACCTTATCTCTTTTGAAACCATTTTCAATCAGGAATTAAGTGAGCCTTTCATACCATGCCCTTTGAGCTTGCTTCAATCTGTACAAGGCCTTCTGCAACTTGTACACATGCTTTGAATGTTTTGAGTCTTCAAAACCTGGAGGTTGTTCTACAAAAATATCCTCTTTGATGTACCGATTTAGAAAGGTAGATTTAACATCCATTTGAAATAATTTGAAGTCAAGAGAGCAAGCAAATGATAATAGAATCTGGACTGCTTCTAATCTAACAACCGGTGCAAAAGACTCATCAAAATCAATACCCATTTCCTGACTATACCCTTTGGCTACGAGCCGGGCCTTATTCCTAACAACCATTCCCGTGTCATTCAACTTGTTTCTGAAAACCTAACGAGTTCCTATTACGGGTTGATTCTTAGGACGCGGCACAAGAGTCCACACCTTGTTTCTTTCGAATTGGTACAATTCTTCATGCATAGCCTGAATCCATGAATCATTTTGAAGAGCTTCATGAATATCCTTAGGCTCTTCTTGAGAGATAATGACCATCAAATCCTCTTCTTCCACTTTCCTTAGAGAAGATCTAGTTCTTACCCCATCTTCAGGATTAGCTATGATGTTTTCAGCTGGATGATCTTTCAAGAACGTGGAGGAACTTGGCAAGTCGGGGTGTTGCACTTGTTGTTCTTGAAGCGTCTCAATTGACAGATCTTCATCCTTTATGTCCTTGCTGGAATTTCATTCCGTTGGTTCGTCCTTAGCTTAAGATGTTCCAGCATCAGTTAGATTTCTAGGGGCTTCACCTATATCCAAAATTGAAATTGATTGATTGGTCAGTTTTAGTTCAAATTTATCAAAGATAACATAAGGACTTTCTTCAACAACCAAGGTCCTTTTATTAAACAATCTGTAAGCTCTAGAATTAAGTGCATAACCTAGGAAAATTCCTTTGTCACTTTTATCATCAAACTTTCCTAGATTTGACTTACTATTGTTCAAAATATAGCAAGATGCGTCCAAATGGTTTTAGATAGAAAATGTTCAGTTTCTTACCCTTGTATAGCTCATATGGGGTTTTCTTCAAGATCGGCCTTACCATTGCCCTGTTTATGATGTAGCACGATGTACTTATCACCTCAGCCCAAACGTATTTGGATAGGGAGTTCTCACTTAACATGGTCCAAGCCATGTCTATCAATGTTTTATTTTTCCTCTCCACTACTCCATTTTGTTAAGGCATCCTGGGTGATGAGAAGTTGTGTGTATATCCTTGTTCCTAGCAAAAACTAATGAATTCATAATTTTTAAATTCACCAGCATGATCATTCTGAATTGTGGTGATGAGGTATCCTTTATCATTTTGGATTTTCCTGTAAAATACTTGAAACTCTATCAAGGCATTACTTTTATTAGCTAAAAATAATACACATGCAAATCTGGAGTAATCATCAACAATTACAAATCCATAAAATTTTCCTCCTAGGTTGGATGTCCTAGTCGGACAAAAGAGATCAGGTTGGAGCAGTTCTAGAGGCCTAGTGGTAGAAACAAAGTTTTTATTTTTGAAAGAGATACGTGTTTGCTTGTCTTCTGTGCAAGCCTCACAGATCTTATAACTTTCAAATTTTAATTTAGGCAGCCCATTTACCAAGTCATGTCTAGATAATTTGAAGATTACTCCAAAACTAGCATGGCCTAGTCTTCGGTGCCAAAGCCATGCATTATTAGGGTTGTTTGCTACCAAGCACACATCATCAAGATCAACAATATACACATTATTATTCTTTTTTCCGATGAATCTGATTTGATTAGAGATTTTATTCATGATAAGGCAATGAGTTTCATCAAAAATAATTTTAAAACACTTGTCACATAGTTGGCTTATGCTTAAAAGATTGTGGTTTAAACCCTTCACTAAGATCACATTTTTTATAGGAATTTCAGAATTCTTACCTATGTTGCCAATTCCAATGATCTTACCTTTGTCCTTTCCACCAAAGACAACCAGCCCCCCATCCTTGTCTTGTAGAGTAGAGAACACTTTCTTGTCCCCTGTCATATGTCTTGAGCAACCGTTGTCCAGGTATCATTTGCTCCCCCTGGCGTCAAGACATATCTGCAAAAGACAACATTCTCATGTAATTGTTTTTGGTACCCAAACAGTTTTGGGTCCATAGGAGTTAGTCCAATTCTGCACATATCTTTTCTTTATCCAAGGAGCATGATTTCTTTCTGTGCTTTATCTGAACCAACAATTAGAAATAACATGACCAAATCTACCATAATGAAAGTAGTTGACATTTGAGAATCTTCTTTGATATTTGTGTGGTTTAGATTGAACATATTGGGGCTTGGTGTGAGAACATGAAGCACAATCATTTTCTTTTTCATGCACGAGAGATGTAGTAATCTTATACTCAAAGGATTTTTTGTTCTAGGGTATGTACCCCAATCCTTCTTTCCGGAAGTTAACTTTAACTCTCAACACATTGTCTAGGTTTTGTTTCCCTTTAACAAACCTAGAGAGAGTGAACTACAAGTCAGTCACCTCTTTATTCAAACTCACATTTTTTTTCAATTTCTGAAATGGAGGATGTCAGAATTTCTTTTTCATTCTTGAGCTTTTCACAAACATTTTCAAATTTAGACATTTTACATGATAGCTCTTCTTTGGCTTTTTCAAAATCTGAAATTGTTTGTAACAATGTTTCTTTTTCCTCAATTAGTTCAAACCATTCCTGCTCAAGTTTTCCAAATTTAACTAAAGAATCCTCATGTGTAAGGTCTTCTACCTTTTTCTTGAGGGATTTATTTTTTGATCTGATTTTTCTGTATTTTGTATACAACTTTTCATATTCTGACTCACATTGTTCATTTGAAATAAAATCAGGGTTAGAATTTACCTCGGCTGAGTCATCCTCATGTGCCATGAGGCACAAGCTTTCCACGAGCTCCTCCAGCTCCTCGTCGGACTATTCGTCCTCTTCGTCGCTCCATGTAGCGACCATGGCTTTAGGTTTCTTGAATTTGTCCTTCTTGAACTTTCTCTTCAATTCTAGGCACTCTCCTCTCATGTGCCCGGGGTTCTTGCACTCATAGCAAATAACATTGTTAGACTTGCTTGGCTCACCCTTCGTTTGGAAGGGCTTTCTTTTGCCCCTTTTGAAATTTCCTTGGAAATCTTCTTCCTTCTCAAAAACTTCTTCACTTGGCATGTCCACATTGCCAAGTCTTCTCCCACATCACTTTTTTTGGTGGACTTCTCTCCTTGGGAGTCATCATCAGATTGGTGGGCTTTCAAAGCCACCATTTTCTTCTTCTTTGTTTCTTCCTCAGCAGTTCTCTTCATATTTATCTCATAGGTCATGAGTGACCTTATGAGCTCATCCAAGGAGAGTGTTGATAGATTCTTTGAATCTTCAAGAACTGTGGCTTTTGTGTGCCACACAGGTAGAAGGGATCTCAAAACCTTCCTCACAAGTTCGGAGTTAGTGTACTCCTTCCAAGGCCTTTGAAACCATTGGTAATTTCTGTCATCCTCGCGAACATTTCTGAGATTGTCTCCTCCGACTTCATTTTAAACAACTCATAATCCCTGACCAACATATTGGCTTTGGTTTCCTTGACTTTGGAGGTTCCTTCATAAATAAGCCGCAGCTTGTCCCACATTTCCTTGGCTGAGCTGCACATAAAAACACGAGAATATTCATTAGGATGAATAGCACAGTGCATAATGTTCATAGCATTAAAGTTCACAGTGGATTTCTTAATATTCTCAGGGTTCCATTCGTCTTCATTTTTAGAGAGCTCATATGGACCCTTGTCCACCACCCTCTAAATCTCGTACTCTTGGGCTCTCCAAAAAATATGCATCCTATTTTTCCAATCGGAGTAATTTGAGCCGTCGAAGTATGGAGGACGGTGGATTGAGTGACCCTCAGGCATCATCCCCTTGTTGGCCATTGTCTGGATCTTTTTCTAGATCGTTAGATCTGAAAAATATAGAGCCTTAGCTTTGATACCAATTGAAGTCCCGCGATCAATGACACCCAAGAGGGGGGGTGAATTTGGTGATATCAAATTTTAATAAAAACTTTATTCGATTTAAAGCAAGTATGAAAAACTAGCAATTATCAAACACAGATCTGATACAAAGCAATTGATCTATCAAAATCAACCACCACAATGGGTCTTTGGTACTAGACGGTGTTTGAGAGTCCAAAGATTCTCTCACACAAGATGTTATCTTTCTGACAAGACTAACATTGTCAATCTGAATCCATCTTTTGATATACCAGAGTTCTACTGCGAGAATGATCAATTAATCTAGACTTAAACAAGGAGATCAGCAGATGCAATATGCGAACATGCCAGAACAGAATGGGGGGTAGATGATAAGGAACAAATCACACAAGAGACAGAGATTTTTAGGTGGTTCGGATGCATCAACGGTAACCTACATCCACCCCTCACAAACTGTGAGGATTCACACACTATCTTGTAAAGGATTACAAGATCTGAACACACACACACTCGTAGAGAGATGGGAACTCCCACGAAGGTGCAAATACACCGAAAAACCCAAGGATCTAAAGCATCCAAGACACACACACATGGATCTGAGTAGATCCACACACACTTGAATGATTATAGATTATAAGAGACAAACACTTGAAGCTCAAGAATTTTAGAAGAAGAAACACAAAAGAAAATTACAGATTTGAGCTCCCCCTTAGTGGATGAAGAGAATCTTTGATGAAGCTTGGTTCTCAGCTCGATTTTCACTTGAATGGTTTCAGATGATCTTTAAATGCTTGAGAGTTGATGAAGAATGTTTGGACGAAACATTGTTCACGGAGCTCTTTCAGCAGCACTCTTTCTCCCTTGGCATCCCTCTTTGATCTCCCTTGAGTGATCAGGGTTTTTGACCCAAAGGAGATGTTTTTATACAACTAGGATGGTCAAGGGACAAGCCAGGAACCAGATCCACAAATCATGGCATGTCTGGTGGCTTTGGGATTAACAAAATCCAAGGAGAAGGGCTTCCCACGTTGAAGAATACAAAGTCAACAATTGCTGCCTCGATGAGTTCGGTCGACCGAGAGCCATAGGGCAGTCGACCTAACTGTAAAAGATTGTAGATTTTAGATCCCTGGAATTTTCGGTCGATCGACCTATGCCCTAAGGTTGACCGAACTGTGACAGATCTGCAGATATGTGATCCCTGGAAATTTAGGTCGGCAGGACCATGCCCTTAGGTCAACCGAAACCTGGAAAACCTACAGAAATGAATTGTTAGCCTAGTAAATCATATCCATATGACAAGAGCTTCATGTCCTCATTCAGTTCATGCATTTTGGTTTTAATCTGGCTTTGATTATGCATTTGGAGATGTTCATTTGAGCTTCATATCCATTCTTACATTAAGCTTTTAGCATTACACAATGTGGCCTTAAACACATTCAAAGCTTGCTCGTGATTACTTCGACATGGCACGAGATGAAAACTGAGTTCAAGATTTTGTTATCATCAAAATCACTTGGAGAGAATTAACACTTTCTGAGTTTCTGCAACAGATGATTTTCTGTGAATTTTAGATCTGAAATTCCATTTCTTTGATTTTTTGATTTTTTTCTTTCCTGCAAAATAAAAATAGAAAAATTAATATACAAATATACACACTAAACACAAGAATATCCAACCACAAAATCATTTTCATCCCTGACAACGGTGCCAAAGCTTGATGTGCACTAATACTCGTCGTCAAAAGTCATGTCACAATTTAAAAAATAACCGCACTCACTCACTAAAAAGATATTAAATATAAGTAGAGTGGTAAGAATGGGTCGATCCCACAGAGAAGAAAAGTTTTTTTTATGCAGGTTGGAAAATCCTTATGTTTTGAAAACCGAACTTTGAGTGAGTTTAAACTAAAGGAAAGTAAAAGTGCATGAACTTGATACTAAAAATAAACCTATCTAAAGAATTTGAGAGGGCTGAGAAGAGAATTTGAAAGGAGATAGAGAGACAAAGAACTAGTAAAACATAATTGTAAAATATGGATTTTTATTGCTAAGAAAATATTACATTGTCTATGAAAGCCAGAAATTATAACTTAAGTAAACTAAGGGAATAAGGAAGAAATAGATCTAAGAAATTTGGAGAATAGTGCCGCCATCTCCTTGCCGAGCCTTGGAGGAAGATCGCCCCGCCGTGGAAGTAGACGTCGTCTTTGGAGCACCAAAAGAAGAATCTCCATCTTGGGATGTGTGAAGAAAATAAAGGAAGAGATAGATGGAAGATAAGAAAGAAAAAGACTTAAAACTTAGTCTAAAGACATGTGTGTGCGTGGGTGTGTTTTGAAGAGGGAACAGAGAAAGAGATGAAGAGAGAGAGGGCTACGGTGGTGGAAAGTAAGAAAAATACAGTAAAGACCAAATTGAAAACAGAGGGTGAGAAGAAGAAAAATAACTTTAAATATAGAAAGAATTATAAGAGGTGGAAGAAGAGAAAGTTGTATATATGAGAAAGACAAAGAAGATTGATGAAGAGTATAGAGGGAGAAAATGTGACGAAGAGGGTGAAAAATAAGGAAGAACAAAGTGTGTCTGCGCGGATGAATAGTGAAAAACCCAAGATCGGACCTTGAAAAACTAAGAATACATTGAAAACGGAGAATTAGAGGAAGAGAAATAAGAATAAATTGTAAAGAACTTAAAACTGAAGAACTTTACATAAGAAAGTAATTTAAAAAGACAAATCGAAGAGTATGAAAAATAGGCTAAAATGCTAACATCCTCCCACGATGCCTCCCGGTGGCCTTTTATAATGCACAGAGACTTTCCCAATCGTGGCCCTTTAGGATTAGCTCAAATATGACTTTCCAGCATCAAAGATTGATCAAAATAGGTATCTTTCCATGATTAGAGTCCTCCTTTCCTCAAACAAGAGGAGATAAATCCAAGAATACGAAGATAACTGTGATTAGAGCAGCTCGGTTCCGTTTCTTTAAATTGTAAATGGCGACTGGAGGTAGGGCACACAATTCATAATGGGTGACCACTCAAACGATCTCAAATTCTTTATTTCCCTATTTTGATATTTTCTTTTTTCATAAATCAAGGAATTGACGATTGTGCAAACAGTCTCTCATTCTTTTTCTATTTTTCCTACTTTTTCTTCTGATTTTTCGAACAAATGAATGAGCGCCTGCTTGGTTGGTCGCTCATTCTTTTCCAAAGAATTTATGCCTCCTTCAACAGTCACACATTCCTTTTTATTTTCCAGCTTTTCTTTTCTTCTATTTTCATCAAATGAAATAGTGCCCGTATACGCAGTCGCTCATTCTTTTTTTCTATTTTTCAGCTTTTCCTTTCCAAAATAAATTGGCGCCCATTTGATCAGTCATTCATTAAACGGCATCTGGTCCATAGGTCGTAATTTCCTAAAAATTCAGAAAATGCAAATTCTCAATATTCTTTATCAGAAAATAAATTGTAATAGTTGTGCATTTTCCTTCCTGTTGTTGCTGCTTTTCGTTACCATCGTTGTTTACGGTTGGGGTTCCGCGGGACCGCTACTAAGCTAGTGATAGGAGGCTCACCCCTGCTTTTCAGGTGCGGTGGTTCTTTCTCGATGTTCGAGGGTGATCTGTGGAGGTTTTTAGTTGCCAGCTCGCCGGGCCGAGTGTTCACTCGGTGTTGGGTATGCTTTTCTACCTTAGACTGTACTTTAGTTGGACTAGACTCTGTTGTAATTGTTTATTTATTATGTTACTTGTTGAATTTCCCTACTTTATTTCCTATTTCTTTGTACCTCCACACTCCTTTTAGCCCTTCTGAGCCATCCGGCTCGTGGGCGGCGGGCTAGGATTCGAATGCTATCGGGTTCTTCTCGGTATTTAGATCTTGGGTTGTCACACAGGGAGGGCAGGGCTTGTTGCTTTTGCCGGCTTAATTGCCTGGCTTATTTCTTCGGGGAGTTATGTCCGTATCTGGCCACATTGCTATATAGTATTCCCTCGTATTGTGCTGGCTTTTATAGAGCTGTAACTGTATGTAGTTAGGTCTTTTCATTTGGAGAGAGTATCTCTCAGTGGTTTTCTTTAGTAGCTTCATTGTTCTGCTACCGGCCCTAACATTGGTCGTATTTGTCTCTTCGGTTATGGCTTGCTTGACATCATTTTGCACTAGTTGATGGCGTTTGTTTGCGAGGTGATTCATCCTCTCGCCTCTCGCATACTATTCACACTTATTGTGCATGCTTAGCTGACTCTTTGTTCATGAAGATTCGACGATTGAGCGGAGTCTTTCTGCTACTCCCCATGGCTGCATGAAGGCTGAGTAAAGGTGGGGTCTGTACACCCCTATCTTTAGTCTCAGGAGTGTATGATGACTTTACCCTTGAATGCAACTTATAGTTTGTGGGGAATGCCCCCCGTTTTATTCCATCCTTGATGGCATTATAGAGAGCCTTTGCCACCGCGAAGCATGTGTATATTTTGAGTCTGTTGACATGGATAGTGCCGGTAATGAGCTGCAATGCAGAATTGCATTCATCATTTTTCTTTTCTTTTTTTTTTTGCCCCTAGAATGAGCCCCTTTTTTATTCTACATTATTCGCCATTCTTCTTTTGCTGGCAAGCATCCGCATTCAATCTGCGTGGACATTCCAGATGTTGGCTTCAACCAGACTTGTAAGGAGTAACTGAGAAAGTGGTGCCATGCGGGGCCGCTATTTTCAAGGCGGGCATCTGATGAGCGCGTGGTGGGTCCACCTTGTACTTGCCCATTTGTAATTTGCCTTTCTTGATTAGGCATTCGATAATGTCCTTAAACACATACCAATTCTCAATGGGATGTCCCAGCGCTTGGTGATAAGGACAGAAATGTGGATCATCTTTTCTTTCGACCTCGCCCGGTTTCTTCAACTCTGGTAGCGCAACTTTGCCACATTCACGGGCCCACTCAAAGAGAGCCCGAGTCTTGTCTTTCATAAAGGAGTAAGGCTTTTTCATCTTGTCCCTTAACGAGGGCTCTTGTTTTGCCGGCTTGGCCGAAGAAAGGCTAGCTACCTCTTTCATTCCCTCCTTTGTTGCTCGAAGGCTTCAAAATCTGAGGTTCAAATTTCTTCTAGCGCCTGGTGCTTGCCATTTGGTTTATTCCTTTGGCTCGAGATTGTAGGGGCCGGGCAAAACTTTTCCAAAAATGCTTCGATATCAGCCACAATGTCATTCAATTGTTCAAAGGTCTTGACTTCAATGCTAGTGACCCTTTGTAGGACTTCCTTCTTCAAATTCTTTTTGCATATTTGAATACTGTCCCCGTAGCTTGATAGATGCCTACATCTCACATGAAGATTTCTCCATCTTCTTATGTAGTCCATAGCGGACTCATCATCTTTTTGCTTGATTGTTTGTAATTCTACCTTTGTGACTTCTCTCTCGGCCATCTTCATATCCATTGTTTGTTCCACCCTCAGCTTGTTTATTGTCGTCAGACCTGCTGGACTCGGGTGTAAGATAGCTACCTGCACATGCGGGCTCATTGGCACCATTGTTGGAGGAGTTACAGTTACCCCCCGACATGCCTGGGAGACTGCATGCTAGAGTTGTTGAGGGAGAAGGCCCCTGTATATTCAGGTACTATTCGGGGCATGGCTGGCCATGTTGAGGCTTTAGGTAAGCTACTATCACCCTGTGCCATCTCAGGTAGAAGTCCTACCAATTTTGGTGTAGATGGACTCATGTTCATTTCATTTAGCTGCCTTCGCAGCATTTCAATTTCATTCTGCTTCTGGTATAACAACGCCACCATGGCAGGGTCTTGCAAGGAGTGGCTGAGAGTGCTATCTTCCGCCTCTGATTTGTAAGAGATGAGTGGCATCCCGCCATCATTGCCGGATGCGACCAATTTCTTTGAGATGAACTCCATGTGTCTTATGCCTCCCAATGGAGGAGGAATGTGGTATTGTGCCTCCATGCTGGCTGGCGGGGGTTGTCTTGATATTTTCTCGGACTTAGTAGCTTGCTGAGAGATAGAAGCTATAGCCCGATTTGCTCCCTTCAGCATAATGTTGATTTCTTCATCTTCTTCACCAGAAGTTTGAGCCACGCTGAACGAGGCTGACAATGTATTACAGGAGAGTGCAACGTATCTTCTTGTAGCCTTTGCATTCTTCTTTTTCTTCCCCTTTATGGTTGGCATTTGCCCACACATGGGGTTGCTTGGTGCATTCGACACTCCCACTTTTTCTTCATTTCTTTCTGTTAGCCCTCGGGATTCACAGTGATCTCAAAGGGCATGCTTCTTTGGCTGCAGAGCCTGGCTCTTGGGCTGCTCATGCTCATCCAGCCCATTTATAATGGCTTGTAGCAGTTCCACGGCTAGGCTAGTTTCTTCATACGCTCGCACCAGGGTTTGTTTCTTTTTTTTGTCCGTTGGCCTTCTAATGGCCATTGGAAGGGCTGTTTGATGCTAGAGAGAAATTGCAGGAGATAGAGTTGGCCGGTTCATGCTCCCTTCCATGCGACAAAATACAGTCTTCATAAATGTGCCGGTTGCAAGCCTCTGGGACTTCTTTCGGCAACTGTTGATATATGGATATCATGTTGATTGTGTTGTGTCCCTGTGATTTTGATGATAGCAAACACTATAAGTCATCATCTATTTGAATCTGCATTTAACTGGTTGGGTTATGTCAGCCTATCTGTCTTCATGGGTTCTGTGCTTTTAGTGCGTTGACGCACTTGGCTGACTGCGTAGACGCAATTGTGCATCTTTCACTTTCTGTCTTGTTTACTGCGTCGACGCTGACACTGGATGCGTTGACGCATTGGCCAGTTGCCAAGGGCGTGAGCATCTCGCTTGAGGAGCTGAGGCGACGCAGCACGGTGGAAGCATTGACGCCTTGGGCTGATGTCCAAAGGTCTTTTGATCAGCATCAAGTCTGTACAGCATGAAGTCTGTACACTGGTTTCTCTGGCACGTTAACACTAAAGTCTGTACATCGCTTCAAGCGCTTCAAGTCTATACAGCCTGCCTTTACGTTCAGACTCTATACATCGTTCCTCAAAGGCTAAGGAACAGGGTCGACGCTGGGAGCTTAAAGCATCCACGCATCAGTTGACGAAGCCTTCACGATATCTTCCACTGCGTCAACGCCACAATGGAGCAGCGTCGACGCAGCAGTTAAAGGAGCATTCACTTTCACAGGCTATTCCACTGCGTCAACGCCACAATTGAGCAGCGTCAACGCAGTAGCTAAAGAGATGAAGCTAATGGCTTACTGGAATGCCTCACTGCGTTAACGTCATTGATTGAGAGCGTCGACGCAGCACGCCCATCTGCTGAAGACTTGATCACTGGATCACTGATGCGTCAACGTAGCAGGATGATGGAGTCAACGCAGCAGACTTGAGTTTTGCTAGTCGAATGGCTTTGAAGGCTGCGTCAACCCTTTGGAGCAAGTGTGTTGACGCCACCTCAACTCCAGTTGCTGAGCGTACTGATGAATGGGCACGTGACCCGAAGCTGGCACCTGACACGTGATCCGAGGTGGGTGCTGAGCACGTGGTCCGAATTTCTAGGGTAGGAAATGTGGAAGCCACACGCGCCCAGTGTGTCTAGCTACTGCTGCTGCTTATAAAAGGAAGCCTTCATCCAACAGATGAAGACTGATCGAAGCCTTGAGGGCAATAAAAGAAGAGCAGAAGTGCTGAGAGTTCGATCCAGTAGAAGAGAGAAAGAAAAGAGTAAAGGAAAGAAAAAGAGTGAGAGCAGCAGAAGAAAAAAAAAGGAGAAAGAGAGAGCTCGTAAGAATTAAAAGAAAAGAGAAAGACAGTGAGAGTAAAAAGAAGAGAGCAGAGAAGAGAAGGAGAGAATAGCGTGAGAGAAAAGGAGAGCAGAGGAGAAAGAAAGAGAGATAGAGAGAGAGAGTTCGTGGAGAAGAAGGAAGAAGCTATTGAAGATCTGTGCTCTGGCGTCTGGATTAAATCCAAGCCAGATCTACTCCTTTGAGAGCTACATTCTTGTTCTTCATTTACAGCCTTCCGATCGCTGTGTATTTTCTGTTTCTTATTTTTTCCTTTTTCATTTGGTTATCTTTGTTCTTCCGATCCTCTAGTCTGAGGCGGGGTTTCTTCTGGTGGGTCAGGAGTAGGGAGACGGGTGTGTCTCCGGTTTGTGCTGGTAGCAAAATGCTACTGGTGATAGTTCCCTCCTGTATGGAGGAAGGGAGGCTGGTTCCTCCGATTTGCAAGCAGCAGGCGGGGCTGGTTGTGGGTTCCCTCCGGGCTAGGAGGAAGAGAGGCTAGGCCTCTAGTGGATTGCTGGTAGCAGAGTGCTACTGGCTGGTTCACTGGTAGCGGGGCTGTACTAGTGGGGTTCCCTCTTGGTATAGAGGAAGAGAGACGTGAGTCTCTGGTTTCTAGTGACCGTGGGTTGCTAGTTCCCACCATGTAGGAGGAAGAGGGGAGGTTGTTCCCCTAGGTAAGCTGTGTATCAGCGTCTGTTGGCAAGCTGTGTTGCCCAGCTGTTAGTGAAGCCACACTCAGGTTGAGTGTGGGGTGGATGTAGGTCCATGGACCGAACCACCTAAAAATCTCTGTGCAGTGGTTGGTTGCTCCATATCTCCTATCTACTTCACAGATTACATTGCAATCTCATTTATATCTGTGCTGCTTCCGCTAGTTGTTTATTTGGGCGCGGGTTACGTATTTGATCTTTGGTTTAAAAGGATATTCTACCTGTTCTTCAGATTGCTTGTTCTGCCTGGATAGTGTTCGAGTCTTTTATTTAGCGAAAAGTTTGCAAGGGTGGGATTCATTCACCCCCCCTCTGAATCCTCCGCACCGATCCTAACAATTGGTATCAGAGCGGTTCTCTGATTGATCAGATGCAACGATCTGCAGAGGATCTTGTTGTCCCTTGGTTCATTTCTGTTTCTACCCTTTGCTGCATTAATCTAGTTGCCGATTTATTCAATGGGTTCTCCACCGGTTTTCAATGGCTCTAACTTTAACTCATGGATTAGCAGTCTTCACAATTATGTGAAAATGATTAATCCGGATCTGTGGAAGTTAATTTCACAAGGTCCCCACAGATTGCCAAAGGAAAAGTCCAAATGGACTAAAAGTCACAAGTCAAAATATGGAGAAAATCAGAAAGCCTTTAACCTGATGAGAGCAGCTACTGACAAGGCTCTACATTCTTGTTTTTATGACTGCAGGTCCGCTAAGGACATTCTGGATCAGCTGAAGCTAGCTCAGAGGATGAATGAGGACAACTGCATGATGGCTGACGAGAGCAACCATAGCAGTGATCAAGAGGAATTCCAAGATGCTGAAGAGGTAATCATCCCCTTCTTTAGCTTCACTTTAGATGACTGGGTAGATGCCTATGCTGATCTGTTACACTCCCATGAAAAAATGAGTAAGAGGTATAGAAGACTGAAAAAGAAGCTGGAAAACTAGGAGGTGAAAATCTTGAAACTCTGAAAACTGAAAATGAAATATTTAGAAGACAGATAACAGAGTTTGATTCTATTAGTTCATACTTAGATCATTTCAAATCTGAAAAATAATCTCTTATGAAACAAGTTGGTCTACACAAAAAGGAGAGTCAAGAGCTTCTTTGTGAAATTGCTGAACTCAAGGAAAGGCTTAGCTTAGTTGATCAGGCTCACAACAATGGTATTGTTCAAAATGAAAAATTGGTGAGAGAATTAGAATGTGTCAACTCTGAATTGGAAAAAATGAAATCTGCAAATGAAATACTCAATAATCAGCTCAAGGAATTTGAACTCAAATCAATAAATCTTGAAAAAGAAAATAGATTGATTTCTGAAAAACTAGAGGCTGATAGAGTAACAAATTCAGAGATTCAGAAAAATCTTGACAAACTTCAATCTGAAAAATAACAGGAAATGTTTCATGAATGTCAGTCTCTCTCAGATGAATGGGTGCTTGATGCTGATCTCCTAGAGTAGAACAGTAAACTGAAAGAGGAAATCAATGAGTTGAAACATCTAAACACCCAGCTGACAGATAGGCTAATGACAATGGAAAAAGGCAAGTGTGTGAGTGTGGATAATTCTGATAGGTTGATGAATGCTGAACAAGAAATTGAGAGTTTGAAAACCATCAACTTAATGTTAAATGGAAATGTCAGTTGCAGTGAACGGAAAATAGCTGGATATGAGCTTACTATCACATCCCTTCAACAAGAAGTTGATGATCTTTATAAGTCCCTATCTGAAGCTGACAATGAAACAAAACTAAAACAGGAAGTTGAAAAACTCAAAAGTCTGAATGATGCCTTGCATCAACAAGTCATTTCCTGTGAAACAGATCTGTCCAAATATGAAGCTAATATTTGTGGCTTGAATTCTGAGATTAAAGATTTGAAAAGTTCTCTATCAAAATTTGTCAAAGGAAAGGACAATCTGAATAAGCTTCTTGGAAAGAGTGATAACTTTGAAAGAAAGGGACTGGGCTATAGTCCGACAAATAAAAGGAGTAATGGGAATGAAACATCTACTATTTTTATCAAAGCTACCAATCAGAACACAACCTCTGCTCCTTCTGTTTTCCAATTCACTGCACAAAAATCCACTGTGAAACCCAAAAATGTGGAACAAAGTCAAAACCTGAAAAAGGATGAAAATTCACAGAAAAAGGAAAAACCCAAAACCGTGGAACAAAATCAAAAACTGAAAAAGGGTGAAACTTCACAGAAGAAGGATAAAGACACTCATGTTACTATAAAGAAGGCTACACACAATTCACATGATCTCTCACACACTTATATTAAAAAGGGGTCATGTTATTATTGTGGGAAAGGAGGTCACATAATGGAAGATTGCAGATTGATGTTAAAGGATGAGCATACTAGTGGAACTTTACATTCAAGAAATCTTTCTGATAGAAACCATGCTGCTAGGAAGCCTGATGCTTCATGTTATTATTGTGGGAAGCATGGTCATCTCATGAATGATTATTTTATCATGAAAGAAGACAATAAACTACATGCCAGGTCTTCCATGCACTTTCATGATCCATATGGATCTAAACACAATTCTAGTCAGCACATTGTGTGCTTCAACTGTAATAAGCCTGGGCACAAGGCTGCTGAGTGCTGGTTTAGATCTACCTGGGGTAAAAATGGTTTTCATAGAAGAAATTCTTTTACTTGTTCTCACTGTGGGAGGAATGGTCATACAGTCAAGAACTGTTGGCATGTTCAGAAGAACACTGTTAACCCCTATGGTGTCAAATTCCCTGTAAAACCATTTGCAAGATTTTCATGCTATAACTGTGGGAAGTTTGGTCACTCTATGAAAAATTGCTATCTGATGGATCATGGTGACCATATTGCTATGAATTTGCTTAGATCACCTGTCAGGGCTAACGCAGGACCCAAAGCTGCTTGGGTCCCTGCAGGATCAAGATGATCAAATACTTTGCAGGTGTGCCTTGGACTGAGGAATAAAGAGGGGTAAAGTAAACCAAGGCACCCACGATGATAAAGCCCCAATGAGGTAAATTCTGAAAACTTTGTATTCTGATTTGTGTTATCTGAATGCACTGCATATCATGATAATTCTTTTGTGCATTGTCTAACTGAAACTAATTGGAAAAATCTGAAATGCTCATGAAAATGATTAAGTTTATTTCTAAATGCATTGCACACAAATGCCATGATGAATGATATGCCAAACTTCTTGTATGTTGAATTGCATATCATGCACTCTGTAAGGGGGAGCTTGACTGATGTTGCATTTGAAGAGTAGTGCATTGCATGTCTTTGCATACATGTAGTTAGTTGCATTACACTTTCCTTCATTGAAAAATCTAAAAAGAAATATTTCATCGCATTTAGAAAGGAGGAGCATTCCTGTTTGAAAAATCAAAAAAAGGGGGGAAGGTAGTGTCTCACTGCATATAGATAGGGGGAGCATGCTTAAACCGTTCAGTTGTGTTTTTATCTGAACTCTTCCTATCCACCTACTTGATTCACCTTGTCAATTCTACAGTGTCAGTGATTCCATCACGAAAGTGGTATCAAAAGATCTTTCTTGACTGCTTCTGAAGTTGTTCAAAATCTGAATTCATACTTTATAGGCATCTGTCTGTCTCTCCTAAATCTACTGAAGGAGAGCTTCACTTCTTTTCAGTCATCCTTGAACTTCTATGCTCAAGAGCAGCTCCTTTGCTAAAATTTTTCAGAATCCATGTTGTCTGTTGAATATTCTCACTTGAACTACTAAGCTGAGATATGAAGTAAATCTTCAGCCTGAATACTACTTCATAAAAGTTAAAACATCTTCAATGAGGAACCTTCCATTATACATGCTTAAGAACATTTGTTAACTGGAACTGGTTTAAGTCTTATGTACTCCTGTTTGGACACAAGGAACTTGGAAATATCTGATTCAATCTCTTAATAAACTTTAACTGTCTGCTTCATGTAAATTCATGTAAGAGCTTCTGACATCTGAAAAGTTGATATCATTGTCTACGTTGACTGAGATATATAGTGTATGTGATTTTTCTTAAACACTTAACTTGTTCTGAATCATGGACAGAGCAATAACTGTGGTTACTGAGAACCTGTCCAAAGGATTGTGTCATGAAGTACCATGGTTAACTCTACTTAAAGAGATGATTGAAAATACTGTGAAAATTTGGCAGAGCAATAGCATTGTTGTATTGAGTAACTGGGGATTCTGGCCTCTAATCAAGGTGTATCCTCATGCCAAAGATACTTCCAATGCTACCTCTGTTCTCCAAAATGGGAGAAGCAATACGGTTGTCACACTGAGAAACTGGGGTTTCGGACCTCTGATCAAGGTGTCTCCCCATGTCAAAAGGTGTTGATAAACCAAAATTGTTCATTTAAAAAGAAAATTGAACAAGTGTAAATCAAATTCTGAAAGAACAATGTAAAATTCTGTTGCATTCTCTTATGTATCTCCTAAAACTGTCATGGAAAGTAAACTAAGTAAGATGGAAGTTGGTTGAACTAGAATTTTATATGAGCTTATAGTTCCTTTTTATTAAGAGCTGGTTCAGATATGAGTACAATTCTTTTTGAAAAACTTGTTTACATCATTCTTAAACCATATCTGAAAATCAAGGTTTCATAAGCTTTTATAATGGAGGACTCCAGAACTTAAAAATTCTGTTCTATGAAGTTAGTATCTTGCTGAAAAGTTCAATATCTCAATTTTCACCAACTGTTGAATCTGCTCATCCTATGGCTCTTTATCACTGTGTTTTGATTCAGTGGTATTGGACTGGTTGTCATTTTTGAGAAGCACTTCTCTCAGTTTACCTTGTGTACTTGCAGTTTTTGGATAACCAGAGTTCATCCTTGTGGATCTCTCTTGCATCATAGATCATAAGGGCAAGATTCTCTGGTCTGTTTGAGAGACTATTTGCATAAGGGGACAATGTGCTAGATTGTCTGATCATGTTGTTTGTCTGCATTAGCTCTATATCTTCTGCCATGTCAAAGGGGGAGTATTTGTTGCATATGCATCACTGCATAAGTTGTTTAACAAAGGGGGAGAATTGATTTAATTGCTTCTGATATTGTGTTGTCCTCATCTACTAAACTATGTTCAGTGTCTCATATGACATCTCTGGATTATTCGTTTTGCTAAAGTAAAAGGGGCAGATTAGTCAAAGGGGGAGCTTTTAATTCACTCTTTTTATACAGTCTTATTCTTTCCTCTTCAACTCATGCCTTTTTGCTGAAGTCAAAGGGGGAGAAATGTTTTTGATCAAGTCAGTATGACTCATAGTGTTGCCATCATCAAAAAGGGGGAGATTGTTGTGTCCCTGTGATTGTGATGATAGCAAACACTATAAGTCATCATCTATTTGAATCTGCATTTAACTGGTTGGGTTATGTCAGCCTGTTTGTCTTTATGGGTTATGTGCTTTTAGTGCGTTGACGCACTTGGCTGACTACGTAGACGTAATTGTGCGTCTTTCGCTTTCTGTCTTGTTCACTGCGTCGACGCTGACACTGGATGCGTTGACGCATTGGCCAGTTGCCAAGGGCGTGAGCATCTCGCTTGAGGAGCTGATGTCACGCCTCGTACTATATACCGTCGAGGTATTGTCCGCTTTGGCCTACCGGCCTCATGATTTTTATCCCTCTTTAATAGTGATCAGCTCCAGAATGGAGGACTTCCCAGGAGGTCACCCATCCCAGTACTACTCCCCATTAAGCACGCTTAACTTCGGAGTTCTTTTCAAAACTGAGCCGATACTTCAAAAGGCGCCTCGGTGATATAGAGTACAACTTAGCTATATTTGAGGGTGTTACAATCTACCACTCTTATATAGGCGACGTCCTCGTCGCTAGGCACATATAGCACACAATCAAACCCCCAAGCAGGTAGGATTCTAGAGGTGGCCCCTACAGGCTCAAGAGGTGGCTCACACTATGTAGCATTTTGTCCCATTGCGAGTTCAAGAGGTGGCTCCCATAGCGTAGCACTTTGCCCTGTATGGCACTTAGTTCCCACACTTCCGGCTGGGGTATGACTCTGATACCATTCTGTCACGCCTCGTACTCTATACCGTCGAGGTATTGTCCGCTTTGGCCTACCGGCCTCACGGTTTTTATCCCTTTTTAAGCGTGATCAGCTCCAGAATGGAGGACTTCCCGGGAGGTCACCCATCTCAGTACTACTCCCCATTAAGCATGCTTAACTTCGGAGTTCTTTTCAAGAACTGAGCTGATACTTCAAAAGGCGTCTCGGTGATATAGAGTACAACTTAGCTATATTTGAGGGTGTTACAGCTGAGGCGACGCTGCACGATGGAAGCGTTGACGCCTTGGGCTGATGTCCAAAGGTCTTTTGATCAGCATCAAATCTGTACAGCATGAAGTCTGTACACTGGTTTCTCTGGCACGTTAACACTAAAGTCTGTACATCGCTTCAAGCGCTTCAAGTCTATACAGCCTGCCTTCATGTTCAGACTCTATACATCGTTCCTCAAAGGCTAAGGAACAGGGTCGACGCTGGGAGCTTAAAGCGTCCACGCATCAGTTGATGAAGCCTTCACGATATCTTCCACTGCGTCAACGCCACAATGGAGCAGCGTCGACACAGCAGTTAAAGGAGCATTCACTTTCACAGGCTATTCCACTGCGTCAACGCCACAATTATGCAGCGTCGACGCAGCAGCTAAAGAGACGAAGCTAATGGCTTACTGGAATGCCTCACTGCGTTAACGCCATTGATTGAGAGCGTCGACGCAGCATGCCCATCTGCTGAAGACTTGATCACTGGATCACCGATGCGTCAACGCAGCAGGCTGATGGAGTCAACACAGCAGACTTGAGTTTTACTGGTCGAATGGCTTTGAAGGCTGCGTCAACCCTTTGGAGCAAGTGTGTTGACGCCACCTCAACTCCAGTTGCTGAGCGTACTGATGAATGGGCACGTGACCCGAAGCTGGCACATGACACGTGATCCGAGGTGGGTGCTAAGCACGTGGTCTGAATTTCTAGGGCAGGAAATGTGGAAGCCACACGCACCCAGTGTGCCTAGCTGCTGCTGCTGCTTATAAAAGGAAGCCTTCATCCAACAGATGAAGACTGATCGAAGCCTTGAGGGCAATAAAAGAAGGGCAGAAGTGCTGAGAGTTCGATCCAGTAGAAGAGAAGAAGAAAAGAAAAAGAGTGAGAGCAGTAGAAGAAAAAAAAAGGAGAAAGAGAGAGCTCGTAAGAATTGAAAGAAAAGAGAAAGATAGTGAGAGTAAAAAGAAGAGAGCAGAGAAGAGAAGGAGAGAATAGCGTGAGAGAAAAGGAGAGCAGAGGAGAAAGAAAGAGAGATAGAGAGAGAGAGAGAGTTCGTGGAGAAGAAGGAAGAAGCTATTGAAGATCTATCCTCTGGCGTCTAGATTAAATCCAAGCCAGATCTGCTCCTTTGAGAGCTACATTCTTGTTCTTCATTTACAGCCTTCCGATCGCTGTGTATTTTCTGTTTCTTATTTTTCCCTTTTTCATTTGGTTATCTTTGTTCTTCCGATCCTCTGGTCTGAGGTCGGGTTCCTCCTGGTGGGTCAGGAGTAGGGAGACGGGTGTGTCTCCGGTTTGTGCTGGTAGTAGAATGCTACTGGTGATAGTCCCCTCCTGTGTGGAGGAAGGGAGGCTGGTTCCTTCGGTTTGCAAGCAGCAGGCGGGGCTGCTTATGGGTTCCCTCCGGGCTAGGAGGAAGAGAGGCTAGGCCTCTGGTGGATTGCTGGTAGCAGAGTGCTACTGGCTAGTTCACTGGTAGCGGGGCTACTACTAGTGGGGTTCCCTCTTGGTATAGAGGAAGAGAGACGTGAGTCTCTGGTTTCTAGTGACTGTGGGTTGCTAGAGGTTCCCTCCGTGTAGGAGGAAGAGGGGAGGTTGTTCCCCTAGGTAAGCTGTGTATCAGCGTCTGTTGGCAAGCTGTGTTGCCCAGCTGTTAGTGAAGCCACACTCAGGTTGAGTGTGGGGTGGATGTAGGTCCGTGGACCGAACCACCTAAAAATCTCTGTGCAGTGGTTGGTTGCTCCATATCTCCTATCTACTTCACAGATTACATTGCATTCTCATTTATATCTGTGCTGCTTCCGCTAGTTATTTATTTGGGCGCGGGTTACGTATTTGATCTTTGGTTTAAAAGGATATTCTACCTGTTCTTCAGATTGCTTGTTCTGCCTGGATAGTGTTCGAGTCTTTGTGAAAAGTTTGCAAGGGTGGGATTCATTCACCCCCCCTCTGAATCCTCCGCACCGATCCTAACAGATTGATGCCCCCGGAGTAGGCATTTCATGAGGGCATGAGGGATTGAGCTTATACTCCCCCATTTGTAGCTCCCCCCTTTTGATTAAGCCTTGGACACTATCCTTGAATATTTGACAATCTTCAATGGGATGTCCAAGGATTTGATGATAAGAGCAAAAGCAAGGATCATCTCTTTTCTTGACATCGTCAGGCCTCTTCGGCTTCGGAAGAGTAATCTTGTTATATTTGATAGCCCACTCGAATAAAGATCGAGTCCTGTCTCTGGGGAAGGCGTAGAACTTCTTTATTTTGTTCTGTAGGGGAGGCCTCTCCTGACGTCCAGTAGGTTCATTAGGAGGAGGGTTCGGCGCCTGATGTGACACCACCTTGGGGGTGATAGCCACATGACTAATGAACCTTGGACCTAGCAAGCAACCAATGCACGGACCGGTGACTTCACTCGAGCGGACTCACTTGCTAAGCGCACTTTCGTGTCCGTAGGCAACCCGGTGATGGTGGTGAGGGAATGGGACGGGACCTCACTGCTCTGGGGGTTGGCTAGCCTAAGATTGAACCCCTAGGGGCCCTAGGATGCCCACTCTCGGGGGTGGCCAGCACGCCAAGGGCGTGGGATGTAATTGCTCTCTCACAACTTGCCCTCGGTAGTCACTCACAAAATAGTAATTCAGGATCGGGCAATCACTTACCGTCTGACGGCACTAGCGGCAATACTAAACCAGCAATGGAATGAAACGAGCAAGGGGTAACTGAAGATCACCTGACCGGTGTGAAGACACCGATCCCAGTCAGAGACGTGGGCGAGCGAGGAAGCGTGGGCTCACCCGCACGCCTCGCCGATGAACCTTCAACCTGAAAATTCAAGTTACATGCACTACACCCCTTACAAGGGGTTTAGACTAGGGGTGGAGAATTAGATTACAACCAAAATGTACCTCCACGTAGGGAGGGGTGGTCAGCCGGCCAGGCGGGGAGGGAAAAGTTGAACTAGGAAACTAAATGGAAGGTGATTGCCGGTTCTGTCCGCCCTCTAGAATAGGGGACAAATAGTCGATGTCTACGCCGGTGCTGCCTCTCCTGAAGACCGTTCGTGATGAAACTAGTGGAAAAACCTCCTGGGTTAGCCTAGGAGGATGTCTAATTTTTTTCAGAATTTCTGGTCGACGACGATGGTCGGGGTAGAGGCGTGAACAGGGGCTCTGTCTTCTGGATCTGGTTGCGTCTGCACCACTCTAGCAGGAAGGCGAGGCCTCCACGGACGCTCCCAGGATCAGATTCAAGTGTGGCCAAAGTCGTTGAATTCGTGGTCCAATTCTATTCGAACGGAGACCTGAGGGGATGTTGGAGGTGGTCGGAGGAGATAATGAGGACCCGAATAGTGGTCGGGTATCATGTAAGTTCTAGAGGGAACAAACATGCGCACCCGAGGGAGAAAATTGGTAACTCATTGCTCTGGACGCCAAACAGAGCGCCGCTTCTTGGTACAGGAAGACGACTCATCGTAGAAGATCTCAGCCAAGCCCCACTTCCATAACTTTAGAAGGATGGTCATGGGATCCTCTGCAAGTTGCTTCAGGTTGACTGTCAGGAAGAAGATGTACAATCCAGCGATGATAGCTCCTCCGGGTAGCTACGAACTCAGACAGGGATGAGACCACCACTGTTGCGAAGAAGGCTATGAGATGCTTACAATAGTACCTTTTGTGCATCCAGTGGCTCTGGTATGAAGTCATGGCAGGCTCTGCAACCAGCGGCTTCTCTGCTGCCTGCGAACGGGAATGAAAGGGTTGAGATAGGTAATGGGGGAATGGGGTAGATAGGAGGGGAAATGAGGTGGATGTGTGTGGGGGCAACCCTTGGCTGTGAGGGGGTTTGGGAGGGGGTGTTCCAAGGTGTGGGAGGGAGAGAATGGGGTCTGGAAGGGGGTCTAGTAGATGGTGGGAGGGGGAGCTGTGAATTTGGTGTTGGGAGGGAGAGGGAGGTGGATTTGAATTTGGCTTAATGAGTGGGGTTAATGCTGGCCTAGGGGAGGCGAAAGGGTGAGAGATTGCACGGGGGAGACGGAGAGGTGTGTTTGGAAAGCCAAGGGGTGCTTGGGACATTGGGTAGGATTAAATGGGGTAGTTATTGTTCCTAGGGAGATGAAGAGGTTGGTTGAGGTGGCAAGTGAGGAGTGGGTGAGGTGGCCAACTAGGGTTGAGGTGGAAGATGAGGTGGACAATGGGGAGGAGAGAGAAAATATCAAATTTAGGAGGGGGAGGAGAGAGGAGAGAGACGGGGTGCTCCCCTTCTAGAGAGAGAGAGAGGGGGAAGAGAGAGAGGGGGGATAGGAGGGGGAGCTTCTCACTCCACTCAATTGGATTCTCTCCAATAAAATTTGAATTCTGGACTCACAATAATAGATCTTCATTCTTCATTAACCTCAAATGGGGGAAATGGGGTCCTATTTATACGCAACCCACATTTTAAAAAAAGTCCCTGTGTTTAGGAACAATGATAAATAACCAAGGGGGAAGGGGGCGCCCCTGGGCCTAGCCCACTGAATTGGGCCCAATAACTAATCTAATAAACCTAATGACACTCAAACATAGGTAGATGACTCATTAACCTAGGTACATGACTCAAATAAAAGGAAAATTACAATGATATGACTCAAATAAAATATGAAAATTACATGACTCGACTCAGAAAAATGTAACAGACACAATGGAGCCATGATGGCAAGCAATAGGAGCTTGGAAAAATATGAAGGGCGAGCGATGCCCCCATCATACCCTCATGGTGCGAAGAAATCGACTCTGTGAAGTATGGGTCCGCCGGGGAAGGGGTCCCCCGATGCGGCTCCGGGCGAGCCACGACCTCCAAACTCAACCTCGCGTCCTTTGCTGGGGGACGGCTCTTCATCCTCTCAAGGTGGCTCAGGCACACCATCTTGCTGGCGATGGTACCCTGCTTGCCTAGTATTACTTCCGTGTGCACATGTCGAACTCTTAGGCTGATATGTGGAGGCTCTCCGAGGGTATCACTCACAAAGGTGGTGGTAGGCTCAAGGTGCTCACTGGGTTCCACTGTGGTGCCCTTAGAGGGTGCCGGATCCACCGCGTGGAAAGTGGGGTGTATCCCAAAACCCATCGAAAAGTCCAACCCATAAGCCGGGTTGCCAAAGCCACTCGAAACTTGGGAAGGTCCAAGTCCTCGTGCCCTCGATTTGGAGATGACCCTAGGATAGAGCCACTCCAATCTCACCATCGCTAGGTTGCCTACTTGGAATCCCAAGTGGCACTCGTGAGCTTTTGCCCCCTCAACATGAACCTCACCGTCCGTTGCTAGATGCTTATGCCATGAGTGACGGTGTGGTACAGGTGGGAAGTGTGTGATATGCAAAGGTGGATCGGGACAACCATATGTGGACCTATCATGCAATGCTGCCATGTAGACTTTGGTGAGCCTAGGTGGGCCGGGGCACCCGTAGGTGAACCTATCATGCAAAGTGGTGATAAATGTCGGGGGACCTGGACATCCGTAAATGCTCCTAACATGCGTATGACCAATGTTGAACAGGGGAGGGCCATTACACCCGAATATGGACCAATCATGCATTCTTCTTAACATGTGGGTGACATGAACGAGTGGACCTGATGTACTAATCATTCCAAGCGGTATGAGGTGCCAAGACATAGGAATTTCTTTCCCAAAGATGACTTCCATGGGTGGGGTGGTGGGATGGCCTTTGAGTTTCCACTCAAAAGGGTCGAAGGGATCCAGAAAGGTGGATATCTTGGGGTGGGGCACATCCTTATTTTCTAGGTGCATGTCTTTCATGGTCATGACTTCCTTTGGGTGGTCCGGGCCTAGGAAGAGGTGGGCTTGATCAAACTCTATGGCTGGGGTTAGGATGCAATGGATGGAGAATGATGTGGGTGGGTCAAATGGGTACCTGGGCTCCCATTGAAAGGGATTAAAGGGATGATGGAAGAGGGTACCAAGGGAGCGGAGCTCTATGTCCTCAAGGTCCTCTAATGGTGGTGGATCATCCTCTTCTAATGAAACCATTGGCTGAAGTTTTTGGTGAGAGGGTCGGCCATGAGGGGATGGCTTGGCTTTCTACCCGATATAAGAAGCTCCAAATTGAGGAGAAGGTCGGGCTCATCGGGCGTGGGGAGGAATATAAGGAGGTCGCTAGTGTAGCAAACAATGGTGTAAACTGAGGTGATAGAACCGACACATAGGTGTAGGAGGTCAAGGCTCTAGATTGGTTAGTCAAGGGCGTCAACATGCCAGTCAACTCCAATTGTCATGCTATGCCCTTGAGAAGGTCCCCTAAGGTCTCCACTTGGTAAGATGTTCGGATGATGGTAGGATTGGAGAGGGGTACGAGAGGGAGGTATCACTCCATAGGTAGGGGGTATGAGTGCAAGCTAAGGAGGATGGGGTCTACCTTGATCCATTTTAGTAGGGACCCATCTAACGTTATGGTGCCATGTGTGAAGGCATGTGGTCCTTGAAGGTTTGAGCTGTGTGAATTAGGGAAGACTAGAGACTCATCCTCACCCTGGGTGTGCACTTGGGTTTCCTTGAGGGTGCGGTGAGGTTCCGGGCTATGTGGGGTGGGGAGATGGTCTCCTCTACCACGGGGGATTGGAAGGACTTTTGTGGGAGGGGTGATGATGATCAGTGCATGGTGCACTCGGGGTGGTGGGTAATGGGAAACTTGGATTAGGATAGGGAGGGCAAGTTGTGGAGGCCTAGGACTTGGGAGTTTTGGGGTAGGGAGTGGGAGATGGGTTGGTTGGTCTTGGGGGGAGTGTCCCTTATGGGGGAAGATGGAGGGGTAGTGGTAGGAACCAAGGGGGCTTGTGGGGTATGGGTTTGGTGAGGGAGTTTAGGTTGGGGGTGGTGGTCGCCAGGGGCCTAGGTGGCGGGGTGGACACGGTGTCCACTTGGGTTTGAATGGTGAGGGTTGGTTGAGTGACTTTGGGTTGGGGAGTGGTGGCCCGCATGGGGGGAACTGGGTCAATTAGGGGTCTTTTGCCCTTGGGATTGGCCGGTTGTGGAGGAGTAAGGGTGAGGGCCAATTTGGTTTGAATGGTGGTGGTTGGGTAGCAAAGTGTAGAGGTGTTGATTAGGGTTGGAGGTGGTGGGTGTTGTGGGGGTTGGAAGATGTAGAGGGCCTTTATGGCGGCTTTGAACTGGCCGGGAGAGAAAGGAGGAGTGGTAGTGCTCCTCGGACTATGGCTCTCCAAAGTAGGGAGGGGGATGTTGGGGAGCATAGATCTTCCTAAGTTCTATCTTCATTTACTCCCATGAGGAAATGGGCTCTTGTCTCCTATGTTGGGTCTCCTCTGGCGTTGAATGATAAGGGAGAATGGCAACATGCTGAAGTGTTTTGATAGTTGGCAACATTATTGGTTGACTGCATGTTTACACTTAGGCTTTGCATTAGAATGGAGTCGGTGTAATACTAAGTCAGTATGCATTGAGTCCGTGCATAGAGTGCATTTCCAGCACATCAAGTCTGTGCATGCATATATGAAGTCGGTGCAAGCCATGTTTCTGCACACGACCAAGTCGCTACAAAGGTCATCCATGCATTATGTAAGTCGATGCATTGGTAGTTGTTGCAGGAGACCAAGTTTGTGCAGGCTTAGCTCAAGGCACACTAAGTCGGTTCAACACTTCTCACTGCATGCTATCAAGTCGGTGCAACCCTTGCTGCTGCACACGACCAAGTCAGTGCAATGCCTTCCATGCATTAGGTAAGTCGGAGCAAGCATTAGTTCAGCACGCAACTAAGTCTGTGCATGCTTATGTCTAGGCACAAAAATTCTATGCAATACGTCTTAGGCAACTCGGTGCATAAGAGCTCATGCATTCAGTGTTTGCACGTTAAGTCTGTGCAAGTCAAGTATGTTGTAGAGGTAAGTCTGTGCAACCTTTGCATGTCACATGATCTAAGACTAAGCAATGCTGCTATCGGCACATTGACTCAGTGCAAGGTTTGCACTTTGCATATACACACTCAGTGCATTACTGCATGTCACACACATACAGTCTGTGCACATCCATTAGGTCAATAAAGCAAGTCTGTGCATCATTTCTATGTGTGAACACTTGACTCTGTGCATATGTGTTCATACGTTATATCGAGTCTATGGAGTCTGTGCACATTTAGTTCAAAGCTCTAATTAACTCTGTGCATCTTTCTACTATGTTTCAGATTGTTTCATGCTGACATTAAGTCTGACCTTAACAGGATATCTGCTCAAGGAGTTTAAGAAAGGCACGTGGTCCAAGAATGGAGGAGGTGCCAAGATGATGCCACGTGGCATGACTACTCTAGATCTGGATAAGGCTATGGGCGGGAATTGTGGCGAGCACACGCCCTACCTTCTGCTACTTCCTATAAATAAGGAGAGTCTTCTTCAAGAGAAGAATGATTGTGATTGTGATATTGAGAGAAAAAGAGCAGAAAGAGCTAGAGCCAGAACGATCCAGAGAGAAGAAGTTAGAGCAGCAGATCTAAGAATAGAGTTTGAGAGTGAAAAATTTAAAAGTCTGAGAAAGTTTTGTTCACCAGTTTCCTCGTTCAGAACCGGAACAGATTTTGCACATTGTTGAGGTACATTCCCATTGTGGATTTTTTGTTTATTCGTTTGTTTCCTTTCATTTTTAGAAACCCTTGTTCAAGCTGTTTGTCAGCAGACGTTAAGTTGTAATTCCTCAGCGACTGTAGAGGTGTGGTATCCTCTTGTCGGGTGAAGCTGTAATTCCCTAGCGATTGCAGAGGAGGACTCCTCTGGTCGGCATAAGCTGTAAGGCCCAGCGGTTTGTAGGGTTTTCACCCTGAAGCTGTGGATCAGCAGGTTAAGTTGTGTATCAGCGGGAAACCACACTCTGATTGGAGTGTGGGGGGGACGTAGCCCTCGGGTTTGAGGTCGAACCATCTTAAAAATTCATTGTCTACTGTGTGATTGCCCTATGGTTTGTGCTCATTTCTATCTAGTTTCACCGCCCAGTAGATGAATGCTTGAGACCGCCTTTGTGCTGATCATATAGACTTGCTATAGTTTGATTGTGTTCAAGTGTTCTTCCTCGTCCTACATCAGCTTGATTTTATTCCGCAATTGTTCCTACTGTAATCAGTTTTATTGGGTGATCGATCTATTCACCCCCCTCTAGATCATCAATAGAGTCTTGTCTATTGGTTTTAGAGCATCCATCTATTCTATCAGTTGGTATCAGAGCCTAACTCTTCTGCGGGGATCAACGTCCTGAAGAGAAACGGCCAAGGATGCAAGAGGGATGATGGCTAAAGGACATTCCACCACGAAGCCCCCATACTTTGACGATTCGATCTATGCATACTGGAAGAATTGTATGCAAGTCTTTCTGAGGGCGAAAGACTATGTGTAGCAACCCTGATAAATAAAGATTTGGAAATAAATTAATTTTTTTTCAAATTATATTACAGAATTAATACAGATAATAAGAAGAAGCTTAAAGGGGTGAATAAAACCAAAATGCAAATAACGCCTCTTATTAAGGCGTTAATTTAATAATAAACGCCTCTATCTAAGGCGTGCTTAAAGAAGTGACGCCCTCACCTAACGGCGTCAATTTCAACCGACAAACAGGGTAAGGCCAAGAAACGCCCCTATCTTGGGCGTGTTTTAAAACAAAGAACGCCTTCATATCAGGCGCTTCTTAAGAAACGACCTGAACTAGGTCGTCAATTCAGGAATCGACGCCCTGACCTAGGTCGTTAATTCCATTCGAGTTCCGTTCGACACGGGAGCTTATCCAGGGTAATGGATAAGTATTAGAAGGAGTTAAAAGATGGTAAGGACTCTATCAAGGAAGTATTACTTCCACACAATCACTAACCCTAATAGGATTTCCCAAAATCCTATAAAGACTCTTGATAGCCGAACCCTAAACCTATTTAGACGATCGACCTGCTGCTGCACGGTAAGTGAAAAACATATGTTCTTCTTATTTTCTTTTGCCCTCTGTTTCGACTGCATGAAGAACTGATAAATCTTCATTGACTTTTCTTTGTAGGAAGCTCCACAGCTACTGCCGAAGAACAAGGTAATGTTCTTCAACCGTTTCCCTAACTTCGATTATATCCTCACCTTCCTTCCTTTTTCTTCCCCTACAGGTTGATTGAAGATCATCATCTCCATCATCTTCATCAACTAAATTTTTCTTCTTCTTCCTGTCCGATCTGCATACTGCTGCTATCAAGGGTATTAGAAGCTTTAGTGTGTTCTTATCAAGTTATTCACGTGTCCCCTCTCCAGATATCAATTAAGGTAGGATTTTCTCAAGTATGTAGCCCAAAGTATATAAGAATCGTAGTGAAATCATATGAGCATACACCTGCATATAGTTTTCCTAAGTTTTAAACGTTTCTGTTGAATTTTTGAAAGGAACGTCCTTACCAAGGGCGTGATTTTGAAATACGTGACCCAAATAAGGGCGCTACTTGTAAAGAAACGACCTTGATCAGGTCGTCAATTTTAGATTTGACGCCCTGTACACAGGCGTTAATTTCATTTAATCATTAATCACCCATGTTAAGAATTGATTATCTATGAAATCATGATTCTACAATAATGCATGATCATATGTCTTCAAACCTGTTAATTTTATTGTCATGACCATACATTCGTTCTCCATGAATTCTATTATCCTGAAATTATTACTGCCCATGAAAATTCATGGTATTTCTTGAATTCACGACCGTGGCTAGGTCGTCTTTCACTGGACTAACGCCCGATACTAGGGCGTGAATTGAAAAGTAATGCCCCTTCATAGGGCGCGTTTCTGTTAAAATCCCGAACAATATATTCTGTAAAAATAAGAATTTAATGATTAACGCCCCTGCCAAGGGCGCGTTTTTGATAATTTCTGAAAATAAATATGTTCTGTAAAATATTGTAAATAAAAAGATGCCTGCTACTGTAGTCGCCTCATTTCAAAGAAACGCCCCTGTCCAGGGCGCGTTTTAGATAAATTAATGAAATATTGAAATTCTGAAAAATGGAAACATGTGTAAACGCCCTTCTGTTAGGCGTTAATTACTTGATAAACGACTCTGCTTAAGTCGTTACTTTACTGTAAAAATTGATTTTCCACTGTTTCTGTTAACCGATGGTTTCATATGTTATATAATATATATATCGGCACTATTCTCCACTCCGTGAGTGTAGTCCCACGTTTCACGATTATTTTATCGATCACACTCAATTCTCATTGACATACAAACTCTCCATTGGACATTCCGTTCCTTTGGACTAGCGAGTTAGTCATAGAGACCTCCGTAAGACTCCTCGTACCTTGGATTCCCTCAAGGTCGACTGAGCTGGTTGTACCCTAAAAACCCATTACACGATCTTTGCCATGTCAATCTAAAGAAACATGGTATACCGGCCCTTATGATTATACAAAGAGTATATCATAAGAAATTCTTAAGGGGATGATGATATCATGCCATATCATGTCATTCTTGTAAACCTCAATTCTATGATAAGAATGAGGGTATCTTATCTTTGATATACTGTTCATGTGGACCTCAATTCTATATAAAGAATGTCCATATTGATTTGTCATGGTACCCAAGTTAAGGGAACCATATTCTACCTAGTTTTATTGATATCGTGATTATACCGTTATTATCGTCATTCTATGTCCTTTGTCATATTTTTGGACTCCATTCTGTCAAAGTTGTCATACATGTCTACAAGCTTGATTATTGAAATTCAAAAATTGGCTATATATATAAGAGTGGATGTCAAAACACATGATAAATGCCTGCGCATATAGGGCCCGATCTGGTCCTAGGAGGAGCACCCGAAAGTACTTGTGCCCATGGGAGTTAAAATGATAAGGTATCTGGCATTATACCGAGTACTTTACTTTCTAGATTGGACATTCCACCTAAATCTTGTGCTTGAAATCGTACTTGCCTTGACATGAAATGCGTGGCCCGAAAAATGGTAATTTACTTGCTTGATACATGATAGCCAAAGTTCTTGACATGACTTGTTAAATGTACTTGCTTGAATATCTCAAATGTCTTGTTATCTTATTGAAAGTTCATGATTTGTCCATCTTAATTCCTTGATATTACATTTTCTCTATCTTGTCGTTTTATGCGAGCATGCATAGCTTCATTGCATTCATGAAAATGTAATTACTTAAACCCCTTTCTAGTACTTGAGATATAATTTCCTACTGAGCATTCGCTCATTCCGTTTGTCCCTTACTTTTCAGGTAAGTCCGATGACGAGACTGAAACGGATGGGGAAGGTCAAGAGTGAAAGAGCTAGAGCTTTTCCAAGTGTCAATTAGTCTTTTCCTATTTTCTTGAGTCAACTATGTACTTTTCCTTTTATTAAATAGAGTATTGGATTTGTAATAGCCTATTAATAATAAGGATTGGATTATCTTGCTATTTTACGCATCTCTGTCTTTGTGTCGAATACACGACCACTCTGATTGACATGATTGATATAAACTCGTCGCGCGTCTCCGGGTATCTTCCGCGCTCGGGGTGTGACAGTTTTTGTGGTATCAGAGCCTAGGGTATTCAATTCCTTGGAAAAACCCAAGTCCAAGGATAAGTATAAGTATAAACCTTTTACCAGTGAGATTGGGTAGAACCAAGGGTTAAAATTAAAAATAGAGTATTGGTTTCTAAATGTAGTCACGTACTAATATAGTTATTGTAATTGTAGGATAATGGCTGCCGAACGTGCTCAATGGCGCAACATGCAGCGTACCCTTCAAGGAATGACTCAAGTGCTACAACAGGTAGCACAAGGTGGTGCTCCACGAGCTGGAAGCCTACACCAAGCTTTTAAGAGCATGAATCCCCCGAAGTTCATGGGATCAACCGATCCGGACGATGCCGAGCATTGGGTCCGGGAGATTGAACGTATATTCCGTGTCATGCAATGCACGGACCAAGACAAGGTTTTATTAGCTACCTTCCAATTGGAGAAAGATGCTAGATGTTGGTGGGAGTCTATTGAAGCAACCATCGATCCTACTCAAGTAACATGGGAAGAATTCGTTGAATATTTCAACGCCAAATATTTCTCCGATAGGGTCCAGGAAAAGAAGGCCGCTGAGTTTGCTGCATTAAAGCAACGATCCCTATCAGTAGCTGATTACGAGGCACAGTTCTCCAGGTTGTCTAGATATGCTAAACATTTGATTAGCACGGAGAAGATGAAAGCCCGTAGATTTCTTAATGGGCTTAGGCCCCACTATATTACTCAACTGGCGCCTATGGACATCCAAGTTTATTCTGAAATAGTGCGCCGAGCTCAATTACTTGAAGATGCCACGGAACTATCTGATAAGATCCGTGGAAAAGACAAGAAGGAGCAAGTCACAGGTTCGGGTTCTTTCAAACCCAACTTTAAGAAGAGGCCCAATAATGGAGGTTCATCCTCTCAAGATTCCAAGTTCAAGAAATCCAAGCCCTTCTCTATCACCACTACCCCTTCAAATGTAGTGTGTAAGCATTGTGACAAGGCTGGTCACAAGACAGAAGAATGCTGGAGGAAATTAGGAGCTTGTCTCCGTTGTGGGAGTCGCGAACATCGGATTCCCGATTGTCCATTAATAAATGACCAAGCCGGTGACGGTAAACGCCCGGTGACAAAGAACGCTCGACTTCATGCAATAAAGGAGACCGAGCAAGAAGAAGGTGGACTGGTAGAAGGTACATTAACAGTTTGTTCCAAAAGTGCTTATGTCTTATTTGATACGGGTGCATCGCATTCCATTATTTCTAAGAAGTTTGCCGACCCGTTACCGTTAGAACCAGAATGGATAAAAATAGTTCTAACTACTCCTCTTGGAAGTGAAAATGATATTACTCATCACTACCAAAACTGTGAGGTAATGGTTCAAGGTAGGAATTTACCTATAGATCTCATATGCCTTGATCTAAAGGAGTATGATGTTATACTGGGAGCGGACTGGTTATCCAAGTATCAGGCAACGGTTGATTGCCGTAATAGCCAAATTGCTTTCAAAGATTTTCCAGAATTAGTCTTTACTCGCCCCAAGAGTCGGAGCAATTCCCCTCTTATTTCGGCTCTCCGAGCTAGCAAGCTCGTCAGGAAAGGATGTGTATCCTTCCTTGCATTTGTCACAGTTAAGGAAAACAAAGGACACTAAGATAGAAGACATTCAGGTAGTGCAAGAATTTCCAGACGTATTTCCGGAAGATTTGCCGGGATTACCCCCTCAAAGAGAAGTGGCCTTCACCATTGACTTAGTCCCTGGTGCTGGTCCAGTTTCAAAGGCACCCTATAGAATGTCCCCTGCGGAACTCAAAGACTTGAAGGAGCAGTTGATGGAACTAATTCGAAAAGGGTTTATTAGACCAAGTACTTCCCCGTGGGGAGCACCAGTCTTATTTGTGAAGAAGAAGGACGGATCCATGAGATTGTGCATCGACTATCGATAGTTGAATCATCTCACTATCAAGAACAAGTATCCACTGCCGAGAATCGATGAGTTATTTGATCAGATTTCAGGATCCAAATATTTTTCCAAGATTGATCTCAGGTCGGGATATCATCAGTTAAGAATCAAGGATGATGACATTCATAAGACTGCATTCAGAAGCAGGTATGGCCATTACGAATTTGTTGTTATGCCTTTTGGACTAACAAATGCCCCTGCTGCCTTTATGCAGTTAATGAACAGCATATTCAGGCCTTACTTGGATCAAGTCATAGTACTCTTCATTGATGATATATTGATATATTCCAAAACTAAGGAAGAACATGAGGAGCATTTAAGGATCGCATTGCAAGTATTGAGGGAAAATCAATTATATGCAAAGCTCAGCAAATGTGAATTCTGGCTTGAAGAAGTGACTTTCCTCGGACATGTGATATCCAAGGATGGTCTATCTATTGATCCATCAAAGGTTGAAGCTGTTAGAAACTGGGGAAGACCAACCAATGCTAGCGAGATCAGAAGTTTCTTAGGTCTTGCAGGCTATTATCGGCGATTCATCAAAGATTTCTCTAAGATCGCCGTACCACTTACAAGATTAACTCGTAAGGAGATCCGATATGAATGGAGTGAGGAATGTGAAGGAAGTTTCCAAACTCTCAAGGATCATCTCACTACAGCTCCGGTGTTAGCTCTACCAATAGAAGGAGAGAAATTCGAGGTCTACACAGATGCTTCTGGCATTGGCCTCGGATGTGTCCTAATGCAACAAGGAAAGGTCATCGCATACTCTTCACGCCAACTGAAGAAACATGAAGAAAACTACCCCGTCCATGATTTAGAATTGGCTGCGGTAGTATTTGCATTGAAGATATGGAGACATTACCTATACGGAGTACAGTTTATTGTATACTCCGATCACAAGAGTCTCAAATATCTCTTTTCACAGAAGGAGCTAAACATGAGACAAAGACGCTGGCTAGAATATCTCAAGGACTTCGACTTCAATATACAATACCATCCCGGAAAGGGTAATTATGTGGCTGATGCCCTTAGTCGAAAGCCGAGAGCAATGATAGCCAATTGTATGATAAAAGAATGGAGGTTGCTAGAATAATTCTCCGAGCTCAATATAAGCTTGGACAAGGAAGTCAAATTTGTCACATTATCTCATGTAAGCATACAGTCAGATTTATTATCTGAGATACAAGCACTTCAAGATGATGATCCTATATTAGTGGAAATCAAAGGCAGATTAGAAGGACAATCTGATTTTGAACTAACTTCTGATGGAAGATTATTGTTCAAAGACAGAACTTGTATACCAGATTGTCCAGAATTAAAGAAGAAGATCTTAGATGAAGCTCACAGATCAAGGTACACTATTCATCCAGGATCAACCAAAATGTACCAAGATGTAAAGAGGAACTTTTGGTGGCCCAACATGAAAAGAGAAATAGCGGACTATGTATCACGCTGTCTCACATGCCAACAGGTCAAGGCAGAACACCAAAAGCCTGCTGGAAAGCTACATCCTCTAGATATTCCAAAGTGGAAGTGGGAGGATATTGGTATGGATTTCATCATGGGTTTATCTAAATCAAAAGGAGGACATGATAGAATATGGGTTATTATTGACCGCTTGACTAAATCGGCGCATTTCTTACCAATAAAGAGCCGGTGGTCAGTAGATGTATTGGCTGCACTATACATCAAGGAAGTAGTCAGGTTACATGGAATTCCTGTCTCGATCGTGTCTGACAGAGATCCTCGTTTCACTTCTAAGGATTACAACATTCGTTGGGAACAAGGCTTAACTTTAGTACTGCTTTTCACCCACAAACGGATGGTCAGACCGAGAGAGCTAATCAAGTTGTTGAGGATATGCTAAGAGCTTGCATCATTGACTTTGGTGGAAGCTGGCATGAACATTTACCACTAGTGGAATTTGCATATAATAACAGCTACCAAGCTAGTATCCAAATGGCACCTTTCGAAGCTTTATATGGAAGGAGTTGCCGATCACCCTTATGCTGGAACGAAGTTGGAGAGAAACAACTGTTAGGTCCAGACATGGTAAGGGGTACAACTGAGAAGATACAAGTAATCAGAGAAAGATTGCAAGTTGCTCAGACAAGGCAAAAGGCTTATGCTGACACAAGAAGGAGAGATCTTGAATTCCAAATCGGAGATCATGTATTTCTCAAGATATCACCTGGACGTGGCATACGAAGATTTGGTGTTAAGGGCAAGCTTACTCCAAGATTCATCGGACCATTTGAGGTACTTGAAAGAGTTGGCGAGGTTGCTTATCGCATCGCGTTGCCTCCTCAATTGTCCGAGGTACATAATGTATTTCACCTATCTATGTTGAAGAAGTATGTTCACGATCTGTCGCACATTATTGAACATGGAGATCTGGTGATCAAGAAAGATCTCACATATGAACAGAAGCATATGAAGATCTTAGATCGTGAAATACGAGCTCTAAGGAATAAGGTTATTCCCATGCTTAAGGTGCAATGGAATAAGAATACTGAACACGAAGCAACATGGGAGACCGAGGAATCTATGAAGAAACGATTTCCCGAGTTATTCTAAGAGGTATATGATCTACACTCTCCACGTGTATACATATTATGTACTTGAATTTGGGGACCAAATTCTTTTAAGTGGGGGAGGGTATAGCAACCCTGATAAATAAAGATTTGGAAATAAATTAAATTTTTTTTCAAATTATATTACAGAATTAATACAGATAATAAGAAGAAGCTTAAAGGGGTGAATAAAACCAAAATGCAAATAACGCCTCTTATTAAGGCGTTAATTTAATAATAAACGCCTCTATCTAAGGCGTGCTTAAAGAAGTGACGCCCTCACCTAACGGCGTCAATTTCAACCGACAAATAGGGTAAGGCCAAGAAACGCCCCTATCTTGGGCGTGTTTTAAAACAAAGAACGCCTTCATATCAGGCGCTTCTTAAGAAACGACCTGAACCAGGTCGTCAATTCAGGAATCGACGCCCTGACCTAGGTCGTTAATTCCATTCGAGTTCCGTTCGGCACGGGAGCTTATCCAGGGTAATGGATAAGTATTAGAAGGAGTTAAAAGATGGTAAGGACTCTATCAAGGAAGTATTACTTCCACACAATCACTAACCCTAATAGGATTTCCCAAAATCCTATAAAGACTCTTGACAGCCGAACCCTAAACCTATTTGGACGATCGACCTGCTGCTGCACGGTAAGTGAAGAACATATGTTCTTCTTATTTTCTTTTGCCCTCTGTTTCGAATGCATGAAGAACTGATAAATCTTCATTGACTTTTCTTTGTAGGAAGCTCCATAGCTACTGCCGAAGAACAAGGTAATGTTCTTCAACCGTTTCCCTAACTTCGATTATATCCTCACCTTCCTTCCTTTTTCTTCCCCTACAGGTTGATTGAAGATCATCATCTCCATCATCTTCATCAACTAAATTTTTCTTCTTCGTCCTGTCCGATCTGCATACTGCTACTATCAAGGGTATTAGAAGCTTCAGTGTGTTCTTATCAAGTTATTCACGTGTCCCCTCTCCAGATATCAATTAAGGTAGGATTTTCTCAAGTATGTAGCCCAAAGTATATAAGAATCGTAGTGAAATCATATGAGCATACACCTGCATATAGTTTTCCTAAGTTTTAAACATTTCTGTTGAATTTTTGAAAGGAACGTCCTTACCAAGGGCGTGATTTTGAAATACGCGACCCAAACAAGGGCGCTACTTGTAAAGAAACGACCTTGATCAGGTCATCAATTTTAGATTTGACGCCCTGTACACAGGCGTTAATTTCATTTAATCATTAATCACCCATGTTAAGAATTGATTATCTATGAAATCATGATTCTACAATAATGCATGATCATATGTCTTCAAACCTGTTAATTTTATTGTCATGACCATACATTCGTTCTCCATGAATTCTATTATCCTGAAATTATTACTGCCCATGAAAATTCATGGTATTTCTTGAATTCACGACCGTGGCTAGGTCGTCTTTCACTGGACTAACGCCCGATACTAGGGCGTGAATTGAAAAGTAACGCCCCTTCATAGGGCGCGTTTCTGTTAAAATCCCGAACAATATATTCTGTAAAAATAAGAATTTAATGATTAACGCCCCTGCCAAGGGCGCGTTTTTGATAATTTCTGAAAATAAATATGTTCTGTAAAATATTGTAAATAAAAAGATGCCTGCTACTGTAGTCGCCTCATTTCAAAGAAACGCCCCTGTCCAGGGCGCGTTTTAGATAAATTAATGAAATATTGAAATTCTAAAAAATGGAAACATGTGTAAACGCCCTTCTGTTAGGCGTTAATTACTTGATAAACGACTCTGCTTAAGTCGTTACTTTACTGTAAAAACTGATTTTCCACTGTTTCTGTTAACCGATGGTTTCATATGTTATATAATATATATATCGGCACTATTCTCCACTCCGTGAGTATAGTCCCACGTTTCACGATTGTTTTATCGATCACACTCAATTCTAATTGATATACAAGCTCTCCATTGGACATTCCGTTCCTTTGGACTAGCGAGTTAGTCATAGAGACCTCCGTAAGACTCCTCGTACCTTGGATTCCCTCAAGGTCGACTGAGCTGGTTGTACCCTAAAAACCCATTACACGATTTTTGCCATGTCAATCTAAAGAAACATGGTATACCGGCCCTTATGATTATACAAAGAGTATATCATAAGAAATTCTTAATGGGATGATGATATCATGCCATATCATGTCATTCTTGTAAACCTCAATTCTATGATAAGAACGAGGGTATCTTATCTTTGATATACTGTTCATGTGGACCTCAATTCTATATAAAGAATGTCCATATTGATTTGTCATGGTACCCAAGTTAAGGGAACCATATTTTACCTAGTTTTATCGATATCGTGATTATACCGTTATTATCGCCATTCTATGTCCTTTGTCATATTTTTGGACTCCATTCTGTCAAAGTTGTCATACATGTCTACAAGCTTGATTATTGAAATTCAAAAATTGGCTATATATATAAGAGTGGATGTCAAAACACATGATAAATGCCTGCGCATATAGGGCCTGATCTGGTCCTGGGAGGAGCACCCGAAAGTACTTGTGCCCATGGGAGTTAAAATGATAAGGTATCTGGCATTATACTGAGTACTTTACTTTCTAGATTGGACATTCCACCTAAATCTTGTGCTTGAAATCGTACTTGCCTTGACATGAAATGCGTGGCCCGAAAAAGGGTAATTTACTTGCTTGATACATGATAGCCAAAGTTCTTGACATGACTTGTTAAATGTACTTGCTTGAATATCTCAAATGTCTTGTTATCTTATTGAAAGTTCATGATTTGTCCATCTTAATTCCTTGATATTACATTTTCTCTATCTTGTCAGTTTATGCGAGCATGCATAGCTTCATTGCATTCATGAAAATGTAATTACTTAAACCCCTTGCTAGTACTTGAGATATAATTTCCTACTGAGCGTTCACTCATTCCGTTTGTCCCTTACTTTTCAGGTAAGTCCGATGACGAGACTGAAACGGATGGGGAAGGTCAAGAGTGAAAGAGCTAGAGCTTTTCCAAGTGTCAATTAGTCTTTTCCTATTTTCTTGAGTCAACTATGTACTTTTCCTTTTTATTAAACAGAGTATTGGATTTGTAATAGCCTATTAATAATAAGGATTGGGTTATCTTGCTATTTTGCGCATCTCTGTCTTTGTGTCGAATACACGACCACTCTGATTGACATGATTGATATAAACTTGTCGCGCGTCTCCGGGTATCTTCCGCGCTCGGGGCGTGACACTATGAGATTTGGAAGGTGGTCAGTAAAGGATGATTCGAGCTGCATCTTAATGAGGATGTATGGACGAGAGAGGAGATAAAGAAATCTACTCTCAACTAGAGCGCCATCAATGCCATTCAGTGCGCTCTACATCCCATAGAATTTTCAAGAGTTTCTTCGTGTGCCACAGCGAAAGTGATGCGGGATAAGCTTGATGTTATCTACGAGGGAACCTCTCAGGTGAGGGAGACCAAGGCGAACTTGTTGGTCTCAGAGTATGAAGCCTTCAGGATGAAGCCCAGCAAGACTATCACCGAGATGTACGCGCGTCTTACCCTCATCACCAATGGTCTCAGAAGTCTGGGGAAAAACTATTCTGATTATGAAATCGTGAGGAAGATTCTTTGGTCCCTGACTCCAGTCTGGCACACGAAAGCTACTGTTATAGAAGAGTCAAGGGATCTTCAAAACATGAAGGTGGACGAGTTGATTGGCTCGTTAATGACCTACGAGATGAATCTTCCCAAGATCGAGGAGCTGTAGAAGAAGAAAAAGCCCATTGCTATGAAGGCCAACTCCAGTAGATCAAGCAGATCCAGCCATAGTGGATCATCGAGCGATCAGAGCTTCTCTAGGTCAGAAATTGAAGGAGATCAGCTTGCATTAATGACCAGAGAGTTTAGAAGATTTTTGAGGAAAGAAGGAAAAATTTTTTGCCGAAGATAGTATGGTGGCAGGAGACAAACGAGGTATACATCTAACCCTGCCAAGAAAATTGACACTAATGTCTGCTATCATTGCAGGAAGGCCGGCCACATGAAGGTAGACTGTCCAGAGCTCCAAAAGCTTAAGGATAAGTCAAAGAAGGAAGCTCCCAAAGGAAAGGAGATGGTGAGCACATGGAGCGACGAGGATGAGAGCACCTTAAGCTGCACATCAGAGAGTAAAGACGAAGAAAATCCCATCTGCCTGATGGCCAGAAATGATGAGAAAGAAGAGGAAGACTCTTACGAGGTATCATCTCCATTTGAGCAGTACACTATTTCTGATTGGGAGGATGCTTACGGTGATTTGAAAGATAAAGTAGATGATATTAGAAAAGAGAACATGCATTTAAAGAAGAAAATTAATTCTCTCATGAATGACACCACAATGACTGATAAAATTGCTCCGCTGCAATCTGAGAGTGATAGGTTGAAAAATTCATATGCTGAATTTGATGATTTGAAGCATGCTTTGATAGATGCTAGAAAAGAAAATGAGTTTCTGAAAAGTGTTATTGATAACTTAAAATTGAGATTGCAAAAATTTGAAAATGAAATGAAAATTGTCGATGAGAAATATGAAGCTGTGCTGGGTGTCAATAATGAACCGAAGAAATCAATTGAAAACCTAGAAAATTAAAATGAGGATAAAAAGAAAATCATTGAGAATATGACCCAAGGCACTGAGAATTTGAATGCTCTGTTGGGGTCTAAAGTTAATTTCAAAAAAGAGGATCTCGATTATAACCCCACTGCTAAAAAGAGTTTAGCATTGAAAATAATTTCATTTGTAGCTGAAAAGAAAAAGGGACCCTCATCAAGATGAGCAATGTATATTCTGATGTCAAAAATATTTATCCCAAAATGCATAGTGCCAAGGATAAGGGCAAGCAGAAGGTTGGTGAGCCCAGCAAAGCTAGCACATACTGCCCTATTCCTCAAGGTAAGTCTCAGGTTAGGGGTCAACCCTCACGAACATCAAAACCCCAGGCTAGGGATACCAAGTCTTCACCACCAACTGCTCAGAAGAAGACCCAGTCCCCACCAATGTATACTTCAGGAGGGGCTAAGGTGCAACGGAGACAAAATTCAGTTAGAGGTCAACCAAGCCAGATCCACCAACCCAGGGTTTAGACCTATGATTATGCACAGCCACAACAATTTCATAGGTCTAAACGGAATAGAGTTCAAGGGAGGTCTAGATATCAGTCATATTACACACAGACATATAGACCTCAGGCTAGAAACTGGGTTGGGGAATCTAGAATATGGGCTCCTAGGAAGCAAACCATCTACAGTCAACCTAGGACCAACACAGGCTACAATTCTCTAAATGCTCATTGGTCTAGGCACTGGCACAAAAAAAATCAATTTGCTAAGAATAATGGTGCCAGTATATTGAACAGGAAAAGAGAGATTAAGAATGTTAATGCTGAGAAGAAGAAAAATGACCAAGACAATGTTAAGAAATCCACTAAACCAATAATGCTCAAACAAATGTGGATTCCTAAGGATTGGTTGTCTTGTTTGAATAGCTCTACATATGTTCTAGAGCCCAAGCAGTGTTGGGTTCCAAACTTCTCTCTATGATTGTGATTGCAGGTATGCCTGGTAGCCAAGCACAACATGTGGTACCTGGATAGTGGCTGCTCCAGGCATATGATAGGAGACAAGGCTAAATTTTGCATGCTGACAGAGAAGAATGGATGCCTTGTCACCTTCGAAGAAAATACAAAGGGTAAAATCATCGAGTCAGATAAGGTAGCTAAGTGCACTACCTACTGCAGTGAGGAGGTTATGCTGGTTGATGGTCTTGCGTACAACTTGCTCAGTATCAGCCAGCTATGTGATAAAGGGCATAGAGTTGTTTTTTATTCCCAATGCTGTAGAATTTATGAACCTGATTCTGATGTAGTTAAATTTTCTAGTAAGAGAGTAAATAACATCTACATGGTAGATTTAGATGATTTTGCTCACTCTAATCTATGCCTCACAGCTAATAAAGATGAATTAGTAATTTTGTGGCATCGTAGATTAGGACATGCTAGTTATACTGTCTTGCATAAACTTAATAAACATAGCATGGTTAGAGGACTTCCTGAAATTTCATTTTAAAAGGAAAAAAAATCTGTGATGCATGTACACAGTCCAAGCAAACTAGGAAGTCATTCAAGTCTAGAACTAAAAACATGTCTTCCAAACCTTATGAGCTGATACACATGGACCTTTTTGGACCAACTACATTAGTTAGCTTATCAGGTAGGAGATATGGGTATATATTAGTGGATGATTTCTCTAGATATACTTGGGTGTTTTTCATCTCACAGAAAAATGATGCATTTTCTGAATTTCAGGAGTTCTACTTGAAAATAAAATAAAAAATTGAAAATTCAATTAAAAATATTTTATCTGATCATGGAGGTGAGTTTGAAAACTCACAATTTGATGAATTTTACAGGGTCAATAGGATTACTCATCGGTTCTCCTCACCAAGGACACCAGAGCAAAATGGAGTGATGGAGAGGAGAAACAGGACACTTATGGAGATGGCCCGTACACTCCTCGTTGAAGGAGGCCTACCAAGGAAGTTTTGGGTAGAGGCAGTCAACACTGCATGCCATGTAATTAACCGAGCCATGGAAAGAAGATGATGGAGAAATTCTGAAGGAAGGAAACTCTGTAGACCAATCAGAAAATGAAGAAGAACCTGAAGAAAATAATGCAGAAGAGCCTGCTATTCAGGGGGAGGTAAATGAAGGTCAAGGTAACCAAGTTATCAATATCAGATTATTAAGAGATCATCCAGTAAATAATGTCATTGGTAACTTAAATGAACCTCCTAGGACTAGAGGCTACGTTAGAGCATATCATGAATTAAATGCATATGCATTGGTTTCTCATGTAGAACCAAAATCCATTGATAGTGCCCTCAAAGATGTGCATTGGATCAATGCCATGCACGAGGAGCTTAATCAGTTTGACAGGAACAAGGTGTGGCATCTGGTCCCACCCCCTGATCATGGGACGTCATTGGGACAAAATGGGTTTTTAGGAATAAAACTGATGAGCTAGGTAATGTAGTTAAAAACAAAGCCAGACATGTTGCTCAGGGGTACAATCAAGAATTCGGAATTAACTTTGAAGAGTCTTTTGCCCCTGTAGCTAGGTTAGAGGTAATTAGAATACTTTTAGCTTATGTATGCTCTTTAGGAATAACTCTCTAGCAGATGGATGTTAAATCTGTTTTCCTCAATGGGGAAATAAAATAGGATGTCTTTGTGAGACAACCCCCTGGCTTTGAATGCTTAGATTTCTCTAATTATGTTTATAAGTTGAATAAATCTCTTTATGGCTTGAAGCAAGCTCCTAGAGCTTGGTATGACAGGCTCAGCAAATTCCTTACCGAGAAGAAGTTCACAAGAGGTGAGGATGACCAAACGTTGTTCACTAAGGTAAGTCATCCAGATATTCTCCTTGTTTAGATTTATGTGGATGACATTGTATTTGGGTCAACTAACCCCAAATTGTGTAAGGAATTTTATGATTTAATGACACAAGAATTTGAAATGAGCTCAATGGGTGAGCTAAAATTGTTTCTTGGACTGCAGGTGACACAGACCAAGGATGGAACATTCATCACCAAGTCCAAGTACATAAGGGACCTACTGAAGAAGTTCAAATTTGAGGACCTCAAGGATATTGTAGCACCAATGGGTACTTCAACAAGTCTCGATGAACACCCCAAAGGTAAAATAGTGGATCAAAAGCTGTATCGAGGTATGATCGGATCCCTTTTGTACCATACTGCATCTAGGCCTGATATACAATTTACAGTGTGTTTATGTGCTAGATTTTAGGCTAGTCCTAAGAAGTCTCATTTTAGTGCAGTGAAAAGGATCTTTAGGTATCTGTTAGGCACCCAAGAACTTGGTCTTTGGTACCCTGCTAAGTGTGAGCTGGAGCTTCTAGCATACACTGATGTAGACTATGCTAGGTGTCGGATAGATAGGAAAAACACTAGTGGCTATTGCCAATTCCTAGGTGGTTGCCTAGTATCTTGGGCTTCAAAGAAGCAACACACAGTTGCCTTGTCCACTGCATAGGCAGAGTATGTCGCTGTAGGGAATTGCACAGCTCAGGTACTATGGATTAAGCACCAACTTTCAGATTATCAGATAAATTTGGGATGTATTCCAATTTTATGTGATAATACAAGTGCTATCTGCCTAACTAAGAATCTTATTCAACACTGTAGGACTAAGCATATTGATATTAAACACCATTTTCTTAGAGATGCAGTGAGCAAGAGTGAAATTGAGTTAGTATTTGTTGAAACTGAAAAATAAGTTGCTGATATTTTTACAAAACCCCTTGGAAATGAAAGATTTAAATATCTAAGAAGAGAATTGAGGCTTTGTAAATTTTAGCATGAAAATGACTACTTTCATTCTTGAATTGTCTTCTGAAATGCTTGAAATAATAGTGTCTACCTGTCTTTGAATTTTGAATAAAGGATGTTTGATGTTAGAATAATTTCTTTTGCACTGAGTATATAAGTTGTTGCACGTCTTGTACAAATAATCTCTGAAGTCGATGCATGGTAGTGCATATAGTCGAGGCATTGAGCTAGCACTTGTTTCCCATACTTGCCTTGTATAGAGTCTTAAGTCGATGCATGTTTTACACATAGTCGATGCATGTTTTCACCGGGTGTATAAGTCGATGCATAGTGTAAGTTTTCAGCATGCAGTCGATGCATCTTAAGTCAATACATCATGATGTCAGGGGCAATGCTGTTGAGTCTGATCTTAGTTCAACTTCACTTATTCTCTCCTCCTCCTAAGAAATTTCTATCTCATGACATCATTCACATTCAGTCTATTCTTGAAAACCTTTGAGCTGCTCCTATGCTTCATTGTCTACTTCTATCACTCTGATTGGATAACAGTCGTGTAACTGGTTCATTACTTTGAGCATCAGGCACTTCAATGCTTTTAAGAATCACATGTGTTTCTTGAATGAACTTAAGGTTTAATTTTAATAGACTGTAGAGTCAAAGAACTGCTCTTCAGAAAATAAGGTGATAGAAAATATTTATAGATCTTAACCTTTGTCTCATGATTTCAATGAAAAGGTATTTACTGTATCTGAACTTTTCAGACTTAGTGAAGTTTAGGCTGAGAAAACCAGAACAGGTATTGTTTTTGAAAAAGTATCTCTGAAAAGTTATAAGGGCAACATCAATAAAATCTTTAATGAAAAAGAATTGAACAAAGTGGCAGAGCAATGACTGAATTGCACTGAGAAATTGAACCCTCCATCAAGGAAATGGAGAGGACCTTATGTCATGAGGTGTTTCATGTTATCTCTGTTCACATGGTCAAATCTATAGGGCTGGTTTCACTAAGTAACTGGGGGTACTGGCGTCTGATAAACGTGTACCCTTAATGTCAAAGGCGTAAATCATCTTGGTAGTTCTTGATCAGAGGCAGATATAGTAGTTTATGCCTAGTAACTGGGGGTACTTGCGTCCAACCCACGTGTACACCTAATGTCAATAGCATAAATGACACTTGTTTGTTCACTAAGTTCAAACTAGAAGTGAAAAAGAAATGCTATAACCCTTCTCATGCAAAGTGTTATGAAGTATCAATTAGTTCATCTCAATACAAATTCATGTTACTCTCCTTGATATTCATTGTTTCTGAAATAAGTAAGATATAGTCTTGACCTAGTCTAGTATAGTCATGTGACTTAGGTTACTTGCTATAAATGGACACTATGACCATATTTAAGGAACTCAGTGATTTAACTCTACCTTCTATAACCGTTAAACCTGAACTTACTCAAGAATGCACACTGATTGATTCTTATGAATAAAAGTTGTTCATGATTTGCTTATATTCTAAACCAATGCATAGAATGTTATCTAGCCTATCTCTTATACCCTTCCACTATCTCTCTTCCTCCTTATTTGCTGATGGCAAATGGGAGAGTTTATTGTCTTCTTCCCTTCCTTCCTTATCACATAGGGGGAGAGATTGCATTCTGATGGCAAAGGGGGAGTAAGTATAAAGTAGAGTCAGTCTATGTGTTTAGGGGGAGAGTCTGTAATGGTGTTTGAGAGAAGGGATGAGAGAGAGAGAGAGAGAGAGAGAGTCAGAAATTCAGGGGGAGCATCTTGAAGGATTCATTCAGGGAGAAAGTCTATGCATAGTGTCTGCACTTGCATGTATGTCATCTGACTGTGATTAATGATTCATCAAAATATATCATTCTTAATGCATTTACTTTTGGTGTTGCCATCATCAAAAAGAAGGAGAATGTTGGGTCTCCTCTGGCGTTGAATGATAAGGGAGAATGGCAACATGCTGAAGTGTTTTGATAATTGGCAACAGTATTGGTTGACTTCGTTGACTACATAGTTGACTTTGTTAACTTTATATTAACATAATGTTGTGTGTATTTTGATGACTTTTATATGTCAGATAGTCATATAAATGTTGTCTGCATGTTTACACTTAGGCTTTGCATTAGAATGGAGTCGGTGTAGTACTAAGTCAGTATGCATTGAGTCCGGGCATAGAGTGCATTTCCAGCACATCAAGTTCGTGCATGCATATATCAAGTCGGTGCAAGCCATGTTGCTTCACACGGACAAGTCGCTGCAAAGGTCATCCATGCATTATGTAAGTCGATGCATTGGCAGTCGTTGCATGAGACCAAGTCCTTGCAGGCTTACCTCAAGGCACACTAAGTGCGTGCAACACTTCTCGCTGCACGCTATCAAGTCGGTGCAACCATTGCTGCTGCACATGACCAAGTCAGTGCAATGCCTTCCATGCATTAGGTTGTTGGATCGAGAGGATGGTCAAGCTAGAGGGGGAGGGGGTGAATAGGTTGACCTTATAAAAATTATAGTAGAGCAATTTGCATCAGAAGCACCACACCTAGATGATTAATTGAAACACTGAACCAAGCCAATCAGAGAGTGTGCCTATCATGCATCTAGCGAGGAACAAATTGTGAAGATTAAACCAAACCACACAAGAGACCACAATTTTATGGTGGTTCGGTCACCCAATGGAGACCTACGTCCACCTCCCCACTCAACTAGTGAGGAACCCTGCTGAGCTTCACAGCTTTGCTAAACCGAGGAAGTAATTCCTCTATACTGTTGACTACCCCAACAGAAGACAATGAGGAACAAATCCTCAGATCCGCTGTCAAACAGCTTGAAGGCAAACAGCCTTGACACCCCTGATCTCAGCACAACCCGCTGAATCAGAATCACCCTCTCTTCACTAAATCCAGTGAAGGAGAAGAATACAATGTTCAAAAACAATAGGAAAACTAAAAGATAAGAAATCAAACTTCAGCACTTGGACGCAGTGGAATTTAGATCACCAACAGAGAGATCCATGTCCATACGCATGAGCTTCGATCCTTGAATCTCCTCCGTCTGGAATGTAGAAGAGTCTTGGTGGCGCGATGATCTTCTGATCTGATTTTTTAGCAGCCTTCGTCCAGTTCTGCTCTCAGCCTTTCTCGTTCTGCTGTTCGCCTCACTCCTTCTACCCTTTTTTTCTTCTCCTCTTGCCTTTTCTTCTTGGGTGAACCTATTTTATGGTCTTCCCACGCACAAAATAGTTCACGTGAGGCAGGTGGGCCACCACCCTGATTTTCTGGTTATCCTCATGATTGCTCACGTGGGGAACCTTCTGGAGTGGTAGAAGCTACGAAACCTTATCCACTTGTGGCTGATGTGGCAGATAATGACTGAAGGTGGGATCCACTTATCGTGCTCTGCAACTTGAATTAGATGGCGTCGACCCTCTTGCCCCAAGGAGTTAACGCACCCTTCTTCTAGCTTCAGGTTTCACGCTGAGTGCGTTGACGCAAGATGCAACTGCGTCCACTCATTAGTTGCGCTTTAGACAGTTGTGGCAATCCATCGTACTGCAGCGTCGACCCATCGAACTGCAGCGTCGACGCTGCCAAGGTACTCCAGAGGCTACAACAAGGAATGCTTGAACTGCTGCGTTCACGCTACTTGATCAAAGCGTTGACGCATCAGAGTATTCCAGTAAGCCATTGGCTCTCCCTTTGTAACTGCTGCGTCGACGACGCTCTGTCTTGGCGTTGACGCAGTGGAACAACTTGTGAAGATATTGGTGAAGGCTTCTTCAGCTGATGCGTGGACGCTTTAAGCTCCCAGCGTCGACCCTGTTCCTTTCTAGCACAAGAATGAAATCAAGTGAAAGTATTATTGAATCAAACTTTAATTCATCATTGAATTGAATACATCATTCATATCTCATGGTTGTCATCATCAAAACCAGGGCCACAACAATCTCCCCCTTTTTGATGATGGCAACTATGAGGTGAATGCCATTCATAACATTGCATCTAAACAATCAAGGTTATTCATATCAAGCAAGAAACTTCAGATTAATAGGAAATCAAATCAATGACTAAATCAAACTATAATTTTGTCATTCATTCAAGTTCAAGATTTTACATTATAGAACCAGACAAAAGAAAACATTCATTCAAGTTAGTCAATATGATTGATGTAGATGCAATGAACTTTGGTCAAGTTTCCAGCTTGACTTCATGATTGATGCATTTAACACCATTCTCCCCCTTTGACTTCATCAGAAAGGGGAGGAAATGTGGAAGAGCTATCTCAAGAGTGGAAGAAGCGATTGTATCTTCTGGCAGAAGGAGGTTGTTGTTGCTGACGGGAGGATTGCCCTTGAGTAGACTGAGATCCTTGAGGTGGCTGGCGAGGCTGCTGCTGTCCTGAGGTAGATCGATCTCTGGCCAGTAAATCTCGGATATCCTGAGAGAGTTCACCCAGCTGATGACTTAGAGTGGAGCGTACACTGTCAATGGCAGAAGGAAGATCAGCTGTGATAGAGTCCTTGTTTTGAAACTTGTCCCCAATTGACTGAATTGCTGCAGTCACTTTGTCAATCTTTTCTAACATTGCTTTGAGGCATTGGGGAACTGCATTGATAGGACCTTTGATGGTTTCAACGGCTATCCTCACATCAAAGCATAAATCAGTAATCTTGGCAAGGGATTGAAAAAATGAAGCTTGATTGCTGTGCATATCATTCACCAGTGTAGATAACTTGTCAAGATTAGATGATATGTTCTGCAAGACTTTCCTTGTAGCTTGGTCAGATAACATCTTGGTGAGTAAGAATTTTTGCCACTCGGATAAGACAGAGACTTCAAATTGGATAATCCGAGAAGTTAGTTTGTTGAGATGATAATTTGTAAACTCCATTAACTTGTCCATTTTTGCATCCTGATGTTGCAACATCATAGTCATGTGTGCGAACATCTCTTCAACAGTGGCTGGAGGTGGAGCTTCATCAGAAGTTGGAAAAGGTCTTCTACAAATTCCAATGGCTCCAGTCATAAGGGGTTCCAATGTAGGTGCAGTGCCACTGGGTTGCCCAGTTTCCAGCTGAGGGCTTGATGATCGAGCAAATGGTTCCTCAAACTCATGCTCTCCTCTTGCTGAACTACCCTCTCTCACCACAGGAGGAATTGGTACCTCTGTCCAGTGCCTGTTCTTGATGCCTGACCTGTTTCTAATGGAGATGTTTGCTGACTAGGAAGAATTTGAACTGGCTTACCATCAATGACTTTAAAACCCATAAATTTCTGAATATAAGAAAGTGTGTAAACATTCCCTTGAGGGATGATTATTTTCTTCTCAGAACCAAAGTCTACTCCAACTTTTCAAAAAATAACAGTCAAGGGAGCAGCATATGGAAGTGTTCTGGATTGTGTCAAGCATGACCCCATAGTTTGAATAACTACATCAGGCAGAGAAATATGTATTCTCTTCAGCATACAGTAAAGTAGAAATCTCTGCATCTCAGTCACCCTTTCCCTACCACTGCTCTGTGGTGTGATCATTGATGTGCAAATGTGGTGGAGCAGTCTATTCAATGGAGGGAATTGATTTGCTTTGAGACTGGATAAATAAGTTTCCCTGACATCGGAAGGATCACTCGGTTTATCAGTCAGGAGAGCATAAGCTTCATGCTCATCATACTCAAAGCTATGTAGTTGAACTCCATTCTTGGGGATTTTCTAGGCTCTGGCAAACAATTTATTTGATAATTCAAAATTAACATTCCGGACAGTTGATGTGAGTTTTGGAACGTGAGGTTCATACTTCAAATTTTTGTAGAACTCTCTGACCAGGGTGGGGTAATATACCTTGTGGGTTGTAACAAAAGACCACCATCCCTGATAGTCCAAGGTAGGAAACAGTTCCGAAAAAACGTCAAGCATTTTATGGTCGGTAGCAGCAATATACCGGGAAATAAGAACCTTCAGAGGTTCATCCACGGTGACGGTAAGAGAGCTGTCCGCACCTTTCTGTCCCGTTGCAGCACTTGCAGATGAACCCTTCTTATCTGACCTGACATCAGATTCCCTTCTCTTTTTGGTTGGCGGGCTCGGAGCGCGTGGACGCATCTCTTTCCTCTTCCCTTTATCGTGAGCGGCTTTGGAGCGGGGCTCCAGATTGTCTTCGACCGATGCTGAGCTTCTTGGATGATCCTCTGCCTTCTTCTTCCCCTTGTGAGTAGATGTTGGAGGAGCCATGGCAGCGGGATGAGGAAGAATGAAACAGGAAAGGGTTTTGGAGAGCTCGGAAGATAGAACGACAAAGGCTTTCAAAAGAGATGAAGACGAACGGCGGTCACGTTCCGCTTTTAAAGGAGCTTCGAAACCCTTTTCAGTGAGCGGTTCAGCCGGTTCAAGTCCGCGAACCGGAAAAAGTAGAAAATGGTTCAGGAATCGTTGCTTTGACGCCAAGGGATACAGCGTCGACGCAGTGAAGCAGAAACAAACGAATATATGCAAGAAGAGTAGCAAGAAGGTCATCTGTACAAGGAATCTTCTTAAGATACTGAGATATGAAGTAGAGATGCTCATAGTCAAGGATTTTTAAGTATTGCAGATCGAGTTCCCATGAGAGAGATGTGTAAATAGGCTCCAATTCAATTAATGATAATGAGAAGAAATAATCTTAAAGCATTGAATTAAAAACCATGAACCACCAAAGGCACCTGCCTAGAGAAAAAGAGGAACTCTTTTCACACTAGAACCATTTTCATTTCTGTTCCTTATATCTGTCAATTTCAAGTTGCCTTTTGGAGAGAGAGAAATTTAACTGGCATTGATAACAGACTAAGTTGAATAACGAGCTTCAGATCAATCACACTCACATGTTTTCATTATTTTTCACATTTGCAGCATTTTCAACTTATTTTTGCGTTTTCATTTGCAGTCAAGTATGGCTAGCCTTTTGACACGGGTACACATGTTTATTAGACACCCGAGTCCCCGGTTACTCAGCATAGCAAACTATTCTGCATAGACGGACCAGAGTTGGTAACTTACGTCATGACATGCCTATCAGCACTTCATAGGTGCTTGAAGGTAGTTTCTCAGTTAATAGTTACCATTGCTCTGAAATGATTTATTTTTCACTTGAAGACAGAGATAGTGGCGCACCTCATGACTTGCTCTTTAGCACTTCTTTGGTACATAGGGCTAGTTTCTCAGTGAATAGCCACCATTACTCTGCATTTTATAACATGTGTAAGAGATTGTTTCTTCAGCGTTTATACTCAATATCTGGGTTTATTACGAATACAAATATTAAATTCCTCTACACACAGTGGTTTCTTTACTGTTGCACAATATAAGGTTTGAGAGATGATAAGGTCCTGGTTTTATTAAATTGTTCAGCTTTTATTCCATACATAGTGCATTATTGGGTTCAAAAGTTCTTGAATTCAAACACCATAAGAATTATAGATCTCCTATCATTAGCTTTTCATAGAGCTGTTCAGAACATATCTCATACTCAATAGGAATTTTCACTGTAACTCCCCCTGAATTTAAGACATCGTCTACATATCTCAGTGCTCTAGAGTTTTTCCCTCATACAAGAATGTCAAGGAGGCTTTATTGAGAGATAAGAACGGAAGGGATGAGATAAATGAACAGAGCAAGTTGATTTGAGATAGGGAAGTCTCCAAAAGAAGAGTATATAACACTGCTGCGTTGACCCAGCCTTATAACTGCGTCAACTCATCCATCTAGGTCGCTCATAGAATGGTTCTGTTTCCAAAAACAACTGCTCACAGCGTCAACTCAGTCTCATTGCTGCGTCAACTCATTCAACCAGCCAGAGACACTTCACACCAGGTTCTCAAAGAATAAGCTGTCTGGTGCGTTAACCCTATTTCCACACTGCGTTAACTCAAACAACCAACCAGCAATAACAACTCTGCACTTTGTTCATCATTTTGACACCAAGAAGGTAATCTGAAGCTAACTCCCCCTCAGACCATGCATGAATGAAATTATAACAGCCAATAAAATGAGTATCATGCTGAAACTATATTCATTATGAATTTATTGATGGAAAGATAGACATACCAAGCATAGAAGACTAAGCTCCCCCTGAGTTTATGACAGATACACTTCAAACCAAGACAAGTTTAATCATTCATATTCTAGAAGATAAGTCAGGCACACAAATCAGGCATCCATATTATAATTGCACAGACCAAGCTCTCTTCTAAGATAAGAGAATCTATCATTGTTCAGAGGCTTGGTAAAAATATCGGCCAATTGAGATTGTGATTCAACAAATATGAGTTTAAAATTTCCTTTTATCACTTCATCTCTTAAGAAATGGTGTCTAATTTCTATGTGTTTGGTCCTAGAGTGCTGGATAGGATTTTTGGCCTGGTTTATGGCACTTGTGTTATCACACAATATGGGGACACACCCAAGATCAGTTTGATAATCTCGGAGTTGGTGTTTCATCCACATCACTTGAGTACCACAACTCCCTGCAGCGACATATTCTGCCTCTGCAGTGGATAGTGCCACTGAGTGTTGTTTCTTGGAAGCCCAAGAAATCAAACATCCTCCCAAAAATTGGCAATAGCCACTCGTGCTTTTCCTGTCCAATTTGCATCCAGCATAGTCTACATCTGAATAGGATACAAGATCAAAAGAACAAGATGCAGGGTACCAAATCCCTAAATCTCGAGTTCCAGCAAGGTATCGAAAGATACGCTTGACAGAACTTAAGTGGGATTCTCTAGGATCAGATTGAAAACGAGCACACATGCATACACAAAATTGAATGTCTGGCCTAGATGCAGTAAGATAGAGGAGTGATCCAATCATACCTCGATATGTTTTTGCATCAACCTGTTTACCTGTCAAATCTACATCCAAGTTTGTAGTGGTGCTCATAGGTATGCTGATTGCTTTCAGATTTTCCATTTTGTATTTCTTAAGCAACTCAGAGATGTACTTTGCCTGGTTGATGAAACATCCTTCCTTGCTCTGAGTGATTTGCAGACCTAGAAAGAATTTAAGCTCACCCATTAGACTCATTTCAAATTCAGTGGTCATTAAGCTGGCAAACTCGTCACACATGCTGGTTTTAGTGGAACCAAAAACTATATCATCAACATAAATTTGAACCAGAATAATATCTAAATTTCTTACCTTGGTGAATAGAGTTTGGTCCACTTTACCTCTAGAGTAGCCTTTCTCTGTGAGGTACGAGCTGAGTCTATCATACCACGCTCGAGGTGCCTGTTTATGTCCATAAAGAGCTTTGTCCAATCTTTACACATGGTTAGGATTTTCTGTGCATTCAAAACCAGGGGGTTGTTCAACATAAACTTCTTCCTTTATTGACCCATTTAGAAAAGCACTCTTCACATCCATTTGATGTAACATTATTCCATGACAGCAAGCATAAGCAAGTAATAATCTAATGGCTCCTAATCTAGCTACTGGAGCAAAGGATTCCTCAAAGTCAATGCCAAATTCTTGATTATAACCCTGTGCTACCAGCCTAGCTTTATTCCTAACTACCATTCCATTTTCATTTTGTTTATTTCTGAAGACCCATTTAGTTCCAATTACAGAAAGTTCTTTGGGTCTTGGCACAAGATACCACACCTTTTTTCTTTTTAATTGATGTAATTCTTCATGCATTGCGTTTATCCAATTACTATCTTTCAATGCTTCGGCAATATTTTTTGGTTCAATTTGAGAGACAAGGGCTAGATTATCCATTTCCTCAACACCTCTAAAATGAAATCTAGTTCTAACAGGTTCATGCAAGTTACCAATGACATTGGATAAAGGATGATCCCTTAGCATCCTGACATCGGTTAGAGAGTTACCTTCATTTATACCTGAATCACCATGGTGGGTTGATTCTGCATGATCATCATTTGGCCTTGTCTCGTCATCTTGGAGATTCTGTTCTTCCTTTTCTTTAAGGAAATTCCCTTCATCTTCATCCCTACATAATTCCTCAATCTTAGAATTTTCATTCATTTCATCAAACACAATATGAGGTGATTCTTCAACAGCATGTGTTTTTAGATTTAGGACTCTGTAGGCCCTAGAGTGACTAGAATATCCTAGAAGGATGGCAGGTTCACTTTTAGGTTCAAATTTGTCCAACGTCCGTTTGTCATTATTTTGAACAAAGCATTTTGATCCAAAGGCTCTAAAATAAGCAACAGAAGGTTTCTTATCCTTAATTTATTCATATGGAGTCTTTTTGGACTGAGGTCTTACCATTGCCCTGTTCATAATATAGCAAGCTATATTTACCGCCTCTGCCCAGAACTTCCTTGGGAGTTATCCTTCAATCAGCATAGTTCTTGCCATCTCCACAAGGGTTCTATTTCTTCTTTCCACAATCCCATTTTGTTCAGGAGTTCTTGGAGATGAGAACTTGTGTGAAATTCCTGTGACTCTGCAAAAATCATCAAATTCAGAATTGTCAAATTCTCCTCCATGATCTGACAAGATATATGAAATGGCAAACTTACCATCCTGTTGCACATTCTTGAAGAATGCTTGAAATTCTTCAAATGCATCATTCTTGTGAGTTAGAAAGAACACCCAAGTAAACCTAGAGAAATCATCCACTAGAACAAATCCATATTTATTTCCACTCACACTAGCTGTTCTAGTTGGTCCAAACAAATCCATATGAATGAGTTCAAAAGGTTTAGATGATTGAGTTTCAAGTCTGGACTTAAATGATTTTCTGGTGTGTTTACCTTGAGTGCATGCGCTACAAACTTTGTCATTTTGTTTAAATGATACATCTGGCAGACCTTTCACCATGTTAAACTTTGCTAACTTATGCAAGACACTATAGCTAGCATGCCCTAGTCTGCGGTGCCACAGCCAAGCAAGTTCACTTTTATTCATAGCAAGACACATATTGTTATGTGCAGGGTCATCTAAATCTACCACGTACATGTTGTTTATTCTTTTTCCAATGAATTTAACTTTATCAGAACTCATCTCTAAAATGGTGCAAGTGTGATCATCAAACACAACTTTATTTCCTTTATCGCACAGCTGGCTTATGCTAAGTAGATTATATTCTAAGCCATCAAAAGTAACACATCATCAATGAAATTCGAAGGATTTTTACCTACCTTACCTTTTCCAATAATTTTCCCTTTATTGTTTCCACCAAATGTAACATGGCCCCCGTCATTCTCCATCAAGACACAAAATTTTGCTTTATCCCCCGTCATGTGCCTTGAGCAGCCACTGTTGAGATACCACCTATTATGTACAGCTGCAAGACACTCCTGCAAAACACATTAAACAAGAGATTTTGGAACCCAGATATACTTGGGTCCCTTCAAACCATAGGACGTGTTCAGGTAGGATATCAAGCTCTTGGGGATCCATAGTTGCTGTTGTGAGGGTCTTTGATATGGTAAGTTCAATGATTTGACAGACTTGTGATTATTCCTGTGCCATTGATAGTGATGACTCCATGAAGTATTAGGGAAATTTGAGTTAAGGACTCTAGATGAATGCATGCTTCTTGGTTGATTGAGAGTTGAGTGCGTAGACCCTTTAGTGTTGCTGCGTTGACTCATCCACCTACCATATCTATCATGGGGGTTCTGGTACATGTACTGCGTTGACTCATGGTAGTGACTGCGTCGACGCATCTGAGTATTTCTGACCGAATGCCCTTTCTGGAAGGCTAGGTGCGTTGACGCCATGTGAGCAGTGCGTTGACGCGGTTGACTTCTACCACGCCTTAAGCCTTCTGATCTTCTATAAGATTGCTGTTGGGTTGATGAATCAAATCTAGGATTCCTATATTGACCTGAAGAGGCATATTTGAACATAAATGTGCTTTTCTGTTTGTTAAAATTCAATGTTGCCTTCCCTTTCTCATTTTCTTTTTCTTTTCTTATTTCATTAGATTGTTTTGATCTTCCTCATTCTTCTCATCCTTTTTGTTTTCATCCATTTGCCTCTCTTCAGATGTGTCCTTCCCAGGGACAAATGTCACCAATCTAGTTCCCAGTTCTTTCTTTTTAGTAGGATTGAATCCAAGCCCTTCTTTTCCAAAGTTGCACTTAATTCCCATAACAGCATCAAGGTTGTTTTTACCCTGTGTCATTTTTTCATGGGATGCTTGTTTGCTTAGGTTCTCTTCCTCTAATTTCTTCAGATTTTCTTGAAGTTTTGCATTGACTCCACAAATGGCCTCATATTTCTCTTCAGCAATTTTTACTTCTTTTTCCAATTTCTGCATTCTTAATTTCAATTCATCATGCATCTTCAATAGAAAATCATTTTCTCTCTTTATTTCAATTAGCTGTCTCTTATACTCATCTTTTTCTTCCAAGTCCCTTTTTAGACACACGATTTCAGCATCTAGCGTTTTGACTCTTTCATTCAAATCATCTTCTGGACTAGTTTGAGTTTTCTTTTTCTTTAGATATTTATTTCCCTTTTTAACACCTTCATACTTATCCAGCAATTCGTTAAAAGCTTCTTCCCAATCATCACAAGAGAAGTCTGCAAAGGGAGAGGTTACCTCGACTTGATCATCACCATTTGCCATGAAGCACATTTTCACCTCGCTTTCTTCTTCAGAGGTGCTTTCTTCATCTTCATCATTTTCTTCATCACTCCAAGTGCTTAGCATGGCCTTGGGCTTTTTATTTCTCCACTTTGACTGTGTCTTTTTCACATTCTCAGGACACTCCGACTTGATGTGTCCTTGTTTCCTGCATTTGTAGCAAACAACTTTATCAGATTTCTTAGGATTTTCTGTCTTGAGTTTTGAGCTAGTTCTTACCTGATATCCTTTATATCTATCAGTCTTACCTCCCTTTCTTAAGAATTTTCTGAATTTTCTAGTAAGCATGGCTATTTCACTTGAGTCATCATCAGATGAAGGTGACTGACTATCATCTGAGCTTTCCTTGCTGCTGGAACCAGCGTTCAATGCAAGGGGTTTTTTCTTCTTCATGTCATCATCTGTTCTTTTTAAGTTCAGTTCATAAACCATAAGAGAACCTATTAGCTCGTCTGGTTTGGTGGTGGGAAGGTTCCTTGATTCCTCAATGACCGTGGCTTTGGTATGCCAGATTAGAGTTAGGGATCTAAGAATCTTCCTAACTACCTCATAGTCACTATAGGTCTTTCCCAAACCTTTAAGACCATTCACAAGAAGAGTTAGTCTGGCATACATTCCAGATACACTTTCCTCAGGTTTCATCCGAAAAGATTCATATTCTAAAATTAACATGTTAGCTTTTGTCTCTCTTACCTCTAAGGTACCTTCGTATATTACCTCGAGTCTATCCCACATTTCTTTTGCGCTGGAGCATGAGGATACACGCGAGAATTCCTTGGGATGGAGTGAGCATTGCATAATGTTCATGGCTTGCCAATTTACGTTTGACTTTCGAATTTGCTCCTTCACCCAGAGTTCTTCATCGCCTTCAATTTGGTATGGCCCTTTGCTCACTACTCTCCAGATTTCATGATCATGCGCTCTTAAAAATACTTGCATGCGATTTTTCCAGTACGAATAATTAGTCCCATCAAAAAATGGTGGCCTATTCACTGCATACCCCTCAGGCATGAGTCCTCTATTCTCCATTAGTTCTCTCTAGGCTGTGAAACCTTCGCAAGAGAGCCTGGCGCTCTGATACCACGTGTTGGATCGAGAGGACGGTCAAGCTAGAGGGGGAGGGGGTGAATAGGTTGACCTTATAAAAATTATAGTAGAGCAATTTGCATCAGAAGCACCACACCTAGATGATTAATTGAAACACTGAACCAAGCCAATCAGAGAGCGTGCCTATCATGCATCTAGCGAGGAACAAATTACGAAGATTAAACCAAACCACACAAGAGACCATAATTTTAAGGTGATTCGGTCACCCAATGGAGACCTACGTCCACCTCCCCACTCAACTAGTGAGGAACCCTGCTGAGCTTCACAGCTTTGCTAAACCGAGGAAGTAATTCCTCTATACTGTTGACTACCCCAACAGAAGATAACGAGGACCAAATCCTCAGATCCGCTGTCAAACAGCTTGAAGGCAAACAGCCTTGACACCCCTGATCTCAGCACAGCCCGCTGAATCAGAATCACCCTCTCTTCACTAAATCCAGTGAATGAGAAGAATACAATGTTCAAAAACAATAGGAAAACTAAAAGATAAGAAATCAAACTTCAGCACTTGGACGCAGCGGAATTTAGATCACCAACAGAGAGATCCATGTCCATACGCATGAGCTTCGATCCTTGAATCTCCTCCGTCTGGAATGTAGAAGAGTCTTGGTGGCGCGATGATCTTCTGATCTGATTTTTCAGTAGCCTTCGTCCAGTTCTGCTCTCAGCCTTTCTCATTCTGCTGTTCGCCTCACTCCTTCTACCCTTTTTTTCTTCTCCTCTTGCCTTTTCTTCTAGGGTGAACCTATTTTATGGTCTTCCCGCGCACAAAATAGTTCACGTGAGGCAGGTGGGCCACCACCCTGATTTTCTGGTTATCCTCATGATTGCTCACGTGGGGAACCTTCTGGAGTGGTAGAAGCTACGAAACCTTATCCGTTTGTGGCTGATGTGGCAGATAGTGACTGAAGGTGGGATCCACTTATCGTGCTCTGCAACTTGAATTAGATGGCGTCGACCCTCTTTCCCCAAGGAGTTAACGCACCCTTCTTCTAGCTTCAGGTTTCATGCTGAGTGCGTTGACGCAAGATGCAACTGCGTCCACTCATTAGTTGCGCTTTAGACAGTTGTGGCAATCCATCGTACTGCAGCGTCGACCCATCGAACTGCAGCGTCGACGCTGCCAAGGTACTCCAGAGGCTACAACAAGGAATGCTTGAACTGCTGCGTTCACGCTACTTGATCAAAGCGTTGACGCATCAGAGTATTCCAGTAAGCCATTGGCTCTCCCTTTGTAACTGCTGCGTCGACGACGCTCTATCTTGGCGTTGACGCAGTGGAACAACTTGTGAAGATATTGGTGAAGGCTTCTTCAGCAGATGCGTGGACGCTTTAAGCTCCCAGCGTCGACCCTGTTCCTTTCTAGCACAAGAATGAAATCAAGTGAAAGTATTATTGAATCAAACTTTAATTCATCATTGAATTGAATACATCATTCATATCTCATGGTTGTCATCATCAAAACCAGGGGCACAACATAGGTAAGTCGGAGCAAGCATTAGTTCAGCACGCAACTAAGTTTGTGCATGCTTATTTATAGGCACAAAAAGTCTATGTAATATGTCTTAGGCAACTTGGTGCATAAGAGCTCATGCATTTAGTGTTTGCACATTAAGTCTGTGCAACTCAAGTATATTGCAGAGATAAGTCTGTGCAACCTTTGCATGTCACATGATCTAAGACTAAGAAATGCTACTATCGGCACATTGAGTCAGTGCAAGGTTTGCACTTTGCATATACACACTCAGTGCATTACTGCATGTCACACACATACAGTCTGTGCACATCCATTAGGTCAATAAAGCAAGTCTGTACATAAGTTCTATGTGTGAACACTTGACTCCGTGCATATGTGTTCATACGTTATATCGAGTCTGTGGAGTCTGTGTATATTTAGTTCAAAGCTCTAATTAACTCTGTGCATCTTTCTACTATCTTTCAGATTGTTTCATGTTGACATTAAGTCTGACCTTAACAGGATATCTGCTCGAGGAGTTTAAGAAAGGCACGTGATCCAAGAATGGAGGAGGTGCCAAGATGATGCCACGTAGCCTGACTACTCCAGTTCTGGATAAGGCTCTGGGCGGGAATTGTGGCGAGCACACGCCATACCTTCTGCTACTTCCTATAAATATGGAGAGTCTTCTTCAAGAGAAGACAGATCATGATTGTGATATTGAGAGAAAAAGAGCAGAAAGAGCTAGAGCCAGCACGATCCAGAGAGAAGAAGATAGAGCAGCAGATCTAAGAAGAGAGTTTGAGAGTGAAAACTTTGAAAGTCTGAGAAAGTTTTGTTCATCAGTTTCCTGGTGCAGAACCAGAACTGATTTTGCTCATTGTTGAGCTACATTCCCATTGTGGATTTTCTGTTTATTCGTTTGTTTCCTTTGGTTTTTAGAAACCCTTGTTCAAGCTGTTTGTCAGTAGAGGTTAAGCTGTAATTCCTCAGCAGTTGTAGAGGTGTGGTATCCTCTGGTCGGGGGAAGCTGTAATTCCCCAGCGGTTGCAGGGGAGGACTCCTATGGTCGACGTAAGCTGTAAGGCCCAGCGGTTTGTAGGGTTTTCACCCCAAAGCTGTGGATCATCAGGTTAAGCTATGTTTTAGCAGAAAACCACACTCTGGTTGGAGTGTGGGGTGGACGTAGACCTCGGGTTTGAGGTCGAACCTTCTTAAAAATTCATTGTCTACTGTGTGATTGCCCTATGGTTTGTGCTCATTTCTTTCTAGTTTCACCGCCCAGTAAATGAATGCCTGAGACCGCCTTTGTGCTGATCGTCTAGACTTGCTATAGTTTGATTGCGTTTAAGTGTTCTTCCTCGTCTTACAGTAGCTTGATTTTATTCCGCAACTGTTCCTGATATAGTCAGTTTTATTGGGTGATCGATATATTCACCCCCTCTAGATCATCAATAGAGTCTTGTCTATTGGTTTCATAGTGTCCATCTATTCTATCATCCTAACCCTCCTTAAGCCCTCTATGTGTTCTCACTTACTCTTGGCTTGACCCCGAACTCGTCCCTTGGCAATGCGGACTCTCGCGGGTCCATATGCCATAATCCTTTCAAAGTGCATTTCCATGGTAGCCTCCCACTTTAGATAGGCACTAGAGCTCGATCCCTCAAAGCGAAGGTCCTCATCCAGAATGATGCCCAAGAGGGGTGGACCATTGTGGAGGGCTGAATTGTATGGAATTGACCATAGAGGAATAGCCACCATGATGCGCCGGAGAGTCTAAATGCATATGCACCCTAGGACCAACTTGATAGAGACAAGTTGTGAACTTGCTCTTATACCAATTGATGTGACACCACCTTGGGGGTGATAACCACAAGACTAATGAACCTTGGACCTAGCAAGCAACCAATGCACGGACCGGTGACTTCACTCTAGCGGACTCACCCGCTAAGCGCACTCTCGTGTCCGTAGACAACCCGGTGATGGTGGTGAGGGTCCGAGGTGGGACCTCGCTGCTCCGGGGGTTGTCTAGCCTAAGATTGAACCCATAGGGGCCCTGGGATGCCTACTCTCGGGGGCGTCCATCATGCCAAGGGCGTGGGATGTAATGGCTCTCTCAGAACTTGCCTGCGGTAGTCACTCACAAAATAGTAATTCGGGATCGGGCACTCACTTACCGTCCGATGGCACTAGCGGCAATACTAAACCAGAAATGGAATGAAACCAGCAAGGGGTAACCGAAGCTCACCTGACCGGTGTGAAGACAATGATCCCGGTCGGAGACGACGGCGAGCGAGGAAGCGTGGGCTCACCGGCACGCCGCGCCGATGAAGCTTCAACCTGAAAATTCAAGTTACATGCACTACACCCCTTGCAAGGGGGTTGGACTAGGGGTGGGTAATTAGATTACAATCAAAATGTACCTCCACGTAGGGAGGGTCGGTCAACCGGCCAGGCGGGGAGGGGAAAATTGAACTAGGAAACTAAATGAAAGGTGATTGCCGGTTCTATCCGCTCTCTGGAACAAGGGATAGACAGTCGATGTCGGTGCCGCAGCGGCCTCTCCCGAACTCCATTCGTGATGAAACCAGTGGCAAAACCTCCTGAGTTAACCCAGGAGGACGTTTGATGTTTTTGAGAATTTCTAGTCGACGATAATGGTCGAGGCAGAGGCATGAACATGGGCTCTGTCTTCTGGATCTGGTCGCATCTACACCACTGCAGCAGGAAGGCGAGGCCGCCACGGATGCTCCCGAGCTTCGATTCAGGCATGGCCAGAGTCATTGGATTTGTGGTCGAATCCTCTTCGAACGGAGACCCACGGGGACACTGGAGGTGGTTGGAGGAGATAACGAGAGCTAGAACAATGGTCAGGTATCAGGTCAGTTCCAGAGGGAACAGACCTGCGCACCCGGGGGAGAAAATTGGTAACTCACAGTTCTAGATGCCAAATGGAGTGCCGCTTCTTGGTATTGGAAGGCAACTCATCGTATAAGATCTCAGCCAAGCCCTGCTTCCATAACTTCAAGAGGATGGCCGTGGGAGTCTCTGCAAGTTGCTTCAGGTTGACTGTCAGGAAGAAGATGCGCAGTCCGGCAATGACGGCTCCTCCGGGCAGCTACGAACTCAGACAGGGACAATACCCCCACCATTGCAAAGAGGGTCAGGAGACGCTTCCAATGGTACCTCTTGGGCATCCAGGGGCTCTAAGATGAAGTCGTCGCAGGCTCTGCAACCAGCAGCTTCTCTGCTGCCTGCGAACTGGAATGAAAGGGTGGAGATAGGTAATGGGGGAATGGGGTAGATGAGAGGGGAAATGAGATGGAAGTGTGGGGGGGGCAACCCCTGGCTGTGAGGGGGTCTAGGATGGGGTGTTCCAAGGTGTGTGAGGGGGTGAATGGGGTCTAGAAGGGGGTCTAGTAGATGGTGGGAGGGGGAGCTACGAATTTGGTGTTGGGAGGGAGAGGGAGGTGGATTTGAATTTGGCTTAATGAGTGGGGTTAATGCTGGCCTAGGGGAGGGGAAAGGGTGCTTGGGGAGGGGTGTTCTATCTTGGGATAGTGAGAGATTGCATGGGGGAGAGGGAGAGGTGTGTTGGGAAAGCCAAGGGGTGTTAGGGAGACTGGGTAGGATTAAATGGCGTAGTTATTGTTCCTAGGGAGATGAAGAGGTGGGTTGAGGTGAAAAGTGAGGAGTGGGTGAGGTGGCCAACTAGGGCTGAGGTGGAAGATGAGGTGGACAGTGGGGAGGAGAGAGAAAATTTTGAATTTGGGAGGGGGAGGAGAGAGGAGAGAGAGAGAGGGGGTGCTCCCCTTCTAGAGAGAGAGAGAGAGGTAAGAGAGTGGGGGGGATAGGAGGGGGATAGGAGGGGGAGCTTCTCACTCCACTCAATTGGATTCTCTCCAATAAAATTTGAAATCTGGACTCACAATAATAGATCTTCATTAACCTCAAATGTGGGAAATGGGGTCCTATTTGTAGGCAACTCACATTTTACAAAAAGTCATTGTGTTTAAGAATAATAACAAATAAGGAAGGGGGAAGGAGGCACCACTGGGCCCATCCCATAGAATTCGGCCCAATAACTAATCTAATCAACCAAATGACACTCAAACTTAGGTAGATGACTCCTTAACCTAGGTACATGACTCAAATAAAAGGATAATTACAATCATATGACTCAAATAAAATATGAAATTACATGACTCAACTCAAAAAAATGTAACAGACATAATGGAGCCATGCTGGCGAGCAATAGGAGCTTGTAAAAATGTGAAGGGCGAGCGATGCCCCCATCAGCGCCCCTTTGTGCCTTTTCACCTTAATACCAACAACATGGACTGCTTTAAGTATCAACCGTTTATATGCTTGCTCGGCTTGATGACTTGGGTCAGCAGAGGCGGAAGGATATCTCGCGAATCAGTCTTCAACCTCTGTCACAATATCATTTAATCGGTCAAAAGACCTGATTTCTATTCTGATTATTTTCTCCATGATTTCTTTTCTTAGATTCTATTTACATATTTTTATCGCATCTTCTTGATGCGGATGACGCCGACACTTCATGCTGAGATCCCTCCACATCTTGATATATTCTGCAACTATTTCATCATTTCTTTGTTTAGTTGCATGTAGCTCAGCCACGGTCACCTCTGCCTCGGTGACGTGGAATCTTTCATTAAACTTCTACTGCATGCCCATCCCGTCATTGATAGACCTGGCCGGCAGGCTAGAATAACATCCAAAGGCATGTCCTATTAGTGAGGACCCAAAGAACTTCAGTAGGTACGACTCATCCGCCGCCAAGTCACCCATGACTGTTATGTAATATGTGATGTGTTCTTTCGGGGAGCCATGCCCATTGAATTTGTCAAATTTTGGTGGCTTGGTGACGCTGAGCGGCAGTCTTTTGGTAGCATGGTAGGCTAGATATGGCACTTCATACATGTCGAAGGGGGCATAATCATCACCACCTCTCTTTGCCAGTCTTGCCTCGATCATTTGCTCCACCATCACCATGTTCACCATAACTAGCTCTGCTGGCTGACGGTAGAGGTGAGCGGACCGCATCAGTGGTGTGGCCAGACCTGTAGCATGGGGTGGCAAAGGCCCTGACAGTGGAGCTTATTGCTACATCTGGAGAGGCATTGGTCATACTGGCTAGAGCCGTTGAGGATGATACTGGGGAATAGCCCGGCTCTGGTCTGCATGTTGTAGAATACCTAGTGAGAGGGTATCCATGGGGTCGGAACCTCCCCGTGAAGAATCAATTTGTGCCCTTGGTTGCTTGGGCATCATACCGTGTTCACCATTTTCATTTAATTTTTCCTTCAATAGTTCTATCTCCCGCTGATATCTTTGCAGCGTCATCAGGACGATATGGTCCAAGGCTATGTTGCTAATAATGCCCTCGAGCGTGTCACTCACGGTTCACTCACATGGAGGTGGTGGGAATACTCTTCAGACGCCACTATTTTGGCAGTGGAAGTAGTGATGTCTTCATCAGCAACCTGCTTGGCCTTAGCGGCTTGCAACAATTTGGCACCGGCTTTGCCCCGTCTTGTCACAGGGTCTTCTCTTCCAGCAATTATGGCTGGCTCTTCTTGTTCATTTGGCGGGGTGTCGGGTACGCCCATCACCCCTGACATATTGCAGGTGAGCATTTACATTCTTCTTTTGTGCTTTCTAACTCCCCTTTGGACCTGACTCGGGAATGTCAGCCTTTCAAATATTGCAATTCTTTTAATTCTTTTATGCCACGAGGGCATTTCAAAGTTTCTTGCCCCAGCTCGCTTTTCATCTTCATCCGCACCCATGGGTGACACTTCATTTTTTTCTTCTTCTTCGGCCCTGATGACATGAAGCAATCTTTACTGGCCCAGGGAAGGGTTCCCGTGGCTATGGAAATATTCTCGGACCATCTTTGTCATATCTTTCTAGCTGCGCTTTGAAGATATGGCAGGAGGTAGCATCTGGTCTTGGGCAGATGGCAAGTATGAATTCCGTGTTAGCTTGGCAGCTTTATTGAAATTTCTTGGATATCTATAGATATCAGCCTGCCATGCATAGGCCCTTGTGGCGGGTAGAGAAGCTACGACCACCGCTTCCTCTTCATGCATAATCTTATTGCTCACTCTCTTAGGGACATCAACATAATTTTTGAAGCTTTCCGAGGCTGGTGCGGGGCCTTGGGTCCTCTTAGGGATCCAGATTTGCTTGAACATTGGCAGTTTTGGGGCTGGCCTGCCTTGCTTGTTATCATCAAAGTTTGCCTTCCGGTTTGCTAGCACTTAAAAGGGCATAGTCGGGATGACTCGATCTGACAGAACTTCTGCGTCGCGACCGTTGAAGTAGACCGGGACGTTGCCGATCATCATGGACTTCCCGGATGCCGACAGTCGGCTTCGGGAAATAGCATGGACTTTTCCTCCTCTGGAGTTCTTCTTCTTGCCCCCAGCGGGCTTCTTCTTGGGTGCCCTAGTCGGGCAAGTAATGTGGTGAACTTGACAACTCAAGATCATTGGGCTCTTCAGCAGGGTTTTCTTTATCTGACCCTCACTTCGGCTGGCTGCAGCTTTGTTCTTCATCAGATTCGCAGGTCCTGCGCCCTCCACGTCCAGAAGTCCCATGAATGGAACTCCCAAGAAGTTAGGGAAGCTAACAACTGGGGGAAAGTTGTCGAAGGTAGTAGGTACGGCGAGGTAGCCTTATGTAGCATGGCAAGCCATGACCTGGGGACCGAAGACAAGTCCGGACAATCCACTCGCCATCGCTTCAACCTACGAGGAGAATAGCAAGATGAATGAATAGTTCGTATTTGAATGGGAGACCCATGGTCCCTCCACTTTCGTGAAAAGATGAAGGGAGGTTGAGTCTTACCGGGTGTGCTAGCTTATGGGAATGATTTTTATTAATTAGGTTTATTTGATTTATTTATTTGTTGCATGGGCGTGCCAGTCATTGAGTGACGAGTTTATTATGCACACCGTCTGACTGATCAAACAAAGGTGGAAATCGTGTCAGGACCCGAAACCCGCCATACCGTAAAGGCTACAACGTTAATTACACCCTTCCGAAAGAAGTACAACCCCTAATTAATCACCAAAAATAGAGGGACCCTAGAGCCGAATAGTTTGAAAGGAAAAATGAGTCGGAAGCCTTTTTATTGAATAAAATAGGGTTTAATCATGCAGTCAAGCAAACCACGATATGATGTTTATTTGGGTAAATCGGGCCCCGATACAAGGCTGAGAACTTAGATCCATAGATCACCTCACGTTAGTGATAGCTTCTAGTCGGACTTGATCTGACCTTTTGCAAATCACCCTTATTATATACTGGAGAACTGAAACATGCAGACATATAGGATATGCGTACTTATATGTATATGGGTATACATGTGTGAACATGCATAGGTAAATTAGCACACATAAACTTATTTCTTCATTCTGAATTGCATGCTGATGTTAGTTCTTGACAACTGCATCTGTCGTATACAATCGTGAGTGCTTATGCATCATTTAAAAAGTAAGCATTGGTTGGTCAAAGATACACTATCATTGTATTATTAGAATATTCACTTATTTATTTCTTTGTTATGTTCTGAAAAGATTTCGACAACACCTCCCCCATCCTGAAGCATGTTGGGGGAGGTATACAAGATTCATCCACGAAGTGTCGAGAGTGTCCCATGGCAGACGGTCATGCCTAAGCGGCAATCCCATACCTCATGACTGGCGAAGGAGGCCTAGGGCAAACCTTTTGGGAAATCACTGTCACCCAAGAGGTCGTTGATCAATGCTTGCCCTTTTATTATGGAACAACCTTTATTATTGCCGCACATGCATATGGGTTCATCAGAACTTGGATGACCGCGTTATGACGGGTTTGCATGTGGCCGGGACAATGTATGCCGAGGAGCAACACTCATTTATTCGTTTACGCTCTTTATGGGATACTTGGCTCTCATAATTCGGTACCGATAACAGTGAGGCTTGCTATGACCATAAACAGTGAAAACCGAGAGGAAAATCCAGGAAGCACGATGCGGAGTAGGAAGCAAAACCCCCAATTTCCAAGAAAATTTCGGCACCATCTACCCCTGCGCCGGAACATGTTGGGGGAGGTATAGCAAACACCCGTCCATAGTGAACTGAGACGGTAGATGCCTTATGCCAAGGGTATTGACCCGTTTCAGAACCATGGCATTTACATGAAAACTCAAGGGAGCGAGAGTATAACTGTGGGCCAAGGGGACTAGAAAGAATGTGGCACTATTCACCATTAAAGAGATTTATTCGCTATTCCCCTGGTGGGATCATCGGAGATCACGCCGAGATGAGTGGTGAACCCCAATGACTCGGTGGGTTCGTTGGGAAACTGATTCACATGAATAGAAGCAGAATGAACACAGGCGCATAGACTGGCGGTTAGTCAAAGCAAGGGAAATGCCATGAGCAGACGGCCAAAGAAGGGAATGTATGCACTTTGAATTAGCGGCCAGAACCATGGGGGAGGAACTCCTTGAATTGTTGACCAAGAAATGAGAGGTTTAGATACTTGAATCGGCGGCCATGTATATAAGGTGATTCGGCGATCAGTTGAGATGGTGATCCAGTGGCATTTTGGTGGGTGATATGGTGGCCATTTGGGTGGTGGTTTGGTAGCCACTTAGGAGAATGATCTGGCGGCTGTTGAGGTGTATGGATGATGGGTGGTCTAGCGCACTAGGGAAGGGTGGTATGGCGGCCTTGGATGGTTTAACTGACGGCCAGGAGGTGGGTGATCCGGTGCGACAATTGGGAAGTGAGGGGGGTGAATATGATATGGTGGCTGGGGTGATATGCACCATGTCATATTCACCCCCCTCACTCCCCAATTGTCGCACCGGATCACCCGCCTCTAGGCCGCCACCTAAACCATCCAAGGTCGCCAGACCTCCCTTCCCTAGCGCGCCAGACCGCCCATCATCCCTCATAGGTCATGAGGGATCCTATGAGTTCATTCACTGTCAAGGTCGTCAGATCTTTTGACTCCTTTATCACTATGGCCTTAGTGTGCCATGCTGGGGATAAAGATCTAAGAATTTTCCTGACTATATCTGCCTCAGCTAGATCCTTCCCTAGCCCCTTAAGAGTGTTTGTGATCAAGGACAACCTGGCATACATTTCAGTAATATTCTCCTCTGCATTCATCCTAAACAATTCATACTTAGAGGTGTAGAGAATTACCTTCGAGGCTTTCACTTAAGCTGTACCTTCGTAGATTAATTACAGCTCATCCCACATTCACTTGGCAGTCTTGCAGGCAGATATGCGGGCATATTCCTCTGGGTGAACAGCACACTGGATGATGTTAAGCGCCGTCCAGTTGAGTGAAGATAGCTTGACATGATAATCTGTCCACGCGTCCTCGTTCGGTGGCAGATCATACGGCCCAACAATAATTACCCTCCACAGCTTGTGGCTCTGTGCCCTGATAAACACTTCCATCCTGTTCTTCCAAAAGAGATAGTTATTACCATCAAAGTATGGAGGGCGACTAATGGATTGACCTTCAGGCATGAAACTTTGAGGACCATTAGCATTTCCCTGACCGTTTGCCCACATGATGCAAACCTGCTCTGATACCAAATGTTAGCACAGCGAAGAGTGATATAGAAGGGGGGGATGAATAGATCACTCCCGATTTAGAAAACTTCAGCGGAAATTCACTACTTCGAATTTCGACCCTCAAGATACAGCAAAACAATATAGCTAACGCAGTGAATAACTAAGATAGAATAAGAAGGTGCGATTGAATAAGGTTGTCCACAGTCAAACATAATGCCAAGCAGATGGAGAGCACAACCGATAACAGCAAACCACAGAGGAGACAAGAAATTTTAAGGTGGTTCGATTGTAGTCCACAATCTACATCCACCCCTCACTCCAACTAGAGTGAGGATTCCACTAGCCACTGCTAGAAAACTGCAGACTCAGTCTGCGAACAAGATGCTGCCACACAGCTTGAACAACCAAGAGAAACAAATCCCTCAACCAAACTCTGCTACCCACAGAGCTTGACACCTAGACCTGCAACCAGCAAGACCAGAACCGGAGATGGCTCTCCCTTCCTCCAACCCGGAGGGAACCTGCTAGTGACAGCCCGTCACTGGCAAAACCAGATATCACAAATCTCTCTTCCTCTGCATCCAAGAGGGGAACTGGAGTAACACTCCCTTCCTCCAAACACTAGAGGGTAACAACTCGGAATCAGAAATGAAGAAATGAAAAATAGAAAGGAAAACAAGACCAACGATGAACGACAATCGTTTCTGAAAACCAAAAACAAATGTAGCTTTTGAAGAAGCAAATCTTCACAGCATGATTTCTTCTATCTCTCAAGGACTTTTCTCTCAGTTCATATCTCTCAAATTCTTCTCTCTATCTTTTCTCTGGAACGTGGAGGCTCTCTCTTTTCTTCTTCTGCTCAGGGATTCTTCACTTCAGCCTTCTTTTTTTTTCTTTCATTCACATCTCCTGTTCGCAGAAGACACCTTTTATATGGCATCTGACCTGAATTCTAGGACTTCACACGAGTGGGTCTCGTTCCCTCCTTTTCCAGAGCATCCTCGGATCATGTGCCAGGCATCATCCTCGGTTCACATGCCCAATCATTAACCTGAGTCATCTGCAGGCAGAGACAAAAGAAATGAATCAAATTAGTTAGTTCAGGCTTATAACAACGAGTGTATATACTTTAGAAGCAGCAAATGAATAAGTGTGTACAGTGTAAGAATGTATACACTTGAGGGCCTTCAGCGTCCTCAGTGTATAGACTTGAAAACTGATGCATTACATAGCAGAGGGGGATGTGTAGACTTCTGGTAATGCATGAAGCAATCGAGTGTATAGACTTGCAACCAAGGGACTGCACATACTTGATGAATGAGTGCATGTGAAAGGCAGTGTACAGACTTGAGATGAACGCTGCATGAACGAGCCTAACCAATGTATAGACTTTACGATGCTCAGCCACTGTATAGACTTCACGATGCTCAGCCACTGTATAGACTTCACGATGCTCAATCACTGTATAGACTTTGGAGAGGGGGAGTTCCGCAGCCCACCACAAAGGCAGCCCAACAAGACCCACAAGGTCCAACCAGGCGAGCCCACCCGAGTGATAGCCCACAGGGCCCACTTAGGGAGAAAAGCCCAATAAATAAGACTCGAGGAACTAACTCTCCCCGGCGGCCTTCTAGGCTCGGAGGGCCCGAGACAACGGTCAGGTCCCAAGGAAGGTCCGGCCTAAAGCCCTCTCCCCGTCTGAGAGAGATAGGCTCCAGCCGACCTATCCGACCCCACCCTCGCCGGGCCATGCCTATCGCTCGGACATGAGCTAGCATCCCTGAGGCTCGGTAAGGCCGGTTGATTATCTGCAGGTGCAGCCGCTCCGCGTCCTCCGCCAGCGGGAGAGTCAGGGGAGCCGCCGGACTCCAAGGGGATAACGTTCTCACGATCAGGCCATGAAAGCCCCCGTTAAAGACGTAACTCCCACCGGGAACCCCTCAGCTTACAGGACTCCTGAAGGCGGCGCACTATTTAAGCAAGGGATACCCTCCGGAAGATGGTAAGAGGAACTAAGCATTCACACACCCTAAGCTCCTGAGCACGATTCGCTTCACCCTTTGGTGGAGAGGATTCTCGCGCATCAGCTCTCTCCTCCCCCCATTATTGCTTCCACCATAGCTCTACTGACTTAGCCATCGAGGGTTTTGCCCCAGGGAGATCCCCTGGGCCCTCTGATACGTTTCCCTATCTTGCAGATTCATCTTCTGGTGATCCATAGCCCGCTTAGGATCCAGCGTGAGATCTCGCCTCTTCATCTGGCGCCGTCTGTGGGAAACGCACGAAAAGTCGAGATGGTGAGAAGAAGCTCAGGGAGGAGATCCGTCGGTGGGGCAGGTAAGGCTGTGGCGGCGGCGGGAGGCGCCCCCACTAGGGTCTCGCAGAGCCCCCCCTCCAACGCCAGCATCCCCACCAACAGGCCACCCCCCCGGCGGAGATAGGGGCACCCCTCGACGGTGCCGCCAATGCCTTCCAGGCCCTCAACGAAAAGATGGACGTCCTCGTGGAGCTCATGAGGGCCCAGGTGGCCAGGGACGCAAGGTCCCGCGCCCCGTCAGGAAGTCCCCCTTGAAGGAGTGCGACGCAGCACACCGCCGGAGGCCGCTTCACCCTCCGCGGCCTACAGCTCCTCCGCAACGACGTCGGAGGACCCTCGCATGCTCCGCCTGCGGAGCAAGAGGCTTCCTCCATGCCGAGGAGAGGGAAGCAGGGGGCGAGGCTGCCGCGCACGGGCACTAGTGCCCCGGGAGAGATGTCCCTCCGGCTGCGAGATTTCGAGAGACGGTTCGCAGAGCAAGAGCGCACCCTCCGCGCCCTGCAGAAGACCTCTCTCCCGGAGGACGAGGAGAAATCCCCTTTCTCCGAGTACATCTTGAAGGCAGAGGTCTCTCCCAGAGCCTCCATTCCAACCTTCAAGCTCTACGACGGCCAGGGTGACCCAGCCAACCACTACGATAGCTTCGACGCCCTGGTGACCCTTCATGGAACGCCGGATCCCATTAAATGCCGAGCCTTCGCAGCCACCCTGGTCCAAGGTGCTCAGGCATGGTTCCGGGCCCTCGCCCCTGGGTCCATTCGAGACTTCAGGCAATTCGGGTGAATTTTCAAGGAGAGTTTCACCGGTAGCGCCCCCCCAAGGTCAGTAGCGGGGCTCCTGGCTCTCAAACAGGCGCAAGGGGAGAGGCTCCAGACTTACGTCCACCGATTTAAATCGGAAGCCCTCAGGATCCCCCTCCTGGATGTGGCCTCAGCCACAACCGCACTGACCGGGGGCACCCGGGATGAGAACCTCCGCCGCGAGCTTGTCCTCCACCCTCCCTCGACCCTTGCCGAGCTAGTGACTCTGGCACTGCGCCACGCCGAGTGCGAAGAAGTACTCAGCGCCTGCCGAGACGCAACCGGCTCGGGTCGGGAGGGGGACAAGAAGCGGACCTCCGAGCCAGACCCTGGCTCGGGTAAGAAGCGCGATCGAGAAGGAGAGCGCAAAAGAAAGTACGAGCGGTACACCCCCTTGACCGCGCCAGTCTACGAGATCTATGAAGACATCAAAGACTCGGGACTTCTCCGCCAGCCCGAGCCAATGAGGTCGAAGAACCACAAGCGGGATAGGCATTGCCTGTTCCACGGCGACCACGGGCACCACACCGGAGATTGCCATCAGCTCCAGGACGAGATCGAGCGCCTCATCCGTCTGCGGCACCTAGCCCGGTTCACGACCGGGCACAAAGAAGACCGAGACGCCGCAGAGGAGATCGACAACGCCCCCCGAGGGGTCCACATCAACGTCATCTCCGGAGGAGCGTCATCGGGCGGCGACACCAGCCGAGGGAGGAAACATCATGCCGAGCGAGCCAGCCGAGCCTTAGAGCCCTTCAAAGGCCCGCCGATGGAGCCCCAGGTCATAGTCTTCTCCGACCAAGACCTGGAAGGGCTGAGCACCCCGCATGACGAAGCCCTCGTTATCTCGGCCACGATAAATCACTGTAATGTAGATAGGATTTTGGTTGATAATGGGAGCGCCCCCGATGTATTATCTTATGACTGTTTTCTCTAGATGGGGGAAGACCCATCCAAACTCTGCCCGATCCGAACGCCCCTTTGCGGGTTTAATGGCCTGGCCACCTACCCCGAGGGAGCCCTAAGCCTGCCGGTCACTATCGGCACCCCACCCAAAACCGTTACGGTCATAGTGGACTTCATAGTGATTAAAGGTATGATAGCGTACAACGCCATTTTCGGCTGAAAAATTCTCAGCCGAATAAAGGCCGTACCATCTACCTATCACCAAAAAATGAAGTTTCCCACCAAGAACGGGTTGGGGGAAGTCCGAGGTAACCAGGCCACGGCTAGAAGGTGCTACAACATCTCGGTGGAAGCCTCAAGGCCGGACGGGAAGGATAAGTGCCCCAGGGGAGTCGAAGGAAGAGCCATGACCACCGAGCCCGGTGGCGAGTTATTAACGATATTCCTGAACGACGACCCGGCCCTAGGAGTAAGGATCGGCGCCGACCTACTACCAGAGGAACAGCAGCAATACAAGGAATTTTTTTCTGACGGGGATCCTAGCCATCAAAGGACAAGCACTCGCCGACTTCATCGCCGAGAGCACCGTTCCGGTCGAGGACAGGCCTCCGACGGCAACCGGGCCAACCTGGGAGCTGTTCATCAATGGATCGTCCAACTCGGTCGGTAGCGGCGCAGGGATCCTCCTAAAGTCCCCCGAAGGAATAGAGTTGCAATACGCCCTAAGGTTCAACTTTCTGGCATCCAACAATGCTTTCGAGTACGAGGCCCTTATCTCGGGAGCCCGCATGGCCCGACGGTTGGGGGCCGAGCGAGTCAGGATCCACACCGACTCCCAGCTAGTTGCAAGCCAGGTCAGTGGCGAGTACGAAGCTCGGGAGGTACCTATGATCAAATACCTACAGTTGGTCCGGAGCCTGGCCCAGCAGTTCGAGGAGTTCGAGGTAGTCCGAATAGCTCGAGAGCAAAACTCTCGGGCGGACGCTCTCTCCCGACTGGCCTCCTCCCTAGACCCGGAAGGTACACGATCGGTCCTCCTAGAAGAGCTCAAGCGCCCGAGCATAGACTTGGAGCTCCTCGCCATTGACTCGGCCACTCCCAGCGACTGGCGCTCCCCCTACCTATCCTGGCTACGGGACTCCCGGGAGCCCTCCGACCCTCGGGAAGCCCGCCGAATGAAGTACCAAGCCCGGCACTTCGTCATCCTCGACAACGCTCTCTACCGAAGATCGTTCTCCGGGCCCCTTCTGAAGTGTCTCGGTCCCGACGAAGCAAGCCAAGCTGTTGAAGAGATTCATCAAGGTCTGTGCGGAGCACATTCAGGAGGTCGGTCGCTGGCCAGAATCCTGCTAAGACAGGGGTACTGGTGGCCGACCCTGCAGCGTGACTGCACGGCCTACGCACAACATTGCGACCGTTGCCAGCGGTTCGACCATTTGGTCCATCAGCCGGCCACGGAACTTATCACCCTTACCGAGCCATACCCTTTCGCTCGGTGGGGGATCGACATCCTTGGGACATTCCCAACAGCTCAATCCCAGAAGAAGTTCATCATCATCGCCATCGACTACTTCACCAAGTGGATCGAGGCTGAAGCAATAGCTAGGATCACCGAGACAGTCATCTGGGGTTTCGTATGGAAATCGATCATCTGTCGCTTTGGCATCCCCCGAGTGATAGTGAGCGATAACGGGCGGCAATTCGACTCTCGGTACTTCCGAGACAGATGCGCCGACCTAAATATCCGCAACCACTTCACTTCGGTCGCCCACCCTCAGGCCAATGGGCTGGTTGAAAATGCCAACAAGACCATCTTGAAGGGCATAAAAACCAGACTCGGCAAGGCTAAGGGTAGCTGGCTCGAGGAACTGCATAGCGTACTATGGTCGCACCGAACGACCCCCAGGACGGCAACCGGTGAGACCCCTTTTCAGCTGGTATATGGCACCGAAGCCGTCGTTCCATTAGAGATCGCCAATCTGTCTCTCTGAGTGATCAGCTTTTCGCCCGAGGCAAACGAGCAGAAGTTGCTCGAGAACCTCGACCTGGCAGACGAACTCCGAGAGATCGCGAACGTCCGAGCTACGGAATACCAGCGCCGCCTCACTCGGTACTACAACACCAAGGTCCGAGACAGACAATTCCAACCAGGGGACTTCGTCCTCAGGAAAACCGAAGCCTCTCGACCATTGGAGGCGGCAGGCAAGCTATCCCCCAACTGGGAAGGCCCCTACCGAGTGATCGAGACGCTCGGGAAAGGTGCGTACAGGTTAGCCACAATAGAAGGGGAACCCATTCCCCGGACATGGAACGCAACCACACTACGCAGATTTTATTTCTGAAAACTGTATCGACAAATCGGGTAAAATAAACCCCCTTTTTTGCATTCATTCAAGATAACTGTTGGTACATCAGAAAGGCAACTGCCAGTACATTACATAGTGAAAAGAAAAAATCCATCTAGCACCGCGACAAACGGCCATCGCCCGACCGACCCGGTCTTGACCTTCTCGCACCCAGCCACTGACTCTGCCTCGCGTAGAAACTGGCTCGGACAAGAGATGGTCGACCCAGTTGGCTCGGGTGGACCGTGACAAAGGTGACAGAGGGACAGCAAGGAGAAGGCCACCTTTCACGCGAGGAAGGCTACCTTCCAAGTTGGCAACAACCTGGAAAAAGGAGCGCCGTGAAGGTCTTCTCTCTGCCAAACTACCAACTCTTTGGAGGCGAACAGAAAGCAAGCAGCCCCCGAAGAGTGAAAGAAATGAAGAACAAAAGAGTGAGAAAGAGGCTACGGACAGAGGTGAGGAAGGAACTGGAGCCGCCTCCTCCCCTCCCACGGAGGGGAATGGCGGCCGGCATCCCTAACTCCCCCATCCGCCCTCCATCTCGGCGTCCGCCTGGAAGCCTCGCCGGAGCCAAGAGGAGGCAAACGGCGTACCCCCGCACGTCGAAGCCCTCTCCAGATCCGCGCGGCGACCGTCGGACCCGTCTCATGCACGCGCGGCGACCGTGGGACCCGACCGATATTCCAGGACAACTGGAACCGGCCGCTCCCCGTCGTCTGCGGCGTCATCTTCTGAAGGGTCCTCCATGCTCCGATCGCGGCGGCGCAACGCAGAGCGAAAACGAGGGAACAAGAGCAGACCGCCAGTGAGAGTCCTAAGTGTTAAGAGGGAAGGAGCACCCTTCGGTCCTTTTTATAGGCCAAGGGAGGCCACGCGCCTTAAATGACTCCCCCCTCGAAAACACGCTATAGGACCTCCCTTGGAAGGTCACCTCCAATTCCTCGGCCCCCGCCCTAGCAGGATTCACGAAGCGCCTCGACTTTCAAAGCATGGTGGAATGAAAGGACGCCCCGCCAGAAGTCTCCCGAATCGGCATGAGAGAACGGTGCAGATAATATCGGCACCTTCCAACTGCCCCCGACACGCCAGCCAAATCACGGCAAAGATAATGATCAAACGAAGTAAGTCCTTTATTACCTCCCATAAAGAAATCCTCTTACAAAAGGAAAAACAGACAAAAAGGGGAAGGGGCAAAATAAAGTATAATACATCAGGCCTCGGGCCCACTTTGAAGCTCGGGAACAGTAGTAGGGGACGCATCACCCCCGGTGCCTTCGGTGACGGCCGGCCCGGACACTGACCTCGCCTGTGCGAGAACTGTCCCGGTCATGAGCCCTCCTGGAGCCTCCGGAGTTGGTGACCCCGCTGGAGATGACTCCTCCGGTTCTTCCCCGGCCAAGGATGAGGAGCTGAAACTGACTCATCCGAGTCATAACTCTGGCCGTAAGGAAAGTCACCCCCGGCAAGGTGCTCATTGGCATAGCTCATCGCCCGACGATAGCCCTGCCTAAATCCCTTTCGGGCACCCCGGCGGAGCGCTACATCGTAGTAGGGTAGGGCAGCTTCAATCAGGTCGGCCGAGAAAGCTTCCGAGCCTTTGTAGCGCTCGATCGCCTCCGCCTCGACCTGCCCGTCCCGAGCCCGCTCCGCCTCGGCCGCATGCTCTTCCGCCCTCGCCAGACGCTCCTCTAGCTCGGTCATCCTCCGCTCGGCTTCGATCTTCCGACCCTCCGCCCGGGCTCGGTCCACCTCGGCCTCAGCGCGAAGGCGCTATGCGTCCTCCGCCCGATCCTGCAGCTCGCCGCGCTCAAGCTCCCAGAGGCCGTCCAGCTCGATGTGACGTTGACGCTCGTCTTCTAGACGTTTGCTCTTCCCCTCGAGCGATTCTTGGGCCCTTGCTAGCTGCTCGGCCAGCACCTCGGCTTCCCGTCGACTCGACCGCGCCAACTCCCTGAATGCGAGGAACTCCCGCCGGAGCCCCTCATGCTCCCCCTCGAGCCGGGATAGTTTCCCCTCGCACCCACCAAGCGTCCAAGCGAGCCTCGACCGCTCCGCCTCCATCCGGGCGTGCGCCTCCGCCATCACGGCCGCTGTCCGAGCTATGACCAGGCCGCCCTCCATCAGATATCAAGGACCCCGGCGGGAGTGCTGCGCCTTTCTCCCCCCCTCGTCCTCTCGACGATCGACCGACAGAGCCGGTACAAGTCGCCCGAGATACCGAGCCTGACCAGAGGTTCCGGCAAAGGGGACTGCTCCACCCTGGGCACCCCGCCAGAAGACCCTGTTCGGGCAGCGAAGCTGACCGCCCCGTGCGCCACGGTCGGTTGGGGTTGCAACGCCTCCCCGAGCGAACCCCCACCCTCGACCGGCGCCGCGGGATCAACCGCACCAGCAACTATCGGCACTTGGGGCTGCGACGCCCCCGCGGGCGAACCCCCATCCGAGCCGACCAATCCCTCGGTCCCAGCGCCGGCCACACCGGCACCGGCCCCCTCTGCCCCCATAGAGGGGAGAGCCGACCCATCACCTCCCTCTGCGGGGCCCCTGGTCTCCTCGGCCCCCTCTCGCCCGGCGGATGGGAGAGCCAGCCCGGAGGGGTCGGCCCCATCCTGCCCCCGAGGGGGGAGCGCCACCGAGCCAGAATCGCCCCCGACGGCGGTAGGAAAACTGGCTTTCTTGGCCCTTTTCCTGGCCTCGCGGCCTCCCGCAACTTCCCCGCCAGGGGATCCTTGCGCTTCAGGCCGGTCGATCGAGAAGTCCCCTCGGGGGCCGCCCCCTTGCCCTTATCTCGGGCATGGACGCGACCCACCGGGGCATCAGGCTCATCGGCTGCCGAGTCATCTCCCAGATCGATGACCTCGGCCGCCTCCTCCAGAGGCTCCCGCCTCATGTCTGCAACAAGAAGAAGCCCCGGTCAGGAGGAGGAAAAGAGCTACCACCCCCAAAAAAGAGCCTCAAGAGCTGTACCTGTCGATGTCAACCGCGAGAGAAGACACCGTTCGATGTTCTCCGGCGTCACCAGCTCCTCGGTCAATTGACGGTTCTCCAGCAGACGGGCAGCCTGCTGCTCCACGTGGGGGGGGGGGGACTCCTCCTGGCGAGGGGGCAGATTCGGGTGAAAGTTGGGCGAGGTCCGGCATCTCCAGATCTCGTCCGTCGCCACTGCCTTCACCCAGAAGAATTGGCTCTTCCACCCCTTGTGTGAGGAGTCCTTCGCCGCAAGCGAGATGCAGCTCCTATTCCGCCGCGCTTGGATGAAGTAGAAGCCTTTCCCCGCCGACTGGTGCGCTTTCAACTCAAAAAAGAAGTGGAAGAGGTCCAAAGAAGGAAAAATGTCGTGCTGACGACAAAGAATCCGGAAGGCCGAGAGCAGCAGATATGAATTGGCCACCAACTGAATAGGCGCCAACCGGAAAAAATTAAGAAGCTGCAGCACGAAAGAGTCAAAAGGGAGCCGAAATCCACTCTTCCAAGCCAGAAGGAAGGTGTAAATGAGCTCATCACGATCATCCAGACTCGTCTCGTATGGAGTGACGGCAACAAAGCTGTATCTGAGAGGCAGGAGGAAACGATGCTCCAGCCTCCGCACCTCCGCTTCCCCCAACTCACTACAGTTGGGGACGGGTTCCCGCCTCACCGGCACAAGCTCCGGACTCTGATCCGCCATCGAGTCTGGAGGAGATCCCTCGTACGAGCTCGAAGACTCCGGGGGAGAAGGAAGTTGCCTGACCGCCTCTACGGTTATCCTCGCCAACTCCTCGAACGCCGCCGCAAGGATCCGTGTCTCCGCTGTGCTCTCACGGTGCATCAAGAAGCAAGGAAAGCCTAAAACTCTGGAAGCCTAGAACGATGAGCAGCGCCCCCTAAAAACCCCCGAGGGTGGCGGCGCGCTGTTCCGTGCTTCGAGAAAAAGGGGGGCCCCTTCATTTCGAATCCGTCAGGATCATCATTACGGGCCTCGGTGATCGCTGTAAACGGCTCCATAACGCCAACGGAATTCCACCCACCTGAGCCACGCCGGTCCAAAGCCTCGAAAAAATACTCATCTGAGCCTCCTTGGCTCGGGAGTAGGAGGGGGACAAGTGGAGAGGGGGATTTCCGCAGCCCACCACAAAGGCAGCCCAACAAGACCCACAAGGTCCAACCAGGCGAGCCCACCCGAGTGATAGCCCACAGGGCCCACTTAGGGAGAAAAGCCCAATAAATAAGACTCGTGGAACTAACTCTCCCCGGCGGCCTTCTAGGCTCGGAGGGCCCGAGACAACGGTCAGGTCCCAAGGAAGGTCCGGCCTAAAGCCCTCTCCCCGTCCGAGAGAGATAGGCTCCAGCCGACCTATCCGACCCCACCCTCGCCGGGCCATGCCTATCGCTCGGACATGAGCTCGCATCCCCGAGGCTCGGTAAGGCCGGTTGATTATCTGCAGGTGCAGCCGCTCCGCGTCCTCCGCCAGCAGGAGAGTCAGGGGAGCCGCCGGACTCCAAGGGGATAACGTTCCCACGATCAGGCCATGAAAGCCCCCGTTAAAGACGTAACTCCCGCCGGGAACCCCTCAGCTTACAGGACTCCTGAAGGCGACACACTATTTAAGCAAGGGATACCCTCCAGAAGATGGTAAGAGGAACTAAGCATTCACACACCCTAAGCTCCTGAGCATGATTCGCTTCACCCTTTGGTGGAGAGGATTCTCGCGCATCAGCTCTCTCCTCCCCCCATTATTGCTTCCATCATAGCTCTACTGACTTAGCCATCGGAGGGTTTTGCCCCAGGGAGATCCCCTGGGCCCTCTGATACGTTTTCCTATCTTGCAGATTCATCTTCTGGTGATCCATAGCCCGCTCAGGATCCAGCGCGAGATCTCGCCTCTTCAGACTTCATGATGCTCAATCCACTGTATAGACTTTAATGCAAAAGCTGAAGTTGAGCAAACGATGTATAGACTTACCCCTTGAAGATGTGAGTGAGACAGTGTATAGACTTGGCCCTTGAAAGATGTATAGACTTGAAGATTCGAAGCCACACGATGTATAGACTTTGTAAATGTGAACACATGGACAACGTATACACTTGGCCCTTGAGGAATGTACAGACTCTGAACGATGAAGCAGGCTGTACAGACTTGTAACGCTTGAGGACCGATGTATAGACTTGGGAACCCTGAACTAGTGTATAGAATTGAAAGGCTTGAACACTGCGATGTGCAGACTTTGTGATGTATAGACTTAGGAGCATATGTCAAGGATGTACAGACTTCAGGCTTTGAACGTGTGTGCTGTGAGCAATGTATAGACTTGGTGATCTTTAAAGCACAATGTGCAGAGTTTAACAATGTGACGCAATGTACACACTTCATGAGACGATGGATGTACACACTTCAGCTAAGCAAGCTAAAGTGAATGTATGGAGTTTATGTAGACGATGCATGAGACGCGAACTCTGTACAGACTTGTTGTGACGTGCATGAATAGTGCAATGTAACGGCTTGCGTGAATGCAACAGCGATGTTCAGACTTGGAAGCCGATGTGTAGAGTTTACCACTGTATAGACTTGAAGTTCTGAACGTAGGTAAAGTGTCAGTGTACAGACTTGCTATGGATGTATGGACTTTGAAGATGCAAGCGATGTACAGACTTGGGGTTCAACTGAGGATGTATAGACTTCCAATGAATGCAACTGTTGTACAGACTTGATCAAACAAACCGATGTATAGACTTGATCTCAAGGAATGGCTGTACAGACTTTGAAGGAAGGCATGAACAGTGAATCAATGTATAGACTTGGATGCCCAACGCCAATGAACTGACTTGCGAATCTAGGGGGTCGACCCATCTGGAAGGGGGGTCAACCCACTACTGTCCAGACTGTGCTGACAGAGTATGGACTTGAACAAGTAATGCATGTCTTTATGACAACTACATGAACTGCACTGTCCTACATGAATCATGAATTAATCTATTGATAGAAACCGATTGATTTATAGTGTGAGACATCATCAAAACCATAGGGATGCAACAATCTCCCCCTTTTTGATGATGGAAACACTATGAATCAAGCAATATCAAAGCTTAACAGGAAATTAACTACAGTTTCAACAATCAAAGCAAATTCAAGGCATGCTCATGCAGACGATTTAAACACTCCCTACAACACACTCTCAGCTCCCTCACAACTCATTCTCAGAAATTTCCATGACATGAATTCTCCCCCACAGCTCATAAACAAAACTCCCCCATAGCTCATGACAATTCATGACTTACAGATATTGCAGAACCTCTCTCCCCCTTTGACATCAGTAAAAGGAAATGCAGAATATATGAAAGTGCTAGAGATATGAAGAAGAAGTACAGTAACTTCTTAGTGCAGAAAGGCACGAGCAAGTCTTAAGAGAATAAGTGAGGTGCTAAACTCAAGTGAAGGTTTTTGAACTCCAGTAAACCGTAGAGAAATATAATGATAGAAAAGTTTATCAGCATACATAATGTATGATTTAGAGCAGGAGTTAACAAGTATGGCCAGATATAGCTGAACAGTCAACTATCCCACATGACAACAAGAGATAAAGTCAGAGAGGTGTTCTCAAGGTATTGAGCACAAGCAATCCATTAGTTGCATAACAACAAGGAATTTTTTGAGATGATTTTCAAGAAGATCAATGAGTAAGTTGGTAATTCACTCTGTTGACATTAGGGAGACACCTTGATTAGAGGCATGAATCCCTAGTTACTAAGTGTGAGTACCTTATTACTTCCTCTTTTTTTATATTAAAGGAACAGAGTTAGTAACTATGACTTTTGACATGAGGAAACACCTTGATTAGAGGCCTGAGTCCCCAGTTACTCACCAGCTAGCCACCATTGCTCTATCATGACTTTTCATTCATTTTAAGCAATTCACACCTCATGACATAGGAGAAAACTTCATTTCATTGATGAAGCTCCCAGTTTCTCAGTGACCAAAACAAGACATGTTTGTTCAGTTAAGCCCTTGTGCTGAAGAGATGGAATGATTGAAAACAATACCAGAAGGACTATTTCTTGAAGTGAATCTTGAAGTCTAGATTTCAAGCTGATTGGGTCAGATATCAAGACATACAGGTTTTGGCCTGAACCAGAATCATTGACAATGTAGGAAGATATACTTTATACAATTAATCCAGATCTCTGAAGGAATACCATAGGAAACATTCTAACTGGACTTTAGTATTACTGACTTATAGACTTAAGAAATAAGTTGTTGGGTTCAGCGCAGTATTCAGAGGGGGGGTGAATGAATATAACTCGTTAAAAAAAATCTTTCACCCAATTGAAAACTAGAATACTAACAAGACTTTCACTCAATATAAAATTTCGCCCAAACTAGAACTATGATGCTAACTAGACAGATTTACCAAATCTGAAAGCTAGTCAACTATTCAGTTCTACCAGTTAGCAAACACATGGAGCGCCCCTATGCATTCATCTAGCGGAAGCACAAATGAACAAATCAAACCACAATGCACAAGGGGTTTTTAGGTGGTTCGGTCCTCCAGACCTACATCCACCCCACACTCAAACCGAGTGTGGCTTCCACTGGCTCACGCTAGAAACAGCAGACTCAGTCTGCAACAAACGCTGCCAAACAGCTTGACCAGGGGAACAACCTCCCCTCTTCCTCCCAACCGGAGGGAACCACTAGTGACACCAGTCACTAGCAAACCAGAGACACAAGGTCTCTCTTCCTCCAGACCTGGAGGGAACCCCTGGACTTGAATCCACAAGCCCAGAACCGGAGACAAGTCTCCCTTCCTCCAAACCGGAGGGAATCAACAAGTAGCACCCAGCTACTTGCAACCGGAGATAGCAATCTCCCTTCTCCTGAACAAACAGGAGGAACCCACAAGTGACTCCAGCCACTTGGAAACCAGAGACACACGGTCTCTCTTCCTCCACACACGGAGGGAACCACCGGGCTTGCTACTCACAAGCCCAGAGCCAAAGGAACAAGCCTCCCTTCCTCCAACCCGGAGGGGAACCTAGAGACCCAAGTCTCTCTTCCTCTGAACCCCAGAGGGAAGCACAATCGGAGATAAATCTCCCTTCCTCCAACCCGGAGGGCAAGAACCGATGACACCCTGTCAAAGGCAACCATAGACGCAAGTCTCTCTTCCTCCACACGGGAGGGTACCAACCACAAGTAGCACCCAGCTACTTGCAAACCGAAGACACAAAGTCTCCCTTCTCCTGAACCCACAGGAGGAACCCCGACCTCTCTACAGAGGATCGGAAATACAGTAAATGGATAAAAACAAAAACGAAACCAGCAACAGAAGGCTGAAAAGATAAAAACAAATATGGCTCTCGCAGGAGCTGGCTGGCCTGGATTTGATCCACGGTACAACAGGAACAGATCTTCTGTTGAAGCTTCTATCACTCTAGCTCTCTCTTCTTCTCTATTCTTCTTCCTCTTCCTTTCTTCACACTCTGCTATCTCGATCTCTTACTCAATCTCTCTTTCTTTCTCTTTCTCACTCTCTTTCCCTTCTTCTTTTTTTTTTCTTCTTTTCTGTCTGGATCGTGGCTCTCTGTATTGAGTTTTCTTCTCGCCAACTCGATCGATCTTCTTCTGTGGAAGAAGGCTCATATATATAGCAGCAGCAGCAGCATCAGCATCAGCCACGACGTGTGACCTCCACATTTCCAGCCCTAATTATTCGGACCACGTGGCAGTCTCTCAGCAGGCTTCATTCCAGTCTCGGATCACGTGCTGCCTTAATCTTCACGATCAAGGCACCTGTAAAACAGAGTATCAGATAAGTAATCAATTTAAGGAACACCTCTGTATAGATTATCAGAAGAACAGTACTTTAGAAGAAACTTGAACGAGGTTAAAACGAAACAACACGAAGTGACAAATAGCAACGACACGGAGACAACGCGAGGACACAATAGGGAAAACGACACGAAGTCAGTAAGGACTCGATGTACAACAGTAAGTAACACGAAGTAAGACCACACAGACATAAACGATAACACGAGAACAACATGGGGTGACAGCAGAAACCGACACGAAGTGTTTGCAAACAAAGTAAGACACAAGGTCTACGTAAAGCAACACGAAGTGTGGTTAAAGCGAGAACGACACGAAGTGAAGTTATAAAACAACACGAGGTAAAAAGAAGAACGACACGAGATACATGGAGACAAAACAGAAACCAACACGAAGTGTGGTTTCAACACAATAAAGACACAAGGTCTAGGAAGAACAAAAACGACACGAAGACGAAAACAACACTTAAGACGAAGTTGACACGGAGTGAAAACGACACGAAGTCTGGGAGACACGACACAAAGTCACAAGAACGACAGTAACCAACACGAAGTGTGGTTACGAAACATGAACGACACGAAGTGTGGAAACATGACACGAAAACGACACGTAGACATGGAGACAACAGTAACCGACACGAGGTGAGGTTACTAAAGCGACAATGACACGTGGTGTGGAAAACACGACACGAAGACCTGAGAAGGAAAAACGACACAAAGTAAAAATAGTGATCGACACGGGTTGAAAACAACACGAAGTCGAAACAGTAATCGACATGGGTTGAAAACAACATGAAGACGAAGTACAAAGAGACGACACGAAGTGAAGATGACACGAAGTGAAAACAACACTAAGTGAAAAACAATAATCGACACGCGGTGAAAACAACACGACGACAGTGAGAACAGCACAAGGTGAAATGACACGGGGTGTAGAAAACCAAGAATCGACACGAAGTGTGGTCAAGGCGAGAAAGACACTAAGTCAAAAATGAAAGACCAACACTCAGACAGAAACATAAAAACAACACGGAGACGTAGACACTAAAACAACACGAAGATGAAGACAAGGGAAACGACACGAAGTCTAACCTCATACAAGCTTTCCTGTCACGCATGGAAATCAACACGAAGTGTTGTATGCTCATACAACACGAGATCTTTTCATGTTAGTGAGGGGAAACAACACGAAAACTCAAGTACAGAAACAGCACGAAGATGATGTACAATCTGATGTACAGACATGAAGAACAGTCCAAGGTATAGACTTGCACGAGTAAGCTACAGTGCCAAAGTATAGACTTCACGCTGTACAGACTACATGACCAGTGCATGATTGTACTTGACAATGTAAACACTTAGCCTATGCAGACCAATGTACAGACTTTGGCGAAGCAAAAGGCTGTATAGACTTGGAGACCCAAAGCCATTGTATAGACTTTGTCTAAGACAAGGCATGAGCTGACGTTGTATATACTTAGCCCAATGTACAGACTTTGGCGAAGCAAAAGGCTGTATAGACTTGGAGACCCAAAGCCATTGTATAGACTTTGTCTAAGACAAGGCATGAGCTGACGTTGTATATACTTAGCCAATGCAAACCAGTCCGATGTATAGACTTTAAGGAAATGCATGCTACAGTGCAATGTCTAGACTTGCGATGTGTTCGCCAAATGCACACTACAGTCCAATGTATGGACTTGGACGAATGATGCATGTGCAGTGAATAGACTTAGGGCATAAACACCACGATGCACTGTATAGACTATGCACATAACATAAGTCTAACATAAACAATATATCAGTTGTACCAGTCACAGTCATGATGCAATCATCAAGGCACAATGTCATGAAAACACTATATCATTGCTATCATCAAAATACAATATCAATCATCAAAACCACAGCAATGAATGCTTTATGCATCAGTTTAACATGTAACAAGACTGAACATCAATTATGTTAATCTAAACTGAGCAGCAAGATGACTGAACATTTGATTAACTCACATCAACAACCAATCATCAAAACCATCATCAAAACCACATGCATGGGCACAACAATCTCCCCCTTTTTGATGATGGCAACACTTTCAATACATTGAGTCATTCTGATGATGTGAGGCATTCTGAGGTAATCTGAAGACTCAAATTATTCTCCCCCTTTGACTTCATCAAAAAGAAAAATAATTTGAGAAATTATAGCATGTATAAAAGTTCAGTCAATTTCTCCCCCTAAATAAAAGCTCCCCCTTTGAGAAGGAATATGAACAGATAACACAGGTAGAAAAGGTAGGAGGATCACTTGATAACAGCTGAATCATAGGTTCAGAAAGGAAGCATGATTATAACCAACTGTTTAGAGTATAAGAATCACCACTCATACAATTTTCAAAAATTCAGGTTTAATCAGTGATAAATCTAGAGTAAAACACCTGACCCCTGAGAAAGAGTTTTAGATTCCATTTATAGCAATGAATCTAGGGCACATGGTATTAATAGATAAGTCTGAAATAATACCCTTTTGTGTTTAAACAAGGAAATTCAAGAGAGGCAACTTGAATATGTATTGATAAAAATAATTTTCACTCATTGACTTTTGATTTTTCGAAGGGTTACAGCAGTTTGATTTTCATTTTTTTTTTCAATTTCTAAAACTGAACTAAGTGAATAGACCTATGGCATTTATGCTGTTGACATTAGGTGTACACCTTGATAAGAGGCAGGTACCCCCAGTTACTAGGCATAAACTATATGATCTACTTCAGATCAAGACCCACGAGGAATAGTCTTCACTTTTGACATTAAGGGTACACCTTGATTAGAGGCCAGTACCCTCAGTTACTTGGTGAGGACTCCTCCTATAGATTTGACCCTACGAACAGAGATAGTCTAAAGCACTTCATGACATGTGAATTTTCCTACTTCTTTGGAGGAATTCACAGTTTCTCAGTGCAATCAGCCATTGCTCTGTCACAATGTTCAGTTCTTTACATCTATGATCTTATTTACTGCTGCCCTTAAATCTTTTAGAGTGATTGATTGAAAAACATTACACACTCTTGTTCACCTGTTCTAAACATTTCCAGATTAACACATTTAGGCATTAAAAAAAAACTTTTTCTATTTTAGCCATGAGACAAAGATTAAGAGCTATAAAAGTTTTCTTTTATCTCAATTTCTGAAGTGCAGACACTTAACTCTCCAATTTATAAAGGTTAAACCTTTAGTTCTTTTCAATTTGTAAGAGTGATTCTTATAGGTGAACAATTGCAATAATCACCATTCAATGTACTGAACCAGATGCAAAGCTGTTGTTTAGTGAAACTGATGAGGAAAAGATAGCAAGTGGCAATATGGTTCAATGAGCAACCGATGTCAAAGAATATGAATCATTTGAATGAGAACACTGGGAAGTGAAAAGGATTCAATGAATTGAATAGAACTCTCAGCTCCCCCTGACATCATGAAGCAAGAGATATGCTATGCAACATACTGTCCTACATGCAGACAAGACCCATGGTACTAGGCGGAGGACCTGGTCTCAAAGACCATCTCACACATGGTAGGAACCTCCGGGCAGATTTCCCTGCCTTTTAGTAACATACCATTTGATATACCAGGGTTAACAAGGACGATGCAACATAAAGCAGTCCTTCATGCATTGAACAACTTCAATGACAGTCATGCTAATGATGTATGCAGACATAAGACACATGCATAGACTGTGTACACTAAATGAACCATTCACACATAGTCCAGGTATGCATTTAAATACAAGCATGCAATGCATTGACACAAAGCATATATAGTGCATCAACTGAATATGCTTAACGAAGCATTCAATTTCAGTTCAATCATATAGCAAGAGAAGAGCATCAGATATATGCAAAAATGAATTCAATAGCTGAGTCTGGAATACAGACTGATCAGCTAGACATGGAGAGATCATCAACAATCAATCAAGCAAATCAACATGAAGCACACATTTTTCATGCTCACAGTTTCAGATAATGGAATTTAAAACACATTTCAGAACTGACCTGAAAAGTTCAATCATGGGGTTTTCATTCTTGAGCGCCTTGGTTAACCCCCTTTTATTTCTCCCTCCAAGGCACACCTGCAAGATATTTGATCATCTTGATCCTGCAGGGACCCAAGTAGCTTTGGGTCCTGCGTTAGCCCTAACAGGTTTTCTAAACATTTTCATAGCAACATTATCATCAAATTTCATCAGTGAACAGTCATCCATAGAATGTCCAAATTTTCCACAGTATCTACATGAACTGACTGGTGTTTGATTCTTATGATGCACATTAGTAGCAGGGTGATGTTTATAAACATGTTCATAAGATTTTCTGTTATATGCATGAGCAGTTTGATGCTTGTTCTTAACCATCCAACATTCAGCAGATTTATGGCCTGGCTTCCCACAGTTATAGCATGAAATTTTCACAAAAGGTTTTGCAGGGATTTTGACAAAATGGGGTTTAGCATAGTTCTTTTGAACATACCAACAGTCCTTGACTGTATGCCCATTTTTCCCACAGTGGGAGCATGCAAAAGAATTTCTTCTATGAAAACCATTTTTACCCCAAGTAGATCTAAACCAGCACTCAACAGCCTTGTGCCCAGGCTTATTACAGTTGAAGCACACGATGTGCTGACTAGAATTATGTTTAGATCCATATGGATCATAAAAGTGCATGGAAGACTTGGCATGTAGTTTATTGTCTTCTTTCATGATAAAACATTCATTCATGAGATGACCATGCTTCCCACAATAATAACATGAGGCATCAGGCTTCCTAGCAACATGGTTTCTATCAAAAGAATTTCTAGAATGTAAAGTTCCACTAGCATGCTCATCCTTTAACATCAATCCACAGTCCTCCATTATGTGACCTCCTTTCCCATAATAATAACATGAACCCTTTTTAATGTGAGTGTGTGAGAGATCATGTGAATTGTGTGCAGTCTTCTTTACAGCAACAGGAGTGCCTTTTTCCTTTTTCTGTGAATTTTCACCCTTTTTCTGTTTTGGAGTTTGTTCCACAGTTTTGGGTTTCACAGTTGATTTTTGTGCAGTGAATTTGAAGACAGAAGGAGCAGAGGTTATGTTCTGATTGGTGGCTTTGACAAAAACCGTAGATGTTTCATTCCCATTACTCCTTTTATTTGTCGGACTATAGCCCAGTCCCTTTCTCTCAAAGTTATCACTCTTTCCAAGAAGCTTATTCAGATTGTCCTTACCTTTGACAAATTTTGATAGAGAATTTTTCACGTCTTTAATTTCAAAATTCAAATCAGCAATTTTAGCGTCATATTTGGACAGATCTGTTTCACAGGAAATGACTTGTTGATGCAAGGCATCATTCAGACTCTTGAGTTTTTCAACTTCCTGTTTTAATTCTATTTCCTTGCCAGTTTTAGATAAGGACTTGTAAAGATCATCAACTTCTTGTTGAAGGGATGTGATAGTAAGCTCATATCCAGCTATTTTCTGTTCACTGCAACTGACATTTCCATTTAACATTAAGTTGATGGTTTTTAGACTCTCAATTTCTTGTTCAGCATTCATCAACCTATCAGAATTATCCACACTCACACACTTGCCTTTTTCCATTGTCATTAGCCTATTTGTCAGCTGGGTGTTTAGATGTTTCAACTCATTGATTTCCTCTTTCAGTTTACTGTTCTGCTCTAGGAGATCAGCATCAAGCACCCATTCATCTGAGAGAGACTGACATTCATGAAACATTTCCTGTTGTTTTTCATATTGAAATTTGTCAAGATTTTTCTGAATCTCTGAATTTGTTACTCTATCAGCCTCTAGTTTTTCAGAAATCAATCTATTTTCTTTTTCAAGATTTATTGATTTGAGTTCAAATTCCTTGAGCTGATTATTGAGTATTTCATTTGCAGATTTCATTTTTTCCAATTCAGAGTTGACACATTCTAATTCTCTCACCAATTTTTCATTTTGAACAATATCATTGTTGTGAGCCTGATCAACTAAGCTAAGCCTTTCCTTTAGTTCAGTAATTTCACACACAAACTCTTGACGCTCCTTTTTGTGTAGAGCAACTTGTTTCATAAGAGATTGTTTTTCAGATTTGAAATGATCTAAGTCTGAACTAACAGAATCACACTCTGTTATTTGTCTTCTGAATATTTCATTTTCAGTTTTCAGAGTTTCAAGTTTTTCACCTCCTAGATTTTCCAGCTTCTTTTTCAGACTTTTATATTTCTTCCCTAGTTTCTTACGGGATCTTAACAGATTTGCATAGGCATCTTCCCAATCGTCTAATGAAAAATTCTCGAAAGGGTTTACCTCCTCATCATCACGTTCTTCGGATTCATCTTGATCACTACCATGGTTGCTCTCGTCAGCCATCAGACCGTTGTCGACATTTCCCTTCTGAGCAAGCTTCAGCTCATCCATAATGTCCTTGGCAGACCTGCAATCATGAATACAAGACCATAAGGCTCTGTCAATAGTAGCTCTCATCAGGTTAAAGGCCTTCTGATTTTCTTCATATTTTGACTTGTGACTTTTAGTCCATTTGGACTTTTCCTTTGGCAATCTATGGGGACCTTGTGAAATTAACTTCCACAGATCCGGATTAATCATTTTCACATAATTGTGAAGACTGCTAATCCATGAGTTAAAATCAGAGCCATTGAAAACCGGTGGAGAGCCCATTGAGTAAATCCGCAAACAGACTAATGCAGCAAAGGGTAGAAACAGATAAGCACAAGGGACACCAGGATCCTCTGCAGATCGTTGGATCTGAACAATCAGAGAACCACTCTGATACCAATTGTTGGGTTCAGCGCAGTATTCAGAGGGGGGGTGAATGAATATAACTCGTTAAAAAAAATCTTTCACCCATTTGAAAACTAGAATACTAACAAGACTTTCACTCAATATAAAATTTCACCCAAACTAGAACTATGATGCTAACTAGACAGATTTACCAAATCTGAAAGCTAGTCAACTATTCAGTTCTACCAGTTAGCAAACACATGGAGCGCCCCTATGCATTCATCTAGCGGAAGCACAAATGAACAAATCAAACCACAATGCACAAGGGGTTTTTAGGTGGTTCGGTCCTCCAGACCTACATCCACCCCACACTCAAACCGAGTGTGGCTTCCACTAGCTCACGCTAGAAACAGCAGACTCAGTCTGCAACAAACGCTGCCAAACAGCTTGACCAGGGGAACAACCTCCCCTCTTCCTCCCAACCGGAGGGAACCACTAGTGACACCAGTCACTAGCAAACCAGAGACACAAGGTCTCTCTTCCTCCAGACCTGGAGGGAACCCCTGGACTTGAATCCACAAGCCCAGAACCGGAGACAAGTCTCCCTTCCTCCAAACCGGAGGGAATCAACAAGTAGCACCCAGCTACTTGCAACCGGAGATAGCAATCTCCCTTCTCCTGAACAAACAGGAGGAACCCACAAGTGACTCCAGCCACTTGGAAACCAGAGACACACGGTCTCTCTTCCTCCACACACGGAGGGAACCACCGGGCTTGCTACTCACAAGCCCAGAGCCAGAGGAACAAGCCTCCCTTCCTCCAACCCGGAGGGGAACCTAGAGACCCAAGTCTCTCTTCCTCTGAACCCCAGAGGGAAGCACAATCGGAGATAAATCTCCCTTCCTCCAACCCGGAGGGCAACAACCGATGACACCCTGTCAAAGGCAACCATAGACGCAAGTCTCTCTTCCTCCACACGGGAGGGTACCAACCACAAGTAGCACCCAGCTACTTGCAAACCGAAGACACAAAGTCTCCCTTCTCCTGAACCCACAGGAGGAACCCCGACCTCTCTACAGAGGATCGGAAATACAGTAAATGGATAAAAACAAAAATGAAACCAGCAACAGAAGGCTGAAAAGATAAAAACAAATGTGGCTCTCGTAGGAGCTGGCTGGCCTGGATTTGATCCACGGTACAGCAGGAACAGATCTTCTGTTGAAGCTTCTATCACTCTAGCTCTCTCTTCTTCTCTATTCTTCTTCCTCTTCCTTTCTTCACACTCTGCTATCTCGATCTCTTACTCAATCTCTCTTTCTTTCTCTTTCTCACTCTCTTTCCCTTCTTCTTTTCTTTTTCTTCTTTTCTGTCTGGATCGTTGCTCTCTGTATTGAGTTTTCTTCTCGCCAACTCGATCGATCTTCTTCTGTGGAAGAAGGCTCATATATATAGCAGCAGCAGCAGCATCAGCATCAGCCACGACGTGTGACCTCCACATTTCCAGCCCTAATTATTTGGACCACGTGGCAGTCTCTCAGCAGGCTTCATTCCAGCCTCGGATCACGTGCCGCCTTAAGCTTCACGATCAAGGCACCTGTAAAACAGAGTATCGGATAAGTAATCAATTTAAGGAACACCTCTGTATAGATTATCAGAAGAACAGTACTTTAGAAGAAACTTGAACGAGGTTAAAACGAAACAACACGAAGTGACAAATAGCAACGACACGGAGACAACGCGAGGACACAATAGGGAAAACGACACGAAGTCAGTAAGGACTCGATGTACAACAGTAAGTAACACGAAGTAAGACCACACAGACATAAACGATAACACGAGAACAACACGGGGTGACAGCAGAAACCGACACGAAGTGTTTGCAAACAAAGTAAGACACAAGGTCTACGTAAAGCAACACGAAGTGTGGTTAAAGCGAGAACGACACGAAGTGAAGTTATAAAACAACACGAGGTAAAAAGAAGAACGACACGAGATACATGGAGACAAAACAGAAACCAACACGAAGTGTGGTTTCAACACAAGAAAGACACAAGGTCTAGGAAGAACAAAAATGACACGAAGACGAAAACAACACTTAAGACGAAGTTGACACGGAGTGAAAACGACACGAAGTCTGGGAGACACGACACAAAGTCACAAGAACGACAGTAACCAACACGAAGTGTGGTTACGAAACATGAACGACACGAAGTGTGGAAACATGACACGAAAACGACACGTAGACATGGAGACAACAGTAACCGACACGAGGTGAGGTTACTAAAGCGACAATGACACGTGGTGTGGAAAACACGACACGAAGACCTGAGAAGGAAAAATGACACAAAGTAAAAATAGTGATCGACACGGGTTGAAAACAACACGAAGTCGAAACAGTAATCGACACGGGTTGAAAACAACATGAAGACGAAGTACAAAGAGACGACACGAAGTGAAGATGACACGAAGTGAAAACAACACTAAGTGAAAAACAATAATCGACACGCGGTGAAAACAACACGACGACAGTGAGAACAACACGAGGTGAAATGACACGGGGTGTAGAAAACCAAGAATCGACACGAAGTGTGGTCAAGGCGAGAAAGACACTAAGTCAAAAACGAAAGACCAACACTCAGATAGAAACATAAAAACAACACGGAGATGTAGACACTAAAACAACACGAAGATGAAGACAAGGGAAACGACACGAAGTCTAACCTCATACAAGCTTTCCTGTCACGCATGGAAATCAACACGAAGTGTTGTATGCTCATACAACACGAGATCTTTTCGTGTTAGTGAGGGGAAACAACACGAAAACTCAAGTACAGAAACAGCACGAAGATGATGTACAATCTGATGTACAGACATGAAGAACAGTCCAAGGTATAGACTTGCACGAGTAAGCTACAGTGCCAAAGTATAGACTTCACACTGTACAGACTACATGACCAGTGCATGATTGTACTTGACAATGTAAACACTTAGCCTATGCAGACCAATGTACAGACTTTGGCGAAGCAAAAGGCTGTATAGACTTGGAGACCCAAAGCCATTGTATAGACTTTGTCTAAGACAAGGCATGATCTGACGTTGTATATACTTAGCCCAATGTACAGACTTTGGCGAAGCAAAAGGCTGTATAGACTTGGAGACCCAAAGCCATTGTATAGACTTTGTCTAAGACAAGGCATGAGCTGACGTTGTATATACTTAGCCAATGCAAACCAGTCCGATGTATAGACTTTAAGGAAATGCATGCTACAGTGCAATGTCTAGACTTGCGATGTGTTCGCCAAATGCACACTACAGTCCAATGTATGGACTTGGACGAATGATGCATGTGCAGTGAATAGACTTAGGGCATAAACCCCACGATGCACTGTATAGACTATGCACATAACATAAGTCTAACATAAACAATATATCAGTTGTACCAGTCACAGTCATGATGCAATCATCAAGGCACAATGTCATGAAAACACTATATCATTGCTATCATCAAAATACAATATCAATCATCAAAACCACAGCAATGAATGCTTTATGCATCAGTTTAACATGTAACAAGAATGAACATCAATTATGTTAATCTAAACTGAGCAGCAAGATGACTGAACATTTGATTAACTCACATCAACAACCAATCATCAAAACCATCATCAAAACCACATGCATGGGCACAACATAAGTGACATTCTACTGTCTGAGAGAACCACACTAGATCTGTCATGAAAACCAGCAATGACACACATCTGGTCAATCTTTTTGAATATGTCAAACAACTCTTCCTCTCACAGCTCAACCAGCTCCCCCTCACTCAAAGCATTCCTAAAAGCTAACCAACAGACATACAAAACTCCCCCTCACAAAAAGAACAGACTTCACATTTAAGACAATTTGTATAAGCCTAATTCTCTTCTCAGTGTTGTGAATTTTTCATTATCCAGAGGTTTAGTGAAAATGTCAGCAATCTGATTATCAGTGCCTACATGAATCAGTTCAAAGTTATTTTTAGAAACCTCATCTCTTATGAAATGATGCCTTATCTCTATGTGTTTGGTGCGTGAATGCAAAATAGGATTTTTGGCAAGATTAATGGCACTGGTATTATCACAATAGATAGGTGTGCACCCCAGGTCTACTTGGTAGTCCTGAAGCTGGTGTTTAATCCAAATGACATGTGTACCACAACTCCCTGCAGCCACATATTCAGCTTCTGCAGTGGAGAGGGCCACAGAATGTTGTTTCTTGGAACCCCAAGACACTAAACACCCACCCAAAAATTCACAATGACCACTAGTGCTTTTCCTATGTAGTTTACATCCTGCATAATCAGCATCTGTGTATGCAACTAAGTTAAATGTGTGTGATGTAGGAAACCATAAACCAAGAGAATGAGTAGCTGACAAATATCTGAAAATTCTTTTCACTGCAGCTAAATGTAATTCAGTAGGTCTAGATTGATACCTTGCACACATTCCTACACTGAACTGTATATCAGGTCTAGAAGCTGTCAAGTAAAGAAGAGATCCAATCATACCTCGATAGAGCTTGGCGTTTACTTCTTTACCTGTCCCATCTGTATCCAGTGAGGTATTGGTACCCATGGGTATTGTAATGTGCTTCAGGTTTTCCATACCAAACCTCTTGAATAGTTCCATTGTGTATTTGGTCTAGTTGATGAAGCATCCATCCTCTAACTGTTGTACCTGCAAGCCAAGAAAGTACTTTAGTTCACCAACCAAACTCATCTCAAATTTAGCAGATATCATTTTAGAGAATTCATCACATAGTTCATGCTTAGTTGATCCAAATACAATGTCATCTACATATACCTGAACTATGATGAGATCTTTATTTGTACTCTTGGTAAATAAGGTTTGATCAACTTTACCTCTTTTGTAGCCCTTGCTGATCAGAAATTCAGTCAATCTTTCATACCATGCTCGAGGAGCCTGCTTTAGACCATACAAGGCTTTGTTTAACCTGAAAACTTGGTTAGGTTGAGGAGAGAATTGAAATCCGGGGGGTTGTTCAACAAAAACCTATTCTTTAATGACTCCATTTAAAAAGGCACTTTTAACATACATTTGTTGGAGTTTTATATTCGTTGAACATGCAAAAGCAAGCAGCAATCTTATAGCTTCCATCCTAGCAACAGGTGCATAGGATTCATCAAAATCTACACCAAATTCCTGACAGTCACGCTTGGCTACTAATCTGGCCTTATTCCTAGAAATGATTCCATCTTCATTCATTTTATTTTTGAACACCCACTTAGTTCCTATGATATTAACATTATCTGGTCTTGGATCAAGTTGTTAGGGTGCTTGGCCCGGATACAGAGGGGGGGTGAATGTATCCTTCTACAATAAATGGCCAAATTAAAAAATTGGATGCTAGAACAAGACTCAGGATAGGACTAAATACAAACTCATGGGCATGCCTATCCAAGCATCTAGCGGAAGCAGTCAATCAATCAAGCAAGCAAGCCACTGCACAAGATATTTTAGGTGGTTCGGTCCACAGACCTACATCCACCCCTCACTCCCAACCGGAGTGAGGCTTCACTAGCAAAAGCTAGAACCAAGCAGACTCAGTCTGCAAACAATTGCTGCCACACAGCTTGACCAGGGAAATAGACTTCCCTCTTCCTCCCAACCGGAGGGACACCCAAGTGACTCCCGATCACTTGGAAACTAGAGGTCGAAGACCTCTCTTCCTCCAGATAGGAGGGACACCAGGACTTGCAACCACAAGCCCAGAACCGGAGGACTGGCCTCCCTTCCTCTAACCAGAGGGTACCCACAAGTGACACCCTGTCACTTGTAACCTGGAGATCATATCTCCCTTCTCCTGAATCAACAGGAGGAACCCGATCCCCAACAGGGCAATCGGAAGACCAACGATAATCAGAAAGTAAAGGAAAACAATAAACGAAAAGTAAAACAGCTATCCGAAAGCTGTAATAGATGAAAACACGAATGAGGCTCTCAACGGAGCTGACTGGCCTGGATCTGATCCATGGTCCAGTGAAGATAGATCTTCAAGCTGCTTCTTCCTTCTTCCCCACGAGCTCTCTTGCTCACTCTCTATCTCTCTTTCTATCTCTTCTGCTCTTTTCCTTTCTTTTTCTTTCTCTCTGCACTTCTCTATCTTTTTCTGGATCGAAGGACGTATATTCTCTCCAGGCTTCTTTTTTGATCCCCCTTCATCTGAAGACGAAGGCTCCATTATATACCTGGAGCAGCAGCAGGGCGCGTGTGGCTTCCACAGTTCCCACCCTAGGAGTTCGGACCACGTGGCAGCATCCAGCATGCTGTCAGAACACGCGTCTTCCTCTGGGTATACTCCTTATCCTTGGATCACGTGCCCATCACCAGTACGCTCAGCGACTGGAGGTAGATGGCGTCAACCCACTTGCTCCATAGAGTTGACGCAGTCATCAGAAGTCTTCAAACTTCTTAACCGCTGCATCGACTCCATCATCCAATTGCGTTGACGCAACGGTATCGACAGTCCAGTGAACGGGTCTTCAACAGACAGGCGTGCTGCGTTGACGCTATCAGCATATTGCGTTGACGTGTTGAAGGCAGCCAGAGATAAGTCGTCCCTTCCTTGAACTGCTGCGTCGACGCTGCCAGTTGATGGCGTTGACGCACGAACATGTATATTTCTATATTGGCATCTCTTAAGCTGCTGCGTCGACGCTGCTTATTGATGGCGTTGACGCAGTGGATGATTTCGTGAAGGCTTCATCGCTTGTAAGAGTTTCTGCTTTTGCTAACTGCTGCGTCGACGCTGCTTCCTTGTGGCGTTGACGCAATAGAAGACGACGTGTAAGCTTTGTCTACTGATGCGTGGACGCTCTAAGCTTTAGGCGTCGACCCTGTACCCTTCTGCAAAAGGTAAAGTGTATAGACTTAGTGTTAACTTTCCAGAAGGACCAGTGTACATACTTCATCAAATGAAGAGCTTCCAGTGTATGGACTTTGCAATGCAAACTACAATGTATATACTTAGAGAACAGAAGTCTAGTGTATAGACTTGGAGAAATGAAGTCCAGTGTATAGACTTTGCAAAGAGTTCTCAATGCGATGCGTTGACGCTACGTGAAACACTGAGTTGACGCTGTATGAAACATGGGCAGTGTACAGACTTAGTCTAAACACGATGTATGGACTTTAAGAGTGAAGACATTTTAAGTGCAATGTACATACTTCACAGAATAGGATGTGCAGATTTTGTGAGTGCCAAGTGATGTACAGACTTGGATGACCAACGCCAATGTATAGACTTCCAACGTGAGTGATGCGCTATACAGACTTTATCTTAGACTCCAAATGATACTGACAGTGTATACACTTTAGCCAATGCAATGCACTGTATGGACTTCTAAGAGATGCTCAATGTACAGAGTTGAAGAAGATATGCTAATGTTCAGACTAAATGGATCCAGCTGATGTATAGACTTTGTGCCCAAGCTATCCATGCTCTGATGCGTCCACTCCACTTGAACGTTGCGTTGACGCACACATTCACCCAGGGGCTTCTTTCTTGAATTTGCACTGCTGCGTCGACGCTTCCACTTGATGGCGTTGACGCAATAAGCACCCTTCAACCCCCTTTGAACCATTAGACAGTTATTAGAAGGTTAAGTGTCTATATCCAAAATCTTATTGTTGTCATCATCAAAACCAGGAGTACAACCATCTCCCCCTTTTTGATGATGACAACCCCCAAACTATTTTCATGACTTCTGCGGTCACACAAGGTTAGCATCAACCAATCGCATGGTTACTTGTCAGTTGAACAAAAAATTATGACACAAAAAATGAAAATATATGCTATCATTCATTAACAAGACTCAGCATTCATTAGCAAAATTCAGCACAAAAACTCAGCATTCATTAGCAAATTCAGCAGTCATTAACAAAATTCAGCCGCTCATTAAGCTCTCCTCCTTTATCATCATCATGAAAGGGGGTGCAAGTAGAAAACATAGATTAAGATGGGAAAAAGTGATTGTAACGCCTGGCAGAAGATGGTTGCTGTTGCGGACGAGAGGATTGTCCTTGAGTGCCTGGAGGTGTCTGGCGAGACGTCTGTCCTGAAGTAGAATGGTCCCTGGTTAGAAGGTCTCTGATCTCTTGAGAAAGTTCGCTTAGCTGATGACTTAGAGAGTTGCGAACATTGCCAATTTCAGTGACTGAATCTTTATCGTGGATGTTGGCTATTACTTTGTCAATCTTCTCTAGCACAACTTTGAGGACTTGCGGGATTGCACTGACAGGACCTTTGATTGTTTCTAGCCCTATCTTCAGATCATAGCACAAATCAATAACTTTGGCAAAAGAGGAAACGGTTGAACCTTGTTGATTGTGCATCTCTTGTACCAAAGTGGCAAGTTTGTCAAGGAGCGATGATATCTGTTTCAAGACTGCCCTTGTTGCTTGGTCAGACACCATTTTGGTGAGTAAGAAGTTTCGCCACTCATATAAGACTGAAGTTTCAAAATTCACAATCCGAGCAGTCAACTTGTTAAAATGAAAGGTTGTGAACTCCACCAACTTGTCCATCTTGGCCTCCTGACGTTGCATCATCATAGTCATGTTCACCAACATCTCTTCAACAGTTGCTGGAGGTGGAATTGCATCAGAATTTGGAGAGGTTCTTTTATAAACTTTAATGGCTCCTGACGTAGATGGTTCGACTGGAGGTACAGAGCCACTCGGCTCCTCAGAAGCCTCAAAAAATTGCTCTCCCCTAATGGAGTTGTCCTCTGGCATGTATGCACTCATCATAGGTGGAATCGGTATGTCTGCTCTGTGTGCTTGATCTTCATCCTCAGCGGCTGTTTTTGACGCCTGACCGATCTCTGATGGGGCTGATTTCTGACTAGGAAGGGTTCTGACAGCCTTACCATCAATGACCTCAAAACCCATAAACTTTTGGATATAAGACAGTGTGTACACATTCCCTCGAGGGATGGTAAGTTTCTTCTCAGAGGCAAAGTCTACACCAACTTTCTGAAAAACAGCCGTTAATGGGGCGGCATAAGGAAGGGTTCTAGACTGAGATAGATAGGACCCCATTGTTTGAATAGCTACATCCGACAGGGAAATCTGTATTTTCTTCAGCATATAGTAGAGAAGAAATCTTTGCATCTCTGTCACTCTTTCTCTTCCACTGCTTTGTGGTGTGATCATGGAGGTGCAAATGTGGTGGAGCAGTCTATTTAGCGAAGGGAAATGATTGGCTTTTAGACTGCCTAGGTATGTTTCCCTGACATCGGAGAGATTACTGGGTTTCTCAGTCAAAAGCTCATATGCCTCATGCGCATCATACTCAAAATCATGCAGCTGAACTCCTACTTTCGGAACCTTCCAAGCTCTGGCAAGCAACTTATCTGTTATTTCAAATCGTACACCTCTAACTCTGGATGTGAGTTTTGGAACAGATGGTTCATATTTTAAATTCTGGTAGAACTCTCTGACCAGGGTGGGGTAGTAAGTCTTGTGTGTTGAGACAAACGACCACCAGCCCTGATGATCCAGTATAGGGAATAGCTAAGGAAAAACTTCGAGCATGTGATGATCTGTAGCATCAACGTACCGGGAAATAAGAACCTTCAGAGGTTCTTCCATTGTGACTGTACGCGAGCTATCAACATCCTTCTGACCGGCTGTAGAACCTGAAGATAAGCCCTTCCGCTTCTCTTTTCTGACTGCGGAGGTCTTTAACCTTTTGGTTGGCGGACTTGGATCCCGTGGACCCGTCTCCTTCCTTCGTCCCCTTTCGCTAGCTGCTAGATAGTGGGACTCCATTATGCCTCCTGCTGGTTCTGAGCTTCTTGGTTGTTCCTCTGCCCTCTGCTTCCCTTTTTGAGTGGATGCTGGGGAATCCATGGCACAGAGAAGAATCGAGCAGGAGAGAGAGCTGAAAGGTTTCTTGGGGGACACGAGAGGTCGAAAGACAACAAGAGGGTTTTGGAAGAAAGTGAAGAAGAGCAGCGGTCTCATGTCTCTTTTAAAGAGACACGAGAACCCTTTAAGTGAGCGGTTCAGCCGGTTCAAGTAGGTGAACCGGGTAAAGAAGATATGAATAAAAAGCAATGCGTGGACGCAGAGAGGGGCCTTGCATCGACGCAGTGAGGCAAGTGAACCGAAAAACACAAGATAAAAGGCCAGTGAGGCATAACGCGTTGACGCCAATGTAACATTGCGTCTACACAGTGATGCAGTTAGGAAAGAGATACACTTCCTTATGCAGCGTGATGCCAATGATGCATTTCATAACGAAACTCCCCCTTACTAAATGAAGCCTTTGGAAAGAATAAGAATAGAAATTCAATTGGATTCTCAAAAGGATATTATTCTCATAAATCCAAAACATGTTTTCAAAGTCTTCCATTATAAGAGCTTATGATTGAACTTTATTAACAACGTGGTTTAATTATGATGTTTATAGAGTTCATCAGTAAAAATCTGTATTGATATCTAAAACCATGGTTTAATAAAGATGAACCAAGCCCTCATAATTATCTCGATTAATCTCTCTTTCTCTTACACAATCAAATCTATTGACTTCTTTCAGAGTTACATGCACTAGTATTGAGGTCAAGTAATAATGAAGTCATATGATTTTGTCTAGGGTTGAAGCAATTTGATTTGTGTATCAATATTCAGATATTTCATTTTATTCAACAATTTTCTTGCTCCAAGTTTTACGAGCACTCTAGTTCAGTGCACACATTGTAACTAGAGGATATACCTTGATTAGAGGCCAATATCCCTAAGCCCTTAGTGTGACTAACTGTCATGCTTTATGTGAACAGAGTTAGCATTTACACATCATGACACACTACAAATCATTTTCTAATGATTGAGTTGTATTTTTCAGCGTGCATGCCATTGCTCTGCCTGAGTTTCAATGAATTTTATCAGAGTTAACGAAGGCACCTCATGACACAGTCCTTTGGACTTGTGTTTCTCAGTGGCTAATGTCATTGCTCTGACAGAATTAACCCTTTAGACATTTCAGAGGCATTCATTTGCTTCAAATCAATAATAGTTTCATGTACTTAACCAATTAAAGTCATGAATTCAAAAGTGCAGATTTCAGAGAATTTTCACAAGACACAGCATGAGACAAATAGTTAAGGTTTATTAAACATGCTTCAGATATTTTTTAAGAAATTTTAAAGACAAACTCCATGAACATTAAACTTAAACCACATGAGTTATTTCAGATATTCATAAACCTGTATAATAGAAGTTTTCTAGTTCAAAATTTTTAGATTTATGATCAAGATAGCCCATTGGAATCTTCATGAGGGACTGATAGATTTCTGAAGTCAAACGATACCAATTGATAGGAGAAATACCAATTGTTAAGAGAGATTTTGAAGGTCAAGGTTTTTTAGAATCTGATCAAGGTTTGTCAACTAAGTCAATATGAAAGGATATGCTATGAAATCTGACAAATGTATGCATTTGACAACCTATATGCAATGCATTGACTCCCCCTTACAAAATGCATTTTAAATTTTTTTTTTTTTGACATTTTCAATAAAAGGGGATACAATGAACTATATGTATGCAGGGACATGCAAAGACTCGACATTGAATTGCTATGCAAGGGATATGCAACTAACTCCCCCTGAAAACATGCAATGTTTGCACTGAGAAATGAACATATGTTGCCAAATGATTCATGCACATTCAGACTGTCCTAACCAGCAAGATGACCCATGGTACTAGGCGGAGCACTTAGTCTAAAAGACCACCTCACACATAGTAAGAACCTCCAGACAGATCTCCCTGCCCTTTGGTACCTTACCATTTATATACCATTGAGGTCATGCATGATTACTCAACATGTAGTCCTATATGCAATTCAGAATTTCAGTGAGCTATTGCAACACACATGATTCAAGTCACACTCATAAGCAGTTCAGATTTTTCAGACAATTCGAAAGGCAATTTGTTTTCAGAGTCTATGCATAACACAATTATCAAGCAATTGCAATTAGCCTATGTATGCTCAGAAAATAATGCAATAAGTCAAAAACAAGGACAACAGGAAGTTTACCTGAAATAAAAATCAGTATGGGGTTTTTCTTCTTGAGTGCCTTGGATCATTACCTCTTTTTATTCCAGTCCCAAGGCAGACCTGCATAGCAATGTTATTTTGCACAAACAGGTACCCAAGAGGTCTTGGGTCCTGATAAGATAGTATTACTCCTAGCAGGTTTTCTTGGCACATTTCTAGCAGCAGTTTTCAGATCTGATTTATGCACATTCTTGTTAGCATGACTCCTATGTGCATACACATGAGATTTTCTGTTAACAGAATAAAAATTCTATTTACCAAAACCAGTTTGGTTTTGATATCCTGCCAGCCAACAGGTTGCAGCCCTGTGACCTGGCTTCCCACAATGATGACATGTAAATTTCGCAACATGGAGTTTAGCAGGGTTATTTTGAACATGCCAACAATTTCCAGCTCTGTGGCCTGGCTTTCCACAGTTATAACATGAAGGTTTTTCAAATTGTCTTACAGTGAGTTTAAACTTTCCAGAAATGAAATTTTTCCCTTGAGCATGCCAACAGTTTTTGACTATGTGGCCATGCTTCCCATAGTGAGAGCAATTTAGAGAATTTCTCCTAAAAGAACCTGACCAGCATTCAGAGGCCTTGTGACCAATTTTGTTACAATTAAGACATATAATGTGCTGGTTCTTGTTAAAGACATGCTGATTTGCAAAGTGTTTTGTATGATATGAACATGATTTTTCCTTACTACTTGCTAACCAGCAATGAGCAGTAGTGTGTCCTACTTTATCACAATTAGAACATGTGACATTCTTTTTCTGACCAGACACAGATTTTCTAGCATGCTTGTTGTCATCTTTTTCCATCACAAAACAGTTACTCATAAGATGTCCATACTTACCACAATAATGACATGAGCCATTTGATTTCTTTAAAACATGGCATTTATCTGATGAGTTTTTAGCATGCGGATTGTTCCTTTGAATTTTTGATGTTTTATGATTTTTATTTTGTTTTTCTGTTTTCTTAGTCTTGTACTGAGGTGGAGATGAGATAGAAGGCTTTTCCTGTTCAGAAGATTTGACAAAGACAGTTTTCAGGTTGGCTCCATCACTCTTCCTCATGACTGGACTGTAACCCAGTCCTCCCTTGTTAAAGTTAATCTTTGTTCCCAGTATTTTCTGAACAGTGGGCTGTTTGTCTTTTGATGTAGTGGCTACATTTGAAGTATTTACAAAGGATGTCATTACTTTGTTCTGCAAAGCTTTCTTATTTAGATTATTGTAGCCCAAACCTTCCTTTTTGACATTGACTTTTACACCTAACAACTTGTCTAGGTTTTTCTACCCATCAACAAATTTAGACAAGGAAACTTTCAAATCCTGAATTTCATTTTCAAGAGATGCAATGTGTATTTCATAACTAGCGATCTCTTGTTCACTACAATTGACAGCTTCATTCAAAACCTTGTTAGCTGTTTTGTATTCTTCAATTTCCTTTCTCAGCTCATCTACCTCTTCAGTCTCGTTTGTACAGATAGCTTTTCTTTTTTCCAATGTGAGAAGTCTTTCAGACATGGCACTGTTTAACAGTTTTAACTTTTCAACTTCTTCTTTAAGCTTATCATTTTGAATTAACTCATTTATTAGAAGCTGATCTTCTGAGTTAACCATGCTTTCTCTCCTAGCTTCAAACTCCCTCAATTCCTTTTGTTGTTTTTCAAAATCTTTCTGTAATTCTATGTTTACAGATTTTATGGCATTAAAATTTTCAAACAGCAACTCATTCTCTCGTTTAAGTTTCTCTAATTGTTCTTCATTTTCTTTAGAAAACTTTCTGAGAGAGCCATCTTCAGATTTTAGAATGTTCAGTTCAGAGTAAACACATTCAAGTTCCTTCTTCAGTTTTGCATTCTAGTTTTTATACATATGATTATCAGACAGACATGCATCATGAGATTGCTTAGTACTTGAACAATTTTTACATGGAGAGCTAGAACTATCTACCCGAGTACTCTTCTTCAACTTTTTATACTGTTTTCTTAACAGTTCATGAGATTCAAATAACTCAGCATATGCATTCTCCCAATCTTCTAGAGAGAAATTCTCGAAGAGATTTACCTCATCATCATCATCTCCTTCAGTTTGATTGCTGCCTTGATCGCTGGCACTTTGATTTCTTCTGTTGGCCATCATGCAGCTGTCCACATCTATTTCCTGAGTTCGCTTCAGTGTATCCAGAATATCTTTAGCAGAACTGCAGTCAAAGAAACATGAATGAAAAGCTCTATCAGTAGCTGCCTTCATTAAATTTATTACTATCTGATTTTCTTCATGCATGGATTTGTGACTGTCAGTCCATTTGGACTTTTCCTTGGTAGTTCATGAGGACCATGTGAAATTACTTTCCAGAGGTCTGGATTCACAGATTTAACACAATTCTTCAAACTACGAACCATGCATCAAAATGCGTACCACTGAAGATTGGTGGATGGGCCATGAGAACACACAGATTAACGCAACAAGAATATTGATGCACTAAAAACAAATAAGCACCTAAGATTGCAAGATCGATCTGCAGGTCGCTGGACCTTGTAAGCAGATAACTTGGCTCTGATACCAACTGTTAGGGTGCTTGGCCCGGATATAGAGGGGGGGTGAATGTATCCTTCTACAGTAAATGGCCAAATTAAAAACTTGGATGCTAGAACAAGACTCCGGATAGGACTAAATACAAACTCATGGGCGTGCCTATCCAAGCATCTAGCGGAAGCAGTCAATCAATCAAGCAAGCAAGCCACTGCACAAGATATTTTAGGTGGTTCGGTCCACAGACCTACATCCACCCCTCACTCCCAACCGGAGTGAGGCTTCACTAGCAAAAGCTAGAACCAAGCAGACTCAGTCTGCAAACAATTGCTGCCACACAGCTTGACCAGGGAAATAGACTTCCCTCTTCCTCCCAACCGGAGGGACACCCAAGTGACTCCCGGTCACTTGGAAACTAGAGGTCGAAGACCTCTCTTCCTCCAGACAGGAGGGACACCAGGACTTGCAACCACAAGCCCAGAATCGGAGGACTGGCCTCCCTTCCTCTAACCAGAGGGTACCCACAAGTGACACCCTGTCACTTACAACCTGGAGATCAGATCTCCCTTCTCCTGAATCAACAGGAGGAACCCGATCCCCAACAGGGCAATCGGAAGACCAACGATAATCAGAAAGTAAAGGAAAACAATAAACGAAAAGTAAGACAGCTATCCGAAAGCTGTAATAGATGAAAACACGGATGAGGCTCTCAACGGAGCTGACTGGCCTGGATCTGATCCATGGTCCAGTGAAGACAGATCTTCAAGCTGCTTCTTCCTTCTTCCCCACGAGCTCTCTTGCTCACTCTCTATCTCTCTTTCTATCTCTTCTGCTCTTTTCCTTTCTTTTTCTTTCTCTCTGCACTTCTCTATCTTTTTCTAGATCGAAGGACGTATATTCTCTCCAGGCTTCTTTTTCGATCCCTCTTCATCTGAAGACGAAGGCTCCACTATATACCTGGAGTAGCATCAGGGCGCGTGTGGCTTCCACAGTTCCCGCCCTAGGAGTTCGGACCACGTGGCAGCATCCAGCATGCTGTCAGAACACGCGTCTTCATCTGGGTATACTCCTTATCCTTGGATCACGTGCCCATCACCAGTACGCTCAGCGACTGGAGGTAGATGGCGTCAACCCACTTGCTCCATAGAGTTGACGCAGTCATCAGAAGTCTTCAAACTTCTTAACCGCTGCGTCGACTCCATCATCCAATTGCGTTGACGCAACGGTATCGGCAGTCCAGTGAACGGGTCTTCAACAGACAGGCGTGCTGCGTTGACGCTATCAGCATATTGCGTTGACGTGTTGAAGGCAGCCAGAGATAAGTCGTCCCTTCCTTGGACTGCTGCGTCGACGCTGCCAGTTGATGGCGTTGACGCACGAACGTGTATATTTCTATATTGGCATCTCTTAAGCTGCTGCGTCGACGCTGCTTGTTGATGGCGTTGACGCAGTGGATGATTTCGTGAAGGCTTCATCGCTTGTAAGAGTTTCTGCTTTTGCTAACTGCTGCGTCGACGCTGCTTCCTTGTGGCGTTGACGCAATAGAAGACGACGTGTAAGCTTTGTCTACTGATGCGTGGACGCTCTAAGCTTCAAGCGTCGACCCTGTACCCTTCTGCAAAAGGTAAAGTGTATAGACTTAGTGTTAACTTGCCAAAAGGACTAGTGTACATGCTTCATCAAATGAAGAGCTTCCAGTGTATGGACTTTGCAATGCAAACTACAATGTATATACTTAGAGAACAGAAGTCTAGTGTATAGACTTGGAGAAATGAAGTCCAGTGTATGGACTTTGCAAAGAGTTCTCAATGCGATGCGTTGACGCTACGTGAAGCACTGAGTTGACGATGTATGAAACATGGGCAGTGTACAGACTTAGTCTAAACATGATGTATGGACTTTAAGAGTGAAGACATTTTAAGTGCAATGTACATACTTCACAGAACATGATGTGCAGATTTTGTGAGTGCCAAGTGATGTACAGACTTGGATGACCAACGCCAATGTATAGACTTCCAACGTGAGTGATGCGCTGTACAGACTTTGTCTTAGACTCCAAATGATACTGACAGTGTATACACTTTAGCCAATGCAATGCACTGTATGGACTTCTAAGAGACGCTCAATGTACAGAGTTGAAGAAGATATGCTAATGTTCAGACTAAATGGATCCAGCTGATGTATAGACTTTGTGCCCAAGCTATCCATGCTCTGATGCATCCACTCCACTTGAACGTTGCGTTGACGCACACATTCACCCAGGGGCTTCTTTCTTGAATTTGCACTGCTGCGTCGACGCTTCCACTTGATGGCGTTGACGCAATGAGCACCCTGCAACCCCCTTTGAACCATTAGACAGTTATTAGAAGGTTAAGTGTCTATATCCAAAATCTCACTGTTGTCATCATCAAAACCAGGAGTACAACACAAGTTCCCATACATTATTTCTTTTGAACTGGCCCAATTCCTCACACATAGCATTGACCCAAGCTTGATCAGCTAAGGCCTCTTCTACTGATTTGGGTTCAATTTGTGAGACTAAAGCAATTAAGTCTTCATTATTCACATTCCTAAAATGAGACCTAGTCCGAAGAGGATCTTCAGGATTGCCTATGACATTATCTATCGGATGATCTTTAAGAAATCTAACATTTATTGAAGACTCACCTATTTCTCTTGGCTCTTCCTGGTTGGGAGGATTTGCTGTTCCACTCGGCTGAGTCTTCTCTTCTTCTTGGTCTTCTAGGAATTCCCCATCATGATTGGAATCCCTTTTAGAAGCTCATAGGGTGTTTTCTTGTGAATGGGTCTTACCATGGCCCTGTTGATTATGTAAGTTGCTGTATTGGCCGCCTCTGCCCAAAACCTCCTTAGTAATTGTCTTTCAATTAGCATGGTTCGGGCCATCTCCACAATAGTTCTATTTCTTCTCTCCACAATTCCATTATGTTCAGGTGTCCTGGGAGAAGAAAATCTATGTGTTAGTCCCTCTCTTTCATAAAGATCAGAAAATATGGAGTTTTCAAACTCACCTCCATGGTCAGATTGAATAGAACATATCTTGTGTTTTCCTTCTTGTTTGACCTTATTAAAAAGTTGATTAAACTTTTAAAATGCATCACTTTTATTTGCTAAGAAAAAGATCCATGAATATCTAGAGAAGTCATCTATGATGACATATCCAAACCTGTTCCCATTAAGACTCTGAGTTCTAGTAGGACCGAAAAGGTCCATATGGAGAAGTTCCATTGGTCTAGAGGACAATAGCTCAGATCTTAACTTTAAAGAATTCCTGGTCTGTTTGCCTAGAGCACAGGCATCACATGATTTTGAAATAGAATTGAATTTAATTCTAGGCATGCCTCTAACTAAATCATGCTTGACCAATTTATTTAAAGTAGTAAAGCTAGCATGGCCTAAACGTCTATGCCATTCAAAAGCATCATTTTTAGAATTGACAGATAAACAAATATTAGATTCAGATTCCTCATCTAAGTCTACCATGTAAACATTATTAATCCTGTTGGCTATAAATTTAACCACATCAGAATTTATTTCAAAGATTTTGCATGAATTATCATCAAACACAACCCTGTGACCCTTGTCACATTACTGACTAATGCTAATCAGGTTGTGTTGAAGACATTCCACAAGTAGAACTTTTTCAATGGAGTTTTTGGAAGTCTTACCTACTGTGACAACTCCAATTATCTTACCTTTGTTCTTTCCTCCAAACTTGACCAGACCCCCTACCTTCATCTCTATCTTGCTGATCTTGGATCGGTCTCCTGTCATGTGCCTGGAGCAGCCACTGTTGAGGTACCACTTGTTGTCTTCAGCTGCCAGGCCGACCTACACAAACAAAATCAAGCAAAGTGATTTGGAACCCAAGATGAGTTGGGTCCAAAGACATTGTTCAAATCTCTGATCAAATATTTAGGTATCCAGATTTGCTTTAGCATGGTTTTGTCTGGCACCTTTACTTCTGGTTTATTGAAATTAAGTCCAGCTGGTCTGGAGAAGTAAGCTTCCCATTCCTAGGAAATCTCCTATGAGCTTGTTGATTAACAGATTTTTTAAGATGATAATTATTTCGCCAGTAGGTCTTGTTTGGACCCATCTGATTGTAGTAATTCCAGCTTTTCTTCTGATCCACTTGCTTGGTCCATTTACCATTTATGTTCTGATGAGTGGGCTTAGTGAAGTTCTTCACAAAATTCATTCCCATTTTAAATGGTTGACCAGCACTGTTCTTTAAAGTTTCTTTCGGACATTAAGCTCCTTTACTGCTGTTTGAGCTGGATGGTGTGTCTAGCTTCTCTTTTCCCTTCTCTAGGCAGAAGGTGATGGTCTTGAATTGTAGGGGTCTCTTGTTAGTTGGGTCATAGCCTAGACCCTCCTTATTGAAGTTAACCCTTGTCCCTAGAATAGCATCCAGACTAGTTTTTCCCTGAACAAATCTTTCCAAAACCTTTTGTTTGTCTTCCAGCTCTTTTTGCATTGACTCAGAATTTTTTAACAGTTCAGCATTCACTATCTTAACAGCTTCATATTTCTCTGAGTTCACTCTAATTTCATTCAGGCTTTCTTCAATTTTAGTTTTCAGTTCATTGAGCTGGGTGCGACTCTCCTAGTTTTCTCCCTTGAGCTTATCATTTTCTTTTCTTAGTGAGGTCATTTCTTCTAGTTGCTCTTTTAGTTTCTGATTTTCCTCATATACCTGTGTTTGTTCTTCAACATTAGTATTAAATTTTCTTTTGAGGACCCTATGCTCTTTACTGAGAGAATTAAACTTGTCTAACAATTCACCATAAGCATCTTCCCAGTCATCAATAGAGAAATTTTTAAAGACATTTATTACCTCCTCTTCGCTATTTGCCATAAGGTAAATTCCTTCTTCATACTCCTCTGAGGAAGTGTCTTCGAGTTCTTCTTCCTCCTCACTCCACGTGCAGACCATTGCATGTGGCTTCTTCTTTTTCTGCACCTTTGAGCTCTTCTTCTGAAAGTAGGGACCCTTCCTTTGGAGATCTGGGCATTCACCTTTCATGTGTCCCTGTTTGTTACAATGAAAACAAGTCAGTCTCTTAGTATTTCTATCCTTATGATTGGTAGATTCAACATTCTTGTTAAAGGAGTATGGCTTCTTCCTCCTAAAGGTCTTCCCCTTTCTCCTTAAAAATTTACTGAACTGTCGAGTGAGCATTGCTTGCTCCTTCTGGTCGAGATCGGAAAAACCATCGGACTCACCGCTACTGCTGCTATTGCTGCTACTGCTACTCTTGTTGTGGGATGCCTTGAGAGCTACATTCTTACCCTTCCTATCACTTCCTTCACCACATCCTTTGAAATTCATCTCATATGTCATGAGGGATCCTATGAGTTCATTCACAGTCAAGGTCGTCAGATCTTTTGACTCCTCTATCACTATGGCCTTAGTGTGCCATGCTGGGGATAAAGATATAAGAATTTTCCTGACTATATCTGTCTCAGCTAGATCCTTCCCTAGCCCCTTAAGAGTGTTTGTGATCAAGGACAACCTGGCATACATTTCAGTAATATTCTCCTCTGCATTCATCCTAAATAATTCATACTTAGAGGTGTGGAGATTTACCTTCGAGGCTTTCACTTGAGCTGTACCTTCGTAGATTAATTGCAGCTCATCCCACATTCGCTTGGCAGTCTTGTAGGCAGATATGCGGGCATATTCCTCTGGGTGAACAGCACACTGGATGATGTTCAACGCCGTCCAGTTGAGTGAAGATAGCTTGACATGATCATCTGTCGACGCGTCCTCGTTCGGTGGCAGATCATACGGCCCAATAGTAATTACCCTCCACAGCTTGTGGCTCTATGCCCTGATAAACACTTCCATCCTGTTCTTCCAAAAGAGATAGTTATTACCATCAAAGTATGGAGGGCAACTAATGGATTGACCTTCAGGCATGAAACTTCGAGGACCATTAGCATTTCCCTGACCGTTTGCCCACATGATGCAAACCTGCTCTGATACCAAATGTTAGCGCATCGAAGAGTGATATAGAAGGGGGGGATAAATAGATCACTCCCGATTTAGAAAACTTCAGCGGAAATTCACTACTTCTAATTTCGACCCTTTAGATACACAAAACAATATAGCTAACGCAGTGAATAACTAAGACAGAATAAGAAGGTGCGATTGAATAAGGCTGTCCACAGTCAAACACAATGCCAAGCAGATGGAGAGCACAACCGATAACAGCAAACCACAGAGGAGACAAGAAATTTTAAGGTGGTTCGATTGTAGTCCACAATCTACATCCACCCCTCACTCCAACTAGAGTGAGGATTCCACTAGCCACTGCTAGAAAACTGCACACTCAGTCTGCGAACAAGATGCTGCCACACAGCTTGAACAACCAAGGGAAACAAATCCCTCAACCAAACTCTGCTACCCACATAGCTTCACACCTGGACCTGCAACCAGCAAGACCAGAACCGGAGATGGCCCTCTCTTCCTCCAACCCGGAGCGAACCTGCTAGTGACAGCCTGTCACTGGCAAAACCAGAGATCACAGATCTCTCTTCCTCTACAGCCCAGAGGGGAACTGGAGTAACACTCCCTTCCTCCAAACACTAGAGGGTAAAAATTCAGAATTAGAAATGAATACATGAAAAATAGAAAGGAAAACAAGACCAACGATGAACGACAATTGTTTCTGAAAACCAAAAACAAATGTAGCTTCCGAAGAAGCAAATCTTCACAGCACGATTTCTTCTTTCTCTCAAGGACTTTTCTCTCAGTTCATATCTCTCAAATTCTTCTCTCTGTCTTTTCTCTGGAACGTGGAGGCTCTCTCTTTTCTTCTTCTGCTCAGGGATTCTTCACTTCAGCCTTCTTTTTTTTTTCTTTTGTTCACATCTCCTGTTCACAGAAGACACCTTTTATATGGCATCCGACCTGAATTCCAGGACTTCACACGAGTGGGTCTCGTTCCCTCCTTTTCTAGAGCATCCTCGGATCACGTGCCAGGCATCATCCTCGATTCACATGCCCAATCATTAACCTGAGTCATCTGCAGGCAGAGACAAAAGAAATGAATCGAATTAGTTAGTTCAGGCTTATAACAACGAGTGTATATACTTTAGAAGCAGCAAATGAATAAGTGTGTACAATGTGAGAATGTATACACTTGAGGGCCTTCAGCGTCCTCAGTGTATAGACTTGAAAACTGATGCATTACATAACAGAGGGGGATGTGTAGACTTCTGGTAATACATGAAGCAATCGAGTGTATAGACTTGCAACCAAGGGATTGTACAGACTTGATGAATGAGTGCATGTGAAAGGCAGTGTACAGACTTGAGATGAACGCTGCATGAACGAGCCTAACCAATGTATAGACTTTACGATGCTCAGCCACTGTATAGACTTCACGATGCTCAGCCACTGTGTAGACTTCACAATGCTCAATCACTGTATAGACTTCACGATGCTCAATCCACTGTATAGACTTTAATGCAAAAGCTGAAGTTGAGCGAACGATGTATAGACTTACCCCTTGAAGATGTGCGCGAGACAGTGTATAGACTTGGCCCTTGAAGGATGTACAGACTTGAAGGTTCGAAGCCCCACAATGTATAGACTTTGTAAATGTAAACATGTGGACAATGTATACACTTGGCCCTTGAGGAATGTACAGACTCTGAATGATGAAGCAAGCTGTACAGACTTGTAACGCTTGAGGACCGATGTATAGACTTGGGAACCTTGAACCAGTGTATAGACTTGAAAGGCTTGAACACTGCGATGTGCAGACTTTATGATGTATAGATTTAGGAGCATATGTCAAGGCTGTACAGACTTTAGGCTTTGAACGTGTGTGCTGCGAGCAATGTATAGCCTTGGTGATCTTTAAAGCACAATGTGCAGAGTTTAACAATGTGACGTAATGTACACACTTCATAAGACGATGGATGTACACACTTCAGCTAAGCAAGCTACAGTGAATGTATGGACTTTATGTAGATGATGCATGAGACGCGAACTCTGTATAGACTTGGTGTGCCGTGCTTGAACAGTGCAATGTAACGGCTTGCGTGAATGCAACAGTGATGTTCAGACTTGGAAGCCGATGTGTAGAGTTTACCACTGTATAGACTTGAAGTTCTGAACGTAGGTAAAGTGTCAGTGTACAGACTTGCTATGGATGTATGGACTTTGAAGATGCAAGCGATGTATAGACTTGGGGTTCAACTGAGGATGTATAGACTTCCAATGAATGCAACTGATGTACAGACTTGATCAAACAAACCGATGTATAGACTTGATCTCAAGGAATGGCTGTACAGACTTTGAAGGAAGGCATGAACAGTGAATCAATGTATAGACTTGGATGCCCAACGCCAATGAACTGACTTACGAATCTAGGGGGTCGACCCACTACTGTCCAGACTGTGCTGACAGAGTATGGACTTGAACAAGTAATGCATGTCTATATGACCACCACATGAACTGCACTGTCCTACATGAAGCATGAATTAATCTATTGATAGAAACCGATTGATTTATAGTGTGAGACGTCATCAAAACCGTAGGGATGCAACAATCCCAACACCTCAACAGCCGCCAAATCATTCTCCTAAGTGGTTTCTGAACCACCACCCAAATGGCCACCATATCACCGACCTAAATGCCGCCAGATCACCCTCTCAAGAGATCGTCGAATCACCATATATACCTGGCCACCGATTCAAGTTTCAAAACCTCTCATTTCTTGGTCAACGATTCAGGGAGTTCCTCACCCATGGTTCTGGTCGCTAATTCAAAGTACATACATTACCTTCCTTGGTCGTCTGCTTATGGCATTTCCCTTGCTTTGACTAACTGCTGGTCTATTCATCTGTATTCATTCTGCTTCTATTCATGTGAATCGATTTCCCAACGACGCCACCGAGTCACAGGGGTTCACCACTCATCTCTGTGTGATCTCCGATGATCCCACTAGGGGAATAGAAAATAAATTGCCTTAATGTAGAATAGTGCCCCATTGTTTCTAGCCCTCTCGGCCCACGGTTATACTGTCGCTCCCTTGAGTTTTCAGGTAAATGCTATGGTTCTGAAATAGGTCAACACCCTCCGCCATAGGGTCCAGGCAGTCATACTAGATAGACCCGTCTCTTATTGATTTCTGTCTCAGTTCACTATAGACAGGTCTTCTCTATACCTCCCCCAACATGTTCCGGGGAAGGGGGAGATGCTACCGAAATTTTCTTGAAAATTGGGGTTTTTGCTTCCTACTCCACATCATATTTCCCAACTTTTCCACTCAGTTTTTACCCTTTATGGTGGTAGCAGGCCTCACGATTATCCGTACCAAATTATGAGAGCCAAGTATCCCATAAAGAGAATAAACGAATAAATCAATACCGCTCCTCAGCATACATTATCCCGGCCACATGTGAACCCGTCATAACGCGGTCATGCTAGTTCTGGTGAACCCATATGCATGTGTTGCAATAATAAAGGTGGTTTCACAATAAAAGGGCAAGCATTGATCAACGACCTCTTCGGTGACTGGGATTTCCTAGAAGGCTGGCCCTATGGCACCTTCACCTGTCACGAGGTATGGGATTACCGCTTCAGCATGACTGTCTATCATGGGACTGTCTCGACACTTCATGCATGAATCTCTTATACATCCCCCGGCATGCTTTGAGATAGGGGAGGTGCTGCCGAAATCTTTTTAGAACATAACAAAGAAATAAATAAGCAAATATTCTAATAATACAACGATAGTGTATCTTTGACCAACCAACGCTTAATTTTCTAATAATGCATAAGCACTCATGATTATATACGGCACACGCATTTGTCAAAAACTAACATCAACATGCAATTAAGAATAAAGAAATAACTTTCGTGTGCTAATTTACCTATGCATGTTCGCACATGTATACCCATGTACGTATAAGTATGCATATCCTGTATACCTACATGTTTCAGTTCTCCGCTATATAAAAATGGTGATTTGCAGAAGGTCGAATCAGGTCCGGCTGAAAGCTACCACTAAGCGTGAGGTGATCTTCGGATCTAAGTTCTTCGCCTGATATTGGGGTTTGATTTACCCAAATAAATATCATATCACGGTTTGCTTGACTGCATGATTAAAACCCTATTTTATTCCATAAAAAGGCTTCCGGCACATTTTCCCTTTCAAACAATTCGGTCGTAGGGTCCCTCTATTTTTGGCGATTAATCAAGGGTAGTCCTTCTTTCAAAATGGCGTAATTAATGTCGTCGCCTTTACGGTACGGCAGGTTTTGGGTCCTGACACGATATCCACCTTCGTCTGACCCGTCAGACGGTGCGCATAATAAACTCATCACTTAGTGACTAGCACGCCTACGCAACAAATAAATAAATCAAATAAACCTAATAAATAAAAATCATTCCCATAAGGTGGCACGCCCGGTGGGACTCAACCTCCGTTCATCTTTTCGCCAAAGTAGAGGGACCATGGGGCTCCCATTCAAATACTATCTATTCATTCGTCTTGTTGTTCTCCTCGTAGGTTGAAGCGATGGCGAGTGGATTGTCGGGACTTGTCTTCAGTCCCTAGGTCATGGCAGGCCATGCTACATATGGCTACCTCGCCGTACCTACTACCTTCGGCAACTTTCCCCCAGTTGTTGGCTTCCCCAAATTCCTGAGAGTTGCATTCATGGGACTTCTGGACGTGGAGGGCGCAGGACCTGCGAAGCTGATGAAGAACAAAGTTGCGGCCTACTGAAGTGAGGGTTGGATCAAGAAAACCCTACTGAAGAGCCTGGTGATCGTGAGTTGTCACGTTCACCACATTCCTTGTAGCACCCCGAGAATTAATTAAATAATATAAAGGGTAATAATTGAGAAAATTATTTTCTATTAAATTGAAAATTTCTTCAGGTTAATTTTTACTAATTTATAAAAATATAGAAAATTCATAATCATGTAGTGGACTAAAAGTTTAGTCAATTTATCTTCTTGGTCAAACCCAAATAAAATTTAAAATTAGGCCGAATTAATCGATTTAGGGCTAAAATCGAGTTTTAAACTAATCAGACCTTATATCACTTAATTCGAGCCCAAATCTTGATCATTTGAGCCCAAACTAGGCACATTCAAATGGCCTTGATGGGTAACCCGTTTCCCCTCTAGCTATGCGTGAAAACCCAAACCCTAAAGGTTTAATTTTTGGGAGAGTTGGCAGTGCAACTTGGTCAAACGCGAAATCCGTGCGCGTCGTCTTCGTGGGACTCTTCCCAGTTTTATCGTTGCCCCTAGATCCAATTTCCCTTATAAATCAAACCCTCAACTCTCTAGTAACCCTATTTTGCTGCGGCGATCGACGAAGAGCACGATCAAGGAGGGATTTCAACGAGATCTGGGGGGCGTTCGTCTTGCAGAACCGGCGACCTTTGTCCTCTCCTTCCTTCAATTTAGGTAGGTAATCTTGGTCTAAACTCGAAGTAAAATATACCATGAGAAGCGTCTTCGAGTCCTCTTCCTGTCAGTATTAAAATCCCTAATTTTTATTTAGTATATCTTGCGTATTTTCTATTTTAGTAGCAGCATGCCACAATTAGGGTTCCGACCATGTCCTATTCTTTTGATCGATTCATTGCTTGGTATAGGCAGGCCCAAACTCTAATTAACCATGATATATTGGGTATTATTCAGTCCACTTTGCATTCATACCATTTTGCCTAATTTTAATGCATTACATCACCCCAATTTGTCCTTAGAATTGAGGTCTATCGAAGTTCGCCGGAGACCAGACGCGTAGTCCTAGGTGCGGTCACAACAGGAACCGCCCTGGGACTGAGCGGTCTCGCAATAGACCATTTTTCTATTGGGCCATCGTGGCTCATGACGGCCTGACCGAGACCGTCTCTATCCAGAGCGGTCGCTCGACAGACCGTCGTTGTTTGTTTAAATTGTGAAGATTTTATTATGAAATGGTCGAATGACAGACTGCTAACCCCTGTTAGCGGCCCTAGTCAGACCGCTCTAGTCGTTCAGATTGTGTTATTAAATGTTCTTGATAGTTATGTTTCCTCTTGCTAAATTATACATGTATAGGATAGAAGCCCACTTAAAGAGAAATTGGAATATATGAAATAGATATGAGTTAACTATGTCCATAATTGAATTTCATCTTGTTCATCTACAATCATATCTCTTTCTCTTTTACAACATTTAGTAAACGTTAATGATAAATAATTGTTACATTGATTATAATGTGTTGAAATTACTAAGATTGTTCTGACAGTCATGCCACTCCGGTGGTGCTGGCTGACCGATTATACATCGTTTTCCGATGTTCTATTAACCTTTAATCTTATAATAGTTGGGACTCACCATCAGATATTCCTTCCATCGGACTAGGACCTCTATTATGAGACCTCCGTAAGCGCTCGCGAGTCTGAGATTCCCACTAGGACGTCGGGCGGGTTGTACCCCCAAATCCTACACCTATTGACTCGATCGGATCGCATGGTTTTTTTTACAGCTCGGAATCGGGACTGTCCTGGTTAATTGCGGCCCAGGTGTGACCGCCTGATCCCTGAAGCGGCTCAGGTGTGACCGCCTGACTACTGAAGTGGCCTTGTATTGACCGTTCCTTCTTGTTATGGACTAGAATCCATTCTGATCTAAACGGCCCCTCAAGGACCGTTTTCCTTTGGAAAGCGGCCCATCCAGGACCGTCTTTGTCTGCTTGCGGCCCACTATGGACCATTTTCATCCTTTGGCACTGGGCTTTGTCTCTTTGGCCCAATATCAACTATGGCGGTCCACGATATACCATTTTGCCATGTTGTGGCCCATGTATGACTGCAACTCATCCAGAAGCTTGTTTTTCCCATATTTCTTGTGTGCTTTGGTAGCCGGGCCATGGTTGGCTTGAGCTACAATTAATCCTTATTATATTCCTGACTTTTGCAAGCCATAATCTTATGGCTTCCCATGCAATTATTGAAATTTCATGTGATCCTAGAAAATAAGTTACATAGCTTGACCTTGGAATTCCTGGCCAATTCCAATGAATGTCTAGGTATTACATGGGATCTTGGATCCACCAAATCAATGCCAATGCATCATAAGGGCCCGGTGTGGTCCTGGGAGGAGTGCTCGAAAAGTACTAGTGTCTCGGTGAGTTATAATGGCATGGTAAGGCATTGCACCGAGTGCATGACTAGCGTGTTGTCTATGACATTCATTTTTCCCTATACATTTCTACAAGTTATTAAATTCCTACATGGAATTTATCTCTACACGACTTGCTTGTCTACGTGCTTGATCGGCCAATTCTTGGAAATGATATATCTCTGTTCTACTTATTTTGAGTTGTTCTTTTTATTCCCATCATGACTGGTGAATGTTATTAACTCCATTTTTATTTATTCGCATGACCTTTAATTAAATTGGTTAATTACTTAAACTTTACCTGCTATTACCTACTGAGCATTCGCTCACCCAGTTTCACAATTTCAGGTAGCTCCGATGATGAAACGCAAACGGACGGGGATGGGTAAGAGTGAAGACCCGGAGTGGACCCGCTAGATGTGAATTTGACAGTTGTCTTAGTAGAGTTGTGCAGTGGTCACAGTGGTTTTCATGAGTCGTTGTTTAGTGATGTCTTTAAGAGTTGTCGTTATGAGTCCTAATCTTTTCTTTATCTCCTTTTATTCGAGTCGTGATCTAAGATGTTATGAGATTATTGGGAACATTTATTCTCTTATTTATGAGTAAATTAGCATTTTTGGAGTAATTCTTTCTCTTTGCAATTATGTTCTTTTAATTTCGTTATCGCTCTGTTTATCATGAATGTATATAACTGCTGCGTTCCGACAGGTATCAGAGCCTAGCTTTTCTAAGTTCCTAGGTTTCTAAGTGGTGTCGTAGAACCGTGACTTGGTTAAAGTCTAAGGATCTAATTCGATGAGATTCGGTAGAGACTTGGGGTTGAGTCAAGTAATAAACTCTAAAAGATTCCTGCTAGGCTGTTTCTACTAAATTTTCTTGCGTGTAGGAGTCTGTTCCGATGGCAGCTGAACGTGCGCAATGGAGGGATATGCAGCATACTTGCAGGGCTTGACTCAGGCCCTCCAACAGGTAGCGTAGGGCGGCGCGCATCAGGGGGCCGATGATCTCCACTAGAATTTCTGTGGATTGAATCCCCCACGATTTGGTGGATCGGCGGATCCCGATGAAGCTGAGCATTGGCTGAAGGAGATATAGCGAATGTTTAAAGTTATGCAGTGCGGTGACCAGGACCGAGTTCTTTTGGTGACTTTTCAGCTGGAACGCGATGCACGTGCTTGGTGGGAAGCAATAGAAGCTACGCTCTGAAATAGGCGTGCGGCGTTGGATGAGTTTAAGGAGCATTTTAATAGCAAGTATTTCTCGGACTGGGTGCAAGAGAAGAAGGCAGCTGAGTTCACTACTTTAAAATAGAGAAATTTATTAGTTGTGGAGTATGAGGCACAGTTGACCAGATTATCCCGCTATGCGACGCATTTGGTATCTACAGAAAAGATGAAAGAAAAAAGGTTTCTTAATGGCTTGAAGCTCCAGTATATGAACCAATTAGCGCCAATGGAAATTCACAATTATGCCGAGATTTTGAGGAAAGCTCAAGTCCTTGAGGACACCATGTAGATGATGGAGCGGATCCGAGGAAGGAACACCAAGAAGGAGCAGACCATTGGTTCCGAGAATTTCAAACCCAATAATGGCAAGAAGAGGCCCACTGGCGGGTCTAGTTCATGGAAGGACAAGAAGTCAAGAAGTGATGACAAGAAGGCAGGGTCGGTTGCATCATCCAAAGCTCTTTGCAAGTATTGTGATCGTCTGTGTCACAAGATGGACGAGTGCTGGCGCAAGCTAGGCGCCTGTCTGCGTTGTGGGAGCAGGGACCACCGTATACCTGAGTGTCCTCTTCTATCAGATCAAGCTACACCAAACAAGCCGTAAGGAGGCCAGAAGCAGCAGGGCAAGCTCCAAGCCCTACAAGAAACCAAGACAGAACCCACCGAGAGGGTGGATTGGTTGAAGGTACACTTATTATTTTTGATAAACCGGCATTTGTTCTCTTTGATATCGGAGCAACACATTCTTTTTTTTCTCAAGATTTTGCTAAGTTCTTATTTGTGAAATCTGTATTGATGAACTCTCAACTGGAAATATCAACTCATATTGGTTCGGGTTCAGCAATTAAGTACTATTATCCTTCTAGTAAGATTTTGGTTAATGGGCTGAATATTCTAGCTGATTTAGTTTGTATGAAGATTAAGGATTATGATGTAATCCTAGGAGTAGATTGGTTAGCCCGATATGGGGTCAGTGTTCATTGTAAATCTGGCACTGTGTCCTTCTCTGGGCACCCCAAGCTTTCTTTCATCGGGGTTAGGCATTCTAAGTTTGTGCCACTTATTTTGGCACTTCGGGCCAAGAGGTTGTTGAGGAAAGGATGTCAGACATTTTTGGCCTTGGTCTCTTTGACCGATAAGAAGGAGTTAGAGTTGAAGGACATTCCGATTGTCTGAGATTTTTCAGATGTGTTTCTTGAAGATTTGCCAAGACCTCCACCAGAGAGAGAGAGGTAGTCTTTTCTATTGATCTAGTTCCTGGTGTGTCTCCAGTTTCTAAAGCTCCGTATCGTATGTCTCCTGCGGAGTTAAGAGAATTGAAAGAGCAATTAATGGAGTTGCTTGAGAAGGGGTTTATTCGTCGGAGTACATCCCCGTGGGGAGCCCCAGTGTTGTTTGTAAGGAAGAAGGATGAATCTCTGAGGCTATGTATTGATTACCGCCAGCTTAACTAGCTTACTGTCAAGAATAACTACCCATTGCCGAGAATAGATGAGTTGTTCGACCAGAGAGTGGGAGCACGATATTTTTATAAGATTGATCTGCGATCAGGGTATCATCAGTTACAAATCAAGGATGAAGATATCTTTAAAACCGCATTCCAAAGTAGGTATGGGCGTTTCAAATTTATTGTGACGCCTTTTGGTCTAAAAAATGCTCCTACAGCCTTTATGCAGTTGATGAATAGTGTGTTCTGGCCCTACTTAGATCAGTGGGTCATGATTTTTATTGATGATATTTTGATATACACCAAGAGAACGAAGGATCATGCAAAGCACTTGAGGATGGCGTTGCAGATATTGAGGGACCATCAATTATACGCCAAGTTTAGTAAGTGTGAATTTTGGCTACAAGAAGTGTCTTTTCTGGGGCACATTGTTTCTAAAGATGGAATCTCTGTAGATCCCTCTACGGTAGAGGCAGTAAGTGATGCGGGATGGACACGGGGATAGACTCTACGTGGTATGAATCTCGGACTCTAGATGCGGACACGACCAGCAACACATGATGGGAGAGACACTGTGTAATGCCCCGGGTTTTTTGGATCCTTCTTCTCGGGTCTCGGATCTGGTTTCATGGAGTATTCGACTCCGTTGTGTCTGAAATTTCATTTCGAACATCTTTCGTGTTCGGATCGACGCGATCCTGAGTCGTTTCGGAGGCCGGAAGAGCTCCGCGGCTTTTCCACGTGTGTTTTTCGATTCCCGGTGTGTGTTTCGGAAATTCCTTCGAAACCTCGTTGCGGGTGAACCGGGCCATTCACCTCGGCGCGAGCGCTACCATTGTGATCAGCGCGTGGCGAGGTTCGAGGAGGTGTATTTTTCTATTTTTTGAATTTTCCCGATTTTTTGGATTTTCCTATATAAACCCCCCACCCTTTCTCTTCCTCTCATTTCTCACTCTCACCCTCTCTCTATATTCTCCCACTCTCTCCTCTCACTCTCTCCTCTCCGGCGGCCGACGAACCGAGGCGGGGGTGAGGCGGGGCGATGCGGGCGAGGAGGATGGCGAGGATGGGTCGAGGATCGAGGCTCGAGGGCGCGGTGAAACCGGTTCGCGGGCGTGGAGGCACCGGCGGGGTTTTGGAGGCGTTTCTTCGTGGATCGGCGTCCACGGTGCGCGAAATCTTCGGTGGAGGTAGGGAGATGGACCCCCAGCTCGTGCACTTCCTTTCCCGTGAGTTTTGTAGCCCATGGTGAGCCGAGCGGGTGGAATCGGGGTTTTTTGGGGAAACCCCATGTTTTAGGGCTTGTGGGCCGATCTCTCATTTTACGGTGTTTTTGGCTGATCCAGGTGCTTAGATGCATGCCTATGGGCTTGGGGATGGATTCCCCTTTGTTTCCCCATCACCCGGGGGTGATCGGGGCGTGGATCGGTGTTTTGGATGGTTTCTCGCCGTAACGTTCTCGGGAGGGTGTGACGGTCATTCCAGTGACCGTTACATGTGTGTAACGCGCCTAGGCAGGGGCGTTACATTCCCTTTGCTTTGAGCTTTGGCATTCGTGGGTGTGATGGTCCCACGATAGACCGCCACAGCCGTGTGACGCGCCTGGGTGGGTGCGTCACATCCCCTGTTACCTAGCTGAGTGTTGGGGGTGTAACGGCCCCCGACGGACCGTTATATGCACGTGACGCGCCTGGGGTGGGCCGTCAGGGGTGTTCCAACCGTTGTCGTTTGACCGTTGGGTGTCTGTGTCTGTAACGTGCTGGACCAGGCGTGTTACATTTGTGTAACGCACTGGGGCAGGTGCGTTACATCCCGTTTTCACGCTGGGAGTGTGAGGCGCGTGTGACGCACCAGGGCAGGCGCATTACATTTGTGTAACGCGCTGAGCCAGGCGCGTTACATCCCATTTTCACGCTGGGAGCGTGAGGCATGCGTGACGCACCAGGGCAGGCGCGTTACATTTGTGTAACGCGCTGAGCCTGGCGCATTACATCCTACGTTCCTATGGGCCGTGTAACGGCCTGCGTTAGGCCGCTAGGTGGATGTGACGGTCCCGCCTAGACCGTCAGGCATTGTGTTGCACCAAGGCGAGTTTTTGTGTTCTCCGCCTTGTTCCTTGATGTGTGGGTCCCCGGTCGACCCGGTTGGGACCCAGTGGTCGACTTGCGGTCTCGTGAGTGCCAGACACCCATGGGATTCTGTGTCCGTGTTTTGAGGGTGTCTGGAAGACCGTGTTATCTCATTTAGTGTGCCCGTGGGTTTGAGAGTCTGGGTGACATCTCGCGTGTCGGGCTTTCGTGTTACGTTAGACCGAGTCACCGCGTGTCGGTGGGTGTGCGGTGGGGTCTCCCCCGCATGCCGTTAGTTTTCCTGGAAGATGATTCCCGAGTGGGCCATGTGGTTGGCCTTGGACTGTGAGTCCAGTTACCGGCGTGGCAGCTTGTGTGTTGCCCTGAGAATCATGCTTCTGTGCTTTCCGCGTGGGCCATGCGTGTGGCCTTGGACTACGAGTCCAGTTGCCCAGCCTCGGGCAGGAGGGTTCCCGCCTTTCCCTGAGAGTGGGATTTGGTACGGCGGCCTGTGAGCTGCCTTGGGAACCGTGTTTCGGCATTTCTGTGTGGCCGAGGGTGCGGCCCGTGGACTGTGAGTACTGTTTCTTCTCCGACTGTGGTCACCGTGCGACGGGGCCGGTACGTGGGGTGGTCCCTGTACGTCATCGGATGCGGACGTTGTTTTCCGTTGACTTGAGAGTCTACTCCTTCAGTGACCCTCCACTAGTCGTAGCCTACCAGTACGCGGTACCGGTCGCACCAGGGAGTGGTGTACGGGCTTATCCTTAGAGACAGTTTGTGGACCGGTTGCCGTCAGGCCCCACGTCATGCAGCCAGAGTCCGGCTGAGGGGAAAACCGGTCAGAGGGCCAGACCAGGGACGCGCGGTCTATGTGTGCACACGTGGTTGGGGGCGGTTGGACCCACGTCGACGGGCGTGACCCCAGGTAGTCACTTGTTTATGGTTACTTGTACGGTGTTCGTGCCTTTGGTAGGCACTACCATGTCAGGCAGTTCACCTGCGGCGCGGTGTAAGATGTAAGGGGACGCTACTGGCTGTGCTTCTAGTGGGCGGTACTCCTGTCGAGTTGAGAGTGACAGACTGTCAGTTTCCGTGACTTCGACCTTCGGGTTTTCGGTCGTGTCGACCGTTGAGTTTCGGTTGTTTCACCATGGCGCAGGTGTCGGTTTCTGCTCTGTGAAACTAGTGCTAGTGGCTTTACCGAGGTTGCATCTTGTTGTGCGGTACCCGCGATCGGATGGTCGGCGTTGCACCTTGGACAGTGTGTCCAGGTCAGTTGTGTCCAGGGGACAGGCCTTTACGCCGTGGTTGCCGTGTGTTTTTACTTCGGTAAGCGGTACTAGTGTAGTTCGATACAGTAGCCTCGTATGCGAGACCGGGGTGTGTTTTCGGTACAGTAGGAGTAGTTGTAGTGCCGTGTTTCGACCGACGACCGGGTTCACTGTTCCTACTGTTGCGGTTGCTCTTGTAGCCTTCCTTTCCGGTACTGCCGTTGTTTCCGGTTGGGGTTCCGTGGGATCCCTGCTGAGTCTCTGTTTTGGAGACTCATTCCCTGCTTTTCAGGTGTGGCGGTTCTTCCTCGAGGTTCGAGGGTGCGGAGCGGAGGTTCTCAGTTGCCAGCTTGCCGGGCCGAGTGTTCACTTGGCATGTGGTACGCTTTACTGCTTTAGACTGTACTTTCTGTTGGACTGGACTCTGTTGTAGTTGTAGTTGTTCTTTCTTTCAGCTTGTTGTTGTTTGTTGTCCTGCTTTATTTCCTATTTCTTTGTGCCTCCACACTCCTTTTAGCCCTTCCGAGCCCTCCCGGCTCGTGGGGGGCGGTGCGAGTCTCGGGTTATCGGGCCTTCCCGGTAATCGGATTCTCGGGTCGTTACAGCTGGTATCAGAGCGGTGGTTGTGGGCGTACATAGGAATTCGAGATATTGCAGTGATCAGAGTCCATAAGGTCCAGTACAGTCGGAAGCTGGCTTAGGATTTTGTGTTCGCTTTCCGCCTAGTTTCTCGCTTGAGAGCTTGAGTGCGCTGTGCGGCGCTGTGAAGGTGGTTGATGTCCACGGCTTTCGTGCCAGTATGGGGTCTAAGGATCGAGGTTGAGAGCCTTCTCCCTCGTCGGTGGTGGCCCTGGTTATGCTGCGTTGGGTAGAGGTTGCTGGCAGGCGCAAGCTCGCGGTGCTGCGTTCGAGGAACCTGCAGCGTGGTCAGGTGGCCGGAGAAGATTGTTCATGGTTAGGTGGCCGTGAGCGTGCTCTGAGGGAGTTGTTATTGGTGTTTGGCCACTCCAGTGCTGGTTTTATCCAGCCCCTGAGGCGTGGAGGTTGTGGTTTAAGGTGGCAGAGCAGGTGTTCTGATCAAGAAGTGTGCTCGGGTGAGCGGAGGATCTTCTCGGTGAGCTGCAGTTTCGTCGAGCCTGATGTCTTTGTCGTGCTCTGGGGCGTCAGAAATGACGTGTCGGTCCTGATGGTTTTGTGGATTTCGAGGCAAGATTGGGCTGTGGTGTCCCAGTAAGTCTTGCTCCTGCGCTCTTATGTGCGATTGGGTTGTGTTCGCCCTGGAGTTGGCTTGAGATGTGAAGGCTCCGCGGTGAGTTTCAGGACCCGAGGGTGAGCATCAGCGGTTGTCATTATGGCTCGTGTTGCGGCTCTTGGCATGGTGTGTTGCAGTTCGAGGAATTGCAGCAGTGGTGCATCGAGAGATGATGTGATTATGGTCCGATGTGACACTCGCCGAGTGTGTCGGAGGCGCTGACCTTATGGAAGCGATGGCTTTCCTTGGTGCTGGATGGTGCTGTTTCCAGCATGCGCGAGGTTCGAGGTCAGGTCGAGCGTGGAGTTCTTCCATTGGTCGGAAGTGCGTTTGGTCTCCCCTTTTGTTGGAGAGATTGTGTTGGGCTAAGGTTTCGTCGTCTTGCATTGGGTGCCCGGATTGGTTGGCCTTGTGTGCCATGAAGTCCGTGCGAGATGTGCTCCTTGTCTTGGCAAGGCGGTTGCCTGTGAGAAGTCGTGCCCATTCCCTTGTCGTATGAGGGTGCTGGCGCTGTTCCAGAAGGACGAGTGCAGGTTGGGCGGTGTTCGCTTTCTCAGCTGTGCGCGCGGATCAGAGTGCGCAGTGGAAGCGTGGTGGGCTTGTGACCCATTGGTTCAGGATCGTAGCGTTGGTTGCTACGGGAGGATTCCTGAGTTTGCGTTGAGCATTGGGGGATTGGTTCCTCGGTGTGAAACGTGTTGTTGTCGTGCCATTGCTCAAGGCATTATGATTCTTGGCACTGGCAGGATGGAGTGTTGGGGAATGTGCTGGCTAGTGCGCCGCATGAGTACCCTGTTCCTATAATGGAAGCCGTGTCAGGCGTCGGTTGTAGACCTGGAGGGGGTTGTTGAGGATGTCGCCTAATGGAGGTCGAGGACATGTTGGTCAGAGTCGGTGGCTTGGTGCCCGATTTGTGTTCCCAGTCGTGTCCTCGGATGAGATCATTCTTGGAGAAGTGATCTCTGGCAGGCTGTGGGTTCCTGTTGGTCGCTGCGAGTGACTGGTAAGGCTAGTCTCGTAGCCAACCGCGGTGAGATGTTTGTTGCTTTGGGGACCCGTGAGCATGGTTCAGGTGGTGTCCCGTGGCTCTATAGTAAGGGCGGAATCGGGATTGGCAGGTGTCCACTTGGATTGATCGAAGGATTTGATGAGACAAGACGTAAGAGTGACGCCTGTGGGTGGAGGCCATTTTAGCGAGATTGGCGTCAGAGGGTGTGGTCCTTGACGGGACGTTGGTGTCGCAATGGTTATCCCTGGTCTGGTGACCAGCATGGGATGGTTCCCCTGTAAGTCTGAGTCCAGTGAGGTGATGACTGAAGACGCCAAGATCTCATCATTGGTTTCATCGTGCTCCTCGAGAGGGTCGAGTTGGCGTTCGGATGTGGAGTCCGAGAGGAGCGTGGCTCGAGGTGTGGCACCGGTCTGTGTGGGAGTCGACGGATGGCTTGCCAAGGTTTGGAATGTTTCCTTCGGACCCGGTGGAGGACCAGGAAAGAAGGAAGAACCTGAGCGAGCGGTTAGTGACCGTCGGCGTGTGGTCTTTTCACAGACAAGATGCTGGTTGTCGGGGCTCAAGCGTGGCGAGAGTGATGCGGGACGGGACCAAGGACACGACAAGCTCGCGATCGTCCCTTAACGAGGGAAGCGTCGGATGTGCGCGGTTGAGAAACCGGCTGTGAGCAAGGGTGGTCGGCTCTCACTTGTGCCCGGATCGGGTCACGGGACGGCTTCGCTCTCTCTCGCAGCAGTGATATTATAAATTGAAAGCGAGCTAGGTATCCCTACGCATGCTCTCTAGCAACGGCATATAAAGCATATAAAGAATTAAGCTAATGCCAAGTGTAAGGGTGAAGGCGATACCTCCACGCTCTCGACGTGGCGAAGATGGGACCCGGCCGGAACTCGTACCCCGGGAACTTAATACATTATGGCTACAGCAATGCAATTAAGCCCACTCCACGCAGGGAGGTAAAGGGCGACACAAGTGGGCTCGGGAGGACCAGTTTCCGGTTGACGGGCGGTTTCGGACGATGCTTCGGCTTCACGCGTACTCGTGTTAGTGGGGGGGCCCACGTATTGACAGGAGGGGTCGTGTGGGACCTGATGACTCATCTATTGTGGAGACACCTGGAAAGCGTTCCCCTGGGATGGCGAGCTGCTGGAACGACCGCCGAACGCCGGGCGGCCCTCGGACGACGCTCGCTGGGAACTCGGCCACGAACCTGAAAGTTCTGTTTGCAGGCGCGCGACTCAGAGAAAACTACTGCTGCGATCAGCCCCGTCGTAGGAATGCGACGAGATTAGCGCCGTTGGAAAGCTGACTCAGAATACTTCGATGTAGGGGTCTTCAAAAAAAATAATCAGATCTGTGCTTCTGATTATTGAATTTACAATCTTGCTGAAATCTGGCCAGAACTGCAGGGGCAGGATCTATCTTCGATGAAGATCGACGTTGACCAAGGAGAAGACCTCCGAATCTGGAAATGACTTCTTCAGCAAAGTTGAAGGTCTCTACAGGAATCCGGGAAAATTTTTGGTTTTTTGATTGGATAAGAAATGGATTTTCTGGGATGTTTTTACTAGACCTGGGTCGGATCTGGGAAACTGTGGGCAGACTGTTCTTGGGAACTTGGACGGTTTTTGTAAAATACTTGGAGGGCGAACCAAAAATTAAGAAAATTCCTGGTGGTAGAGGGATGTGTACAGAACTCCCAGTAAATTTGGACATCCTAAAAAAAATCAAAAGGTGGTTCAAATGGGGTAGACTCAGAGCTGATGAACAGTGAACAGAACCAGGACAGATCTGGAACTTGGACTTGGACGAAAATCAAAAAACAGCTAAAGGATGAATTTTGACGTGATTTTTTTTGTGGGGATAAGGATTCTAGAGGGGAACCAACCCTGAAATTTTGAGCTTCAGAAGATGAAGGGAGTGATAGCAGCAATTCGGAGAAGAGGAACCTGTCCTGAGTGGACAGAACCACCGAAACCGTTGGCAACGATGCGTCGGCGGCGAGACGATGGCGGCGGCGATCACCGGAGCTTCTTCAGATGAGAGAGGGGATCAAGGGGGAGGGGAATTACACTCTAGAAGGGGGCTGGAGGTGGAGGAACCAGAGAGAGGGAGGGGAGGGGCGCAAACTCCAAAGGGGGGGCAAATGCCTATTTTCTCTTCATTAATTCATTCAATATGAAAAATACAACCTTATATAGGATGCCAACCAAACTCAACCTCAACCCTTGGATCTAGGGGTTTGGATTGAAGGGCTGGGATACAATGTGAATCACACATTTAATACATTAGTTTAATCTAATTTGACCATTCTTATTCAACCTTGGACTAAATCTATTCAAACACCACCTACCAAGCCTAATATGGCCAAAAGAGGGGGCGCCCCCTTCATGGGCCTCTCTTGGGCCTAGGCTGGTTCAAGGCCAGCCAACCCAATCCACTAATTCATGTCTAGACTTGGGCCTTCCAGGTCTTGGTGGTCCATGAGAGGGAGTGGCCCAATTGGGCCATAAATGACTAATATGGTCCATAAGGGTAGCATTTGGTCCAATATGAACTAGGCTTTCTAATGGACTCTACTAATGGCAATCTAACCTTGGACTTGACATAAAAAATGGCCCATTGGCTTGATATAAGCCTTACAAGGAGCCCAAAAGAAAGAAATTACACAATTACAACTTCATACAAGCCATAACACACAAATACACTTCACCCGTGTATGGAAATCGCCTTTGATGCCCCATCAGAGAGCCGTGTGCCAGTGAGACCTTTTGGTGGTCGTTTCTGTGATGTGCCTTTCGGATGGGATCTGGGCTTTGTCGAAGTTTGTCTTCTGACAAGTGTTGGCACAGTGTTATGTCCGGCTTTCGGCTTGCCATGCGTGGAGTGTTTCTTGGTGTTGAGCCGATGAGCTGGTTGCGGTCTGTTGAGAGGACTGCTTGAGCTGGTAGAGGCTCTATTTTAGTTGCTCCCTTGAGGAGGGTGTGCGACCTGTCAACTGGCTGCGAAGCTGATGTGCGATTTGTCTGATGACCATTGGATGGATCAGTAGCTGTTTCTCGTTACGAGGGTTGTGTTTCCTCGATGAGCGAGATGGTGGCTGCGGTGCCTTGATTGGTTTCTGTGGTGTTTGAGGTGATGCCGGACTGTGTCCTCTGGTATATGCCTGCTCTGTTGCCCAGTGTGCTCGGGACGTGGAGCGAGGTGTTGTTTGAGATTATAAGTCTGGCTGTGTCCCTTAGGATCGGTGTTTTCATGAGAATCAAGATTTTCTGTGCTGGGGCTCTGACAGCGTGTCAGTTCGTTCAGTGTCCTTCCCCTGTGACTTTGTGCTTGGTCCTGAATTTTGAGGATGAAATTCCTTTAAGGGGGGAGGGCTGTAATGCCCCGGGTTTTTTGGATCCTTCTTCTCGGGTACCGGATCTGGTTTCTTGCAGTATTCGACTCCGTTGTGTCTGGAATTTTGTTTCGACATCTTTCGTGTTCGGATCGGCGCGATTCGGAGTCGTTTTGCAGGTCGGAAGAGCTCCGCGGCTTTTCCGAGTATGTTTTCTGATTCCCGGTGTGTGTTTCGGAAATTCCTTCGGAACCTCGTTGCGGGTGAACCGGGCCGTTCACCTGGGCGCGAGCGGTACCGTTGTGATGAGCGCGTCACGAGGTTAGAGGAGGTGTATTTTTCTATTTTTTGGAATTTTCCTGATTTTTTGGATTTTCCTATATAAACCCACCACCCTTTCTCTTCCTCTCATTTCTCACTCTCACCCTCTCTCTCTTCTCCCACTCTCTCCTCTCACTCTCTCCTCTCCGGCGGCCGACGGATCGAGGCGGGGGCGAGGCGGGGTGATGCGGGCGAGGAGGACGATGAGGATGGGTCGAGGATCGAGGCTCGAGGGCGCGGTGAAGCCGGTTCGCGGGCGTGGAGGCACCGGCGGGGTTTTGGAGGCGTTACTTCGTGGATCGGTGTCCACGGTGCGCGAAATCTTCGGTGGAGGTAGGGAGATGGACCCCCAGCTCGTGCACTTCCCTTCCCGCGAGTTTCGTAGGGCGTGGTGAGCCGAGCGGGTGGAATCGGGGTTTTTAGGGCAAAACCCATGTTTTAGGGCTTGTGGGCTGATCTCTCGTTTTACGGTGTTTTTGGCTGATCCAGGGGCTTAGATGCATTCCTAGGGGCTTGGGGATGGATTCCCCTTTGTTTCCCCATCACCCGGGGGTGATCGGGGCGTGGATCAGTGTTTTGGATGGTTTCCCGCCGTAACGTTCTCGGGAGGGTGTGACGGTCATTCCAGTGACCGTTACATGTGTGTAACGCGCCGGGGCAGGGGCGTTACATTCCCTTTGCTTTGGGCTTTGGCGTTCGTGGGTGTGACGGTCCCACGATAGACTACCACAGCCGTGTGACGCGCCTGGGTGGGTGCGTCACATCCCCTGTTACCCAGCTGAGGGCTGGGGGTGTAACGGCCCCCGACGGACCGTTATATGCGCGCGACGCGCCTGGGGTGGGCCGTCAGGTGTGTTCCAACCGTTGTCGTTTGACCGTTGGGTGTCTGTGTGTGTAACGCGCTGGACCAGGCGCATTACATTTGTGTAATGCGCTGGGGCAGGCGCGTTACATCCCGTTTTCACGTTGGGAGCGTGAGGCGTGTGTGACGCACCAGGGCAGGCGCGTTACATTTGTGTAACGCGCTGAGCTAGGCGCGTTACATCCCGTTTTCACACTGGGAGCGTGAGGCGTGCGTGACGCACCAGGGCAGGCGCGTTACATCCTGCGTTCCTATGGGCCATGTAATGGCCTGCGTTAGGCTGCCAGGTGGATGTGATGGTCCCGCCTAGACCGTTACAGCCCTGTGACGGTCTAGGGCTAGACCGTCAGGCGTTGTGTTGCACCGAGGTGAGTTTTTGTGTTCTCCGCCTTGTTCCGCAATGTGTGGGTCCCCAATCGACCCGGTTGGGACCCAGTGGTCGACTTGCGGTCTCGTGAGTGCCAGACACCCATGGGATTCTGTGTATGTGTTTTGAGGGTGTCTGGAAGACCGTATTTTCTCATTTAGCGTGCCCATGGGTTTGAGAGTCCGGGTGACTTCTCGCATGTCAGGCTTTCGTGTTACGTTAGACCGAGTCACCGCGTGTCGGTGGGTGTGCGGTGGGGTCTCCCCCGCATGCCGTTAGTTTTCCTGGAAGATGATTCTCGAGTGGGCCATGTGGTTGGCCTTCGACTGTGAGTCCAGTTACCAGCGTGGCAGCTTGTGCGTTGCCCTGGGAATCATGCTTCTGTGCTTTCCGCGTGGGCCATGCGTGTGGCCTTGGACTGCGAGTCCAGTTGCCCAGCCTGGGGCTGGAGGGTTCCCGCCTTTCCCTTAGAGTGGGATTTGGTGCGGCGGCCTGTGAGCTACCTTTGGAACCGTGTTTCGGCGTTTCTGCGTGGCCGAGCGTGCGGCCCGTGGACTGTGAGTCCTGTTTCTTCTCCGACTGTGGTCACCGTGCGATGGGGCCGGTACGTGGGGTGGTCCCCGTACGTCATCGGATGCGGACGTTATTTTTCGTTGACTTGAGAGTCTACTCTTTCAGTGACCCTCCACTAGTCGTAGCCTACCAGTACGCGGTACCGGTCGCACCAGGGAGTGGTGTACGGGCTTACCCTTAGAGACGATTTGTGGACCGGTTGCCGTCGAGCCCCACGTCTTGCAGCCAGAGTCCGGCTGAGGAGAAAACCGATCAGAGGGCCAGACCAGGGACGTGCGGTCTGTGTGTGCACACGTGGTTGGGGGCGGTTGGACCCACGTCGACGGGCGTGACCCCAGCTAGTCACTTGTTTGTGGTTACATGTACGGTGTTCGTGCCTTTGGTAGGCTCTACCACGTCAGGCAGTTCACCTGCGGTGCGGTGTAAGACGTCAGGGGACGCTACCGGCTGTGCTTCTAGTGGGCGGTACTCCTGTCGAGTTGAGAGTGACAGACTGTCAGTTTCCGTGACTTCGACCTTCAGGTTTTCTATCGTGTCGACCGTTGAGTTTCGGTTGTTTCGCCGTGGCGCAGGTGTCGGTTTCTGCGCCGTGAGACTGGTGCTAGTGGCTTTACCGAGGTTGCATCTTGTTGTGCGGTACCCGCGATCGGATGGTCGGGGTTGCACCTTGGACAGTGTGTCCAGGTCGGCTGTGTCCGGGGGACAATCCTCTACGGCGTGGTTGCCGTGTGTTTTTACTTCAGTAAGCGGTACTACTATAGTTCGATATAGTAGCCTCGTATGCGAGATCGGGGTGTGTTTCTAGTACAGTTGGAGTAGTTGTAGTGCCGTGTTTCGACCGGCCACCGGGTTCACTGTTCCTACTGTTGCGGTTTCTCTTGTAGCCTTCCTTTCCGGTACCGCCGTTGTTTCCGGTTGGGGTTCCACGGGATCCCTGCTAAGTCTCTATTTTGGAGACTCATTCCTTACTTTTCAGGTGTGGCGGTTCTTCCTCGAGGTTCGAGGGTGCGGAGCGGAGGTTCTCAGTTGCCAGCTTGCCGGGCCGAGTGTTCACTTGGCATGTGGTACACTTTACTGCTTTAAACTGTACTTTCTGTTGGACTGGACTCTGTTGTAGCTGTAGTTGTTCTTTCTTTCAGCTTGTTATTGTTGGTTGTCCAACTTTATTTCCTATTTCTTTGTGTCTCCACACTCCTTTTAGCCCTGCCGAGCGCTCCCGGCTCGTGGGCGGCGGTGCGAGTCTCGGGTTATCGGGCCTTCCCGGTAATCGGATTCTCGGGTCATTACACACTAGGCCCGACACAGAGAGCTCCTATGGTGATGTGACACCACTAGGGAAATGCAATAAAAAGACAAGGGCCCTCGGACCTTCTACGCAAACACAATCAATTTTGAGCACGGGGTGCGTAAATCGCCGAATCGCCGTTTCACACACGAACCCGAGGTGACTCGGTAATGTCGAGTGGAGGTGGTGGATCAAACCCTGGATGGTTTAAGGGCCAGCAGGGCTAAGGTTGCCCTCCCGAGGGTAACATGCCCACAACTAAGGGGCTGGCCGGGCGCCAAGTGGGGCACTGGGTCACTCTCTCTCTCACAAACCACGGTGACCACACGGTAGTGGAGTACTCCGGGGCCGGGCGCTCCCTCTCGCTTCCAACGGAGCAATTTCACGGATATTATATGAACAAACTACTGATATGAGAGCAAGGGATAGAGCTTACCTGGTTGGTTTGAAGAAACCAACCCCGTTCAGAGATGAGGGCGAGCGGGGAAGTGTGGGTTCCCCGCACACTGCGTCGATGAAGCTTGATCCCTGCTAATTATTTACATGCACTACGCCTCACGCAGGAGGGTGGATATCGGGGTGGGGAAAAGTGGATTACAAACAAACACTACCTCCTCATAGGGAGGGGCGGTAAGCCGGCCAGGCGGGGAGGGGCGTGAAGCTATGAACGGAGCCGGATTACCCTCCCGGGGTTCTGTCCGCCGGTTCTGCCCGCTGACAGGCACTCGCTGTCGACTCCGCTGTGATCGCTCCCGGACTCAAAAGTGAACGAGACCAGCGCCAAAATGTTGGTGACTGACCCGGGATGAGGCCTGAATTTTTTTGGCACCAGACGTTATCGACGCTGGCCGGGACAGATGCTGGACTGGCACTGCTTGGCTCTGCCTTGGACTGAGTTCAGGTTGTTGCAGCTGGTTGGTGACTTCACCACGATCGCTCCCATGATCCAATAGAGACGGGATCAGAACGGTTGCGAGCGTGGTTGAATTCTCTTTGATCAGCAACCAATATGGGCACCAGACGAGGTCGGAGCAGGGATGTGGAACCCAAAGAGTGAGAGGGGGTCTGATCAGTCCCTGACAGGACTGACCTACGCACCTGGGAAAAATAATTCGGAACGGGGAGCTCCAAACTCCAAACGAGGTCCCGCTTGCTGTGTTGGACAGAGGACTGGTGGATCTGCACCCCGGTCAAGTGGCGCACCATGTGGAGAACCGGTGTGGTCGTAGTAGATTCTGAATGGCATCTCTGATTTCTGGCCGGACTGGTTCTGCGCAGTCGGTGAAGAATGGCTCTCCCGGACAGCTCCGAACTCGAATTGGGGCGGGATCACCTTGCCTGCGAAGACGACTGGAAGAGCTTTCCGTAAATGTAGAATACGCCTCCAGAAGATGTGCGGTGAAGATGTGGTTGACTCTGCAACTCAACCCTTGACTGATGCCTGTGGACTGAGATGAATAGGGTGATGATAGGTGATGGGAGACGGAGTAGATGGGGTGGGAAATGGGGTGGATGGGTGAGGGGGTGACACCTGACTATGTGGGGGTCTGTTAGGGGGTGATACAAGGTGTGGGAGGGGTAGAAAGGGGGCTGGGAGGTGGTCTACCAAGTGGAGGAAGGGGGAGCTGCGAATTTGGGTTGGGAAGGAGAGAGGGAGGAGAGATCTCTCCTTTGGTTTGAATGTGGGGTTAATGGTGGTTGGTTAATGAAGTCTTGGGGAGGGGAAAGGGTGTGTTGGGAGATGGGATTCTCCCTTGGGAGATGGAGGGGTTGGCTTGGGAATGGGGAAGGTTGCCTTGGAAGGTGGAAGGTTGCTTGGGACTTGGTGAGAGTAATGGTGGGAGTGATGGGGCCTTGGGAAGATGAGGGGTTGGGGTGATGTGGATGATGAGGTGGCAAGGGAGGAAGGTGAAGGGGCAAGGGCGCCCAAGGTAGAGAGAGAGAGGGGAGGAGAGAGAGAGGGGGTCGCCCCCTTTAGAGAGAGAGAAGAGAGAGAGAAAGATGGAGGGGAATCCACCCCTTAGAGAGAGAGAGAGAGTAAGAGACACAATTCTTGTGGAAATTTTCACTTAATACTTCATTAGTTCTCCATGGAGGGAATGGGGTCCTATTTATAGGAAACCCTCAATTTACAAAAAGTCCTCACCTTTTGGACTATTGACAAATGACCAAGGGGGGAAGGGGGTGCCCATGGGCCAAGCCCATTGAAGTGGCCCATTAACCCACTAGGCCACCTAATGATACTTAGACTTAGATAGATGACTCACTAACCTAGGTACTTGACTCAATAAAATGGAAAATTACATGGTTAAGACTCAAAGAAAGATATGAAAATTACATAGCTAGACTCAGAAAATCAAGATGAACACAATGGCGAGCATCGGGACCCTTGGAGAAATGGGAAGTGGTAAGCGATGTCTCCATCATACTCCCGGGGTGCAGAGAACTCGACTGTGTCGAGTAAAGATCCATCGTATTAGGAGGGAGCCACGGCGGGGTTGCCCATAAGTCTACCAAAGGTAGCTGGTCCTTTCACCAAGCAAGGTAGCGCCCATACCCTTTGCTCCAGATGACAGTGACTTGTTCATACAATATCTGCTCCACTTGCTCACGCTGGCCTCTCTGGATTGGTGGAGCTCTCTCACGGGTAGTAGCTCTCTCAAGGGGTGGAGCGGGCTCGATGACCTCACTAGGTGTCACCGTGGGACCTCCGTATGGCACCAAGTCAGCCACATTGAATGTGGGGCTTACTCCGTATTCCTCGGGGAGGTCTAACACATAAGCATAGGTGCCGATCCGCCTCAGAACCTGGAAGGGACCTGATCCATGTGACCTCAGTTTGGAGACATTCCCAGGGAATAGTCTCTCAGTCCTCACCATCACAAAATCACCTGTATGGAATTCTTGGTGGCGACGGTGGGAATCGGCTAATTTTCTGTACCCCTCATTGCTCTTGTTGATGTGCTCGCGACGGGTACTATGCAGTGTCATGAATGCTGATCCTCTAGAGATGAAGGGAGCGGCTGGACAACCAAATTCAGCCCTATCAAGTGTTACATTGGTTTTGACGGACTTAGGAGGACCGGGGCATCCATAAATGGCTCTATCAGGTATGGGTGCGGTGAATGCCGGAGGACCTGGACTTCCATGTATACTCCTATCATGCATAAGATGGATGATGAGTGGGGGAGGACCTACATATCCAAATGTAAACCTGTCGTGCACTGGACCTAGTGTGTGTATGACACAAAGGAGATGACTTGACTTACTAGCCCTACCCGATGAAGCAAAATGTTGTGACACATGCATTCCTATCAAGATGGTCCCATCTTTAGGTGGGGGTTGATTTGGGGGTTTCCACTCATGGGGGTCGAAGGGGTCCCAGAAAGTGAACCTCTTGGGATGGGTCAATTTCTCATTTCCTAGGTGGATGTCACCCTTGGTCATGGCTCTCATAGTGTGGGCTAAGTTTTGGAATGGGTGGGTTAGGTTCAACATGGTGGGTGAGGGTAGGAAAAGGTGGGTGGTCGGTAAGGCGGCTAGGTCCCATCGGTTCATTGGCTTCCATAGGGAGGGATCAAAGGGGTCATGGAATGTGTTGCAGAGGAAGAGGTATTCTATGTCCTCAAGGTCCTCAAATGATGGTGAGTCCTCCTCTTCTAATGAAGTAATTGAACCGAAGTCTTTGGCGAGATGGTTGGCCATGAATGGAGGGCTTGGCATTCTACCCGAAATAAGCAATTCCAATTCATGGATAGCATCGGACTCATCGGGTGTAGGGAGGAATAGAAGAAGGTCGCTAGTGTAGCAACCCATAGTGTAAATCGAGGAGATGGATCCGACACATAGGTGTAGGTGGTCAAGGCTCCTAGGTCGGTCGGTCACTGTGGTCAATATGCCAGTTAACTCCATTTGCCAAGCTGGACCCTTAGAAAGATTCCCTAATGTTTCCACTTGATAGGATGATTGGATTGTGGTGTGATAGGTGGATAAGGGTACTATGGGGAGGTGTTGTTCCACGGAAGGGTAGGCATGGGGCAGGATAGGGTGAGCCCGGTTTTCCACTAGCCATCTAACCAAGGGCCCACTTATGATAAGTTCACTCTCAATTGGAGGGGGTGGCATGAAAGGCGAAATTTCTTCGTCGTTTTGGGCATGATTTTCCTCCAAGGTGGGGAGTGGTTCTGGGGTGTTCCCTACTATGGGGTCGGGTGTGGGGATCATGGTTTCCTCTACCAAGGAGGTGAGTAGGTCCTTTGTAGGTGGGGTGATGATGACTGGCATATGGCGCTCTTGGGGTGGTGGGTAGTGGGGGACTGGGGATAGGATGGGGAGGGATAGTAGTGGAGGCCTAGGTTGGGCATCTTGTAACTCACGGGGGAGGGTGCACCCAGTTAGGCTCAATGGGTTTTCTTTGGGTAGGGATGAGTTCTCTTGACCCAACTCTTGGCATTAGTCTTCATATTCTTATTCCCAATCTAGGGGAGCCTCATGGATTTCAGTGACCTCCTCAAGTTCCCCTTTGATAAGGATAACTATTTCTTCAGTCAGTATGTTGGACATCTCTTGTGAAGGGCACTGATTGATGGAGCGTCCTAAGCCTTTACACTCAAAGCATTGTTGTCTATTCACCTGGGTGGTCTCACCCACACTTGGTCCATTGGAACTCCCTTCTTGTCGGGGCATGTTTTGACTAGGGGTGACCCTTGTCGGAGGAGGGGTGGGAGGAAGATTAGTGGGCCGAAATGGGGTACTCTTACTTGGACATGGTTTGGGGGTCTTCAAGAGTGGGGCTGGGCTGGGACGGGGTCCCATGTCCTTGGGATCATCCGGCCTGAGAGTGAACCTAGGAGGCCTAGAGAATCACATCATTCTGGAGGGATGGTTATCCAGGTTATCTCGGGGACGTCACTCCTCATGCCCGTAATGTTTGGGCCTCTCATAGTCATAATAGGGATCATATTCTAACCTTTTCCTATCAAACTCATCCCGTGGAGGCAAGACTCTGAGGCCACAGTTCCTAAGTGGGGGTTCATTGGCTTCCCATCCAAATTCATCCCGAGGTGACCAAGCTCTAGGGCCGTGGTTCCTTTTTGCTTCAATCCGATCAAGCCGGGTGGTGAGGCTAGCTAGACAATTATGAAGTTTGTTGATGACAGTGTCAAATCGTTCCATGGGGACTTGGGGCGTTTCCCTAGGGTGGTCACGCAACGAGCGTTGGAAAATGAGATGTAAGGGAGACCCAAATGCCAATTGCCTAGGACTAGACTCGTAGAGACAAGTCTAAAACTTGCTCTAATACCATTTGATGTGACACCACTAGGGAAATGCAGTAAAGAGACAAGGGCCCTCGGACCTTCTACGCAAACACAATCAATTTTGAGCACGGGGTGCATAAATCGCCGAATCGCCGTTGCACACACGAACCCGAGGTGACTCGGTAATGCCGAGTGGAGGTGGTGGATCAAGACCCTGGCTGGTTTAAGGGCCAGCAGGGCTAAGGTTGCCCTCCCGAGGGTAAGATGCCCACAACTAAGGGGCTGGCCGGGTGCCAAGTGGGGCACTGGGTCACTCTCTCTCACAAACCACGGTGACCACACGGTAGTGGAGTACTCCGGGGCCGGGCGCTCTCTCTCGCTTCCAACGGAGCAATTTCACGGATATTATATGAACAAACTACTGATATGAGAGCAAGGGATAGAGCTTACCCGGTTGGTTTGAAGAAACCAACCCCGTTCGGAGACGAGGGCGAGCGGGGAAGTGTGGGTTCCCCGCACACTGCGTTGATGAAGCTTGATCCCTGCTAATTATTTACATGCACTACGCCTCACGCAGGAGGGTGGATATCGAGGTGGGGAAAAGTGGATTACACACAAACACTACCTCCTCATAGGGAGGGGCGGTAAGCCGGCCAGGCGGGGAGGGGCGTGAAGCTAAGAACGGAGCCGGATTGCCCTCCCGGGGTTTTGTCCGCCGGTTCTGCCCACTGACAGGCACTCGCAGTCGACTCCGCTGTGACCGCTCCCGGACATGAAAGTGAACGATACCAGCGCCAAAATGTTGGTGACTGACCCGGGATGAAGCCTGAATTTTGGTGGCACCAGATGTTATCAACGCTGGCCAGGACAGATGCTGGACTGACGCTGCTCTGCTCTGCCTTGGTCTGAGTTCAGGTTGGTGACTTCACCACGATCGCTCCCATGATCCAATCGAGACGGGATCAGGACAGTTGCGAGCGTGGTCGAATCCTCTTCGATCAGCAGCCAAGATGGGCACCAGACAAGGTTGGAGCAGGGATGTGGAACCCAAAGAGTGAGAGGGGGTCTGATCAGTCCCTGATAGGACTGACCTGCGCACCTGGGAAAAATAATTCGGAACGGGGAGCTCCGAACTCCAAATGAGTTCCCGCTTGCTGTGTTGGACAGAGGACTGGTGGATCTTCGCCCCGGTCAAGTGGCGCACCAAGTGGAGCACCGGTGTGGTAGCAGTAGCTTCTGAATGGCAGATCTGATTTCTAGCCCGACTGGTTCTGCGCAGTCGGTGAAGAATGGCTCTCCCGGACAGCTCCGCACTCGAATTGGGGCGGGATCACCTCGCATGCGAAGACGACTGGAAGAGCTTTCCAAAAATGTAGGATATGCCTCCAGAATATGTGCGGTGAAGACGTGGTTGACTCTGTAACTCGACCCTTGACTGCTGCCTGCAGACTGAGATGAATAGGGTGATGATAGGTGATGGGAGACGGAGTAGATGTGGTGGGAAATGGGGTGGATGCGTGAGGGGGTGACACCTGACTATGTGGGGGTCTGTTAGGGAGTGATACAAGGTGTGGGAGGGGCAGAAAGGGGGCTGGGAGGTGGTCTAGCAAGTGGAGGAAGGGGGAGCTGCGAATTTGGGTTGGGAAGGAGAGAGGGAGGAGAGATATCTCCTTTGGTTTGAATGTGGGGTTAATGGTGGTTGGTTAATGAAGTCTTGGGGAGGGGAAAGGGTGTGTTGGGAGATGGGATTCTCCCTTGGGAGATGGAGGGGTTGGCTTGGGAATGGGGAAGGTTGCCTTGGAAGGAGGAAGGTTGCTTGGGACTTGGTGAGAGTAATGGTGGGAGTGATGGGGCCTTGGGAAGATGAGGGGTTGGGGTGATGTGGATGATGAGGTGGCAAGGGAGGAAGGTGAAGGGGCAAGGGCACCCAAGGGAGAGAGAGAGAGGGGGTCACCCCCTTTAGAGAGAGAGAAGAGAGAGAGAATGAGGGAGGGGAATCCACCCCTTAGAGAGAGAGAGAGAGAGAGTAAGAGACATAATTCTTGTGGAAATTTTCACTTAATACTTCATTAGTTCTCTATGGAGGGAATGGGATCCTATTTATAGGAAACCCTCAATTTACAAAAAGTCCTCACCTTTTGGACTATTGACAAATGACCAAGGGGGGAAGGGGGCGCCCATGGGCCAAGCCCATTGAAGTGGGCCCATTAACCCACTAGGCCACCTAATGATACTTAGACTTAGATAGATGACTCACTAACTTAGGTACTTGACTCAATAAAAGGGAAAATTACATGGTTAAGACTCAAAGAAAGATATGAAAATTACATAGTTAGACTCAGAAAATCAAGATGAACACAATGGCGACCATCGGGACCGTTGGAGAAATGGGAAGTGGTAAGCGGTGTCCCCATCATATGGGCTATACATCGCTAACAGAAACGCAAGCTCACTCGTCGTCCCAAGCGAGGGAAAAGCGGATCGTGCGCGATTGAAGAACTGACAGAGTTCACGGGTAGTCGACGCACTTCTGGACTCGGATCGAGTCACGGGACGGGTCACTCTCACACTCACAGCGGTGACATGGACTCACGGGCTAGTACCTATCGCTCTCGGCAGCAGCAAAAGACCATATACTAAACTAGCAAGCGAATGCCGAGAAGTTGAGACCTTTACCTCCACGCACCCGGCGTGGCGAAGACAACCCCGGCCAATTCACGGACTCCCGGTTAACAATATTACAACAGTACAATAATTTGACCCACTCCACGCAGGGAGGTAAAAGGTCACATGTGGGGCCCGGGAATCACGTAAATCGGGTTGACGGGCAGCATCTTGATGTCGCCCGGCGGTGCCGAACTCTGCGTTTTTGTGCTTTCCAAACGGCGGATTCTACGGGTCCGTGGGGCCCACGGACGGCGCTGTCCCGGGGGTGGGACCCGCTGTGATGGGGACCCCTAGTGGTGCGCCTCCATGGACGGCGGTCGGCCAGAAACACCGATCGGGGGTCAATCGGCCCCGATTCCCAATTCGTGAACTAGCTGCCCACGGATTTCTGGTTCTGTCCTCCGACGCGCGCTCCGGCGAGAATGGCCGCTGCGATCAATCCCGACGTCGGATCGGGACACATGAGCTATCGCTGGAAAGCTCTCTTGAAATCCTTCGATCTAGGCCTAGAGAGATCTGCTGGATCTGGTCAGATCTAGACTTTACTGAATTTACAAGCTCCTATTGTACATTATCCAAAACCTTAGATCTGTAGGTGAGTTGTCTGAGAACTGCCATTGGCCGCAAGGTAGGTGGCAGATTCAGCTCTGAAGCTCTTCATGAAAGTTGTAGGATTGCGAACAAGGAAAACGAGGATATTTTTTGTGGACTAATTGGATGTGGCTGTGATTTGTTATGATTTGTTTACTGGAAGGTGGTCGGATCTGGGAACAGGTGGATATCACTATAGCTAGCTCTGAGAACGAAATTTGAAAAATAGGTGGAGGGCTGATCAAAAATTAATAAAAATCGTGGGTGGAGGGGTTGATGGATGGAACTCCCAGTAAAGTTGGGAGCTCCAGAAAAAATCAAAATATGGGTCGGAGATGTGAAACTCAGGAAAGGTGGAAATCAGAATAGGAAGCAGACATATCTGGTAATTAAAGTTGGGAGAAAATGAAAAATTATCAAATGGGATCTTTATGACCAACCAAATTTTGTGGGACGTGCTTGACACCTCTGGAAGATCCCCTCAAAATCTAAGATCGAAAGGAGCTCGTGGTTGACTGCAGAATTTCGTGGAAGGGGCAGTGGTCGGCTGAAGACAGAACTCCAGCGATCCCGATGGCGGTGCGGTGGCGCCTCGTGGCAGCGGCGATGATGACCGAAACCGATAGGGAGGAGTCACACCTCCAGAAGGTAGCCTTCTCAGCTGCAAGGGGGAGAGGGAGAGAGGGAGATGGGGGGTGCCCAAGGGCTGCTCCAAGGATTTTCCAAGTTCAAATGGCATTAATTCATCAAAAATGAAAATTACAAGCATATATAGGTTACATGTCTAATCAATCCTCAACAGTTGGATCTAGGGATGAGAGATGGAGGGCTGGGATTTCATGTGACCATCCACAAAAATTATAATTGAAAATACAAGGGGGGGGCAGCCCATTGATTAGGGAGGCAAGGGGGGGACATGGTAGGTGGGGGTGGGTTGGAATTGTTGGCATTTTCATTCCAATGTCTCCCACTTGGCCCACCCTTCTAGAAGACACCATTTGAATGGTTGATCGACCCCACATGGGGCCCTAGGGATGAGGTGGATCAATGGGAGGGGGCCTGGGGTCCCGTGGGGCCCAGGGGTCCCAATTTTATAAATAAGCCCCTCTTACAATCAAAATTACATATCGAATAAAATGAAGTAAATACACATTAAACACAAATAAAGTCTAACTAAATATGATAAATGTTGAGACTCATGGGGGAGTCTCCAGGCTGTCTCCGAGCCAGATGGATGCTGAGGTGGCTCGAGTCGTTCTCCGTGTGCGGTACCGGTGGCTCGGCGTGCCGCACCGCTCAACTGCTCGGATGTCTGCACCAATTCTTCCCGGGTGGGAGAAACTCGACCCTGTCGAGTAAGGGTCTGCATCGCTCCTGTATTGCTCCAGAAGGTCCGGATCAATCCGCTGCAACTCTCCATGTGTGGTCCACGTGTCCTCGGTAGCGGGCCGTCCTCTCCATCGCACTAGGTAGCGCGGGTAGGATCCACTCCTGGTAACTGTCACCTGCTCATCCAGTATGTGATCTATATGCTCACGCTGCCGTAACAAGGGGGCTGGAGGTGGACACTCAGGTGTGGGATCACTCTCAAGGGGAGGAGATGGCTCGAAAGGCTCACTAGGGATCACCGCTGGGTCCCTGTATGCAACTAGATCCGATACATTGAAAGTAGAGCTTATATCGTATTCCTCGGGCAGGTCCACAACATACGCATTGGATCCAACGTGTTTCAACACTCTAAATAGATCGGCTCCGCGAGCTTGCAACTTCTTAACGGTTCCAGAGGGAAACCATTCAAGTCTTACCCTGATCATGACATATTCGCCCTCCTGGAACTCTCGGTGGTGTCAGTGGGCATCGGCTAACTTCTTGTACCGTGCATTGCTGGCCTCAACTGTGACGACGGACATCGTCATACAGACTCCTAACATGATTAGCAAAAGAAAATAAACACAGGATGCACACACGGCCTAACATGCTTAGCAAAAGAAAAGAAACACACGGATGCACACACGACCCTAAACAACCCTACAGTTAGTAAAACCCAATCATATGCAAGGTGGTCCAGGACATCCGAATGTGTGCCATGCATGCATTTGACATAACCGGAGGTTAATGTCATGGTGGACTCCTAGACATCCTACGATGCACCAACCATGGACATGGGTTTTGGATGTGGGAAGTCCGGGAGGCTTGGGTGGTTGAGGTGGGCCGGGGGAACCAAAGTCTTCATTACCCCCAAATGACGGTTCAGACCTATTGCCATGTGAAGGTTGCCGGGCCCGAGTAGGAGGGGTGTGATAGTGGACTTCCTTAAAGAGGGGGAATGGAGGTTGTAGACCAAGGGGCCCATGAAGAAAGGGATCGAAGGGATCAAAGAATGTGTGACCCCTCGATATGGATTCCCTCATCTCAAGATCCCATGTGTGGAAGTCTGGAAGGTGTTGTTGATCTCCTTCATCCTTGAAGAGAGATGAGACGGTGGGGGTATGATGGTGGACTCTCTCAAAAAGGTGGAGTAAATATGGTGGGTCACGGGGTCCACAAGAGAATGGGTCGAAGGGATCAAAGAAGGTATGACCCCTCGGACTAGGCTTCCACAAATCGATGTCCCACATTTGGAAATCTTGGAGGTGTAAATGATCACCTTCATTCATTGTGAGAGGTGGGACGACAGTCATAGGTAGAAAGTAAGATTCCTCCCTTGGGTAAAAGGAAATGAAGTCGGACTCGGCCGGCATAGGGCGGAGTAGAAGAACCTCCGTGGTAACATGACCCACGGTGTACACGGAGGTGATGGACCCTAAAGCAGGATGAGTGAAACTACGACCTGTGGATCAGTCGAAGCCTGGAGCCAACAAGTGCGTAAATGTCCACTGCCGGTCTAACCCTTTAAGAAGGTCATCCAATGTATCCACATAGTGACTAGACCGGAAAGTGGTGTGAAATGAATTGATTGGCACCAGAGGTAGGATAGGGTCCATAGATGGGAAGGGAAGTGGGACCAAGCCCTTCTTGAGCCAGCTAAGAAGCGGCTCGGCTATGACAAGCATACCCGTTAGAAACACGGGTGGCTCGGGCTGAGGTGGCTTAGAATAAAGATCGGAGAGTGGGGCTTCTCCAACCCTTTTGTCCCTTATGGCTAGAGATGTTCGAGTGGGACATTGTCCGGCGTAGTGGCCGAACCCCTGGCAGCGATAAGACTGCTGTCGTGACCCACTACACTCCCTGATAAATGGGTCCCTACCCTTATCCTCCTGACGGACAGGGGGTGTAGGCAATGGGGCTCTCGTGGGTGGGAGAAGAGGATCCACTATGATGGGGAGAGGGCTTGGGGACTCTGTTGATGGGGCCGGGTTAAGACTACCGGCGGTGACCTCCTTAGGCTCGGGTAGGAGTACATCACTAGGAGTACGTGTCCTATCTACCCCATTCAACCAGTCCAAAATCATTTGCATAAGTTCGGCAACGGAGTGTGTTGGAATAGGGATATCATGGTGGACTCGCCCGTAGTCAACCGTCCTAGGATTGGGTCTTGGCTCATCTACGTGTGGGACTCTTTGCCTCCGACTAGAACCCACTTGGCTGGAAGTGATTGGGTGGGGCCGGTTGGAGGTGACCGGTTGGGGCACGTAGACCTTCCTAAGCTTTCTCTTCATGTCCCACCATGACTCGATGGGCCATTGCCCCCTAACCTCTCTCATTCTTTCGATGTAATCCCACTTTTCGGCAGCCTCATGAAGAAGCCGCTCTTTGGATAAAGAGAATTGCATTGCCTCGGACATAGTATAACAATCAAAGTAGGTGTCCATGGTGGCCTCCCACTTGAGGTAGGTGCCCGGGTCATTGGAGCCAAAAAAATCTGAGGCTTCAGGCCTACAGAAGCGGAGAGGATGGTTGCCAAGCCCATGGGTGGGCCAACGGTCATATCGCCCGGGTGATTGGGACTCCATGAGAAACTGGGGAACTACATGTTAGACATGCCGACACTTGGACAAGACCGACTGACTCTTATAGGACTACACACGAACTAGAAGACACCGACTAATGCAAACACTCACTAAATGATGCACTTAGACCTAACCAATATCCGATATGTGGCAGAGATAAGTGACCCGAAGATCACTCGCGCAAGTACGCTACCTTCCCGATAGGCATAACCTAATGTTCGGGCATCACCTTTTAATATACCGAGCTATTGGGTGAAATGCAATTTGGAACACTCTTTTTTTTGTTTTGAAAATAATGATGATCCTAGACTCAACGTAGACCATGATGCATGCAAGACCTATGCAAAGACTACCCTAGACTCGACTCGCTCTGATACCAAACTGATGCGGCACGGACACAGGGACCGACTCTACGTGGTATGAACCTCGGACTCTAGATGCGGACACGACCAGCAACACATGATGGGAGAGACACTAGGCCCGACACGGAGAGCTCCTATGGGCTATACGTCGCTAATATAAATGCAAGCTCACTCGTCATCCCAAGCGAGGGAAACACGGATCGTGCGCGGTTGAAGAACCGGCAGAGTTCACGGGTAGTCGACTCACTTCTGGACTCGGATCGAGTCACGGGACGGGTCACTCTCACACTCACAGTGGTGACATGGACTCATGGGCTAGTACCTATCGCTCTCGACAGCGGCAAAAGACCATACACTAAACTAGCAAGCGAATGCCGAGAAGTTGAGACATTTACCTCCACGCACCCGGCGTGGCGAAGACAACCCCGGCCAATTCACGGACTCCCGGTTAACAATATTACAACAGTACAATAATTTGACCCACTCCACACAGGGAGGTAAAAGGTCACATGTGGGGCCCAGGAATAACGCAAATCAAGTTGACGGGCAGCATCTTGATGTCGCCCGGTGGTGCCGAACTCTGTGTTTTCGTGCTTTCCGAACGACGGATTCTATGGGTCCGTGGGGCCCACGGACTGCGCTGTCCTCCGAATCTGCGGGGGTGGGACCCGCTGTGATGGGGACCCCTAGTGGCGCGCCTCCACGGACGGCAGTCGGCCGAAAACACCGATCGGGGGTCGATTGGCCCTGATTCCCAATTCGTGAACTAGCTGCCCACGGATTTCTGGTTCTGTCCTCTGACGCGCGCTCCAGCGAGAATGGCCGCTGCGATCAATTCTGAAAAATCGGATCGGGGCGCATGAGCTATCACTGGAAAGCTCTCTTAAAATACTTTGATCTAGGCCCAGAGATATCTACTGGATCTGGTCATATCTGGACTTTATTGAATTTCCAAGCTCCTGTTGTACAGTACCTGAAACATCAGATCTGTAGGTGAGTTGTCTGAGAACTACCGTTGACCGTAAGGTAGGTGGTAGATTCAGCTCCTAAGCTCTTCATGAAAGTTGTAGTATTTCAAATAAGGAAAATGAAGATATTTGTTGCGGACTAATTGGAGGTGGCTGTGATTTGTTATGATTTGTTTCCTGGAAGTTGGTTAGATCGGGGAACAGGTGGACAGCACTGTAGCTAGCTGTGAGAACGAATTTTGAAAAATAGGTGGAGTGCTGATAAAAAATCAATAAAAATCGTGGGTGGAGGGGATGATGGATGGAACTCTCAGTAAAGTTGGGAGTGCCAGAAAAAATCAAAAGATGGGTCGGAGATGTGAAACTTAGGAAAGGTGGAAATCAGAACAGGAAGCAGACAGATCTGGTAATTAAAGTTGGGAGAAAATGAAAAATTATCAAAGGGGATCTTTATGACCAACCAAATGTTTTGAGACGTACTTGACACCTCTGGAACATCCCCTCAAAATATCAGATCGAAAGGAGCTCATGGCTGACTGCAGAATTTTGTGGAAGGGGCAGTGGTCGGCTGAAGGCAGAACTCCGGCGATCCCGATGGCGGTGCGGTGGCGGCTCGTGCCGGCGGCGATGATGACCGGAATCGATAGGGAGGAGTCACACCTCCAGAAGGTAGCCTTCTCAGCTGCAAGGGGGAGAGGGAGAGAGGGAGATGGGGGGTGCCCAAGGGCTGCTCCAAGGATTTTCCAAGTTCAAATGGCATTAATTCATCAAAAATGAAAATTACAAGCATATATAGGTTACATGTCTAATCAATCCTCAACCGTTGGATATAGGGATGGGAGATGGAAGGCTGGGATTGCATGTGACCATCCACAAAAATTAAAATGAAAAATACAAGGGGGGGGGGGCAGCCCATTGATTAGGGAGGCAAGGGGGGGACATGGTAGGTGGGGGTGGGTTGGAATTGTTGGCATTTTCATTCCAATGTCTCCCACTTGACCCACCCTTCTAGAAGCCACCATTTGAATGGTTGACCGACCCCACATGGGGCCCTAGGGATGAGGTGGATCAATGGGAGGGGGCCTGGGGTCCCGTGGAGCCCAGGGGTCCCATTTTTACAAATAAGTCCCTCTTACAATCAAAATTACATACCGAATAAAATGAAGTAAACACACATTAAACACAAATAAAGTCTAACTAAATATGATAAATGTCGAGACTCATGGGGGAGTCTCCAGGCTGTCTCCGAGCCAGATGGATGCTGAGGTGGCTCGAGTCGTTCTCCGTGTGCGGTACCGGTGGCTCGGCGTGTCGCGCCGCTCAACTACTCGGGTGTCTGCACCAGTAAGGAATTGGGATAGGCCTACGAATGTAAATAAAGTGAAAAGTTTTCTAGGCCTACCAGGTTACTATCGGAGATTCATTAAGGATTTCTCAAAGATTGCGGTACCTCTGACTAGATTGACCTGCAAGGAGAATCGATTTGAGTGGTCGAAAGATTGTGAACGGAGTTTCAAAACTCTCAAGGAATGTTTAACCACTACCCCTGTTTTGGCCTTGCCTTCTGGAGAAGGAGGCTTCGAAGCCTATACTGATGCCTCTGGCGTTGGCCTAGGATGTGTGCTTATGCAGCATGGAAAAGTGATAGCTTATTCTTCTAGATAGCTGAGGAAGCATGAAGAGAATTATCCTGTCCATAACTTGGAGTCGCTGTAGTGGTGTTTGCCTTGAAGATTTGGAGGCACTACTTGTATGGAGAGACTTTCACTATATTCTCTGATCATAAGAGCCTTAAGTATCTGTTTTCTCAGAATGAGCTTAATATGAGGCAGAGGAGATGGCTTGAGTATTTGAAGGACTTTGATTTCTCTATCGAATATCACCCTCAGAAGGGTAATGTAGTGGTTGATGCTTTGAGTCGCAAGCCGATAGCTAAATTGTCAAGTCTCATGTTGCAGGAATGGAGACTGCTGGAACAGTTGGCTAGTCTAGACCTTAAAGTTAGTAAGGATCGGGTCATGATCGCTTAGTTTTAGCTTCGTCCCGAGCTGTTGATGGAAATAAAGACCCTGCAAGATAATGATCCAGTGTTAGTTGAGATCAAGGGAAGTCTAAGTAATAGACCAGATTTTGTGTTGGTCGATGATGATAGGTTGATATTCCAAGGAAGGACATGCGCCCCTGATTTAGCAGAAGTGAAGAACAAGATCCTTTAAGAAGCCCATAGGTCCAAATATACCATTCATCCTAGAGCTACTAAAATGTATCGGGATTTAAAAAGGATCTTTTGGTGGCCAAACATGAAGAGGGAAGTGGCTGAGTTCATGAGTACATGCCTGGTATGTCAACAAGTAACGGCTGAGCATTTCAGACCTGTCGGGAAATTAAAGCCTCTTGACATACCACAGTGGAAGTGGGAGAGTATCAGCATGGATTTTATTATCGGCTTACCCAGAACTCGTGGAGGTTTTGATGCGATATGGGTAATTGTGGATAGGTTGACTAAATCTGCACACTTCTTGTCCATTAAATCGAACTGGATAGTTGATGTCTTGGCTACTCTATACATGAAGGAAGTCGTGAGACTACATGGGATACCCGTGGATATTATGTCAGACAGAGATCCCAGATTCACTTCACATTTTTGGAGAGGATTACAGGAGTCCTTAGGAACTCGTCTAAACTTCAGTACTACATTTCATCCTCAGATGGACGGGCAAATCGAGAGAACAAATCAGATTATTGAAGATATGCTAAGGGCTTGCATGATCGACTTTGGCAGGAGTTGGCACAAACATTTGGCCCTAATAGAATTTACCTACAATAACAGTTATCAGTCTAGTATCCAGATGGCACCATTCGAGGCTCTTTATGGAAGGAGTTGCCGATCACCTTTGTGCTGGGATGAGGTAGGCGAGAAGCAATGGCTAGGACCAGATCTCATTTCAAAATCATCCAGGAATATCTGAGTTATACGGGATCGTCTGCAAGTTACACAGTCAATACAGAAAAGCTATCCAAATAATAGAAGGAGAGACTTGGAGTTTCTAGTAGGTGAGCATGTATTTTTGAAAGTTTTGCCTATGAGAGGAGTTCGAAGGTTTGGCATTCGTGGCAAGCTAAGTCTGAGATACATTGGCCCATTTGAGATTCTGGAGAGAGTTGGAGAAGTTGACTACAGGTTAGCTTTGCCACTCCAGTTCTCAGGTGTTCATAATGTCTTCCATGTGTCCATGCTACGGAAGTATGTATACGACCCCGCACATATCATCTAGCATGCAGACCTAGAGTTGAAGGAAGATTTATCGTTTGAAGAGAAACCGATCAAGATTTTAGATCGGAAGTAGCAACAACTCAGAAATTGGTTGATACCGATGGTCAAAGTTCAGTGGAGCCGGTGTGGAATCGACGAAGCTACTTGGGAGTCTGAAGAAGCTATCCGGAAGCAGTACCCTAATCTATTTTAAGGTCAGTAATCTTATTTATCCCCATTTTAATAAGTGAAGTGAATTTGGAGGACCAAATTCCTTAAAATGGAGGAGGGTGTAGCACCCCGAGAATTAATTAAATAATATAAAGGGTAATAATTGAGAAAATTATTTTGTTTTAAATTAAAATTTTGTTCAGGTGAATTTTTACTAATTTATAAAAATCTAGAAAATTCATAATCGTGTAGTGGACTAAAAGTTTAGACAATTTATCTTCTTGGTCAAACCCAAATAAAATTTTAATCAAGCCGAATTAATGGATTTAGAGCAAAAATTGAGTTTTAAACTAATCGGACCTTAGATCACTTATTTCGAGCCAAAATCTTGATCATTTGAGCCCAATCCGGGCCCATTCAAACGGCCTTGATAGGTAGCCCATTTACCCTCTAGTTATATGTGAAAACCCTAACCCTAAAGGTTTAATTTTTTGGAGAGTTGGCGGCGTGACTTGGTCAAAGGCGGAATCCACGCGCGTCGTGCTCGTGGGACTCTTCCCAGCCTTATCGTCGCCCCTAGATCAAATTGCCCTTATAAATCAAACCCACAACCCTCTAGCAACCCTATTTTGCTGCGGCGGCCGGAGAAGAGCACGATCTGTCACGCCCCGATGCGGAATATCGGGACGTACAGTCAATAACGAGCTAGAAATAACATTTATTCTAAACTAACAATAAACATTGCTAAGTAAGGAATACTTTTGTTACAATGATCAATACTGTTAAACACGATCAAACATAACTTCCAAAATTATGAGCTGACGCTGAGTAGGCATCTAGGTACAAGTACATTCTAGAATCACTCATGTCCCTCCCCGTCTGTGTAACCGTCACCACCTGAATAACCTGGAAAAGGGGAAAAACAACACTATGAGCTGACGCTCAGTAGGTAATAACAGGCAAATTTACGTAGTTAATAACTTAATTACATGTTGTATGCAATGATAAGTAAGGCAATAAATAACGAGATCAAGGACAATATAATAAGATCTCGCAAGGTCAAGAATTAAAAGATAACAATTAATAATAATGACAAGTACAAGAATTTGAATAAGAGCAATTGCAATAATAATTGGCCAAACAAGCACGTATTTAAAACATGAAGTAATTCACGATCAAGTACAAGAATAATAATAGATTGAATGTCGTAGACGTCACACTAGTCAAGTACTCGGTGCAATATCTCACCATGTCATTAACATCCCATGGGCTCACTTATTTTTCGGGCACTCTCCCCAGGACCAGACCAGGCCCCTATGATGCGATGGCATTGATTTATTGGATCAAGGATCCCAAGTTGTCTAGACATTTTCTCAAGTAATCATGGCCAATGAATTTCAAGGAATAAACTAAATTGTAAAAGTACAGATCTGACAAAACATCAGAGTAACAAGAAGAGTAGAGAGTTAAATTTAGGCATCATGTTTAACGACAATTAAGTCGTGGAATTCAAGAACGAATGATAAGTAAGAAAATGCAATCATTAGAATACTCTTAACTCCATAGTTTAACATTGTATTCCGTTGGTTTAACAAGTTTTGGGGTTATTTTAGAGTCTTTTAATATCAAGGAACTAGTTTCTTAAACAAAAAGATTTATTTTGTATTATCTTAGTGAATTGCTAAGAATTTAGTTTAATTCATAGAAATAAATCATATCATGATGAAAATATCTCTAACATGTTAAAATAGCTCCAGCACATGATTCTACTAGTAAGATGATAAAAATATATTTTTCTTGCTGAAATTAATTTTTAACACACTAAAAATACATTATTAGCCGTTAAAACTAACACGTAATATGCTATAATGAGTTTTCTACGTAATTTTTGGATAAGTTAATAGGAGTAAGTTATCATACTGATTATTTATTTTTCCTGATAACAATAAGATTTTTATCATGCTGAAAAGTATTTTTTTTCAATATTATATCATCCATTTAATAGGAGAAATACGCTGATAAATAGTTTAATATACTAAAAATCATTTATATCATGCTGTCATCATCCTAATATGCTGGAAGAATTTTTGTCATGCTGTGAAGAATTTTATCATGCTGTAAGAAATAATTTAACATGCTAACATAATTTTATATGCATTTATTTCTATTATATAGATAAAAATAGATTTCTATGAGTTAAAAATATCATTATTTCACAGAAATTAACTTTCAACATGCTGATAATATCAGAATATATTTTTCATGAATTTTCAGATATTAGGAATATTTTAGCATGCTGGATATATATTTTATATGTATTTATTCTCTATTATATAGATAAAAATAGATTTCTATGAGTTAAAAATATCATTAATTCACAGAAATTAACTTTCAACATGCTGATAATATCAGAATATATATTTCATGAATTTTTAGATATTAGAAATATTTTAACATGCTGGATATATATATTTTATATGCTTTTATTCTCTATTATATGAAATAATATGATAAGAGGAAGATGCACAAGATATCAATGGAAATTCTTGATGAAATTCAGAAAACAAGATATCAATGGAAAGATAAGAGGAAGATGCACAAGATGATATGCTCAATTTTAAGTTTAGCCTGTGATTATCCACGTGAAATCAAGCTTAATCCTAAAAGGTGCACTTAAAACCCTAATATAGACATATGCTTACTAAATCGAGAAATTAACCTACTATGATTGATAAAAATTAGAGCTTTCAACGTTAAAAGGAAGCTAACATGATGAGGATTCCATTCTTATATAATAATTAAAGTTAGGTCTGTTAGAACCTACCTTAAATGAAGATCAAACCCAACTACAAAAATACCCAACGATCTTTGATAGCACTCAAAGATCCCTTGATAACTTCCTGAATACCCAACAGAAATTGGGGCTTTTACTGCTAAATGAAAAAGCTCGTCGAGCTGATCAAGCTAGACTATCTATTTACGAATCTTGGTTAAGATTACCAACCTGATTTGGAAGAACAAAACCATGACTTAGAATGAAGAACGAACCGGACAGCATCTTAGAAAAACCTCGATATCTCCACGGATACCTAATGAAATTTAGGGCTTTTACAACCACTGTAAAGATCTCGTCGAGAGGAACAATTTGATATTCATAAGCTGATTTTGGTTAAGGAAACCTACCTCAATCGAAGGATCAAAGAGGAGAGGAAGGAGGACGACGGTAGCCGACCCACCTCCACTAAACGACCAAGAACTTCATAGATCTGAATCCAATGCGAACACCACAACCACCAAATGAAAGTAGACTCGTACAGCTTCATTTTGATAGCTCATAGAGCTTCTGGAGACTTCGGCGTTGGGAGAAATCGACCACGCAAGGTGGTGTTTGAAAATGGCGCCGCCAAGGTTGACTTCCACCAAACTCGGCCGCCACCATGTGCTAGGGTTAGGGTTTGATTCGATTGATAGAGGGTTATTAATCCTCTATGTATTACCTTTCATTTGCCTCTGGAATCACCTCATTTTGTTGAGAAACAAGCTCTAATTTGATGTTTTAAGATGGGATGAATAGTGAACACGAATTTCGGGTTAAGTGGGTTGAAAGTCGGACTTAACCCACTGATTAGACCTAGATAATGATTTTATTAGGCTTAGTCATAGAAGACAAAAGTGTTAGTCGATGCATCTATTATGTAATTACTATTTTTATGAATTTTTATATGGTAGACAAAATTTCAACTTCTACTATTCCGTAAATAGTTAAATATTAAGTTCGGAAGACTTAATCCACTAATTCGGCCTAATAAATGATTTTCTAAGGGTTGGACATAGAAGGAAATATTGTTAAACACAATTGATTCTACAAGAATATGATTTTTATTGATTTTTATAAAATAGTTGAAAAGTGACTTATTCTATTTATTAAAGAATTAATCTAATTAATTTTGAATAATTCTCATTAATTCAAATAAATTCAAATAAATTCAAATAAATTCAAATAACTTTCTAAATAAATTTCTAAAGAATTTGGGGTATTACACGATCAAGGAGAGATTTCGACGAGATCTGGAGGGCATTCGTCTCGTGGAACCGGCGACCTTCGTCCTCTTCTACCTTCGATTTAGGTAAGTAACCGTGGTCTAAACTCGATGTAAAATATACCATGAGAAGCATCTTCGAGTCCTCTTCCTATCAGTAATAATAGCCCTAATTTTTATGTAGTATATCCTACATATTTTTAGTTTTAGTAGCAGCATGTCACAGTTAGGGTTCCGACTGTGTCCTATTCTTTTGATCAATTCAATGCTTGGTATAGGCAGGCCCAAACTCTAATTAACCATGATATATTGGGTATTATTCAGTCCTCTTTCCATTCATACTATTTTACCTAATTTTAATGCATTACATCACCCCAATCAGTTCTTAGAATTAAGGTCTATCGAAGTTCACCGGAGACCAAACGTGTCGTCCTAGTTACGGTCGCAACAGGAACCGCCCTGGGACTGAGCGGCCTCGCAATAGACCATTTTTCATTGGGCCATCATGGCTCATTATAGCCTGGCCAAGACCGTCTCTATCCAGAGCGGTCGCTCGATAGACTGTCGATGTTCGTTTAAATTGTGAAGATTTTATGAAACAGTCTAATGACAGACCGCTAACCCATGTTAGCAGCCCTAGTCAGACCGCTCTAGTCGTTCAGATTGTGTTATTAAATGTTCTTGATAGTTGTGTTTCCTCTTGCTAAATTATACATGTATAGGATGGAAACCCATATAAAGAGAAACTAGAATATATGAAATAGATCTGAGTTAACTATGCCTATAATTGAATTTCATCTTGTTCATCTACAATCATATCTCTTTATCTTTTACAACATTTAGTAAATGTTAATGATAAATAATTGTTACATTGATTATAATGTGTTGAAATTACTAGGATTATTCTGACAGTCAGGCCACTCCTGTGGTGCTGGCTGGCCGATTATACATCGTTTTCCAATGTTTTATTAGCCTTTAATCTTATAATAGTTGGGACTCTCCGCCGGATATTCCTTCCGTCGAACTAGGACCTCTATTATGAGACCTCCATAAGCCCCTGCGAGCCTGGGATTCCCACTAGGACGCCAGGCGGGTTGTACCCCCAAATCCTACACCTATTGACTCGATCGGATTGCATGATTTTTTTTAAAGCCCGGAATCAGGACTGTCCTGGTTAATTACGGCCCAGGTCTGACCGCCTGATCCCTGAAGCGGCTCAAGTGTCAACGCCTGACTCCTGAAGCAGCCCTGTAGTGACCATTCCTTCTTGTTATGGACCCTGATCCATTCTGATCTAAACGGCCCCTTAAGGACCATTTTCCTTTGGAAAGCAGCCCATCCAGGACTGTCTTTGCTTCCTTGTGGCCCACTGTGGACCATTTTCATCCTTTGGTGTTGGGCTTTGTCTCTCTGGCCCAGTATCAACTATGGCGATCCACGATAGACCATTTTGCCTTGTTGCGGTCCATGTATGATCGTAATACATCCGGAAGCTTGTTTTTCACGTATTTCTTGTGTGCCTTGGTAGCCGGGCCATGGTTGGCCTGAGCTACAAGTAATCCTGATTATATTCCTGACTTTTGCAAGACATAATCTTATGGCTTCTCATGCAATTATTGAAATTTCATGAGATCCTAGAAAATAAGTTACATAGCTTGACCTTAGAATTTCTAGCCGAGTCTAATGAATGTCTAGATACAACTTGGGATCTTGGATCCACCAAATCAATGGCAATGTATCATAAGGGTCCAGTCTGGTCCTGGGAGGAGCACCCAAAAAGTACTAGTGCCCTGGGGAATTCTAATGACATGGTAAGGCATTGCACCAAGTGCATGACTAGCATGTTGTCTATGACATTCATTTTTCCCTATACATTTCTACAAGTTATTAAATTCTTACATGGAATTTATCTCTACACGACTTGCTTGTCTACGTGCTTGATCGGTCAATTCCTGGAAATGATATGTCTCTGTTCTACTTATTTTGAGTTGTTCTTTTTATTCCCATCATGACTGTTGAATGTTATTAACTCTGTTTTAATTTATTCGCATGACCTTTAATTAAATTGGTTAATTACTTAAACTTTGCCTGCTATTACCTACTGAGTGTCAGCTCACCCAGTTTCCCCATTTCAGGTAGCTCCGATGATGAAACGCAAATGGACGGGGATGGACAAGAGTGAAGACTCGGAGTGGACCCGCTAGATGTGAATTTGACAGTTATCTTAGTAGAGTTATAGAGTGGTCACATAGTGGTTTTGATGAGTCATTGTTTAGTGATGTCTTTAAGAGTTGTCATTATGAGTTGTAATCTTTTCTTTATCTCCTTTTCTTCGAGTCGTGATGTAAGATGTTACGAGGTTGTTGGAAACATTTTCTTCTCTTATTTATGTGTAAATTGGTATTTTTGGAGTAATTCTTTCTCTTTGCAATTATGTTCTTTTAATTCCATTATCGCTTTATTTATCATGAATGTATATAACTGCCGCGTTCCTATATTCCGCGTCAGGGCGTGACATTACTTGCCCGACTGGGGCACCCAAGAAGAAGCTCGCCAGGGGCAAGAAGAAGAACTCCAGAGGAGGAAAAGTCCATGCTGTTTCTAGAAGCTGACTGTCGGCATCCGGGAAGTCCGTGATGATCGTGGACAAGCGGGTCTACTTCTATGGCCGCGACACAGAAGTTATGTCAGATCTGGTCATCCCGACCGTGCCCACTCACAACGCCTTCCAAGTGATAGCAAACCGGAAGGCAAACTTTGATGATAACAAGCAAGGCAGGCAGCTCCAAAACTGCCAAAGTTCAAACAAATCTGGATCCCTAGGAGGACCCAAGGCCCCGCACCAGCCTCGCAAAGCTTCAACAATTCTGTTGATGTCCCTAAGAGGGGGAGCAAGAAGATTATGCATCCTGAGGAAGCTGTGGTCGTAGCTTCTCTACCTACTGCCAGGGCCTGTGCAAGGCAGGCTGATATCTATAGATATCTGACGCGGCGGCGACGTGCAAGACGGATCGTCGGCACTCCGGGACGCGAACAGGACGGGACGGATAACTGCTATCTCACACAGCTCGGCCTCACGTCGGACGGTCTCACACCGGGCGACGCTCAATCCTCACAAAAGAGAAGAGAGAGAAGGGAATAGCACAAGGGCAAGATGCACCTATGTGTTAACAAAACTTGTTTCTTTCCATTCATTCATATCTCTCGTAACACACAATGGCCTCTTTATATAGGAAAGAGCCAATATATAAAAAACCCTTAAGACTCTACTTATTTGTATATATATCCTAGCCTAACAAGACAACCCACCAACCCACTATTGACTTATGGGTTTAATATAATTAAAATACAACAACTTTTGCCTAATAAAACAAAAGTAAATACATGTAGTAAAACATGTATTTTACACATGTACAAACACGTACAAATACTCAATACTCAAATATATAAATACACACAAGTATAACTACTCAGTATGCCGGGTCTTCAGTCGAGTCTCCGAGCCATAAGCTCGGTGTCAGGGCAGTGCGGCGTCGGCTCCGAGTAGTGGGCCCAGTAGTGGACCCGGTGTCCCCACCAACCCTCCCGGGGCGGCTGGAACTCGACGCCGTCGAGTAAGGGGGGACACTGCTGTGGTAGTGCTCCAGCAGATCTGGATCGAGGCGCTGGAGATCGTCCCGGCTGATCCAGGAATCATCAGAAGGTGGACGGTCCCGCCAGCGGACAAGGTAGCGCTGGTACACCCTGCTCCGTGTAGTGGTCACCTGCTCATCCAGTATCCTCTCAATGTGCTCGCGCAGTACTCTCGAGGCTGTGGGACGCACAGGGGTGGGCTCACTCTCAATGGGAGGAGAAGGCTCGAAAGGGTCACTAGGAATCGCTGTGGGTTCCTTGTAGGCCACTAGGTCAGCCACATTAAAGGTTGAGCTAATCCCATATTCGGGAGGTAAGTCCACAACATAAACATTGGAGCCAATCTTCCGCAGAATTGGGAAGGGTCCATCACTACGGGCCTGCAACTTTTTAACGGCTCCCGAGGGGAGTCGTTCGGGTCGGACCCGTACCATAACCAAGTCACCTTCTTGAAATTCATGGTGACGCCTATGCGAATCAGCCAATTTTTTATAAGTCTCATTATTGAGGTTTATTTGCTTGCTAATTGACTCATGTAGACTTTTGACATGTTGTGCAAATTCCTCAGCTGACTTGGACGTTCTAGACTCGAGGGGAAGGGGAATGAGATCCACAGGTTTCCTAGGTTTGTAGCCATGCACGACCTCAAATGGACTCATGCCTATGGACCTATTGATGGAACTATTGTATGCAAATTCGGCTCTGGGCAAAAGAAGATCCCAAGTGCCGGAATGTTCCCCTACAAGACACCTCAACAGATTCTCTAAACTCCGATTGACGACCTCAGTTTGCCCATCAGTTTGGGGGTGATAGGCAATGGAAAACTTCAGTTTGGTGCCAACTAGGTGCCAAAGTGTCTTCCAAAAATAGCTAGTGAACCGGACATCCCGGTCAGACACGATGGTTTGGGGAAGACCATGCAGACGCACGACTTCATCAAAGAATAAATGGGCTACTCTAGATGCATCAGATGTTTTGGAACATGCAATGAAGTGGGCCATCTTAGAGAACCTATCAATGACAACAAAGATGGAATCATGCTTGTGAGCAGTGCGTGGTAACCCCAGGATAAAATCCATGCTCACATCAACCCATGGTCGATCAGGAACGGGGAGAGGAGTGTAGAGACCAGTGTTCTGTTTGACCTGTTTGGCCATCGTGCATGTCCTACACTGGGCTACAATCTTGGCCACATCCCTCTTCAGGCCAGGCCAATAGAAGTGCTCCTCCACAGAATGGATGGTCTTGTTGCGGCCAAAGTGACCAGCAAGACCTCCAGCATGTATTTCCCAGACTAGAAAATCCCGAACAGAAGTCCTCGGGACACAGAGTTGCTGCCCTCGAAATAGAAAACCATCATGAAGTAGATAGTCAGCAAATGTTGTCGAGGATCCAGCAGACAGAGTAGAATAGGCAGGGCCAAAATCAGGACACTCTCCATAGAGTTCCTTCATGCGGTCAAATCCGGTGACCTCTACCCGAACAGTGGAAAGAAGGGAGACCCTTCGACTCAAGGCGTCGGCCACCTTATTGTCCTTTCCAGCCTTATGTTTTAGGACAAAGGTGAAGGACTGGAGGAACTCTACCCACCGACCATGCCTAGGGTTTAAACCCTTCTGAGAGCTAAGGAATTTCAAAGCCTCGTGGTCTGAGTATAAGACAAACTCTTGTGGTAAGAGATAGTGTCTCCAGTGTTTAAGGGCTTGGACCACGGCATAAAACTCCTTATCATAGGTAGAGTATCGAAGCTTTGCATCAGAAAGCTTCTCGCTGAAATAAGCCACAGGGTGGCTCTCCTGGCTAAGCACTCCACCTATTCCTACGTCAGATGCATCACATGAAACCTCAAAGACTTTGGAAAAGTCTGGTAGGCGGATGACAGGGGCTTTGGTCATAAGCTCTTTTATGGCAAGAAAAGCCTGGGAGGCAGCTTTGGTCCACTCAAAATTTCCCTTACAGATGCAATCCGTAATGGGTGCCATAATGGTGCTAAATCCCTGGATGAAGCGTCTGTAGAAGGTGGCTAGCCCGTGGAAACTTCGAACGTCATGGACATTCTGGGGCTCTGGCCAGTCTACTATAGCTCGGACCTTGGATTGGTCCACAGACACTCCATGACTTGAAACCACAAATCGAGAAAAGTGACCCGGTCTGTCATGAATTCACACTTAGTCAGGTTGGCAAACAGGGTTTCTTTCCTCAGGGTCTCGCAGACCTCCCTCAAATGGTGAATGTGGTCCTGAGGGTTGTGGCTATAAATGAGGATGTCGTCAAAGTAGACGACAACAAAGCGACCAATGAGGGGTCGAAGGGTTTCCGTCATAAGCCGCATGAATGTGCTGGGGGCATTAGATAGTCCAAATGGCATGACGAGCCACTCATACAGACCTTCTTTGGTTTTGAAGGCTGTCTTCCACTCGTCCCCTGGTCGAATCCGGACCTGGTGATAGCCACTTTTCAAGTCAATTTTGGAAAAGATAGTGGCTCCACTCATCATGTCAAGCATGTCATCAAGACGGGGAATGGGAAATCTATACTTGACAGTGATTTTGTTGATGGCGCGGCTGTCAACACACATCCGCCAGGTGCCATCTTTCTTTGGTGTGAGCAAGGCAGGAACAGCACATGGGCTCTTACTCACCCTGAGGAAACCTTTGTGGATAAGGTCCTCGACAACCCTTTGGAGCTCAGCATGCTCCTTGGGGTTCAACCTGTAGTGGGAAAGGTTGGGTAGGGTGGACCCGGGGACAAGATCAATGGCGTGTTGAACATCACGCATGGGAGGGAGTGTTGAAGGCAGGTCTTCCGGGAAGATGTCTTGGAAGTCCCGCAGGATTATCTGGACTTCGGGTGGGACGGAGACCTGGGACTCCTCAGAGGTAATGGTGACGACAACAGCCCAGACAGGGGCACCCTCGGCAACCTCTCTATTCATCTCACGAACACCTATGAAGTTAATTCTATTCATCTCACGAACACCTATACTGCCAAAATAGTGGCGTCTGAAGAAGAAAGAGTATTCCCACCTCCTCCGTTTAAGTGCACCTCGAGTGACACGCTCGAGGGCATTATTAGCAAGACAGCCTTGGACCCTATCGTTCTGATGACGATGTAAAGATATCAGCGGGAAATAGAGCTGCTGAAGGGAAAATTAAATGAAAAGGGTGAACACGCTATGATTCCCTAGCAACCAAGGGCACAAATTGATTCGTCACGGGGAGGTCCCTACCTCATGGATAACCCCTCACTGGGTGTTCTACAATAGGCGGACCAGAGTCGGGATATTTCCCAGTATCATCCTTAGCGGCTCCAGCTAGTATGACCAATGCCTCTCCAGATGTAGCAGCAAGCTCCACTGTCAGGGCCTTTGCCACCCCATGCTACAACTCTGGCCACACCACTAATGCGGCCCGCTCACCTCTACCCTCAGCCAGCAGAGCCAGTTATGGTGAACAAGATGATGGTGGAGCAAATGATCAAGGTAAGACTGGCAAAGAGGGGTGGTGATGATTATGCCCCCTTTGACATATATGAAATGCCATATCCAGCCTACCATGCTACCGAAAGACTGTCGCTTGGCATCAACAAGCCACCACAATTTGACAAATTCAACGGGCATGGCTCCACAAAAGAACACATCGCATATTACATAATGGTCATGGGTGACTTGGCGGCGGACGAGTCGTACCTGCTGAAGTTCTTTGGGTCCACACTATCAGGACCTACCTTTGAATGGTATTCAAGCCTGTTAGCCAGGTCTATCAAAGACTGGATGGACATGCAACAGAAGTTTAATGAACGATTCCACGTCGCCAAGGCAGAGGTGACCGTGGCTGAGCTATATGCAACTAAACAAAGAAATGATGAAATAGCTGCAGAATATATGAAGAGGTGGAGGGATCTTAGCATGAAGTGCCAGTGTCCTCCGCATCCAGAAGATACGATACAAATATGCAAACAGAATCTAAGAAAAGAAATCCTGGGGAAAATAATAGGATTATAAATCAGGTCTTTTGATCGATTAAATGATATTGTGACAGATGTAATACCATGGATTCTTTGGATTAGAATTCGAGAGCTTTCGGAGCACTTTCGTGGGTCCCTGATTGTGTTTTGTAATCCACGCAAATTTGTCCCTTGTATAACTTGCGGAACCCCGTGGAGAGTGAACTATTGAGTTTTAAAACTATGGGACACTACAGGAGCGTTGTGTTCTTTCTGAGGATCGCAGAGACTATTTTTCCATATTTTTATAAATTCATGGAATTTCGGGCCAAAAGTCAGATTTTAGAGAAATTGTTAATTTCTTGTCCTTTTTCCTTTTTCTTAACCCTCACCCTCTCTCCTCTCTCTTCTTACGTTCTCAATCTCTCCCTCCGTTCTCTCTCCTCTCTTCTCCTCTCCCTTGGGGTGTAAGACCGTGGCGGTGCTGGACGAGGTGGTGACAGCATGGAGCTGACCCGGAGTGTGATGGTGCGAGGATCGGAGCGTGGTTCTTAGCGTGATCCCGAGCGTGGATTTGAAGTCGACGTGGGTTGTTCGTATGATGGTTTTCGGCATGGTTAGGCCGTTTCGGCGCGTGAGATCTTCGGTGGAGGTAGGGGGATGGATACCGTATTGATTTCCTACTTCCTCTCGTGATTCGGAGCTGAACAGTGTGACTTTGAGCAGGTTTTCCAACTTTAAGGGCGAAAGCATGTTTCAGGGGTGTGAGCAGAGATCATCATTCCCGACGATGGTTTTTAGTTTAAATGGTATCATTTGAACCCCTAGCATGTTGGGATTCAATTCCCGTCAGTTTGACTCCATTTGACCCTGATTTGGTGCCGATATGAGGCCGGATGCCCACGTGAGTTGTTTTGGGTCGATTTGCAAAAATCGCCCGTTTCTTACCATTTTGTGGTTTGTTGGCCCCTTCGGGCTTGTGGAAGGTTTGCATCTTATATATGTATGTTTCCCCATCGTTATGTGGCGATTGGGACGTGGAAAGATCAGGTTTTGTGAGGTTCTGCGATTTTCGCACCGGAGTGAGGTAGCGGTCAAACTAGAGACCGCTAATTGATACGGCGGCCCTAGGCGGTCCGACTTAAAACAGTCAAGACCGCTATCTGGTTTTAACTATTTTAAGTCAGTTCGGGGTAGCGGTCTTGCTCCTGACCGTAATTTGGTAGTAGCGGCCCTAGGGTGACCGCTATTTGGTTTTAAGTCGGTTTAGGTAGGTTCCTAGTAGGGGCCTTGCGACTGACAACCTTATGAAGTAACCGTCTGGCAAAGGACCGCCACCAGGATGGCTTTTCAGGTTTTCGAGGCGATTTAGAGATGGAGGTCTCGCCATGACCGTCACCTTCAAGAGACGGCCTTGTGAGGACTGCAACTTGTTAGTAGCGGTCTTGAGCAAGACCGTTTGCTGCCTGTTCAACAGTGTAAGTAGCAGCCCTGTTGAGACCGCCACCTTTGGGTAGCGGCCAGGGTTAAGACTACAACTTGTCGGGGCTATCTAATAGCGGCCAGGGAGATGACCGCCACTTGCCCAGAGTGTTACTTTGAGTTGGTTTGGCTTCCGATTGGCTTGGGTTGGCCCCTTGGTTGCCCCATTGTTCGTGGATGTCTTGGACATTATATGAGGGTTGTGACCGTGTTATAGGGTGTCTGGGAGTGCCATTGTACCGAGTAGTGTTCCGTGTTGTTTCGAGGGTCATTATGGTTTCCGGTCAACCCGGTTGTGACCAGTGGTTGACACGTGACCTCGTGTGTGTCTCGGCTATCCCGTGGAGATCGAGACAATGTTTTCGACACTTTGAGGTATAATCGTACCTTGGTTTACGTGTCCATGTGATTTGAGGGCTTTGGTGATCTATCATGTTTCGTGTTATACGGAATTGTGAGTCCGTTGAGTGGCCTCAGAGGCCGAGGACTTCCAATTGATGTGGATCCAGCTATCTTGTTCCGATCCCATGATATGTTTTCATTGGTTTTTCACTTAGGGACTAGGCTAATTGGCGGCATGTTACCGCTTTGTGCGATGATCTTGACCCGAGCCTTGTGATTCAAGGATCGTTGTGTTAGCAAGTCTAGTTGGTTGTCCTGAGTCTGGTGGCAGTTGTGTGCTATCTTATTGATGCGATACAAAAATCCCGATATGAGATTTTCTTTTCTTTTCTTTTTTGATAATTTTCTCCTTCTATTCTTCCTTTTTTTCACACATTTTTTTAAAAAAAGATTTTTTTCTCCCCTTTTTTTTCTATTTCTTCTTCTTCCATGATCTTCTCATTCATTCATTTTCTTCTAACCTTCACTGCCACATCTTTCTTCCATTTTTTTCACTCTCAAAAGGACATGACAAGAGAAATATAAAGAGAAGGAGAGTGTAGAAGTTGAGAGGGTCACGTGAGAGCATGGCAAGCTAATGCAACTCACGTAGCTGCTCCTCTCTTTCAAATTTTTTTCTTCTATTTTCTTCTCAAAAGTAACGTAATGAGAGAGCTAAAGAGAGGGTGAGAGAAGGAGAGAGAGAGAGAAATGGGAAGAGGTAGATGGTGAGTGTAGAGAAGTGAAGAGAGAGAATAGAGAGGATGAGAGGGATGACGAGAGAGAGAGGTACCCGCGGCCATACAACTGACGTGGGGAGGGGGAGAGAGAGAAAGAGAGACAATGGGTAGAGAGAGAATGATGTGGCCGTTGGCGACATCGGCGGGGAACCCAGCGTGCTCAGACTGTTAGCGTGCATGGCAGGAGGCCGTGCTCGCCGTGCTCGCTGCTTCGCCCATTCTCGGAGGTGAGAGATGCTAGGCTCGGATGCCGTTCATGGCCGATAGCCGTGCTTGGCATGGGGAGCACTGCCGCGGTGGGACTTTGGCAGCCTGCTCGTCGATGGAGGACGATGACCCTGGAGGCAACGGGGCAACAACAAGTGTCCTTGGCAACTGCTTCGCCAAGGATGACAACGTGCTGGAGGGTGGCCGGCATCCTCACGTGCTTGCCGACGTGGTCGACTACGTAGCCTGCATGGCGACCGCTGCAGATGTGGACGGTGGCCGCGGCGGGCCTGCGACGAGAGGGAGCGGTGAGTGGCTGACGTCAGGCTCCGGCTTCCCAAAATGACTGGGTGGGGATGGCTTGTGGTGATGGAGAAGGGGAGAGGCAGAGGTATGCTCGGAGGAGACGCGATCGTCACCGGGGTGCTCGTTCGATGGGTGCGAAGGAGGTGGGAAGCACGGGACCTTGTAGGCACGTGGAAGATGGTCTTGGTGGGAACGGGCTGTAGGGAGAGCTGAGGCGGGTGAGCTGAGGCGGTGCGGTGGGTGTAGAAGTGGCTAGATGATGCCTGGGGTGGGATACAAATGGACACGATGGCTAATGAGAGGGAGGGCCCGTGGGCGTGCTCCATGGTGGGCTGGGCAGTGGCGTATGCTAAAAGCGGTGGAAGTGTATAGGGGGGTTGCATGGCGATAGATGGTGTGCTGGTAGCTTGGTTGGTAGCAGTTGGACGAAGTAGGACGTTAGAAAGGGAGTAGGGAGAGGATGAATGAGCGCTTGTTTCCCATGTTCAGAATAAGGGCTCCACAGCGTGATAAAGTGAGGGAAAGAGAGTGGACTGGGGTTTAGGAGGAGACGGTGAAGGCAGTGGGTGAGGCAAGGTGGTGATCGGTGGTAGCAAAGTAGCCAGAGACGAAGAAGGAAGTGTGGTTGGGGATTCTCACCCGACCCTATCTCAGGACCGATGCAGCCGAACTCTTCCTTTGACTCGGTGCTATATATGACGGTGGAGGAGGGAGGATGGAGGGAAGGAGGTGGACGGTGGATAGCCGGGCATATCACCCGGGGGGGGCTTCTTACCCCATCTCCTTCTCGGAGAAGAGCACGCAAGATACAAGGCTTCACACCTCACGATAGTTTCTAAAAATTAAATTTAACTTCATTATATCCCCTCTCACGTGGGTTACATGCTGGCTTAAATATGAATTGTTTGGGGAGGGGAAAAGACACCTTGGAAATGCTTGGGGAGGGGAAAGGACGCCTTGAAAACCCATGGGTCATGAGTTCCTATGAGAAGGCATTACATTTGTTGAAGTTAGATGGAAGGCTCTATCACCATAGGATGTGGATCTAGAGGGGGGGTGAATAGATCAACTGGCTATTTAAAAATTAGGCCTAGAATCAAATGCGGAATTAGAAGAACACTAAACGAACACAGCCAATGCACCAAATGAAACACACAAGATCTGCTGAATAAGCAATAAACACATGAGAGGCACAAGGCTTTTAGGTGGTTCGATCAATCCGATCAACGTCCACCCCACATTCAACTCGAATGTGGATTACTGCTGATACACAGCTTCAATCAGCTGGGCTCTACAGCTTGCCAACAACGGCCGGGGCTTACAGCTTATCCCGACCAGAGGAACACCTTCTGCAATAGCTGAGCTTCACAGCTTGCTCTGCTGGGCACTACAACTTAGCCGACCAGAGGAACACCTCTGCAACACCGCTGCCTCACAGCTTGACACTGCTGACTGACAGCTTGATCGAACAAGAGTTTTCAAGTAGAAAATAGCAAGACTGAAAACAAACAAAACACACAATCGAATGGAAGAAAACCAAAGCGACTGTAGCAATATCAGCTCTGGTAGCTGGACCAAGAGGCTGATTCACAAGCTCTCACAATAACTCTCTCAACTCATCTCTCTTTTTCTTCTTCTTTGTTTGTTGTTCCTCTCATAGTGGATCTCGGTGGCTACTGCTTCAGGCTGGATGTATAGACTTCGCCAACTTCGATCAACCTTTTACAGAAGATGAGGACTGCTATATATAACAGCAGCAGGTGGATAAGGGCACGTGGCTTCCACAGTTCCCACCCAAGTGAATTCGCCAGATTCGAGGCAATTCCATCCACGTGTCAGCATCTGCACACCTCGTCCTCCTGGGATCACGAGCCATGTCAGCAATCTCACTAGAGAATCCCTGTCAAACGGAGTATCGGATGATCAGATTAAATAACAACTCTGTATAGACTTATCAGAAGAACTGCGTTGTATAGACTTCATATAAGTGAAAGCGATGTACAGACTTGCTGTATGAAGCAACAGCCGTACAGACTTAGGTGATATGAAGACTGTCAATGTATAGACTAAGTGAGGATCAATGCAATGTACAGACTTCGCAAATGAAGATGCAATGTGTAGACTTCACGAATGAAGATGCAATGTGTAGACTTCAGTGAGAAGATGCAATGTGTAGACTTCAGTGAGACTCAAATAAAGACAGACGATGTATAGACTTCAGAACTGATGCACGATGTACATACTTCATGAGACTCGAATGAAGACAAGCGATGTATGGACTTCACGACTGATGAATGCAATGTACAGACTTTGCAAGATGTGAAGGAGTTGAGTGTATAGACTTCACGATGTGAAGACTTGTCAACAAAGGACTGTACAGACTTGAGGTGAAGACCGAAGTATAGACTTTCTAAAAGAACGGTTGTATAGACTTGAAGCATTGGAAAACATCGACTGTATAGACTTTCAACTGCAACGTAGGTAAAGGCATCGATGTATAGACTTCGAAGCTGAACGTAGGTAAATAACCCAATGTGCAGACTTTGAATCGCAACGAAGGAACAGATGCCAATGTACAGACTTTGGCAACTAGAGATGTACAGACTTGGCCAAACAGTCCAATGTATAGACTTGAGGCATGGAGGCCAATGTACAGACTTTACCTCATGCAAGCTACAGTGAATGAATGTATAGACTTCGAACTCTTGAGCTCTGCATAGACTTTGCAGTCAACGGGCGATGTATAGACTTTGGAGTCTGAGACCAAAGTACAGACTTTGTAAAACAGCAGCCTGTATAGACTTGGAAGATCAAGACGCTAAGGAAGACGGTCCACTGTATAGACTTAGATGCCATTGACAAATGCATGCTACCGTCCAACGTATGGACTTACATGAGACGCTCATTGAGACGCTCAATGTACAGACTTCGCCTGACAGCGTCCAATATACAGACTTTGCCTTAGACTCTAAATGAGACGGACAGTGTATAGACTTAGCAAATGCAATGAGTTGACGCTACAGTGTATGTCAATGCAATGAGTTGACGCAGTCCAATGTACAGACTTTCAAGCCTGAAGGCCAATGTGTGGACTTGCACAGTAGCTTCAAAGTATAGACTTGATATGTGTGCTTCGGCTGTACAGACTTCACTCTAGCAAGTAATGTAGCAATGTATATACTTTGATCTTGAACGTGCAGTGTATAGACTATGCAATGCACTGTGGATGTATGGACTTTGCAACGACGGGCAATGTGTAGACTATGCACAAACAGATGAGTCGACTCATGAGAACAGGGGGTCGACCCATAACAATGTATAAACTTTGTAATCGACAGGCAATGTACACACTTGCTAGGATGCTGCAAGAGACACGGACAGTGTACAGACTTACGTTACTGTAGCAATGCATATACTTTGAGACTTTGAGTGTATATTCAGTGTGAAAACAAGATAAAATGCATAGAACACACAGACAAACTGATAAAAGTAATCTCATCAAAACATAAACAGTGTTGCCAATCAATCAAAACAATGTGTTGCCATATGAAGTAAAGTTACATGTCAACACCATCAACACAGAGGAGTCACAACAATCTCTCCCATTTTGATGATGGCAACCCCCTATCATATAGAGTAGCAACATCCTGTCATACAGATGCATTTTTTGATGAAAGACATGATTTGTTATTCAGATTGTTATGCAGATGCATGTAGATGCTATGAATGACATGCTGCATGCATGTATATGCTATGAATGACATGCTGCATGCTACAAAATGTAAGCAACTCCCTGCTAATAAAATTTCCCACCTTTGCCATACCATGATGCAGATGCATACACTCCCCCTGAATGCAGAATTCTCAATTCAGAATTCTCCTCCTGAACTGAAGGAATGAATTCAGACAATATTCTCTCCCTTTGCCATCAACAAATAGGAGGGAAAGTGAGTGCAAGGGAAGGAAAAAGAAAGTTCAGCTGATTGGCATTCTTAGCAAGTAGTTCAGAAATTAAGCAACTAAAGCACAGAACCTTCAGTCATATGAACTGAGAAACGGCTTAGAAATTGAAATTCTGGTTTAAAGGTTATAAAAATGAGAGTTCATGCACTACATTCATTGGATAAGGTAGATGTGCATGATAAAACAATAAACCAGAGTCATATTTACATGAGAGATTCAGTTTCAGAATATCTTACTTTCATAGACTCAGTAAAATGTGTTAAGAGAAACCAGGTCATGTATTGAAATTAAATAATTGACATCCATGAAATTTCTTTGAAGGAACAACATTTTCAATATTATTTCATTTAGGGCATTCAGGTACCAAAAGTCTTTTTGCGTAAGGGTATACGTTTATCAGGCGCCAATACCCCTAGATACTCAACATGATGGACCATCTTGCCTATGATCAAACTCAATAGAGTTGATTGACACCTTTTTGTATGAGGGTGCACGTTTATTATATGCCAGTTATCCCCAGGTTGTCACGCCCCGAGAGCGGAAGATACCCGGAGATGCGTGACGAGTTTATATCAATCATGTCAATCAGAGTAGTAGTGTATTCGACAACAAAACAGAGATGCGCAAAAGTAAAGATAACCCAATCCTTTATTTCATAATGGATAGACTATTACAAATCTAATACTCTATTCAATTAAAAAGGAAAAGTACATAGTTGACTCAAGAAAATAGGAAAAAGACTAGATGACACTTGGAAACGCTCTAGCTCTTTCACTCTTGACTTTCCCCATCAGATTGACCTTCTTCGTCGGACTTACCTGAAAAGTACGGGACAAACACGGAGTGAGCGAACGCTCAGTAGGAAATTATATCTCAAGCGCTAGCAAGGGGTTTAAATAATTACATCTTTCATGTATGTACTATAGCTATGCATGCTTGTATAAAACGACAAGGTAGAAAGAGAGTATAGCAATAAGATAGCAATTTGAACAAGCCATGAACTTTCAAGAAAAGCTAACATGATATTCAAGCAAGAACTTTTAACAAGTCATGTCAAGAATTTGGCTATCATGTTTCAAGCAAGCAAGTAATTACCCTTTCTCGGGTCACGCAATTCATGTCGTGTCAAGTACGAGTCAAGTACAAGATTTGTGTGGAATGTCCAATCAAGCTAGTCATGCACTCGGTATAATGCTAGATACCTTATCATTCAACTCCCATGGGCACAAGTACTTTCGGGTGCTCCTCTCAGGACCAGATCGGGCCCTAAATGTGCAGGCATTTATCATGTATTTTGACATCCACTCTTTATATATATATATAGCCAATATGGAATTTCAACAATTTAAGCTTGTAGACACGTAGGATAACTTTGAGAGAATGGAGTCCAAAAATACGACATTGGACATAGATAGGTGATAACAACGGTACAATCACGATGAACGATGAAACTGGGTGGAATTAGGTTCCCTTAACTCGGGTACCATGACAATTGAGGTCCACATGAACAGTATATCAAAGGCAAGATACCCTCATTCTTATTATAGAATTGAGGTCCACAAGAACATCAACAAATGGCATGATATCATCATCCCATTAAGAATTCTCATGATATACTCTTTGCATATCATAAGGGCCGGTATACCATGTTTCTTTAGAGTGACATGGCATTCAATAGTGTAATGGGTTTTTAGGGTACAACCAGCTCAGTCGGCCTTGAGGGAATCCAAGGCTCGAGGAGTCTTACGGAGGTCTCTATGACTAACTCGCTAGTCCAAAGGAACAGAATGTCCAATGGAGAGCTTGTATGTCAATGAGAATTGAGGGTGATCGATAAAACATCATGAAACGTGGGACTATACTCACGGAGTGGAGATATAGTGCCGATTATATATATATATATATATATATATATATATATATATATATATATATATATATATATATATATATATACTGAAACCATCGGTTGTCAGAAACAGGTAAAAATATTTTTACAGGAAAATAACGACTTAAGTAAAGTCACTACTCAAGTAATTAGCGCCTTCAGTAAGGGCATTTATCTATTTTACATTTTTGCAAGATTTCAATATTTCAGTATTTTACCAAAAATGCGCCCTGGTAAGGGGCGTTTATTTACAAGTTGACGACGTATACAGTGGTCGTTCATTCTTTACTTCTATTTTTTTAGCAGTATATATATATTAGAAATTTATCAAAAACACGCCCTGGACAGGGGCGTTACTATTCAATTACACCATGAATAGGGGTGTTAATCAAGTGAGAGACGACCTATACAGGGTCGTGAATTCAAGAAATTTCAGGGAATAAAATTCCAAGAGACAAGAGACATGATCATGATAGAAAATTAGCAGGGATTCACAGGTCGAGGCATGCAATATATATTAGATTGGATATTTCATATCTATTGAATTTTTAAACGTGGATCAATTATTAATTACATGTGATTTTCATGAGATTAACGCCTATAGGGTAGGGCGTCAAATCTGTAATTGACGACCTGGTGCAGGTCGCTTCTTTAAAGTAGCGCCCTGGACACGGGCGTCTCTTGCAAAAATATTACAGAAACATGTAGAAACTATCAGGAAACTTATATACATGACATGCATGATGTGTTACTATGAATTTAACTTGTTTGGGCTACGTTGCTTGAGAAAACCTACCTTATAGTTGATTTGAACGGATGGAGGTTCTGTAAAGAAAGAACGATACTCTGTTTTATAAACAGAGTCTTTTGAAGCTTTCGATCTTAATAGCAGCAGCAAGGGTAGTAAGAGGTTGCAGATGAAGAACCCACAATTCTTCAATCGATCGGTTTCACTTCTACAGGCAACCTGTAGAGGCAGAAGAAACGAAGAAGAAGATATTAAAATCTTCTTATACGTAACCGAAAGCGAGGGGAAGAACTTACTTGTTCTTCGGAAGATAGAAGCTTTCAACTTGTAATCAGAAGTAGATGAAGAATCATCAGTATTCTTCACAAATTTGAAAGACAGAGTAAAGAAAAAGAACATGCTGTTCTTTACGTACCTTAGAAGAGTCCGAACGCCAAATAGCGTTCTCGGTTCAAGTAGTAGGTTATTTATAGGATTTCTAGAATCCTAATAGAGTTAGTGTTTGATGGGAAGTAATACTTCCATATTAGAGTTATTACTACATTCGAACTCTTTCTCATAGTTATCAACTTACCCTGGATAGACTCCTGGGTCGAACGAAACTCAAACTGAATTAGCGTCCTAAGTAAGGGCTTCGAATTTTGAATTGATGCCTTGTCAAGCGTTGTTACTTGTTGAAACGCGTCCACTCAAAGGACGTTACGCTAACTTGCCCTTTTTATTTATTTTGGTCGTTTGAAATTTGACGCCTTGACGTGTGGGCGTCCTTTCTCAAAACACGCCTTAGGTAAGGGCGTTTTATTGTAAAGTAGCGCCTATATCTGAGGCGTTATTTTCATCAGGGTTTAATTATTTTTATTCCAAGCTCTTTCGTTTATTTACTAAATCTTTTAATCTATTTTGATTTATTTATTCCTTTTAAATTTATCAGGGTTGCTACACCCTCCCCTACTTAAAAAGAATTTGGTCCCCAAATTCATAGCATATATTTACATATGGAGAGTGTAGAGTTCATACCTTCTAAAATAACTCTGGAAATTATTTCCTCATAGGTTCCTCGGTCTCCCATGTAGCTTCATGTTATGAATTCTTATTCCATTGTACTTTTAGCATGGGAATAACCTTATTCCTTAGGGTTCGTACTTCTCGATCTAGTATTCGTATGGGCTTCTGCTCATATGTGAAATCTTTCTGGATCACTAGGTCTCCATACTCAATAATATGTGATGGGTCATGTACATACTTCTTCAACATAGATATGTGGAACACATCATGTACTTCGGACAGTTGAGGTGGCAATGCGATGCGATAAACAACCTCGCCAACTCTTTCTAGTATCTCAAAAGGTCCGATAAATCTTGGTGTAAGCTTGCCCTTAACACCAAATCTTCGTATTTCACGTCCAGGCGATATCTTGAGAAATACATGATCTCTAACTTGGAATTCAAGATCTCTTCTTCTTGTGTCAGCATAAGCCTTTTGTTTAGACTGAGCAACTTGCAGTCTTTCTTTGATCAATTGTATCTTCTCGGTAGTGTCCCTTACCATTTCTGGACCTAACAGTTGTTTCTCTCCAACTTCGTCCTAGCATAAGGGTGATCGATAACTCCTTCCGTATAAGGCTTCAAAAGGTGCCAGTTATATACTTGCCTGGTAGCTATTATTGTATGCAAATTCGACCAGAGGCAAGTGATCATGCCAGTTTCCATCAAAATCAGTAATGCATGCTCTTAGCATATCTTCGACTACTTGATTGGTTCTCTCGGTCTGACCATCCGTTTGAGGATGAAAGGCTGTGCTAAAGTTAAGTCTCGTTCCCAACGAATGTTGTAGTCCTTTCCAAAAATAAGAAGTAAAACGGGGATCTCTGTCAGACACGATTGAAACAGGAATACCATGTAATCTGACTATTTCCTTGATGTATAGTGCAGCTAAGACATCAACTGACCATCGACTCTTGATTGGCAAGAAATGCGCTGATTTAGTCAATCGGTCAATGATAACCCATATTCCATCATGTCCTCTTTTTGATTTAGATAAACCCATGATGAAATCCATACCAATATCCTCCCACTTCCATTTATGGATATCTAGAGGATGTAGCTTTCCAGCAGGCTTTTGATGTTCCGCCTTGACTTGTTGGCATGTGAGACAACGTGATACATAGTCTGCTATTTCCCTTTTCATGTTGGGCCACCAAAAATTTCTTTTCACATCTTGGTACATCTTGGTAGATCCAGGATGAATCGTATACCTTGACCTATGAGCTTCATCTAAGACCTTCTTCTTCAATTCTGGGCAGTCCGGTATACAAGTTCTATTCTTGAACATTAATCTTCCATTAGAAGCTAATTGGAAATCCGATTGTCCTTCTAATCTGCCCTTGATTTCTACTAATGTAGGATCATCATTCTAAAGTGCTTGTATTTCAGACAATAAATCTGACTGTATGCTTACATGAGATAATGTGACACGTCTAGGGTCCGTGTCCATGCTTATATTGAGTTCAGAGAATTGTTCCAGCAATTTCCATTCTTGAATCAAACAATTGGCTAACAGTGCTCTCGGCTTTCGACTAAGGGCATCAGCAACATAATTACCCTTTCCGGGATGATATTGTATATTGAAGTCGAAGTCCTTGAGATATTCCAGCCATCGTCTTTGTCTCAGAATCAAATCCTTCTGTGAGAAGAGATACTTGAGACTCTTGTGATCGGAGTATACAATAAACTGTACTCCATAAAGATAATGTCTCCATATCTTCAGTGCAAATACTACCGCGGCCAATTCTAAGTCATGGACGGGGTAGTTCTCTTCATGTTTCTTCAGTTGACGAGAAGAGTATGCTATGACCTTCCCTTGTTGCATTAGGACACATCCGAGGCCAATGCCAGAAGCATCAGTGTAAACCTCGAATCTCTCTCCTTCTATTGGTAGAGCTAAGACCGGAGCTGTAGTAAGATGATCCTTGAGAGTTTGGAAGCTTCTCTCACATTCCTCATCCCATTCATAACAGATCTCCTTGCGAGTTAACCTCGTAAGTGGCACGGCGATTTTAGAGAAATCCTTGATGAATCGCCTGTAATAGCCGACAAGACCTAAGAAACTTCGGATCTCGTTAGCATTGGTCGGTCTTTCCCAGTTCCTTACAGCTTCAACCTTTGATGGGTCTACAGACAAGCCATCCTTTGATATAACATGTCCGAGAAAAGTCACTTCTTCAAGCCAGAATTCACACTTGCTAAGTTTTGCATATAATTGGTTTGTCCTCAATATTTGTAATGCAATCCTCAAATGTTCCTCATGCTCTTCCTTGGTCTTGGAATAAATCAATATATCATCAATAAAGACCACCACGAATTGATCTAAATAAGGCCTGAATATACTATTCATTAACTGCATAAAGGCAGCAGGGGCATTCGTTAGTCCGAAAGGCATAACAACAAATTCATAATGGCCATACCTGCTTCTGAATGCGGTTTTATGAATATCCTCGTCCTTGATTCTTAGTTGGTGATATCCTGACCTAAGATCAATTTTGGAAAAGTACATGGATCCTGAAATTTGATCAAACAATTCATCGATTCTCGGCAGTGGATACTTGTTCTTGATAGTGAGATGATTCAACTGTCGATAGTCGATGCATAACCTCATGGATCCGTCTTTCTTCTTTACAAATAATACAGGCGCTCCCCACGGGGAAGTACTTGGTTTAATGAATCATTTCTTAATGAGTTCCATCAATTGCTCCTTTAACTCCTTGAGTTCAGCAGGTGACATCCGATAAGGTGCCTTTGAAATCGGACCAGCACCAGGGACTAAGTCAATGGTGAAGGCCACTTCTCTTTGCGGGGGTAATCCCGGCAAATCTTCCGGAAACACGTCTGGAAATTCTTGTACCACTGGAATGTCTTCTAGCTTAGCTTCCTTAGCTTCTTTAACTGTGACAAAGGCAAGGAAAGATGCACATCCTTTCCTGATGAGCTTGCTAGCTCGGAGAGCTGAAATAAGAGGGGATCTGCTCCGACCCTTGGGGCTAGTCAAGATTAGTTCTGGAAATTCCTTGAATGTAACCTTACTATTGCGGCAATCAACCGTTGCCTGATACTTGGATAACCAATCTGCCCCTAGTATAACATCATACTCTTTCAGATCTAAACATATGAGATCAATAGGGAGATTTCTACCCTGAACCAATACTTCGCAGTTTTGGTAATGATGTGTAATATCAGTCTCATCATCCAGAGGAGTAGACAAAACTAACTTTATCCATTCCGGTTCTAGGGGTAATGGGTTAGCAAACTTCTTAGAAATAATAGAATGTGATGCACCAGTATCAATTAAGACATATGCATTCCTGGAACAAACTTTCAATGTACCTTCCACTAAGCCGCCTTCTTCTTCTTGCTCGGTCTCCTTGATTGCATGAAGACGAGCATTCTTGGTTACTGGGCGCTTTCCGTCAACGGCTTGATCGTTAAGTAATGGGCAATCGGGAATCCGATGCTCACGACTCCCACAACGGAGACATGCTCCTAGTTTGCTCCAGCATTCTTCTGCTCTATGACCCGCTTTATCACAATATTTGCACACTGTATTTGGAGAGGTAGTGGTGATAGAGAAGGGCTTGGTCTTCTTGAACTTTTGCTCTTGCGAGGGAATACCTCCATTGCTAGGCCTCTTCTGGAAGTTGGGTTTAAAGGAACCCGAACCTATAACGTGTTCCTTCTTTTCCTTACCACGAATCCTATCAGACAGTTCCGTGGCATCTTCTAATAGTTGAGCTCGGCGTACTATCTTCGAGTAGACTTGAATGTCCATCGGCGCCAGTTGAGTAATAGCTTGGGGCCTGAGCCCATTAAGAAACCTCCTAGCTTTCATTTTCTCGGTGCTAACTAGATGCTTAGCATACCGAGACAATCTAGAGAATTGGGCCTCATACTCGGCCACTGACAAGGATCGTTGCTTTAATGCAGCAAATTCTACAGCCTTCTTTTCCTGAACTCGGTCCGAGAAATATTTTGCGTTGAAGTGTTCAACGAATTCCTCCCACGAAACCTGATCTTGATTTATAGTAGCCTCTATTGATTCCCACCAGCATCTAGCATCCCTTTCTAACTGAAAGGTAGCTAATAAAACTTTATCCTGATCCGTGCATTGCATAACACGGAATATACGTTCTATCTCCCTAATCCAGTGTTCAGCGTTATCTGGATCAGTAGAACCCGTGAACTTGGGTGGTGATGCGGGACGGGACCACGGACACGACAAGCTCGCGATCGTCCCTTAACGAGGGAAGCGTCGGATGTGTGCGGTTGAGAAACCGGCAATGAGCTAGGGTGGTCGGCTCTCTTTTGCGCCCGAATCGGGTCACGGGACGGCTTCGCTCTCTCTCGCAGCAGTGATATTATAAATTGAAGGCGAGCTAGGTATCCCTACACATGCTCTCTAGCAGCGGCATATAAAGCATATAAAGAATTAAGCTAATGCCAAATGTAAGGGTGAAGGCGATACCTCCACGCTCTCGGCGTGGCGAAGATGGCACCCGGCCGAAGCTCGTACTCCCGGGAACTTAGTACATTATGTTTACAGCAATGCAATTAAGCCCACTCCACGCAGGGAGGTAAAGGGCGACACAAGTGGGCCCGGGAGGACCACGTTCGGGTTGACGGGCGATTTCGGGCAATGCTTCGGCTTCATGCGTTCTCGTGCTAGTGGGGGCCCACGTGTTGACCGGAGGGGTCGTATGGGGCCTGATGACTCCTCTGCTGTGGAGACACCTGGAAAGCGTTCCCCTGGGATGGCGAGTTGCTGGAACGACCGCCGGACGCCGGGCGGCCCTCGGACGACGCTCGCGGGAACTCGGCCACGAATCTGAAAATTCTATTTGCAGGCACGCGACTCGGAGAAAACTGCTGTTGTGATCAGCCCCGTCGTCGGAATGCGACGAGGTTAGCGCCGTTGGAAAGATGACTCAGAATACCTCGACGTAGGGGTCTTCAAAAAACATAATCAGATCTGTATTTCTGATCATGTATTTACAAGCTTACTGGAATCTGGCCAGAACTGCAGGGGCAGGTTCTGACTTCTCTGAAGATTGATGTTGACCGGGGAGAAGACCTCCGAATCTGGAAATAATCTCTTCAGAAAAGTTGAAGATCTCTGAGCGAGGAATCCGGGACTATTTTTGGTTTTCTGATTGGAGACGAAATGGATTTTCTGGGATTTCTTTACTAGACCTGGGTCGGATCTGGGAAACTGTGGGCAGACTGTTCTTGGGAACTTGGACGAAATTTGAAAAATACTTGAAGGTGAACCAAAAATTAATAAAATTCCTGGTGGTAGAGGGATGTGGACAGAGATCCCAGTAAATTTGGGCGACCCAAAAAAAATCAAAAGATGGTTTGAATGGGGTAAACTCAGAGCTGGTGAACAGTAAACAGAACCAGGACAGATCTGGAACTTGGACTTGGACGAAAATCAAAAAATAGCTAAAGGATGAACTTTGACGTGATGTTTTTTGTGGGGATAAGGGTTCTAGAGGGGAACCAACCCTGAAATTTTGAGCTTCATAAGATGAAGGTAGTGATAGCAGGAATTCGGAGAAGAAGGGTCTGTCCTGAGTGGACAGAACACCAAAACCGTTGGCGACGACGCGTCGGCGGCGAGACGATGGCGGCGGCGATCACCGGAGTTGCTTCAGATGCTGGAGGGGATCAAGGGGGAAGGGATTACACTCTAGAAAGGGGGCTGGAGGTGGAGGAACCAGGGAGAGAGAGGAGAGGGGTGCAAATCTCACTTGGGGGCAAATGCCAATTTTCTCTTCATTAATTCATGCAATATGAAAAATACAACCTTATATAGGATGCCAACCAAATTCAATCTCAACCCTTGGATCTAGGGGTTTGGATTGAAGGGCTGGGATGAGGTATGACCAACCACAAGAAATACAATATTTAAAGGAATCTCATTCCTAATTCTACCACATGTGGTCAAATAAAGGGAGGAAAGAAAGAAAATTAAACAACCTAGCCTAATGGAGCCAAAAGAGGGGGCGCCCCCCTTCATAGGCCAAGGGCCTCCTCATGGGTCATGAAACATCCACAAGCCCATGCTAGACTTGGACCCCTCCCACTTAGTTGGCCCATGAGGGAGTGTAACCCAATTTGGGCCTTAAGTGCATTAGTGACCCATTAGACACCTAATGACCCAATATGAAGTAACACTCTTAATGGACTCTACTAATGGCAACCTAGCCTTGGACTTGACATAACAAATGGCCCATTGGCTTGATATAAGCCTTACAAGAAGCCCAAATGAAAGAAATTACACAATTACAATCTCATACAAGCCATAACACACAAATACACTCTACCCGTGTAATGAAATCACCTTTGATGCCCCATCAATTCTCCCCGGGTGGGAGGAACTCGACCCCGTCGAGTAAGGGTATGGCTGCTCCGGTACTCCGGCGGATCCGTCACCGTGCTAAGTAGTGCGGGTATGCTCCACTCCAAGTGATCGGCACCTGCTCATTCCATATATACTCGATATGCGCACTGCTATGGCTAAAGGTGGTCACTCCGAAGGGGCACTCTCAAAGGAAGGAAACAGCTCGAAGACTCACTAGGAATCACCGCTGAGTCCCTATAGGTGACTGATCCGGATATATAAGTAAAACCGATCCCATACTCATCAAGTGAGTCGACTCGCTTCACACTCATAAGAGAACGACACGAGCTTGCACAAGACACATGCAGACTCACCATGCATAGACACACGAATGCAAACCACGCAAACAATCGACTCAAAATCACCACACAAACAAACCACACTAAGAAAGCACACTGACTCATGCACGACTCTAGACTAAGGTGGTAGCATCAAACCCACTAGGTGGCGACATCCTGGGCGGCCGAAGGGTCGCCCAGCTCTTCCCCCATGGCATAGTATTCATCGGCCAGTGCCTCATCGGCCTCGTAATCGACATGCTCAAGCTCGGGAGGTGCGGATCCGCCAACACCTAAGGCTAGGGTGGTGCGAGCGGGACACTCACTAGCAATGTGGCCGTACCCGTGACAGTGGAAACATTGTATTCGCGATCGACTACTCTCCCCGATAAGAGGGGCCTTACCCTTATCATCCCGCCGGGTAGGGGGTGTAGGCAACAATGGGGGAGGTGTAGGTGCCTTGGACAAGAGTGGAGGGGGTGCCGGTGCCAGAGGACGGGCTATAGGAGCTGGGGGACGGGCAAAGGGTGCCGGTGGTTGGGATGGAAATAGATCCCGGGGTGGAGGAGGGCGAGGCCATGGAGCGAAGTGCTCCTGACGGGTGGGCTCCTGAGGTCGAGCCATGGGAGGCCGCTGATGTGGGCCTATAGAGTGACGGGGCTCGGTACTACGGAGAGGGGTGGGGCCCAACCGATGGCTAGACTCGAACTCTCCCTCAAATTGCTCCATCTCGAGAGCAACCTGGTATGTCTCTTCCAACGTCTTGGCATTGCGGCGGAAAAGCTCATACTGGTAGTGTGGCCGCAAACCACGTCGAAAGCGGGACACGGGCATGGTACTCTCCTCCGTGACACCACATCGTAGAAAGTACTCATCAAACTCCGTGATGTATTCGGAGACGGACCGGTCTCCCTGGCTAAGACTTTGTCATCTATCGATGAGTCGTTGGCGGTATGTGGGAGGAAGGTACTTTTGCCGAAGTTTATTCTTCATCTCGGCCCATGTGTCGATCGGGGGTTCTAGCCGTTGAAGTAGCAGGCTCTCCACATTCTTCCAATAGGTTTGTGCCTGCCCCATAAGTTTCATGGTGGCAAATCGGACCCTTCGACGCTCGACATATCATACCATTCAAAATAACGGTCCATGCCAAACTCCCAATCTAGGTAGACTTTCGGATCCAAAGACCCGTAAAAAGCGGGAGGATCCGCTCGCACGGTCTTAAGGACCCGATCATCATCCTCATCTCGTTGTGGCTGAAAACCACGACGGCGTTGACCATACCCCTCGTAGGCATTGTCGGACCCATAGTCCTCGAGACCAAGGTCACGGTGTGGTAGTTGGGGAACCCGAGGAGGGGCGGGTGGAGGAACCAGTGGTGGCTGGTTTTGGGCCGCGGGAGCTGCCTGGACTTGGGCCATGGGAGCGGGTTGGACTTGGGCCCCCGCGGGAGGAGGTGCGGGTGGACCTTGGGCTGCCCCAGGAGGGTCCCTGTGTGACATCCTATCTAACCGCCCAACGAGGTCTTGGACCGACCTATCGGAGTTCTCCATGCGTCCCTCCATGGCCCTAAGGCGACCATCCATATTCTCGGAGAAGGTCTGAAAGTTAGCATCGGATTGGTCCAACCTATCCATAATGGCCATCATCGCCTCTTGTAGGGAGTGGAAGTCTCCCGAGGTATCCCGTGGGTTGGCCATAGGTGGGGGTGGGGGTGAGTACTGAGTACCCCGACGAGTGGGCATGCAAACACACCGACTAGAAGACACCGACTAAAGCAAAACACACTAATGCAAAATGATGCACCTAGACTTAACCAAAACTCCGTACGCGGCGGAGACAATCGACCCGAAGGTCACTCGCACAAGTGTGTGGCCTTCCCAATAGGCGTAACCTAACGGTCGGACAACACCTTTTTATATACCGAGTAAAGGGATGTATGCGACCCAAAAATGACTCTTTTTGTTGTTTTAAAAATATGATGATCCTAAACACGACTTAGACCGACTAATGACTACATGTAAATGACACTCTTTTTTTTTTTGACACCCTAGACTCAAACTCGCTCTGATACCAAATTGATGCGGGACGGGACCACGGACACGACAAGCTCGCGATCGTCCCTTAACGAGGGAAGCGTCGGATGTGCGCGGTTGAGAAACCGGCAATGAGCTAGGGTGGTCGGCTCTCTTTTGCGCCCGGATCGGGTCACGGGACGGCTTCGCTCTCTCTCGCAGCAGTGATATTATAAATTTAAGGCGAGCTAGGTATCCCTACACATGCTCTCTAGCAGCGGCATATAAAGCATATAAAGAATTAAGCTAATGCCAAATGTAAGGGTGAAGGCGATACCTCCACGCTCTCGGCGTGGCGAAGATGGCACCCGGCCGAAGCTCGTACTCCCGGGAACTTAGTACATTATGTTTACAGCAATGCAATTAAGCCCACTCCACGCAGGGAGGTAAAGGGCGACACAAGTGGGCCCGGGAGGACCAAGTTCGGGTTGACGGGCGGTTTCGGGCAATGCTTCGGCTTCATGCGTTCTCGTGCTAGTGGGGGCCCAGTGTTGACCGGAGGGGTCGTGTGGGGCCTGATGACTCCTCTGCTGTGGAGACACCTGGAAAGCGTTCCCCTGGGATGGCGAGTTGCTGGAACGACCGCCGGACGCCGGGCGGCCCTCGGACGACGCTCGCGGAAACTCGGCCACGAATCTGAAAATTCTGTTTGCAGGCGCGCGACTCGGAGAAAACTGCTGTTGTGATCAGCCCCTTCGTCGGAATGCGATGAGGTTAGCGCCGTTGGAAAGATGACTCAGAATACCTCGACGTAGGGGTCTTCAAAAAAAATAATCAGATCTGTATTTCTGATCATGTATTTTACAAGCTTGTTGGAATCTGGCCAGAACTGTAGGGGCAGGTTCTGACTTCTCTGAAGATCGACGTTGACTAGGGAGAAGACCTCCGAATATGGAAATAATCTCTTCAGTAAAGTTGAAGATCTCTGAGCGAGGAATCCGGGACTATTTTTGGTTTTCTGATTGGAGACGAAATGGATTTTCTGAAATTTCTTTACTAGACCTGGGTCGGATCTGGGAAACTGTGGGCAGACTGTTCTTGGGAACTTGGACGAAATTTGAAAAATACTTGGAGGGTGAACCAAAAATTAATAAAATTCCTGGTGGTAGAGGGATGTGGACAGAGATCCCAGTAAATTTGGGCGACCCAAAAAAAATCAAAAGATGGTTTGAATGGGGTAAACTCAGAGTTGGTGAACAGTAAACAGAACCAGGACATATCTGGAACTTGGACTTGGACGAAAATCAAAAAATAGATAAACGATGTATTTTGACGTGATGTTTTTTGTGGGGATAAGGGTTCTAGAGGGGAACCAACCCTGAAATTTTGAGCTTCAGAAGACGAAGGTAGTGATAGCAGGAATTCGGAGAAGAAGGGTCTGTCCTGAGTGGACAGAACACCGAAACCGTTGGCGACGACGCGTCGGCGGCGAGACGATGGCGGCGGCGATCACCGGAGTTGCTTCAGATGCTGGAGGGGATCAACGGGGAAGGGATTACACTCTAGAAAGGGGGCTGGAGGTGGAGGAACCAGGGAGAGAGAGGGGAGGGGTGCAAATCTCACTTGGGGGCAAATGCCAATTTTCTCTTCATTAATTCATGCAATATGAAAAATACAACCTTATATAGGATGCCATCCAAATTCAATCTCAACCCTTGGATCTTGGGGTTTGGATTGAAGGGCTGGGATGAGGTATGACCAACCACAAGAAATACAATATTTAAAGGAATCTCATTCCTAATTCTACCACATGTGGTCAAATAAAGGGAGGAAAGAAAGAAAATTAAACAACCTAGCCTAATGGAGCCAAAAGAGGGGGCGCCCCCCTTCATGGGCCAAGGGCCTCCTCATGGGTCATGAAACATCCACAAGCCCATGCTAGACTTGGACCCCTCCCACTTAGTTGGCCCATGAGGGAGTGTAACCCAATTTGGGCCTTAAGTGCATTAGTGACCCATTAGACACTTAATGACCCAATATGAAGTAACACTCTTAATGGACTCTACTAATGGCAACCTAGCATTGGACTTGACATAACGAATGGCCCATTGGCTTGATATAAGCCTTACAAGAAGTCCAAATGAAAGAAATTACACAATTACAATCTCATACAAGCCATAACACACAAATACACTCTACCCGTGTAATGAAATCACCTTGGATGCCCCATCAGGTGGGTTCATGTTCTTGAAAGTCTGGTGCAGACTTCCTGCTCGTTGTCCACCTCCTTGTGTTACTTGTTGCAGCACTTGAGTCATACCTTGCAGTGTACGCTGCATGTTGCGCCATTGAGCTCGTTCGGTAGCCATTATCCTACAATTACCATAACTATATTAGTATATACTCGCGTTAAGGGCTTTTAAGTTTTTATATTAACTCAACCCTTGGTTATACCCAATCTCACTGGTTAAAGGTTTGAACATATCCTTGGACTTGGGTTTTCCTAGGAATTGAATACCCTAGGCTCTGATACCACAAAAACTGTCACGCCCCGAGAGCGGAAGATACCCGGAGATGCGTGACGAGTTTATATCAATCATGTCAATCAGAGTAGTAGTGTATTCGACACCAAAACAGAGATGCACAAAAGTAAAGATAACCCAATCCTTTATTTCATAATGGATAGACTATTACAAATCCAATACTCTATTCAATTAAAAAGGAAAAGTACATAGTTGACTCAAGAAAATAGGAAAAAGACTAGATGCCACTTGGAAACGCTCTAGCTCTTTCACTCTTGGCTTTCCCCATCAGATTGACCTTCTTCGTCGGACTTATCTGAAAAGTATGGGACAAACACGGAGTGAGCGAACGCTCAGTAGGAAATTATATCTCAAGCGCTAGCAAGGGGTTTAAATAATTACATCTTTCATGTATGTACTATAGCTATGCATGCTTGTATAAAACGATAAGGTAGAAAGAGAGTATAGCAATAAGATAGCAATTTGAACAAGCCATGAACTTTCAAGAAAAGCTAACATGATATTCAAGCAAGAACTTTTAACAAGTCATGTCAAGAATTTGGCTATCATGTTTCAAGCAAGCAAGTAATTACCCTTTCTCGGGTCACGCAATTCATGTCGTGTCAAGTACGAGTCAAGTACAAGATTTGTGTGGAATGTCCAATCAAGCTAGTCATGCACTCGGTATAATGCCAGATACCTTATCATTCAACTCCCATGGGCACAAGCACTTTCGGGTGCTCCTCCCAGGACCAGATCGGGCCCTAAATGCGCAGGCATTTATCATGTATTTTGACATCCACTCTTGTATATATATATATAGCCAATATGGAATTTCAACAATTTAAGCTTGTAGACACGTAGGATAACTTTGAGAGAATGGAGTCCAAAAATACGACATTGGACATAGATAGGTGATAACAACGGTACAATCACGATGAACGATGAAACTAGGTGGAATTAGGTTCCCTTAACTCGGGTACCATGACAATTGAGGTCCACATGAACAGTATATCAAAGGCAAGATACCCTCATTCTTATTATAGAATTGAGGTCCACAAGAACATCAACAAATGGCATGATATCATCATCCCATTAAGAATTCTCATGATATACTCTTTGCATATCATAAGGGCCGGTATACCATGTTTCTTTAGAGTGACATGGCATTCAATAGTGTAATGGGTTTTTAGGGTACAACCAGCTCAGTCGGCCTTGAGGGAATCCAAGGCTCGAGGAGTCTTACGGAGGTCTCTATGACTAACTCGCTAGTCCAAAGGAACGGAATGTCCAATGGAGAGCTTGTATGTCAATGAGAATTGAGGGTGATCGATAAAACATCATGAAACGTGTGACTATACTCACGGAGTGGAGATATAGTGCCGATATACATATATATATATATAGATATGCTGAAACCATCGGTTGTCAGAAACAGGTAAAAATATTTTTACAGGAAAATAACGACTTAAGTAAAGTCACTACTCAAGTAATTAGCGCCTTCAGTAAGGGCGTTTATCTATTTTACATTTTTGCAAGATTTCAATATTTCAGTATTTTACCAAAAAAGCGCCCTGGTAAGGGGCGTTTATTTACAAGTTGACGATGTATACAGTGGTCGTTCATTCTTTACTTCTATTTTTTTTTGCAGTATATATATATTCAAAAATTTATCAAAAACACGCCCTGGACAGGGGCGTTACTATTCAATTCACGCCCTGAACAGGGGCGTTAGTCAAGTGAGAGGCGACCTATACAGGGTCGTGAATTCAAAAAATTTTAGGGAATAAAATTCCAAGAGACAAGAGACATGATCATGACAGAAAATTAGCAGGGATTCACAGGTCGAGTCATGCAATATATATTAGATTGGATATTTCATATCTATTGAATTTTTAAATGTGGATCAATTATTAATTACATGTGATTTTCATGAGATTAACGCCTACAGGGCAGGGCGTCAAATCTGTAATTGACGACCTGGTGCAGGTCGTTTCTTTAAAGTAGCGCCCTGGACACGGGCGTCTCTTGCAAAAATATTACAGAAACGTGTAGAAACTATCAGGAAACTTATATACATGACATGCATGATGTGTTACTATGAATTTAACTTGTTTGGGCTACGTTGCTTGAGAAAACCTACCTTATAGTTGATTTGAACGGATGCAGGTTCTGTGAAGAAAGAACGATACTCTGTTTTATAAACAGAGTCTTTTGAAGCTTTCGATCTTAATAGCAGCAGCAAGGGTAGTAAGAGGTTGCAGATGAAGAACCCACAATTCTTCAATCGATCAGTTTCACTTCTACAGGCAACCTGTAGAGGCAGAAGAAACGAAGAAGAAGATATTAAAATCTTCTTATACGTAATCGAAAGCGAGGGGAAGAACTTACTTGTTCTTTGGAAGACAGAAGCTTTCAACCTGTAATCAGAAGTAGATGAAGAATCATCAGTATTCTTCACAAATTCGAAAGACAGAGTAAAGAAAAAGAACATGCTGTTCTTTACGTACCTTAGAAGAGTCCGAACGCCAAATAGCGTTCTCGGTTCAAGCAGTAGGTTATTTATAGGATTTCTAGAATCCTAATAGAGTTAGTGTTTGATGGGAAGTAATACTTCCATATTAGAGTTATTACTACATTCGAACTCTTTCTCATAGTTATCAACTTACCCTGGATAGACCCCTGGGTCGAACGAAACTCAAACTGAATTAGCGTCCTAAGTAAGGGCGTCGAATTTTGAATTGACGCCTTGTCAAGCGTCGTTACTTGTTGAAATGCGTCCACTCAAAGGACGTTACGCTAACTTACCCTTTTTATTTATTTTGGTCGTTTAAAATTTGACGCCTTGACGTGTGGGCGTCCTTTCTCAAAACACGCCTTAGGTAAGGGCGTTTTATTGTAAAGTAGCGCCTATATCTGAGGTGTTATTTTCATCAGGGTTTAATTATTTTTATTCCAAGCTCTTTCGTTTATTTACTAAATCTTTTAATCTATTTTGATTTATTTATTCCTTTTAAATTTATCAGGGTTGCTACACAGGTACTCTGTGAAAACAACCTACTGTTTTGATCATTTTATACATAGATAGCTGATACACGTCATGACATGAGTGGTGTCCACTTCTTTGATGGATCACTCAGTTTCTCAGTGATTTACAAGTCATTGCTCTGTCAATGCTATTTTTCAAATAATTTTCAATATTTTTCAATATCTTTCTTAGCCTCCCTTTATTTGTTTCAGAATGACTTGTTTAAGGACAATACACATACTTAGCTTCTCTAACATGATTTTAGATGAGTTTTTAGATTTCAGATATAATTAGCTTTGTCTGACATGAAATAAGATAAGGGTTGAGAGGTTTATCAATTTTCAGCATCCTTATTTACGGATTGTAGTCTTTCAACTCTAAAGATTATAAATTTAAACCATTAAGTCAGTCTTTAAGCAATTAAAGTTCTTATGAGAGAAGAAGTCTGTTTTCCATTGCTTAATATTAGAACTGACTAAAAGATTGCCATACTGTCAGACTTAACTCTGAATTATATGCAATACTCCCCCTATCTATGTGCATGTGATCTTACAGATGTGGACTGAACAAATGATTTTGAAAATCATGCTTACTCAGACTATCTTATCGTGCAGTATGACCTATGGTACTATGCGGAGAACCTGGTCATAAGGACCATCTCACACATAGTAAGAACCTCCAGACAGATTTCCCTGCCCTTTGGTAGCTTACCATTGGATATACCAGGGTAATGCAAGGAGATGTAGTGCAATACAATCATGCAGAAATATAGACATATCATGCATCTAGACATATATATGCAATGATGATCATGAGTGCAATAAAAAATATGAGAGTCATGCATTATCATAAGTCTGTTGCACAATGTTTATTCAATCTATCAACAGCAGGTCCAAATCAGAAGTTTATTCAAAGCAGCTCAAAAGTTTTATTCAAGTCAACAAAGAGTTCATTCATTATGCTGAAATTTACACAACCCAAGTTATCTTCTAAAAAATTTAAAATTTTCATTTCCAAGTGGCTTAGTAAAGATATCAGCAACTTGTTTGTCTGTTTCAATGAAGTCCAGTTCAATTTCCTTTTTGTTCACAGCATCTCTTAGAAAATGATGTTTTATTTCTATGTGCTTAGTCCTAGAATGATGAACAGGATTTTTAGCAAGGCATATGGCACTAGTATTATCACATAGAATTGGAATACATTCCAATTTTTTCTGATAATCATCTAGTTGGTGCTTAATCTAAAGTACTTGGGCAGCACAATTACCTGCTGCAACATATTCAGCTTCAGCTGTAGACAATGCTACAGTGTGTTGCTTCTTAGATGCCCAAGATACTAGACAGCCACCAAGGAATTGACAATAGCCACTAGTGCTTTTTCTATCTACTCGACACCCAGCATAATCAGCATATGTGTAAGCTAGAAGCTCTAACTCACACCTAGCAGGATACCATAATCTAAGCTCTTGGGTGGCTAGCAGATATCCAAAAATCCTTTTCACTGCTTTAAAATGATTTTCTTTAGGACTGGCCTGAAACCTAGCACATAATCCTACAGCGAATTGAATATCAGGCCTAGATGCTGTTAAGTAGAGAAGGGATCCGATCATACCTCTGTATAACTTCTGGTCAAATGGGTTACCTTTAGTGTCTTCATCCAAGCTTGTAGAGGTACCCATTGGAGAAGCTATCTCTTTAAGGTTATCCATCTTGTATTTCATGAGTAGATCCCTTGTGTACTTGGACTGAGCTATAAACATTCCATCCTTTATTTGTGTAACCTGCAGTCCAAGAAACAATTTGAGCTCACCCATTGAGCTCATTTCAAACTCATTAGTCATTGTTTTAGAAAATTTCTCACACAATTTGGGGTTAGTTGACCCAAAAATGATATCATCCACATAAATCTGTACAATAAGAATTTCAGAATGACTCACCTTTGTAAACAAGGTCTGATCAACTACTCCTCTAGCGAAATTTTGATCAGTGAGGAACTTGCTCAACATGTCGTACCAAGCTCTGGAAGCTTGCTTAAGACCACAGAGAGCTTTATTTAATTTGTAAACATGATTAGGGAAATCTAGACATTCAAACCCAGGAGACTGTCTCACATAGACATCCTCATTAATTTTCCCATTCAGAAAAGCAGATTTCACATCCATCTGCTGAAGATTTATTCCTAGGGAACATGCATAAGTTGATAAGATTCTGATTGCTTCTAACCTAGCTACAGGGGCAAAAGACTCTTCAAAGTCTATTCCAAATTCTGATTGTACCCCTGAGCTACAAGTCTGGCTTTATTTTTAATAACATTCCCTGATTCATCAGTTTTATTTCTAAACACCCATTTAGTCCCTATGACTGTTTCATGATCAGGAGGTGGAACCAAATGCCACACCTTATTCCTGTCAAATTGGTTGAGCTCCTCATGCATGGCATTTATCTAATGCACATCTTGCAGAGCACAGTCAATGGACTTGGGTTCTGTGTTTGATACAAAAGCATAAGCATTCAGTTCATGTTGAGTTCTCAGGTGGCCTCTAGTCCTAGGGGGGTCATGCAGATTTCCAATTACATTATCTACAGGATGATCTTTAAGATATCTAATGTTAACAATTGAATTGTCATGTGTTTGATTTACCCCCCCCCCCCTGAACTGTAGGCTCCTCTTCATTAAGTTCTGTATGTCCTTCTTCATCCTCAGATTTGTCTGCAGGATCTCCTTCCTTCAAAATTTCACCATTGTCTTCATTCCTGCATTGACCAACATTAGAATTTACCAAGGATTCATCAAAAACTATGTGTGGAGATTCTTCAACAGTTTTAGAGTTCAGATTGTACACTCTATATGCTTGGGTGTTTTCAGAATAACCAAGAAAGATTCCTGGTTCACCTTTAGGTTCAAATTTATCAAGGTCTCTTTTATCATTTATATGAATAAAACATTTACAACCAAAAACTTTGAAATGAGCAATAGAAGGTTTCTTACCCTTTAAGATCTCATATGGTGTTTGCTGGGTAGAAGGTCTTATCATGGCTCTGTTAATTACATAACAGGCAGTGTTCACTGTTTCAGCCCAAAATTTCCTTGGTAGACCACCTTCAACAAGAAGTGTACGACCCATCTCCACTAGGGTTCTGTTCCTTCTCTCCACAACTCCATTCTGCTCAGGTGTCCTTGGTGAGGAGTACCTATGGTTGATTCCATTTGACCTGCAGAATTCATCAACCTGTGAGTTTTCAAACTCATCTCCATGATTAGTCAAAATGTTTTCAATTTTCTGATTTATTTTAACACGAACTCCTGAAATTCTGAGAAGGCATCACTCTTATTAGATAAGAAATAAACCCAAGTATACCTAGAAAAGTCATCTACCATAACAAACCCATACCTCCTCCCTGATAAGCTGACAGATCTGGTTGGCCCAAAAAGGTCCATGTGTATCAGCTCATAGGGTTTGGAAAATAGATTTTCAGTTCTAGACTTAAATGACTTTCTAGTTATCTTTGATTGAGTGCATGCATCACAGATTTTATTTTCTTTCTTGAAGGAAACTTCAGGAAGTCCTCTAACCATGCTGTGCTTGTTTAATTTATGCAAAATGGTATAACTAGCATGGCCTAACCTACGATGCCATAAAAATGCTAAATCTTCTCTATTAGCAGTAAGACATAGGTTAGAATGCTGAATATCATCTAGATCTATCATGTATGTGTTATTTATTCTTTTTCCAGAGAATTTTATAATTTCTGAATCAGGTTCAAAAACCTTGCAGCATTGAGAATCAAATAAAACCTTATGACCCTTATCACACAACTGGCTGATACTAAGTAAATTGTAAGCTAACCCTTCAACCAGCATAACATCATCAATGCAGCAGGTAGAACACTTACCTACCTTACCTGATCCAATGATCCTACCCTTTGTGTTGCTTCCAAAGTTGACAAGGCCTCCTAGCTTTTCAGTTAGCATGCAAAACTTGGCCTTATCTCCTATCATATGCCTAGAGCAGCCACTGTCCAAGTACCACAAGTTGCTCTTGGCTGCCAGGCATACCCGCACACACAATTAGGGCAAAGAGTTTGAAACCCAAGTCTGATTGGGCTCCAATGCAGATGAAGTGCAAGTAAAGAAAGAGAGCATGGTTTTGGGAATCCACATTTGTTTGAAGCAGTTCTGTTCAGTGGATTTTCCAGATTTCTTTTTGTTTTGCTTTTTCTTGTTGACTTTCTTCTTATTTGCACCAACCGAGTTATTCACAGAATTGTTGTTATTGTGCCAATGCTTCGGCCAGGTTGCATTCATAAAGTTTTGGCCATAGTAGTTCCTGGGCTGGCTGTGGAAATGTTGGTAATTCCTAGGCATCCGACTACCATACCCATTTTCCCAATTTCTGACATAGGGTCTGTAAAAGTGTGTAGGTTGATAAACATACCCTGTATGCATCCCTTGAGTTCTAGTCCACCCACACCCATTAGGATAGATTGGCTGTGTGTGGTAGTAGGACTGAACTCTAGGTGGATTGAATTTGTTGGGCTGACTTCTGAAAATATTTTGTCTTCCCTGCACCCTTGACCCTGCTGACCTATTCATAGGTTTTGGTTGGGTCCTTTTCTGTGATGATGGTGGTGAAGACTTTTTGGCATTGACATGGGGTTTGTTTACCTGAGCAGGCTGACCCCTAACCTTGGGTTGAGCACTAGAGCTAGGTTTGGAAGTCCCAATTCTACTAGGCTCACCTACTTTCTGTTTGCCCTTCTCCTCTGCATTTAGCCTTTTCAGATTCAAATTTGTCTTTACAGCATTATTAGAATTCATGTTGATCAGAGATCCTTTCTCCTTTTGTGCAACAAAGGAAATAGTTTTCATTCCAAAGCTTTTAGTTGCACTAGAGTTGAATCCTAGGCCCTCTCTTCTGAAATTTACCTTTGACCCCAATAATGCATCTAAATTTTCAGATCCTTAGGTCATTTTCTCAATTATTTTTAGCTTATCCTCATTATCTTTCTAAACTTCATCAATATATTTTTTTAACTCATTATTCACATTGAGGGCAGCTTCATATTTTTCAGAAACAATTTTTATCTCATTTTCATAATTCTGAAATTTCAGTTTCCATGCATCAATTTCATTGTCTAATCTCACATTTTCTTCCTTAGAAATTTTCAGTTCTTTATTGATTTCTTCAAATTCAGAACATGTGAGTTTCAGCTTACTATTCTCAGTTTCTAGGCAGGCAATTTTATCAGACAATGAAGTATCATTTTGCATGATTTTAATTTTTCTTCGTAGATGCCTGTTTTCTTTTCTGACCTCATCTACTCTATCAGTAAGTTCATCATAAGTAACCATCCAATCAGTAATAGTAAAATTTTCATAGCGAGAGGATACCTCATCAGATTCTTCCTCTCTATCTTCTGAGCTGGTTGCCATGAGACAGATTGGCTTCTCAGCTTCAACTTCACTGTCCGAAGTGACGCTCAAAGATCCCTCGTCCTCATCACTCCAGGTACTCACCATAGCTTTTCCTTTTGTGTTCTTCTTCTTGGACTTGTCCTTGAGGTTCTGATTTGTCGGACATTCAGCTTTAAAGTGACCCGCCTTCCTGCATTGATAGCAAACATTAGTTTCAGCTTTCTTTACAGGGTTTGATTTATACCTTGTGTCTCGGCGGCCACTGTTGGGATTTCTTCGGCTGAATCTTCTTCCTTCCTTCTTGAGAAATCTCCGGAATTCCCTAGTAATCATGGCAATATCAGCATTTGCCACTTCTTCTTCAGACAAGCTCTCTTCAGTTGATGATCCGTTGGGGCTGGATCGACTGGATCTGCTAGCACCAGCCTTCAGAGCTATAGGCTTCCTCTTTCTGTCAGCCTCCTCTATCTTCAGCAGATTCATCTCATAAGCCATTAGAGATCCGATCAGCTCATCTGCCTTAGTATTGTGCAGATCTCTTGACTCTTCCATAACTGTGGCCTTGGTGTGCCAAATTGGAGTCAAGGATCGCAAGATCTTCCTGACTACATCATACTCAGAATATTTTTTCCCGAAGCCTCTGAGACCATTTGTGATAATAATCAGCCGAGCATACATTTCTTTGATCGTCTCATTAGGCTTCATCTTGAAAGCTTCGTATTCTGAAACCAATAGATTAGTCTTAGTCTCTCTGACTTGTGAAGTCCCCTCATAGATGACTTCAAGTGCATCCCACATTTCCTTCGCTGAGGAGCAGGCAGATATTCGTGAGAACTCGGTGGGATGCAGAGAGCACTGGATTGCATTAATTGCACTCCAGTTGAGCGTGGACCTTCTAATTTCCTCCTTGGTCCATACATCTTCATTTGGGGACAGCTCAAGAGGTCCCTTGCTAACCACCTTCCAAATTTCATAATCTTTAGCCCTCAAGAATACCTGCATACGGTGCTTCCAGTATGCGTAGTTGGTTCCATCGAAGTAAGGGGGCTTGGATGTGGAGTGTCCTTCAGCTATCATCCCTCTTCCGTCTATCTGTACTTATCCTCTTCGGGCGGTAAGTCCCTGTAGAAGAGTCTAGCTCTGATACCAAGTGTTGAAGTTAGATGGAAGGCTCTATCACCACAGGATGTAGATCTAGAGGGGGGGTGAATAGATCAACTGGGTATTTAAAAATTAGGCCTAGAATCAAATGCGGAATTAGAAGAACACTAAACGAACACAGCCAATGCACCGAATGAAACACACAAGATATGCTGAACAAGCAATCAAACACACGAGAGGCACAAGGCTTTTAGGTGGTTCGGTCAATCCGATCTACGTCCACCCCACATTCAACTTGAATGTGGATTACTGCTGATACACAGCTTCAATCAGCTGGGCTCTACAGCTTGCCAACAACGGCTGGGGCTTACAGCTTATCCCGACCAGAGGAACACCCTCTGCAACAGCTGAGCTTCACAGCTTGCTCTGCTGGGCACTACAGCTTAGCCAACCAGAGGAACACCTCTGCAACACCGCTGCCTCACAGCTTGACACCGCTGACTGACAGCTTGATCGAACAAGAGTTTTCAAGTAGAAAATAGCAAGACTGAAAATAAACAAAACACACAATCGAATGGAAGAAAACCAAAGCGACTGTAGCAATATCAGCTCTGGTAACTGGACTAAGAGGCTGATTCACAAGCTCTCACAATAACTCTCTCAACTCATCTCTCTTTTTCTTCTTCTCTGTTTGTTCTTCCTCTCACAGTGGATCTCGGTGGCTGCTGCTTCAGGCTGGATGTATAGACTTCGCCAACTTCGATCAACCTTTTACAGAAGATGAGGACTGCTATATATAACAACAGCAAGTGGATAAGGGCGCGTGGCTTCCACAGTTCCCGCCCAAGTGAATTCGCCAGATCCGAGGTAATTCCATCCACGTGTCAGCATCTGCACACCTCGTCCTCCTGGGATCACGAGCCATGTCAGCAATCTCAGTAGAGAATCCCTGTCAAACAGAGTATCGGATGATCAGATTAAATAACAACTCTGTATAGACTTATCAGAAGAACTGCGTTGTATAGACTTCATATAAGTGAAAGCGATGTACAGACTTACTGCATGAAGCAACAGCCGTACAGACTTAGGTGATATGAAGACTGTCAATGTATAGACTAAGTGAAGATCAATGCAATGTACAGACTTCGCAAATGAAGATGCAATGTGTAGACTTCATGAATGAAGATGCAATGTGTAGACTTCACGAATGAAGATGCAATGTGTAGACTTCAGTGAGAAGATGCAATGTGTAGACTTCAGTGAGACTCAAACAAAGACAGACGATGTATAGACTTCAGAACTGATGCACGATGTACATACTTCATGAGACTCGAATGAAGACAAGCGATGTATGGACTTCACGACTGATGAATGCAATGTACAGACTTTGCAAGATGTGAAGGAGTTGAGTGTATAGACTTCACGATGTGAAGACTTGTCAACAAAGTATTGTACAGACTTGAGGTGAAGACCGAAGTATAGACTTTCTAAAAGAACGGCTGTATAGACTTGAAGCAATGGAAAACATCGACTGTATAGACTTTGAACTGCAACGTAGCTAAAGGCATCGATGTATAGACTTCGAAGCTGAACGTAGGTAAATAACCCAATGTGTAGACTTTGAATTGCAACGAAGGAACAGATGCCAATGTACAGACTTTGGCAACCAGCGATGTACAGACTTGGCCAAACAGTCCAATGTATAGACTTGAGGCATGGAGGCCAATGTACAGACTTTACCTCGTGCAAGCTACAGTGAATGAATGTATAGACTTCGAACTCTTGAGCTCTGCATAGACTTTGCAGTCAACAGGCGATGTATAGACTTTGGAGTCTGAGACCAAAGTACAGACTTTGTAAAACAGAAGCCTGTATAGACTTGGAAGATCAAGACGCTAAGGAAGACGGTCCACTGTACAAACTTAGATGCCATTGACAAATGCATGCTACAGTCCAATGTATGGACTTACATGAGACGCTCATTGAGACACTCAATGGACAGACTTCGCCTGACACCGTCTAATGTACAGACTTTGCCTTAGACTCTAAATGAGACGGACAATGTATAGACTTAGCCAATGCAATGAGTTGACACTACAGTGTATGTCAATGCAATGAGTTGACGCAGTCCAATGTACAGACTTTCAAGCCTGAAGGCCAATGTGTGGACTTGCACAGTAGCTTCAAAGTATAGACTTGATATCTGTGCTTCGGCTGTACAGACTTCACTCTAGCAGGTAATGTAGCAATGTATATACTTTGATCTTGAACGTGCAGTGTATAGACTATGCAATGCACTGTGGATGTATGGACTTTGCAACGACGGGCAATGTGTAGACTATGCACAAACAGATGAGTCAACTCATGAGAACAGGGGGTCGACCCATAACAATGTATAAACTTTGTAATCGACAGGCAATGTACACACTTGCTAGGATGCTGCAAGAGACACGGACAGTGTACAGACTTACGTTACTGTAGCAATGCATATACTTTGAGACTTTGAGTGTGTATTCAGTGTGAAAACAAGATAAAATGCATAGAACACACAGACAAACTGATAAAAGTAATCTCATCAAAACATAAACAGTGTTGCCAATCAATCAAAACAATGTGTTGCCATATGAAGTAAAGTTACATGTCAACACCATCAACACAGAGGAGTCACAACAACATTAAGGTGGTGGATATATATATATATATATATATATATATATATATATATATATATATATATATATATATACCTAATTTCCTAATAAAATAAAAGCACACATACTAGGCCCATTTAAAATTTCATGGGGCCCATTAACATAAAACACTTAGATATAGCTAATATAGTTTGATGTTGCCGGTGCCGCCTCACCGATCGTCCGCTATCGCTTGTCGATCCTGTGATGATCCCGTCAAAATCCCTCCACTTGGAGGATGTTCGACCTCGAACCTCGTAGCTCAGGATCCCCGTTGGATGGAGCAACTCGGTTCCCTAAGCTCTTATACCATTTGATGCGATACGAAAATCCGGATATGAGATTTTCTTTTTTTTGATAATTTCTCCTTATATTCCTCCTGTTTTTCACACATTTTTTAAGAAAATATTTTCTCTCCTTTTTTCTATTTCTTCTTCTTCCATGATCTTCTCATTCATTCATTCTCTTCTAACCTTCACTACACCTCTTTCTTCCATTTTTTTTCACTCTCAAAAAGACATGATGAGAGAAATATAAAGAGGAGAGTGTAGAAGTTAAGAGGGTCACGTGAGAGCATGGCAAGCCCCTGCAACTCACATAGTTGCTCCTCTCTTTCAATTTTTTTTCTTCTATTTTCTTCTCAAAAGTGACGTTATGAGAGAGCTAGAGAGAGGGTGAGAGAAGGAGAGAGAGAGAAATGGGAAGAGGTAGATAGTGAGTGTAGAGAAGTGAAGAGAGAGAATAGAGAGGATGAGAGGGATGATGAGAGAGAAAGTGATGATAGAGAGAGGTACCCGCGGCCATACAACTGACGTGGGGAGGGGGAGAGAGAGAAAGAGAGAGGATGGGTAGAGAGAGAATGATGTGGTCGTTGGTGACATCGGCGGGGAACTCAGCGTGCTCGGACCGTTAGCGTGCATGGCAAGAGTCTGTTCTCACCGTGCTCGCTACTTCGCCAGTGCTTAGAGGTGAGAGATGCCATGCTCGGACGTCGTTTATGGCTGACAGCCGTGCTTGGTGAGGGGAGCACTGCCGCGGTGGGACTTTGGCGGCCTGCTCGTCGAGGGAGGACAATGACCCTGGAGGCAACGGGGCAGCAGCAAGTGTCCTTGGCAACTGCTTCGCCAAGGAAGACGACGTGCTGGAGGGTGGCCGGCATCCTTACGTGCTTTCCGACGTGGTCGACTGCGTGCCCTACATGGCGACCGCTGCAGACGTGGAAGGTGACCGCGGCGGGCCTGCGACGAGAGGGAGTGGCAAGTGGCCGACGTCAGTCTCCGGCTTCCCAAAATGACTGGGTGGGGATGGCTTGTGGCGATGGAGAAGGGGAGAGGTGGGGGTCTACTCGGAAGAGACGCGATTGTCGCCGGGGTGCTCGTTCGACGGGTGCGAAAGAGGTGGGAAGCACGGGACCTTGCAGGCACGTGGAAGATGGTGGTGGTGGGAACGGGCTGCAGGGACAGCTGAGGCGGGAGAGCTGAGGCGGTGCAGTGGGTGTAGAAGTGGCTGGACGATGCCTGGGGTGGGATACAAATGGGCACGATGGCTAGTGAGAGGGAGGGCCTGCGGGCGTGCTCCATGGTGGGCTAGGTGGTGGCGTATGCTAAAGGCGGTGGAAGTGTATAGGGGGGTTGCATGGCGATAGAGGGTGTGCTGGTAGCTTGGCTGGTAGCAGTTGGACGAAGCAGGAGGTTAGAAAGGGAGTAGGGAGAGGATGAATGAGCGCCTGGTTCCCATGTTCAGAATAAGGGCTCCACAGCGTGATAAAGTGAGGGAAAGAGAGAGGGTAAGAGAGCGGACTGGGGTTTGGGAGGAGACGGTGAAGGCAGTAGGAGAGGCAAGGTGGTGATCGGCAGTAGGGGAGTAGCCAGAGACGAAGAAGGAAGTGTGGTTGGGGCTTCTCACCCGACCCTATCTCAGGACCGATGCAGCCGAACTCTTCCTTCGACTCGGTACTATAGATGACGGTGGAGGAGGGAGGATGGAGGGAAGGAGGTGGACGGTGGATAGCTGGGCATCTCACCCGGGGGGGCTTCTCACCCCATCTCCTTCTCGGAGAACATCACGCAAGATACAAGGCTTCACACCTCACGATAGTTTCTAAAAATTAAATTCAACTTAATTGTATCCCATCTCACTGTTGTGTCTCGGAGGGTGGCAATCAAGAGGGGAGGGGTGAATTGATTGTCCAATAAAAATTAATTGCTAACTGAAATGCTAGTAGGAATGAAAACCACAAAATAGAAGGAGATCTAGTTAAACAAACACTCAACCTTACTGGAACAAGATCTCTCTCGTGAGTACACGTAAATAAAGGTATGAATGCTATGACGGAGAATGAGATCACTCAGCTACACGTGAGGCCCACTCGTTACAAAGCATGAAGAACAAACCACAAAAGAGGCACATGATTTTTAGGTGGTTCGGGTACACAAACGTGTCCCCTATGTCCACCCCTCACACTTGAGGATTAATGCTCCACTATTAGGTGAGCCACATACATCCTGTAACAACAGCCAACACACACACGGCAGCCTATCTTGGCCACCACCACACACACACACGCTCGTATCAAAGATCAGGAGCACACACACACACAAATGCGGTTCTTTAAGTTCAAAGATTATAACAGATATTCAAGCTCAAACAGTAGAGACTTGAGAAGATTAGAATAGAGAAGATTTGCAGTGATTAGAGCTCCCCCTTTCTCTTCTTCGAAGGTACTTGAACTCCTTTGCAGGATGAAGACCGTTCTTGAAGGAGGATGATCGATTCTTGCACAGACACTTGTTGTATCTAGGATTTCTATGCAGCTTGTAGCAGAGGAACATTTGGGAAATTGAAACCTCATTCTTCCCTTTGCATTCACGCTCAAAGTGATGTGGAAGAAGCCTTGGAGCAGCTGCTTGCGACCTGCACTCACAAGGGTTAGAAAAGAAAACATAAATTTCAGATCTCACTTCTTGATTAGGGTTTGTGACCCAATGAGATGGTTTTATGCACCCAGATCGGTCAAGAGACACCATGGGGACCAGATCCACGAATCTAGGAGAGATTTGAGGTTGAAGGATCGGACTGGTTTGACATTTTGGACGTGGACGCGAAAGTCCACAATCGCGGCTCCGTAGAGGTGTCGACACCAAGTGTCGACACCAAGGCCAGCGCCATAGCAGAAACCTGCCGGCCAGTTCAAACCACAGATGGTGTCGACACCAGGTGTCGACACCATGACATGGCTTATAGCAGAAAATTGCTGGCCTGGGTAGTTCACAAGTGGTGTCGACACCAGGTGTTGACACCAGGTCATGGCACATAGTAGAGAACTGCTGGCCAGTCCAAAGACAAGTGGGTGTCGACACCAGGTGTCGACACCAACTTCCTGACAGAATAAAAAAACAAATGGCAGAACTTAGAGAAAGTGGTGTCGACACCAGGTGTCGACACCAAGCAGTTGTGAACCTAAAACACCCCAAAGTACTAGAAATAAAATAAACATTCTCACCGGGGTTTTGCCATTTTAAATTGGTTGTTACAAGTCCTTCCTACCTGCAAGAACACCAAGATAAAATTAGATTCGAATTGGCATTCAATGTACAAGTCCCCTCATGTTTCTCATTATGTCATGAATCTATGAATAATGAAGGAAACTCACCCTTGTGGCTTTTACCAAGTTCTTACCTGTCGGATGGAAAGGTATATATATATGAACTCCATTGACCATCCATGAGGAGTTTATGCACAAGTTAGCACATATACCTGAGTGCATATATTTATTGATCCGAGCGACTTTGAAATGTGACCTTGTGAACGACTTATATAAAGTAGCATTATTTTCCTCAAACCATGGGTTTCCAAAAGCCATTGTCAAAAGTTTCAAGGAGTATAGCATTACTCCAAGTTTGCCATGGATCGACAAGTCCAAGTGCTGAGATTATACCAAATCCACACGACAAAGATATCAACCATTCAACACAAAGTTATGTAGGATTTTTAATCTCAAACCGACAATGAATCAAGAACATTCCCATTACAACAACCATGAACACATCGAAACAATCAAGTTAAAACATCAAACCATTTAGCCACATTGTATTTGACATCATCAAAACTCATGAAGCCACACATCATAATCTTGGGAGCAACAATCTCCCCCTTTTTGATGATGGCAAAATTGCTATGTGCTACTGTTCAAAAGAATGAGATAGAACAACATGAAAGTGATAGCAGGATCGACAAGAAACCAAGATAACCTTATCAAGAAAATGATTGAACATTCAAGCATTGAACCACAAGCTTTCATATTTGTTGAGCAAGATGGCAACGACATCAAAATGATTTCACAGCCATAAGTAGCAATTTCAAAGAAGATAAGGAAACCAGAAAATATCTGGACACCATAGCTAAGCATGCCATGCTATAAAATATCTAAGCAAGACTCTTAAACTAGATGCAAGGACTCAAAAGCAAACTAAGTGCATGTGAACAAGCAAGCATGCAAGCATGCAAAACACACATAATAAGTATAATAAGCAACCTATTAGTACCAACATAGAAGTACATATCTCTGCCCCTTTGACATCAACAAAAATAAGGGGGAAACGGGAACAAGTAGCATTGCCAACATGTCATAACAACATTCATTCCGAATCGGAGGAAGGTGGAGTAGGTGGATGGAGAATATAATCAACTATGGTAGTGAACTTAGCGGTTTGAGCATCCATGGCAGTCTTTAGAGCATCAAGAGAGGTATTGATAGACTGAAATTCCTGGAGATACATGGTGTGATGAAGCTTCAATTCCGCCACATCCTGAGTAAGAACATCCACCCTCTCCCTGAGGTGACCCACCTCACCACCCATAGTCTCCATCGAGAGTCGAAAACCAGATAATTCCGTGGAGGCTGCATGAGTTCTAGAAGTGCCACCTTCGTCATGTTGCGCTTCGGCCTCTTCATCATCAGAAGCATCATCGGGATCCTTTTCTGGCACGGCTTTGAGGGTCCGGACTAGGCGGCCTTGAGCATTCCGTACATAACCGATGTTCTTGCAGACCGAGTTAACCGTATAAATGTCAGCTTCCCGCAGTGTTTGACACGGCTCATCTTTGAGTGAAATGTTAGCCACACGAAAGACAACAGTTAAGGCGGCGGCATAAGGGAGTGTTCTACTGCGATTTTGGGTACAACTAGTGATGTGATCAAGAATAACTGACGGAAAATTGATTGCCTCTTCTTACGGCAAACCATATAACAGAAACATTTGCTAATCGGTGACCTTTTATCTGCCTCCAGCCTTGGGAAGTAAAATTGTAGTAAGCATGTGATGGAGAATGCGCTGAAGAGGGGGAAAATGGTTAGCATTTAGGCCGCTTATAGACTTGTCTCCCATTTCTTCCCCTGTCATGATCTGATAAACCTCATGTTCGACATGCATTGCATTCTCATATGTGTCACCATTATCAAGTAAATCAAAAGCACGTGCAAGAAACTTTTTGGAAAGAGTGATAATTTGGCCATTGACGACAGTGGTATACTTGCTCTTTCTAACAACCATGTTACCATAAAATTGGAGAACAAGTGAATGATAGATCTTCCGATGAGCAGACATGAACATACCCAAATTTGGCTGAGCTTCTATTAACGGTAACAGTTCTGGAAGAGCTTGATGTAGATCTTGAAAATCAACAGCTCGAGGTCGAAGAACCTTTCGATCCATCATCTTGAACTGAGCAGGCGTGGGCTTCTACTGGAGGGCATTTTGTTCATCCGATTTAGCCCTTACCTCCTTCCTTCTACGGGATTCTTCAACCTTTTCCTTGTCGGATGCATGCCTCTTCGGAGCCATTAGGAACCAACTTCGAAGGGAGATGAAGGGAGCAAGGAATAGATCTCTCTGTTCAACGAAGGATCCCTTACCTTGGCTGGACAGATTCTCCACGAAACACCCACGATCTAGGGGACGATGGCCAAAAGGGGGCGGCCACGGATGCTCGGCAAGGGGAGTTCGCGGGTGCCGCGGGGATGTCCGAACGTTCTAAGGCTTGAAGGGGCTGTGGGCTTGCAAGAAAGAGGGCGTGGGGATGAAAGGAGGGCGGCACGAGTTGAGGAGGGGCATTAGAGCAAGTGTGGGAGGGGGTTCGAACAGGTTCGAATGGGGTTCGAATCCCACTGACCGGTTCACGAATGGGTCGCGACTAGATGGTGTCGACACCTGTTTCGCCAAGTTCTGCCTGCCAAAAAAAATAAGAGAGCAGGGAGGGGTGTCGACACCAGGTTTCGACACCGCCCTGACTACTATATAATGGTGTTCAGTAGTGTGATACAAGAAAAGATTTGAATTCCAAGGAACAAGGCTTGATACCCAAATGACTTAGGAATGAATATGAGCAATTCATGTGATAAAATATTTGGGTTTGTCATTTTTGGGAAGTTCACAAACATAAACAATCACATACACCAATGACTAATTCCAAGCTTCCCAGACCTTGTGTCACCCGTTCCTTCATGTGGCTGTGCTTTATTTAACAAGGAATATGAGGACATAGAAAGCCAAGGAGTGCATTATATAGGTTTATACAAAGAAGCACACACCATGCATTGACATTCCACATTCAAGCAATTTACACATAATACACACAATAACATGATGCATATGCATGACCAAGGGAAACTACGAATGCAAATATCTTCTAGATGAGTGAAGAAAATGCAAATGCATGAGATGAGACCAGAAAATGCAAGACATACACTAACCTTCCAAACGACAAATGCCCAATTCTCTCCTAATAGAAGTGATTTTTTCTTCATTAAGAGGTTTAGTGAAAAAGTCTGCGACTTGGTTATTAGTATTAACAAATTGAATTACGACATCACCTTTGCTGACATGATCACGCAGAAAATGGTGCCTTACCTCAATATGCTTAGTGCGAGAATGATGCACGGGTTTTTTTTAAAGATTTATAGCAGGGGTGTTATCACAAAGGATGGCTGTGTTTTTAAGTGTGATGCCAAAATCAATCAACTGTTGTTGTATCCAGAGCACTTGGGCAACACAACTACCTACGGCCATGTATTCGGCCTCGGCAGTTGATAATGCCATAGAGTTTTGTTTCTTGGAAGCCCATGAGACCAAGCAACCTCTAAGGAACTGGCAGTACCCACTTGTGCTCTTCCGGTCTATTTTGCAACCCGCGTAATCGGCATCAGAATAGCCAACCAATTCAAGACATGAGCTACGCGGAAACCATAAACCAAGTTCACAAGTGCCAGGAATATATCTAAATATGCGCTTCACGATCGACATATGAGATTCTTTATGATTCGATTGAAATCTAGCACACAAGCATACTGCATATTGGATGTCAGGCATGCTGGCAGTCAGATACAACAAAGAACCTCTCATGCTTGTGAAAAGAGTTTCATTGACGGCTTTACCTTTCTCATCATGGTCAAGCTTTAATGATGTGGACATGAGAGTTGGTTGTGGCTTCGTTTCAGATAGTTTGAATTTCTTGAGCAGCTCCATAGCATATTTCTTTTGGTTAATGAATAAACCATCAGTCGTCTGTGTCACCTGCAATCCCAAGAAGAAAGTTAACATTCCCATAAGACTCATTTCAAACTCACTTTGCATTAGTTTTGCAAAGTTTTCACTAAGAGATTCCTTTGTGGAGCCAAAGATGATATCATCCACATACACTTGAACGATTAGAATTTCCTTACCATTCATTTCTGTAAAAAGAGTCTGATCGACATTACCTCGCTTGAATCCATTTTGAATGAGGAATTCACTTAACTGTTCATACCACGCACGGGGTGCTTGTTTCAAACCATAAAGAGCTTTGTCTAGTTTGTATACATGATCTGGATGATCGATATCCTCGAACCCTGGCGGTTGCTCCACAAACATGTCATCCTGGATATAGCCATTTAAAAATGCACTTTTAACGTCCATTTGAAACAATTTAATGTTATTACAGCACGCAAATGCTAAAAGAATCCTCACTGCCTCAAGTCTTGCTACTGGAGCAAATGACTCATCAAAATCAATTCCTAGCTCCTGGCCATAACCTTTGGCTACAAGCCTCGCCTTATTCCTAGTTACCTCCCCTTGATCGTTTGTTTTGTTTTGAAAGATCCATTTGGTTCCAATCACAGAATGGTCTCTAGGACGAGGCACAAGGAACCACACTTTGTTCCTTTGGAACTGGTGTAGTTCTTCTTGCATAGCCATGATCCAAGAATCATCTTTTAAGGCATCTTCTACAGAGTGAGGTTCAGATTGCGAAAGTAAAGATATGTAATCCAGATGTTCAACTTCCATGAATGAGGAACGTGTCCTTATTCCTTCTTCCACATTGCCGATGACAGCTTCCGGCGGATGGTCTTTAGCAAAAGTCCATTGCCTTGGTAGCTGCAGTTCAATCTGATTTTGATGATTTTCAACAGCATCTTGTTGTTCTTCACTTCCTGATGGATTAACTTTCTCTAACAACTTTCTCGTATCATCATCTTCTGATTCTCCTTCCTGCAAGATAGACTTTTCATTAGTATTCTTGTATGATTATTCATCAACTATGACATGATGACTTTCCTCAACTACAAGAGTTCTCAAGTTATACGCTCGATAGGCTCTTGAGCTAAGAGAGTATCCAAGAAATATCCCCTTGTCACTCTTGGGTCAAACTTAGCCAAGTCCACCTTGCCATTGTTATGGATGTAACAAGTGGAGCCAAAAGGTTTGAAGTAAGAAATATTTGGTTTCTTACCTCGATATAGCTCATAAGGTGTTTTCTTTAACAAAGGCCTTACCATGGCTCGGTTGATTATGTAGCACGCAGTGTTTACGGCTTCAGTCAAGAAATACCTTGGTAAATTGTTCTCATTTAGCATAGTCCTGGCCATTTCAACTAGTGTCATGTTCTTCCTCTCAACTACCCCATTTTGCTCTGGGGTCCTTGGTGCGGAGAAGTTGTGCATATAGCCTTGAGCCCTACAGAAATTGCTAAACTCATGATTATCAAATTCTTTACCCTGATCACTCAGCACGGTCTTGATGCAACATTCTTTTTCATTTTGAACCATCCTGCAAAATGCTTCAAACTCCATCAAGGTATCACTTTTGTGAGAGAGAAAATACACCCAGCTGTATCTTGAAAAATCATCCACAATTACAAACCCATATAGCTTACCACCCAAGTTATGTGTTCTGCTTGGTCTGAACAGATCGATATGAATCAATTCAAGGGGCCTAGAAGTGGTTACATCACTCTTACATTTGAAGGATGTTCTTGTCTGTTTGCCCCTGCTGCTTGCCCCACAGATTCCTTTATCGACAAGCTTCAACTTGGGCAAACCAACAACCAGATTTTTTCTGAACAACTTCAACATCACATTCAAACTGGCATGCTTAAGATGTCGATGCCAAAGCCATGCATCATCAGATCTTTTAGCAACCAAACACAGATTGTTGTGTAAAACATCATTTAGATCAATCATATAAACATTATTGTGTCTAAACCCTATGAACTTAATTTCATGAGAGTTTCTATCTACCACAGTGCAATGAGTAGAATCAAAAGACACATTGCAACCTTTGTCACAGAGTTGACTGATGCTCAGGAGATTGTGATGCAAGCCTTTTACAAGTAAAACATTTTCAATAACTTGAGTTTGGTTCTTACCTATCTTACCTTCTCCGACAATTTTTCCTTTGTCTTTCCCCCCAAAAGCTACCACTCCACCATCCTTTTCTTGCAGGTTTGCAAACATTTCCTTGTTTCCCATCATATGCCTTGAACATCCACTATCCAGATACCATTTGTTCTTTTGAGCTCCAAAGCAGACCTGCAAATTCAAAACAAATACTTATGGGGTTTTTGGTACCCAAGCAAGCTTGGGTCCATGATGGTTAGACAAAGGAGGCCTATATGACCTATTCACCATTCTTGCAAAATGTTCATCATCAAGTCTCATGGTTCTACAATCATACATATCATGGCCAAATCTTCCACAATAAAAGCATGTAGTGACTTTGTTACCACGGTTTCTCCTCCTGTTTGCATTCATAAATGAGTTATGCATATGTGTGTTAGACAAGGAGGAAAATGAGCTTCTTGAAACCCAAGGATTCATGTGTGTTTTGGATTGAGATGGTTTTCTCTTTTCAAAGGTATGTAGAGAACTTCCTTCATGAGGATCCACGCAAGTGTTCATAACTTGTTTCCCTTTTTCCAATGTAGCAAGAACATTTTTCAACTCATTTATCTCTAGCATCAAGGTTTCAATTTTGTGTTCAGCTGTTTACTTGGTTTGATTACATGCAATTCTTTCCGACCTTTCTTGTTCTAATTCCCTCTTCAAGTCTTCATGCATTTTAACAAAATTGGTTTGATCTTCACGCATGTATGAACTCTCTTCTTCAAACAATTCCGTTTTAGACATAAGAATTTCATTTTCCTATTTGAGATTCTCAATTTTAGATTTCAAAGCATTGCAACTTTCACAAGAATTTTTAGCATGCATAAATTGCTCCATCTTCTTTTTTAGAAGTTTATTTTCAGATTTCAATTTTTTGCATTTTCCATATAATGATTCATAAGCAATCTGCCATGGTTCACAAGTAAGAGATTCGGATTCAGAATCTACCTCATTTGAGTTATCCTCATCTGCCATGAAGCACAGATTCTGAACAAGCTCATCTAAGTCATCCTCATTCCCAGATCCTTCCTCATCCTCGTCGCTCCATGTGGCGACCATGGCTTTGGGCTTTTTGAATTTTCCTTTCTTGAATCTCTTCATCAAATCCGGGCACTCACCCCGCATGTGACCAGGTTTCTTGCATTCATAGCAAATTACTTCATCCTTCTTGCTACTTTCATTTTTCTTAGGACGTTGCCTTCTTGGTCCTTTTCTAAATTGACCACCGAACTTCCTAGTATTCTTGACAAATTTTCTTGCTCTTTTGGTGATCATAGCAACAAGCTCTTCATCTTCAGTGTTGGCCGTGGAGCCTTCCTCACTGTCATCAGATTCTTGTGGGTAACCTTCAATGCCAATGTTATGGCTACCTTCTTCTTTTTGTGATCCTCCTCGCTCCTTTTGAAGTTAATCTCGTATTGCATCAAGGAGCCGACTAATTCATCCAAAGTCAAAGTGCTAAGATCCTTTGAATCTTCAATTACAATGGTCTTTGTATGCCACTATGGTGATAAAGATCTTAGTACCTTCCTTACCAGATCTCGGTTTGAATACTCCTTCTCAAGAGCCTTCAAACCATTTGTAATTTCCATCAGCCTTGCGAACATTTCAGAAATAGATTCTTATGGCTTCATCATAAACAACTTATAATCTCGGACCAATAGATTTGCCTTGGTCTCCTTGACTTTAGAAGTTCCTTCATAGATCAAGCGTAGCTTGTCCCACATTTCCTGTGCAGAGGAACACATAGAGATGAGTATTTGTTTGGATGAATAGCACATTGAATTATATTCATGGCCTTAAAGTTTGCTGCACAATTATTGATATGTTCATCATCCCAATCATCTTCATTGTCAGGCAACTTGTAAGGACCTTTATTGATCACATTCCACACATCATACTCTTGAGCACGCAGGAAAACGTACATTCTATTTTTTCAATAAGTGTAGTTTGTGCCATCGAAAAACGGAGACCTGTGTACAGAATGCCCTTCGGGCATCATCCCTCTGTTTGCCAAGATCTAGGATCTAGCTCTTCGACCGTGAGGTCGAGTCAATCAAAGACCAGAGCTCTGATACCAATTGTTGTGTCCCGGAGGGTGGCAATCAAGAGGGGTGGGGTGAATTGATTGTCCAATAAAAATTAATTGCTAACTGAAATGCTAGTAGGAATGAAAACCACAAAATAGAAGGAGATCTAGTTAAGCAAACACTCAACCTTACCGGAACAAGATCTCTCTCGCGAGTACACGTAAATAAAGGTATGAATGCTATGACGGAGAATAAGATCACTCAGCTACACGTGAGGCCCACTCGTTACAAAGCACGAAGAACAAAACACAAAGGAGGCATCGGATTTTTAGGTGGTTCGGGTACACAAACGTGTCCCCTACGTCCACCCCTCACACGTGAGGATTAATGGTCTACTATGAGGTGAGCCACACACATGCTGTAACAATAGCCAACACACACACGGCAGCCTATCTTCGCCACCACACACACACGCACACGCTCGTATCAAAGATCACGAGCACACACACACAAAAATGGGGTTCTTTAAGTTCAAAGATTACAACAGATATTCAAGCTCAAACAGCAGAGATTTGAGAAGATAAGAATAGAGAAGATTTGCAGTGATTAGAGCTCCCCGTTTCTCTTCTTCGAAGGTACTTGAACTCCTTTGCTGGATGAAGACCGTTCTTGAAGGAGGATGATCGATTCTTGCACGGACACTTGTTGTATCTTGGATTTCTATGCAGCTTGCAGCAAAGAAACATTTGAGAACTTGAAACCTCATTCTTCCCTTCGCATTCACGCTCAGAATGATGTGGAAGAAGCCTTGGAGCTACTGCCTGCGACCTGCACTCACAAGGGTTAGAAAAGTAAACACAAATTTCAGATCTCACTTCTTGATTAGGGTTTGTGACCCAATGAGACGGTTTTATGCACCTTGATCGATCAAGGGACACCCTGGGGACCAGATCCACGAATCTAGGAGAGATTTGAGGCTGAAGGACCGGACTGGTTTGACATTTTAGCCGTGGACACGAAAGTCCACAATCGCGGCTCCATAAAGGTGTCGACACCAGGTGTTGACACCAATGCCAGGGCCATAGCAGAAACCTTCCGGCCAGTTCAAACCACAGATGGTGTCGACACCAGGTGTCGACACTAGGACATGGCCTATAGCATAAAACTGCTGGCCAGGGTAGTTCACAAGTGGTGTCGACACCAGGTGTCTACACCAGGTCATGGCACATAGCAGAGAAATGCTGGCCAGTCCAAAGACAAGTGGGTGTCAACACCAGGTGTCGACACCAACTTCCTGACAGGATAAAAAACCAAATGGCAGAACTTAGAGAAAGTGGTGTCGACACCAAGCAGTTGTGAACCTAAAACACCCCAAAGTACTGGAAATAAAATAAACAATCTCACCAGGGTTTTGCCATTTTAAATTGGTTGTTACAAGTCCTTCCTACCTGCAAGAACACCAAGAGAAAATTAGATTTGAATTGGCAATCAATGTACAAGTCCCCTCATGCATTTCTCATTAAGTCATGAATCTATGAATAATGAAGGAAACTCATCCTTGTGGCTTTTACCAAGTTCTTACCTGTCGAATGGAAAGGTACATATATATGAACTCCATTGACCATCCATGAGGAGTTTATGCACAAGTCAGCACATATACCTGAGTGCATATATTTATTGATCCAAGCGACTTTGAAATGTGACCTTGTGAACGACTTATATAAAGTAGCATTGTTTTCCTCAAACCATGGGTTTCCAAAAGCCATTGTCAAAAGTTTCAAGGAGTATAGCATTACTCCAAGTTTGACATGGATCGACAAGTCCAAGTGCTGAGATTATACCAAATCCACACGACAAAGATATCAACCATTCAAAACAAAGTTATGTAGGATTTTTAATCTCAAACCGACAATGAATCAAGAACATTCCCATTACAACAACCATGAACACATCGAAACAATCAAGTTAAAACATCAAACCATTTAGCCACATTGTATTTGACATCATCAAAACTCATGAAGCCACACATCATAATCTTGGGAGCAACACTCACGTGGGTTACATGCTAGCTTAAATAGGAATTGTATGGGGAGGGGAAAAGACACCTAGGAAATGCTTGGGGAGGGGAAAGGATGCCTTGAAAACCCATGGGTCATGGGTTCCTACGAGAAGGCATTACATTAAGGAGTATATATATATATATACACCTAATTTCCTAATAAAATAAAAGCACACATATTAGGCCCATTTATAATTTCATGTGGCCCATTAACATAAAACACTTTGATATAGCTAATTAAGTTTGATGTTGCCGATGCCGCCTCGCCGATCGTCCGCTATCGCTTGTCAATCCCGTGACGATCCCGTCACTTGTGTTCCGAGTACTTGCGATAGGTACGTGCTTAGCCTATCCGTACTTCGGTGTTTCTGTTTGAGAGTCTCTGTGTCTAGTGAGCCTACACTAGTCGTAGCCTGACGACACTTTCCGTGTGTCGGTCCACCTGGGAGCGGTGGCGGGGTGATGATGCGGGACGGACACACGAACCTGGGACTCTAGCTCGCGGACGTCCCTAAGCGAGGGAAACACGGGATCGTGCGCGGTTGAGAAACTGGCAACGAGCCTCGAGTATCGGCTTTTCCGTGTGTACTCGGATTGAGTCACGGGACAGGTCACACTCACTCTCTCACAGGGGTGATTGAAATAATATAACGAGCTAGTTACCTATCAATCTAGTAGTGGCATTCAAAAAATATACGAATTGAGCAAATGCGATAAAGAAGGAGGTGAGTTTACCTCCACGCTCCGGGCGTGGGGAAGATGACCCCGGCCGAAGCTCGTACTCCCGGTGTTCAAATATTAACAATAATTATAGAAATGGTTTTAAGGCCCACTCCACGTAGGGAGGTAAAGGGCAACAATGTGGGACCCAAAAGTAGCGAACTCGGGTTGACGGGCAGCAATTTGGACAGTTCTCGGGCCGAAGATGGGTTGCTGCTCAGAACTGTTCTTCGGGGCCCACGGGACAGCAGGTGGGTTTGGCTGCTAGGACGGCGGTGCCTGGGCCTCTCCTTACTGCGGCGGCTTGCTTGGACGCTGTTGATGGGTTGCCTAACGATCTCCGAGAGCGGCAGTCGCCGAAGGTATCCGGGCGTATTTTACCAGGATTTATCGGTGGACTGATTTGCTGGCCTGTCCACGGATCTGAACTGCGCGCCTCCATGAGAAGAATTTTTGCGGCCAGATTCGATGTCGGATCGACGCAAAATTGGAACCGATGGATAGAGGACTCAGAGGGCTACAACATATAATTTTCTCGGATCCATCAAGTAGATGGATTAGAAATGAAAACAAATGTGGGTTGTAGTTTCTTTCTGGCTTGGAATTGCAGACACACAGGGAAGAACAAGAACTGACTGAATACGAATTTTGACCGACAGGAAAACAATAGATCTAGACTCTAGAAAACTTTTGGGTGGAAAGGGCGTAAGTAAGGAAACGTATGATTTTTTTGGGGATTTATGGAGATGTATAAGGGAGCGGGAAAAATAGAAGAATAGACTCCTATCCTGCAGATCTACAAACTGGCAGATTGTCAGGGGTGGAACTAAAATTACGGGAAAAATAGCAAATGACATCTGATTGGCGTGAAATTTAAAATGGAGACTGGGGATAACAAGAAGAACAAACACTCAAAATTGCAGCTCGATCAGTTCTCTTGATGTGGAGATAAAAATTAGGCTTCAACCATTTGTCTTGATTTGGACAGAATTCCGATGCGGCGGTGGTGGCGGTGCGACGGCGGCTCGATGGCGGCGGTGGGGCTGAGCTTCACACTCAGAGAGGGGGAGGGGAGGAGGCTTCACACCTCAAGAATTTTGCAGAACTCCATCTGCAATGGGGTGGGAGAGAGAAAGGGGTGCCCTTGGGCTGCTCTTGAAAATTTCTGAAATTTTCTCACATTAATTCTATCAAAAGGAAATTACATGGAATATATAGAAAAGTAAAAATGACCTTAACTATCCCTAGATCTAGGGTTAGGGAGGGGTAAACTAGCGATGGGAATTTCTTCCCCCATGTGGTCAAATGACCAAATAAAATAAAAATACAACATGGAATATAATACATTAAAGGGGGGCGCCCCCTTGACTTTAAGGGCCTTCAATTTTGAAATTTTCCATTCTTGTCCCGCCTTGGTGGAAGTCCAATGTTGGACTTTGAACCAGTCCCACTTGGGCCCTAGAACCTAGGTGGACTAATGGGGAAGAGGGTGGGGGACCCTGCTAGACCCACTAGACTTTTACAAATAAACCCAAAGACTTTAAAGACTAACCCTTTGGCTTATAATGCCTTATAATTGCAAACAAAATTAGCCAAGGGTATAAATACAAACAAAAGGACACAAATGTAAAATAAAATTGTTAATACCCGGTGTGATTCCCATCAATTCTCCCCGTGTGGGAAGAACTCAACCCCATCGAGTAAGGGGTACGGCTGCTCATGTGGGTCCGGCGGATCCGTCACCAAACCTGGAAGCGCGGAGTACGCTGCACTCCAAGTAATCATGACATGCTCATCCCGTATATACTCGATATGCACACGCTGCTGTGAGAATGAGGTTAGAGGTGGACACTTCGGGGTGGGGTCACTCTCAAAGGGGAGGAGGTGGCTCGAAGACTCATTAGGAATCACCGCTGGGTCCCTTTATGTGACTAGATCCGATATGTTGAGGTAGAGCTGATCCCAAATTCCGGCAAGTCTACAACGTACGCATTAGATCCGACTTGCCTCGCACTCGAAAGGAACTGACAACACGAGCATACAAAAGACCGACTCGACTCGATGCAATCAGACTCACTATGTACTCGACAATCTTGACAAAGAAAAATATGGACTCACACATGACCCTAAACAAACCTACTGTTAGTCTGACACATTCTTATGCAATGGCAGACCAGGACATCCGAATGTGTGCCATGCATACACTAGATACAATTGATGGTTGACTGAATGGGGAACTCCTAGACATCCTAGTATGCCTCTAGCATGTGGCTGCCTGTTGCATTTGGGAGACTTGGGAGGGTTAGGAGATCCAAAGTTTCCTTCTTCCTTTCCCCAATGAACGGACTCCTTGCGGAGTGTAGGTGGACTAGCATGTGGGGAAGGGGAGCGATAATGGACTTCCTAAAAAGATGGAATGGATAAAGTGGGTCATAAGGCTCACTAGGGAAGGGGTTGAAGGGATCAAAGAATGTGTGACCCCTCGAGCTGGGTTCCCACATGTCACGGTCCCAAGTTTGAAATTCTTGAAGGTATAAATAATCACCTTCAAGCATTGTGATCGGTGGGACGACGGTCATGTGTAGAAGGTATGGTTCCTCCCTCGGAATAAATGGAATGAAGTTTGGCTCATCAGGAATAGGGAGGAGCAAAAGGATCTCCGTAGTGACATGACCCACAGTGCACACGGAGGTAATGGACCCCAATGCCGGATGTGTGAAGCTACGACTATGGAGTTGGTCGAAGCTTGGGGCCAACATGTGCGTCAACTTCCATTGCCAGTCTAATCCCTTAAAAAGGTCATCCAATGTATCAACATGGTGACAAGACTGGAATGTGGTATGGAATGAGTTGACTGGCACTAATGGGAGTGTGGGGTTCACGGATGGGTAGCAAAGCGGTTTGGGGACCAAGCCTATCTTGAGCCAACTAAGTAGTGGCTCGGCGATAAAAAGCTTTCCTGTTAGAAACACGGGTGGCTCCGGCTGAGGTTGCTCTGAATAAAGATCAGAGGGTGGGGGTGGGGGCAAAGGAGCTCTCATGGGTGGGGAAGGACTGTCCTCCCGGAGGGGAAGAGGTCCTCGGGACCCCGTAGGTGGGGCCAGGTTGGGGCTACCGGCTATGACCTCCCTAGGCTCGAGTATGGCTACCTCTTATCTCGGAGGTGGGCAAGGGGAGACCAAAGACTCAATATAAGCACACCTCCTATCCACTCGATCCGAGATCATTTGCACAAGTTAGGCAACGGTGCGGGTTGGAGTAGGGGTATCGTGGTGGATTCACTCGTAATCAACCGGCCTAGGCTTGGATCTAGGCTCTACTATGTGTGGGGCTCTTTGCCTCCGACTATGACAACCCCGGGGGGAGGTGACTGGGTTAGGAAGGTTGGAGGCGACTGGGTGGGGAGGGTTGGAGGTGGTTGGGTGGGGCTGGTTGGGGAGGACCGGGTGGGGAAGGTAGATCCTCCTAAGCTCCCTCTTCATGTCCTACCATGACTCGATGGGCCATTGCCTCCTAACTTCTCTTAAGCGTTCAATGTCGTCCCATTTTTCGGCGGCTTCATGAAGAAGCCGCTCCTTAGCAAAAGTGAATTCCATAGCCTCAGACATGGGGTAATAATCAAAGTATTTATCCATAGTGGCTTCCCAATGCCGATAGTCGCTCGGGACCTTGGAGCGATGAAAGTTTGTGGCCTCGGGCCTAATGAAAGAGATGGGATGATTTCCAAACCCATGGGTGTGCCAACGGTCATATCGCCTGGGCGACCGGGAGTCCATTGGAAATGGGGAACTACAAGATGGACATGCCGACCTAGAGAGACAAGACAAGCTGACTCTAACGGATTAGACACGACCCTACACACTAATGCAAAGTTGGAATGCAGACTCGACTACAAACCTAGACTCAACCAATATCTGGTACGTGGCGGTGGTATGATCCAAAGACCGAACTCACGCAAGTGTGCAACCATCCCAATAGGCGTAACCTATCGGTTCGGAACACCTTTTGATATACCGGGTAAAGGAATGCAAATGCGACACCTTGGACAAACTAACCGACGACCCTAGACTCGACTTCGCTTTGATACCAATTTGATGTGGGATGGACACTCGAACCTGGGACTCTAGCATGCAGATGTCCCTAAGCGAGGGAAACGTGAGATCGTGCGCGGTTGAGAAACCGGCAATGAGCCTCGGGTATCAGCTTTTTCGCATGCACTCGGATTGAGTCACGGGACGGGACACACTCACTCTCTCGCAGCGGTGATTGAAATAATATAACGAGCTAGTTACCTATCAATCTAGCAGCATCATTCAAAAAATATATGAATTAAGCAAATGCAATAAAGTGGGAGGCGAGTTTACCTCCACGCTCCAAGCGTGGGGAAGACGACCCCGGCTGAAGCTCGTACTCTTAGTGTACAAATATTAACAATAATTACATAAATGGTTTTAAGGCCCACTCCACGCAAGGAGGTAAAGGCCAACAATGTGGGACCCGGGAGTAGCGAACTAGGGTTGACGGGCAGCAATTTGGACGGTTCTCTGGCCGAAGACGGGTTGCTGCTTGGAACGGTTCTGTGGGGCCCACAGGACAGCAGGTGGGTCCGGCTGCTAGCATGGTAGTGCCCGGGCGTCTCCTTGCTACCGGCAGCTTGCTGGGACACTGTCGATGGGTTTCCGAGTGAACTCCTGGAGCGGCGGTCCCCGAAAGTATCCCGGCGTATTTTACTAGGATTTATCGGTGGACTGATTTGATGGCCTATCCACAGATCTGAACTGCGCGCCTCCACGAGAAGAATTTCTATGGCCAGATCCGATGTCGGATCGATGTAAAAATTGTACCAATGGATAGAGGACTCAGAGGGCTACAACATATAATTTTCTCAAACCCATCAAGTGGATGGATTAGAAATGAAAATGACTGTGGGTTGTAGTTTCTTCCTGGCTTGGAATTACAGACACACAGTGAAGAACAAGAACTGCCTGGAGATGAATTTTGACCGATAGGAAAACAATAGATCTAGACTCCAGAAAAATTATGGGTGGACGGGGCGTAAGTAAGGAACACGTATGATTTTTTTGGAGATTTATGGAGATGTATAAAGGAGCGGGAAAAATAGAAGAACAGACTCCTAACCTACGGATCTGTAAACTGGCAGACTGTCTGGGGTGCAACTAAAATTACGGAAACAATAGCAAATTACCTCTAATTGGAACGAAATTTAAAATGGAGACTGGGGATAACAAGAAGAACAAACACTCAAAATTACAGCTCAATCAGATCTCATGATGGGGAGATAAAAATCGGGATTCAACATTCTATCCTGATGTGGATAGAATTCCAACGCGACGGCAGTGGCACTGCGATGGCGGCGACGTAACTGAGCTTCACACTCAGAGAGGGGGGGGGGGTAGGAGGCTTCACACCTCAAGAATTTTGCAAAACTCCATCTACAAGGGGGTGGGAGAGAGAAAGTGGTGCCCTTGGGCTGCTCTTGGCAATTTCTGAAATTTTCTCACATTAATTCTATCAAAAAAATACATGGAATATATAGAAAAGTAAAAATGACCTTAACTACCCCTAGATCTAGGGTAAGGGAGGGGTAAACTAGGGATATGATTTTCTTCCCCCATGTGGTCAAATGACCAAATAAAATAAAAATACAACATGCAATATAATACATTAAAGGGGGGCGCCCCCTTGACTTTAAGGGCCTTCAATTTTGAATTTTTCCATTCTTGTCCCCCCTTGGTCCAAGTCCAATGTTGGACTTTGAACCAGCCCCACATGGGTCCTAGAACCTAGGTGGACCAATGGGGAAGATGGTGGGGGACCTTGCTGGACCCACTGGACTTTTACAAATAAACCCAAAGACTTTAAAGACTAACCCTTTGGCTTATAATGCCATACAATTACAAACATAGTTAGCTAAGGGTATAAATACAAATAAAAGGACACAAATGCAAAATAAAATTGTTAATGCCTGGTGTGATTCACATCAGGTGAGTTCTCGATTGAGATGGTTTGTAGGCTAGTTGTCGTAGGCCCCTTTGCCTTGCCGTTAGAGTCCTGCAGGAGTGGAAAACCAGCTAGAGGCCTGGCTCAAGACATTGAGCTTGTGTGTGCACACGTGGTCAGGGAAGTTTGGACCAGCGCCGACAGACGTGACTCTGAGTAATCACTCGTTACTGTGGTTCCTTGGTTCTTTGTTCAATGTCTCAGTTACCTCGTTCGAGGCGAGTGGGAGACGCTTGAGGCGCTGTGTAAGACATCAGTGGACGCATCTGGATTTTCTTCTAGTGAGGAGGTGCTTCTGTCACATGACACATCACTTGTGGCTTTTGTGACTATTTTCCGTCACTGTTGATGCGACTCGCCGGGTAGTCTATGTTCGGCTTTACCTGAGGTCAGTGTAGCGTACACGACGGTGAGATCGTGTATGTGTTGGTGCTTTTAGACCGTGTAGTATTGAGTTGGGATTTTGTCTCTATAGACGAGCCTGCACTTCTGAGGTGTCTTGATGTTGTCCTGGCTGTGTAGTCAGAGTTCCTTGCATCGGTTTAGTGATTCCTAACTATGTGTCTGGGGATACGTGTCCTTACCGATTAGGAGTAGTTTAGAGGGCCAAGGTTTGATCGACTGTCGTGTTTCTATTAGTACGGCTTTCCTCTTTACTTTTGTTGTTACTACTTTACTTTAGTTGTTTAGCAGTGTTGTTACTGCGTTCGTTTCATGGTGGGGATCTGCGAGACCCCTACTGAGCCCATGAGACGAGGCTCACCCCTGACTTATCAAGTGTAGCTATTCTTCCTTATGTTCGGAGGTGCAGTGCGGTGGTTCTTAGTTGCCAGCTTTGCCAGTGTCGGGCTTCTCCCGACTTGGGAGTACGTTCTCTTTCCTGTTGTACTGTACTTTAGTTGGACTAGACTCTGCTAGCTCTATAGTTTAATTTGTTTAATAGAAAATGTAAATTTATTTTTGCTATTTTAGCAATCTTGATCATAGTAATTAATTATTTACTGCTTTATCTGGAAGTTCAATGTACTTCGCACACTCCTTTTTATCCCTTCGGAGCTTTACCGCTCTTGGCAGGCCTCTCAGAATCCAAGTGGTATCAGGTTTACCTAGTATCCAGAGTCTGGGTCGCCACAGTTGGTATTAGAGCGTGTGTTTGTGAAAGTACATGGGAATTCGAGATATTACAGTGCTCAGAGTCCATAAGGTCCAGTACAGTCGGCAACTGGCATAGGTTTTGTGTTTTCTTATCGCTTTGCTTCTCGCGTGAGAGCTTGTGTGCGCTGTGTTGCGTTGCGATATGGTTTTTGTTTTTTTGCCAGAGTGTTGGCGTGTGACCCGAGGATTATGATGGAGTGTTGTCTCTCTCCATGGTCATGGTCTCGATTGTGCTACGTTGGACAGAGTTGGCCGGCAGGCGTGAGTCTGTGTAGTGTTCGAGTTTTTTCGTGGTGTGATCAGTTGGCTGGGGGCATTATTGTTGTTGGTGATGGTTGTGCATGTTCACCGGAGGATATTAATGTCGTTTTGGCCGTCCCAACTTGAGGTTTGGTCAGCCCCTAAGGTGTTAAGGTTGTGTTAAGGTGGTTGTTGGATGCCTTGGTTGAGAGAGTGCTTGGGCAAGCTAAGGATTTCCTTCCTGGTGAGCTGTTGTTAGTCGAGCTTGACCTTTCTCATCCTATCTTGTGGCGTCTTTTCGAGGTAAGCTTTCGAAGTGCTGTATCCATGAAGCCTTTGTCCTATGTCTGCTAATGTGTGGACTGTGATAGTTCTGAACCTGATTTGCTCTTGTTTCGGCGGTGGCTTGGTTTTAGACCCAGATTGAGGATTTGGGTGCCATTGTGCACCGTGTTCGACGTGTCGTGTTTGGCGGCCATTGTGCTGTGAAGGTTCAGTGATTGACTATTAGTAGGATCGGTACTCGCGGCATGCTATATTGTAGTTTTGTGAATTGTGATGGCGCTGAGGTGTGCTGAGATGCGGATGTCGAGTTACCTGTGATGCCTGTGTGTGTTGTGTTGAGTGCGCAACAGAAGCGTGGTGGGCTTATAACCCATAGGTCGAGGATCATTTTTGTTGGAAGATTCTGACCAGTAGAGAAGTTTGTTTCCTCGGTGTAACGTTCGTCTTGGCTATGTGTGCCTTGATGTTGTTTGTTGTCGTGCCGTTGCTTGAGGCATTGTGGTGGTTGGCATTGGCAGGTTTGAGAATTGGTGAAATCTGTCGACGTACATGCTGGCTGAGTACCCTTTTCTTCTTTTGTATTTCTTGGAAGTTGTGCTCTCGAGACGGATCGTAGTCCTTGAGATGCATTCTCCGAGATTGTTTGTGGGTCCTTGTTGGTAAGTTGCGAATGGTTAGTACATTTTAGCCGTGTATTTAGCTATAATTTTGCCTAGATGTGACCCAACTTGCGGTGTTGTCCCATGGTTATGTGTTGAGAATAGAGCTGGAGATTTGCAAGTGTCCATCATTTAGTTGTATGATGGTTTGTGCTTATGGTCAGCTTGGGAGGAGTTCCTTGTGAGCCTGAGTTCATATTTGCATGGACCGAGGTCTTGTCGATTGGTTTTACTGTACTCTCCTGCCAGGATAGAGTTGGCATGCAACTCGAATCAGATGTAATATCTGAGTGAGGACTGACTCGATTGTGTTTGTGGTCCAGTGATGTCATTGACATTCTACGTGCCAATTTCGATCATTGTTCATGGTGTGGAAGCCGATTGGTGGAGCAATCAGCTGAGATATTTGTCTCCCTCGTGAGAGCTGATGCTTGTTTGTCTTCCGAGGGTGTGTTTTTGTCAGTGGTTGTTTCGTGGCATGGGTCGTGTCTCCTAGGTTTGTGAGACGGAAGTGATGATGCCCTGTTTTGGAGGTTTTGGACTTGTGTTCCTTTGTGTGCCATGCTCGTTCTGTGGATCGATGTGCCTTGATATTCAGAGCGTGTGCCTGTGATTGTGGTCTGGCAGTGTGTTGACACCTGTTTTATACCTTCAAGTTGAGTCTTTTTCTTGCCTTCATTTATGATGTCCCAAGTTGTCCGCTAGTTATCAGGTCATTTTTGATGGTTCTTGGGCCTATTTTATGGGCATCTTTCTCCCTGATTGGACTTGCTCCTGTGTTTTCTCGAGTTTGGGCCTAATGGAACTTGGTTTGACAGGGTCATTGGATGAACAAGCATATCTATCTCTTCTATTCTATTTTCCAGCGACCACCTTTATAACGGTCTCACGATAGGCCGTTCCATGAAGGTGGCGGTCTATTGGATGACCGTTTTTCCTGGTCTACGTCGACCTGTCCCTTCTTTGCGTCGACCTGGTTTTTTCTGCATCGACCTGTTGTTTTTGTAAACGGTCTCACGATAGACCGTCCCATAAAGGTGGCGGTCTATTGGAAAACCGTTTTGTGTGTTTGACTTGGTCGTTGTGGATAAATGAGCATATTTATCTACTTTTTATTCTTTTCAATGGCCAGGAGAATAGCGGTCGGCAGATGGGCCGCTTAGCATCTTGGGCGGTCTATCGATGGACCATTTTTATCAGTCGAGATTCTTGCGTTGACAGGCGGTTTCTCTCTTTATCCGTGGTCAAAATGGTTGCTTCATCCATGGATTTCTCTGCGGATTCTCAGCCAAATTGGGCGCCTTTTGATCCTGATTAAAGCTAGGAGTATTATCATCATTTTATTTAAAATAATTCAGGCCTGATTCCCACCCAAAAGCCCTCCATTCGAGCTAGGGTTTCAAGGGTCTATAAATAGAACCCTTGGGTCATGGCCGTGAGGGGGGAGATTCCAGAGTTCGCGTCGAAGTGCTTCCGCCTTCTAGAGCAAAGTCCACTCAGGGAGAAAGGTTCTCTACGTCCTCTAAGCCTTCGGTCCAGGGAGTAGTCCATTTCCACCGTGTTTTGAGTCATAGCTTAAGTCGTTTTTGGTCACATTTTTATTCATTTCATATCCACTCCTCCTCATTTTTGTCCACATTTTTCACTAGCATCTTCGCATCTTTACCTCCTCCTATTGTTTTCTGTTGTGTCCCCTGTGGTTCTGGAGTTTTGATGATGACAGTATTATGTCTCATTATGTTTACATCCTTAATGATATAATCCTGTTGCATTATGAGAAACTGTCAGAACAGGGTTGAGGATGTCTCACAGGTCATGAAGTTAACCCAAGTCAAAGAGTCAAAGTTAAATCATGACAGGTAAGGTGAATGCTCAGATCAGGTAATGCTTTAATTAGTTCTCCTGCATACATTCAGTTCATGTCTGCTATATGCATTCAACTCATTTGTCCATGTTTATTGTGCATTGCCTCACATCAAGTCTAGACATCCTGGTTGCATTCTAAGTCTGCACAATCTGCTAGGTCGGTCTTCAAAGTATGTACATTGATCTTCAAGGCATCAAGTCTATACACTAGATTATTAGCCCTTTCAACTCTATACATTCGAGTGTGAACCTTTAAGTCCATACATCGCTTCAGACTAAAGCCTATACATCGGACAGTGTTCAGGCGAAGTCTATACATCAGTCCTCAAGTGTTACAAGTTTGTACATTGGCCATCAAAGCCTTCAAAGTCTGTACATCCGTCAAGACTCTCAAAGTCTGTACAGCGTTACGTTCTCTTTGGAAAGTCTGTACATCGTCAAGTCTGCACATTGGGGTTTCACCTGAAGTCTATACATTGGCTAAGGGTCTTCAAGTCCATACATAGTTGTCTGATGCATATTGATTGAAGTCTGTACATTGGGTTTTTCACATGAAGTATGTACAGCCGTTCACTGTTGAAGTCCATACACTGGACTGTTAGGTCATGTCTCCACTGGGTCTCAATGTACACACTTATTCATTGTGCTGCTTCACGAACAAAGTCTGAACATCCTTCAATGAACGTTGAAGTCTATACACTGACTCACTGTTCATCGCCTTTGGGCATCAAAGTCTGTACATCGCCTTCAATCTTCAAAGTCTATACACTGGCTTATTCTTCAAGTCTGTACAGTCATTTGCATTGTATTTCAAGTCTAGACATTGCACTGTTGCATTCATCGTCTTCGTGTCGTTTTCTTATTGTGTCTTCGTGTTGTGTCTATGTCTTCGAGTTATTTTTGTGTTTGAGTCTTCACGTTATTTTTGTTATTCGTGTCTTCGTGTTGTTTTTCCTAGACCTCATGTCGCTCTTGTTTTGTAACCACAATTCGTGTCGGTTTCAGTTGTTTCTGTGTTTGTGTCGTCGAGTTGTTTTTATGACTTCGTGTTGTATCCTTGTTGTGTCTTCGTGTCGTTTCCTTATTGTGTCTTCGTGTTGTCTCCGTGTCATCCTCGTCTTCGAGTCATTCGTACGTTCGAACAACTTAGTACTCGAGTTGTTACAGTATATTTCGTGTCGTTCCCTTTGTAGTGTTAGTGTCACTTACTGTTGTTCCTCGAGTCGTTTCTTCTTCTGGTTTCACTGCTTCATCACGTGTCGTGATAGCCGTGTCTATTTTTCTATCCTCGTGTTGTCTTTCCTAGACCCCGTGTCTGTCTCGCCTTGTGACCACACTTCGTGTCAGTTTTTGTGTTTCGTCTTCGAGTTGGTTTCAGTCCATCTTGTTCTCGTGCCGTTCTCTTTGCTATTTTTTATGTCGTGTTGTTTTTGTATTTGAGTCTTCGTGTTATTCTTGTGTTCATAACCTCGTGTCGTTCTCTTTGTAATATTTGTTTTATCACCTTTGAATCTCGTGCCATTCTCTTTGCTGTTTATTATGTCGTGTTGTTTTTGTATTTGAGTCTTCGTGTTATTCTTGTGTTCATAACCTCGTGTCGTTCTCTTTGTAATATTTGTTTTGTCACCTTTGAACCTCGTGTCGTTCTCGTTTTACCTCGTGCTGTTTTAATCTGACCTCGTGTCATTCTCTCTTTATTTAGTACTGTAGTAATCTTGTGTATCTCGTGTCATTCTCAGTATAGTGCATCGTGTATTGCTATCACATACCTCATGCAGCTTTTGTGGCCCTGAGTCTTAATCGTGTTAATTCCTTGCAGAAGAAGGTGGTCCGAGGAAATATTCCCCAGTGACTGGGCAGCACGTGATCCGAGGCTGGAATGAAGCTTGCTGAGAGACTGCCACGTGGTCCGAATACTTAGGGCTGGAAATGTGGAGGTCACACGTCGGGGCTGATGCTACTGCTGCTATATATATGAGCCTTCTTCCACAGAAGAAGAGATCGAAGAAGAAAAGCCTGAAGAGTAGAAAGCCCTTCGATCCAGAAAAAGAGAAAAAGAAAGAAAAGAGAGGAAGAAGAGATAGAAGAGAGAAGCCGTGAAGAGAGTGCAGAGAGTGAGAGATTAGGAGAGTAGAAGAGAAAGAAAGAGAGATAGAGAGTGAGAGATTTGGAGAGCAGAAAAGAAAGAAAGAGAGAAAGAGAGTGAGCGAGAGAGCTCGTGGAGAAGAAGGAAGAAGCTGCTTGAAGATCTGTCTTCACTGGACCGTGGATTAGATCCAGGCCAGTCAGCTCCGTTGAGAGCCACTTTGTGCATTTCGTTTTACAGCTTTCTGATTGCTGTGTCACTTCCCTTTATTATTTTTCCTTTGTTTTCTGATCATCTTTGTTCCTCCGATTGCCCTGTTGGGGATCGGGTTCCTCCTGTTGGTTCAGGAGAAGGGAGATCTGATCTCCAGGTTGCAAGTGACAGGTTGTCACTTGTGGGTTGCCCTCTGGTTAGAGGAAGGGAGGCTAGTCCTCCGGTTCTGGGCTTGTGGTTCCAAGTCCAGGTGTCCCTCCTGGTCTGGAGGAAGAGAGGTCTTCGACCTCTAGTTTCCAAGTGGCTGGGAGTCACTTGGGTGTCCCTCCGGTTGGGAGGAAGAGGGGAGGCTGTTCCCCTGGTCAAGCTGTGTGGCAGCAACTATTTGCAGACTGAGTCTGCTTGGTTCTAGCGTTTGCTAGTGAAGCCTCACTCCGGTTGGGAGTGAGGGGTGGATGTAGGTCTGGAGGACCGAACCACCTTAAAATCTTTGAGCAGTGGTTTGCTTGTAGTGTGTTCTTCCATATCTCCTACCATCCTTCACAGATTGTCTTGAGATTTCTTATTCTCATTTGTGCTGCGTCCGCTAGTTGGTTATTTGGGAGACAGTTACATATTTGCTCTTTTGAAAAGGATTTTCAACTGGTTCATCAGACTGCTTGGTTTGCTTCCGCTAGATGCTTGGATAGGCACGCTCTAATTGTTTGTATTTGAGTTAAATCAAATTGGTTCTATTTTGTGTCTATCTCTAGCATCCAAGATTTTATTTATCCATTCTATATAGAAGGATACATTCACCCCCCTCTGTATCCAGGCCTAGCACCCTAACAATTGGTATCAGAGCAGGTTGTCTGCTTAGAAGGTCCAGCGATCTGTAGATTCGATCCTACTGTCTTGGTGCTTCATTATTCATGTTGCATTTATCTGATCAGCTTTCATGGGTGATCCACCGGTTTTCAATGGTTCTAATTTTAATGCGTGGTTTATCAGTTTACGAAATTATGTTGATGTAGTTAATCCTGATCTGTGGAAATTAATTTCACAAGGTCCTCACACATTATCAAAGAAAGTGTCCAAATGGACCAACAGCCACAGATCAAAGAATGGAGAAAATCAGAAAGCCTTCAATCTGATGAAAGCAGCCACTGACAGAGCCTTACACTCTTGTTTTTATGATTGCAGGTCTGCCAAGGACATCCTGGAGGAGCTAAAGCTAACTCACAGGTTAAATGAAGATAACTGCATGATGGCTAAAGGAAGTATTCCTAGCAGCAGCCAAAATGAAGAAGAAGATGATGAGGAGGTAAACATCTTCGAGAATTTTTCTTTGGATGATTGGGAGAATGCATATGCTGAGTTGTTTGAGTCTCATGAACAATTAAGAAAACGATACAAGAACTTGAAAAATAAAAGTGATCAGGGTAGTTCAAGTTCACCATGTGAAAATTGTTCAAAGATGAAGCAATCTCATGATGCCTATTTATCAGATATCGATATGCATAAAAACCAGAATGAAAAATTGATGAATGAACTTAAATGTGTTTGCTCTGAACTAAGTAGACTGAAATCTGAAAATGAATGTCTTGAGAAACAATGTGAAAAACTCCAGGTTCAAACAATATGTTCGGTTAAATCTGCATGCAATGAGTGCCCATTCCTCAAGGAAATAAATGAAAATCTTCACTCAAATTTAGAATGGCATAAGGAGTTTATTGTTTCTCTAAAGGAAGAAAACAAAGATCTGTTAAACAAGATTCTGGAGCTTGAACAGATAGAGGAAGAGTTGAATGATAAAATGAGCTCACTAAAAATTGATAAAGACTCTGTTGAAGAAATTAAAAATCTGAAATCAAATAATGACAAACTAATTCAAGAGGTTGAAGGTTTGAAGCAGTTGAACACTGCTATGTCAGAGAAACTTCTTCTCTTAGAAAATAGAAAAACTGTTTACATTGAAGAGTCTGAAAAATTGAGAAATCTGGAACAAGAAATTGAGGAATGTAAAATTGCGAACAAGGTGCTAAGCGAATGTGTAACTTGCAATGAACAAGAGATTGCCAGTTATGAAATACACATCGTTTCTTTGGAAAATGAAATTGAAGATTTGAATAATTCCTTGTCAAAATTTGTGGACGGAAAAGATAATCTGGACAAAATTCTAGGAACTAAGGTAAATTTTCAGAAGGAAGGGTTGGGCTATAATCCCTCAAATAAGAAGAGTTTTCAAAACACTGTTCAAACTTCTTTTGTTTCCAGCTCAACCTCTCACAGCCCTCAGAACCTTCCAGGTTATCAGTCTACTGCTCAAGAGAAAACAACAAAAAAATAGAAAGAAAAGCATCAACATGTTCCTCTTCCCACTCTGCATGTTTCACCCACTCACTCGCATGCATCTAGAAAGAAAATGATATGTCACTACTGTCACAAATATGGACATTTGATGCATGAGTGTAATTTGATGGAAAAAGATGACATAGCAGCTGCTCAAAACAATCAGGGTAGAAATCATGTCCTTAGGGAAAAGAAAATTCATTGTTATAACTGTGGAAAAATAGGACATGTTGCTGCACAATGCTGGTTAGGCCCTCATAGAAATACCTTTTCTAATTGTTCTCATTGTGAAAAATATGGCCATACAGTCAAGGACTGTTGGCATGCTCAGGGAAGAACTCTCTCTCAGAATATAAAACTCCCTGCAAATAGAAATATTTTTGGAAGAAATAAAACTGTTTTTAAAGAAAAGAGTCTGGCATGCTTTGAATGTGGAAAATTTGGCCACCGAGCTTCGGAATGCTGGTGGGCAGGTAAAGGTAAACCAAAATCTCATGCAAGTAACAGAAATCTTCATGCTAATGCACATAAAATTTATGTTCAGAATAATGCACACAGATTCCATGCTAACAATGATGTGAATAAAAAGAATTCAAGATCTACTGTTTCCTGTCATTATAGTGGGCAGGTTGGGCACTCCATGAGTGAGTGTAATTTAATGAAGTCTGATGACTTACATGCCCAAAGAATGTGGAAAGCACCTCTCAAAGGTGTTACTAACAAAGTAGGACCCAAGAAGTCTTGGGTACCTAGAAACACAAAATGAGATCTGTGCTTTGCAGCTATGCCTTGGGATGAGGAATAAAAGGGGGTCAAATAAACCAAGGCATCCAAAGTATGGTAAACCCCAACTCTGCTAATTAAATGTTTCTTCACCTGAATTTTTTTTTAATTGAACATCATGCTTAATATGTCAATGCATACATGTCCAGAACTGCATCTGCCTTTTGTAATTTTCTTTTATCATGCACTGATGCATACATCTGTTTAAAGAATGTCTACATTTGATGCATACATATGTTAATTGCAGTTAGTTGATATTTGTTAAAATGCATAATCTCTGAAAACAAATTGCATTCTAAAAAATCTGAAAAGGTGAGTTGAGTAAGTCTGTTGCTTGGATGATGTCTCAAGCTTAAAAAAGTTCATTTCCACATTTGACATGCACATGAATCACAATTGCATTTAAGTGGCACAGTGTTAGCTAAAAGATGCATGTAGAACTGCATATGCATTGGATTGTCATGCATGACTCTTGGTATATAAATAGTAAGATACTAAAGGGCAGATGAACTCTGTCTGGAAGTGCTTACTATGTGTGAGGTAGTCTTTAGACCAAGTCGTCCGCCTGGTACCATAGGTCAGAGTTGCATACATTTAGGAATGTTAGATCATGCATACATTTAGGGGGAGCATTATTCATATTCTACCATCTGAACTTCTCATCTTCAGATTGAACTGCTATCTTGCCTAAATCCCTGTGATGAATGTGTAATGCAACACATTTCAGCTTCCTGCTTCAACTGTTATCAGCCATCTTCACTCATCCTATTCATTGGTATCATCTGTTGAGTTGGTTGTTCCCAAAAATGTTACAGCCTTTCTTGAAAACTCAGAAAGAATTCTCTGTACATATCCTGATCATAAATATGAAAAATAACTTAAACAGGAATCTTCTATTATATATGATTATGAATATCTGATTCTTTCAGCCGGTTGATGTTTCATGTATGTCTTGTGTTTGCTTATGAACATATCTTGAAGATATCTGAGTTGGTCTTAATAAACTTTAACCAACATTTTCATGTTGAGTCTTTTAAACTCTTCTGAATTCTGAAAATTCTGAAATTATGATATTCCTTGATTGATATGTATGAAATTAGTATTGATTTTTAAACATCTGAGAATATGGATTATGTCTAAGGGTAAATCTTGTCAGAGCAATGACCTTGGTCACTGAGAAATCATGTCCAAAGGACTGTGTCATGAGGTGCCATAATTAACTCTGCTTAAAAATGATTGATAATCTGGCAGAGCAATAGCATGCACACTGAGAAATACATCTCACTCATCAAAGAAATGATCTGTAGTGTATCATGAAGTGTAAATGCAATCTCTGTTCCTATGAAGCATGACAGTTAGTCCATCCAAGTGCTTAGGGATACTGGCGTCTAAATAACGTGTATCCTCTAGTTACAAGGGTGTACTAAACTCAAGTGCTCATGAAGAATGTTATGAAAATTGCTGCTAATCTAGTATACTATTTGAAAGATATGTCCAAAAGAAATATTCTATTGAAACCCTTGACAGAAACAAATATTTTTCTTATGTGTTTAACTTCATTACTATTGATTGCATCTCTTAAAGGAATCTTTGAAATTAAGTGAGTAAGGAAGAAGAAGGTTAAACAAGACTGTCAATGTGAAAGCAAGGTTCACCTTTATTAAAACTGATTTCAGATATGAGTACAGAAAGCTTATGAACAAGCCTTGCATACATCATATTCTGATCTGACTTGTCAATGAAGATCATTCATAAATCTCTATAATAGAAGAGTCTGAAATACCAATTTAATCAGATTTATGAAATTGATATCCCATTGAAAACCTTTCTCATTTATTCTGAGTGCCTTCTTTCTCACAATGGACTCCATTATTTCAGACTTAACTGGTGATTTCTTTATCTCATGTGCTTCATTCCAATCACTGTCCATCTAAGGGGGAGAACTTTTGCATGTCCCTGTGGTTCAATGTTCATTCAGGAGTGTATCCTGTCAGGGGGAGTTTTAGATAATAGTAACTCTGTTTGCATAATAGCTCCTATTTCAAATTCTTAAACAGTCAATGACCACTCCATTCATTTCGATGTTGACAAAGGGGGAGAATTTTTGGTGTGAGTCATTAGTCTTTATTGGTGCATGCATTAGTCATTATGGGTGCATGTTTATGAACTTTCACATGGTATTTCATAATCATCATGATGGACCTATTGCAATGACTCATAATATTGCCATCATCAAAAAGGGGGAGATTGTTGTGTCCCCTGTGGTTCTGGAGTTTTGATGATGACAGTATTATGTCTCATTATGTTTACATCCTTAATGATATAATCCTGTTGCATTATGAGAAACTGTCAGAACAGGGTTGAGGATGTCTCACAGGTCATGAAGTTAACCCAAGTCAAAGAGTCAAAGTTAAATCATGACAGGTAAGGTGAATGCTCAGATCAGGTAATGCTTTAATTAGTTCTCCTGCATACATTCAGTTCATGTCTGCTATATGCATTCAACTCATTGGTCCATGTTTATTGTGCATTGCCTCACATCAAGTCTAGACATCCTGGTTGCATTCTAAGTCTACACAATCTGCTAGGTCGGTCTTCAAAGTATGTACATTGATCTTCAAGGCATCAAGTCTATACACTAGATTGTTAGCCCTTTCAACTCTATACATTCGAGTGTGAACCTTTAAGTCCATACATCGCTTCAGACTAAAGCCTGTACATCGGACAGTGTTCAGGCGAAGTCTATACATCAGTCCTCAAGTGTTACAAGTCTGTACATTGGCCATCAAAGCCTTCAAAGTCTGTACATCTGTCAAGACTCTCAAAGTCTGTACAGCGTTACGTTCTCTTTGGAAAGTCTGTACAGCGTCAAGTCTGCACATTGGGGTTTCACCTGAAGTCTATACATTGGCTAAGGGTCTTCAAGTCCATACATAGTTGTCTGATGCATATTGATTGAAGTCTGTACATTGGGTTTTTCACATGAAGTATGTACATCCGTTCACTGTTGAAGTCCATACACTGGACTGTTAGGTCATGTCTCCACTGGGTCTCAATGTACACACTTATTCATTGTGCTGCTTCACGAACAAAGTCTGAACATCCTTCAATGAACGTTGAAGTCTATACACTGACTCACTGTTCATCGCCTTTGGGCATCAAAGTCTGTACATCACCTTCAATCTTCAAAGTCTATACACTGGCTTATTCTTCAAGTCTGTACAGCCGTTTGCATTGTATTTCAAGTCTAGACATTGCACTGTTCCATTCATCGTCTTCGTGTCATTTTCTTATTGTGTCTTCGTGTTGTGTCTATGTCTTCGAGTTATTTTTCTGTTTGAGTCTTCACGTTATTTTTGTTATTCGTGTCTTCATGTTATTTTTCCTAGACCTCGTGTCGCTCTTGTTTTGTAACCACAATTCGTGTCGGTTTTAGTTGTTTCTGTGTTTGTGTCGTCGAGTTGTTTTTATGACTTCGTGTTGTATCCTTGTTGTGTCTTCGTGTTGTTTCCTTATTGTGTCTTCGTGTTGTCTCCGTGTCATCCTCGTCTTCGAGTCGTTCGTACGTTCGAAGAACTTAGTACTCAAGTTGTTACAGTATATTTCGTGTCGTTCCCTTTGTAGTGTTAGTGTCACTTACTGTTGTTCCTCGAGTCGTTTCTTCTTCTGGTTTCACTGCTTCATCACGTCTCGTGATAGCCGTGTCTGTTTTTCTATCCTCGTGTTGTCTTTCCTAGACCCTGTGTCTGTCTCGCCTTGTGACCACACTTCGTGTCAGTTTTTGTGTTTCATCTTCGAGTGGGTTTCAGTCCATCTTGTTCTCGTGCCGTTCTCTTTGCTGTTTATTATGTCGTGTTGCTTTTGTATTTGAGTCTTCGTGTTATTCTTGTGTTCATAACCTTGTGTCGTTCTCTTTGTAATATTTGTTTTGTCACCTTTGAATCTCGTGCCGTTCTCTTTGCTGTTTATTATGTCGTGTTGTTTTTGTATTTGAGTCTTCGTGTTATTCTTGTGTTCATAACCTCGTGTCGTTCTCTTTGTAATATTTGTTTTGTCACCTTTGAACCTCGTGTCGTTCTCGTTTTACCTCGTGCTGTTTTAATCTGACCTCGTGTCATTCTCTCTTTATTTAGTACTGTAGTAATCTTGTGTATCTCGTGTCATTCTCAGTACAGTGCATCGTGTATTGCTATCACATACCTCATGCAGCTTTTGTGGCCCTAAGTCTTAATCGTGTTAATTCCTTGTAGAAGAAGGTGGTCCGAGGAAATATTCCCCAGTGACTGGGCAGCACGTGATCCGAGGCTGGAATGAAGCTTGCTGAGAGACTGCCACGTGGTCCGAATACTTAGGGCTGGAAATGTGGAGGTCACACGTCGGGGCTGATGCTGCTGCTGCTATATATATGAGCCTTCTTCCACAGAAGAAGAGATCGAAGAAGAAAAGCCTGAAGAGTAGAAAGCCCTTCGATCCAGAAAAAGAGAAAAAGAAAGAAAAGAGAGGAAGAAGAGATAGAAGAGAGAAGCCGTGAAGAGAGTGCAGAGAGTGAGAGATTAGGAGAGTAGAAGAGAAAGAAAGAGAGATAGAGAGTGAGAGATTTGGAGAGCAGAAAAGAAAGAAAGAGAGAAAGAGAGTGAGCGAGAGAGCTCGTGGAGAAGAAGGAAGAAGCTGCTTGAAGATCTATCTTCACTGGACGGTGGATCAGATCCAGGCCAGTCAGCTCCGTTGAGAGCCACTTTGTGCATTTCGTTTTACAGCTTTCTGATTGCTGTGTCATTTCCCTTTATTGTTTTTCCTTTATTTTCTGATCATCTTTGTTCCTCCGATTGCCCTGTTGGGGATCGGGTTCCTCCTATTGGTTCAGGAGAAGGGAGATCTGATCTCCAGGTTGCAAGTGACAGGTTGTCACTTGTGGGTTGCCCTCTGGTTAGAGGAAGGGAGGCTAGTCCTCCGGTTCTGGGCTTGTGGTTCCAAGTCCAGGTGTCCCTCCTGGTCTGGAGGAAGAGAGGTCTTCGACCTCTAGTTTCCAAGTGGCTGGGAGTCACTTGGGTGTCCCTCCGGTTGGGAGGAAGAGGGGAGGCTGTTCCCCTGGTCAAGCTGTGTGGCAGCAACTGTTTGCAGACTGAGTCTGCATGGTTCTAGCGTTTGCTAGTGAAGCCTCACTCCGGTTGGGAGTGAGGGGTGGATGTAGGTCTAGAGGACCGAACCACCTTAAAATCTTTGAGCAGTGGTTTGCTTGTAGTGTGTTCTTCTATATCTCCTACCATCCTTCACAGATTGTCTTGAGATTTCTTATTCTCATTTGTGCTGCGTCCGCTAGTTGGTTATTTGGGAGACAGTTACATATTTGCTCTTTTGAAAAGGATTTTTGTAGCAACCCTGATAAATGAATATTGAAATAAAAATAAAAACATACATAGTACAGAAGTAATACAGACAAAATAAAGCAAATTAAAAATAACGCCTCTGAGTAAGGCGTTAATTTAAAAATAAACGCCTCTACATACGGCGTGACTAAAGAAAGGATGCCCACGCATGTGGTCGTCAACTCTCACGCGACCAAATAGGCAAGTAAAATAAACGCCCATGTCTTAGGCGTGTTTCAAAAACAAGGAATGCCCTTATACAAGACGTTTCTTAAGAAACGACCTTAACAAGGTCGTTAATTTAAGAATAAACGCCCTGACCAAAGGCGTTAATTCAGTTCGCGACCCGTTCGAACCCAGAGCTTAGCCAGGGAAAGATTAACCTAATCTAGTAAGTGTCTATTAGAGTAAGGACTCTATTAGGGATATGTTACCCTCAATCAAACACTACTTTTGTTAGGACTCCAAAAATCCTATAAATAGTCTTGATCGAACAACCCTAAACCTATTTGGACGATCGAACTGCATAGGTACGTGAAGAACATATGTTCTTTTATTTTCTTCTTCTGTTCCTTTCTTATGAACGTAGCATGAGAAGAATTAATATTCTTGTTTCCTCTCCAGGTTGACGGAAGAACGATTGTTCTTCTTCTATTAAGTTGCAGTTGAAGCTTCAAAGCCCTTTCATCTCCTTCATCCAGATCATAAGGTAGGATTTTCTCAAGTCTCGTAGCCCAAACTAAAAATAAATATAAGAAACACCATGCATGATATATTTATACAGTTTGCATGTAGTTTTAATACGTTTTTCTGTAAATTTTTCAAGAAACGCCCTTGAATAGGGCGCTACTTTAAAAGAAACGACCATCACAGTGGTCGTTAATTAAAAGTATACGCCTTGTATATAGGCGTTAATTTCATGAACAATCGCATGTAATCAATAATTGATCCTGTTTAAAATTCAATAAATATGAAATATCGATTCTAATATCTTGCATGACTCTACCTGTAAATTCCTGCTAATTTTCTTGTTATGATCATGTCTCCTGTCTTGGAAATTTATTTGTTGAAATATTGTAAATTCCTTAAATTCACGACCTTGACAACGTCGTTTTACACCTGTTAACGCCCCATCACAGGGCGTAAATTGAAAAGAAACGCCCCTTTCTAGGGCGCGTTTTCTGTAAATTCCTGAACTATGTATATCATGTAAAATAAAATTAAAACAGTAACGCCCCTTTCCAGGGCATGTTTTAAATAAATCCTGAAAATTATTTATATTCTGTCAAATATTTAAATAATGAGACGCCTGCTTGTATAGTCGTCAACTCTGAAGAAACGCCCCTGTCTAGGGCGCGTTTTTTTTAAATTATTGAAATAATGAAATTCTGCAAAACGGAACATATGTAAACGCCCTTATGTTAGGCGTTACTTACCTGACTAACGCCCCTGACTAGGGCGTGTTTTTCATGAATTAATAAAATTATTGAAAATTCTGTAAAATAGAAATATGTAAACGCCCTTCTGTTAGGCGTTAATTACTTGAGAAACGACTTGACCTAAGTCGTTATTTTACTGTAAAACTGATTTTTTCCTGTTTTTGTTAACCGATGATTTCATATGTTATATAATATATATATATCGGCACTATTCTCCACTCCGTGAGTATAGTCCCACGTTTCACGTTGTTTTATCGATCACACTCAACTCTCATTGACATACAAGCTCTCCATTGGACATTCCGTTCCTTTGGACTAGCGAGTTAGTCATAGAGACCTCCGTAAGACTCCTCGTACCTTGGACTCCCTCAAGGTCGACTGAGCTGGTTGTACCCTAAAAACCCATTACACGATCCTTGCCATGTCAATCTAAAGAAACATGGTATACCGGCCCTTATGATTATACAAAGAGTATATCATAAGAAATTCTTAATGGGATGATGATATCATGCCATATCATGTCGTTCTTGTAAACCTCAATTCTATGATAAGAATGAGGGTATCTTGCTTGATCTAATGTTTATGTGGACCTCAATTCTATATAAAGAATGTCCATATTGATTTGTCATGGGACCTAAGTTAAGGGAACCATATTCTACCTAGTTTTATTGATATCGGGATTTTACCGTTATTATCGCCAATCTATGTCCTTTGTCATATTTTTGGACTCTATTCTGTCAAAGTTGTCATACATGTCTACAAGCTTGAGTATTGAAACTCTATATTGGCTATATAAACAAGAGTGGATGTCAAAAATACATGATAAATGCCTGTGCATATAGGGCCCGATCTGGTCCTGGGAGGAGCACCCGAAAGTACTTGTGCCCATGGGAGTTAAAATGATAAGGTATCTGGCATTATACCGAGTACTTGACTTGCTTGATTGGACATTCCACACACATCTTGTACTTGAATCGTACTTGACTTTACATGAAATGAGTGGCCCGAAAAAGAGTAATTTACTTGCTTGATACATGATAGCCAAAGTTCTTGACATGACTTGTTAAACGTGCTTGCTTGAATACCTTGAATACACTTGTCATCTTGTTGGAAGTTCATGATTAAGTTCATCTTATTTCTTGATATTATATTCTCTCTATCTTGTCGTTTTATGCGAGCATGCATAGCTTTATTGCATTCATGAAAGATGTAATTAATTAAACCCCTTGCTAGTACTTGAGATATAATTTCCTACTGAGCGTTCGCTCATTCCGTTTGTCCCTTTGTACTTTTCAGGTAAGTCCGACGACGATGGAAGTCAATCGGATGGGAATGTTCAAGAGTGAAAGTGATAGAGCTGCTCAAGTGTCGTCTAGTCTTTCCTATAGTTTCTTGAGTCAAATATGTATTCTTTTCCTTTTTATTAAACAGAGTATTGGATTTGTAATAGTCTATCCATTATGAAATAAAGGATTGGGTTATCTTGCTATTTTGCGCATCTCTGTCTTTGCGTCGAATACACGACCACTCTGATTGATATGATTGATATAGACACGTCGCGCATCTCCGGGTATCTTCCGCGCTCGGGGCGTGACAGTCTTTGTGGTATCAGAGCCTAAGGTATTCAATTCCTAGGAAAAACCCAAGTCCAAGGATAAGTTGAACCTTTAAACCAGTGAGATTGGGTAGAACCAAGGGTTAGATTTAACATAGTATACGAGTCTTTAAATACGATCACGTACTAATATAGTTATTGTAATTGTAGGATAATGGCTGCCGAACGTGCTCAATGGCGCAACATGCAGCGTACCCTTCAAGGGATGACCCAAGTGCTACAACAGGTAGCACAAGGTGGTGCTCCACGAGCTGGAAGCTTACACCAAGCCTTTAAGAATATGAATCCCCTGAAGTTTATGGGATCGACCGATCCGGACGATGCCGAGCATTGGGTTCGGGAAACCGAACGCATATTCCGTGTCATGCAATGCACGGACCAGGACAAAGTGCTATTAGCTACATTCCAGTTAGAGAAAGATGCTAGATGCTGGTGGGAGTCTATTGAAGCAACCATCGATCCTACTCAAGTAACATGGGAAGAATTCGTGGAATACTTCAATGCTAAATATTTCTCGGACCGAGTCCAAGAAAAGAAGGCTGCCGAATTCGCTGCATTAAAGCAACGATCCTTATCATTAGCAGATTATGAAGCTCAGTTCTCCAGGCTATCTAGATATGCTAAGCATCTTATTAGCACAGAGAAGATGAAAGCCCGTAGATTTCTTAATGGGCTTAGGCCCCACTATATTACTCAATTGGCGCCTATGGACATCCAAATTTATTCTGAAATAGTGCGCCGAGCTCAATTACTTGAAGATGCCACGGAACTATCTGATAGGATCCGTGGAAAAGACAAGAAGGAACAAGTCACGGGTTCGGGTTCTTTCAAACCCAACTTTAAGAAGAGGCCCAATAATGGAGGTTCTTCCTCTCAAGATCAGAAATTCAAGAAGACCAAGTCTTTCTCTATCACCACTACCCCTTCGAATACAGTCTGCAAGCATTGTGACAAGGCTGGTCACAAGACGGAAGAATGCTGGAGGAAATTAGGAGCTTGTCTCCGTTGTGGAAGCCGTGAGCATCGGATTCCCGAGTGTCCATTAATGAACGACCAAGCCGGCGATGGTAAATGCCCGGTGACAAAGAATGCTCGTCTTCATGCAATACAGGAGACCGAACCTGAAGAGGAAGGCGGATTAGTGGAAGGTACATTGAAAATTTGTTCCAAATATGCACATGTCTTATTTGATACGGGTGCATCGCATTCTATTGTTTCTAAGAAGTTTGCTGACCCGTTACCTCTAGAACCGGAATGGATGAAAATAGTGTTGTCTACTCCTCTCGGAAACGAGACGGATATCACGCATCATTACCAAAACTATGAGGTATTGGTTCGAGGAAAGAATTTTCCTATTGATCTTATCTGTTTAGATCTAAAAGAATATGATGTTATACTAGGAGCAGATTGGTTATCTAAGTACCAGGCAACGGTTGATTGCCATAATAGCAAGATCGTTTTCAAAGAATTTCCAGAACTGACTTATACTAGTCCTAAGAGTCGAAGCAAATCCCCTCTTATTTCGGCTCTTCGAGCAAGCAAGCTCGTCAGGAAGGGATGTGTATCCTTCCTTGCTTTTGTCACTGTTAAAGAAGCTAAGAAAACCAAGATAGAAGACGTTCAGGTAGTGCGAGAATTCCCAGACGTATTTCCAGAAGATTTGCCGGGATTACCCCCTCAAAGAGAAGTGGCCTTCACCATTGACTTAGTCCCTGGTGCTGGTCCTGTTTCAAAGACACCATATAGAATGTCCCCTGCGGAACTCAAGGAGTTGAAGGAGCAGTTGATGGAACTAATCCAAAAAGGGTTTATTAGACCAAGTACTTCCCCGTGGGGAGCACTAGTCTTATTCGTAAAGAAGAAGGATGGATCCATGAGATTGTGTATCGACTATCGACAGTTGAATCATCTTACTATCAAGAACAAGTATCCACTGCCGAGAATCGATGAATTATTTGATCAAATTTCAGGATCCAAATATTTTTCCAAGATTGATCTCAGGTCGGGATATCATCAGTTAAGAATCAAGGATGATGACATTCACAAGACCGCATTCAGAAGCAGGTATGGCCATTACGAATTTGTTGTTATGCCTTTTGGACTAACAAATGCCCCTGCTGCCTTTATGCAGTTAATGAATAGCATATTCAGGCCTTACTTGGATCAATTCATAGTAGTCTTCATTGATGATATATTGATATATTCTAAGACTAAGGAAGAACATGAAGAGCATTTAAGGATTGCATTGCAAGTCTTGAGGACAAATCAATTATATGCTAAACTCAGCAAATGCGAGTTCTGGCTTGAAGAAGTGGCTTTTCTCGGACATGTCATATCCAAGGACGGTTTATCTGTAGATCCGTCAAAGGTTGAAGCTGTAAGAAACTGGGAAAGACCCACTAATGCAAGCGAGATCAGAAGTTTCTTAGGTCTTGCAGGCTATTATCGGCGATTCATCAAAGATTTCTCTAAGATCGCCGTGCCCCTTACAAGGTTAACTCGTAAGGAGATCCGATATGAATGGAGTGAGGAATGTGAAAGAAGTTTCCAAACTCTTAAGGATCATCTCACTACAGCTCCGGTGTTAGCTCTACCAATAGAAGGAGAGAAATTCGAGGTCTACACTGATGCTTCTGGCGTTGGCCTCGGATGTGTCCTAATGCAACAAGGAAAGGTCATAGCATACTCTTCACGTCAACTGAAGAAGCATGAAGAGAATTACCCCGTCCATGACTTAGAACTGGCCGCGGTAGTATTTGCCCTAAAGATATGGAGACACTATCTCTATGGAGTACAGTTCACTGTCTACTCCGATCACAAGAGTCTCAAATATCTATTCTCACAAAAGGAGCTAAACATGAGACAAAGACGCTGGCTAGAATATCTCAAGGACTTCGACTTCAATATACAATACCATCCCGGAAAGGGTAATTTTGTTGCTGATGCCCTTAGTCGAAAGTCGAGAGCAATGATAGCCAATTGTATGATACAAGAATGGAGGTTACTTGAACAATTCTCCGAGCTCAATATAAGCTTGGACACGGAATCCAAATTTGTTACATTATCTCATGTAAGCATACAGTCAGATTTATTATCTGAGATACAAGCACTTCAGGGTGATGATCCTATATTAGTGGAAATCAAGGGCAGATTAGAAGGACAATCTGATTTTCAACTAACTTCTGATGGAAGATTATTATTCAAAGGTAGAACTTGTATACCTGATTGTCCGGAATTAAAGAAGAAGATCTTAGATGAAGCTCACCGATCAAGGTACACTATTCATCCTGGATCAACTAAAATGTACCAAGATGTAAAGAGGAACTTTTGGTGGCCCAATATGAAAAGAGAAATAGCGGACTATGTATCACGCTGTCTTACATGCCAACAGGTCAAGGCGGAACACCAAAAGCCTGCTGGAAAACTACACCCTCTAGATATTCCTAAGTGGAAGTGGGAGGATATTGGTATGGACTTCATCATGGGTTTGTCTAAATCTAAAGGAGGACATGATGGAATCTGGGTTATCATTGACCGATTAACTAAATCGGCGCATTTCTTGCCAATAAAAAGCCGATGGTCAATTGATGTGCTAGCTGCACTGTACATCAAGGAAATAGTCAGGATACATGGAATTCCTGTCTCAATCGTGTCTGACAGAGATCCCCGTTTTACTTCTCATTTTTGGAAGGGATTACAACATTCGTTAGGAACAAGGCTCAACTTTAGTACTGCTTTCCACCCACAAACGGATGGTCAGACCGAGAGAACTAACCAGGTTGTTGAGGATATGCTTAGAGCATGCATCATTGACTTTGGAGGATGCTGGCACGATCATTTACCACTAGTGGAATTTGCATATAATAATAGCTACCAAGCTAGTATCCAAATGGCACCTTTCGAAGCCTTATACGGAAGGAGTTGCAGATCACCCATATGCTGGAACGAAGTTGGAGAAAAACAACTGCTAAGTCCAGACATGGTAAGGGATACAACTGAGAAGATACAAGTAATCAGAGAAAGATTGCAAGTTGCTCAGACGAGACAAAAAGCTTATGCTGATACAAGAAGGAGAGATCTTGAATTCCAAATCGGAGATCATGTATTTCTCAAGATATCGCCTGGACGTGGCATACGGAGATTTGGTGTTAAGGGCAAGCTTACGCCAAGATTCATCGGACCATTTGAGGTACTTGAAAGAGTTGGCGAGGTTGCTTATCGCATCGCATTGCCTCCTCAATTGTCCGAGGTACATAATGTATTTCACATATCCATGTTGAAGAAGTATGTGCACGATCCATCTCATATTATTGAACATAGAGATCTGGTGATCCAGAAAGATCTCACCTATGAACAGAAGCCTATGAAGTTCTTAGATCGAGAAATACGAGCTCTAAGGAATAAGGTTATTCCCATGCTCAAGGTGCAATGGAATAAGCATCCCGAACGCGAAGCGACATGGGAGACCGAGGAATCTATGAAGAAACGATTTCCCGAGTTATTCTAAGAGGTATATACACTCTCCACGTGTATAATTATATATATTGAATTTGGGGACCAAATTCTTTTTAGGTGGGGGAGGGTGTAGCAACCCTGATAAATGAATATTGAAATAAAAATAAAAACATACATAGTACAGAAGTAATACAGACAAAATAAAGCAAATTAAAAATAACGCCTCTATGTAAGGCGTTAATTTAAAAATAAACGCCTCTACATACGGTGTGACTAAAGAAAGGACGCCCACGCATGTGGTTGTCAACTCTCACGCGACCAAATAGGCAAGTAAAATAAACGCCCATGTCTTAGGCGTGTTTCAAAAACAAGGAACGCCCTTATACAAGACGTTTCTTAAGAAACGACCTTAACAAGGTCGTTAATTTAAGAATAAACACCCTGACCAAAGGCGTTAATTCAATTCGTGACCCGTTCGAACCTAGAGCTTATCCAGGGAAAGATTAACCTAATCTAGTAAGTGTCTATTAGAGTAAGGACTCTATTAGGGATATGTTACCCTCAATCAAACACTACTTTTGTTAGGACTCCAAAAATCCTATAAATAGTCTTGATCGAACAACCCTAAACCTATTTGGACGATCGAACTGCATAGGTACGTGAAGAACATATGTTCTTCTATTTTCTTCTTCTGTTCCTTTCTTATGAACGTAGCATGAGAAGAATTAATATTCTTGTTTCCTCTCCAGGTTGACGGAAGAACGATTGTTCTTCTTCTATTAAGTTGCAGTTGAAGCTTCAAAGCCCTTTCATCTCCTTCATCCAGATCACAAGGTAGGATTTTCTCAAGTCTCGTAGCCCAAACTCAAAATAAATATAAGAAGCACCATGCATGATATATTTATACAGTTTGCATGTAGTTTTAATACGTTTTTCTGTAAATTTTTCAAGAAACGCCCTTGAATAGGGCGCTACTTTCAAAGAAACGACCATCACAGTGGTCGTTAATTAAAAGTATACGCCTTGTATACAGGCGTTAATTTCATGAACAATCGCATGTAATCAATAATTGATCCTGTTTAAAATTCAATAAATATGAAATATCGATTCTAATATCTTGCATGACTCTACCTGTAAATTCCTGCTAATTTTCTTGTTATGATCATGTCTCCTGTCTTGGAAATTTATTTGTTGAAATATTGTAAATTCCTTGAATTCACGACCTTGACAACGTCGTTTTACACCTGTTAACGCCCCATCACAGGGCGTAAATTGAAAAGAAACGCCCCTTTCTAGGGCGCGTTTTCTGTAAATTCCTGAACTATGTATATCCTGTAAAATAAAATTAAAACAGTAACGCCCCTTTCCAGGGCGTGTTTTAAATAAATCCTGAAAATTATTTATATTCTGTCAAATATTTAAATAATGAGACGCCTGCTTGTATAGTCGTCAACTCTGAAGAAACGCCCCTATCCAGGGCGCGTTTTTTTTAAATTATTGAAATAATGAAATTCTGCAAAACGGAACATATGTAAACGCCCTTATGTTAGGCGTTACTTACCTGACTAACGCCCCTGACTAGGGCGTGTTTTTCATGAATTAATAAAATTATTGAAAATTCTGTAAAATAGAAATATGTAAACGCCCTTCTGTTAGGCGTTAATTACTTGAGAAACGACTTGACCTAAGTCGTTATTTTACTGTAAAACTGATTTTTTCCTGTTTTTGTTAACCGATGATTTCATATGTTATATAATATATATATCGGCACTATTCTCCACTCCGTGAGTATAGTCCCACGTTTCACGTTGTTTTATCGATCACACTCAACTCTCATTGACATACAAGCTCTCCATTGGACATTCCGTTCCTTTGGACTAGCGAGTTAGTCATAGAGACCTCCGTAAGACTCCTCGTACCTTGGATTCCCTCAAGGTCGACTGAGCTGGTTGTACCCTAAAAACCCATTACACGATCCTTGCCATGTCAATCTAAAGAAACATGGTATACCGGCCCTTATGATTATACAAAGAGTATATCATAAGAAATTCTTAATGGGATGATGATATCATGCCATATCATGTCGTTCTTGTAAACCTCAATTCTATGATAAGAATGAGGGTATCTTGCTTGATCTAATGTTTATGTGGACCTCAATTCTATATAAAGAATGTCCATATTGATTTGTCATGGGACCTAAGTTAAGGGAACCATATTCTACCTAGTTTTATTGATATCGGGATTTTACCGTTATTATCGCCAATCTATGTCCTTTGTCATATTTTTGGACTCTATTCTGTCAAAGTTGTCATACATGTCTACAAGCTTGAGTATTGAAACTCTATATTGGCTATATAAACAAGAGTGGATGTCAAAAATACATGATAAATGCCTGTGCATATAGGGCCCGATCTGGTCCTGGGAGGAGCACCCGAAAGTACTTGTGCCCATGGGAGTTAAAATGATAAGGTATCTGGCATTATACCGAGTACTTGACTTGCTTGATTGGACATTCCACACACATCTTGTACTTGAATCGTACTTGACTTTACATGAAATGAGTGGCCCGAAAAAGGGTAATTTACTTACTTGATACATGATAGCCAAAGTTCTTGACATGACTTGTTAAACGTGCTTGCTTGAATACCTTGAATACACTTGTCATCTTGTTGGAAGTTCATGATTAAGTTCATCTTATTTCTTGATATTACATTCTCTCTATCTTGTCGTTTTATGCGAGCATGCATAGCTTTATTGCATTCATGAAAGATGTAATTACTTAAACCCCTTGCTAGTACTTGAGATATAATTTCCTACTGAGCGTTCGCTCATTCCGTTTGTCCCTTTGTACTTTTCAGGTAAGTCCGACGACGATGGAAGTCAATCGGATGGGAATGTTCAAGAGTGAAAGTGATAGAGCTGCTCAAGTGTCGTCTAGTCTTTCCTATAGTTTCTTGAGTCAAATATGTATTCTTTTCCTTTTTATTAAACAGAGTATTGGATTTGTAATAGTCTATCCATTATGAAATAAAGGATTGGGTTATCTTGCTATTTTGCGCATCTCTGTCTTTGCGTCGAATACACGACCACTCTGATTGATATGATTGATATAGACACGTCGCGCATCTCCGGGTATCTTCCGCGCTCGGGGCGTGACAATTTTCAACTAGTTCATCAGACTGCTTGGTTTGCTTCCGCTAGATGCTTGGATAGGCACGCTCCAATTGTTTGTATTTGAGTTAAATCAAATTGGTTCTATTTTGTGTCTATCTCTAGCATCCAAGATTTTATTTGTCCATTCTATATAGAAGGATACATTCACCCCCCTCTGTATCCAGGCCTAGCACCCTATCATTTTCCACGTCCCATAGTGGTTAAAAATCCAAAACCCCCAGGTATTTCCCCTTCTAATTATGTGTTCCATTCGTCACTCCCGCTTATAGATATTGCACTTCATAAACTAATTTGGGTCATTTTCTTTTGTCATTTGTGTTGTCTTATAGGTCAGCCGGTGTTTTAGCGCGAGGCCCATCCCTCTTGGCCGGCTGGAAGGGGTGGAGGATCGAGTTCCCTGGCTTGGGTTCTAGAAGCTTTTGCGGTTTACTTCCGACCGTCTAACAGAGATAGCGGCATTTCTCAGACCGTCTCTCTCTGCTTGCGTCCGATCAAGGACCGTCCAAGTCCTATGGGCGTGCCTTCTTCCCGTGCTTTGCTTCAGTGCTGGTAGTAGCCTATTGTCCGACCGTCTTCACCGTTCAGTGGTCGTCCGAAGACCATCTTCATCTAGCACCTGCGCTGTCTTAGTTTGCCGAGTGTCTTCATCCACATCCTTTTCCAAGGTACGTAGTGTGTTTCTCTACGCACTGGTTATCTTGGTGGCGATCACGATCTGATAGTGTGCATGGGTGATTGATATCCTTTTGTTATTCGTTTCCCTACATGTTCCATTTAATGCCACATTAGTTATATCCATTTATCCACACACTCACACTTTCTTTAGATTAAAAATATCTACAGCTCTTTTTTGGCGATCACGGTGGGACACCTTATGCCCATCGTGCTTTGGACATTGTTGACCTGCTCCTCTGTACTTGTTTGAGTCATTCTTGGGTCTCCTTGGATTTTTCCATTTCATTTTCCTGTCGTTTTCTGTTCTCTGGGTTGATTGTGGTCCTCTGTGGGCGTTTCTATTATCCAACGGTCGGCCGATAGACCACTTTGTTCTGTCGCAGGTACGTCTGTCCCCCTTAGTCCCTATCGTTTGATTTTTGTGTGTTTATTACTTGTTGCGGTCCTATTCGGGCCGTCTTTTACAGGTTACGACTATTCTTCAGACTGCCTCTTTCACTCAGGTACGTGTTTGGTGATTCCTGTTGTTGTTCAGTCTAGTTTCTGCGTCTTGTGCTTTTACTGTCTCCTGGATTACTACGGTCCTCCCAAGACCATCTTAGTTTATGAGCGGTCCTCTCTCTGACCGCTATATTGTCTTAGTGTCCCGTTCCAGTTTAGTTTAGTCTCTATTATTTGTGTTCACTGCTCCCTGGCATGTTGCGGTCTTTCCAAGACCGTCTCCCTCTCTATGCGGTCTCTCATCAGACCGCTACTTTGGTACAGTGCACCCCCAGGTTCACACTTGTGCTTCATTATTCATCATTGTGCCACTTATTTTGGGTGTTGCTTGTCTCCCCCTGGTTATCATTCATGTTTATATTATTATCACCGTATTTATATCATTGTTTGATCTTTAATTGTCAATTTTTAGGCTATAATTTGCATCCACTTCGGTGCACATAGAATCATACATATTGTCATATTGTAGTTGCATCCCCCCTTGGTAAGTGATCCTCTCGCTCCCATATTATTTGGGCTCGACTAGGTGATCTTATCAAGGACCTCCGTAAGTCCCCGCGAGCCGTGGATTCCCACACGGACACCGGGCTGGTTGTACCTAAACACCCCATAGTTTTGCATTTGCATTGGTGTGAGGGAGTTAACCTTAGTCAACCCAATGTTTGGACCTTATTCCCTATGGGATACCTATCTTGAAAGAATTAATCTTAATTTAAAATATTTAAAGGCCCACCAAAACTTTGACAATAAAATATTTCCAACCAAAAATTTGACTTGAGTACAAACATGCTGTATATGATTCAGATCCTTCTCAAAGTAACAAGGTTAATCTTAATGCAGCTTGTGCTGGGTTATGCCAAGCCCTATATAGAGAGGAGGTATTCTGGAATCAAAAAGCTCGGATTGACTGGATTGAGAATGGGGACATGAACACTTCCTTTTATCATGCTGTGGCTCTATGTAACCGGCATAGGAGCTTTATTAGCTGACTTAGAGTTGGTGAGCCTGAGATATGGTGTTCTGAACACGATGTTCTATGTAACCATGCTGTAACTTTCTTTAATAAGCTTTTTTATTCAGAGCAGCACTCTATAGACCATTCTCTTCTGGACTGCATCCCCCATATTATTACTGCTGATCAGAATTCTATTCTTTGCACCATTCCAAATGGGGAGGAGGTCAGGAAAGCAGTATGGTCTGTCAGTGGTACAAGCTCTCCAGGGCCTGATGGTTTTTCAGGAGCCTTCTACACTTCTACTTGGGACATTATAGGTTCAGATATCATACAAGCCGTCCAAAGTTTTTTATGGGATTTCCTCTACCTCGCAGTGTTTCTTCATCTCTCATAGCTTTGGTGCCCAATGTTTTGAAGCCTAGGACTTTCAATGATTTCCGGCCGGTAAGTTTGTGCAACTTCTCTTACAAAATTATTTCTCGGATCATCACTGAGCGCCTAGCTCCTTTTCTGCCTCATATAATTTCTGAGGAACAGGGAGCTTTTGTTAAAGGTCGATACATTCTGGACAATGTTGCACTTGCCAGGCAATTGATGGTGGATATCAACAGGAAGGTTAGAGGCCATAATGCTATTTTTAAATTAGATATGGCTAAAGCATATGATAGAATGAAATGGGATTTCATTTTTGCAGTTCTAAGGAAATTTGGTTTCAGCTCCCGGTTCACTTCTTTGATTGGCATGCTCCTCTCTAACTGCTGGTTTTCTGTCAATCTCAATGGTACCACGACTGTATTTTTTAAATCCAGCAGAGGGATAAGGCAGGGAGATCCCCTTGCTCCATATCTCTTCATTATTGCTTCTGAAGTGTTAAGTAGGGGCCTTTCTAAAATGTTTCAATCTGGCGTGCTACGAGGGTACAGTGGGCCTAGACATTCTACATAGGTCTCTCATTTGTTATATGCGGATGACACTCTAATTTTTCTCAATACCTGTAAGCAGAACATTATCTCCTTTCAGCATTTTATTGAGAAGTATCAGTCAAGTTCTGGGCAGTTGGTAAATGCTGGAAAGAGCAGTTTTACCCTATCTTCAAAGGTCCCCTCTTCTCTTAGACAATCCATCAAAGCTTTAACTGGATATAAATTCATGTCTGATGAATTCCGCTACCTTGGTATCCCTGTCAAAAAAGGGAGATACAGATGCTCGGACTTCCAATATCTGATTGATAAAATTTAAACGAGGCTGGAAGGTTGGCAATCTAAGTTTCTGTCCCAGGTAGGGAGACTAGTGCTAATCAATACTGTGCTTCGGAGCATTCCAATATATTTGGCTTCCGCTTGTTTCATCCCAAAAACTGTTATATATGCAATAGATAGACTTTGTGCCAATTTTTTCTTGCAGGGTGCTGAAGGTGAAAGAAGGCGACATTGGGTGGCCTGGAATAAAATCCAAAAACCCTGGGCTAAAGGGGGCCTCGGAATCAGAGACCTCTATTGGGTTCAGGTTGCATTGGCGGCCAAAGCTTTGTGGAATGTCCTTCACGGGTCATCTCTCTAGTCTAAATATGCCAGGAAGAGGTATATTAAAACCCATTTTTCAGAATGTATGAAGCCTTTCCCTGTGGGTTTGCCATCAATTGTGTTTCATCAAGTGAAGAACCTTATTATCAGCAATACCCAGTGGTTCTTAGGGGATGGGGCTAATATTGATTTCTTTAGGGACAATTGGACAGGCAATGGGCCAATCCTACATTTTGTTTTGGCTTCTGAGGCCACTTGCCAACATGCCTTCCCTTTAGCCTCTGTTAGAGAGGTCTTGATGAATCCTCAATATGATACCTGGAATCAGTTTTGTCCAGACAATCAACTCCACAGTTCCCAGCTTCATAGTGCAGCAGATGTTTGGGTCTTGACTGGCACTGCTAGGGGGGGTTTCTCTGTTAAGTCAGCTAACAATCTTCTCTACACTAGTGGAAATATCAGGCGCCTCTGGATCAAACTATGGCACTCTTCCTTTAATCCCAGAGCAGCCTCTTTTGTATGGATGTTAATACACAGAGCTGTGCCAGTGGATAGGAGGGTGGCTGACTGTGGTATCCCTCTTCTTTCCAAATGCAGCTGCTGCCAAGTCCCTGCTCAGGAGGATTTGAACGACCTTTTCATTTCTGGTGAGCTAGCAACTGAGCTGTGGTCGTGGATTCACCCCTTGATCAGTGAGAAGGTATTTCTTAGTGACCACATAACCATCCGGTGCTGGAATATCTTAACAGCCACTAACATGAAATCTGCTTTTAGTTTCATTGGTCTATATGTTGTTATCCTTATGCTGTGGGGTATTTGGAAACATAGATGTGCAATCAGGTTTGATAATAAGCATGCTAGCAGATTAGCCCATGCTAAAAGTGACATTAAGAGATGCATTGTTTCTTCCATTTCTTATGTTTTGGAAAAGAAGTGCTTCTACATTCCCTTGTCTTCAGCCCATGCTAGCAGATTAGCCTACTATCAATTCTTTCCCCAGGTGGAGGTCAAACGGCCAATCTTGGTGACTTGCAGCTTGGCTTTGGACCGGCCTGTGAATCATGGAAAATAATCCACTTTTAAGACAAAAAAATGATATAAGCATAATAATAGCATAAGCAATAAGAAGAATAATGAAAGAGGGAGTAAAAGAGCACGTGGTGCTACCAAGGAGAGTGATCGCCAGAGGGGTTACCTCAATAAGAAGAAAAGATGATCGCGAATACCTGGTGATAATAGGATGCGGGATGGATGTGGTTCCTTCCTCCACCTTCTACCGACCGGCCGGCCGACGAAGGGGATTTTCCTCTTTGATTACCTTTGAACAAAGAACAATCAAACAAAAGAAAAGGGGATCAGCCAAACGTGAGTGTAGTATCAATCCAAAGATGAAAGATGATGATGAAAGAAGAGCATAAAGCGTGCACCTTTTTGTTTGTTTTAAAACCCCTAGAGAATTAGGGAGAGGAGAGATGCAATAAAACTAAAAAAAACTAATGCAAGGAAGAGGCTATACGATGATGAGATGAACAGACAATAATGGAGAGAAGAAAAGATCCCTGCTGTTCCTGTAAATAGTAGAGGGATGAAACTTTGCTTCGGATGGAGCAGCAGGAGAAAGCAGAAGAGAAATCAATCTCTCAATCTCAATCACCAGCACCCGTAAACCTCTGTGACAACCACAGCTCTACTTCTAACCTCCCTGTGCACACGATAACCTCTCCCTTGTGTAACCTCGCGCGAGATCAACCAGGGGACTTATTTATAGGGTAGAAAACACAGATAAACACAGATTTGGGAAGATAAGAATAGGCAGTGGTCGTTAACGGTAAGGACTCTAGTTCCCAGATCGAGCAAGGTGACCAAGAAAGGCAGGGAACTCTTCAGGAAAGGCGAGTTTAAGCAGGACACGAAAGGGTGAGACACGACCTACCAAAGGGCGTCAATTCAGAATTGACGACCTGCGCTAGGGCGTTAATTCAAAACACGACCAGGATCAAGTCGTCACTTCCTGGATTCAATTTTGGTAATAAAAACCTTCTTTATTTGAAAATTGAGAAAAGACGCCTGAAGCAAAGGCGTTAAACAAAACACGCCCTATGGAAGGACGTTAATCATTGATTTTCAATTAGGATGGGACTCGTAAAATACCAGGAATTGACGCCCGTATCTGTGGTCATCCTTTTTCAAGAACACGCCCCAGATTAGGTCGCTATTTAAAACACGCCCCTCTTTAAGTCGTGAATCACCAAAATGCAAGAATAAATCACAAAAACACACAAAAATAGAAAAACTTTATATTATAGAAATATTGAAGTTCACTTTGGGGCGTTAACATAGTGACATGAGATTTGATCAACATGTCGTCAATTTTGGCGTGTCTATAGCTGCCCCGCCTTGGCATCTGCTTTGGAAGGCAGTGAGACGGAATGAAGGTAAAAGTGTAATGAAGTGGAACGAACTGATAAGTAGATGCCAAGGTGTGATGTGACACGCCTCAGACACTAAGCATTAGAAATCTTTCCAAGATTCAAAGTGAAACAAACTCCGGGTGATTCCAAGAAAGCATCGATTTGCTGGATAATAGGAGACTAAACTAAGTAAATAAAATGTGCGTGCGGGCACGACAGGGAGACACCATTGGAGAGCGGTTACCAGCTGATGTGGACATGCTACAACCAAGGTGGATTTGCAGGAAAATAAAGGGAATCGAGATGAAGATCCAGCAAAGGAACAGTTTTAAGGAACTAGCTTGAGCGGCTTCAAAGAGAATAAAGTACTCAATTTGGAATGGAATGTCTCATGTCAACTCAATCAAGAGCGAGTGACCTTCATTATTGCCATAATATGAAGATTTTCAGCACGAAGCTCAAAGTCCTACATGATGCATGCTGGGCTAAAAGAAAAGGATAAAACAAACTAAAAATAGAAAATAATCAAGGATAATATTGTTAAGCCATCTAGATTTGGTCAAGAATCCAGATCCATGAGCTGACACTAAGCAGAAGCTCGTTTGTCCGTGCATCAACTCAGAAAGTGGAACCATCGTCCCAAATCTTTAATGACTCAACGTCCTATCCGTGCGATCAAGACTCTCCTGGAATTATCACCATTTTTGATGAAGGGGAACTCAAATTCCAGGTTCATCAGAACCACAAGGTCCTTGATATGTTATAATAGCGTAGATACCATATAGTAACAATGCTTACAGGAAAGAAACACAAGAATAGAGCGATGATACTCCGACACATGACCCACGCTCCTCGAACTCTGCAATCTTCTGCACTCAAAAGTTCATTAGTTCTCTCAAAGCAAAGCAAAATATGATCATAAGTGCTTAACCAAAAATAACTCCAATTAAAAGATAGCACTTAAGTTCATCAAAGCATATGGAGAATCAAATATGCAAGTTAACAAAATAACGACTGGAGTTCATGGCGTCAAATTCATAAGAGACGACTTCCATCAAGGCATCTAAATGCACTGAGAGTTCAAGAAGAAGACGACTGTTGACACCCGTTTTATACCCAATAAGTCGGGTCACCTCCTTGTTTCATTCTATATGATGCTCCGAGTCATTCACCCTTCATTGAGTCTCTTGATCAGTTGAAGCCTGTTTCTTGGGTCTTAATTCCTGGATTAAGATGTGGCTCCCGGTGGCATTTTGTTGGACGAATCTTAGTAAACCCTTCACTCTATTCTTGAACCTCAATGTTAATAACGGTCCCAGTTAGGCGCGTTTCTTCCTTCTGACGGATGGGTCATGGACCGTTACTCTTTGAAGAGTCCTAAGGCTTAAGGCCACGTTGTCAAAGCTTATCCTTTTGATTCCACGTTGATAATAACGGTCTGTCGTGCAGCCGTTGTTTCCATATGACGCCCTAAGCCTTGGCCGTCAGTTCCTTGAAGAGTCCAGCCTGTTGGGTCTTCTTTCCATTGATCTTATCTCTTTGGGATAAGGTTGAAAATGGCGGTCGTTCCTTGATGCGTTACTTTCAAGTGGCGGTCTGTCGTGCAGCCGTTACTTCCTTTCGAGAGTCCTAGCAGTTCAGGCCTTTTCTCTGCTACTCCGTGGTTGAGATAAGTTTTTGGATTGACGTTATCTCTTTCAAATCCGATCCTCAGGACCTCCCGTTTGTTTCTATGGACTCTTGGTGATATTATCTTTGAGGATTTGCTAAGATTTATCCTTCTTTCCTGCTGAATTATCCTCTACTCGACTTAAGGGTTTGAGGGTCTATAAATAGAACCCTTGACTTCATGGCCAAAAAGGAGGAGATTTGAATTCACGACGAAGTGCTGCCGAACTCAGGAGTCATCTTCATCCAGGAGGAACTGCTTCCCACGTCCTTCCATCTTCCAATCAAGGGAGTACTTTGAGTTTTGGTCTTTCAAGTTCATCCTTGCATGCTTGAGTTCTTCGTTGGTTTTCCATAAACAAAGCATTGTCCCTCCTCCTCCTCCACGTTTTTCACTGTTCTTTAAGCATACAATCACCTTCCCAACTTTTAAAAACGCCCAGAGGGGTTAAAAAACCAAAACTCCCCGGTAATTCCCTCTCCTTTTGATGTTCTTAAGATTTTTAAGAATTGATGCTATGCTTGTGAAGAGGGCTAATTGAGGTTGTCTTGTCTGGTCTTTCTACGTTTTGGCAGGTTTACAGGTTCATTAGTACGAGGCCCAAGTCTTCTAGCCGGCTGGAAGAGTTGGAGTTAAAAGAATTCAAGCTTTACTACTGCAGGTTGTCTGACGGTCTAGTGCAGGCGCGTCACTTTCTTCTGGCGGTCTATCGTGCAGCCGTCACTTCCAAGCGACGCACAGGGTTCTGGCCGTTACTTCCAAGTTGATCTGCAGGCTTTCTTTGGTTTTCTCTCCCGTGGGCGGGTGTTTCATCCACCTATTTCCAAGGTATATTCGAGTCTTTGACTTGTGTTTACTTTGGTGGCGATCACATCTTTCCTTAGTATTGGGCATTAGCTGTCTTCTTCATAAAAAATCTTTATTTTTCCTTGCTTGTCCCACCGCCACGGTGTGTTTGCTATGATTGCCTAGGTTCATGTTCACATGTTCATAGGTTTTGAGTAGATCTTTGATTGCTTGTTTGTCATCTTGTCATGTTACTTTGCAAACCTCAGAAGTAAGATAAAAGATAGGCAAATAAATATCAACAGATAATTTTTTGGCGATCACGGTGGGACAGCTTGTGCCAATCGTGCTTCTGATTCTTGTTTGAACCTGCCATCATCTATTTGTTCAGTTGTCTTTTGTCCCCTTTGAGTATTGTTCATTCTGGTTTTCTGAGTCCTCTGACGGCCCTGTGTCCCCGCGTCACAGTCGTCTGACGCAGGGGCATTAGACCGCCACTTTGATTCTGCTGCGTGAGCTCCCACGGGTTTCCCGGTTACTTCTGTTTAGTTTTTGGCTCCCTGGCTCATCTGACGGTCTCACCCCCCTGCGTTATATATTATCCGGCGGTCTGGCCTTCGACCGTTATTGTTCTCTGACGCAGGGGTCTTCGGCCGTTACTCTCCTGGCAGGTACGCATCTGAGGTGCATTTATTTTCGTAGTTTTTTGCTGTGATTTATTGCTTGGGTGACACTTGACCCTCCTCTTGCTTTGCTCATATCTGCATATCATGGTGTGCACTATTGATTGCTAGATTGGTAGGCTAGACTTTGCATGCACTCCGGTGCACATAGGGTCATTCATCTCTTCATACATTAGATTGCATTTTTCTACCTTGTTGTGAGGACCTCTCGTCTCCATACTCCTTGCGGCCGACTAGGAAATCACAGCAGGGACCTCCATAAGTCCCCGCGAGCCGTGGATTCCCACACGGACGCCGGGCTGGTTGTACCTTTCCCACCCCGTGTCTAGGATTGCATAAGTGATTGAGTGGTTACACTTAGAGTCAAACCAAGTCCCATATCTATCTCCTATTAGGAACCCATTGTTGAGAGTACATATCGATCAATTCACTAAAGTTCCAAGGGAGAAATCATAAGAAGCTTGTCACATCATTCTAAGAAACTTGGTTGACTTTTTTGAGTGTCTTCATATTTTATCACTTACATCTTGTTAGAATCACCTAAGTTTGGTTGCTTATTTGTGTATTTTGTGTTGGTTGTTTTGCATTTTGTCAAGGTTATCCGTTGCATGTGGAGTTGTTTTCGTCCGTCCGAATTCTCTCCTCGAGTCGCTTCTTCCCTCACGTTCTATTCCAATCCCCTTTTCGAATCCACTATGGCGTCCTTCAATCCTCCGCGCTCCCAAGAGGACTCTCTTCCTCAAGGGATCCTTGAAAACCCCCCTAGGGTTATCACCTTTTCCTCCGGAGAAGGGACTGCCCCTCTCCCGTCCTCCACCTCTATGGAGGGTAGTCAAGGTACCCCTTCTCTTTCCATTCCTTCTGCGGGTTCCGTCCTTCACATGATGGCCCAATTGGACCCGGCCCAACTTCAAGTCCTATATCAAGCTATGCAAGGGTCTAACGCTTCCCCCTCCGCCGCTGTTCAAGGTCAATATAATCCTTCCGTCATTGGGCCGTCCACTCAGCCCACTCCGATTGACCTCACTCCGGTCCAACCCCGGACCATTACTTTCGCTGGCATGGAAATGGGCCAATCTTCCAATTCAGCCCATCAGTCTTATGATAAAGGAAAGTCGCCTATCCCTTCTTTTGCCCAGGTGGATCATCACAATTCTGGTTTGATGGCTTCACAGCTTCTCATGAACCCTTCTGATTTCTCACACCCTCAGCAAGGGGTAGCCCAAGCTCACTCCCATCCGGGTACATCCCAGGCCCAATATCCTTCTTACGGGCTCCCTATTTCCACTGTCTATCCTTCTACTCATGCCTATGGGCCTCCCCCTTCTACTACCGTCGTTCCATCCGCTCCTCAGAAGCAATTGGCATCCGTCACTACCCCTGCTCCTTCCCAAGAGCAGGACTTGCTTGACAAGTGGGCCGCCATGCAGCAACAACTCGACTTCCTCCAGAAAAGGGTTGGCCCACAATCTTTGGCCGATATTCCTATTCCGAGCTTCCAGAACATTCGATTCCCTCAGCAATCAGAGCTCCCCAACTATCGCAAATATGATGGGAACAGCAATCCCTTTATTCATGTGAGGGATTTTCTCTATGAGTCGGCGCAGTTCCAGTATGATGATCGCCTCATGGCGTACTTGTTCCACCGATCCTTAGACGGAGTTGCTCTCGAATGGTTCTATTCTCTGCCACTGGAAGAGGCCGAGAGTTTCAAGGTAGTTAAGGACAAATTCATTCAGCGGTTTCAAGACAGGGTCGGGCCAGAATATTTATTTACAGATCTAGTAGCAGAGAAGACTTAGCCAGAGGAAGACTTTGCCACCTATGTAGACAGGTGGAGGCAGATGGCCGCCAGAGTGCCTGGCCATATTCTGGAAGAAGAGAAGGTCAAATTGCTGCTCTCCAATGCCACGCCGACCTTCCGCAACATCCTGGCAATGAATGACATAGCTAACATGCATCAACTCTACAGCCGAGCGCGCTTCATACAGACTCAATTTAAGGACTCTCCTATCCATTCTCTTTTTGAAAACCAAAAGCCCAAGTACCACAAGAAACCACAAGGGCCGGTTACCGAGGGAGTCCAAACGAACGAGCAAGTGCAAGCCGTTACTTTTCCCTTTCAAGCCACACCCTTCCGCTACAACCAAAACACCCGCAATCCACAAAATTCTGCTCCACAAAACTTCCAAGCCACTCCACAAAACCCTCCCCCCGCCTTCACCATTCCACGAAACCCTCTCGCCGCACCACAACAACCACCGCCACCATCACAATACCATAACGTCCCTCCGCCCAACGGCTACAACAACAACAATCCTAATAGCAAGCGCCCGGCTCCCCGGAGAGCCCAGTATCCTCCATTGCCAGAGACACTTACAGATATTTTCTCGGCACTTATGTCAGTAAATGCAATCCAACTTCCTCCGGAACGGCATGTTTGGAACCCGGCGGTTGATCAGACAAAATATTGCATGTTCCATAGGCAGCCAGGACATACCATAGAAGGATATTTTCAGTTCCGAGATCTGGTATATGACCTTCATGAAGGGAAGAGAATCGACTGGGCCGAAATGCATAGGGCCATTGTGGAAATTAAAGAGAAGAGGAGGCAGCCACAGGGGCAGCAAGTGCAGCAGCATCAAGCACCACAGCCGCAACAGCCACCCCAACAGCAGCAACCACAGCAAATACAAGACCTGGGCATCCATCAGAACCCGATGCCGAACCACCCACCCGCTCCTCAGCAGCAGCCGCCGGCACCAGCACAAGTAAACGTAGTTCAACCCCCGGCCCCCAACGCCGGGTGGCCTTTTGATGATGATGGCGCCACACCGCAGGTAATGGCCTTTCACCACAACCTCCGCAACCCTTCCTTCATCCTCCCTACACAACCAACACCCTCTCCGCTCGTCCTACCACCCACACCCGCTCCAGTAAACCCTCTACCACTCTCCATCCCATCATACCCTCCAACACTTACTCCCCTCACCATCATCACACCACCACCTAATCCTTCGCCCACTCTCAAGCATCCACTAGCCTTCCCTCCACCCGCATCGACATCCATCACCACTGTACCTTCCACCAACCCCTCACCTATCATCCGCTCACCCCCCATTAACCTCACCAACCCTACGCTCCACCAAATCACCTTCCCCGCACCACCTGTCCCGCTCATCCACCCTACAGGGCCCGTCATACTCTCTTCAGATGCTGCGGCAAACTGTGCCTTAAGGAGCGGGAAGATGTTCCATCGGAGTTACGTTACTACTTCTAATCCCCAGTCCTCTCAGCCGGTGGCCGAGCAAGAGGAAGCTGAACCTCTGCCAGGTACCCAATATGACTTGTTACATCATCTGGATCGAGTACCCGCTAAGATATCCATGCTGGAGCTAATCAAAAGGTCTACCCTTCATCAGGATGCACTGAGGGACTTCTTACAGAAGGTAATGGTTAGCGAAGACATGGCAGTCGACAGCTTACCAACGGCACTAGCAACTATCTCCAAAGGGCCGGCAATTACATTTTCAGAAACCGAGCTTGCACCTCCGGGGGCTCGGCAAATGCCACTCTGCATAACAATTACCCTGAACAAAGTCAACATTGAAGCAGCACTGGTTGACACAGGGGCCTCAATTAATGTTTGCCCACATAGTACCCTCTGAGCATGCAACATATCTGAAGAGCTACTATGGCCTACTCCCACCACCATAGCAGCATATGACAACTCAAGGCGAGCATGTCATGGGATAATCACCATTCAGGCAGAGCTCGGGCCCCTTGTTATGGCCGTGGAATTCTATGTTCTCGATATCGACCCTATGTTCAAGACTATCCTGGGTCGTCCCTGGATTGACACACTTGGCGCCGTACCCTCCACCGCACATCAGTGCGTTAAATTCCCCTTCCAAGGGAGGGTCGTCAAAGTTAAGAGCTTGTCCACGGTGCAGACAGTCAAGGCCATCTCAGATCAAGTTCTTCCCACACTCTGGCCGAGCAGCCGACCCGTTCTGTCAGTGCTTGATTTGAACTTTCCTTGGGCTTATACATCTCCTAAGCCCGTCACTACCCCAGTTAATGTCAAAGTGAAGCCGCAGATTCGAGATTCGAAAGGGTGGAACATCATACTAAAACTGGGCTATCAACCGGGGAGAGGCCTCGGTGCACAACTGCAAGGGATGACTAAGCCCATACCTAAGGGAAGGAAAATGGGCAGAAGATGCCTCGGTTACAAGGAAATAGCATTATCTATGATGGGTGATTCTGGGCCGCTTACCTGGGATTATCGTCAGCACTTTGGCGAGGGCCTCTCCAGCCTGGCACATTAGCTCCAAAGCCGGTTCAGCCAAGGAGGGATATAGTTTGTCCGATTACCAGTCCACCTTCCTTGCCAGGAGCATCAGATGATGACATGCTCGACTACAGTCAGGCCTTGCCGAGGCTCTTTCATGAGGAGGAACGCCAGAAGTAACAAGAGGTTCGGCTCGTACAGTGGAGGCCGAAGAAGCAGCCCGCGGTTAAGTTGCAGAAGGAGGAGAGCTCTCCAGTTATCTTCTCTTGGTCTCCCTCATGCTTCCAATCCTTCTTTCAGCAAAGGGAGTTCATACCCCACCTTCCTCCTATCTTGATAAATCCCTCCGTCATTGATCCACCGGAGAGTCTGTTCATTCCTTGTGCTCGCAGGAAGTGCCCGTGCGATGATCTATCCACTCTATTTACTCCTCCTCCTCCCAATGCTCAACTCCACGAGATGTGGTTCTCTTTTTCCGACCCCTTCTTCGATTGCATTTTCCCCGAGCTGTTCCCTATGCAGCTCCCACCTCCTCCGTCTTGCTATGTGGTCTCTACTGATCTCCAGAAAAAAAAGAAAAAAAAAACGTCAAATTTAAAACGGAGATTTCAGTGGAAGATTACGCTGTCCTGTCCCCATCCTCCTCCTCCCCTTCCACTAAGCCTTCTCTCTCCTAGGTTAGGGTTAGGGTCTAGTGAGTCTAAGGAAGTAGAGTCAGTTAGGTCTAGAGAAGTCGGGTCATGTTCTAGGTCGTCCAATCCTTCCCATCCTGAGCCGCACCCGCTCGCGCATCCTTCCCGATCTGTTCTTGATAGGTTCTTGCAAGATCTAGCTCAACGGTGTCATGCTCTGTTGAAATGTCCGGAATTCGTCGCTATTGCAATTGTGATGGAAGACGAAGAGGAAATAGAAGGGGAATGGAGCGACGACGGATTAGGCGTCTATGAGGTTTTGGATGAGAAGGATCCAATGGATGAAGACAGCAATGTAGATGACACTGCTGATTTATATGCACAAGGATTAAAGAGATTCGACGAGCCGTCGACGGCAGTGGATGAACCTACAAAGGAAATCAACTTAGGAACAGAAGAAGACCCAAGGCCCATCATCATCTCAGCTGATCTCCCTTCACAGGTAGAAGAGGATCTAATTAAAGTACTAAGGGAGTATAGCGATTCTTTCGCCTGGTCTTATGAGGACATGCCAGGTCTTGACCCCTCCTTAGTGGAACATCGACTCGTGCTTAAACCAGGGGGAACACCTGTTAAACAAAGGTCAAGAAGATTTCACCCCCACATGGCCTTGAGGATCAAAGAAGAGGTCGACAAGCTATACAAGGCCAAGTTCGTCAGAGTAGTCTTATATCCCCAGTGGGTGGCGAACATAGTCCCTGTCCTCAAGAAGGATGGAAAAGTGCACATGTCACGCCCCGAGCGCGGAAGATACCCGGAGATGCGCGACATGTCTATATCAATCATGTCAATCAGAGTGGTCGTGTATTCGACACAAAGACAGAGATGCGCAAAATAGCAAGATAACCCAATCCTTTATTTCATAATGGATAGACTATTACAAATCCAATACTCTGTTTAAAAAAGGAAAAGAATACATAGTTGACTCAAGAAACTATAGAAAAGACTAGATGACACTTGGAGAATCTCTATCACTTTCACTCTTGATCATTCCCATCCGATTGACTTCCATCGTCGTCGGACTTACCTGAAAAGTAAAAAGGGACAAACGGAATGAGCGAACGCTCAGTAGGAAATTATATCTCAAGTACTAGCAAGGGGTTTAAGTAATTACATCTTTCATGAATGCAATAAAGCTATGCATGCTCGCATAAAACGATAAGATAGAGAGAATGTAATATCAAAGAAATAAGATGAACTTAATCATGAACTTCCAACAAGATGACAAGTGTATTCAAGGTATTCAAGCAAGCACGTTTAACAAGTCATGTCAAGAACTTTGGCTATCATGTATCAAGCAAGTAAATTACCCTTTTTCGGCCACGCATTTCATGTAAAGTCAAGTACGATTCAAGTACAAGATGTGTGTGGAATGTCCAATCAAGCAAGTCAAGTACTCGGTATAATGCCAGATACCTTATCATTTTAACTCCCATGGGCACAAGTACTTTCGGGTGCTCCTCCCAGGACCAGATCGGGCCCTATATGCGCAGGCATTTATCATGTGTTTTGACATCCACTCTTGTTTATATAGCCAATATAGAATTTCAATAATCAAGCTTGTAGATACGTATGACAACTTTGATAGAATAGAGTCCAAAATATGACAAAGGACATAGAATGGCGATAATAACGGTATAATCACGAGTTCGATAAAACTAGGTAGAATATGGTTCCCTTAACTTAGGTACCATGACAATCAATATGGACATTCTTTATATAGAATTGAGGTCCACATGAACAGTATATCAAAGGTAAGATACCCTCATTCTTATCACAGAATTGGGGTTTACAAGAACGACATGATATGGCATGATATCATCATCCCATTAAGAATTTCTTATGATATACTCTTTGTATAATCATAAGGGCCGGTATACCATGTTTCTTTAGATTGACATGGCAAGGATCGTGTAATGGGTTTTTAGGGTACAACCAGCTCAGTCGGCCTTGAGGGAATCCAAGGCTACGAGGAGTCTTACGGAGGTCTCTATGACTAACTCGCTAGTCCAAAGGAACGGAATGTCCAATGGAGAGCTTGTATGTCAATGAGAGTTGAGTGTGATCGGTAAATCAACATGAAAACATGGGACTATACTCACGGAGTGGAGAATAGTGCCGATATATATATATTATAATATATAAAACCATAGGTTAGAAAATCAGATGAAAATCAGTTTATAGTAAAATAACGACTTAGGTCAAGTCGTTTCTCAAGTAATTAACGCCTAACAGAAGGGCGTTTACATATGGTCCGTTTTGCAGAATTTTAATAATTCAATAATTTATCTAAAACGCGCCTTGGGAAGGGGCGTCTTTTCAAGAGTTGACGACTACAGTAGCAGGCGTCTCCTTATATATATATTTGACAGAATATCAATAATTTCATGAATTGTCTAAAACACGCCTTGGTCAGGGTCGTTTCTTCAAGATCTGACGACTACACCAGAAGGCGTCTTATTGTTTACATATTTGACAGAATACAATTAATTTTCAGGAATTATCAAAAACGCGCCCTGGGCAGGGGCGTTACTATTTAATTCTATTTTTCAGAATATATAAATTTCAGGATTTTAACCGATACACGCCCTAGGAAGGGGCATTACCTTTTAGATTCACGCCCTATGAGGGGGCGTTAATATGTGGAAAACGACTTTGTCCAAGTCGTTAATTCAAGTTCCTTCAGAAACTTTCAGGACAGTAACAATTTCAGGATAACAGAGGAACGAATGTAATATCATGACAGTAAAGTTAGCAGGTTGAAGACAGAGGATCATGCATTATTTTATAATCATGATTTCATAGATAATCAATTCTTAAGATGGGTGATTAACGGTTTTAAAGAAATTAACGCCTGAGTACGGGGCGTTAAACATGAAATTAACGACTGGGAAGAGTCGTTTCATGTGAATTAGCGCCCTTGACAGGGGCGTCTCTTTCAAAATATTGCAGAAAACGCATGGAAACTATAATAACCGTATGCATGACATGCTTTTATATATATATCTTGCATTAATTTCATTTGGGCTACAATAACTTGAGAAAACCTACCTTAATATGATTGAACTTGACGAAGGGTTTGAAGGATCGGAAACTTCAACCGCAACTTACGAACAGTGGTATCAAGGAGAAGAACTGTAGTTTTCCTATAAGAAAAGAAGAAACATTAGTATTTCTTCATACTTTCTGACCGAAAGGAGAAAGGAAAAAGAACAATACCTTTGTTCTTCACGTACGCCGCCTTCTTAACCTATAACAGAAGAAGAAGATGAAGAACAGTTAGTTCTTCATGCAACATACGTAGAGAATTAGAGTAACTATTCCTCTCTCACGTACCTTGCAGACTCCGAACGCCAAATAGCGTTGTAGGGTTCGAGCAGTAGGTTATTTATAGGGATTTTGGAAGTCCTATTAAAAGTAGTGTTTGATTGAGGGTAACATATCCCTAATAGAGTCCTTACTCTAATAGACACTTACTAGATTAGGTTAATCTTTCCCTGGATAAGCTCTGGGTTCGAACGAGTCACGAACTGAATTAACGTCTTTGGTCAGGGCGTGTATTCTTTAATTGACGCCTTACTTTAGGGCGTTTCTTAAAAAGCGCCTTGAAAAAGGGCGTTTCGTGTTTTAAAACACGCCCAAGATAGGGGCGTTTCTTTTACTTACCCATTTGGTCGTGTGAGAACTGACGACCGTAGGTGTGGGCGTCCTTTCTTTATTCACGCCTTTGATAGAGGCGTTTATTTATAAATTAACGCCTTAAGAAGAGGCGTTATTTTTAATTTGTTTTATTTCGTCCAATTAACCCTCTTCCTTTTATATATTACTTCTGTAATATATATGTTTTAATTTATTTCAATTATTCATTTATTAGGGTTGCTACACCCTCCCCCACTTAAAAAGAATTTGGTCCCCAAATTCAATATATATATAATTATACATGTGGAGAGCGTAGAACATATACCTCTTAGAATAACTCGGGAAATCGTTTCTTCATAGATTCTTCGGTCTCCCATGTCGCTTCGCGTTCGGGATTCTTATTCCATTGCACCTTGAGCATGGGAATGACCTTATTCCTTAGAGCTCGTATTTCTCGATCCAAGATCTTCATAGGCTTCTGTTCATATGTGAGATCTTTCTGGATCACCAGATCTCCATGCTCAATAATATGTGACGGATCGTGCACATACTTCTTCAACATAGATATGTGAAATACATTGTGTACCTCGGACAACTGAGGAGGCAACGCGATGCGATAAGCAACCTCGCCAACTCTTTCGAGTACCTCAAATGGTCCGATGAATCTTGGCGTAAGCTTGCCCTTAACACCAAATCTTCGTATGCCACGTCCAGGGGATATTTTAAGAAATACATGATCTCCAACCTGGAATTCAAGATCACTTCTCCTGGTATCAGCATAAGCCTTTTGCCTTGTCTGAGCAACTTGTAATCTTTCTCTGATTACCTGTATCTTCTCAGTTGTATCCCTTACCATATCTGGACCTAATAGTTGTTTCTCTCCAACTTCGTTCCAACATATGGGAGATCGGCAACTCCTTCCGTATAAGGCTTCGAAAGGTGCCATTTGGATACTAGCTTGGTAGCTATTATTATATGCAAATTCAACTAAAGGTAAGTGGTCATGCCAGCTTCCTCCAAAGTCAATAATGCATGCTCTCAGCATATCTTCAACAACTTGATTAGTTCGCTCGGTCTGACCATCCGTTTGTGGGTGAAAAGCAGTACTAAAGTTGAGCCTTGTTCCCAACGAATGTTGTAATCCCTTCCAAAAATGAGAAGTAAAACGGGGATCTCTATCAGACACGATTGAGACAGGAATTCCATGTATCCTGACTATTTCTTTGATGTATAGTGCAGCTAGCACATCAATTGACCATCGGCTTTTGATTGGCAAGAAATGTGCCGATTTAGTCAATCGGTCAATGATAACCCAGATTCCATCATGTCCTCCTTTAGATTTAGACAAACCCATGATGAAGTCCATACCAATATCCTCCCATTTCCACTTAGGAATATCTAGAGGATGTAGTTTTCCCGCAGGCTTTTGGTGTTCCGCCTTGACTTGTTGGCATGTGAGACAGCGTGATACATAGTCCGCTATTTCTCTTTTCATATTAGGCCACCAAAAGTTCCTCTTTACATCTTGGTACATTTTGGTTGATCCTGGATGAATAGTGTACCTTGATCGGTGAGCTTCATCTAAGATCTTCTTCTTTAATTCCGGACAATCGGGTATACAAGTTCTATCTTTGAACGATAATCTTCCATCAGAAGTTAGTTGAAAATCAGATTGTCCTTCTAATCTGCCTTTGATTTCTACTAATATAGGATCATCATCCTGAAGTGTTTGTATCTCAGATAACAAATCTGACTGTATGCTTACATGAGATAGTGTGACAAATTTGGATTCCGTGTCCAAGCTTATATTGAGCTCGGAGAATTGTTCAAGTAACCTCCATTCTTGCATCATACAATTTGCTATCATTGCTCTCGGCTTTCGACTAAGGGCGTCAGCAACATAATTACCCTTTCCGGGATGGTATTGTATATTGAAGTCGAAGTCCTTGAGATATTCTAGCCAGCGTCTTTGTCTCATGTTTAGCTCCTTTTGTGAAAATAGATATTTGAGACTTTTGTGATCGGAGTATACAGTAAACTGTGCTCCATATAAGTAGTGTCTCCATATCTTTAGGGCAAATACTACCGCGGCCAGTTCTAAGTCATGGACGGGGTAATTCTCCTCATGCTTCTTCAGTTGACGTGAAGAGTATGCTATGACCTTTCCTTGTTGCATTAGGACACATCCGAGGCCAATGCCAGAAGCATCAGTGTAGACCTTGAATTTCTCTCCTTCTATCGGTAGAGCTAAGACCGGAGCTGTGGTGAGATGATCCTTGAGAGTTTGAAAACTTCTTTCACATTCCTCACTCCATTCGTATCGGATCTCCTTGCGAGTTAACCTTGTAAGGGGCACGGCGATCTTAGAGAAATCTTTGATGAATCGCCGATAATAGCCTGCAAGACCTAAGAAACTTCTGATCTCGCTTGCATTAGCAGGTCTTTCCCAGTTTCTTACAGCTTCAACCTTTGACGGATCTACAGATAAACCGTCCTTGGATATGACATGTCCGAGAAAAGCCACTTCTTCAAGCCAGAACTCGCATTTGCTGAGTTTAGCATATAATTGATTTGTCCTCAAGACTTGCAATGCAATCCTCAAATGCTCTTCATGTTCTTCCTTAGTCTTGGAATATATCAATATATCATCAATGAAAACCACCACAAATTGATCTAGATAAGGCCTGAATATGCTATTCATCAACTGCATAAAGGCAGCAGGGGCATTTGTTAGTCCAAAAGGCATAACAACAAATTCATAGTGGCCATACCTGCTTCTGAACGCAGTTTTATGAATATCTTCGTCTTTAATCCTCAATTGATGATAACCAGACCTGAGATCAATCTTGGAGAAATGTTTGGATCCAGAAATCTGATCAAATAATTCATCGATTCTCGGCAGTGGATACTTGTTCTTGATAGTAAGATGATTCAACTGTCGATAGTCGATACACAATCTCATGGATCCATCCTTCTTCCTTACAAATAGGACTGGGGCTCCCCACGGGGAAGTACTTGGTCTAATGAACCCTTTTTGAATCAATTCCATCAATTGCTTCTTTAATTCTTTTAGTTCTGCAGGGGACATTCTATAGGGTGCCTTTGAAACAGGACCAGCACCAGGGGCTAAGTTGATGGTAAAGGCCACATCTCTTTACGGGGGTAATCCCGGCAAATCTTCTGGAAATACGTCTGGAAATTCTCGCACTACCTGAATGTTCTCTATCTTGGTTTCTTTAGCTTCTTTAATAGTGACAAAAGCAAGGAAGGATACACATCCTTTCTTGACGAGCTTGCTTGCTCGAAGAGCCGAAATAAGAGGGGATTTGCTTCGACTCTTAGGACTAGTATAAGTCAGTTCCGGAAATTCCTTGAAAACAATCTTGCTATCACGGCAATCAACCGTTGCCTGGTATTTGGATAACCAATCTGCTCCTAGTATAACATCATACTCTTTTAGATCTAAGCAGATAAGATCAATAGGAAAATTCTTTCCTCGAACCAATACCTCACAGTTTTGGTAATGATGTGTGATATCCGTCTCGTTTCCGAGAGGAGTAGACAATATTAACTTCATCCATTCTGGTTCTAGAGGTAATGGGTCAGCAAACTTCTTGGAAATAATGGAATGCGATGCACCCGTATCAAATAAGACATGTGCATATTTGGAACAAATTTTTAATGTACCTTCCACCAATCCGCCTTCTTCTTCTGGTTCGGTCTCTTGGATTGCATGAAGACGCGCGTTCCTTGTCACTGGGCGTTTACCCTCACCGTCTTGGTCATTCATTAATGGACAATCGGGAATCCGATGTTCACGACTCCCACAACGGAGACATGCTCCTAATTTCCTCCAGCATTCTTCTGTTTTGTGACCAGCCTTGTCACAATGCTTGCATACTACGTTTGAAGGTGTAGTGGTGATAGAGAAAGGCTTGGATTTCTTGAACTTCTGATCTTGAGAGGAAGAACCTCCATTATTGGGCCTCTTCTTAAAGTTGGGTTTAAAAGAACCCGAACTTGTGACTTGCTCCTTTTTGTCTTTCCCACGGATCCTATCAGATAGTTCTGTGGCATCTTCAAGCAACTGAGCTCGGCGCACTATTTCAGTATAAACTTGAATATCCATAGGCGCCAGTTGAGTAATGTAGTGGGGCCTAAGCCCATTAAGAAATCTACGGGCTTTCATCTTTTCCGTGCTAATTAAATGCTTAGCATATCTAGACAGTCTAGAAAACTGTGCTTCATAATCAGCCACCGATAAAGATCTTTGCTTTAATGCGGCAAATTCGGCGGCCTTCTTTTCCTGGACCCTATCAGAGAAATATTTGGCGTTAAAATATTCAACGAATTCACCCCATGTAACTTGAGTTGGGTCTATAGTAGCTTCAATCGACTCCCACCAGCATCTAGCATCCTTTTCCAACTGGAAAGTAGCTAATAAGACTTTGTCCTGATCCGTGCATTGCATGACACGGAATATACGTTCAATCTCCCGAACCCAATGCTCGGCATCGTCTGGATCGGTCGATCCCATGAACTTCGGGGGATTCATATTCTTGAATGCTTGGTGTAAGCTTCCAGCTCGTGGAGCACCACCTTGTGCTACCTGTTGTAGCACTTGGGTCATCCCTTGAAGGGTACGCTGCATGTTGCGCCATTGAGCACGTTCGGCAGCCATTATCCTACAATTACAATAGCTATGTTAGTATTATATCACTATGATCTTATAAAGGACTCATTGATCATTTAACCCTTGGTTCTACCCACTCTCACTTGGTTAAAGGTTTTGAAACCTATCCTTGGACTTGGGTTTCCTAGGAATTGAATACCTTAGGCTCTGATACCACAAAGACAGTCACGCCCCGAGCGCGGAAGATACCCGGAGATGCGCGACGTGTCTATATCAATCATGTCAATCAGAGTGGTCGTGTATTCGACACAAAGATAGAGATGCGCAAAATAGCAAGATAACCCAATCCTTTATTTCATAATGGATAGACTATTACAAATCCAATACTCTGTTTAAAAAAGGAAAAGAATACATAGTTGACTCAAGAAACTATAGAAAAGACTAGATGACACTTGGAGAATCTCTATCACTTTCACTCTTGATCATTCCCATCCGATTGACTTCCATCGTCGTCGGACTTACCTGAAAAGTAAAAAGGGACAAACGGAATGAGCGAACGCTGAGTAGGAAATTATATCTCAAGTACTAGCAAGGGGTTTAAGTAATTACATCTTTCATGAATGCAATAAAGCTATGCATGCTCGCATAAAATGACAAGATAGAGAGAATGTAATATCAAAGAAATAAGATGAACTTAATCATGAACTTCCAACAAGATGACAAGTGTATTCAAGGTATTCAAGCAAGCACGTTTAACAAGTCATGTCAAGAACTTTGGCTATCATGTATCAAGCAAGTAAATTACCCTTTTTCGGGCCACGCATTTCATGTAAAGTCAAGTACGATTCAAGTACAAGATGTGTGTGGAATGTCCAATCAAGCAAGTCAAGTACTCGGTATAATGCCAGATACCTTATCATTTTAACTCCCATGGGCACAAGTACTTTCGGGTGCTCCTCCCAGGACCAGATCGGGCCCTATATGCGCAGGCATTTATCATGTGTTTTGACATCCACTCTTGTTTATATAGCCAATATAGAATTTCAATAATCAAGCTTATAGATACGTATGACAACTTTGATAGAATAGAGTCCAAAATATGACAAAGGACATAGAATGGCGATAATAACGGTATAATCACGAGTTCGATAATACTAGGTAGAATACGGTTCCCTTAACTTAGGTACCATGACAATCAATATGGACATTCTTTATATAGAATTGAGGTCCACATGAACAGTATATCAAAGGTAAGATACCCTCATTCTTATCACAGAATTGGGGTTTACAAGAACGACATGATATGGCATGATATCATCATCCCATTAAGAATTTCTTATGATATACTCTTTGTATAATCATAAGGGCCGGTATACCATGTTTCTTTAGATTGACATGGCAAGGATCGTGTAATGGGTTTTTAGGGTACAACCAGCTCAGTCGGCCTTGAGGGAATCCAAGGCTACGAGGAGTCTTACGGAGGTCTCTATGACTAACTCGCTAGTCCAAAGGAACGGAATGTCCAATGGAGAGCTTGTATGTCAATGAGAGTTGAGTGTGATCGGTAAATCAACATGAAAACATGGGACTATACTCACGGAGTGGAGAATAGTGCCGATATATATATATTATAATATATAAAACCATCGGTTAGAAAATCAGATGAAAATCAGTTTATAGTAAAATAACGACTTAGGTCAAGTCGTTTCTCAAGTAATTAACGCCTAACAGAAGGGCGTTTACATATGGTCCGTTTTGCAGAATTTTTCAATAATTCAATAATTTATCTAAAACGCGCCTTGGGAAGGGGCGTCTCTTCAAGAGTTGACGACTACAGTAGCAGGCGTCTCCTTATATATATATTTGACAGAATATCAATAATTTCATGAATTGTCTAAAACACGCCTTGGTCAGGGTCGTTTCTTCAAGATCTGACGACTACACCAGAAGGCGTCTTATTGTTTACATATTTGACAGAATACAATTAATTTTCAGGAATTATCAAAAACGCGCCCTGGGCAGGGGCGTTACTATTTAATTCTATTTTTTAGAATATATAAATTTCAGGATTTTAACCGATACACGCCCTAGGAAGGGGCGTTACCTTTTAGATTCACGCCCTATGAGGGGGCGTTAATATGTGGAAAACGACTTTGTCCAAGTCGTTAATTCAAGTTTCTTCAGAAACTTTCAGGACAGTAACAATTTCAGGATAACAGAGGAACGAATGTAATATCATGACAGTAAAGTTAGCAGGTTGAAGACAGAGGATCATGCATTATTTTATAATCATGATTTCATAGATAATCAATTCTTAAGATGGGTGATTAACGGTTTTAAAGAAATTAACGCCTGAGTATGGGGCGTTAAACATGAAATTAACGACCTGGGAAGAGTCGTTTCATGTGAATTAGCGCCCTTGACAGGGGCGTCTCTTTCAAAATATTGCAGAAAACGCATGGAAACTATAATAACCGTATGCATGACATGCTTTTATATATATATCTTGCATTAATTTCATTTGGGCTACAATAACTTGAGAAAACCTACCTTAATATGATTGAACTTGACGAAGGGTTTGAAGGATCGGAAACTTCAACCGCAACTTACGAACAGTGGTATCAAGGAGAAGAACTGCAGTTTTCCTATAAGAAAAGAAGAAACATTAGTATTTCTTCATACTTTCTGACCAAAAGGAGAAAGGAAAAAGAACAATACCTTTGTTCTTCACGTACGCCGCCTTCTTAACCTATAACAGAAGAAGAAGATGAAGAACAGTTAGTTCTTCATGCAACATACGTAGAGAATTAGAGGAACTATTCCTCTCTCACGTACCTTGCAGACTCCGAACGCCAAATAGCGTTGTAGGGTTCGAGCAGTAGGTTATCTATAGGGATTTTGGAAGTCCTATTAAAAGTAGTGTTTGATTGAGGGTAACATATCCCTAATAGAGTCCTTACTCTAATAGACACTTACTAGATTAGGTTAATCTTTCCCTGGATAAGCTCTGGGTTCGAACGAGTCACGAACTGAATTAACGCCTTTGGTCAGGGCGTGTATTCTTTAATTGACGCCTTACTTTAGGGCGTTTCTTAAAAAGCGCCTTGAAAAAGGGCATTTCGTGTTTTAAAACAAGCCCAAGATAGGGGCGTTTCTTTTACTTACCCATTTGGTCGCGTGAGAACTGACGACCGTAGGTGTGGGCGTCCTTTCTTTATTCACGCCTTTGATAGAGGCGTTTATTTATAAATTAACGCCTTAAGAAGAGGCGTTATTTTTAATTTGTTTTATTTCGTCCAATTAACCCTCTTCCTTTTATATATTACTTCTGTAATATATATGTTTTAATTTATTTCAATTATTCATTTATTAGGGTTGCTACAGCGCATATGCATTGATTTCAGGGATCTAAACAAAGCATGTCCCAAAGATGATTTCCCGCTACCTCATATAGACGTCCTAGTGGATAACACTGCCGGGTACGAAGCTCTATCGTTTATGGACGGGTACTCGGGCTACAATCAAATCCGTCTCGCTCCGGAAGATCAAGAGAAAACTTCCTTCACCACGCCCTGGGGCACGTATTGTTATGTGGTTATGCCATTTGGTTTGAAGAACGCAGGTGCCACCTATCAAAGGGTGATGGTGGCCATTTTCCACGACATGATGCACATATACATGGAAGCTTATGTGGATGACATCTTGGTGAAGTCAAGAACAAAAGAAGAACACCCCTCTATCCTGGCTAAAGTGCTGCAGAGAGCCAGGGAGTATAAGCTTAAGATGAATCCGAAGAAGTGTGTATTCGGAGTCTCCTCAGGGAAGTTGTTAGGGTTCATAGTGAGCAAACGGGGGATCCAGATTGATCCTAATAAAGCACAGGCTATCATGGACATGCCTCCGCCAAGGAACATTACTGAACTTCGAGGATTGATCGGTCGGCTGCAATTCATTAGGAGATTCATATCTCAGCATTCTCAAAGGTGCCGCCCGTTCTATGAATTGCTTAAAGCGGGGGTTAAGTTCGAATGGAATCAGGATTGTCAAAAGGCCTATGAAGACCTCAAAGAGTATCTAACCAATCCCCCGGTTTTGCAACCTCCTGTCTCTGGGAAACCCCTAATCCTATACATCTCGGTCATTGAGGACTCCCTAGGGGCGGTTTTAGCACAAGTGGATGATGAAGGGAAAGAGCGGGCTACGTACTACCTTTCTCGGCTGTTTAATCCAGCTGAATCCAAGTACACCGCTATGGAGAAGACTTGTGCTGCCTTAGTGTGGGTAGCTCAGAAGCTTAAACATTACTTTCTCGCCCACCCAGTTAGGTTGATCTCTAGAATGGACCCGGTCCATTATCTCCTAGAAAAACCCATCCTTTCTAGTAGGTTAGCTCGCTGGCAGAGCTTCCTCTCTCAGTTTGACATCACCTTTGTCGTTCAGAAGACAGTCAAAGGATACGCCATTGCTGAGCATCTTGCACATCTTCCCATCCCTCATACCGATTCCATTCAGGACGATTTTCCTGATGAGCATCTCTCTGTCCTTTCTCATCATCCCTTCTGGTCTCTGCACTTCGACGGTGCACTTAACTCTCAAGGCCAAGGGATCGGGGCTGTCTTGCTTACTCCAGCCGGGGTAACCATCCCCTTCGCTTATCAACTTCGCTTTCCTGCTACCAACAACATTGCTGAGTATGAGGCTCTCCTGGCCGGCTTGAAGCACGCCTATCTCCTAGGCGCGCGTTATTTAAACATCATAGGAGACTCTCAGCTCGTCCTACGGCAAGTTCTGTCGACTTACTGTACTCGTGATCCTAAGCTCAAGCCTTATCAAGATTTGGTCACGCTCCTCGCTAAGCGATTCCGTAAGCTGATCTATATCCACACTCCTCGTTCTCTGAACATTCTAGCTGATGCTTTGGCATCTCTTGCTTCCTCCTTATCTTTTCCTCTCAATCGTAGTACTGAGACCATCGTCGTCCAGAGATTGGACGCACCCTCTCTTCAGGATCCCTGGTTTGTCAACCTTAGGAAATATGTAGAGGCGAGAACTGAGAAGGAAGATCTCAAGGAAGTTTCATTAACAGAACTAGAGGAGATTCTGGACGAAGAGGAATTGCCTTGGTATCATGAAATCAAATTATTTTGCAAAGAGGGTCATTCCAGAAGGGGCAAAAGCCGAGCAACGTAAAGCAATAAGAAGGGCCGCCGTAAGGTACACTGTCATTGCAGGAGAACTGTATAGGCGGCCTACTAATGGAATGCTCATGAGATGCTTAGATGATGTAGAAGCTTGGAAAGTGGCCGAAGCGGCCCATTCTAGCGAGTGTGGAGGTCATGTCAATGGCCAGGCTCTAGCAAAGAAGATCCTTAGGCAGGGCTACTACTGGCCCACTCTGGAGGAAGATTGCTCCCTCTATGTCCGGAGGTGTCTCAAATGCCAACTCCATGCTGATAAAATTCACTCTCCAGCTTCATCCCTCCATCCTATGACTGCTCCTTGGCCATTCTCTATGTGGGCTTTCGACGTTGTCGGCCCACTCGGTGATCCTAATTCTCAGATCAAGCAGAAATCCTTCATCCTCACCGCTACTGAGTACTTCACCAAATGGGCCGAAGCTGAGGCGTACGCAGAGATCAAAGCTACAACGGTGTGCCGCTTTATCATGAAGAATATCATCTCGCGGTTCGGAGTGCCAAGCAGCATCATCACCGACAACGGACCCCAGTTCATCTCCCAAGAGCTTAAGGACCTATGCAAGAAGTTCAATATTTCACTGCATCATTCATCTCCATATTACCCTCAAGGCAACGGTCAAGCCGAGGCCACTAATAAAACCCTTCTTAAAATCATAAAGAAAACATGCGAAGCACATAAATTTTCTGATTGGCCTGAAAGATTGGTGGAAGCTCTGTGGGCTTACCGCACCTCCGTCCGTACCCCTACGGGACAAACTCCCTACTCTCTGACTTACGGGATGGAGGCTGTGCTCCCATACGAGATCTTAATCCCTTCCCTTAGAGTGCAGCTCGATAAGGAACTTAATCTCGATGAACGTCGAGAGGCGTTGCTGGTCCAGTTAGAACTCTTAGATGAGAAGAGGATGAATGCGGCTGATCACGTTTCTGTTTATCAAAAGAGGGTTTCGTGTTATTTTCAAAAGAAGGTAATCGAATGAAAATTTTATAAGGGTGAAATTGTTTTGAAACGCAAATTCATTCGGTCTGCAGGTCCTAGGTCCAAGTTGCAACCTAACTGGGAAGGGCCGTTCGTAATAAAAGAAGCTTATCCAGGGAATGCTTATCGTTTAGTAAACGCGGAAGATGAGGAGCTCTCTCACCCGTGGAATGGGTTGTATCTTAAGCGTTTCTTTCCTTTAAAAAAAAAAAAAATCTAAACCATGTGCTTCTCCGGCAATAAGAACTTCCTCCCTATCTTCAAAAGGAGAGTCTCAAGTAAGGCAATCACACACTACACGACGTCCCTGGTCGGGCTCCTTGTTTGAAAGACACCGTTTCTCCTTGCCCGTGCTTTAGGGGAAAGTCAAAGTCCCTGTTCGCTTCATTCTTCGGCTGAATCCAGGGGCAAGGAGTGAATAAGGAGGCGACGACCAATCTAAACTCCCTAACGAGAAGAGGTCTCAAATAGGGGCAAGTCCGTTATGACCTGACGCCACAAGAAGCGAAGGAAAAGAAAAGAAAAGGAGTGTTCTTTACAACGAAATCGAAAGCATCATCTTAAAGTCTATGAATGAATTTTCAAAAGCTCCAACGGAAAAAGAAAGCTAGGCATGACAAGAGTGCCAGTACAGTTCCCCGCGGGACGTTATGAGCCCGGTCGCATGCATGCCTAGGTGGACAAAGGTTCGATGGCGGACATAAAAGCCCCGGCACAACAGACTGAATCTCTAATAGGGTTGTACGGTGAGGGAATCAAGTTCTAAAAACTCTCATATCTGGCCTAAAGCTTACCCCCATGATCTTTTTTTCCTTTTAGGACTGAGATGAGTACCCCAGGTATGGCATTGGTGAAAACACCGTCACGATAATTGGGTCTCGGCCAGGGGTTGTCACAATATTGTACGCCGATCCCTAGACTCAATCTAAAACGAGGAAGGTCTCGAGTTGCTAGAGAGGCACTGGTTTTTCAAAATCCAAAAACAAAAAATATTTTCAAAATCCAAAAATAAACAAATATTTTCAAAAAATCCAAAAAACAACAAATATTTCCAAAAAGAAATCCAAAAACAACCAATATTCTCAAAGTCCAAAAACAACAAATATTTCCAAAAATCCAAAAAAACAAAACAAATATTTTCAAAATCCAAAAACATTAAATACTTTTCAAAATGCCGAAAAAAATACCATCATATGCATAGCATGCATCGCATCTTCATTATGTTTTCGCCTATTTTGATAAGGCTCCACCCCTTGACCAAATATCAAGAAACGGTCATTATCTAACTTGCTTCAAGGCAAGGGGTTGAGTCTAAGAACAGATCTAACTTGCTTCGTGTGTGAGTGTGTGCAGGATACAGGGGCAAGCCCAAAAGCAAAAGCTCACAACTATGCAGGTTCAAAGCATGTAACGCGCCAGTATCAGACCGTTACAGTCATGTAACGGGCCCATCATCGACCGTTATTTTCCTTCAGGCATGGGCCCTCTTCTTTTTGAATCTTCACTTTAGCGGTCTGAGAACCTACCGTTACTTGAATATAACGGCTCGAGACCCATCCGTCACATCCTTCAGAGACCGGGCTCTCGTTACTCTCATTCTGACGGCATGTCGTAGGACCGTTATTTCTTTATGGCGGCCCTGTGCCCATCCGTCATATCCACCAGAAACCCTGTCTGTTCACATCAGCCTAGCCTTTCAACTATGGAACTCAAGATCATTCAACTATGGCACTCTTATCTCATTCAAGCAAAGATTAATGAAATATAATTCTTGATAAAATTCAACTTCGGTTGTCAATTGCATGATGGCTCTCATAAACAAAAAGAAAATCAAGATACATTCAATTTCTTATCCGCAAGAGGGCGGATCTTTCTCAATTCTCTCACATAATCTCGGCGTGTTTCGTCATCCTCTTCAACCTCTGCTTGCCACGGGCGTACCTTGCTGATCTCCCACATGGTCAGCGCGTTCGGATTGCTCGTTCATCTTCCTCGGTCCCCATCTTCCTAGGTAGAAGGGGAGGGTAGTGTGATAGTGCAGAAACGCTGATTCGAGGTAATCCGATCTGAAGATGGCATCGGTGCGGGTTGTAGATCGCCATGGTAGTGTTCCTACTAGCTGGAGGTCCAGGCCTTGACGCCGCGGTATTTTGAGAAGAGTGCTTCGGAGGACTCTTGGTCGCATGATGAACTTGTCCATTGGAAGAGTGTTGAAGAAGAGGCGCCATTCGTCCTGAGTTTTCTTATCCGCTGTCTTGCATTCAACCTGAGAAGAGTATCCAAATGCCCCTCCAATAAAGAAGAGAGGGTGGCTCCCAAAGATTCGGCTTGCTGAAATTATGTCTTCCTTAGGAAGGAATTTGATTCTTATTCCCATCCAGCACTCAAGGAGTATCATAGATCCAAACAGAAGCCCTCCTAAGCAAGCCGAGCTTAGTCCTTCATAGAGGTATGAGAGGACCGCTTGAGAGATAGACATTCCTTGCCACAGCCCACTAATAATACCAAGATTTTGGATGTCTAAGAGGTGGTCGGTAGTGGTAAAAAGAAAGACTCCACACAAACAAACCGCCACCGCCTTGGCTATTGCTTCATGTCTCTCCCACTTATTCTTACAATGAGACACTACCCACTGTGCCAAGGAATCAAGTGAATGTGGTGTGGGCTGATCATGGTCCTCACGTCCTTCAGGTTATGAATGAAATCACTCAAAATCAAGGACGGATCAATAGGCTCTATTGTGTAGCAAACCCGGTCTTCATCCCCCACCTTAGTCTTAGGAAGGGCTAGGTAGGTTTCTACCTCCTCTAATAGGATGGTTGCTTCAAAGGAAGGGAAGACGAAAGTATGAGTTTGTGGATGCCATAGTTCCACAAGTGCTGAGAGGCTTGGCCAATCGAAGGCAATTTCTGGAAATTCTTGCCTAAAACCAAGAGAGGTTGGAGGTGCCATGTCTTAAGGATCGATGTGACCTCTATGGGAGTGCCTTTACCATGGGAGCCACCCACTTCAGATTGGAATAGCACCTTGGACCAGGAAGGGGCTTGAGAAAGAAGAAGGAAGGTTACAAAAAGGAAGTGCAGTAAAATTCTAAACCTTGGGTGAGTTGTAAGAACTTACCACTCTTTGGGCATTGGAGCTTAAGTGCTTGGGAATTGATGTCAGCCGCTGGAGTTCTCCATACTCTTTTCTTACAGCTTTGGGGCCGGTGTAAGCTTTCTCCTCCATAGCCATCACCTCGAAGCTCCCCTTCATCATGTTTTCTGCTCTTTGGAAGAGCTCTTCAAACCCTAGAACAGAGGTTTCAGCAAAGTTGCGATTTTGATTAAGGTTTCAAGTTGCTAAGGCTTATATTTAACTTTGGAAGGATAAGACTCAGGCTAGTAGGCTTTATCTTCAATTAGGATAAGTTCTAGTGATGGATCAAGGGGCTAAACCTCGGGTTTTAGTTATCTCGGCTCAATCCGTTTCGGATTACAACCCAGATTCTGACGGTCCATCGTGCGGCCGCTACTTCATTCCGACGCGCCAGCCCTTGGCCGTCGCATTTTCTGTGGGTTTTAATTCCCCGAATCATGTTCTATGGAGAATGACGGTCTAAGGGTCTAGCGTCGCTTTCTGTAACGCGCAAGCCCTAAGCCGTCGCATTCTCAGCCACTCCGTTCCTTCTCTTCGGGGCTAAAACACTTCCTGGCGGTCTTGCTTAGGACCGTCTCTTTCTGACGCGTCTTCTTTAGACCGTCGCATTTCCTGCTAGTTGCCCTGGCCAACTATCGTTCTGTCATGATCAATGGTCTGATCCATGGCCGTTACTTATCTTTGACGCACCCTCAGTTAGCCGTCGTTCATCCTGATGCCCCACTGCCAAGTGGGTCTCTGACGATTAACGGTCTCTTACCAGAGCTTCGTTTGATTATGGCGGTCAGATCTCAGACCGTCACTTTCTCTGCTGCTGAGTTTAGGTTATTCCTTCTGCCCTTGCTTAGACCTGGCGGTCTTTCACATTGTACACCTCGTTTTCTTCCTGCATACATCTCATTCATTCATTCACGTTTCGTCCATCCTGCATTTTTCACATTCATTCATTCACGCTCGCATAAAACTAAAAACAAAACAGAAAACTAAAATGAAGGGATCTCATTCCATTTTGCCAAAAGTTCTATACAAATGATAAATACAAACATAAGAAAAGGCATCATTCGGCTGGCCTATCGGCCGTGCCACCCTCATCCTCCCCCTCCTCAGGTTTCCTCGCGGGTGGCGGTGCTATGGAAGCACTCTCCTCCTGCTGTCCTCTCTTTGCCCTCTCATTCCTCCGCTGGGCGGAGGAGCTGACAAGGAAGTCCCCTACTGAGCCGCTAGGGGCAGCGTTCCTATGTATCCCACTCTGGGAGGTGCACCGCTCCGATCCCCGAACGATCATCCGCACCGTCTGCTCCAATGTCCGCAGCTCGATCTTCAGTGTAAAGATCTGACGCCGCGTCTCCCGTGCCTCGGTCCGGTAGCGATCCAGGTCGGCCGTCCCGATCTGAAGCTCCTCCACCTCAGCTCGTGCCCGCGCTAACTCCTTCCGGAGTTGTTCCATCTCTGCGTCATCTGGGCGTCGCGGGGTCTCTGCTCTCAGTCGAGCCATCTCTGCCCGTACCAGCTCCGTCTCTGCTCGGGCTCGATCAGTCTCGGCCCGGCTTCTCTCTACCTCAGCTCTCGCCTGGCTGGCCTCGGCCACCGCTGCTGCTAGGTCCCTCGCCTATAGATTGCATTTCATATCATTAGTCATAAGCATTTAATTAGGCATAATCATAGTTTTTTAGTCTCTTACCCGCTCCGCGAGGGTGGCCTCCGCCTCCTCGGCCTGGGCAACTGCCCGAGCAAAGTCAGCCTCCTGCTCAGCCCTGCCTCCCGCAGGCTGCGAGGAAGACGATGGGGCATCTGGTCCGGCACGTTGGGCTCCCTCGGCCCGCTGCATTTAGAAATCATGGTCAGTTAGCATTTGCATTTGCATCATGAACATCATTCATAATCATAAGCATTTAAGTTTTAGTCTCACCAAGAGCTCCAGGGCAGACCGGTACCCGTCCCGCTGTTGATGGTGGAGTGGAGTAGCCCTTCCAGCTCGGCTATCCGTCCCTCAGGGTCTAGCTGCATTTTAGAAAGCATGAGTCAGCATATATCACATTGTACATTGCATAATAGAAAAGTTTAGAGTTTTTAGTTTGCATACCGGTCGTCGGGTACCTCGGTACACCCGGTCGCCGTAGAGTCGAGCGAAGGCCTTCATATATGCCTCGTCACTCTCGTCTCGCTCCTTCACCGCTCGGCCCCGCCTGTTCCAATCATGGACGTACTTCGCCTTCCGGGCGCACCAATCCACATTGCCACTGATGCCCCTTGCTGACTTGCCGGGATGGTCGTCGCTGTGGCGTGGAAAGGTCACCTCGGGCTGGTGTAGTCCCCGGGTCCGCAGGATCAGCCTGTAGTGCAGAGGCTCGATGATATGGAGGCAATGCAACCATATGTCTCGCCCCCGGTACGATAAGGCCGCCTCCGCCCATGGCTGTCCCGTATAACCCTCATCGCGGTATGGGGTCCATCTCACCTGAGAGCATTTAGTTCATTCATTAGCATATGTAGGAAGCATTTAAAGACATTTAGAAAGCATTTTAGAAAGCATTTTAGAAAGCATTTAGAAGCATTTAAAAGCATATAGAAATCATTTTGAGTTCTGGACCTACCGATGTATGCGGGAAGGAGTCCAAGTCGTCCTGGATCGTCCAGGTCAGTCTACTGATCGACCCTGTGTCCCTCGCCACCGACCAACGCCTCGCGATCGGTATGCGGCCGGGATGGAGTAATGCGCCTCTCCCGATGCCCGGGAGGTACATATAGCTCCAGATCTGCATTTAGAAATCGAGTCAGTCGCATCATTGCATAAATCATTGCATAAATCATTGCATAAATCATTTTTCATAAAATCATAACATCAATAATCATGGCATAATAGAAAGCATTTAAAGTGCATTTACCTGTAGGAAGGGCGAGAAGCCGCCCAGCATCGTCTGCCTGTCCGTAGTGCTGAGGGACTCGAACAGGAATGCGAGTACTGCTGCTCCCCATGCATACTTCCTGACTCTGCTCAAATCCTCTATCATCGGCAGCAGTCTGCAACTGATGACGTCTGCCCGAGTCGCGAACAGGAGCTTCCCGAATAGTAGCATCAGGAAGCGTCTGAGCACTCTGTCTCCCTCTGGTCCCGCCTCCGCCGCCACGCGAGGGCACACCTGGTCTATCACTCTGCTCAGGTGCTCCTCAGGTAGCTCTCCCACGGCGATCGCCGCTCCTCTCAGTCCCAAGCTCTCCTGCAGCACTGATCTCGAAAGCTGGGAGGAGGACTGTCCCGGCCTGATCAAATCTAGCCCGAGCAGCTGCTGCGCCATCTCTCGGTAGTCGCCGTATGTCCACCCTATCACCGCGGCTCCGTGGACTCTCAATCCGGTAATCCTCGCTATGTCTTCTAGCGTGGGGATCATGTGGCCCCACGGGAAGATGAAAGCTCGGCTGATCGGGTCCCACCTCTCGTGCAAGGCGTACAGTACCGGCGTGTCCATCCGGATCACCTCGATGCTGAGCACCTCGGCGAATCCCATCTCGGCAAGTCTCTCTCTCTGGTAATCGGGCAATGCCTGGTACACTGCCCGGATCTGAAGCCAGGAGATCCGTGATCTTCTCTTTCCCTGCATTGCATAATAGATCATTAATTAGTTCAGTTTGCATCATATACTCATGGCATAAACATTCATAATTGAAAACAAAACAAAAATTGAAAATTGAAAACCCTAAAAAATAGTTTGAATCCCTGGCAGAAGTAACGGCCCTGGGTTAGGGCGTTACTTGTCCCTGACGCACCCAGGCTGGAGCGTCAAGGGAGTGACGGTCGCTGGCAGGACCGTCACTTCGTCTGCTAGTTGGGGTTTTTTCCCCTGTATTCCTATGGTCACCCACTCTGGCCAAATGGCCTACAAAGTTCCCTAGTGGGTTCGTAGACCCATTTCTACCCTTATTCCCCACATGCACTCATGAATTAAAAGATAAAAAAAATCAAAAATGGAATCTAGGGCAAGGCGGCCTACCTCATGGTCCGTGCCTCTCTTCCTTTTCTTCTCTGGTTCTCTGGGTTACTCCGCACCCAGTGGAGCTTCCTCGCCATCCGGCGCAACCGTGGGGACCTCTTCTTCCTCTCGTGGGCTTCTCCTCGTCGTTTCTTCCTCCAGGGTTGGCGGAATCGCCTCTCGTTCGAGCCGACGGTGGAACCGCCGTATCGCCATTTTCTTCCCTCTCCCTCTCTTCTGTGGAGGCGACTGGGGTGCCTCGTCGCCGGCCATGGTGGTCGTGGGGGTGAAATTGCCGGAGCTCTCCTTGGTTGGGTTTTTTTTTTTTTTTGATTGAGTGATTGGAATGGAATGAACGGGCCGTAACCGTTCGGTTGTTTTTTTTGAAAACTCAGGAAATGTGACGGTCTATCGACCGGCCGTCACATCATTCTAACGCTTCTTTAATGGGCCGTCACATGTGTTGGACTGTTTTATCGAAGAATGTGAACCGCCTGATTTATGACGGATCAAGGGTGATCCGTTACTTGATGTGACGCCCTGTCATGAGACCGTTACAAATTTGCAAGTTTCTTGATGAATTAAATGGTCTAATTAATGTCAAAATGGTTCCATTTTCTTCCATGTTGTTCCTTATGGATACCTCTTGCACGTACAATGGTTATGCCTTGATTCATGATCGTATTTATTATTGGCTAACCTATCTTTCATGAAAGGAATTATGAACAGGACTCACGCTTTGCCGTTCGTCAGGCAGGTAAGTCAGGTATTGTATATCGTTCCCTCATCCTCTTAATGCATTACTATATGTTATCTATGATATATTACCTCGAGAACCGGCTGGTCATTCATGTGTCCTGGGATCTGATGTTCCCCTAAAACAAAAATGATGATGATCTAAGTTCACATGATTAATCGTTGGATAGGCCGTTAGATTGGAAAAATTTGGGGACGATGGTTCTATCTTGCACGCCGTGGTTGCAGATGGTGTCCTGACTCTGATTACTCCAATCTAGCAATATTATTCTCGAGTATTTTCTATTTTATCTTTCTTTGCATTTTTATTTAAAGATTTCTTTTTTCTTTAGCCCAACATGCATCATTCACATTCTTTTGAGCGTTTCATGAGTTTCATCTGCTCAAGATATCTCAGTGATGGTGAACAGCTGTGTCCTTAATCCCGAATAAGGAGAATCATTCCATTCTGAATTAGAAGATTCCTTCGATCTGCTCGCTTGATCTGGTTCGCTGAAGATTCATGTCTGGAGTTTAGTCTCTTTCCTTTCCGTTGCCTCCCGCGGCTAGCCGTGTTTCCTTTCCTTAGTTAATTAATTCTCCAGACTTGCGTCCTTTGGTTGGCTATTTCCTTGAAATCAGTTCAAAGTTTTCCAGAAAATTCCTATCGCTTGTTGGTAAAGAACGGGTGTCGTTTACCTTAACGCCCTCTTTTTGATACACTCCGCTTCATCTCCGCTTCATCTCCATGTTCCATTTCATTATTCGCTTCATCTCCGCTCGTTCCCCTGCAAAGAGGACGTTAAGGAGGGGCATCTGTTGACACCCATTTTATACCCAATAAGTCGGGTCGTCTCCTTATTCATTCCTTATGATGCTCCGAGTTGTTCATTCTTTGACGAGTCTCTTGATCAGTTGAAGCCTGTTTCTTGGGTCTTAATTCCTGGATTAAGAATTGGCTCCTGGTGGCATTTCGTTGGTAAACTTGGTAATCCTGTTCATTATATTTTTTGAACCTCAATGATAATAACGGTCCCAGTCCGGCGCGTTGCTTCCTTCTGACGCATGGGTCCTGGACCGTTACTCTTTGAAGAGTCCTAAAGGCTAAGACCTCGTGGTCAGTGCTTATCCTTTTAATTCTACGTTGATAATAACGGTCTGTCGTGCAACCGTTGTTTCTCTGTGACGCCCTATGCCTTGGCCGTCGCTTCCTTGAAGAGTCCGACTTGTTGGGTCTTCTTCCCGTTGATCTTATCCTTTGGGATAAGGTTGAAAGTGACGGATACTCATTGATGCGTTACTTTCAAGTGGCGGTCTGTCGTGCAGCCGTTACTTCCTTCCGAGAGTCCTGGCAGTTCAGGCCTTTTCTCTGCTACTCCGTGGTTGAGATAAGTTTTTGGATTGACGTTATCTCTTTCAAATCCGATCCTCAGGACCTCCCGTTTGTTTCTATGGACTCTTGGTGATATTATCTTGAGGATTTGCTAAGATTTATCCTTCTTTCCTGCTGAATTATCCTCTACTCGACCTAAGGGTTTGAGGGTCTATAAATAGAACCCTTGACTTCATGGCCAAAAGGAGGAGATTTGAATTCACGACGAAGTGCTGCCGAACTCAGGAGTCATCTTCATCCAGGAGGAACTGCTTCCCACGTCCATCCATCTTCCAATCAAGGGAGTACTTTTAGTTTTGGTCTTTCAAGTTCATCCTTGCATGCTTGAGTTCTTCCTTGGTTTTCCTTAAACAAAGCATTGTCCCTCCTCCTCCTCCACGTTTTTCACTGTTCTTTAAGCATACAATCACCTTCCCAACTTTTAAAAACGCCCAGAGGGGTTAAAAAAACCAAAACTCCCCGGTAATTCCCTCTCCTTTTGATGTTCTTAAGATTTTTAAGAATTGATGCTATGCTTGTGAAGAGGGCTAATTGAGGTTGTCTTGTCTGGTCTTTCTACGTTTTGGCAGGTTTACAGGTTTATTAGCACGAGGCCCAAGTCTTCTAGCAGGCTGGAAGAGTTGGAGTTAAAAGAATTCAAGCTTTACTACTGCAGGTTGTCTGACGGTCTAGTGCAGGCACGTCACTTTCTTCTGGCGGTCTATCGTGCAGCCGTCACTTCCAAGCGACGCACAGGGTTCTGGCCGTTACTTCCAAGTTGATCTGCAGGCTTTCTTTGGTTTTCTCTCCCGTGGGCGGGTGTTTCATCCACCTATTTCCAAGGTCTATTCGAGTCTTTGACTTGTGTTTACTTTGGTGGCGATCACATCTTTCCTTAGTATTGGGCATTAGCTGTCTTCTTCATCAACAATCTTTATTTTTCCTTGCTTGTCCCACCGCCACGGTGTGTTTTTATTTACTCTTTGCTCCACGCCCCGGCGTGTGTTTTCCTTTTCCTTAGCATAATTTGATTGAGGTATCATGCCCATGCTAGAGCTAGCTATGATTGCCTAGGTTCATGTTCACATGTTCATAGGTTTTGAGTAGATCTTTGATTGCTTGTTTGTCATCTTGTCATGTTACTTTGCAAACCTCAGAAGTAAGATAAAAGATAGGCAAATAAATATCAACAATGACCCGCTTGGAGACGCGAAATAAAACCCGACCTCGGTCACGTCGTCAATTCAACAATTGACGCCCCAAGAGAGGACATTAATTAACAACGTGCTTCCGTCTCCGACTCGAAAGCTAAGCCCAATCCTAACGGTAATCAACCTGCAACTCCAAACGGGCATTAAACTCTCCAAACTTCTATAAAAAGGAAGGAACTTCCTTATAATCAAAGCACATTCATCGAATTTCTGCTTCTTCTGCTTCCTCTATCTGTTCACAGGTGCTGCGACCGCTCAAGCTCTACCTGCAGACCGAAGATGGAGAGAGCTATTAAAAGATCCAAGAGTTCCACTCTCAGACTAACCGAAATCAATGGGCATATAAGCAGTCGGATTGCCATGAACCAGGTAAAGTGGAATTTTTCTTTCTGTTTCAATCTTTCATATCTTCATAGTCCTTCTATTCTGTATTCTCATCCTTCTCTCTGTTCCTTTCTTTTACCTACAGGATTATCCAAATGTTCCAGGAGCCAGGAGATTCACAAAGATTAAATGGCTACCTCTTCTTCTCTCCAAGTTCTCTTCAGACATGAGGGTCTACTTAGCAAGATGGCACCTCTTAGGCCTAATCACCCATGCCAAACACTATGACCAGATTCACCTTGATTGGGCTGCCATAGGAGCTCTAATTGAAATATGGCACCCTTCCACTCATACCTTCCTATTCTCAACTTTTGAAGCCTCAATCTTGTTAGAAGAACTAGAGATGCTCTTGGGTTTAAAAAGAATGAAGCAAGGAGATGAGGAAAAGATGGCCATCATGCCAAGACCAGTTTCTTCACATGAACTACTAACAAGTTTAATTCCCAGCCCAAACTTAGTGAACCAAATCAAAGCTTCCAAAGGAATCAATCTCTTAAAGCTTGCTTCTTGGGTGTACAAGAGATCCAGCCAAGCTAAAGAAGACGAAGAGATAGAGCGGGTGGCAAAAGCTTTCGTGGTGTGCTTGGCAGGAGCAATCCTATTTCCATCCACGGAAGACTTCTTGGAAGAAACCCAATTAAGCACAATAGTGAGCCTATGGGAAGGAGAGAGAGCGGGACTGGCGATTCTAGCCTATCTCTATAGCGGGCTTACTTCAGCGACAATGGGAAGACCCATCTATGGATGTATGCTAGCATTCTCAAGTTGGGTAGATCTCCACTTCAAATTCGATCCATGTGAGGAGACCCAACAATACATGACCAGCTCATTAGGAATAAGCAATAGGGTGATGAATCAGATACCTCAAATCAAAAAGAGAGTGGAATGGAGAGGACATCTCAAGGTAATGCCAAAGAACCTTTTTACTTGTGCCCCAGGAATACTCAAGACTCAATAACTCCGCGCACGATTCTCTTCCGGCACGGACCTTCGACTCATAGGCGCTTCAGAATTCGTTCTGTATAACTCACATCGGTGCCTTCCTCAACTTGGGCTTCCACGCCAAATGTTTGAAGATCCATCTCATCTCCCTCCGATCAAGACACGGGATATTGGCAGCAACGAAGATGGAGAAGAGTGCACAACTATCCAAGCTCTGTGGAAAATCAACAAGGCTCATCATCTTGTGGAGAACTTAGAAGAAGACAGAGAGCAGTGGAAGTCTTATGTAATTGCTTTAAGAAGCTTGAGGCCCAAAGTGGCTCACTGAATGCAATGTAATCTTTTCCATCAATGAACAATAATGATATTCTGATTGAGCCATAACACAATGATTCTGATCAATCCTTCCAATAGCCTGCGATTCTACTGAAAATAACGACTCAACCAATGTCGTTAATTCCATAAATGACGCCTCAGCACACGTCGTCTTCAATGATTGATCTCTCATAATTGACGCCGTCCCCTGTGGGCGTTAACTGAATAACGACTTAAGACAAGGCGTTAATTTGATTTAAATTCCAAAAAGTATTTGTTGAAATTCCAAAAGTAACGCCTTCAGCAAAGCCACATTTTATATAAATAACGCCTCCAGAATAGTCGTTACTCAGAAACAGTAATCATCACTCCCATCGCATCAATCAATCCCCATTGAATGCGCCTGACGACGGTTATCATTCCCCATGCAAACAAAAATAACGCCTTAAGAAATGTCGTCAATTATCAAGAAACGCCCTGGTGTCAGTCGTTAATTTCATAAGACACGGCCTTCCTTAAGTCGTTAATTCTTCTTGACCGTTCGACTTAACTTTCCCTCCTTTCTTCTTCTTCCTTCGTCCTCTTTCCCTCTTTCTCTCTTCTCTCCCACTGCAAACCTAACCGAAACCCTCCCCCATCCTCTCATTCTCTTTCTCATTCTCTCATCTCTTCTACACCCTAGCCATGGCCGGTGGATTCAAGCGGCAGAGGGTTTCGGCCCCAGAGGTGGTGGACCTGGAAGGCGAGCATGCCGTGGAGGGAGACGCCGTGGAAGAACACGCCGTCGTGGAGGGAGCTCCGCCGGCGGCGGCAGAGGAGCACGGCGAGAACGCAGAATCAGACGGTGATGAGGCCGACGGTGATGACGAAGAGGGAGGAAATGATGGCGAAGAGGAAGAGGAAGAAGGCGAGGAGGGGTAAAGAGAAGAAGAACGGGAAGAAGAGGGAACACCGGCGGAGGCCGTGCCTCGCCGTGGCCAACTCCGGCGGCCACGGAAGCCACGGCCCGATCTCCGGGGAGAACTGGCCGGACCCAAATGACAGAAGGTAAGCCCCCCCTGACCCCCTTTTCCATTTTTTTCAAATTTATTTTCATTTTTCGGCATTTTCCATAGCCCTCGAGTTTAGAAAGCTCGAAACTCAGAAAAGAGACGCCCTCATGGGTGTCGCAAAATAAAGAAAAGACGCCCATACCTGGGGTCGTGAATTCATTTTATTTCCTGAAAAATAATTATCCTCATGAAACACGCCCTGCAGCATGTCGTTAATTTGAATTATCATTTTTTTATATCAATCATACTGTTAATTTCCATGCCTTTGTTCAATTATATATTTTTCCCATGATTTATATCGCATGCCGTTTTTATTTTCTTTTCAAAACCCTGGAAAACAACGCCCCCCATCGAGGCGTCAATTCAACAGATAATGACCATAGGGATGGTCGTCCATTTCAACAATTCCAGAATATATTATTAAAACCCAAAACTTATTTAAGAAAAACGTCCCATTCAGAGGCGTTACTTAATGAAATGACGACCCTGGGACGGGCGTCAATTGAAAAACCTTTTAGGAATTTAGAAATTAACCTCAAAACCACGCCTCCCACCGGGGCGTTTCTTAGATAAACAACGACCTAGGGTATGGTCGTTAATTACATCAAACATTTAAAGTGAATAATTGATTAATTGAGCCAAAATTTCTTTCTTTATGCATGCAGGGGTTGATGAGGACACGGATCTCCTGGGTCATGGTCCGGGCAGCGTATTACGGCCTCCCGAGTTCCAGAGAGCCAGGGTAGATGCCATGGGGTTCGGGGCCATCCACTTATCCAGGTTCTGAGGGAGAGATGGGATAGGATTAGCCGGGCATTCCTGATGCCTTGGGGACATATGGTTCCTACCCTAGAGGATGTGGCTAGGATCACGGGACTTAGGGTAGACGGGGAGGCAGTGAGCGGGATTACCTTACCAAACTATACCGGGCTTGCCCAGAGGCTGCTAGGGCTAGAGATGGTCTACGAGACACCTAGCGAGTGTAGGACTATCTTCCGCACCGACCTGACTACAGTGATGGGCTTAGGGGATGGTAGGCATAGGTCAGGGGAGTCTTTAGAGCAGTTCTCACAGAGATTGATCGATGGGGCTAGGGCAGTCTATTGCCAGGACCCAGCTGACAAGGAGAGAGCAGACCGAGACTTGAGGAGGTTCCTACTGCTACTGCTCGGGAGGCTATTGCTCAACATGAAGGGCGACGTCATCAACTGCCGGTTCCTAGGGATCATCGAGGGTTTAGAGGGAGTCGGCGGATACGCCTGGGGAGCGGCGCTGCTGGCGCACTTACTAGCCGACCTATCCACGGGGACAGGACGAGAGACGACCGTCAGTGGCTTCTCACCTTTTCTTCAGGTATGCACCTATATATTTTTCCTTTTTTCTCTTTTTCTTTTTCTTTTCCTTCTTTTTTATGCATGTGAATGCCTCACTAATGCAATGCATGGATGCAGGTTTGGAGCCATCTGTACATGTCCATGGGGCGCGCCGATCCACAGCCAGGAGGTGAGGGTGCTTTCCCTCTAGCACGGCGCTGGCTGCCGGTGGTGTTCGGTGCCCCACTCGGCTACGAGTTGTGGGTGCTACGGAGAGAGTTCCGAGACTTCCCTCCCTCGTTGGTATGAATGATGTTTTTTTTTTATGTTTATTTGAATTTATTATGATTATGATGAGATGACATGCATGTTCATGGATGCAGGTGCGATGGAGGCCTTACTAGGGGATGACCGACAAGGGCCAGCCATGGGTCGTAGCAGGACGACCTCGCTTTGAGCATGAGCTTTGGGTTCACTGCTTGAGCGAGATCGAGCCGTTACGGCTTAGACTGGTGATTAGGACCCTAGGCCTACACCAGGAGTGGATAGAGGTAGGGGAACCGCGAGGATCGGGAAGAAGACGCGCGGTCGCACGAAGGCGATCGACTGGAGGGTGCGGTTCGAGGACCAGTACGCCGACTGGCGGCGAGGCGGGACCCGAGTCACCTCCCAGGCGACTGACAGCTCCGAGTACCTCCAGCGCTACTGGGAGGTTTACACCGGCCGACCCCAGATGAGGGTCTTAGGGGTATGTATGAATGCAATTATTTCTAAATTAAAAGCAAATGCTTGTGTATCTATCATGTGACTAATATGTAATGAATGCAGGATGCACGGGACATAGCGGCGATGGATGCCCAGGCCCACCTACACAGCCTGGAGGACCAGCTAGCTGCCACACGGGCCGACCTCAAGACCCTGGTGAGTGTTTAAATTATTTCTATATGCAAATGAATTTTTGTTGAATTATTGATGATTAGCCACTAACGATCTTAATAAATGCAGCGTGCACAGCAGGGAGCAGCAGAGAGAGATACGGGAGAGGCCTCTAGCTCGAGGGGACCCAGTGCAGAGGTGACTGCACTAGCAGAGCAGCTAGCGGGAGTGGTCACACGGGCCGAGGCTGCAGAGCGCGACCTCACCTCACGGGTAAATTCCAGAACTCAAACCTCATTCAAATATTGATTATATATATTGCATTGATGAAATTCATTTCTTTTCAGACTGAGGAGCTTCGCGCCACTCTCACTTGCGTCTGCGAGGGACAGCAGGCGATGACTGCCCAGGTGAGTGATTTACTTTCCCTCATGTATTGCTTATTTCATGAATTATTGAACTGTGGAACTGATGATTTGTTTACCTGTTTGCAGACCAGACAGTTACAGGCGGCACGTACCCAGGCTGCCCTAGCTAGGACAGAGTTGGCGATCCGCGAGCAGCGGATTACAGAGCTGGAGCGGTCCCTGAGGCGACAGGAGGAGCTACCTCAGGACGTGGCAGAGTTGCGGGTCGCCCTCGAGCTGGAGCGGAGAGAGCGTGCACGAGAGCGCGAGGAGCACCTGGCGGACCGTGCCCGTCACCACGAGCTATAGCAGTCAGAGCGTGCCCGGTACCAGGAGCAGGTGGCAGCACGCGAGCGTGAGCTGGCAGACTCGAGGACCCAGCTGGTCCTTTCTCAGGAGCGGCTACGGGTGTCTGAGGAGCGTCTCCAGCGAGGGCGTGAGCGAGCGCATGCTGTGGGGTACCCATTCACCAGCTCCACCTTTGTGGCGGGTTCTTCTCTTCGAGAGAGGAGCGAGGCAGGGGGCCAGGTTCGAGTTCCAGCTTCTTCACTGGGGCCCATGCCCCCTCCACCAGCGCCTCCTCGGGACGGCGAGGATGAGGTAGAGAGTAGGAGAGAGGAAGGTGGAGGCGAGAGCTGAGAGACTTACTTGTACTCCTCCACCCTCACACCTGTACTCAGATATTCATGATGTATATATATATGAGATTGACATTTTTTGTTACCTGAGCACTTGTGTAGTTGTGTACTTGTGGTTGTGTATTTTGCTTCTTTTCCACGTTCTTTGTTTTACCTTACTCTGCCCTGTACCTGGAACTGTGGTTCACACTTGAATAAACAGGTTAATTCATATGTTCGACTTGGCCCCTTGCTCAATAAGCAAGGGGTGCCTTTACTTTTGACCTGGATAGCGGGTCAAGGGGCCAAGCATTTAATCAAATAAGGCAAATGAAATAACCAATAAAGGGAGATGCAACACGCAAGCACACGTATGCAAACAATAATCAAGACGCCCTATGCAAGCACGCTCATGAAGAATAAACCCCACTTCCTCTTTTCTTTTCTTTTCTTTTTATATTTTTTATATTTTTTTCTTTTATTTTTCAAAAGACGCGCCTTAGATTAGGTCGTTTATTCAAACAAAAGACGCCCTGGGTGACGGCGTGAATTTGAAAAAATGTTTTGAATTTTGTTGAAAAGACGGCCCACACAAGGGCGTTATTATTAAAAAAAATGACCTTCCCCACAGGCGTTAATTCCAGAAAAGGCGCCTCATTCAAAGGCGTTAATTTTCCTGCTTTCAGCATTAGGTTGACCAAGCTACTAGGGCACTGGGTCCTATACGGTCATCATTGAGGATTCATTGACCTTTCTTGATTAATCAAAAGGGGTCGACGTGCCAGTGGTTAAACTTATACGCAAGATCTCGCCCGGTGCAATCTCCTAGGTCAGTCTCGACCATTCTGCTGGTTTATGACTTACCACAAAGAAAGAGGTGGAAGAATATATAAGGAAGCCCACAAGGGATTCTGAAAAGCTCAAGGTAAAACTACCTCCCCTACCCTATGCCTGTTGGGGTTCGGTCTTTGGCATAGGGAAATTTTGTTGCCTTTTTCCTCTTTTATATTGCATGCATACGCCCAAGGTTTTCCTTGCGGGGACTTTGCCCTCTTGACATGCTTTTCTTTTCATGATTTGACTTCCACTTTGGAACTGATTTGCATTGATAAAAAGAAAAACCTAATTGTACTTGGGCTTTAGTGGCATTTGTTCCCTTTTGGGCCCTGACTTCCACCTACTAGGGCGGCGGGTAGGCTTGGCGGGTCTACCCCGAGACCTTCCTTCCTCCCTTATGGGCCGAAGAGGAAAAGAATGGGCATTGTCTTCACCTTTAGTCAGGTTTTAACTTTCCATCAGATTTTGCACCGCTTGAGTTCAAGGGTAAGCAGTGTAGTGTGTGTGGGTGTCGACCCCATTTTGAGTTAACAAGACTGATGAATGAATACTGAATTTTAACCTTTCGGACCATGCGTCCTTGCAACGATGGCAACCATCTTGAAAGATTTTTATTCTTTCTATATTTTCTTTTTTTGGATTTTGGAAAATTTCTATTTTTTTTGGAAAAATATTTATTATTTTTTTGGATTTTGAAAATTTTCTATTTTTTTTTAGATTTTGAATTAGGGATAGTATTTCTTAAGGTACAGACCATTCCAAGGATGAGTTAGCTCTTGTCCTTCAACATTAATCAGTTTATAAGCATTGCCAGGATAAACATCTTTTATGACGAATGGTCCTTCCCAGTTTGGTTGGAGTTTTGAACGGGACCCACCAGGTTTTACGAAGATTCTCTTGATTACCATCTCACCGACTTTGAATTTTCTCTCAATTACTTTCTTTTGATAAAAACGTGACAGCCTGTTTTGATAAACGTGCACATGCTCAGCGGCGACCAGACGCTTCTCATCTAGGAGTTCCAACTGGGCAAGGAGTGAATCACGACGCTCATCAATAGAGATTTCCTTGTCCAATTGGACTCGCAGAGATGGAACGAGAATCTCATAAGGGACTACCGCCTCCATTCCATAAGTAAGGGCGAAAGGGGTTTGCCCAGTAGGGGTACGAATGGAAGTGCGATAGGCCCAGAGAGCTTCAATTAGCTTGTCTGGCCAATCCAAAAATTTACTAGCCTCACACGTCTTTTTAACGATTTTGATCAAAGTTTTATTAGTGGCCTCTGCCTGGCCATTGCCCTGCGGATAATAGGGAGAAGAATGATGCAATGCAATGTCATACCTGTTGCAGAGGTCCTTGAGCTCTTGAGAGATGAACTGGGGTCCATTGTCGGTGACGATGGTATTCGGGATGCCGAACCTGGCGATAATGTTCTTCATTATGAACATGCAGACAGTTGATGCTTTGATCTCCACGAATGCTTCCGCTTCCGCCCACTTGGTGAAGTATTCCGTTGCCGTCAAGATGAATGACTTTTGCTTGGTTAGGAGGTTCGAATCACCAAGAGGTCCAATGATATCAAAAGCCCACATGAAGAAAGGCCATGGGGAGGACATAGGATGGAGTGAAGAAGCAGGAGAATGAATTTTATCGGCGTGCAGTTGGCACTTAACACACCTTCGAACATAGATGGAGCAATCCTCTTCTAGAGTTGGCCAATAGAAACCTAGCCTAAGGATCTTCTTAGCTAGCATCTGGCTGTTCACATGACCACCACACACTCCTGAATGCGCCTCTTCCACAACTTTCCAAGATTCATCATCGTCGAGGCATCTTAACAACACACCTGTGAGCCCTCTTCTATAGAGCACACCTCCAACCAAAACATAACGTTGAGCCACTCTTCTAATTACTTTCTTCTCTTCTGTTGTGGCCTCCTCAGGATAGGATTGATCATTGCAATACCTGGCAATCTCATAATACCAAGGTTTCTCTTCATCAGCCAACTCTTCTTCCAAATCTAACAACATGACCTCTTTGCTTTTAAGAGCTTCACTCCGCCTGACCTTCTCGAGGACCTTGTCCCTAACGTCGAGGAATGAATGATCCTTAATAGCTGGAGTGTCACGCTGATGAATGAGAGGAACATGAAAATCACGCTCAGGAGGGAAGACTAGAGCAGAGGCCAACGAGGCAAGAGCGTCGGCTAGGATGTTTTAGCTTCGAGGGACATGAACAAAGATTAACTTGGTGAAGAGTTTGGCATAAGCTGAAGCAAGTTCCTGGTAGGGCTTGAGTTTAGGATTGATAGTGCGGCATTTGACAAGCACCTGGCGCAGAATGAGCTGACTATCACCAACAATTAGTAATTGGGTAACATCATATCTATGAGCGGTTTGAAGGCCGGCCAAAAGAGCCTCATACTCAGCTATATTGTTTGTGACAGGGAAAGTGAGCCGAGCAGCAAATGGGATGGTGACCCCTTCTGGTGTTAAATGAACCATGCCGATCCCTCTTCCTTGGGAATTTAGAGCTCCATCAAAATGTAACGTCCACATAGGATCGTGGGGTTGATTGATGGACATCAGTTCTTCATCTGGAAACTCTGAATTGACAGGATCAAATCGGGGTAGAGGGTGGTGAGCAAGATGTTCAGCAATGGCATAACCTTTGATTGCTTTCTGTTGAATGTAAGTGATGTCAAACTGTGAAAGGAAACTTTGCCAGCGTGCTAATCGATCAGTAAGAATAGATTTTTCAAGAAGGAATTTAATCGGATTCATGCGAGCAATGAGGTGAACCTCGTGAGCTAAGAAATAATGTTTTAATTTCTGAACTACCCAGACTAAAGCAGCGCAAGTCTTCTCCATGGCTGAGTACCTCTGCTCACAAGGGTTGAGAAGTTTGGACAAGTAGTATGCTGCCCTCTCTTTACCTTCTTCATCCACTTGAGCTAAGACAGCACCTACGGAGTCATCCAGGACAGAAACATAGAGGATAAGCGGTTTGCCTGGAATTGGTGGCCTCAGGACAGGAGGATTGGCCAGATAATCCTTCAATCCGTCAAAGGCTGCCTGACACTTGTCATCCCAATTGAACTTTACCCCCGGCTTAGTAAGCTCGTAAAACGGCCTACATCTTTGTGAATGTTGGGAGACGAAGCGGCGAATAAATTGTAACTTCCCGATTAATTCTCGAACTTTCTTCAAATTCTTGGGAGGAGGCATGTCCCTGATGGCCTTCGCCTTATTGGGATCAACTTCAATTCCCCTTTTGCTAACAATAAATCCAAGCAATTTCCCTGATGAAACGCCAAATACACACTTCTTGGGGTTCATTTTCAATTGATACTCTCGTGATCTTTGCAAGACCTTCGCTAGAACCCCAGGATGCTCAATCCTTGTCCTTGATTTCACTACCAAGTCATCCACATACACCTCAATATAAATATGGATCATATCATGAAAAATTGCCATCATTGCCCTCTGATAGGTGGCTCCAGCATTCTTGAGTCTAAAAGGCATGACCACATAGCAGTATGTACCCCATGGTGTAGTGAATGATGTTTTCTCTTGGTCTTCTTCAGCCAGGCGAATCTGATTATAACCCGAAAAACCATCCATGAAGGAGAGAGTCTCAAATCCTGCCGTATTATCAATCAAAACGTCAATATGAGGGAGGGGGAAGTCATCTTTAGGACACGCACGGTTGAGGTCCCGAAAGTCTATACAAATCCGAACCTTTCCATCTTTCTTCATGACTGGGATGATGTTAGCCACCCATTTAGGATAGAGGACAACTCTAACAAATTTAGCCGTATGAAGCTTGTCGACCTCTTCTTTCATCTTTAGTGCCATGTTAGGGTGGAAACGTCTCAACCGTTGTTTGATCGGGACAGACCCCGGCTTAAGTGTAAGTCGATGTTCAACGAGCGCAGGGTCTAATCCAGGCATATCCTCATAACTCCACGCAAACGTGTCCTTGTATTCTTGAAGTACCAAAATAAGCGCCTCCTCTTCGGAGGGCGGTAAATTCTTGCTGATGAGGACAATCCTAGGGTCTTCCTTGGTACCCAAATTAACTTCTTTGGTAGGCTCTTCTACTGAGGCTGATGGTTCATCAAATCTTGTCATGCCACTGGCAAAAGCATCAGCCTCGTCCTCATATTCTTCATAACTTTCATCCCCCTCTTCAATAGGGTCTTCATCATTCATAATTTCATAGACACCAAAACCCTCATAAGAAACATTAGTATCCTCATATTCCAACTCTGGCAGGATGATCAGATTTTCCAAAAATTCGGGAAGAGCTAAACAAGCCTGGCATCTTCTGGCTAACTCTAACAGAAACCTACGGGGAATCTGCTTACCCTTGGATTGCTTATGAAAATCTACCCCATGAATTTTATTAGAGGAAGAGGAACAACTAGCTTGATTAGAATAAGCTGAAAAGGAGGAAGGAGGTGAAGAAGTGGATACAGAAGGAGGTACAGAAGGAGACCCCTCACCAGAGGGGGAGAAAAGATTTATCAATGAATCATGGAAGAGTGGCCCCTGGCTCGGGACACACTCGGAAAAGAGATAAGAAGTCTCCTCAACGGAGATGGAGGATTGAAGAGTTGGAATTTTGGCGGTTTTTTTTTCGTTTTTATCTTTATCTTCATTTTTATTATCCTTTTCTAGAAGAAAGCAATGTGAAGGGAGAATAACAGGAGGAGTGGAGATTGAAAGTTTGGAGAAAGATTGAATCAGAGATGACCCGCGCGGGGGTGTGATGGAGAGTTTGGAGAATTGCTCGAGGAGCAAGGGAGGAATTGGGAGAGAAACTTGTAATGAATATGAAGAAAAGCTGATCATAATTGGCAGCGGTCTCGGCACGCGAGAGAACAATTGTGAATGTAGAGAACCTAGAAGAGACGGATGCATGGAAGTGAGGGAAAAGAGGCCGGCCCACAGCCTGTCTATTGTAAATCCTTCTTCATACGGAACATCTGGCTCTCCAGTGTCCGTATAATCACTCAGCAACTGCCCCTTATCTGTAATGACAGTCGGCTTTTCAATCAATTCATGTATTAGTGGCGGCCATTCCGGATCAGTCGGCATAAAGAGACGGCTCAAGGCAATAGTAATATCATACATATCGAACCATCTGTACCAATCACACTCTGGATCATCCATCTTCCTTCTTTTATCAGGCCTTAAAGATTCCAGGGCTTTGTATGTGGCCAATGGAGCAATATGACGAGCAAACTGTCTAGCATGAACATCTTGGCAGTCTAGAATGTAGGTGATTATTGTAGTCTGCTCATGATTCCGAATGCCACCCGTGACAAAATGTGTCTTCAATGTCCAAGTAAGCGGCTGGTGATCTGTCTTCAAGGTGGATGTCATAACTGCCCATGGTTCATCTTCATTTTTGCCCGGCCCTTCGTATCTCAGGCCGCCTCGTGTAATCAATTTCTAAGGCTTAATAGGCCTAGTCCTGCCTTGACAACTGGCACCCAGTCCTTTGCCGTTTTGATGCCCCATTTTCATTAGAATTTTCCAGCCAGGGGTGTTTATCATGGTTTTCTTCTTCCTCCCCTTGGAAGGCAAGGGTTTCATAGCAACTGTCGTGACAGTCTCGGGTGACATTGGCCGTGGGTGAGGGAGGTCTAGCATTTATAGCAATGGCTGTTGCATCTCTGTAGTTTTGATGATGACTAACACTATGAATCAAATTATTTTTATGATAATTATTTTGATGCTCCTTCATGAATGATAAAGATCGTGCATTGTCTAAATATTCTTAGGATCTAATGTTGTTATCTTGCATGCACATCTATGGATCAAATGCTTTTTCATCATGCTTTTCTGTTTTAATGCTCCTCTATCATGTTCACCCATGAGCTCATACTTATTTGTCTTGTTTATATGGGTTCTGTGCATTTAGTGCATTGACGCACTTGGCTGGCTGCGTAGACGCAATAGTGCGTCTTTCGCTTGCTGTTTTGTCCACTGCGTCGGCGCTGTCACTGGATGCGTTGACACATTGGCCTGTTGCCAGGGGCGTGAGCATTTCGTTTAAGCAGTTGAGTCGACGCTGCACGTTGGAAGCGTTGACGCATTGGCTTGGTGCCAAGGGCTTGAGCGTCTCGCCTATGAAGCTGAGTCGACGCTGTCACCTGAAGCGTTGACGCATTGGCTTGGTGCCAAGGGCTTGAGCGTCTCGCCTATGAAGCTGAGTCGACGCTGTCACCTGAAGCGTTGATGCATTGGCTTGTTACCAAGAGATTGTGCATCTCGCCCAAGGAGCTGAGGCGACGCTACACAATGGAAGCGTCGACGCCTTGAGTTTATGACCAAAGGTTATTTTGATCAAACACCAACCAGAAGCATCGACGCTGTCAACTGATGCGTTGACGCATTAGTGTGTTTTGTCAAGGGACCTGTTCTCCATTATATCCATTGCGTTAACGCCTTGGCTTTAGTGCGTTGACGCGTTCTTCTGTCCTTTGATAAGTCCCGTGCAATCTGTGTGAACAAATGTATGACTTGAATATTTCTGAGATTGACTGAATGTTCTCTGAAACCTTACAGGGACTTAAAGACAAATTGGAACTTTATTCAATCATGTGAGCACGTGATCCGAGGGAATAATCGTCTAACACGTGGCTCGGTTCATCTGGAAGCATGACTTCACGCGTGTCTCCCAAACCCTCACTCTCTCGTGAGGTTGAATATATATATGAAGGTTTCTGCTCCTGAAAAGCTGCCGAAGCCACAAGAAAAAGGGTGAGGCCAGAGCGAGAGGAAGGAGAGGAGAAGCCATCCTGATCCATTCGATGAGCGTACCTGGAAGAGAGAGAGTGATGAAGGAGAGGATGGTTTTCTGCTATGTTTTATCTATGCTTCTTTAAGAAGCTACATTGTTTCTCCGTTTGATTGTCTTCGATATTTCTTTATGTTTTCAGTTGTTTGTTCTTAAATTCCGATACTCTGTTTTATCGTCCCCTCTAGGTGTAGAGGAAGAGAGGTGAATCCTCTGGGTTGCATTGTGGTTCCCTCTGAATCAGATCAGAGGAAGGGAGGTGGTCTCCGGGGTTGTTGTGTTCAGATAGTGAGGAGACTATCTGGGTTGTTCCCTCCGGCTGTGGAGGAAGAGAGACAGCGTCTCTGAATTGCAGTGAGGGTGAGTCACTGCTGGGTTCCCTCTTGTCTAAGAGGAAGGGAGAGTTATCTCCGGGTCAGGTCTTGTGGTGTGAGACCTGGGTGCAAGCTGTGAGTTCAGCGTCTGTAGGGATTTCGATCCCCAAGCTGTGGATCAGCGTGTTGTTGGCAGACTGAGTCTGCGGTTCTTTCGTGTGAAAGGGAAGCCTCACTCGGCCTTGAGTGAGGGATGGACGTAAGTCTGCAGGTTGCAGACTGAACCATCTAAACCTCTTGTTCTTCGTGGTGTGATTGTGCTCATATTTTCTCTTTATGCTTTTGTCTAGTTTCATGAAGTAAGTGTGATTGTTGATGATCGAAACCTTGGTCTGACTGCTCGCTTAGTGCTTGTGCATATGTGCTGATGAAATTCTGAGTGATATATGTTCTGCGCTCGTGAATTACGTTATATTGGTTAATGGTCCAGCCTCGACTCAGTGAAATATTTTTAAACGGTGATCTATTCATCCCCTCCCCTTCTAGCTCACCGTCCTCCTGTTTAACAGTTGGTATCAGAGCGGGTTTAGCCGAGATGTGGTCCAACGACTAGGGTAATCCTGGAACCAGTGGTCCTCGCAGCTACATAGCTGAAGGACAGTCAATCTCCCGTCCCCCATATTTTGATGGTTCTAATTATTTCTTTTGGAAAAATAGGATGGAAGTTTTCATCCGATCTCAGAGCCACAAGCTGTGGAGAGTCATTACAACTGGACCTTATGATTTACCTCTGAATGAGGAGATGTGGTCTGAAGAACAAGTCAAATTATCCGGACTAAACTGGTCTGTGCTCAACATCATCCAGTGCGCAGTTCACCCTGAAGAATATGCCCGAATTTCGGTGTGCAAGACAGCTAAGAAGATGTGGGATGAACTAGCGCTGATTTACGAGGGTACTTCTCAGGTCAGAGCTACCAAGGTAAACTACCTAACCTCTGAGTATGAATTATTCAAGATGAAGTCAGAGGAGAGCGCGACTGATATGTACACTAGGCTGTCACTGATCACAAACAGCCTCAAGGGGTTTGGAAAGAAAATATCTGAAGGGGATATAGTGTGGACGCACTAAAATTCGGAGGGGGGATCCGTTCGTTTGTTGGTCGGGGTTAATTCTTCTATTTAGTGCGAGGGCGTGCCAGTCACAAAGTGACGATTTATTCGGGCTTCGTGGAAGCCCATGGTGCGCTCGATCTGACTAATCAGATAATTGTGTGGTTCGTGTCGGGACCGAAACCCGCCGCACCATAAAGGTCACTGCGTTATTTACATCCCCCATACGGGGGAACACCCTTGATTGATTGCCGGGAATAAGGGCCCTACGGCCTAAAGAGAATACTAATAATGCAGGAGGATAGTGAAAGATGAACTATGCTAGAAACCCGTCTTGGGACGTGAATGTTCAGACTATGTCGGCCACTCATGGGCCACTTCATGTTTGGACGAAGCTCCGTGCTTGTAGCATAAAAGACGGTGACAAAACCGCGTGAATGTCTGCCACGAACAAGGCAAGTTTGATGAGAATACGGGATTGGATCCCGGTAGAAATGGGTCAAGTTGATAGACTGTTGGCCGGAGATGATTTCGAACTGTGGCCATGTCGGAAATTCCGTAAACCACGTCCGATACCATAAGGCGTCATCGGTTTTCTCTTTGCACCCAGTCCGAGGGAGTTAATTATTAAGTGCATAGCCCGAGCTTACTAACATGCGCCCTCACACGCGGATCGACCTGCGCGGTCAGGTCACGGGATTCAAGGCGCGGATGATGGAGCTCCTTTCATTCATTCTTTTATTAATGGCATTGATCTCTTGTATTTCCCTTTTGAACATTTCTCTCCCTTTTTTACTAGCCATTTATCCCTTTTTTTTGTTAAGGAGGCGTGCCGGATATCGGAAGGAAGATGACGGCGCCGATTTAGGGTCTTAACAGGTAGACAAGGGGGGAGGGCGTGCCGGGTATAGGGGCGCCGTTTTAAGGTTGGCAAAGGAGAGATTGAGGGGGGGCGCCGGTTGTGGGTATTAAAGGGGGGCGCGCCGGTTTAGGATGGCAAGTTGGGGGCGCGCCATTTTTGGAGGGCAAGGGAGAGATTGGGGCGCGCCGGATATGGAGGGCAAGAGAGAGGGCGCGCCGTTTTAGCATTTGGAGAAGAGATGGGGGGTTTTGTGAGGAGGGTTGAAGCGGCGCGGTGGAGCAACGGCCGCGCAGTTTTAACTCGCGCCGGGATAGCTATATGGAGGTTGTTTTGAGGCTCTGTTTACTGTGTTTTCTTTTCCTTTCCCCGTAGGTTGATTCAAGGTTTGATTTGCTCGTTCTGTTGATAGATTTAAGCTGGTAGTGAGGAGGTTTTAAGAGCTTTAACTATTTTAATCGTTAGTTATGATGAAACAGTATGAACGTCTAAGTATTTTACTCCAGCAGTTGCTCACAAAGTCCTCGTTTTGTTCTACATCAGTTCAGCTCGTTCACCTGTTGTTGGGCGTTCTTAGCCTTGGCAAAAATCGGGCAGCACCTCCCCTAGACCGAGACTTACCAGAGATAAAGGAAAGCCATCGGATTGCTCCGGGGTAGACTCTCAAAAATCAGAGTAGCCTCACGGCAGTCCGAACCCAGATGTGAGTATGGAACGTTCGAGGGCCAGCCTGCAAGAACGACCACAGCTCACGGGTGATGATCTCATGGAACGGGACAGATGTAGGCCATAGGTGGCCATGAATGTTCACCCTTCGAACAGGTTCCCTCAGAGTTCATGCCATAGAAGGGCAAGCTTCTGAGGACCCCAGGTGACGTTGAAAACTGGGAGGGAGAAAATGGAAGAAAAGGGGAAGAGGTGAGAGCAATAGAATGCCGTTTACGCCCACACGAGTCACTCTTTTATTCATCCTCAAGGGGAAAGGAGATCTACCCCCAAAGCATGGGGGAGAATATAACGGAGAAGATAAAAAGAAAGACTAGGTGTTGCGGTGGGGGAAGAAGATACATTGGTGGGGGAGAAGGAGGAACAGAGCACAAGCTCTTCCCCCTCTCTCCCTCTCACTCTCTCACCCTCTCTCTCTCTCTTTTCTTCACCTTGCAGGTGGGAATGGATGGAGCTTCTTCTTCTCTTCGGACACCGAAGACCCTAGCCGAACCAGCCAGCCTTCCCTTCAGCCTCTCTTTTCTCAACCCTTTCTTCTTCTAGCTCCTTCTATCTGTGAGCTCCTTCTGTCTGTGTCTTCGTCTATTCCTTCGGCTTCACAATGCTGCCCCTTTTATGTATCAGCCAACCTGGGACCGCCCCTGCCACTTCCACCTCGTCCGCAACGAAGTCAGGAGTTGACTCGCTATGCTGGACGCTGTTCATTCGTCTCGTACACTGCTGCTCGTCCGAGGATGGGACGCTCAAGGATTTGTCAGAGCTTGCCTTGCTGCTGCTGCTTGTGTGCTGTCGAACGAAGGTAGAAGCAGAGTCATGGGCATTGAATGTCCTCTGTGCATCTCATTTATGCCGAACAGAGTATCGGCTGGCGGATGGGATGGCCGTCGAGTTAAAACGGCGTGAGGGAAGGTAGTCGCGCCGATGAAACGTCACTAGTGGGTGTAAAAAAGGCGCGCCAGATTAAGCATTGAAGGGCCACGCCGTTTTAACATTTGAAGGAGAAGCTTTTAAAATGTGCAAAGTTGTGTTGTTAAAATGGCGTGGCGGGGGAGGCCCCTTCGACGGGAGCGCGCCGTGTAGCCAAAGGAAGAAGGGGGCGCGCCGTTTTAAGATGGGGGGCGCGTCGTTTTAAGTCGTGCCGTTTTAGGGCCACTTCGCATCGTTTTAAGCACCAAACGGATTCCTTTCGAAGTCGCGGCCATTTATATGAATGTCGGCATTCCCAGAGCGCTCCGGTTGTGACGTATGGCCTCCATAATATTCTGTTTGTAGCCTCTGGGACTCGGTCCCAGATTCTGCGTGACTTTCGGTGCATGCCAAGATTGTGCCGGAGTTCCTGACTCTTCTCTGATGCAGCTCTCGGCATGGCCGGTCGGAGCCTTGTAGCTGTATCTTCTGCTTAGGGGGCTTCCTTAGCGGGTAGCGGACCACCAAGCGAGTTCTCGTCCTGATCGGGCGAGGCATGAGGTTTATTCGGCATTTTCATCTTCGGCTTGCTCTCGAATGTCGAGACGTGCATGCCGTATGATCCTCATCGACATTTTTTGATGTCCACATATAGTCAGGAAGATCTTCAGATCTTTGACTCCGGCGTGGCACACAAAGGCCACTGTGATAGAGGAATCGAAGGATTTAACAACCATGACTGTCACTGAACTCATAGGGTCTCTTATGACCTATGAGATGAATCTCAAGAAAACAGGAGAAGGAAGTGACAGAAAGGGCAAGAATGTTGCTCTTAAAGTTGAACGACACAGCAGCAGCAGTAGCAGCAGCAGTAGCAGTGGAGACTCTGATGGAATTCCAGTCCTTGACAGAAGTGAAAAAGCTTTGCTCACACGACAGTTCAGGAAATTTCTGAAACTGAAAGGAAAATCATATGGGAGAAGAAGAAACTACTCATCAGGTAAATATCCGAACAATGGCAATGACAAGGATAGGAATGCTAAAAGTGTGATGTGTTATCATTGCAGGAACTTTGGGCACATGAAGCAAGATTGCCCTGAGCTTCAGAAGAAGACACTAGATTACCATAAGAAAGGCTCCAAAGTGTACAAGAAAAGGCCAAAAGCTATGGTATGCACATGGAGCGATGAAGAAGAAGACTCAGAGACTAATTCCTCAGGAAAGGAGACTGAAGGAGTATGTCTGATGGCCGATGAGGAAAATGAGGTAATCAATCCCTTTGTGACTTACTCTATTGATGACTGGGAAGATAAGTATGGTGAACTGCTAGATATGTACAATGCCTTAGCTAAAGAACATAGAGTCACCAAACGCAAACTCAATGTGGTTAATGAAGAACAAGAACTCATCAAGATAGAAAATTCCAAACTGATAGCTGAATTAGCTCAAATGGAAAATGTAAGAAATGAGAACTATCTTGTTAAAAATGAGCTTAAAAAACATAGAAAACAGCTTGATGAAACCAATCAACATACTGAAAAAAACCTGAGACAAAATGACTTACTCAGGGAAGGGTATGAAGCTGTTAAAAGGGTCAATGATGAATTGCTGGAAAACAATATATGTCTGCGGAAGGAGTTGGAAGATAAGAAGAAAACCCTTGAGAGGTTTGTTTTGGGAGAGAGTAATTTGAATGCCTTGTTAGGCACCAAAGTAAACTTTAACAGAGAGGGGTTGGGTTTCAACCCAAGTAAGAAGGAAGCATTTGGGGTAAAAACCACTACTTTCTGCACTGAGAAAGGAAAAGAGAAACTGGACATTCCATCCAGTTCCAAAACTACTGAACAACAAAAGAACATCCATAGACAACAGGCTGATTTTGGAAAAAATATCTTCAAGAAATTCAACAAGCCCACGCACCAGAAGCAAGGTGTCTGTCAATTCAACAACTATGACTCTAATAAAAGAATGGGCTATTTTAAAAGAAACATGGGAACGTCTAACTACACATAGAATACTGTCAATAAAATGCCTTCATCTAGACAGGTTAAAAATTATGGTCTGGCTGGGACCCAAACCTTTATCAACAGAAACTGGACACACCTTGAGAAACAAAAAGAAATAAATGAAATGCACATCAATAACAAAACTGTCAACTCTCAGCACAGAATGAAAAAGGGGTTAAAACAGATCTAGATTCCCAAGACTGTGCTTAATGAAATAAACGGTATTTTTGGACCCAACTTACCTTGGTTCCAAAGCACACAACTTCAATTGTTATTGTGCAGGTGAGCCTAGCAGCCGAGAACAACAAGTGGTATCTCGACAGTGGCTGCTCGAGGCACATGACAGGGGATCAAAGAAAGTTCAGCAAGCTTGAATTGAAAGCAGGAGGGTCAGTTAAGTTTGGAGGTAAAAACAAAGGCCAAATCATTGGGACAGGAACCATCGGTAAGAAAACCTCCAACTCTGTTGAGAAAGTCTTGTTGGTTGAAGGTCTACAACACAATTTATTGAGTATTAGTCAGTTGCGTGACAAGGGTCACAAGGTTCTTTTTGATGAGCATGCTTGCAAAATTTTAGAACCAAACTCCGATAAAATAAAGTTCATTGCAAATAGAGTCAATAATGTCTATATTGTGGATCTTGATGTTGAGTCTGAGTCTAATATGTGTCTCACTGCTGATTCAGAGAATAACATGTTTGACTGGCATAGGCGACTAGGCCATGCTAGCTTTAACACCTTGCATAAATTAGTAAATTTGATTTAGTTAGAGGCATGCCTAGCTTAAAGTTCAAATCAGTTTCAAAGAATTGCGAGGCCTGTACTCTAGGCAAGCAAACTCGAGCTTCTTTTAAAATTAGGTCTGAGAGCTTGTCAACAAAGATCATGGAACACTTGCACATGGATCTCTTTGGTCCTACCAGAACCCAGAGTCTAAATGGTAATAGATTTGGTTTTGTCATTGTCGATGACTACTCTAGATTTGCATGGCTATTTTTCTTGGCAAATAAGAGTGATGCTTTTCAAAAATTTGAACATTTTTTCAATAAGCAGAAACATGTAGGCCACAAGATCACTGTTATCCAATCAGATCATGGAGGAGAGTTTGAGAACTCCTCATTTTCTAGTTTTTGTGACAAGGAGGGACTGACTCACAAATTTTCTTCTCCCAGGACCCCAGAGCAGAATGGAATTGTGGAGAGATGGAATCGAACAATAGTGGAAATGGCAAGAACACTACTAATGGAGAGTCAGCTACCTAAGAGCTTTTGGGCAGAAGCGGCAAACACAGCCTGCTACATACTTAATAGAGCTTTGGTAAGACCCATACATAAGAAAACACCATATGAACTCCTGAAAGGTAAGAGGCCTAATGTCTCATATTTCAAAAATTTTGGTTCAAAATGCTTTATTCATAATAACAACAAGAGAGACTTAGATAAATTTGATGCTAGAAGTATTCCAGGAATATTCCTAGGATACTCTGAAACATCTAGGGCCTTCAGGGTCTTTAATAAAACTGATAGAACTGTAGAGGAAACCCCTCATGTTATTTTTGATGAAACAAAAATCTCTAACAGTCTAAATGATGATAACAGGTCTACAAGTCATGATGGAGAGTTCCTGAATCAAATGCAAGAGGAGGAAGTACAACCGGCTGAAGAACCCACTGATCTGAACCCAGTAAGTACAGCTGAACAAGGTGAGTCCTCAACAAATGTCAGAGTTTTAAAAGACCACCCTGTAACCAATATTATTGGTAGTCTTAATGATCCCCCTAGGACAAGATCTCATTTCAGAAATGTTCAGAATCAGGACTTAATTACTTTAGTTTCTCAAATTGAGCCTAAGACCATTGAAGAAGCCTTAAGTGATGAGAATTGGGTAACTGCCATGTGTGAAGAGCTAGGGCAATTTGATAGAAACAATGTCTGGGAACTTGTACCTAACCCTGAAAATTTCAATGTAATAGGAACAAAATGGGTTTTTAAGAACAAACTGAATGAAGAAGGTGTCATCTCTAGGAATAAAGCTGGACTTGTAGCTAAAGGCTACAGTCAGGAGTATGGAGTGGACTTTGATGAATCCTTTGCTCCAGTAGCTAGAATGGAGGCTATCAGAATTCTATTAGCATTTGCTTGTTCAAACAACATAAAACTTCAACAAATGGATGTTAAGAGTGCTTTCTTGAATGGAATTCTAAAAGAAGAAGTTTATGTTGAACAACCTCATGGTTTTCAATTTTCGACTAAACCTGATCAAGTTTTCAGGTTAAACAAAGCTCTTTATGGACTAAAGCAGGCTCCTCGGGCCTGGTATGAAAGACTGACCAGTTTCTTACTGAATAAAGGATATAACGGAGGTAAAGTTGATCAAACCTTATTCACTAAGAATTCAAGACAAGATCTCATCATAGTTCAGGTATATGTAGACAACGTTATTTTTGGATCAACAAATCCTGAACTGTGTAAAGAATTTTCACAACTTATGTCAGCTGAATTTGAGATGAGCTTAGTTGGAGAACTGACTTATTTCCTTGGCTTGCAGATAAATCAAATGTCAGATGCCTGCTTCTTCCACCAAACCAAGTATACGCTGGATATCCTAAAAATGTTTGGAATGACTAACCTGAAGCAAATATCCACCCCAATGAGCACAAGCATGACCCTTAATTCAGATGAGTCAGGTAAACAAGTGGATGAAAAACTCTACAGAGGTATGATCGGATCCCTCTTGTACTTAACTGCCTCTAGGCCAGACATACAATTCAGTGTTGGTTTATGTGCAAGATATCAGTCTAGGCCTACTGAACTACATTTGTCTGCTGTAAAAAGAATCTTTAGATATCTGTCTACCACACATACATTAGGCTTACGGTATCCTGCTTCACGCACATTAGATTTAGTTGCATACACTGATGCAGACTTTGTTGGATGCAAACTAGATAGGAAGAGCACCAGTGGCCACTGCCAATTCTTAGGAGGATGCCTAGTTTCTTGGAGTTCAAAGAAACAACATTCAGTGGCTCTTTCCACTGCTGAGGCTGAATACGTGGCTGCAAGCAACTGTGGCACTCAGGTTATCTGGATCAAGCATCAACTTCAGGATTACCAAGTAGAGACAGGTTGCACTCCCATCTTTTGTGATAACACTAGTGCCATATACATTGCAAAAAATCATGTTTTACACTCACGAACAAAACACATTGAAATCAGGCACCACTTTATCAGAAATGAAATTGCAAATAAAACATTTGAATTAATTCATGTTGGGACTGCAGATCAAATTGCCGATATTTTTACAAAACCTCTAGATACTGAAAAATTCACTTCTTTGAGAAGAGAACTTGATATTTACAAACTCTGACTGATTTGAGGCAATGAATTCTGGTTCATGTATTTCCATAAATTTAGTGGTAGTTTTGTCATACCTTTTCTGGTGGGGGTCCCTATGTGAGGGGGAGCGGGTGTGTGCTTTGAGTAAAGTCAATTCTGCTTCTCTACTATTTTCTGGGTAGAATGGAAGATAGAGCTACTAGAGAGGGGGAGCTTGACTAATTAGAAACGCTTGAAAGATGGCTGTTGTTGCTAGATTAAATGTTAGAATTGATCTTGAATATTCCTCTTAATAGAACCTCATTCATTTCCTACATTCTTAAGTTTGTGCAATTAAAGTCCAGCTAGAATCCTCTTCTAGTAAGTCTTAAGAGGCTAAGATTAACCTTCACAAGTATATCCTCTTACTTTGTTGCATGACTCATGAACAAGCTGGACTTGTAAGAAATGGTTTCTATTTATGAGTTTCTCATTGGACATCTTGATAAGACCTCTAATAATTTGCCCTGGGTTTTGTCTTCAAACAACCCCTTGTTGAGCTAGTTAAACTTATCTGTGCTTAAAACTGCATACTGAGAAACTAGGAATCCCATCAATGAAATGAGAATTTCCTATGTCATAAGGTATCAGTTCTCATGAACAAAGTCAAAAGAAAGAACTATAATTCAAAATTATGCTTGGCAGAGCAATGATGACAATATGGTGAGTAACTGGGGATTCTGGCCTCTGATCAAGGTGTCTCCTCATGTAACAACCAATGGTCACTATCTCTGTTCTCTAATTGAGAAGTGATGAGGCTCTTACACTGAGTAACTGAGGATGCTAGCCTCTGACCAAGGTGCATACTTAATGTCAAAAGTGTAACTGGCCAAATACACTCTATAATTGTGGTCTCTCTGCCTGGACTGTTTGTCCTCAATGCCTACAGGCTGTCTTAGTGGTTCAAACTCTTGTTGTCTCTTTGACAAGCCTTAACAACTACCTCAGTCATACTTGTTGCCACTTGCTCTTCTCTCATAATCATAGTAAGTTGATAAACTTCAAGTTTATTCTGAATCTCTTTCTCTTACCAGAACTCCAAGATTCTTCACTGGACCTTACAGCCCCACTTAAGCATCTAAGATTTGACAATGAGTGTCTACTGTTGGAATCCTCTCCATCTTTTCTCATCAGTCCAGCGTCAACATCTCTCTTTCTCCTTGTTTTGATGATGTCAAAGGGGGAGAAGGTTGAAAAGTCTGAAAAGGGGAGAAGGTTGAAAGGGGGAGTAAAGAGGTGATCTAGTAGCTAGCTAGTGGAAGGAAGGTCTTGCAATGGTTTTAGGTAAAAGATGATGCATGCTATGAGTTCAGGCCTTGAGAGGTCACCATTGCAGCCCTTATTGAGAATATTTTTAAGTTGGTGTTTCTTCTTTCACTAAATTTGACTCATGGTGTTGCCATCATCAAAAAGGGGGAGATTGTTGCATCTCTGTAGTTTTGATGATGACTAACACTATGAATCAAATTATTTTTATGATAATTATTTTGATGCTCCTTGATGAATGATAAAGATCCTGCATTGTCTAAATATTCTTAGGATCTAATGTTGTTGTTTTGCATGCACATGGATCAAATGCTTTTTCATCATGCTTTTCTGTTTTAATGGTCTTCTATCATGTTCACCCATGAGCTCATACTTATTTGTCTTGTTTATATGGGTTCTGTGCATTTAGTGCGTTGACGCACTTGGCTGGCTGCGTAGACGCAATAGTGCGTCTTTCGCTTGCTATTTTGTCCACTGCGTCGACGCTGTCACTGGATGCGTTGACACATTGGCCTGTTGCCAGGGGCGTGAGCATTTCGTTTAAGCAGTTGAGTCGACGCTGCACGTTGGAAGCGTTGACGCATTGGCTTGGTGCCAAGGGCTTGAGCGTCTCGCTTATGAAGCTGAGTCGACGCTGTCACCTGAAGCGTTGACGCATTGGCTTGGTGCCAAGAGCTTGAGCGTCTCGCCTATGAAGCTGAGTCGACACTGTCACCTGAAGCGTTGACACATTGGCTTGTTACCAAGAGATTGTACGTCTCGCCAAGGAGCTGAGGCGACGCTACACAATGGAAGCGTCAACGCCTTGAGTTTATGACCAAAGGTTCTTTTGATCAACCACCAAGCAGAAGCGTCGACGCTGTCAACTGATGCGTTGACGCATTAGTGTGTTTTGTCAAGGGACCTATTCTCCATTATATCCATTACGTTAACGCCTTGGCTTTAGTGCGTTGACACGTTCTTCTGTCCTTTGATAAGTCCCGTGCAATCTGTGTGAACAAATGTATGACTTGAATATTTCTGAGATTGACTGAATGTTCTCTGAAACCTTACAGGGACTTAAAGACAAATTGGAACTTTATTCCAATCATGTGAGCACGTGATCCGAGGGAATAATCGTCTAACACGTGGCTCGGTTCATCTGGAAGCATGACTTCGCGCGTGTCTCCCAAACCCTCACTCTCTCGTGAGGTTGAATATATATATGAAGGTTTCTGCTCCTGAAAAGCTGCCGAAGCCACAAGAAAAAGGGTGAGGCCAGAGCGAGAGGAAGGAGAGGAGAAGCCATCCTGATCCATTCGATGAGCGTACCTGGAAGAGAGAGAGTGATGAAGGAGAGGACGGTTTTCTGCTATGTTTTGTCTATGCTTCTTTAAGAAGCTACATTGTTTCTCCGTTCGATTGTCTTCCATATTTCTTTATGTTTTCAGTTGTTTGTTCTTAAATTTCGATACTCTGTTTTATCGTTCCCTCTAGGTGTATAGGAAGAGAGGTGAATCCTCTGGGTTGCATTGTGGTTCCCTCTGAATCAGATCAGAGGAAGGGAGGTGGTCTCCGGGGTTGTTGTGTTCAGATAGTGAGAAGACTATCTGGGTTGTTCCCTCCGACTGTGGAGGAAGAGAGACAGCGTCTCTGAATTGCAGTGAGGGTGAGTCACTGCTGGGTTCCCTCTTGTCTAAGAGGAAGGGAGAGTTATCTCCGGGTCAGGTCTTGTGGTGTGAGACCTGGGTGTAAGCTGTGAGTTCAGCGTCTGTAGGGATTTCGATCCCCAAGCTGTGGATCATCGTGTTGTTGGCAGACTGAGTCTGCGGTTCTTTCGTGTGAAAGGGAAGCCTCACTCGGCCTTGAGTGAGGGATGGATGTAAGTCTGCAGGTTGCAGACTGAACCATCTAAACCTCTTGTTCTTCGTGGTGTGATTGTGCTCATCTTTTCTCTTTATGCTTTTGTCTGGTTTCATGAAGTAAGTGTGATTGTTGATGATCGAAACCTTGGTCTGACTGCTCGCTTAGTGCTTGTGCATATGTGCTGATGAAATTCTGAGTGATATATGTTCTGCGCTCGTGAATTACGTTATATTGGTTAAGGGTCCTGCCTCGACTCAGTCAAATATTTTTAAACGGTGATCTATTCATCCCCTCCCCTTCTAGCTCACCGTCCTCCTGTTTAACAACGGCTTGTTGGCAGGCCAAATAGAAGGAACTGATGAAGCCAAGTGTATATCTTCCTATGGCAGAATTGCCATACTGGTAACTTTGATGATGCGGCCCTTGTGTGGAAACTTAAGGCATTGATGATTTGTGGAGGGCACTGCGTCGAGCTGTTGAATATAGGGGCGGCCCAGAATGCCATTAAATATTGGATCCATATCCAAAATATGAAAATCGACCGTGATTGTGGCCGGGCCCAAACTGACTTTTAATGTGATCATGACTAGAGGAGGCTTCTTGGTATTGTCATATGCTGTGACTGTTATGGTAGATGGCCGAATCAGATTTTCAGGAATGCCGCACATCTTCAAAGTGCTTGGCGGCAATACATTGATAGATGCCCCAGTGTCCACCAGACATTGTTTCACCGCCACCTTATTGATATCAACCGTGATGCATAGAGCATATTTACTTGCTGAGAGTGGTGCCAGTTCATGCTCATGAAAAGTAATCGCCGACTGACTGCTAGCGGGCGTTAATACTGTGGTTATCTGCTCGACCGGAATGTCCTCATTGATCATGACCTTCTGCAAATATTCTTTCAGGGCCATCTGATGAGTGGTTGACCTTTTGATCAGTTCTAAAATGGAAATTCTTGCTGGAGTTCGGTCAAGATGCTTTAACAAATCATACTGAGTGCCGGGTACGGACTCTTGCTCCTGTTCTTGTTTATTAGGCCCCTGCACGGGCTCTTGCTCTCTTTGGGGAAAGATGCGCTGGAACATCCGTCCACTGCGGAGCGGTGCCATGTTTTGCCGCGCCTCTGTCGGGGCAAGTAAAGGAGGAGGATTGGAAGAAGAGGAGGGTGTATTGGCGTTAAGAAGTGGTGGAGGGGTGTTTGAAGAAGGAGACCCCGTAGGGGGTGTTGGTGAGGAGTTCAATGAAGAAGCCCCCGTAGGAGGCGTAGGAGTAAGGAGGGGTGCCCGAGTGTGGGGAGAGTTAATAGGTGGAATGAGGAGAGATCTGGGTATAAAAGATGGGGGAGCTGATGGTGGAGGGATCCTTGCCGGTGAAGGAGTAGTGGTGGTGGATGTTGGTGATGGGCGGATAAGGAGTGGTCTAGACGGCGAAGGTGAAGGGTTGGTGATGGATAGCGGAGTTTGCTGCGTGGTAGGCTGCGGAGGCGGTAAGTGGGTAAGGAGAGATCGGGTTGGCAAGGATGGAGGATTTGCGGGAGCAGGTGGATTAACGGGGCGTAGAAGAGCTCGGCTCAATTGGGGAGTAGAAGAAGAAGGAAGCGTGCGCAAAAGGCGCGGAGGTTGATTTGGATTATGATTAAATGCCCCGACAGAGGCGTTTTCTTCATGCCATCCCTGTCCTCTCTCCACCTCATGGAGAGACGTGACAGGGTTAACGTGCTGATTTGGCGGGTGCTCTGGCAATGGGTTGTGGACAATCCCCATATCCTGCTGAGGTGCTGGAGCTTGCTGTTGCGGCTGCGGAGCTGGTTGCTGTGGATGCTGAGCCTGCTGTTGCCGAGGAGGCTTTCTTTCTTTCATAGCGGCGATAAACTATCTCATCTCATCCCAATTAATGCCACCCTAGTCATTTAAATCATAAATGTAATCCTTGAAGTGAAAACAACGATCAATGTTATGACCAGGGGAGCGGTGAAAGACACAGTAGCGGGACGTGTCAACATTAGCGGGCCACGCTGCCCTTTCCTTTGGTAGCATGAGCAAGTTGGCGGCCATTAAGGCATTGAAAATATCCGGGAGACTTTCTGGCAGCGGAGGATAGTGGGCCCTTTTGGGGCCTAGTGGTCTCCTTTGCTGTTGTTGTTGCGGTCCATAGTTAGTGGGTGGCGGTACTTGGTGGTATTGTGGCGGAGCTGGAGGGTCTGCGCGGGGCGCTTGATTTTGTGGCGGAGCAAAGGAAGGTTGAGGTGCGAATTGGTGTTGTGGTGGCGAGTTGAAGAGAGTGCTCTGCTGTGGAGGTGGCGGGGGTCGTGGGTTAGATTGGTGAAAAGGTGTGGGGTTGCCGACCGCGCCAAACTGCTCATTGATGATGGTGCCCTCAGTCGTGGGCCCGCTATTGTTGACATTTGTATTTTTCTTGAACAACTTTGGCTTTGATTCAAACATGCCCATGATGGGCGAATCCTTCATTTGGGTTTGAATATAATGAGCTCTTTTGATGTGACACAAATGACGGGAATGCAGCAAGTGACAATGATCCCTTGGACTTAATTCGCAAACGCATTCACAAAAGTCGAGAAAGCTTGGAAGACGACGTCTCACCGTGCGCACCCGTTACCCGTGGTGACTCGATGATGCCGAGTCGAGGTGGGGGAGAGGGACCCCTGCTGGTAGAGTGCTAGCACAACTAAGGTTTTCCCTCCCGTAGGTAGGATGCCCACGATCAAGGGCGGCCGGGTGCCTTGGGGGCACAAGGTCACTCACTCACTATTATCCACGATGACCACTCAAGATGGTGGATCCGGGAACGGGCACTCTCTTACTAGCCAGCAGACTAGCTTGACGGATATTAAACAAACAGATACTAGGGGAGCAGGGGCAGAGGCTCACCTGGTTGGTTTGAAGAAACCAACCTCGTTCGGAGACGATGGGCGAGCGGGGAAGTGTGGGATCCCCGCACACTGCGCCGATGAAGCTTGAATCATGTTTAATACAAGCACTACACCTCACACAGGAGGGTGGACTTGGGGTGGGGATGTTGATTTACATGCAAACACTACCTCCACGTAGGGAGGGGCGGTAAGCCGGCCAGGCGGGGAGGGGAGATTCGCCGGAAACGCGAAAGGAGAAGCCGAGGCCGAATCTGCCTGCTCTCTGTGATGGCTGACTGACAATTGATGTCGAGGCCGTAGATCCCGTTCTGGAATTCTGCTGATGGCGAGACCAGTGGGGAACACTTTGTATCTGGGACTAGGATGCCTCTGAATTTTACGGAATTCTTCTATTGCAGTTGTGGGCCCGGGATGAGGTTCGATCAGGGAGACAGAATCTGGGCGCAGCAGCTTCCTGTTTCTGACAGCCTTTTGCAGAGAGTGCCTCGACTACTCCTGGACTCCGAATCATGAACCGCTAGAGTTTCTGGAACCGTGGACGAGCCCTCTTCCCAAAAAAACTGACGGGGAAGCCGTCTGATGTCGGAGAGGACTTTGTAGAGTGTGGGAGGCAGACCCGCGCATCCGAGGGGGAAAAATGGTAACTTCGGCCCACGGACGCTGAATGGAATTCTGCTTCTTGATTCTGAAAGTGGACTGAGGAGGAAGAACTTTGTAGAAGGGCTCTTGGCCTGAATCTTCCTCCGTTTGTCGTGGTGCAGCTTCTAATCGGGTTCAGGTGCTCTGTAGAGGGAGTCCTGCGCAGTCGGGGGAGAATGGTTCTCAAGGACAGCTCCGACCTTGGATTGAGACGAAACCGCCTCGCCTGTGAAGATGACTGGGAGAGCTTTCCGTTGATGTGGACCACACCCCCAGGAGATCCGGGATGGAGGCTGGGGCGGTGCTTCAACAGACTGTCAGTCTGCTGGTATTCAGCTATATGCAAATGAGAAGGGAGAAAAGGGTGGAGGGGTGGTTCCTTTGGTGGAGGGGTGAGGGAGATGGATGCCTTGGTGGAGGGGAGGGATTTAGGAGGTGGGAGGGGTGGTGAGGTGGAAGGTCAGGGGCGGAGCTAGCAGGGAGATGGGCTGGGTGCGCAAATGGTCAAGGGGGAGGTGGTGGAGTGATGGGGGCGCAAGTAGCTTCGGAATAGGGAGGGCTTCCTTTGGAATTGGTGAGTTGGGTTAATGGTGGTGTTATTGGAAGTCTAGGGAATAGGAAGGGGTTGCTTGGGGATGGGAAAGGTTGCCTAGGATAGGGGAGTCTTCCTTGGGAAGGTGAAAGGGTGTATAGGGAATGGGAAGGGTTGCTTGGGAAGTGGGAGAAATTGAAGTGGAGTTAAGGGCCTTGGGAAGGTGAAGGGGTGAGAGGCTGATGTGGCAGATGAGGTGGCAAGAGGAGGAGAGAGAGGGCTGGTCGACCTAGAGAGAGAGGGGAGAGGAGAGAGAAAGGGTCGCCCCTTCTTGAGAGAGAGAGAGAGAGAGAGAGAGCTAGAGAGAGAGGGAGAGAGATGCACAATTGTTTTGGCAAACTTTATCAAATCTTCATTCATTCATTAACTTCAAATGGTGGGATTGGGGTCCTATTTATAGGAATCCCACAATTTAACATAAGACCCTGAGTTTTAGACTAGTGACAATAAACTAAGGGAGAAGGGGGTGCCCATGGGCCTAGCCCACTTAATTGGGCCCAACTGACTCATTAACCACTCTAATGTCAATTAACCTAGGTAGATGACACCTTAACCTAGGGACTTGACTCAAATAAAAGGAAAATTACATAATAAGAAAATGAAAAATACATCATATGACTCGGAATAAAGTGACGAACAAGATGTAGCACTACTGGCGAGCATCAGGATCCTCGAACAAATGAGATCGCCGGTGATGTCCCCATCATCTTTCATAGAGCTCCTCCATGGTTGTCAATCTGTTCATGGCTAATATGTGCCAGAACTAAGGGGTTGCATTGGATATAGTCATCTTAACCTGTTCTGGATCAGACAACGTATCTTTCAACTTTTCGGCCATCGATCGCCACCTATCAGCAAATATTATGAAGTCCTCATCGGGCTTCATTTTCTCTGCAACCAAATCTGTAACTGAAAGGGAGGGTCCAACCCGATCCCTATACTTCTGCAATAATTTCCTTTGAACCACATCAAAATTGCTGGCATCTGCGGGTTCCAAGGAATAAAACCACTCGAGGGCTGGCCCCTCTAAAGATCTTCTAAACAAATAAGCCAAAGAGGCCTTATTATCTTGCCAAAAGGAGGTCTCGTACATGAAATCTTTCAAATGAATAAAAGGATTGCCAGTTCCATTGTATCGCCAAAAATTCGGCATCTCAGAAGGCGGTAGATGGAAAACTGGCAGTGTAGGGAGAGAGATCTCCGGGGCATTCTTGGCTGCAGTAACTTTCTTAAGTTGCTCTTCCATGCTGGCCAACTTTTGGAGCAGTAGAACATTGGTGTCGGACTCGACCGGGGCCGGATTTTGAATGAAAGAATTCGGTATAGGCATCCGTAGAATTCGGGGAGGTTGGAGAAACTGAGGCCTAACCGCTAAGTAGCTTGCCTGTTGGGCCGACATGGCCGCACCAGGCGTTGGTGGACAAGAGGGGGGTTTGTGCAAGACCGCCTAGTCATTAGTGCGGTGATGGCCACTCTCGGCCGGAGGGGGATTGGAGGATGAAGAGGGAACGGACTTCCCTTTCAAAGCGGCCTAAATTGCCTGCCGCTGGGAGTCATCTAATTGAGATAGAGCATTAATCAAATCAGTAACATTGAAAGATGGGGAGGGGTTCCCCGAAGTGTTGGAGGGTAAAGCCTGAGAAGAGGGCACAACCTCTTAAGTAGTGGTATCAACCACATGAACTTGAGGATAATGAGAATGAGGGGGAGGGTAATTCCCTTCATGATAGATAGAATCTTGGGGAACCTCATATGATTGACCAAAAACGTTCTCCTCCACATCATCATAGGAATATCTGTAGCTTGCCATGTTGATAATCTTACCTGAACGGAGTTGCATGCTTAAAAGGAGAGAAAGCTTAATGAAGGAATTATCACACAATCAATCACCCAATCGAAACAAGCTTAAGCAAATCAACCCAACCAAGTTTATGCGAACAAGTTGAGATGAACGCAAGATTTTAGTGTTATGTTTAAGATTAGAGTGGATTAAATTGCAGAATAATTCACTCTTCTTTGCAAAGTGAAACCTAGTTTGGATCCAAGTGTAGCCTCCGTGTCAACTAGGTTCTTTCTCTTTTCTCACCAACGATAGGTTCTTCTAAACTCCGGATACTTCAAGGGTACAACCAGCCCAGCGTCCGTGAGTGAATCCACGGGTGCGGGGACTTACGGAGGTCTTGGAAAAGGGATTTCCGGTCCAAAGAGATGGAATGCTCAATGGAGGGTTGTCCCGATTCTAAGAAAGGTGTGTGGAATCCTAGTGTGGAGAGAGGAGGTCTCTCAACCGAATGCCACAAAATGCAGTATAAGATAAGCCAATCACAGCAATATAATCAAATAATCAATGTAAGTATGAATCCAGCATGAATAGACAGAAACAGCAAAGCTCTGTAACACACACAGGAAAGAGGCGACGTAGCGGCAGTCGCTACCAACAAAAGAGACGACAGCGTGGCTGTCGTGAATCACTGGGAGAGGCTCACAGACAATGCAAAAATGCGCCTTGGTGTGGGGCGCTAAATATGATAAAGACACCTCTGCCAGAGGGCGTCAAATGTGAGTGGTGCGCACGATCGACGAAAAACGCGCCTTGGCATGAGGCGCTACCAAATAAAAAGACGCCCGAGAGGAGGGCGCAAATTCACAGAAGCAGCAGATATGATGAAAGACGCCTTCGTGGAAGACGTTAAACAGAAAACATACGCCCTGGATAAAGGCGTTAAATAGAAAGGCGCCTTTGTGAAAGGCGTTAATTCAACAACAGCAATAGATTAATCACAAGCTGGCTGATCCCGGGGAGTGTGCAGTGTGCACAGTGGAGGGTGCCCGTGGGGCACAAGGGAGGGGTACCGTGGGTACCAAAGGGAAAGGGCACGCGTGGGTGCCGAAGGGGAAAGGGCACACGTGGGTGCCAATAGGAAAGGGCACACGTGGGTGCCAAAAGGAGATGGTAATCAAAAGAAAAATAGTGGAAGTCCCACCGTGATCGCCAATTTGTGAATCATGGAAAATAATCCACTTTTAAGACAAAAAAAATGATATAAGCATAATAATAGCATAAGTAATAAGAAGAATAATGAAAGAGGGAGTAAAAGAGCACGTGGTGCTACCAAGGAGAGTGATCGCCAGAGGGGTTACCTCAATAAGAAGAAAAGATGATCGCGAATACCTGGTGATAATAGGATGCGGGATGGATGTGGTTCCTTCCTCCACCTTCTACCGGCCGGCCAACGAAGGGGGTTTTCCTCTTTGATTACCTTTGAACAAAGAACAATCAAACAAAAGAAAAGGGGATCAGCCAAACGTGAGTGTAGTATCAATCCAAAGATGAAAGATGATGATGAAAGAAGAGCATAAAGCGTGCACCTTTTTGTTTGTTTTAAAACCCCTAGAGAATTAGGGAGAGGAGAGATGCAATAAAACTAAAAAAAACTAATGCAAGGAAGAGGCTATACGATGATGAGATGAACAGACAATAATGGAGAGAAGAAAAGATCCCTGCTGTTCCCGTAAACAGTAGAGGGACGAAACTTTGCTTTGGATGGAGCAGCAGGAGAAAGCAGAAGAGAAATCAATCTCTCAATCTCAATCACCAGCACCCGTAAACCTCTGTGACAACCACAGCTCTACTTCTAACCTCCATGTGCACACTATAACCTCTCCCTTGTGTAACCTCGCGCGAGATCAACCAGGGGACTCTTTTATAGGGTAGAAAACATAGATAAACACAGATTTGGGAAGATAAGAATAGGCAGTGGTCGTTAACGGCAAGGACTCTAGTTCCCAGATCGAGTAAGGTGACCAAGAAAGGCAGGGAACTCTTCAGGAAAGGTGAGTTTAAGCAGGACACGAAAGGGTGAGACATGACCTACCAAAGGGCGTCAATTTAGAATTGACGACCTGCGCCAGGGCGTTAATTCAAAACACGACCAGGATCAAGGCGTCACTTCCTGGATTCAATTTTGGTAATAAAAACCTTCTTTATTTGAAAATTGAGAAAAGACGCCTGAAGCAAAGGCGTTAAACAAAACACACCCTATGGAAGGACGTTAATCATTGATTTTCAATCAGGATGGGACTCGTAAAATACCAGGAATGGACGCCCGTATCTGTGGTCGTCCTTTTTCAAGAACACGCCCCAGATTAGGTCGCTATTTAAAACACGCCCCTCTTTAAGTCGTGAATCACCAAAATGTAAGAATAAATCACAAAAACACACAAAAATAAAAAAACTTTATATTATAGAAATATTGAAGTTCACTTTGGGGCGTTAACATAGTGACATGAGATTTGATCAACATAGCGTCAATTTTGACGTGTCTACACGGCTGACTATACATGTTGATGGTGCTTCAAAAGGTAACCCGGGTTTGTGTGGAGGTGGGGGCTGCATCCGGGATGCCAAAGGCAACATGCTCATTGGCTTTGCCTTTCACTATGGCAGAGGCTATAGTTTTCTTGCTGAAGCTAGGGCCTTACATGATGGTTTATCCATAGCAAAGCAGGGTGGTTTAAACATAGCAATTGTGTTCTCATATTGTGCCTTGCTAGTTGATGCAGTTCATAAAGGAGTGGCTCCCAATTTGACTGTTTTCCCTTGGTGGAGGAAAATTTTGGAACTTCTTTATGTTTGTGGAAGCACGGTGCAGCATGTGTAAAGGGAAGGCAATCAAGTTGCTGATGCCTTGGCATGATATGCCTGTGTTATCCAGGATAATTCTATTTTCACACATACTAGGGACCTCCCAATTTTGGCTAGGGGGGCTCTCAAGATGGACAAAGTAGGACTGCCCACTTTGCGTAATTGTATTTAGATAAGTGGGTCCTTTCCTTGTTTTTGTTTCTTTACTTTTGATTGATCATATAGGGATATACCCCAGTCATTGTATAGGCTCTTTTCTTAGTTTTGTGACTTTACCTTTGATTGTTCACACAGGGGTATGCCCCGAAGCTATTGCATTCCTTCATTCGATCAATAAAATTAGGACCACAGGATTTATCTGGGGGAGTGAGAACATTCTTTCCTTCTGGGGGAGGGTGCGCTCGACCGGATTTTAATCCTGTTGGTCGGTCTTTTGGTTGGAAAAAAAAAATGTGTTGTTTGGGCTTGTCCAAGCCCATTTGTGGTGTTTTGTGTTGCGTCCCCATCATTCATATAGGTTTTGTGGTTAGGCCCATTTAGGCTAGTCCATTTTGTGTGTCCATTGTCTAGTCTCATTGTCCTAGGCCCTTTTTTGTCCTTTGGCATTATTGTGTCAGTTCCCCTCCTTGATCTTCGAGCCCGTACTTTCCTCATTATATTTTCCTGATTTTTCCTTGTATTAAGCCTCCATTTTCCCTCATGGAGCACCACACTAATCCCTTGTACCCTCCTTCTTCATCTTCCTATTCCCGTGTGGATTCCTCTTCCCATGCAGGCCCATCTCCTCGTGATCCTTCCGGCCCACAAGCAAATCTCATGGCCCACTCATCATCTCTTGTTCGCCAAATGGACCCGGCCCAGGCCCAAAAACTCATTGCTAATCATCTTAAGGGGCCTCATTCATCTAATGTGCCTCATTCCTTTAAGGGGCCATCTTCCTTGAGTGGCCCATCTTTCTTTAATGGGCTGCCATCTTCCTCCAATGGGCCTATATCCGTTAAGGGAACTTCCTCCTTTACTGGGCCTTCTTATTCTCTTAGTGGGCCTACTCTTATTAATGGGCCCACTCCCCCTACCCATGCTGCTGCTGGCCCAATGGGTCCCCATGTTCATGGTCCTTCTAGGTCCAGGCATCCTTCTACTTTCGGAATGGGCCTTCCTCATTCTTCTTAGTCTGGATCCCCTTATCCTGCCCAATACCATGGTCTTGGTTCGAATTCACATTCTCTTGCTCAAATTGGCCCATATTCCTCTCGATCTCTCCCTACCCAGGAGATGATTGCTCAAGCCCAACGCAAGCTTGATGAGCTTCAACGTCAGATGGATCCCAGATCCTCCTTGAGTGTCCCACTCGCGTTTCAAAATCTCTAGCTTCCACCATCCTCACAAATTCCCACATATCGCCATTATGGTGGAGTCAGTGACCCCTATGTGCACCTAAAGGAGTTCGTTTATGAGTCGACCCAATTTCGACATGACTAACATTTGATGGCATATTTGTTCGGTCTGTCATTGGAGGGCCCGGCTCGGGATTGGTTCTTTTCTCTTCCGCAAGAGCAGATCGTGAGTTTTCAAGTTGTACAAGAAAAGTTTATTCAGCACTATCAGGACCAGGTTGGGCCCAGGTATTCTATGGTGGATCTGACCCATGAGAAGATGAAGCCCGAAGAGGATTTCTGCACCTATGATGACCGCTGGCGTCACCTCGCCGTGCAAGTCCCGGGGCATATTCCGGTGGGAGAGCATATCAAAATGCTCATTTCCAACGCAATGCCCGAGTATTAGTTCATCTTAACCCTTAATGACATTACCTCATGGCAACAACTCTATAGTCGAGCCCGCTTCATCCGCCAACAACTCCAAGGTTCCTTTAACCCAGAGTCTTCTTCGCCTTCTACATCTCCGTACACCCCACCATCTATATCTACCTCCACATATCAACCTTCACCCTCCACGAGCCAACCCTACGCTCCCATGAGCCACCCTTCCACATACCAACCCTCCACGAGTCAGCCATACACCCCCACATATCAACCCTCCATAAGTCTACCTTCCATGAGTCAGCCTTCCGCTCCCGCATATCCGCCCGTGTCTCCACCTCCAGTCAAGGGAACTCTAGACTCCGAGCCGGTGGATGCCGTCTACATACCCCCTTATCCCGCTCCACGTATGCCTTCACCAAATCCCTCCACTAGCCATACATCCCTGCCTACGTAACCTCCATTGCCATCCCATATCCCTTGGCATCCACCTTGCCCGAAGTAGGCTCCTCCTTCTCCATTACCAGAGTACTTTACTGACATTTTTAGGGCTTTGATGGCCACCCACTCATTGCAACTCCCTCCGGTTGTGCCTTATCGACCCGCGGTTGGGAATATGCTTCAGTTTTATGAATATCATCGCCAGCAGGGGCATTTGGTTGAGGATTGCCCTGAATTCCAGGAGTACATTTATGGCTTGGAAGATCAGAAAAAGATAGATTTGTCTACGATTCATAAAGTCATCTTATATCTTCGTGGCAAGCAACAACAACAGTAGTCGCTGCCCAGGCAGCTGTCCCCGTCACTACAAGACCAGGGGCACCCTTGTGATTATTTGTTTGGCACTGCGCCCACTCCATCATCTACCCCCTTACCCACTTCCCCACCTATTCCATCACCTACCCTATTACCTTCACCATCTCCTACCCCGTCTCCATCTCCTCCACCTACCCAAGCCTCTACTCAGATGAGTACCTCTACTTCTTATACTCCCATTCCTTCTACCACCACTTTCACTCCCAACGTCGCCCGACACGTCATGTCGATACGTTGAAGGTGGGCATCGCGACCCTCCTCTTCACCCTCTCCATCTCCACCACCTCCACTACCCTCATTGCCTGAATCACCATCTCCACCATCCTCACCATTGCCTAACCCGTCGCCATCACTTTCGCCACCTCCTCTCCCCAAATCGCCTAACCCTTTGCTTCCGCCAACATCGTCCCCACCTTCACCTTCTCCACCATTAACCTTCTCGCCCGAACCTGAGCAAGCTACTCCTATACCTTTTCCACCTTTACCCCCTCCTACACCTCCACCTTTGCCTTTGCCTCCACCTGATCCTATCATTCTCGCTATCCCTTCATCACTCACATTGCCTTTACCCCCACTCATGCCTTCTAAACCTTCGCCTCCGCCTTCCAAACCCACTACCTCCATTTCTTCTCCCTCCACTTCCACCCCACGGAGCGGGTGTACGTTACCTCCGGTACCCCTCGTCTGGTCCCCATGGAGATAATGAGCCGAGTCAGGATGGTTCTCAAAACTATTGTTTGTCTTGCAGGTCAGCAGGTGTTTCAGCGCGAGGCCCATCCCTCCTGGCAGGCCGAAAGGGATGGAGGATCGAGTTCCCCGGCTCGGGTTCTGGAAGCTTTTGCAGTCTACTTCCGACCGTCTAACAGAGATAGCGGCCTTTCTCAGACCGTCTCTCTCTGCTTGCGGCCGATCGAGGACCATCCAAGTTCTATGCTCGTGTCCTCTTCCCGTCCTCTGCTTTAGTGCTGGTAGCGGCCTATCATCCGGCCGTCTTCATCGTTCAGTGGTCATCCGAAGACCATCTTCATCCTGCACCAGCGCTATCTTAGTTTGGCGAGTGTCTTCATCCACTTCCTTTTCCAAGGTACGTAGTGCATTTCTCTTCGCACTGGTTATCTTGGTAGCGATCACGATCTGATCGTGTGCATGGGTTATTGATTTCCTTTCGTTATTCGTTTCCCTACATGTTCCATTTAATGCCACATTAGTTATATCCATTCATCAACACACCCACACTTTCTTTAGATTAAAAATATCTACACAGTGTTCCTCTGAATTATGTTTTCGAGAATCGTATTTTTGTGTGTTTGAGGTTTGGCTGGAGCTTGGAAAGCATTGCCAGCGTTTGGGGTAGTTCTTCCCTTTTTCTTGTTGACTCCTTAAATTTCGAGGATGAAATTTCTTAAAGGAGGGGAGGCTGTAATACCCTGGTTTCTTCGGATCGGAATCGGAGAGCTTTCAGAGCGCTTTTGTGGGTCCCTGATTGTGTTTTACGATGCACTCAGATTTTTCCCTTGTTAAACTTGCGGAACCCTGTGGAGAGTAAACCGTTGAGTTTTGAGACTCCGGAACGCTACAGGTGCGTTGTGTTCTTTCCGAGGATCGCGGAGACTATTTTTTCTTATTTTTCTAAATTCATGGAATTTCGGGCCAAAAATTAGATTTTAGGAAAATTGCTAATTTCTTTTCCTTTTTCCTTTTTTTTAACCACCCGCTCTCCTCTCTCTTCTCACGTTCTCACTCTCTCCCTCCAATATCTATCCTCTCTTCTCCTCTCCCCCAGGGCGTACGACCGTAGCGGAGCTGGACGAGGGGGTGACGACGTGGAGCTGACCTGGCGCGTGATGGTGCTTGGATCGGAGCGTGGTGCTTGGCGCGATCCTGAGCATGGATTCGAAGCCGGCGTGGGTTGTTCGTGTGATGGTTTTCAACGTGGTTTGGCCGTTTCGGTGCATGAGATCTTTGGTGGAGGTAGGGGATGGATACCCTACTGAGTTCCTACTTCCTCTCGTGATTTGGAGTTGAACGGTGTGAGTTTGAGCGGGTTTTCCTGCTTTAAGGGTGAAAGCATGTTCCGGGGGTGTGAGCCGAGATTGCCATTCTAGGCGACGGTTTATAGTTTAAATGGTATTATTTGAACCCCTGGCATGTTGGGATTCGATTCCTGCCAGTTTGACTCCGTTTAAGCGTGATTTGGGGCCAGTGTGAGACCGGATGCCCACGTGAGTCATTTTGGGTCGATTTGTGAAAATCGCTCGTTTCTTACCGTTTTGTGGTTTGTTGGCCCCTTCTGATGCGGGACGGACACGGGAGACGACACTTATACGGTGCCACCCTCGGACTCTAGATGAAGACACGACCAGCAACATACACCAGGGAGACACTAAGCCCGACACTACGAGTTCCTAGTGGCGAAACGTCGCTAACAGAAGTGTAAGCTCACTCGTCGTCCCATGCGAGGGAAAGCGCGGACCGTGCGCGGTTAAGAAACCGGCGGAGGTCAAGGGTAGTCCGACTCAACTTCCGGACTCGGATCGAGTCGCGGGACGGGTCACTCTCACTCTCACAGCGGTGACATGGACACACGGGCTAGTACCTACACTCTCGGCAGCGGCCTAAGACCGTATACTAGCTAAGCAATGTAACACCAAGGAGTTAAGACTTTACCTCCACACACCCGGCGTGGCGAAGACAACCCCGGCCAATCACGGACTCCCGGTTAACACAATTTTTCGAAAATATAATAATTTGACCCACTCCACGCAGGGAGGTAATAGGTCACATGCGGGGCCCGGGAATCACACGAATTGGGTTGACGGGCAGCATCTTGATGTCGCCCGGCGGTGCCGAACTCCGCGTTTTCATGCTTTCCGAACGGCGGGTTCTGCGGGCCCGCGGGGCCCACGGATGGTGCTGTCCTCCGGATCTGCCGGGGTGGGACCCACTATGATGGTGACCCCTGGTGGCGCGCCTCCACGGACGGCGGTCGGCCGGGAACACCAATCGGGGGTCGATCGGTCCCGATCTCCAAGCTTTGAAGTTGCTGTCCACGAGCTGAGGTTGCTGTTTTAGCAGCGCGCGCTTCGGCAAAAATGGCCGCTGCGATCAGCCCCGTCGTCGGAATGCGATGAAACCAGCGCCGTTAGAAAGAGGATTAAAAATCCTTCAACCTAGGGCCAGTGTAATCTTCTGAACCTCTGCGGACCTGGGCTTTAACTATTTTTCAATCCTCTGTTGCACAGCTCCCAAAATATCAGATCAGCATATGAGTCTCCTGTAAATGGCCGTTGACCGCCTGCTTTCCGTTGGAATCAAGCTTCGAGCTCTTCTTTAAAGTTGTAGGGAAACAAACCACCAAACGGGGACAATTTTTGGAATGGGATTTGGAGGTAGTGGTGATTTGATATGATTTTTGGAGTGACGAATGGTCAGATCTGGGAACAGGTGGACAGAACTGTAGATGGGACTGTGAACAATTTGTAGAAAATAAGAAATGGGCGAACCAGAAATTTATAAAAATGGTGGATGAAGGGATGGATGGAAGGAAACTCCAGTAAAATTTGTGGAATTGAAAGAAATCAAAAGATGGACCTAATACATGAAACCCAGGGCGGATATGAATCTGGACAGAACTCTGGCAGAACTGAAATGGAAGGGTGGATGAAAATCAAAAATTATGAAACGGGCTCTGAATGACAAACCAAAATTTATGGGATGTCCTTGACACCTCTGGAACCTCCAGTAAAATTCCTAGATCGATCCGAGCTTGTGGCTGAGACACAAATTTCATGGAAGTTGCTGTGGTACTGCGCGGGCAGAACTCCGATGAAGACGATGGCGGTGCGATGGCGGCTCGTGGCGGCGGCGGCGGCGACCAGAACTGATAGGGTGCAGTCTCACCACCAGAAGGAAGCCTTCACAGCTTCAAGGGGAGAGGGAGGGGCGGATTAAGCCTTGCTCAAGGGATTTTCTTCCAATTCAAATGCATTAATTCACTAAAAGGAGAAAATACAACTTATATATGTTACATATCACATCTCTTATCCACCATTGGATCTAGGGGAAGGGGATGGAGGGTGGGGATGAGATGTGAACATCACACAAAAAAAATACATAAAAAAACAAGGGGGGGGGGGGCGGCCCTTGGACTTTGAATGGCAAGATGTGGAAGGTTGAAATGGTAGATGGGGTACGTGGCCTCCATATGGACTTTTTAAGCCATTTGTCCCCCACGTGTTTTTTACCATTCAAACTTCTAGATATTCCCATGTGACATGTTGACTGGCCCCACGTGGGACCCTAGGCTGAGGTGGCCCAATGTGGTGGGCCCCGAGGGGCCCGTGGGGCCCACGGGGTCCGAAATGCTCATAAGCCCCTATTACACTCAAAATGGCAAACCGAATGCAACGAAATAAATACAAATTACACACACATAAAGTCTAGCTAAATATAATAAATGGGGAGGCTCAAGACAGAGTCTCCAGGCTTTCTCCGAGACAGATGGACGCTGAGGTGGCTCGTGTCGTGCTCCGTGTGCGGTACCGGTGGCTCGGCGTATCGTGCCGATCAACTGCTCGGGTGTCCGCACCAATTCTCCCCGGGTGGGAGAAACTCGACCCTGTCAAGTAAGGGTCTGCATCGCTCCTGTATCGCTCCAAAAGGTCCGGATCGATCCGCTGCAACTCGCCATGTGTGATCCAAGTGTCCTCAGTAGCGGGCCGTCCTCTCCATCGCACTAGGTAGCGCGGGTAAGATCCACTCCTGGTAACTGTCACTTGCTCGTCCAGTATACGATCTATATGCTCACGCTGCCGTGAAAAAGGGGCTGGAGGTGGAAGTGGGCACTCAGGTGTGGGATCACTCTCAAGGGGAGGAGATGGCTCAAAAGGCTCACTAGGGATCACCGCTGGGTCCCTATATGCAACAAGATCTGATATATTGAAGGTAGAGCTTATACCATATTCCTCGGGCAGGTCCACAACATACGCATTGGATCCAATGTGTTTCAACACTCTAAAGGGACCGGCTCCGCGAGCTTGCAACTTCTTAACGGTTCCAGAGGGAAACCGTTCAGGTCTTACCCTGATCATGACGTACTCGCCCTCATGGAACTCTCGGTGGTGTCGGTGGGCATCGGCTAACTCCTTGTACCGTGCATTGCTGGCCTCAATGTGACGACGGATGTCGTCATGCAAACTCCTAACATGCCTAGCAAACGACTCGGCCGACTCCGACACTCTAGCATGGATAGGCATGGGGACAAGGTCAACAGGTTTCCTAGGCCTACGACCTGTGACAATCTCAAATGGACTCATGCCGGTAGACCTATTCACCGAATCATTGTATGCAAACTCAGCCATGGGTAGAATGAGATCCCAATCCCCAATGCGATCCCTAACAAGACACCTTAAAAGGTCTCCTAGACTCCTATTGACCATCTCGGTCTGACCATCCGTCTGGGGGTGATATGCAGTGGAAAACTTGAGGTGCGTACCCATCATATGCCATAGTTTCTTCCAAAAATAGGAAGTGAACCTAACATCACGGTCAGACACTATAGTGCGAGGCAACCCGAACTTGCACACCACATGCGTAAGGAAAAGGCGGACTACCCTAGAAGCATCTGACGTCTTAGAGCAAGGACTAAAGAGGGCCATCTTCGAGAAACGGTCAACCACCACATAGACCGAATCATGCTTCCTGGAGGTACGTGGCAATCCCAAAATAAAATCCATGCTAACATCCTGCCACGGGGCATCAGGCACGGGAAGAGGCGTATAAAGGCCCGAGCTTTGTTTCTTCATCTTGGCCGTAGAACATGTACGGCACTGAGCCACGATGTTAGCAACATCGCGCTTCAAGCTTGGCCAATAAAATCGATGCTCCACTGCCTCAATAGTCTTGTTTCGACCAAAGTGGCCGGCTAGACCACCCGCATGTAGCTCCCATACTAAGAAGTCTCGAACCAAAGTTCGGGGAACACATAGCCTGCTACCTCGAAAGAGGTAACCCTCCTGAAGCACATACTCATCAAGGTCTCTCGAGGGTCCGGCCTGGAGGGTGGTAAAAATCTGACCTAAGTCAGGACAATCAACATAGGCCTCCTTCATCTTCTCTAACCCTATGACCTCGGCACACATGGTGGTAAGCAAGCATGCTCGCCGACTCAAGGCATCAGCTACCTTGTTCTCTACTCCAGCCTTATGTTTAAGCACAAAGGTGAACTGCTGGAGATACTCGACCCAATGACTGTGACGCGAGTTAAGCTTCTTTTGCGAATGGAGGTACCTCAATGCCTTGTGATCGGAGTATAGGACAAACTCCTGATGTAAAAGATAGTGCCTCCAATGCCTAAGAGCCTGAACAACTGCGTAGAATTCTTTATCATATGTGGAATATCGCAGTTTCGCGTCATTCAGCTTCTCGCTGAAATATGCGATCGGGTGGGACTCCTGACTCAAAACTCCTCCAATCCCAACACCCGACGCATCACAAGATACCTCAAACACCTTCGAGAAATCAGGCAGTCGAAGGATAGGTGTCTGGGTCATGCGCTCCTTGATGTCTTGAAGGCGGCAGATGCGGCCTTCGTCCATACAAATGTGCCCTTACGGATGCAATCCGTGATCGGGGCGGTGACAGAGCTAAATCCGTGGATGAAGCGATGATAGAACGTCGCAAGGCCATGAAAGTTACGGACATCATGAACCGTACGGGGTTCCGGCCACTCAACAATGGCCCGGACCTTCTCCGGATTGGCGGAGACCCCAGTACTAGACACAATGAGACCCAAGAAGGTAAGTTGAGGTGTCATGAAGGCACACTTCTGTGGGTTCGCAAACAACTGCTCTCGCCGAAGAAGTAGACAAACCTGCCGAAGGTGATCTAAGTGGTCCCCTGTGGTGCGGCTATAGGTAAGGATATCATCGAAATACACCACTACAAAGACTCAAATGAAAGGTCGAAGTACCTGAGTCATGAGCCGCATGAAAGTGCTAGGGGCATTGGTCAACCCAAAAGGCATGACCAACCACTCATATAGACCATCCTTGGTCTTAAATGCGGTCTTCCACTCATCACCTGGCCTAATCCTCACCTGATGGTAGCCACTCTTAAGATCGATCTTCGAAAAGATAGTGGCACCTGCCATCATGTCTAGCATGTCATCCAGGCGGGGAATAGGGAACCTGTACTTCACGGTGATCTTGTTGATGGCACGACTGTCAATACACATTCTCCACGTGCCATCCTTCTTCGGGGCGAGTAATGCGGGTACAGCACATGGACTCATGCTGTCCCGGACAGATCCTCTCTGCACAAGCTCATCGACCTGCCGTTTAAGCTCGGCATGCTCCATGGGGCTCATTCGATAATGAGGAAGGTTGGGCAAAGAAGAGCCTGGAACAAGGTCGATAGCATGCTGAATATCCCGCATGGGTGGGAGTCCCTCGGGAAGCTCATCGGGAAAAATATCAGCAAACTCCCGCAGAATAGGAACAACCTCGGGTGGGAGCTCACCCTCGGAGTCCCGCTCCACCTCTCGGACCGTAATGGCAAACACCGGACAGCCCTGACTAAGCTCCTGCTCCATTTCCCGGGAGCTAATCATCATCAATCTCCTCGTCGAGGGCTCTCCTGGGCCAGAGGTAACGGTCATAGCCCGAGCTGGGGATGGGGTACTAGGCCCGGGAACGGAAGGCTTCGGAGTACTAGGGCCAGTAGGACCCCTAACAGGTGGGCTCCTGGGCCGAACGGGTTGGAGGGTGACCCGCTGGCCATCGTGGTCGAAGGTACAGGTGTTCGACCGACCATGGAGTGTGGCATCTCGGTCGAATAACCACGGCCTACCAAGAATGATACTTCCCACTTCCATGGGAAGAACATCGCACCAGATCTCGTCACGGTAGGAGTGGAGCTGCAGTGGGACCAAGCACCGCAGCCTGACCGAAATGGAAGTGGTATCCACCCATGATACCTGATAGGGACAAGGATGGCCTACGGGTGTGAGACCAAGACGGGCGACAGCGTTCGTGGAGATTGCATTAATACAACTCCCGCTATCAATGACCACCTTGCAAATTTGCTTTCCCAGCCTACAGAATACCTGCAGGATAGTGGTCCGACGCCAGTCATCACTGACCTGTGGCTGGGTGAGGATACATCTGACGACCCCCACGCGGGTATCGTCTGACTGCTGGACATCCTGGGCCTCACCTCCCATCTCATAGTACTCGTCAGCTAACTCTTCATCTGCCTCATAGCTGACTAACTCGAGGCCCGTAGGGGTGGTATCCTCGGCCTGTGTGTCCCCAATGTGAAGAGATGGGCGGGTGGGACACTGGTTGGCGAAATGGCCAAACTCATTGCAGCGATAACACTGCTGCCATGATCCACTAGGCTCCCCAATCATAGGTCCTTTACCTTTATCCTCCCGACGGATAGGAGGCGTAGGCAACAAAAGACGTGCAGGAGGTGCGGGTGCCGGTGGACGGACTGTGGGTGGGGCCGTAAGATGCTGGGGACGAGGAAGGTCCCTCGGGGGTGGAGGACGAGGCCTAGGAGCAAAGGGCTCGGGGCGAGCTGGCTCCTGAGGTCGTGCCATGGGGGCCCTCGGATACGTGCCAGATGAGCCACGGGACTCGACACTACGAAGGGGAAAGGAGCCCAACCGATGGGGTGACTCAAACTCGGCCTCGAACTGCTCCAATTCGAGAGCAATCTGATATGCCTGCTCCAAAGTGGTGGCATTGCGGCGAAAGAGTTCATATTGATAATTGGGCCGCAAACCTCTCTGAAAGCGGGATATCGTCGTGGTGCTCTCTTCCGTGACCCCGCACCGCAAATAATACTCATCGAACTCGGCAGTGTACTCGGTCACGGATCGGTTCCCTTGGGAGATGCTTTGCCACTTGTCTATGAGACGTTGGCGATATGAGGCGGGAAGGTACTTCTCCCTCAACTTGGTTTTCATATCATCCCAAGTACCAATCTGGGGTTGACGTCGCTGGTTGAGCAGGCTCTCCACATTGATCCAATAAGTTTGGGCCTGCCCTTGCAGCTTCATCTTTGCGTATCGGACTCTTCGGTGGTCCGTCATCTCAAACCACTCGAAGTACCGGTCCATGCCGGCCTCCCAATCTAAATACACCCTAGGGTCCAAGGACCCGCTAAAAGTGGGAGGGTCCGCACGCACACTCCTAAGAATGCGGTCGTCATCCTCGTCATCACGATTCCGTCGTTGATGACAATGACCGTTACCCCCGTGATCATTGTCGGAGGCATAATCATCCACTATAGGTGCCTGTTGCCTCTCGACATCCTCCACCTGAGCCCTTGGCACAGCGGGTTGCTGCACCGGCTCTTGTTGGCCGTTCGTCGGCGCGGGTTGCGCCACTACTGGGCCCCTCTCTAGGACGGCAATCCTCCCAACAAGGCCTTGAATGGACTGCTCTGAAACCCCGGCCCGATCCTCGAGGACCTTCATCCGCCCTTCTAGACGCGTCCCTATGCCATCCATACGCGTACTAAGACCATCCATACGCGTGTCTAAATGATCCATGATGGCCCGAAACATCTCGGCCGTGGAAGACTCATCGGAACTACGGTCTCGGGACTCCACCATAGGTGGTGGTGGCGAGTACTGGGTACCTCGACGGGTGGGCATGCAACTGACACACGACTTAGAAGACACCGACTAATGCAAACACACTAAATGATGCACTTAGACCTAAACCAATATCCGGTACGGGGCGGAGTTAATCGATCCGAAGATCACTCCCGCAAGTGTGTGACCTCCCGGTAGGCATAGCCTAACGTTCGGACAACACCTTTTAAGATACCGAATAAAGGGTGCAAATGCAATTTAAAACACACCTTTTTTTTTGTTTTAAAAATAATGATGATCCTAGACTTGACTTAGACCATGATCCATGCAAGACTTATGCAATGACTACCCTAGACTCGACTTGCTCTGATACCAAACTGATGCGGGACGGACACGGGAGACGACACTTATACGGTGCCACCGTCGGACTCTAGATGAAGACACGACCAGCAACATACACCAGGGAGACACTAAGCCCGACACTACGAGTTCCTAGTGGCGAAATGTCGCTAACAGAAGTGTAAGCTCACTCGTCATCCCATGCGATGGAAAGCGCGGACCGTGCGCGGTTAAGAAACCGGCAGAGGTCAAGGGTAGTCTGACTCAACTTCCGGACTCGGATCGAGTCGCGGGACGGGTCACTCTCACTCTCACAGCGGTGACATGGACACACGGGCTAGTACCTAAACTCTCGGCAGCGGCCTAAGACCGTATACTAGCTAAGCAATGTAACACCAAGGAGTTAAGACTTTACCTCCACGCACCCGGCGTGGCGAAGATAACCCCGGCCAATCACGGACTCCCAGTTAGCACAATTTTTCAGAAATACAATAATTTGACCCACTCCACGCAGGGAGGTAATATGTCACATGCGGGGCCCGGGAATCACGCGAATTGGGTTGACGGGCAGCATCTTGATGTCGCCCGGCAGTGCCGAACTCTGCGTTTTCGTGCTTTCCGAATGGCGGGTTCTGCGGGCCCGCGGGGCCCACGGATGGCGCTGTCCTCCGGATCTGCTGGGGTGGGACCCACTATGATGGTGACCCCTGGTGGCGTGCCTCCACGGACGGCGGTCGGCCGGGAACATCAATCGGGGGTCGATCGGTCCCGATCTCCAAGCTTTGAAGTTGCTATCCACGAGCTGAGGTTACTGTTTTAGCAGTGCGCGCTCCGACGAAAACGGCCGCTGCGATCAGCCCCGTCGTCAGAATGCGATGAAACCAGCGCCGTTGGAAAGAGGATTCAAAATCCTTCAACCTAGGGCTAGTGGAATTTTCTGAACCTCTGCGGACCTGGGCTTTAACTATTTTTCAATCCTCTGTTGCACAGCTCCTGAAATATCAAATCAGCATATGAGTCTCCTATAAATGGCCGTTGACTGCCTACTTGCCGTTGGATTTAGGCTTCGAGCTCTTCTTCAAAGTTGTAGGGAAACAAACCATGAAACTGGGATGATTTTTGGAATGGGATTTGGAGGTGGTGGTGATTTGATATGATTTTTGGAGTGACGGGTGGTCGGATCTGGGAACAGGTGGACAGAACTGTAGATGGGACTGAGAACGATTTTTAGAAAATATGAAATGGGCGAACCAGAAATTTATAAAAATTATGGATGAAGGGGTGAAGGAAACTCCAGTAAAATTTATGGAACTAACAGAAATCAAAAGACAGACCTAAGACATGAAACACAGGGCGGATATGAATCTGGACAGAACTCTGGCAGAACTGAAAAGGAAGGGTGGACGAAAATCAAAAATTATGAAACGAGATCTGAATGACAAACCAAAATTTATGGGATATCCTTGACACCTCTGGAACCGCCAGTAAAATTCCCAGATCGATCTGAGCTCGTGGCTGAGACACAAATTTCGTGGAAGTTACTGTGGTACTGCGCGGGCAGAACTCCGATGAAGATGATGGCGGTGCGGTGGCGGCTCGTGGCGGCGGCGGCGGCGACCGGAACTGATAGGGTGGAGTCTTACCACCAGAAGGAAGCCTTCACAGCTTCAAGGGTAGAGGGAGGGGCGGCCTAAGCCTTGCTCAAGGGAATTTCTTCCAATTCAAATGCATTAATTCACTAAAAGGAGAAAATACAACTTATATATGTTACATATCACATCTCTTATCCCCCATTGGATCTAGGGAAAGGGGATGGAGGGTGGGGATGAGATTTGAACATCACACAAAAAAAATACATTAAAAAACAAAGGGGGGGGGGGGCGGCCCTTGGACTTTGAATGGCAAGATGTGGAAGGTTGAAATGGTAGATGGGGTAGGTGGCCTCCATATGGACTTTTTAAGCCATTTGTCCCCCATGTGTTTTTTACCATTCAAACTTCTAGATATTCCAATGTGGCATGTTGACTGGCCCCACGTGGGACCCTAGGCTGAGGTGGCCCAATGTGGTGGGGCCCGGGGGGCCCGTGGGGCCCACGGGGTCCGAAATGCTCATAAGCCCCTATTACACTCAAAATGGCAAATCGAATGCAACGAAATAAATACAAATTACACACACATAAAGTCTAGCTAAATATAATAAATGGGGAGGCTCAAGGCGGAGTCTCCAGGCTGTCTCCGAGCCAGATGGACGCTGAGGTGGCTCGTGTCATGCTCCGTGTGCGGTAACGGTGGCTCGGCGTATCGTGCCGATCAACTGCTCGGGTGTCCGCACCACCTTCTGTCTTGTGGAAGGCTGGCATCATGTCTATGTATGTTTTTCCGTCATTCTGGGATGATTGGGATGTGGAAAGATCGGGTTTTATGAGGTTCAACGGTTTTCACACCAGAGTGAGGTAGCGGCCAAACCAGAGACCGTTGCTTTATAAGGCGGCCCTAGGCGAACCGTTACTTGATGAAACGGTCCCAGAAGGACCACTATTTGGTTTTAACTGTTTTAAGTCAGTAAGAGGTAGCGGTCGTGCTCCCGACCGTAACTTGGTAGTAGCGGCCTTAGGGTGATTGCTATTTAGTTTTAAGTCAGTTTAGGCCGGTTCCTAGTAGCGGCCATTTGACTGACCATCTTATGAAGTAACGGTCAGTCAAAGGACCGCCACAAGAATGGCTTTTCAGGTTTTCAAGGCGGTTTGGAGATGGCGGTCAGGCCATGACCGTCACCTTCAAGAGACTGCCTTGTGAGGATCGCAACTTGTTAGTAGCGGCCTTGAGCAAGACCGTTTCCTACCTGTTCAACCGTGTAAGTAGCGGCCCTACTGAGACAGCCACCTGTTGGCACTCAAAATATTGCTCGCGACAATCAAGCCGCAAAGATGAATGATACGGCCCGCTGAAGCACAGAATCCGATGAAGATCAACTTACTGAAGACTTCTCAAGTTGCCAGAGCCCCGAGTCACCTGGGACGAACATCGGGGACTTCACCTCAGGAAAAGTCGAGATGAATTCACAACCAACCGGCAGTGCGACCAAGCCTGCCCAATGAACCGGCATCGAATCCGTCGTGCCGCATACACTACACCCGTTGTCCGACCAAGGATAACGGTCTACCCAGTGGCTACCCACCTCATGAAAGACTCTTCTGAGATGGAAAAAGCTCCCTCGGTTCTTCAGGACGGAGGACCGAAGGCTCTATCGGTGGAAGATCTCGGCTACCCGGCACAGGTACGGCTTCTCGCCAAGTTGGGTCCGTTAATGGCCAAATGATCACCTGGTCAAGGCGGAACTATCCTGGGTGTTACTCTACCCTCCAAGAAGCTTTGAACACAAGCCAGGCCGAGCTAGCAGCACGGATCATAGTGCCAAAATCCGTGTCAGCGGAAAACCCGCGTGTTCAAACCAAAGATAGTCGAGATTTTGAGAAGGCCGTACGCCATCCTGAGAGCATTGACAAGGCTTCTCATCAAGGTTTTGAAGAGCGGCAGCAAGATGAACGATCATGGCGACTCCTGGGACAATCCCCGGGCTCATCGGCTAACTTGCAACGAACGGGAGATGCTAATACGGCGCGCCCTTATCCGACGCGCCCCCCTTAAACCAGCGCCCTCAAATCCGGCGCGCCTATGGTAGAAGCCCCTTCTTCGGCACGCCATTCTCCGCGCCAGATTAAACTTCGAACCCGTTCCTGTATAAATGGCAATTCGAAATAGAAGAAAAAAAAGAGAGGCGAAGAGGTTTTAAAAAGAAGAAAATCGAGAGATAAGGGAAAGGGTCTGAGAGCCAATCGTCGGTGAGTGAGAGAGGGTTTCTTGCGAGTGAAGCAGGGTTCCTCTGAGCACCCTTCACCGCCATCTTCCACCCTCAGCCTGAAGCCCTCCAGAGTTAGAGAAGAAGGAGGGGTCCCCGACACTCTGTTCTTGGAATTGGTGGGCGCCTGCGTTTTTGTTTCTTCTTTGCCTTGTTTTCTCTCCGTCGAATGTAAGAGAGAGGGGTGAGGGATGGCGATGATATGAGCCAACCCCTCCCCCATTCTCCGCCATCCCTCTTTATTTTTCTATTGCTCTTCTGTGAGCTCCCCTACGAGTAGAACGGTGGCCGTGCCGCGATGCCGTCACTGAACTCGTGATATGTGTGTAGCTTCTTTCGCTGATGGAATGATAGCATGTGTATATGAATATATTGGTGGATTGAATGCTCAACGCCTTGTCCTCTTCTTCCATTGCTATTTCATTCGGTAGATATATATATATATATATTAGTGTCTTCCCGTATATAGCTTTGCGATTCCGATTTCCACAGATTCCGAACACGCCCTGGGATGCCATGGGCTACATAGATAACCCCTCCCTGGGTCCTCCGCGCCTGCGCCTGTGCACATGTTTCTCTCCGTTTTGATACGAAATCCAACCTTGACCTTCGTCCCTCTTTGCATTTCTCTGTTGCTCAGATGAGGCAGGTGCTGCTTTTGGAATAGTGGAGTCCGCCTCGTGACCACTACGTTCCAGCCATTCTTGTATATGCATATGTGGATAAATTGTTCCCACTATAGATATCAACTGCCTCTCTCTCCGTGGCTGATGTTTGCATTATCTCTTGTGGATGGCAACCCAGTCTCGCAAGCATTAATATCTTAACCCTGTAACGGGTAGGCTATCAATACCGAGAAGCTTCACTTCCTTCATTTGTGGTTTACGGCCATTAAACTATTCGAGTCTCGTTGGTTTCCTCGTAATCACCAAGGGAGGGGGATATCCCCCACTACTTCACAGAGCTACCAATCGGTCAAGGGAGCTCCACTTCTGAGTGATGGATGCTTCCTACGGGCCGAAAGGCTAATAACAACAGGGGCTTCAGCCCAACAATGTTAAATCCACAGCCTCCCAGGATTCTGTTGTGGCTAAGGGACGAACGCTCCTAGCAGGCTTGTCCTCGAGGCCTCTCTCCCTTATGCTCTCTTGCTAATGGATACAGTGCATGCTGTAGGTTGCTCACCCCTCGTAGGCCAGCCCTCGGGGTGTTGCTTCCGTCATCAGCTGCCTTATCTGTCACGCCCCGAGCGCGGAAGGTACCCGGAGATGCGCGACGAGTTTATATCAATCATGTCAATTAGAGTAGTAGTGTATTCGACACAAAGACAGAGTGCGTAAATATAAAGACAACCCAATCCATTAATTCCTTTAATAAGAATATGTCTATTACAAACCCTTGCAAATACTAGACTCAATAAAATAAAAATACAACGCTTGACTCAAGAAAAATAGAGAAAAGACAGGACTAATTGACGCTTGAGGAGCTCTAACTCTTTCACTCTTGACTTTCCCGATCAGATTGAATTCCCTCATCGTCGGACTTACCTGAAAAGTAGGGAAACACGGAGTGAGCGAACGCTCAGTAGGAAATTATATCTCAAGAACTAGCAATGGGTTTAAGTAATTACATTTTTCCATGAATGCACTATAGCTATGCATGCTTGCAAAACGACAAGATAGAGAGAGTGGATAACAATAAGATAACAGGAAGTACTAGTCATGAACTTTAAATAACTTATATCAAAAGATATCAAGATATTTAAGCAAGTAAACTCATCATGTCATGTTGGAATTTGGCTATTTTGTTTCAAGTCAAGCAAGTATACAATTACCCTTTCTCGGGCCACGCAAGTCATGTAATATCAAGTCAAGTACAAGATTTGTGGAATGTTCAATCGAGCTAGTCATGCACTTCGGTATAATGCCAATACCGTGATCAATCAACTCCCATGTGCACAAGTACTTTCGGGTGCTCCTCCCAGGACCAGATCGGGCCCTATATGCGCAGGCATTAATCATATTTTTTTTTACATCCACTTTTGTATATAGCCAATATGGAATTTCAAGGATAAAGCTTGTAGACACGTAGGATAGACTTTGATAGAATAGAGTCTAAAATATGACACTTGACATAGATAGGCGATAATAACGGTACAATCACGATATCGATAAAAAAACTAGGTGGAATTGGTTCCCTAACTTGGGTACCATGACAAACAAGTATGGACATTCTTTATATAGAATTGAGGTCCACAAGAACATCAAGTTTAATATAGAATTGGGGTTTACAAGAACATCATAACAATGTTGATATAGAATTGGGGTTTACAAGAACATCATAACAATGTCATGCTTTACCCCGTTTATTAAGATAATTCTCATATCATACACATGGCATGACATGAGGGCCGGTATACCATATTTCTACAGAGTGACATGGCAAAGATTGTGTAATGGGTTTTTAGGGTACAACCAGCTCAATCGGCCTTTAGGGAATCCAAGGCTCGAGGAGTCTTATGGAGGTCTCTATGACTAACTCGCTAGTCCAAAGGAACGGAATGTCCAATGGAGAGCTTGTATGTCATCGAGAATTAGTGGGTAAACGATAAAACATCATAAAACATGGGACTATATTCACGGACTGGAATATAGTGCCGATATTATACTTATATATTGAAACCCTCGGTTATCAGTATCAGTGAAAATAATAACTCAGGAAAGTAGTGACTTAGGTAAAGTCATTTTTAATGAAATTAACGCCTTTTACAAGGGCGTTTAATTATAATTTTGACGACTTATACAGCAGTCATCCATTCTGTATTTCTATTTTTGCAGAATTTAGATAATATGGAATTTTAGCAAAAACGCGCCCTGGACAGGGGCGTTACTTTTTAATTAGCGCCCTGTTCTGGGGCGTCAGTTCAATAAGAGGCGACCTTGACAAGGTCGTGAATTTCAGAATTTACCAATTTTCAGATAATAAAATTCCAGGAAAAAGGGTACATGATCATGACAGGAAAAATAGCAGGATTTCACAGGTATACTCATGCAATATATTAGATTCATGGTTACATAGATATTAAATTTTAAACGTGGGTATTTATTAATTACATGAAATTGACGACTTCTGGAAGGGCGTCAAAATAATAATTAGCGCCCTAGTGTGGGTCGCTTCTTTAAATTAGCGCCCTGGTCAACGGCATTTCTTTTAATTTTTAGAGAAAACTTTTGAAATCGTAATAAAACTATATGCATGGATGACTGATGGTATTTATTAAAGATCTTATGCTAGTTTGGGCTACGTTCCTGAGAAAACCTACCTTGATTAAGACTAACTGGTGAACGGATGAAGGTTTGGAGGAGAAAACGATGCTCTGTTCGTAACAGAGTCTTCTGATCACCGGAAGAAGAAGAACTTCACGTCCTTTAATCTATATGAGAGCCCTTTCTCGATGCAGGCAACCTACAGGAGAATAAGATGAAGAAAAATTAACATTCTTTATGAGTTGATCGAAAGCAGAGGCAGGAAGAAGAACATAAACCTGTTCTTCACGCACAGTAGCAGAGCAAAACTTCCTTCGACCAAATAGCTTTTAGGGTTCGATGGACAAGGTTATTTATAGGATTTGGGGGATCCTAATAGAGTTAGAGTTGTATTGGAAGTAATACTTCCATGATAGAGTCATTACCCTACTCAATCTTCCTCGTAGTTATCCAGAAACTTGCTCTGGATAGTCTCCTGGGTCGAACGAAACTCGAACTGAATTCACGCCTTAGGCTAGGTCGTGTGTTTTAATTGACGACGTTGTCGTAGTCGTTTCTTATTAAAAACGCGCCCAAGGTGAGGGCGTTTCCTTTCCTTTCCTTAATTTTATTTCCCGTCGTTTGAAATTTGACGCCCTCTTGTGTAGGCGTCCTTTTTAAATTAACGCCTTAGACAGAGGCGTTTCCTTTTGAATCAGTGCCTTGATAAAAGGCGTTATTTTCCTCTTGATTAATGATTTACTCATTTAGGTTTTTCGTCATCTATTTACTTATCTTTTATTTTAATTTGATTTATTTAAAAATCTTATTTTTTTCCAGGGTTGCTACATTATCCCTCTGCTTCCACCCACGGAACTTTGGTGCCCCTCGTAGGCTAGTCCTCGGGGTATCCTGTCCGATTGGGGTTTGCTGGCTGCCACCATGCAGACCGGATATTTAGGGGCTTACTCCACAGGTGAGTATGACCCAGTTTCTCCCCCTACAGTCCTTCAGGGACGGGGGAGATGCTGCCCAATTTTTGACAGATTTCTTCCAACTTATGAGTTTAATTATATCAAAATGGCTTCAACAAAACACTTGTTCTGAGGATGAGGACCCTAATGCTTGAGTATGAACCTCGCACTAGCTCATAACTTCGCCCTTAGGGGCTCTGGACTCCAATTAAACAAACAATCACCCTAATTGACTCCAAAACCCTCAACAGAGTCCTAATAAACTTAAATCATTTCAAAACTCATCAAAAAAAGAGCTAAAATGGCGTGGTCCTAACCCGGCGTGCCTTAATACGGCGTGGTACCCCCCTACGCCGGAATCACCTTACACTCATGAAAACTTATTTTCAAACGGCCCGTCCCCGGCGCGCCCTAAATTGGCGCGCTCCAAGCATGACACGCCGTATTAGCCGTGGCCATGGCCTCGCCGTATCAAGCCCCGTTACCTACATATGGCCGCGCTGGGAAACCTATCCCTACGCGTGATCACGCCGATTTTGAATCGTTGCGCTGTTCTGATCACTTGCTCGCCCTCGGAGCAATCCTCGCCTCCCGTGGTCGAGATTAGTAACTCTAATTGATAATAAACTAAATAAGGAAGGGGCTATTCAAGCACGGATGATCTTATTATCATGCTTTTACTATCATGTTTGTTAGCACTTTGCTTTTGTCATCATGTTTATGTCGCTACCTTCGTCCCCCTCAGTGCAGTCTAATGAATTTGACTGATTACTATTCACTGGCATAGCTCTATTGCCATGCTTAGCATAATCTTGAATATCATGTTCGCATGCCTGTGTGGACCCTCGGGTATATCAAATGGCACTGACGGAAGCCCGGGGTAACTCCCGATCGGAAGTCTTTGTTGTGCGCGATGGTGGTCTCCAGACCTATGTCCTCCGCCATGTATCGAGGGTATCCAACGTAATGAATCATTCCTCTCTTGCATGACAGATAAAAGCATCTCACGTGACCTGGTCACGTTTATACCTTTGCATCTATATTCCGGCCTCGACAGCCCACCATCTCGACAATTAATCAAAGGTTTTCCCTCCTCGTGGGGGATGTAATTAACGCCATAGCCTTTATGGTATGGCGGACTGTTGGTCCCGACCGAACCTCTCTCTCGCCCGACACGGGTCAGAACGAGCGCATAATAAACTCGTCACTCACGTTACTGGCACGCCCGCACAGTCAATCAGTCAGTTAATCACCAGTTAGTTAATTGGTTGATCGACACGTGAAATAAACCAAATAAACCCAAATGATAATCATAAAAAAAAACCAGAACGAAAAGATCCCATCGAAATAGTCTGACACGCCTGGTGGGACCAATGTCACCTTTCATCTCTTTGCCGAGATACTTGGGCTTCGAGGCCCTCCCAAAGGTTGATGATCGTTGGTTTGTTTATCTTTACAGGCGAATGATGATGACAACTGGGCTGATTGGCATCAGCTTTGGTCCTTCAATTGTTGATGATCATGCGCAAGGGTACCTGGTGGTGCCCACGGTGTTCGGCAGCTTCCCTGCCGCCGTTGGCTTCCCCAACTTCTTGGGGTTAGCCTTCGTAGACATGCTAGAGGTGGAACCCTCAGAGCCTGTCGAGGGAGCTATGAAGAACATGGAGCCTCTGAAGGCTCGATACTGCCACGACTCGCTCAAGAGTCCAACCTTGGTCGCCTGCTGCCTGGTGCACTATGCTGTCCGTGGGGTCCGCCCCGATGCTGTCGACAGGAACTCCGGAGGACGTCAGCGCAAGCAAATCGGAGGAGTACTGCTGTGGTTACCGGAACCCTCTCGCAATCCGGTAAATCTATGATGGTTGGTGGCATGCGCGTCTTCCTCAATGGACGCGACGCGCGGATAGTCCCGGATCGGGTTGTCCCTTCCATCCCCATCCGCAACTCATATCAAGCCCTCGTTGGAAGGATGGCAGAAAGAGAAGAAGCCTGCCATTACGGCCAAGAGAAGTTGTTCCCTAGGCCAAGGAAATTTAAACTGGTGTGGGTCCCCAAGAGGGTCCAACCTGTTCATCAAGCTGCACCTGTCCGCTGCCGCCTTGCTCACGACAGAGCGGAAGAAAGGAGAGAAAGGGGCCTGGCCCCGAAAGAAGAAGAAGTGGTCGCGGAACCTCCGCGCCGCGAAAGTTTTCGGGCCTGCGCTCTCCAAGCCAACGTTCCTACTGTGGGATGAAGATTCCAACAACCCGCCGACAGAGCTCGGCTAGCTTATACCCCTCTTGCGGGAGGTCGACAACTGTCCCCCGTGCTGCATCAAGAACAGGGTCGAGAAGAGATGACCAACTTGGTCAAGAACTATTTTCGAGGGCTAGGCAACCCCTCGCTTGGGCAACAGCGGTTGATGCAAGCAGCCGCCGCCAATGAAGACTACTGCCCATCAATGGCAGCTGAATAAGATGTAGGAGAAAAGATGATGGTGTCGTCGGTTGACGACAATGGCTATGATGACGGCTTCGGGACCGAAGCCGATGAAGCCGCCCCTAGGCGAGAAAGAAACAAGAAGAACTTCTGTATTCGAGAGGCTGACCTTCCAGATCGGGCTAAGAGAAGGGTCCATCGACAGAGAAGAAGGATGCAGGTCTTCGCCTGCAACATGGCCGGCATATTCGGCCGATACAAGGGACTTCCTGAAGATCCCCGCGAGTTGGCTAAATTGGCCGCACGGCCAGGGCCGAATACTCGAAGAGCAGAAGCCACAAGACAGCTCCTGAACACAACTAAAGGAAAACAACTCCAGGTCTACCACCAGTGGGATGATAAGGCTCCTGTCTTGACCGCCAATGTGATAACAATGTGATGTGGCACAGCCCAAGGATGACTAAATATGTAATGAACAACCTAGGACCTAGATCCACAAGCATACAAGCACTCAATGATTCTCACAATAGCGTCTTACTTACACGGCACACGCGATCACCCGGCGGGGCCGGGGGATTATGGCAAGGGTCCGAGGCGAGACCCAATGAGTCTAATGGACTTAGTTGGCTTAGGCTGACCCCAAAGAGTCTAGGATTCCCAACTTAGTGGGCGGCTGGCCCGCAAGGCGGGGTTTGGGTGGCACTCTCTCACGGCCCGCGGTGGGCACCAACAAATGAACATACAAGAACGGACCCTCTTCTCACCGTCCGATGAGCAATCAAAGCAATATTAAACTTGCAGAAGTAAGGCTATCAAGGTTAGTATCAGTGGCTCACCTGATCGGTGTGAAGACACCGATCCCGCTCGGAGACGAGGGCGCGCCGGGAGGCGAGGGTATACACCCGATCGCCGCGGCGATGTAGCTTGACCTGAAAATGCAAAGGTGTACAACACTACGCCTCGCGCAGGAGGGGTGATCTTGGGGTGGGGATTAGGCTTATTACATTCAAAGCTACCTCCACGCAGGGAGGGCCCTTCAGCCGACCAAGCGGGGTGGGGAATTAAGCTAAGGAACCCGACTTGTCGAATCCCGCCGGTTCTGCCAATCTGCAAATTCGCCGGACAGTGGGGCGGTGTTGATGTTGCCAAAAATTCCACAGAGTGTGGATCTTGATGAAACCTGCCCCCAAAGTTCCCCAACAGGACGGGGATGGTGTCTGAATTTTGGTAGGAGCTCTGGAACTCAGGGCTGGTCGGGCCGGCGACTGGAACAGGTCAGCAACTTCTTCCTCTGACTGGTGCAGAACCGGTACAGCGAGTTGCAGATGGCACCACAGACGCTCCTGAACTCCAAATCAGACGAGCCTGGCGGTGACGTGATCATGGTCGGAGTAGCTTCGAGCAGGAATCGACGGCGCCCCAATCGGAGGTCGGGGAAGAGCGAGGTAGCCGGATAAGTAGGGACAGGTCAAATCTGGACCCACAGGGGGCAGACGACACACCCCGACGAAGAAAATGGTAACTGGAAGCTCAGGAGGCTGAATGAAGTCCTTCTTCTTGGAGATGACAGCTAACTGGTAGTAGTTTCAGCCCTCTGTAAATGGGGCTCAGATCTTCAGGGAGAAAGCCGTGGTTGGACTGTGACTGCAGCTCTGGTTCCCTGCCTGAGAGCTTCTGCGAGGTCATGGGAGAATGGCTGCTGTGGACTGCTCGGAGCTCGGATGCCGACGAAACCACCTCGCCTTGGAAGCTCTCTAGACGACCTTTCCAGAGATGTAGGCCTTGCCACCAGGAGTATCAGGGAGCAGCCAGAGACGATGCAACTTCAGGACCCCACTCTGCTGCCTGTGCCCTGCAACCTGAAACTCCAATCTTGCAAGACCAAAGGGAGTGGGAGGGAGAGTAGCACAGCTTGGGGTGATGGCTGATGGTTTGTGGATATGGGGAGGACGTGGCTAGGGCTTCTGGAGGGTCTGGAGTGGCAGGGATAGATGGAGAGGGGGGCTGGAGCAGCTAGAGGTGGAGATGGGGGGTGGATGTTCACTAGAGAGAGGATGAGTGAGAGAGGAGGTGGGGGGCGAATTTGGCTGTAGGGAGGAAGGGAATTTCGACCTAGGGTGATTAAGGAGGTGGGGAGATGGAAGGGCATAGCCCTAGGGAGAGGGAAATTTGAATTTGGGCTTTGGGAGGGGTTAATTCAGCCTTGGGAAGGTGGTGGGGTGCTTTGGAAAGTGGAAAGGTGCCTAGGAGAAGGGGTTTCCACCTAGGGGTTGGAGGGGGAATTGAATGAGTGCATGGGGAAGGGGCCTTAATGAGGGGTGAATGGGGAGGAGAGAGAATGAATTTCGAAATTGGGGTGGGGAGGAGAGAGAGAGGGGGTACAACCCACTTAGAGAGAGTGATAGTAAGAGAGAGAGAGAGAGAGGGAGATATTGAGAGGGAGATGGCAAATGCTTTTCAATATTCATCAAAAGTTGTTACAATGAGAGGGAGGGGAGGCCTATTTATAGGCTCCATACTTTCATATGACCATAATGACCCTGACAAGCTCACTAATGACCAAAGCAGTCCAAGGGAGGGGTGCCCCTGGGCCTAGCCCACTAGTTGGGCCCAATAGCTTAACAAACCAACATAATGACACAAGACTTTGGTAGATAACCTAATAACCTAGGTACATGACTCAAATAATAGAAAAATTACATGGTTTAAGACTCAAATAAAATATAAAAATTACATGACTAGACTCACAAACACATGACGAACATAATGGCATAAGTTGACGACGATTCGAGCCTCAAAAAAGTGGAGGGGCAAGGGATGTCCCCATCATACCCCCGGGGTGCGGAGAACTCGACCCCGTCGAGTATGGGTCCGCTTGGCGATAGTACTAGCTCCAGAATGTCGAGGTCAAGTCGCAACAGGTCCTCCCGACTCGCCCAAGTATCCTCAATCGGGCGACGGTTCTTCCACCTAACCAGGTAGCGCTGATACACCCTGTGCCTAGTAATGATACTCTGCTCATTCAGTATTGCCTCTACCTGCTCTCGTCGGTCTCTCAAGCTATGAAGTGGAGTCCCACCGGGAGTGTCTCTCTCAAGGGGGGGTAAAGGCTCGAGCTCCTCACTGGGTTCCACCGCGGGGCCCTTGTAGGGTACCAGGTCCGCCATATTGAAAGTAGGGTGTACCCCAAAACCCTCAGGTAGGTCTAGCTCATAAGCATTACTGCCAAGTCATCTCAGAACTCGAAAGGGTCCCGAACCCTGTGCCCTCAACTTGGAGGCAGGTCCCGAAAGGCGCCGCTCCGTCCTCACCATCACCGAGTCTCCCACTTGGAACTCGCTGTGGCACCGATGAGCATCTGCCCGCCTTTTGTAAGCCTCATTGCTCTTTCCTATATGCTTGCGAGAATGCGTATGCCATGCACTATGATGGGATGTTGGTGTGAAAAGTATGGTGTGCAAAGGTGGACCTGGGCAGCCAAATGTAGACCGATCACACTTTGATGCCATGAAGACTGTGACAGACTTAGGAGGGCCGGGACATCCATAGATGAACCTTTTATGCATGGGTGTGACAAATGTAGGGGGACCCGGACATCCATGTATGCTCCTCTCATGCTTAATACTCATGATGAATGAAGGTGGGTCAATACATCCAAATACGGTCCACTTATGCTTCCTACTTGACATGTGGGTGATGTGAATGAATGTATCCGACTTATGAATCATGCCAAGTGGTGTGGTAAGCCTAGGCACATGCACGTTTATCCCAAAGGTGACTGCCATGTGCATATATGTGGGATGACCTTTGAACTTCCATGTGAATGGGTCGAAGGGATCTAAGAAGGTGGGCATTATGGAGAGGAGCTCTTCCTTGTCTCCTAGGCATATGTTGTTTATGGTGATGGTTCCCTTTGTGGGGCCTGAGTCTTGGAAGAGTTGGTCTTGGTCAAACATGGTTGGTTGGGGTAGAGAAAGGTGGGTTGTGGGTAAGGTGGGCGGGTCACATGGATAACTAGGCTCCCATTGGAAGGGATCAAAGGGGTCATGGATCGGGCTTCCTCGAGGAAGGAACTCCATGCCCACAAGGTCCATACAAGGTGGGTCATCCTCTTCTAATGAAGTAATTTGGTCGAAGCTCTTGGGAGGTAGATCGATCATGAGGGAAGAGCTTGGCTTTCTACCCGAGATAAGAAGCTCCAATTTGAGGAGATGGTCGGGCTCATCGGGTGTGGGGAGGAATAATAGAAGGTCACTAGTGTAGCAACCAATGGTGCACATTGAGGTGATAGACCCAACACATAGGTGTAGGAGGTCAAGGCCCCTAGGTTGTTCGGTCATGGGGGTCAACATGCTAGTCAACTCTAATTGCCATGCTAAGCCCTTGAGAAGGTCCCCTAGTGTCTCCACTTGATAAGATGATTGGATGGTGGTGCAATAGGAGTTGAAGGGCACTATGGGGAGGTGTCGCTCCAAGGAAGGGTAGGCCATGATCGGGTGAGTTGGGCTCTCTTTTAACCATCTAGCCAAGGACCCACTTATGATGAGTTCACTCCCTACTAGAAGAGAGGGCATAGAGTGAAGATCGTGATGCATGGCTTTGTCCTCATCTTGGGCATGTGTTTCTTTCAAGGTGGGAGTTGGATCCGGGGTGTTCACCACTATGGGGCTGGGTGTCAGGATTAGGGGTTCTTCTTCCAAGGAGGTGGGTAGGTACTTTGTGGGTGGGGTGATGATGATTGGCGCATGGTGCATCCGGGGTGGTGAACGAGGTCGGATTTGGGTTGGGGTTGGAAGTGGAAGTAGTGGTGGCCTAGGTTGGGGTAAGATTGGGGTTGGAAGAGGAAGGTGGGGTGGGTGTGGAGGCTTGATTTGATTGGTTTTGGGAGGTGTGTCCCTTTTATGGGGCGATAGAGGGGTAGTGGTGGGGGCCAAGGGGATTTGTGGGGTAAGGGTTTGGTGATGCATTTTGGATTGGGGGGTGGTGGCCATCATGGGCTTCGGTGGAGGGGTGGACACGGAGCGCACATGGGCTGGTGGAGCTATGGTTGTGGTGAGGTCTTGGAGGTAGGGTGTAGATGTAGTGGTGGTAGATGTGGGAAGTGGTGGGGATTGGGTGATTGGGGTCTTGGGTTGGCCAAGGGGAAATGAAGGAGTTGAAATGTTCTTTGGGCTTTGGTGTTCGGAATGGGAGGAAAAAAATATATCTAGCCCTAAGTTGTTCCTTCATGTCTCCCCATGTTGTGAGGGGAGCTTCCCTTCTAATTATCCTTAAGCCTTCAATTTTCAACCAATGAGTGTGGGCCCGTTTGGTAAGTTGTAATTTGGCAAATCGGACTTTCTCATCCTCGAACATGGGATACCAAGTGAAGTAATGATCCATGGAAGCCTCCCATTCTAAATACTCATTATGATGAGTCTCATCAAAGGTGAGAGGTGAGGGAGGAGCCCTACTATCATTCATCCATGGGGCGGGCCAATTTTCTTCTAGTTGATCAAGTCGTCTAGATAGGTTATCAAGCTTGCCATTGGCATGGGTCAAGGTTTTCATGAGGTAACTGACGTGGCCAGGGAAGTCATGGGTGTTAGTGGTAGGTATCCCTTGGGGTTTTGGATTCATGGTGGTATTTATAAGAGGATGGATTGACTTGATAATGGACTCCACTACGAGTGGTCATGCAAAGTTGGGTGGGCTATGCAAGGGTGTGCGGATGCACCTATGAAAGACTTAGTGTGACCCAAGACTAGACTTGTAAGGACAAGCCTATGACCGCTCTGATACCACTTGATGTGTCACAGCCCAAGGATGACTAAATATGTAATGAACAACCTAGGACCTAGATCCACAAGCATACAAGCACTTAATGATTCTCACAATAGCGTCTTACTTACACGGCACACGCGATCACCCGGCGGGGCCGGGGGATGATGGCAAGGGTCCGAGGCGAGACCCAATGAGTCTAATGGACTTAGTTGGCTTAGGCTGACCCCAAAGTGTCTAGGATTCCCAACTTAGTGGGCGACTGGCCCGCAAGGCGGGGTTTGGGTGGCACTCTCTCACGGCCCGCGGTGGGCACCAACAAATGAACATACAAGAACGGACCCTCTTCTCACCGTCCGACGAGCAATCAAAGCAATACTAAACTTGCAGAAGTAAGGCTATCAAGGTTAGTATCAGTGGCTCACCTGATCGGTGTGAAGACACCGATCCCGCTCGGAGACGAGGGCGCGCCGGGAGGCGAGGGTATACACCCGATCGCCGCGGCGATGTAGCTTGACCTGAAAATGCAAAGGTGTACAACACTACGCCTCGCGCAGGAGGGGTGATCTTGGGGTGGGGATTAGGCTTATTACATTCAAAACTACCTCCACGCAGGGAGGGGCCTTCAGCCGGCCAAGCGGGGTGGGGAATTAAGCTAAGGAACCCGACTTGTCGAATCCCGCCGGTTCTGCCAATCTGCAAATTCACCGGACAGTGGGGCGGTGTTGATGTTACCAAAAATTCCACAGAGTGTGGATCTTGATGAAACCTACGCCAAAAGTTCCCCAACAGGACGGGGATGGTGTCTGATTTTTGGCAGGAGCTCTAGAACTCAGGGCTGGTCGGGCCGGCGACTAGAACAGGTCAGCAACTTCTTCCTCTGGCTGGTGCAGAACAGGTACAGCGAGATGCAGATGGCACCACGGACGCTCCTGAACTCCAAATCAGGCGAGCCTGGTGGTGACGTGATCGTGGTCGGAGTAGCTTCGAGCAGGAATTGACGGGGCCCCAATCAGAGGTCAGGGAAGAGCGAGGTATCCGGATAAGTAGGGACAGGTCAAATCTGGACCCACAGGGGGCAGACGACACACCCCGATGAAGAAAATGGTAACTGGAAGCTCAGGAGGCTGAATGAAGTCCTTCTTCTTGGAGATGACAGCTAACTGGTAGTAGTTTCAGCCCTCCATAAATGGGGCTCAGATCTTTAGGGAGAAAGCCGTGGTTGGACTGTGACTGCAGCTCTGGTTCCCTGCCTGAGAGCTTCTGCGAGGTCGCGGGAGAATGGCTGCTGTGGACTGCTCGGAGCTCGGATGCCGACGAAACCACCTTGCCTTGGAAGCTCTCTGGACGACCTTTTCAGAGATGTAGGCCTTGCCACCAGGAGTATCAGGGAACAGCCGGAGACGATGCAACTTCAGGACCCCACTCTGCTGCCTGCGCCCTGCAACCTGAAACTCCAATCTTGCAAGACCAAAGGGAGTGGGAGGGAGAGTAGCACAGCTTGGGGTGATGGCTGATGGTTTGTGGATATGGGGAGGACGTGGCTAGGGCTTCTGGAGGGTCTGGAGTGGCAGGGATAGATGGAGAGGGGGGCTGGAGCAGCTAGAGGTGGAGATGGGGGGTGGATGTGCACTAGAGAGAGGATGAGTGAGAGAGGAGGTGGGGGGCGAATTTGGCTGTAGGGAGGAAGGGAATTTTGACCTAGGGTGATTAAGGAGGTGGGGAGATGGAAGGGCACAGCCCTAGGGAGAGGAAAATTCGAATTTGGGCTTTGGGAGGGGTTAATTCAGCCTTGGGAAGGTGGTGGGGTGCTTTGGAAAGTGGAAAGGTGCCTAGGAGAAGGGGTTTCCACCTAGGGGTTGGAGGGGGAATTGAATGAGTGCATGGGGAAGGGGAAGGGGCCTTAATGAGGGGTGAATGGGGAGGAGAGAGAATGAATTTTGAAATTGGGGTGGGGAGGAGAGAGAGAGAGGGGGTACAACCCACTTAGAGAGAGTGATAGTAAGAGAGAGAGAGAGAGGGAGATATTGAGAGGGAGATGGCAAATGCTTTTCAATATTCATCAAAAGTTGTTACAATGAGAGGGAGGGGAGGCCTATTTATAGGCTCCATACTTTCATATGACCATAATGACCCTGACAAGCTCACTAATGACCAAAGCAGTCCAAGGGAGGGGTGCCCCTGGGCCTAGCCCACTAGTTGGGCCCAATAGCTTAACAAACCAACATAATGACACAAGACTTTGGTAGATAACCTAATAACCTAGGTACATGACTCAAATAATAGGAAAATTACATGGTTTAAGACTCAAATAAAATATAAAAATTACATGACTAGACTCACAAACACATGACGAACATAATGGCATAAGTTGACGACGATTCGAGCCTCAAAAAAGTGGAGGGGCAAGGGATGCCCCCATCACAATGGAAGAAGAAGAAGACGTCCCCCTCGACATCCTGCCCGAGGGTACGTCCGGGGAAGTAACGGAAGCTATCCCCAGCACGGCAACTATGGACCCATCGGTCTTGATTCTACTTCAAAAATATCGGCGGGAATTAGACTTGCTGAAGAAGCAGTTGATGGAGAAAACTGAACAGTCATCAGCTTCTAAACCACCCGAAATCCAGGGTGAATCATCCCGGGGAGCGGTTCGTCATGTCGACCCTCCGTCGCTTTACACCTTGCCTCAGTCGTCCGAGCCGAGCATGGCGAGGACTCAGCAGCGGCCACCACAGCCCCAGCCGCTGATGCCACCGGTGCTCCCACAAGTGCACCAAACGCCCCCGCTGTTGCGTCCTCCACAGGTGACCACTCTGGTCACCCCATACCTACAGCCGGCACACTTCTATCCGAAGCCAGTTGACCCCGCGGTCATGAACCGGATGATGGTGGAAAGAATGATCGAGCTGAAGCTCGCAGAAAGAAGTGAAGGCGACTACGTCGCATTTGATGCCTATCAGGTGCCCTACCCGCAGCACCATGCTGCAAAGCGGCTTCCCCCAGGGGTCAACAAGCCGCCCAATTTCGACAAGTTCAACGGGAAGGGATCCCCAAAGGAACATGTTGCATATTACATGACTATCATGGGTGATTTGGCTGCCGATGAGTCATACCTGTTAAAGTTTTTCGGGTCCTTGCTGACGGGGCTCGTATTTGAATGGTACTCCAGCCTCCCGGCTGGGTCGATCAGCGACTGGTCGAATATGCAGAGGAAGTTCAGGGAGAGATTTCATGTTACAGAGAGGGAGGTCACAGTGGCCGAACTCTACTCAACAAAGCAAAGGGCCGATGAGACAGCCCTCGATTATATCAAGAGGTGGAGGAACCTCGGAATGAGGTGCAAACAGCCCCCGTATCAGGAGGACGATGTACAAATATTCAAACATAACCTCAGGAGGGAGGTTCTAGAAAAGATGATCGGAATGGAAATACGGTCGTTTAACCGATTGAACAATGTCGTGGCCGAGGTGGAAGCCTTTCTGGCCAGACCTGTCCCTACATCAGCTGCCAGCACAACCCAGAAGGGCAAGGCAGTGGAGCGGCGCTCATCGCCTAAAGAAGCGAACGCTCTTGATATCAAGGCATTCGAACAATAGAAAGATGAAGGCAAGAAGGCAGTCGCCCCACAGCCTGCAGAAGCCCTATAGAAGGTCCCTCGCTACGGGACAAGATGAAGAAAGCCCATTCATTTCCGAAGGACAAGACCCGGATTCTGTTCGACTGGGTAACGGAATATGGCGTGGTCACCCTGCCAGAGCCAAAGAGGCCAGAGGACCTAAGGAGAAGAGACAGCCCAAGATTCTACCCCTACCACCAGATGTTGGGGCACCCAATCGAAGACTGCTATGTTTTCAAGGACATCATCGAAGGAATGGTGAAGAGTACAAAGTGGACCCTCCTCAACCACATGAAGCCCCTCGGAGGAGGGCAACAGTCAACATGATCTCCCTATACCAAGCACTGCCCGAGGAGATCTCCGAAGCAAGTACGCGGAGCACTTATGAAACTCATTTCTTGGAGCCCGTGAAGGAACAGCAGGGATGGCAGCAGATCCCTACGAAGCACAAGAGGAAGAAAGCACCCCGCCCGAAAGTGTGGGCATATATCCGTGGTGTTACACCTCGACCTGCTCTGCCGGTGGCAGCACCCGTATGGATCACTCCACCTGTAACTATCAGGATACCTACACACAATCGGAGGAGACAAACTCCGCTGCCAGTGGTCAAGGAAACCAACCCTGGGTCCGCCGACTACAAAACCTCATTGAACGGCTAGACGAGTATGTGCAGCCCGAATTGAAGCCACTGCTGGTGCGGGACCATGTCCCATGGCAAGAACTGGAGCAGCTCTCACTCGAGCGAAAGGAGGAAGCTGAAGCAGCATCCGATAAGGAGGGCCGTCTGCTCTAGGGGTAGGCGCCTACTGAAGCAAGGAAGAAGAAGAAACAAAAGAAGAAGAGAAGGGCCGCTAAGGACGATAAAGTGCAGGTTGTTTCCTGCAATACTCTATCAGCAGTCTTCAACCCGCCCGGAGAAGAGGAAGAAGAGGAAATTTTCTTCACACCCCTTTTGGACGGAGGCAGGGCTGAGGCCGCAACTACTACACATGCAACCCGGTCAAGCCGGAAATGGGGGCGCCAGCCGCCACCCAACCACAACATCATATTCATGGGAGAGCAGCCCTACAAAACACCTCTGTCGGAGATCAAGGGAGTCCAGATCCCTCCTCCACCCGGCCTATATAACAAAAGTGGGGGCAAGGGGGTCCCTTCATTTCTTGAATTCATGAAGATGTCTAAGGGGAAGCAGCCTTGTCAGCAGGCTAACCCTGCACCCAGGGATGTTCACCCGCAGCCAGCACAATCTGCCGAAGATCCAAATATAGATGGAGCTTGCCCTGCAGCAGCTAATGAAGAGAGTTGAGGATCTGATACCAGCCAGAAGGGTGCCGAATCCGATGCAGATGAAGCAGGTCCGTCAGGGCCCGTAACCCAGGACTTCCCCAAGCCCAGGTGGGCTGAAGTGATGAAGCTCTCCAATGTCCGAGCTGGGAGCTAAATAATGAAGCTACTCAAAAAGCTCCCTGCTTGATTTACAATCTGGGAGATCCTTTCTTTGAGTGAAGAGACTCGATAGGCGATCATTACTGCTCTGCAGACGCCTGCTCATTTTGAGACATGTTTGGCTGAAGCAATGCCGGAGGCTAGCATGACCTTCACTCCAGAAGATATGCTGCTGCCTACCATCAGCCACAACATGCCACTGTATATGAAGGGGCACCTGAATGGAAGGGAGCTGAACATGATTCTGGTTGATCCCAGTGCAGCAGTCAACATCATGCCTTATAGAATATATGAGAGGCGCAACTTCAACGTACATCTCGAGAAAGTCGAAGATATGCGTATCGCCGGCTTCTATCAAAAATGTGAAGTGTCAATGGGGGTAGCAGAGTTCACGCTTACCCTAGCGGATTTCATTACGACGGTGCAGTTCCATGTCATTGACTCCCGCACCTCGTACAAAGCACTGCTCGGCCGCCCATGGCTGCATGAAAATATGGTGGTGCCATCTACTCTCCACCAATGTATCAAATACAATCTTCAAGGGAAGGAGGAGAGGATCTTTGCAGACCTCCACCCGTTAGAGGCATTTGAATGTCATTTGGCGGATGCCAACCTATATACAGGGCCTCCCCAGAAGACCTCTGAAGCTAAGACCCCTGCGGGCATCAAGAAGCGCATCCGACGGTAATTGGTATCCACCACCGCCGCGCGGATATGTCAAGCCCAAGGTGGTCTCACATATCATGGCATCCGGGGACGTGGGCAGAATAGGACCTCCAGTATTATACGCTGAAGCTAATGAAGTGCGGGTCGGTCAGAAGCATAACCACCTCGAAATCCCGGACGGCCTCACCAAGCCGATTCCCGGCCTTGATAACCCCACTGTCGAGCCTTTCAAAACTTGGGAGGTGACACAGGAAGATGGACCCAATAGCTTTTTCTATACGGCTGAAGAGCACCCTACTCGGGAAGACACAGACTGCAGCCTCCCCGAAGACATAAGCAACCCGTCGGTCCCCGTCAAGGGTCTGGCATTCACAACTAATTTGATGGCCATGATGTTTCAGAAGCAGCACATCCCCTCCGATCAGTCTCAAAAGTGCAAGGAAGCTTTCTAGAAAATGTGGTATCCCGCAAATCTGGATAAGGAAATGGGACGCGTCTCTCAGCACCCGGGGTTGGGCTTCACCCTGGAAGAATATTATCACAGTGGCCGATACGAGGTGGACACCCTCTCCGCCTTCTACCCTGCTGAAGACAGCCCGCTAGGGGTAACCTTTGATGAATACCCAGCGGAAGCTAAACATGCTGACCCGGGCCAGCCCAGAAATCAAGAAGCAGAGACCGTGATTCCTTGCCGATGTTGGGAGCAGGTCTATCCCGAAGAGGCGGTCATGCAAGCCGAATTTGATACGGCTAGCAATAGCGAAGCCGAAGGTGTTGAAGAAGCAGGGATCTCTCCCTCCTGTGGAGTCCCACCAAAAATGACCTCCGCACCCCTTGTGCCAATCGGGGAAGCCTCGGCCAGCCCCGACTGGGAGGTGTGTGCTGCCGACAATGGGACTGCCACTCCTATTGAAGATGAAACTGCCCCAGAAGGTGAGATCTCCTCACCTTTTGCTACATGATTCGGACGCTGTTCTAGCCCAATAACAAGCGGCCACCAGTCAGTCACGACCACAACCCCATCGGCAAGGACTGAAGCTGCTCTCTTACCCTGAGAGACTGCAATGGCAGCGGATTTGCTGAAAGAGCAATACGCGCGGCCACTATCAAGTGAAATAGAGGACTTCCGAGAAGCTCTGATGGTGTCAGATGAGGAAGTCGAAGTACTCGACCCTCAAGATGGTATTCAAACTTCGTTGACCTCCAACCGGCACCTCCGGAGATAGAAGACGGAGGCCAAGCCACAGTCGATGAACTGATAGAAGTCAACTTGGGAGGTGAGGAGGACCCTAGGCCTACCTTCCTCAGTGCCCAACTGTCCCCAAAAGAACGGGGGCAGTACATCCAACTGCTACAAGAATACTGGGATTGCTTCTCCTGGACTTACAAAGAGATGCCAGGTCTGAATCCAGTAGTTTCACAGCATGAGTTGGCAATCAGCCCTGAAGCTGAGCCGGTGAAGCAACCGCCGCGGCGCATGAGGCCAGAACTCATCACTCAAATTTGTGTAGAAGTCGACAAGCTTATTGGCGTGGGATTTGTCGAAGAAAACCAATACACCACATGACTGGCGAATATCGTCCCCGTGAAAAAGAAAAATGGACAGATCCGGATTGTGTTGACTTCTGAGATCTAAATAAAGCCTGTCCCAAGGATGACTTTCGGTGCCAATAACGGAAGTCATGATTGATGCTACAACCGGTCATGAGGCCCTGTCATTCATGGACGGGTCATCCGGCTACAACCAGATTTGGATCGCGGAGCATGATCGGGTTCATACTACCTTCCGAACCCCTAAAGGCATCTATCACTATAAGAGGATGCCGTTCGGACTAAAGAATGCGGGCGCAACTTATCAGCGTGCAATGACCAGAATCTTTGATGAGTTGCTCTACCACAAGGTCGAGTGCTACATAGATGATCTGGTGGTCAAGACCAGAAGAAAACAAGACCATCTGCAGGACCTCCGGATTATGTTTCAGAGGCTGAGGCAGCATGAGCTGAAGATTAACCCTATGAAATGTGCGTTCGGAGTGTCGAGCAGAAAGTTCTTGGGCTTCATTGTTCGATATCGGGGAATCGAGATAGACCCTGCAAAGATCAAAGCAATTCAGGAGCTACCTGCACCAAGAAATCTCTCCGAGCTGAGATCACTACAGGGCCGCTTGGCTTATATCCGGTGGTTCATTTCCAATTTGTCAGGGCGATGCCAGCCTTTCCATAAACTGATGATGAAGGATGTTCCCTTTTATTGGGATGAAGATTGCCAGACAGCCTTTGACAAGCTGAATGACTATATGAAGACTCCTCCAGTTCTGGGCGCACCGGTGAAAGGACGGCCGTTGATATTATATATAGCAGCCACACACAATTCCCTGGGGGCAATGCTGGGCCAGAATAATGAAGAAGGGAAGGAACAAGCCCTCTATTACCTCAGTCGGAGACTGGTCAGAATTGAGCAGAAATATACTTATATTGAGAAGATCTGTCTGGCACTGGTCTTCGTAGTTAAGAAGCTTCGACACTACATGTTGTCGCATGAAATTAGCTTGATATCCAAAGAGGACCCGCTGAAATATATTATGTCCCAGCTGGCACTCAAAGGTCGCTTGGGAAAATGGCCAATAATCCTTATGGAGTTTGATATATCCTATGTGCCGCGAAAGGCTGTCAAAGCTCAAGGCATCACAGACTTCTTCGCTGAGCACCCACTACCCGGGGACTGCCCGTTAGAACCGGAGCTTCCTGAAGATGAAACCTTCGAAACCGCTCAGGTGCGGCCCTCCTTATGGCAGCTATATTTCGATGGTGCTTCCAGAATTGACACCTCTGCCACTGGATCAGCCAGGGTCAGGGTAGGAGCAGGCATAGTCTTGAAATCTCTAGAAGGGGAAGTGGTGCACACATCTTGCTCGATAAACAAGCATTGCACAAATAATGAAGCAGAGTATGAAGGCATGATAATCGGGTTGCAAATTGCTCTATCCATGGGAATTCAGATGCTGGAAGCATTCAAAGACTCCATGCTAGTTATAAAACAACTGGAAGGAGAGTTCGATGTGCGAAAGCAAGAGCTCCTCCCCTACCATCAGCTGGCAACCCGCATGATGTCAAGATTCTACTTCATCAGCATCAAGCATATCAATCGAGGCCAGAATGCTCAGGCAGACGCCCTCGCTAAGCTAGCCAGTTCTTTGGCGGTCCCGCCAGACACGAGCCTGAATATAACAGTGATCAACCGCCGGTAAGTCCCCAGTGTAACAGAGGTCTTAGCCGACGAACAAGAGATTGAGGTGGTAGCCGTCGAAGAGGTTCAGCAGCCCGATTGGCGAGAACATCTCCTGCGGTGGTTCCAACACCAGCAACTCCCAAAAGAAAAAGAACAGAGAATGAAACTCTTGAGGGTCAGAGACTCTTACGATATGAGGAACGGAACCTTGTTCCAAATAATGGCAGATGCCCGAAGAAAAGTCCTACTTCGTTGCTTGTCTTCAGTAGAAGCGGGGCAGGTGAAGCAAGAAATCCATGCGGGATCAGCTGGAGCGCATCAGGCCGGCCCAAAGATGAAGATTGTGATAAAGAAATTGGGTTACTATTGGCCCACTATATTTGATGACTATTGCAAGTTTGCCAGGGCTTGTCAAAAGTGTCAAGAACACGCCAATGTGTCAAGAAGGCCTCCAGTGCCACTACATCCTACCTTACCAAGTTGGTCGTTTGCTCAATGGGGTACGGACATGGTAGGGCCACTACCAGCATCTTCATCAGGGTGCAAATACATCTTAGCAGCTACAGATTACTTCTCCAGATGGGCAGAAGCAATTGCGGTAAGAGATGTGATGGGAGAAATGGTTACAAGATTCTTCCGGTAGAACATAATATTCTGGTTTGGGATTCCTAGCCGAATTATCTCTGACAATGGCAGCCATTTCAGAAATCAGAAGGTTTATCGGCTAGTTGAAAAATACAAGATTGACTGGAGGACATCATCCCCCTACAACCCTCAAGCCAATGGACTTGCAGAAGCCTTCAACAAGACACTATGCACATTGCTGGCAAAGACTGTCAAGTCTAATAAACAGGACTGGGAAGAAAGGATGTACGAGGCGCTTTGGGCCTATTGTACTATCTATAAAACCCCAACCGACTGTTCGCCATTCTCCCTCGTGTATGGGTCAGAGGCTGTGGTGCCGATTGAATTAGAAGTTCCTTCGCTGCGAGTCGCCATCCAGCATGGACTAGTCAGCGGTGAACAAACCAATGCAGAAAGAAGATTGGAACAGCTCACCGAGCTCGAAGGAAAGCACCTCCGGGCGCAACAAAACATCCAACTCTACAAAGCTCGCATGGCCCGTGCTTTCGATAAGCTGCTCAAAGGTCTGGAATTCAAGAAAGGAGACCTGGTGATGGTCAAGAGAAGAGAAGTGATGGCCTCCAATCCCAAAGGGAAGTTGGTTGAAAATTGGGTCGGACCATACATCGTCCACCGAGTATATGAGGGAGGTGCTTACATCCTAGTGGACCACAAAGGAGTCATCCAGTTCTCCCCACTCAATGGGAAGCATATGAGGCTGCATCATATGGCACAACCAACATTCCCCGAGTGATCAGAATACCTTTCCTTGGTCTAGTGGCACTCCGCCCTAACCAAGCTACCCTTCACCTTGGTCTAGTTGCACTCCACCCTAACCAAGCTACCCTTTCCTTGGTCTAGTGGCACTCCACCCTGACCGAGCTACCTTGACCTTGGTCTAGTGGCACTTCACCCTAATCGAGCTCCCCTCACCTTGGTCTAGTGGCACTCCGCCCTGACCGAGCTACCTTCACCTTTGTTTAGTGGCACTCTGCCCTGACCGAGCTACCTTCACCTTGGTCTAGTGGCACTCCGCCCTAACCAAGCTACCCCTCCCTTGGCCTAGTGGCATTCCGCCCTAATCAATCTCCCCTCACCTTGGTCTAGTGGCACTCCGCCCTGACCGAGCTACCTTCACCTTGGTCCAGTGGCACTTCACCCTAACCGAGCTACGCTCACCTTGGTCTAGTGGCATTCCACCCTAACCGAGCTACCCTCACCTTGGTTCAATGGCATTCCGCCCTAACCGAGCTACCCTCACCTTGGTTTAGTGGCGCTCCGCCCTAACCGAGCTACCCGCACCTCGGTCCAGTGATGGTCGGCATTGACCAGACTCGCATAATGTCTACAGTATTGCCGTTACGAGCCTTACGCCCGAATCGGCACAAATCTGCCCCTTTGCGTCAGCATTGCCGTCTAGCTAACAAATAAACCCTTTTCTCGGCGCAAGACCTTGTGTCCTGGCCGACCTTTATACGTCCTTGTCATTGCGGGCCTTACGCCCAAGTTGGCACGAGTCCATCCTTTGCGTTAGCATTGTCTCCTTGCTGACGAATAAACCCCTTTTCTCGGCGCAAGACTTCGTGTCCTAGCCGACCTTTATACAACGTTGCCATTGCGGGCCTGTGGATGCACTTTTCGACACGCTTGTTCGTTTGTTTCTTTAAGTCGATTTATTCGGTGGGTTTATTCATTTATTAAGTGCGTGGGCGTGCCAGTCACAGAGTGACGATTTATTGTGTGCTCGATCTGACTAATCAGACGATTGTGTAGTTCGTGTCGGGACCAGAACCCGTCGCGCCATAAAGGTCACGGCGTCATTTACATCCCCTCGGAGAGGGGAACACCCTTGATTAATCACCGGGAAAAGGGGCCTCATGGCCAGAAAATTAGTTACATTAAAAGTCTATTAGGAAGCATTGAAATCCCCGTACAAGGGTGAGACGAAAGCATTCGAGATCATGTCGGTCATGTGTTGACCATTTGATGTTCGGACGAGTGTCCGGCTTGAGAATCGCGTAATCGTCATGGGAAAACCGGAGCATATGTGTGTCGCGATGCGATAAATTTATTGTTCGGAGGAACGGGAAATATTCAGTTAAATCCCAGTTAGAGGGGTCGAAAACCAATAAGTTTGTCGGCCCGGTGCAAGATCAAGCTACAACCATACTGCGGTGGGCCCCCTGCAGTCGAAGTCAGGCTCGCGTGGGCATCTTCAATATTTTCGGTGCTGAGGGGCAACGGGAGGATGTCTCGGGTTCGGATCCCATAACCAGTATGCGTTCAAAGGGAGCGGGCTATAGGCCGAGGACATTGGTCAGGTAATGACCATGATCGGGGCGGACCCGAGGTCTAAGCACGGCCCACGGAGGCCTTATTGATATTCCCATGCAAAGGGTCCGGGGATGACGAGAGCCTTCTCGTTCCATTCATATTTTATCGGTCACTCATGGTCCACTTATGTTCGGACAAAGGTCCGTGTTTTTAGCGTAAGAGACTGTGACAAACCGTACAAATGTCTGCCGTGAGTGCGGCAAGTTTAATGCAAGTATGGGACTAGATCCTGGTATATATGTCAGTCACTAACGGACCATTCATTGTTCAGACGAGAGTCCACATTTGAAGCATCTAAGACGATGATAAAGCCATACAGATATCTGTCGTAGGTATGGCAAGTCTAATGTAGGGTTGCGGGATTGGATCCCGATAGAAGCGGGTCGAGTTAACAAACTATTGGCCCGAGATGTGTTCAGACTATGGCCATATCGGGAGTTCCGAGGCCCACGTTCGATACCACAAGGCATCATTGATTTTCTCTTTGTACCTAGTCCGGGAGAGAGGTTTATTAAGTATGAAGCCTGAACTCACAATCGTGTGCCCTCACACGCGGATCAACCTGCGCTGTTAGGTCGCGGGGATCGACCTGCCCGATCAGGTCGCAGGGGTCAAGGGGGTAGCGCCCCTTACGGGGGTTTCCGGGGGCAGCGGCCCCAAAACAAAATTTTAATTAAGGTACGGGTGATGGAGTTCCTTTTATTTTTTATTAACATGATTGACCCTTTATTATTATTTTTGCTTATTTATTCCCTTTTTGTATTAAGGAGGCGTGCCGGTTTAGCGAAGGAAGAGGATGGCGGTCCGAACCCATGTTTGAGTGTGGAGCGCTCGAGGGCTAGCCTTCAAGAGCGACCACGACTCACGGGTGATGAATCTTCGGCGCGGGACAGATGTTTTCCACGAGGGCCATGAATGTTCATACGGTGACGAACTCCTTCGAAGGCCGTGCTATGGAGAAGCAAGCTTCGAAGGGTCTTGGATGAGGAGGAGGAGGAGGAGAGAAGAAGAAGGAAACGGGGATTAAAGCAGAGGATACTAAGATTGCAAACGGGCCTTTTCTTTTTTTATTCATCCACATAGCCAAGGAAGATTTTAAAACAGAAGAGATTCATCTCTTGATAAAAAAGAAATACATCGCGAGGGGGGAAAGAATACATTGACGAGGGAGGGGGAGAGAGCACAGGCTCTTCCCCCTCCGACTCACCTCTCCTCTCTCACACTCACTCTCTTCTTCTTCTTAACCTTTCCGGCACTGAGGGACCAAACTCCTTCTCTCTTCTTCTTCTTCTTCTCTTCACTGCACACAGCCGAGAGCACCCCTTCTCCTCAAAGATGGCCAGCCAGGAGAGAAGCCAGGGGGGAGAAGCCAGCCTCTCTTCTTTGCTCTATCGAACATGTAGAGTATATATAGAATGGGTTGCCCTTTTCGTTCCTGAACAGAAGAAACTCCAGCCATCTTCGTCCTCGTTCGTTGGGACATCCGAAGTTGACATGCCGCGGTGTCGTCCGTTGATTTATGCAGTACGCTGCTGCTCGTCCGAGGATGGGATGTTCGCGGGTTTACCGGGGCCTGCTTCGCCGCTGTCGCTTTCCGCGCTGTTGAACGGAGGCAGATGCAGAGCTTCGAGCATTAAATGTTATATGCGTAGTGTATGATACAGAACAGAGAATCAGAGTTTTGATGGGATGGCATGAGGTTAAAACGGCGCGGTGGAATAGTGATCGCGCCGGTTTAAACCCAAGTGGAATTGGCGCGCCGTATTAAGATTGCAAATGGGCCACGCCGTATTAAATGTTTGAAAGAAGAAGCTTTTGAAGATGGGCAAGATGGGTCCTTCAACTTTAGCGCGCCAATTTAGATTGTGCAAATGGGTGGCGCCGTTTTAAGCATCAAAGGGGGATGGCCCCTTCAACAGGAGCACGCCGGATAACCAAAGCAAGGAGGGGCGCGCCATTTTAATGCAACACAAGGGGCGCGCGCCGATTAAGGGCCTTGCCACGTTGTTTTAAGCACCGAATGAATTCTTTTCGAAGTCACGGCTATTTATACGAACGTTGGCATCCCCGGAATGTTTTAGTTGCGATGCATGGCTTCCGCAATTTTCCGTTCGTAGCTTCTGGGCCTCGGTCCAGGGCTTTGCGTGACTTCTGACATATGCCGAGACTGTGCCGGAGTTCTCGACTTTTCGTTGATTCAGCTCTCAGCACGGCCGGCTATAGAGTTGTGGCCGTATCTTCCGTCCGGGGGGGCTCCCTCATCGGCTAGCGGACCACCAAGCGAGTCCTCATCTTGATTGGGTGAGGTATGAGGTTTATTCGGCATTTCGGTCTTCGGCTTGCTCTCGAGTGTTGAGACGTGCATGCCGTATGATCCTTATCGACATTTTTTGACGTCCACAAATGCCCCCCACTCGTGGGCGGGGCAAGCAAGGGACGAGTGCGCGGGGCCCGCGAGTGTAGAGTTCTTCGACAGGACGTCTGTTCTTCCGAACCAGTGGGATGCTGGTCCGGTGCGAATTCACGGGAAAGCACTCACTCCTTCAGCGAAGGGATGAGGGGATCGCTTCACCGCATACACACACGGACGGAGATGTCTAGCCCGAGTGAGGAGGGGTTTAGTCATCGGCATGGGGTAAATACCGAAGCAAGAACGAAGGGTCTATGCCTCGACTTAGGCAAGAGGACTAAAATGACTTAGACGAGGCCAATCCTAAGGGGGAGTTGGTGACTCATGCTGGGTTTAGGAGAGTTGTTCATTCATCGACTCGGATGGGAGGTCCAAGCCGGATGCTTTTGAGAGTGCTCCGACGGAGTGAGATGGATTTTATGCATTCGGGTGGAACGTTCGAAGCGAAGGGTTTATTTGCTGGTGCCAACAGGGTGTCGGGAGCCGACGTGGTCTATTCATTGGCACGGGGTGAGTGCCAAGGCAAAGCGGTCTTTCATTCATTGACTTGGACGGAAGGTCCGAGCCAAACAAAGAGGTTCTTTTTGTTCATCGACTTGGACGGAAGGTCCGAGCCAAGCAAGAAAGTTCTTCTTTTTTTTTATTCATTGACTTAGACGGAAGGTCCGGGCCAAGCAAGAAGGTTCTTTTTCTGTTTTTTTTTATTCATTGGCTTGGACGGAAGGTCCGAGCCAAGCAAAGGAGGCTCTTTTTGTTCATCGACTTGGACGGAAGGTCCAAGCCAAGCAAAGGAGGTTCTTTTTGTTCATCGACTTGGACGGAAGGTCCAAGCCATGGGTTTGTTCGTCGGTAGGACAGGGAATTGGAGATAGACGTGATTTATTCATTGGCATGGGGTTAGTGCCAAAGCAAGGGTCTTTTGTTCATTGACTTGGACGGAAAGCCCGAGCCAAGCAAAGAGGTTCTGATGCGGGACGAGACACGGACACGACAAGCTCGTGATTGTCCCTTAATGAGGGAAGCGTCGGACGTGCGCGGTTGAGAAATCGGCAAGAGCTAGAGTGGTCAATTCACACTTTCGTGCCCCGATCGGGTCACGGGATGGCTTCGCTCTCCCTCGCAGTAGCGGTGATATGAAAATATATAGCAAGCTAGGTCCTAAAACATGCTCTCTAGCAGCGGCATAAACAAATATATATGAAGTAAGCAAAATGCCAAGTATGGGAGAGAATGCGATACCTCCACGCGCTCGACGTGGGGAAGATGGACCCGGCCGAAACTCGTACTCCCGAGATAAATATTACACAATGAGGACAGCAATGAAATATCACCCACTCCACGCAGGGAGGTAAAGGGCTACACAAATGGGCCTGGGAGGACCGAATTCGGGTTGACGGGCGGCTTCTCGCGTCTCTTCGGCAGCACCCGAACTTGTGGTTGTAGGGCCCACGCGCTGTCCGGAGGGGCCGTGTGGGACCCGGTGGCAGTGCTGTAGTGGGGACACTTAGGGAAGCGCTCCCCGGGCTGGCGGCACGTTGGTTCGCCAGCCGGAGGCCGGGCGGCTCCGATCGGCACCGGTCAGAATAACCGGCCACGGATCTGCCGGTTCTATTTTCCGGCGCGCGCTCCGGCGAGAACGAACGCTGCGATCAGTCCCGACGTCGGAACGCAACGAAACTGACGCCGTTGGAAAGCTGCTTCGAAGGGCTTCATCCCTATGAGATTACAGAAAAATAACCAGGCCTGTACTTCTAATTGGAGAATTTTGAAGGTTGCTATTGTACAGTGGCCGAAATCTCAGATTAGTAGGGAACTTGTCTGAGAACTGCCGTTGATCGCTAGGAAGAAGTCCGATCCAGCTCCTGAGGTCTTCATCAAGGTTGTAGGGAATGGAACAAGGAAGACGGAAATATTTTTTGTGATAGGTTTGGAGGTGGCTACGAATTGTTAGGATTTTTATACTGGAAGGTGGTCGGAGCTAAAAATTGGCTGACAGTACTGTAGCTGAAGAAGAACACGATTTGTGAAAAATGGATAGAAGGCTGATCAAAAAGTAAGAAAATTCATGGAGTGAGGGGTTGATGGACAAAACTTCAGTAAAATTGGGAGGGTTTGGAAAAATCGAAATGGTGGTCGGAGATGGGAAACTCAGAGCTACTGTCACTATAGACAGAGACAAGACACATCTGGGAGTGAAAGATGAACGAAAATGGAAAGTTACTAAATGAAGGAGTTTGGACGTGAAAATTTAAGTGGAGGTGGGGATTCAAGGTCAAAACACACCCTCAAATTTTCAGCTTGAGATCTTCACATGGTGGAGAGCAGGAATTCGTGGACTACACCTCTATCCAGCAGGACAGAAACTTGAAAATGGCTCCGCGGCGGCTCGAAGGCGGCACGAGCGGCGGCGGCGGCGGCACAGATGATCACCGGAGATAGAGGGGGGGGGAGATAGGGATGAAACCACTCTAGAATTGGAGGTTGGAGGAGATGAACACCAGGGGAGAGGGGAGGGGCACAAGAATCACTTGTGATTTTTCAACAATTTTCTCTTCATTAATGCCAACAAATGGAAAATACAACCTTTTATATGCTAGGTATCTAATCAATTGTACACACTTGGATCTAGGGATGGGGGATGAAAGGTTGGGATTAAGTGTGATAGACACACAAAAAAAATTAAAATATGCCTAGTGGAATGGGGCGCCCCCATGACCATATGTAAGGGTTGAATGGGTAGGTGGCCAACCATTGGAATATTGACCCATTTGTCACCCATGTGTCCATATGACTAGTCCAACCTTCTAGATGTCCACCTAGGATGGTTGACTAGCCCCACAAGGTGACATGGACCAATGGGAAAGGGCTGAGGGCCCCCTAGCTGGACCTACTACACAATTGCACAAAAACCCACACAATCCATCGGGATGACTCATTGGCTTATAAAGCCTTACATTTGCGTACATGCTTTCCCAAGGATATAAACACAAACTAAAAGGACATAAATGCAAAAGAAAAGGTACAGGCTCGGCGTCGATTCCCATCAACTCTCCCCGGGTGGGAGGAACTCGACCCCGTCGAGTAGGGGTATGGATGCTCGAGTACTCCGGCGGATCTGTCACCGTGCCAAGTAGCGTGGGTATGCTCCACTCCAAGTGACCGTCACCTGCTCATTCCATATATACTCGATATGCGCGAATTGCTATCAGCTAAAGGTGGACACTCCAGGTGGGGCACTCTCAAAAGGGAAGGGAGCAGCTCGAAGACTCACTAGGAATCACCGCTGAGTCCTTGTAGGTGACTGATCCGGGTATGGAGGTAGAACCGATCCCATACTCATCGAGTGAGGCGACTCGCTTCACACTCATAAGGGACTGACATCGACGAGCTTGCACAAGACACATGCAGACCAACAAACGACACACAAACCATGCAAACAAATCACACAAAGAAGAGACAATACAGACTCATGCATGACTCAAGACAAACCTACTGCTAGTCCGACCCGTACATAGTGACGACGGACCAAGACACCCGAACGTATGCCATGCATGCATCTGACGTAACCGGTGGTTGACGTCATGGAGAACTCCTAGACACCCGACGATGCACCAATCATGGATATTGGGCTTGGATGTGGGAAGTCCGGGAGGTGCTGGTGGTTTAGAGGGATCGGGGAAACCAAAGTTTTCATTACCCCCAAATGAAGGTTCGGACCTATGGCTATGTGGAGTTTGCTTGGCCCAAGTGGAAAAGGTGGGATAGTGAACTCCGCGGAAGAAAGGTAGTGAGTATGAAAACTCGGGAGGTTCACTAGTGAAGGGGTCAAAAGGGTCGAAGAAGGTGTGACCCCATGAAGTGGGTTCTATCATGACATGGTCCCAAGTTTAGAATTCATAATCACCGCCATACATTATGATCGGTGGGACGACGGACATGTGTATAAAATAGGATTCCTCCCTTGGGCAAAAAGGAACGAAGTCGGACTCGGCCGGCATCGGGAGGAGTAGAAGAATCTCCGTGGTGACACACCCCACAGTGCACACGGAGGTAATGGATCCTAAGGCCGGATGGGTGAAGCTAAGACTAGCGGGTCGGTCAAAGCCTCGGGCCAAAAGATGCGTCAACTTCCATTGTGAATCTAATCCCATAATAAGATCATCCAAAGTATCAACATGGTGAGTAGACCGAAAAGTTGTGTGGTAGGAGTTGAGGCGTACCAATGGTAGTGTGTGGTCCATTGAAGGATATGGACGTGGGACCAAGCCATCCTTGAGCCAACTAAGAAGTGGCTCGGCTATGTATAGCCTACCCGTTAGAAATACGGGTGGCTCGGGCGTTGGTGGTTCCAAATGAGAGGATTCCGAATCAAATTCGGAAATAGAGGGGGGTGACATTGGAACTCTCTCAAGTGGTGAAGGCCATGGTGTAGGCGGCTGGGAGGTGGATGCTTGTCGAAAGCCACCATACCGAGAGAAGTGTGACTCAAATGGTTCGACCACTAGAGTGACTGTATAGGATTCTGCTAGAGAGAATGCATTGCGGATAAGACATTCCAACTGGAAGTGAAGTCGCAAACCTCTCCGGAACTGAAATGTGGCCGTGTTGCTCTCCTCTCCCAAGCCATGTTCCAACCAATACGTATGATATGCCCGAATGTACTCGGACACGGACCTATCGCCTTGGACGGGTCGACATGGGTTGGCCATAGTTGCCAAAATACGGGAATGGATCCCTAGGAATGGATATGCAAGGCCATTTGGACAAGACACTAGACACGACCCTAAGTAATGCAAAGTTGGAATGCATGCACACTAAGGACCCTAGACGTAAACCAAGACTCGGTACGTGGCGGAGATAAGCGATCCGAAGATCACTCGCGCAAGTGTGCGGCCTTCCCGATAGACGTAGCCTAACGTTCGGACAACACCTTTTGATATACCGAGTAAAGGGATGCAAATGCAAAAAGACACTTTTTTGTTTTAAAATAATGATGACCCTAAACATGACGTAGACAATGACTAAACGTAAATGACACTCTTTTTTTTTGACACCCTAGACTCAAATTTGGCTTTGATACCAAATTGATGCGGGACGAGACACGGACACAACAAGCTCACGATTGTCCCTTAATGAGGGAAGCGTCGGACGTGCGCGGTTGAGAAACCGGCAAGAGCTAGGCTGGTCAATTCACACTTTCGTGCCCGGATCGGGTCACGGGACGGCTTCGCTCTCCCTCGCAGTAGCGGTGATATGAAAATATATAGCAAGCTAGGTCCTAAAACATGCTCTCTAGCAGCGGCATAAACAAATATATATGAAGTAAGTAAAATGCCAAGTATGGGAGCGAATGCGATACCTCCACGCGCTCGGCGTGGGGAAGACGGACCCGGCCGAAACTCGTACTCCCGGGATAAATATTACACAATGATGACAGCAATGAAATATCGTCCACTCCACGTAGGGGGGTAAAGGGCTACACAAATGGGCCCGGAAGGACCGAATTCGGGTTGACGGGCGGCTTCTCGCGTCTCTTCGGCAGCACCCGAACTTGTGGCTGTGGGGCCCACGCGCTGTCCGGAGGGGCCGTGTGGGACCCGGTGGCACTGCTGTAGTGGGGACACTTAGGGAAGCGCTCCTCGGGCTGGCGGCAAGCTGGTTCGCCAGCCGGAGGCCGGGCGGCTCCGATCGGCACCGGTCGGAATAACCGGCCACGGATCTGTCGGTTCTGTTTTCCGGCGCGCGCTCCGGCGAGAACGGACGCTACGATCAGCCCCGACGTCGGAATGCAACGAAACCGGCGCCGTTGGAAAGCGGCTTCGAAGGGATTCAACCCTATGGGATTATAGAAAATTAACCAGGCCTGTACTTCTGATTGGTGAATTTTGAAGGTTGCAGTTGTACAGTGGCCGAAATCTCAGATTAGCAGGGAACTAGTCTGAGAACTACCGTTGACTGCTAGGAAGAAGTCCGATCCAGCTCCTGAGGTCTTGATCAAGGTTGTAGGAAATGGAACAAGGAAGACGGAAATATGTTTTGTGACAGGTTTGAGCGTGGCTACGAATTGTTAGGATTTTTATACTGGAAGGTGCTCGGATCTGAAAATTGACTGATAGTACTGTAGCTGAAGAAGAACACGATTTCTGAAAAATGGATAGAAGGCTGATCAAAAATTAAGAAAATTCATGGAGTGAGGGATTGATGGACAGAACTCCCAGTAAAATTGGGAGGGTTTGGAAAAATCTAAAATTGGTCGGAGATGGGAAACTCAGAGCTACTGTCACTGTAGAAAGAGACAAGATAGATCTGGGAGTGAAAGATGAACGAAAATGGAAAATTACTAAATGATGGATTTTGGACGTGAAAATTTAGGTGGAGGTGGGGATTCAAGATCAAAAGACACCCTCAAAATTTCAGCTTGAGATCTTAGGTGGTGGAGAGCAAGAATTCATGGACTACACCTCTATCCAGCAGGATAGAAACTTGAAAATGGCTCCGCGGCGGCTCGAAGGCGGCACGAGCGGCGGCGGCGGCGGCACAGATGATCACCGGAGATAGAGGGGGGGAGATAGGGATGAAATCACTCTAGAATTGGAGGTTGGAGGAGATGAACACCAGGGGAGAGGGGAGGGGCACAAGAATCACTCTTGATTTTTCAACAATTTTCTCTTCATTAATGCCAACAAATGGAAAATATAACATTTTATATACTAGGTATCTAATCAATTGCACACCCTTGGATCTAGGGATGGGGGATGAAAGGCTGGGATTAAGTGTGATAGACACACACAAAAAATTCAAATATGCCTAGTGGAATGGGGCGCCCCCTTGACCATATGTAAGGGTTGAATGGGTAGGTGGCCAACCATTGGAATATTGACCCATTTGTTACCCATGTGTCCATATGACTAGTCCAACCTTCTAGATGTCCACCTAGGATGGTTGACTAGCCCCACAAGGTGACATGGACCAATGGAAAAGGGCTGAGGGCCCCCTAGCTGGACCTACTACACAATTGCATAAAAACCCACACAATCCATCGGAATGACTCATTGGCTTATAAAGCCTTACATTTGCGTACATACTTTCCCAATAATATAAACACAAACTAAAAGGACATAAATGTAAAAGAAAAGGTACAGGATCGGCGTCGATTCCCATCAGGTTCTTTTTATTCATCGACTTGGACAGAAGGCCTGAGCCAAGCAAAGGAGGTTCTTTTTGTTCATTGACTTGGACGGAAGGTCCGAGCCAAGCAAGAAAGTAAGTTCTTCTTCTTTTTTTATTCATTGACTTGGACGGAAGGTCCGAGCCAAGCAAAGGAGGTTTTTTCTTTTTGTTCATTGACTTGGACGGAAGGTCCGAGCCAAGGGTTTATTCGTCGGTGAGACTGGGAGTTGTGATATTGAGGTGGTTTATTCATTGACACGGGGTTAGTGCCAAAGAAAGGGCCTTTTGTTCATGGCTTCAGACGGAAGGTCTGGGCCACAGGTTTGTTCATCGATGCCGACAGGAAGTCAGAGACCGACATGGTATGTTGGTCTCTTTTTCTCTTCATTCGTGCTGACGGGGTGTCGGGAACCTGACGTGGTATGTTGGTCTCTTCTTCTCTTCATTAGTGCCGACAGGGTGTCGGAAACTGACATGGCTGATTGGTCTCTTCTTCTCTTCATTAGTGCCAACGGGGTGCCGGGAGCTGACATGGTTTGTTTGTCTCTTCTTCACTTCATCAGTGCCGACAGGGTGTCGGGAACTGACATGGTTTGTTTGTCTCTTCTTCTCTTCATCAGTGCCGACAGGGTGTCGGGAACTGACATGCTTTGTTCGTCTCTTCTTCTCTTCATCAGTTCCGATAGGGTGTCGGGAGCTGACATGGTTTGCTTATCTCTTCTTCTCTTCATCAATGCCGACGGGCGTCGGGAGCTGACATGGTTTGTTTATCTCTTCTTCTCTTCATCAGTGCCGACAGGGTGTCGGAAACTGACATGGTTTATTTGTCTCTTCTTCTCTTTATCAGTGCCGACAGGGCGTCGGGAGCTGACATGCTTTGTTCGTCTCTTCTTCTCTTCATCAGTGCCGACGGAGTGTCAGGAGCTGACATGGTTTGTTTGTCTCTTCTGCTCTTCATTAGTGCCGACGGGCGTCGGGAGCGGACATGGTTTGTTTATCTCTTCTTCTCTTCATCAGTGCCGACAGGGTGTCGGGAACTGACATGGTTTATTTGTCGCTTCTTCTCTTCATCAGTGCCGACAGGGCATCGGGAGTTGACATGCTTTGTTCACCTCTTCTTCTCTTCATCAGTGCCGACAGAGTGTCGGGAGCTGACATGGTTTGTTTGTCTCTTCTTCTCTTCATCAGTGCCGACAGGGTGTCGGGAACTGACATGCTTTGTTCGTCTCTTCTTCTCTTCATGAGTTCCGATAGGGTGCCGGGAGCTGACATGGTTTGTTTATCTATTCTTCTCTTCATCAGTGTCGACAGGGTGTCGGGAACTGACATGGTTTATTTGTCTCTTCTACTCTTCATCAGTGCCGACGGAGTGTCGGGAGCCGACATGGTTTGTTTATCTCTTCTTCTTTGTTCGTCTTCTTCCCTTCTCTCTCTTTTCTCCCTTTTTTTTACCACATTACTGGTGCAAGCACCCTTTCGGGCTTTCACTGGCACCAGCCCCCTCTTGCTTTTGCCCATGCACCCTCTCTGGTTTTCATGTGTCGGGGTACCCAATGTTATCTGTAGCGCCCTTTCGGGTTTTCGCCACAGCTGGGTTATTCCCATTTTTGCCCTTGTCCCCGTGTAGGGGCAAGTCCGGCGGGGCACCTCTATTTTAAGCGCCATTCTTTTTTTTTTTTTGACGAGCGGATAATATGTAATTGTTGGCTAGGGCCTGAAGCCTTGCTCCGGAAGATAAGGTTCATTCGTTGGCAAGAAGATAATGCCAACGCAACGGGGGTGAAGAAGCAAGATCTCGCGCTTGTCCTGAGCGGGCAGTGGATCACCGGATAGTGAACTGGAAGAAAGGGAAATGGATCAGGGGGCCCAGGGATGAGTCCCTGGGGAAAACCCTCCGATGCTTAAGTCAGTAGAGCTATGGTGGGAGCAATATAGGGAGGAAGTAACTTCTGTGCGAGATCCCTCTCCACCAAAAGGGTGAAGTGGTTCCTGCTCAGGAGTTTTGAGCGTGTGATTGCCCTTACCTTTCACCAGAGGGTATCCCTGGGTTAAATAATGCGCCATCTTCTAGAGTCATGTAAGTTGAGGGGTTTCAGGTGGGGGTTACGTCCTCGACGTGGGATTTTATTGCCTTATCATGGGAGCGTTATCACCTTGAGGAGCTGGAGTCCCTCACCTTTATAAATTCCTGCCCACAGAGGACTCTTAACGGCTGCATGGATAAGCAATCGTCGGCCGTACCGAGCTCAGAGAGGCCAACCCTATCCGGGCGGTAGGCTTAGCTCGGACGAAGATGGGTCGGATTGGTCGACATGCGCCTTCTTCCCCTGGGTGGAGAGATGGCTCGGGCATGGACCTTTCCTGTGACCTGACCGACGCTCGGGCCTTCCGAGCCTAGAGGTCGCCTAGGAAGGTAGTATCCTCGAGCGAATCTTTTATTGGGCTTTCTGTCCTAAGTGGGCCCTGTGGGCTGTCACTTAGGCGAGTGTGGCCTTGTTTGGTCCCGATGGGCCTAGTTCGGCTGCTCTTTGAATGGGCTGCAGAAACCCCCCTCTCCACTTGTCCCCCTCCTACTCCCGAGCTAAAGGAGGCTCAGATGAGTAGCCTTTTAGGGTTTTGGACCAGCGTGGCTCAGGTGGGTGGAGATCTGGCGGTGTTATGAAGCCACAAGTCGTGGTCACCTGGGCCCGTAATAATTGCAATCCTGATGGATTTGAAATGAAGGGGCCCCCTTTTCTCGGAGGTCGGAACGACGCGCCGCCTCCCGCGTGGGTTTATAGGCGTTGGGCGCTGGTTGTCATCCCAGACTCTTTTCGTTGTTAGGGTTTTGGCTTTCCTTCACTTCTTTACTTTTGGGGCTCTTCGATGCACCTTGAGGACACAGCGGAGGAGCAGAAACTTGCGGCGGCGTTTGAGGAGTTGGCGAAGATAACTACGGAGGCGGTCCGGTAGCTTCCTCCTCCCTCGGAATCTTCGAGGTCTCGAGAGAATTCTTCTTCAAGTTCTTCCTTGGAATCTATGGCGGGCCAACGTTCAGGTGCCGAGGGATGGGGCGATGAACCGGTGGTGAGAGCTCCGGTCCAGAATTGCAGCGAGTTGGGGGAAACCGAGGTGAAAAGGCTGGAGCATCAGTTTTGCCTGCCTCACAAGTATAGCTTTGCTGCTACTGCCCCGTATGAGACGAGCCTGGATTCTCGCACGAGCCACATCTGCATCTTTCTTCTGGCGTGGAAGAGCAGGTTTCGCCTCCCCTTCGAGCCCTTCATCCTCACACTTCTCAACTTTTTCCAGTTGGCACCCATTCAGTTGGTAGCCAACTCGTACCTTCTCCTCTCCGCTTTCTGAATTCTCTATCGTTAGTGCGGGTTCCTCTTTCCTTGGACCTCTTCCACTATTTCTTAGAGTTGAAGGTGCACCCGTCAGCTGGGAAGGGTTTTTACTTCATCCAGGTGAAGAGGAATAGGAGCTGCATTTCGCTGGCGGCGAAGGATTCTTCGCACATAGGGTGGAAGACCCAATTTTTCTGGGTGGGGATAAACTGGGTGGAGGAAACCTGGAGGTGCCAGGTAATGGCCAATTTTCACCCGAATATCCCTCCTAGACAGGACGAGTTCCCCCCTAATGTGGAGGAGTATGCTGCCATCCTGCTGAGGAATCGACAGTCCACCAAGGAATTGGTGACTCCGGAGAACATAGAGCGGTGTCTTCTTACGCGACTGCATCCGTCGGGCTCAGGTGCCACCACTTAGATCTTTCTTCGGAGGTGGGGGGCATCTTTCCTTTTCTTGATCACGCCTTCTTCTTTGTGCAGACACCATGCGGGAGCCTCTGGAGGAGGCCACTAAGATCATTGACCTTGGCGACGACTCGACGGCTGATGAACCGGGCGCCCCTGTGGGTCGCTCCCAAGCTCGGGACAAGGGCAAAGGGGCGGCCTTCAAGGGGACTTCTCGATCATGCGGGGTGAAGCGCAAGGATCCCGTGGATGGGAGGTTGTGGGAGGCCGTGAAGGCCAGGAAACGGGCCAGGAAGGCCGGGGTCGTCCCCGCCGCTGGGGGCAATTCTGGCTCGGCGGCGCTCCCCTCTCTAGGGCAAGATATGGCCGACCCTACCGAGCCAGCTCTCCCATCTGCTGAGCGAGAGGGGGCCGAGGAGACCAGGGGTACCCCGGGGGTTGACAGTGACGGGTCGACTCTCCCTTCGTTGGGAACAGAGGGGGCCGAAGTTGAAACAACCGCGTCCGAGGCAGGGGGGCCGGTCGAGGTGGGCGACGTGCGGGCCGCGACGGTTGAGGTTAGGGGTTCGTCGGTAGAGGCGTCGCAGCCCCAAACGACCGTGGTGCACGGAGTGGCCAGGCTTGTAGCATCGGTGGAGGTCAGGGCTTTGCCTACGGAGGCATTGCAACCCCAACCGACCGCAGTGCGCGAGGCGGCCGATCCTGCAGCTCAACTTTGGCCTTCTGGCGAGGCGCAAGGTGCGGAAAGGGTTTCCATGCCAGTGGCTCTGGAAAGGCTCGGCATCTCGAGCACTTTATACCAGCTTTGCCGCGAGGTGTCCGCGAGGATGAAAGGGGGAGACAAGCGTCATTCTCCACCCGGGGTCCTCGACATCATTATGGAGGGTGGCCTGGTCATGGCCCAGATGGGGGCCACAATGGTAGAGACTTATGCCCGGTCGGAGTCAGAGCGGTCGAATCTTGCTTGGACCCTTGGAGGGTGTGAGAGGAAACTAGCTCGACTCAATGAGGCACATTAGGGGCTCCGACGGGAGTTCTCCGCGATCAGGGAGTTGTCGCGGTCGAGCCGGCTGGAGGTCGGAGTGCTGACCGAGCAACGAACCAAGGCCCGAGAATCGCTCAAGAGGAAAAGTAAACTCCTTGAAGAGGAGCGCCTTCTTTGTCTCGAGCTGGATGGCTGTTGGGAGGCCGAGCGCGTCGAGTTGGTGGACCGGGCGGAGGCAGCGGAGCGCCTCTGTTTGGAGGCCGAGGCCGACCGAGCTGAGGCAGAGAGGAGATCGGTCAAGGCAGAGGAGTGGGCAGCCGAGGCCAAACGGAAGTCAGCCGAGGCAGAGAAACGATCGGTGGAGGCCGAGGAGCGGGTGGCCGAGGTAGAGCGCGAGAAGGCCAAGCTTGCCGATAGGATGGGACTGGCCGGGGCCGAGGCGATCGAGCAATACAAGGGCTCAGAGGCCTATCGGGCTGACCTGCAGGAAGCTGCCCTTCCCTACTATGAGTCAGCACTTCACCGAGGCATCCGCAAGGGGTTTAAGCAGGGTTACCGCCGGGCAGTAGCTTATGCCAGGCAACAAGATTTTGGGATCAACTTCCCCTCTGGCCAACGCTAAGACTCAGACATGTCATCTTCCAGCTCCTCTGCGTTGGGCGGGGAAGATCCAGAGGGCTCTTCTCCTGCCGGGTCGCCAACTCCGACTACCTCGGGAGGGCTCACGACTGAGGCAGTTCCCGCGCAGGCGGGGTAAGTGCCAGGGCCGGCCGTCACCGAGGGCGCCAGGGGCAAAACACCTACGCCTTCCACTTTCGAGCTTCAAAGTGGGCTCTAGGCCAGATGTATCATCCTATTTTGCCTCCTTCTTTTGTTTGCTTCTTTTTTTTTTTCCAAAAAAGGACTTCCTTTTTATAAGGTAACAAATAAAATCTTACTTGCTTCTTGTTGTACTTGCCATGATTTGACCAGTGTATCTGCAGTAGTTGGAAAGTGCCGATACGCCCTGCGTGGTTTTCACACGCTGGTTGGGCGAGCCTCTGCCAGGGTGTCTTTCCGTTTGATCACGCCTTGAATGCTTAGCCGCTTCCTGTGTCCCGCTGGGGGTGGAAACGAGGAGTTTGAGGTGACCAGTCATAATGGGGAAATCCCTTCGGCGTGTTTTCGAGGAGAGAGTCTTTATAAGGCAAGCAGCCTCCCCTGGCCTTTATAAGGGACTTAGGGGCGTCTCTCCATCTACATCGCTTTAGGGTTTTCTAGGGCGGTCTTTCCTCTCTCCATTTCTCATAGCACTGAGCCTTTGCATTCAGAGCATGGAAGATCCTTCGGAAGACGATGATGCCGATGATGGAGGGCGGCAGGTTTTTGCCGCTTCAGGTTTTGAGCAGGTCCGACGGTCGTCGCGCGAGTTTGAAGCGGGTCCGATGGTCGTCGCGCGGATCTGGAGAGGATTTTGACGGAAAAATCACACTGTTTCCTCTATCAGTTACGGCGAGGCTACCCAGAGGGGGGTGAGATGGAAGACGGATGGGGGCATCCGGCATCTCCGCCACCCATCCCTCTCTACTCGCTTCAGGGATAGAAGGAGAAGCAAATTAAGCTCCCTCCTTTCCGGGCCTTCCCCTGCCTCCTCGTCCTGCTATGCTGGTTTCTTTTTCTTTCTGGCAGCCTCTTTTTCCCTTTTCTGCTCTTCCTTTCTTTCACTCTTCAGAGGGTGCTCGCTCTCTGTACGTTCCAAAGAGTTGGCATGTTGGAAGAGAGGAGGCCTTCATAGGCGTTCCCTCTTCCCCAGCCTCTGTCAACTTGGAAGGTAGCCTTCCCCTCCGCAGTCCCTTCTGTCACCTTTGTCATGGGCCACCCGAGCCAACTGGGTCGACAGCCTTTTATCCGAGCCAGTTTCTACGCGAGGCAGAGTCAGTGGCTGGACACAAGGAGATCAACTCAGCCGAGCAATGGCCTCTTGCAGTGGTGCCAGATGGATTTTTTACTTTCTCTTGTGTAATGTATTGTCTTTTGCCTTTCTAATGTACCAACAATCGTTTGAATGAAAAGGAGAAAATTTTATTTCACTTGGATTGTTTGCACGAACTTCAAAAGTAGAACTTGCGTAGTGTGGCTGCATTCCATGTCCGAGGGATGGGTTCCCCTTCAATTGTAGATAGCCGATATGCTCCTTTCCCGAGCGTCTCGACCACTCGGTAGGGGCCTTCCTAGTTAGGGGATAGCTTGCCCACAGCCTCTAGTGGTCGAGAGGCTTCGGCTTTCCTGAGGACGAAGTCTCTCGGTTGGAAGTGCCTGTCTCGGACTTTGGCATTGTAGTATCGAGCGAGGCGGCGCTGGTATTCCGTCGCTCGAATGCTGGCAATCTCTCAGAGTTCATCTGCTAGGTCGAGGTTCTCGAGCAATTTTTACTCGTTTACCTCGGGCGAGAAGCAGATGACTCGGAGGGAGGGATTGGCGATCTCCAACGGAATGACGGCCTCGGTGCCATATACCAACTTGAAAGGATTTTCACCGGTTGCCATTCTGGGAGTCATTCTGTGGGACCAAAGTATGCTGGGCAGTTCCTCGAGCCAGTTGCCCTTGGCCTTGCCGAGTCTAGTCTTTATGCCTTTTAAGATAGTCTTATTGGCTTTCTCGACTAGCCCGTTGGCCTGAGGGTGGGCAACCGAAGTGAAGTGGTTGCGAATACCTAGGTCGGCACATCGGTCTTGGAAATAACGAGAGTCAAATTGCCGACCGTTATCGCTCACTATCACTCGGGGGATGCCGTAACGACAAATGATCGACTTCCAGATGAAACTCCAGATGACTGTCTCGGTGATCCTTGCCGTGACTTTGGCCTCGATCCACTTGGTAAGGTAGTCGATGGCGACGATGATAAACTTCTTCTGGGCCTGAGCCATAGGGAACGGCCCAAGAATGTCGATCCCCCACCGAGCGAAGGCATATGGCTCGGTCAGGGTGATGAGCTCCGTAGCCGGCTAATGGACTAAGTGGTCGAATCGCTGGCATCGGTCGCACTGTTGCACGCAGGTCGTGCAGTCGCGCTGCAGAGTGGGCCACCAGTAACCCTGCCGTAGCAGGATCTGAGTGAGTGACCTTCCTCCTGAGTGCGCTCAGCACAGGCCTTCATGAATATCTTGGATAGCTCGGTTGGCTTCGTCGGGGCCGAGACACTTCAGGAGTGGACTGGAGAAAGATCTCCGGTAGAGAGTGTCATCTAGAACGACGAAGCACCGGGCTTGGTACTTCAATCTACGAGCCTCTCGAGGGTCGAAAGGCTCTTGAGAGTCCCGGAGCCACGACAGGTAGGGGGTGCGCCAGTCGCTCGGAATGGCTGAGTCAACAGTAAGGACCTCCGAGTCAATGCTCGGGCGCTCTAGCTCTTCAAGGAGGACCTATCGGGTACCTTCGGGGTCGAGAGAGGAGGCCAGCCGAGAGAGGGCGTCCGCTCGGGAGTTTTTGCTGCGGGACGGACCACGGAAACGACAAGCTCGTGACTGTCCCTTAACGAGGGAAGCGTCGGACGTGCGCGGTTGAGAAACCGGCAGTGAGCTAGGGTGGTCGGCTTTCACTTGTGCCCGGATCGGGTCACGGGACTGTAAGGTTCTCTCTCGCAGCAGCGGTGATATAAATATAAAGCGAGGTAGATATCCCTACACATGCTCTCTAGTAGCGGCATAAACAAATATATATGAAGTAAGTAAAATGCCGAGAAGGAAGCGAAAATGATACCTCCACGCGCTCGGCGTGGGGATGACGGACCCGGCCGAAACCCGTACTGCCGGAATAATATTACACACTTGTTACAGTAATGAAGCACTGCCCACTCCACGCAGGGAGGTAAAGGGCGACACAATGGGGTCTGGGAGGACCGAATTCGGGTTGACGGGCGGCTTCTCTCGTCTCTTCGGCAGCACCCGAACTTGTGACTGTGGGGCCCACGTGCTGTCCGGAGGGGCCGTGTGGGACCTGGGGACACCGCTGTGGTGGGGACACTTGGGGAAGCGTTCCCTAGGTTGGCGACACACTGGAACGTCGACCGGAGGCTGGGTGGCTCCGTTCGGCACTGGTCGGAACAACCGGCCACGGATCTGCCGGTTCTGTTTTCGGGCGCGCGCTCCGGCGAGAACGGATGCTGCGATCAGCCCCGACGTCGGATCGACACGAAACTGGCGCCGTTGTAAAGCTCTCTTGAAGTAATTTAATCTAGGCTTCAGGATCGGACCTAGATCTGCATGGATCTTGGCTTTAATGAATTTTTGAGTTTATATTGTACAGTGACCGGACTCTCATATCTGCAGGGAACTTGTCTGAGAACTGCCATTGACAGTGAGGAAGATGTCCGATCCAGCTCTTGAGGTCTTCATCAAAGTTGTAGGAAATTGAACCAGGTAAACGGCAATATTTTGTATGAAAGGATTGGTAGAGACTATGATTTGTTATGATTTTTGAACTTGAAGGTGGTCGGATCTGGAATCTGGCTAACAGCACTGTAGCTGAGGTAGAACACGATTTTTGAAAAATGGGTAGAACGCTGATCAAAAATTAAGCAAATTCATGGAGTGTGGGGTTGATGGACAGAACTCCCATTAAAATTGGCAGAGTTTGGAAAAATCAAAAAGGTGGTCGGAGATGGGAAACTCAGAGCTGCTGTCACTGTAGACAGAGACAAGACAGATCTGGGAGTGAAAGATGAAAGAAAATGAAAAATACTAAACGATGGAATTTGGACGTGAAAATTTAGGTGGAACTGGGGATTCAAGGTAGGAACACACCATAAAAATTTTAGCTTGAGATCTTTAAGTGGTGGAGAGCAGGAATTCATGGACTACAACCCTGTCCAGCAGGACAGAACATTGAAGATGGCTCCGCGACGGCTCGAAGGCGGCACGAACGGCGGCGGCGGCGGCACCGATGATCACCGGAGATAGAGGGGAGGGGATAGAAGATAGAAACCACTCTAGAATTGGGGGTTTGAGAGGGAAGAACACCAGGGAGAGGGGAGGGGCGCAAGGAGCTCCAAGGCTTCCAATAAATTTTCTAACTTTTTCACTAATTTTCAAAGGAAAATACAAGGTTTTATATGCTTCCAATCAAATCCAACCTCCACCCTTGGATCTAGGGATGGGAGATGGATGGTCTATATTGCATGCCACCAACACACAAATACTAAAAATAATATATAAAGGGGGCGGGGGCGGCCTATTGACCAAGGGGAGGCAAGGGAGACAAGTTGACATGGTAGGTAGCCTACCATGGAAATTCTTACCCTCTTGTCTACCCATGTGGCATATGACTAGTCCAACATTCTAGATGTCCACCTAGGATGGTTGACCAGCCCCACAAGGTGACATGGACCAATGGTAAAGGGCTGAGGGCCCCCTTGCTGGTCCTACGGACAAATTACATAGAAACCCACACAATCTGTGGGAATGATGCATTGGCTTACAAAGCCGTACAATTGCGCATATACTTTCCCATAGATATACAAATAAACTAAAGGACATAAATGTAAAATAAAATGTACATGATCGGCGTCGATTCCCATCAATTTTCCTCCCGAGCTATTCGGACTACCTCGAATCTCTCGAACTGTTGGGCCAGGTCTCTGACCAGTTGGAAGTATTTGATCATTGGTGCCTCTCGAGTTTCGTACTCACCGTTGACTTGGCTAGCGACCAGCTAGGAGTTAGTATGGATTTTGACTCGCTTAGCCCCTAACCGTCGGCCATGCACGCTCCCGAGATAAGGGCCTCGTACTCGGAAGCATTGTTGGATGCCTGAAAGCTGAAGTTCAAGGCCTATTACAGTTCTGCTCCTTCGGGGGACTTCAGGGGGATTCCAGCACCACTACCGACCGAGTTGGAGGATCCATCAACGAACATTTCCCAGGTCGGCTCGGGCGCGAACGGGGCTCTTTCTTTAGTCGGGACGGTGCTTTCGACGATGAAGTCGGCGAGCGCTTGGCCTTTCACAACTGAGCGCGGTCGATAGGATATATCGTAGGCCCCAAGCATAATGGCCCATTTGACGAGTCATCCCAAGGCTTTGGGGTGGGCCAGGATCTTCTTCAATGGTTCACCGGTTAGCATGGTGATGGGGTGACCCTGGAAATAAGGCCGGAGGCGCTTGGCGGAGGTAACCAACGCTAGCACGAGTTTCTCGGTTGTGGGGTACCTCCTTTCAGCCTCGTTGAGCACCTTGCTGGTGTAGTAGACCGGCCTATCGACTCCCGAGTCATTCCTGACTAGGACCGAGCTAACCGTAGATGGTGTTGCCGAGAGATAGAGCAGCAAGACTTCACCCGGAACGGGCTTGGAGAGCACCGGGGGCGAGGCCAAGAACTCTTTGAGCTCGGTGAATGCTCTCTGGCATTCCTCATCCCATGCGAACGTAGCATATGCCAATTTGGGTCCCCTTAACAGCTTGAAGAAGGGCAAGCATCGTTTGGCCGCACGGGATCGGAACCGGCTGAGAGCGGCGACACGCCCAGTTAGGCGTTGGACGTCCTTGATGCAGGTGGGTGGGCACATGTCCAGGTTGGCCTGGACTTTGTCTGGGTTGGCCTCACTCCCACGTTGAGTGACTAGGAAACCCAGGAACTTTTCGGATCTCACTCCGAAGGCACACTTGGCAGGATTGAGCTTCATGTTGTACCTCAGGAGGGTGCCGAAGGTCTCAGCGAGGTCGGTGAAGTGGTCTTCCTCCTTGGGGGTCTTGACGAGCATGTCATCGATGTAGGCCTCGACGTTCCGACCAAGCTATCCTTCAAACATGTGGTTGACCAGCCTCTAGTACGTGGCTCCGACATTTTTCAACCCGAAAGGCATCCGGGTGTAGCAGTATACGCCGTAGTCGGTGATGAAGGCGGTCTTCTCAACATCTTCTGGATCCATTCTGATCTGGTGGTAACCTGAATAGGCATCTAGGAAGCTGAGTATCTCATTGCCCGAGGTTGAGTCAACCAATTGGTCAATGCTCGGCAACAGATAACAGTCCTTAGGGGTGGCCTTATTCAGGTCGATGAAATCCACGCACATCCGCCACTTGCCTGAAGCTTTCGGTACCAGGACGACGTTGGCTAGCCACGTCGGGTACATGACCGGCCTAAAAAGGCCAGTCTCTTGCCCCTTGGTGACCTGCGCCTTGATGATCGCTTGTTTCTTCAGCGCATGCTTCCTCATGCGCTGCTGTACGGGCTTCACGGCGGGGGTCGAGGTTGAGCTTGTGCCTTACAGTCTCCTCTGGTATCCCAGAGAGTTGATCATCAGCCCAAGCAAAAACTCGGATGTACTCAGAAAGGAACTTTTTATATTGATGTTCAACCTCAGACGGTAGGTCGGCTCCGATCTTTACTCCTAGGGCCGGGTCATCATTTAGAAAAACCGCCAGCAATTCGCCACCAGGTTCGATGGTTGCGGATTTATCCTCGACTCCCCGGGGGCCCTTGTCCTTCCCGTCCAGTCTTGTGGCCTCTACCGAGATATTGTACCACCTTCTGGCCGCGGCCTGGTTACCTCGAACTTCCCCCAACCCATTTTTGGTGGGGAACTTCATTTTCTGGTGATAGGTAGACGACACCGCTTTTATTCGGCTGAGGATTCCCCGGCCGAAGATGGCGTTGTATGCTATCATACCTTTAATCACTATGAAGTCCACCATGACCGTAATGGTTTTGGGTGGGGTGTCGAGGGTAACTGGCAGGCTTAGGGCTCCCTCGGGATAGGTGGCCAGGCCATTGAACCCGCATAGAGGGGCTTAGATCGGGCGGAGTTTGGATGGTTCCTCCCCCATCTTAAGGAAACAATCATAAGACAGTACATCAGGGGCACTCCCATTGTCAACTAGGATCCTATCTACGTTACAATGGTTTATCGTAGCCGAAATCACGAGGGCGTCGTCATGCGGGGTGCTCAGCCCTTCTAGGTCTCAGTCGGAGAAGACTATGACCTGGGGCTCGGCTATGAACCGAGCTAGATGTCCCTAACGGATGAGGCGCTCAATCTCGTCATGGAGCTGGTGGCAGTCGCCGGTGTGGTGCCCGTGATTGCTGTGGAACAAGCAGTGCTTGTTGTGATTACGGTTCTTCGATCTCATTGGCTCGGGTTGGCGGAGGAGGCCTGAGTCCTTGATGCCTTCGTAGATCTCGTAGACCGGCACGGCTAGTGGGGTGTACCGCTCATACTTCCGTGACGGTTCCTTGCGTTCCCCGTCGCGGTTCCGCCTTTTCCCCGAACTTAAGCTTGGCTCGAAAGCCCGCTTCTTGTCCCCCTCCCAACCCGAGCTGGTTGCGTCTCGGCAAGCGCTGAGCACCTCTTCGCACTCGGTGTGGCATAATGCCAGAGTCACTAGCTCGGCAAGGGTCGAGGGAGGGTGGAGGACATGTTCACGGCGGAGATTCTCATCCCGGGTGCCCCCAGTCAGCGCGGTTATGGCTGAGGCCACGTCCAGGCGGGGGATTCTCAGGGCTTCCGACTTTAATCGGTGAATTTAAGCCCGGAGTCTTTCCCCTTGCGCCTGTTTGAGGGCCATGAGCAGCTACCGACCTTAGGGGGGCACTTCCGGTGAAACTCTCTTTGAAGACTCGCCCAAATTGCTTGAAGTCTCGGATGGATCCGGGGGCGAGGGCTCGGAACCACGCCTGGGCGCCCTAGACTAGGGTGGTCACGAAGACTCGACACTTGATGGCGTCTGACGCTCCATGCAAGGTCATCAGAGCGTCGAAGCTATCGTAGTGATCGGCCAGGTCGCCCTGGCCGTCATAAAGCTTGAAGGTCGGGATGGAGGTTTTGGGAGACACCTCTGCCTTCAAGATGTATTCAGAGAATGGGGATTTCTCCTCATCCTCCGGGAAAGAGGTCATCTGCAGGGCGCGGAGGGCGCGCTCCTGCTCTGAGAAACGCCTCTCGAAATCTCGCAGTCAGAGGGATAACTCCGGCTGTTGTCGTGTCGTGGGGCTGGGAGGAGCATCTTGGTGATCCCCGGGAACATCGATCTCTGGGTTCAGACGGCACGCCCCTGGTTTTCCCCGCCTTGGTGTGGAGGAAGCCTCTTGCTCTGGAGGCGGAGCCTGTGAGGGTCCTCCAATCCTGTTGCGGATGATCTGCTGGCAACGGAGAGTGAAGCGGCCTCCGACGGTGTGCTGCGATGCATTCTCGTGGGGAGGGCTCCTTGACGGGGCGCGGGACCTTCCATCCCTAGCCGTCTGGGTCCTCATGAGTTCCACGAGGACATCCAGTTTCGCGTTGAGGGCCTGGAAGGCTTCGGCGCCACCATTGAGCGGTAGCCCTACTGCCGCAGGAAGGGGTGGTGGTTCGTCGGCTAGGGCGCTAGCTTTGAAGGGAGGGTTCTGTGAGGCCCGGGAGGGGCCATCCCCTGTCGCTACCATGGCCTTTCTCCTGTCTCCGGCGGACCTCCTCCCTGAGCTCCTTCGCACCATACTGGCTTCTTGTACGTTTCCCACAGACGGCGCCAGATGAAGAGGCAAGATCTCGCACTGGTCCTGAGCGAGTAGTGGATCACCGGATAGTGAACTACAAGAAAGGGAAATGGATCAGGGGGTCCAGAGATGAGTCCATGGGGAAAAGCCTCTGATACTTAAGTCAGTAGAGCTATGGTGGGAGCAATATAGGGAGGACGTAGCTTCTGCGCGAGATCCCTCTCCACCAGAAGGGTGAAGTGGTTCCTGCTCAGGAGTTTTGAGCGTGTGATTGCCCTTACCTTTCGCCGGAGGGTATCCCTGGGTTAAATAGTGCGCCGTCTTCTAGAGTCCTATAAGTCAAGGGGTTTTAGGTGGGGCTTATGATGTGACACAACTTCGGACCTAATTTAACAAGCACAACCACAAGGCTATGAAGCCTACGCAAGCGGACCTTCGTATGGCGCACACACTTAACCCGGGGTAACTCGGGGATGCCAAGTCGAGGAAATCGTACAAGCCCCTTGCTGGTAGAGGGCCAGCAAAGTCTAAGTCAAATCTCCCCCTGAGGTGCGGATATTCAACTCAATGTGTTGGCCTTGGCCGAGGGACGCGGATCACTCACTCACACCCACGGGGGTCACACAAGTGCGGTGGAGCCTTAAGATCGGGAGCTCTCTTCCTTAACGACGGCGCAATTGGAGAATATTAAATGAACAAGAATAATTGAGAGCAAGGGACGAGTTCTCACCTAGCCGGTTTGAAGAAACCGACTCCGGTCGGAGACGGGGGCGAGTGGGGAGGCGAGGGGAAGCACCCGCACGACGCGTCGATGAAGCTTCAAACCTGTGAGTGTAAATAATACATGAACTACCCCCATGTAAGGGGGGGAATCTCGGGGAAGAGAAGCCAATGAATACACTCAATACGACCTCCACGCGGGGAGGGGCCTTCAGCTGGCCAAGCGGGGAGGGGAATTCGAGCTAGAAGTGAAGAGAGGGAAGTCGAAGCCGAATCTACCCGCTGACTGTGTCTCAGGACAGATAGTCAGGTATTTGGACGCTGTGGTCAGCCCCGAATTTTTTGCAGACGAAACCACTTGGAGATTCTTCGTAGCTGGATCTGGATGATGCTTGAATTTTGTAATTTTTTTCAGGCACCGCTGCTGGTCGGGGTAGGGGCTTGAACATGGTGGCAGACCCTCGGATCTGACAGCTTCAGGTTCCCAACAGTAGGAAGTAGAGGTTTCCACGGTCCCTCCCGAGCTCAGAATCAGGTGCCGCCAGAGTCATTGGAACCTTTGACGAGTCGTCTTCGAAGCAAGACAAACGGAATGACAGCTGATATCGGGGTCAACCGGTAGGCTCTAAACACTGAGGAGGGATCGGTGCAGACTAAGTGGAAGCAGAACCGAGCACCCGAGGGAGAAAATTGATAACATTCAGGTATGGTCGCCAAATGGGGCTATGCTTCTTGGAGATGTTATAAGACTTTTAGTAGAAGATGTTTGAGGAAGAACTCTCGATCTGATTCCAAACACGATCGTCGCAGTCGAGCTTCCAATCTGGCTCTGGTCTCCTGCCAGGGGGGATCTGCGCAGTTGTGGGAGAATGGCTCTCCTGGTCGATCACAAACTCGGAATGGGACGGGTCCACCACCGTTGCGAAGAAGATAGACAGACGCTTTGGTCGATATATGGTATGCCACCTGAAGCTCCCAGGGGACGACGGGGTGGCCTCTGCAACCTGAGGCCAATCTGCTGCCAGCAACCAGAACTTGAGAGGGTGGAGATAGGTAATGGGGAATGGGATAGATGGGAGGGGAAATGAGGTGGTTGTGTGTAGGGGCAACCCCCAGCTGTGAGGGGGTCTAGGAGGGGGGTTTCAAGGTGTGAGAATGGGAGAATGGGGGTTGGAAGGGGGTGTTTGCTATGGGTGAGAGAGGAGCTGCGAATTTGGGCTTGGAGGGAGAGGGGAAGGTGAGGGGGGCACAAGTGGGTGGAGGGAAGGTGAGTTTGAATTTTCTATAATGGAGGGTATTCAATGGTGGTCTTGGGGATGGGAGGGGTTGTGTTGGGGAAGGGAAGGGGTGCTTGTGGTAGTGGGAAGGGTGCTTAGGGAAGTGGGTGGGGTAGTTGGTGGTTGGGAGGTGGAGCTAGGATTGGTGGAAGCTCTCTTGGGACTAGGGGGTGGAGTAATGGGATGTGTGGGGAAGGGGAGTGGCCTTTAATGGGGGTAGGTGGGAGAGTGGTGGTTGGGAAAAGAGGAGAGAGAAAATTATCAAAATTGGGTGTGGAGGAGAGAGAAAGGGGAGTGAAAGAGAGAGATTAAGAGAGGGATGGGTGGGGAATCTCTCCCCTAGGGTCTCTCACCTAAATAATGGAATCTCTCCACTAGATAAGAAGTTTGAACTCTCAAACTGGCAAGTTTTTCATTCATTGATTCATTAGTTCAAATGGGGGGAAATGGGGTCCTATATATAGGCAACTCACATTTTACAAAAAGACCATGACTCTTAACACAATGACAAATAACCAAGGGAAGGGGGAGTGCCCTTGGGCCAAGCCCAATGAATTGGGCCCAATAGCTAACTTAATAAACCTAATGACACTCAAACCTAGGGAAATAAGCACAAGACCTAGGGACATGACTCAAATAAAATGAAAATTACAATGATATGACTCAAATAAAATAAAGAAACATACATAGACTCAAAATAAATGACTAGACCATGACGTACGCCTCAGGGGTGACGAGAATGGTCGAGAGTGTCAGGACGGATGGTGATGACCCCATCATACTCCCGGGGTGCGGAGAACTCGACTCCGTCGAGTAAGAGGTGGTACCGCTCACATGTCTTTCGAAAGAAGCCGATTCTTCCACCTAGCGAGGTAGAGCCCGTTCACCTTGCTCCGTGTGATGATTACCTGTTCATCCAATATTCTCTCAAGTTGCTTACGTCGGGCTCTCTAGGCTGATGGTGCTCACATGGGGAGGGGTGGGTGCTCTCTCAAGGGAGGAAGGGGGCTTGAAATTCTCACTTGGTGCCACCGTGGGTCCCTTGTGTGGCATAAGACTTTCCACCTTGGAACTGAAGTTAACTCCATATCCCTTGAGGAGGCCTAACTTAGTAGTGGGGCTAATGCACCTCAAAACCTGGAAGGGGCTGATCCCACAAAACCTCAATCTTGAGTTGTCTCTATGTGAGAGCCTCTCATTCCTCACCATCCCAGAATAACCCATTTGGATTTCTTGGTGACGCCATTGTGTCGGCCTGCCTTTTGTAAATTTCATGGCTCTTGTTGATGTGCTTGTAAGGTTACCATGCAATTTTGTGAATGCTGACCTCTAGTGGTTATGGGTGGACCTGGACAACCATATATAGACCAGTCATGCCATGATGTCATATGGACCTTGATGAGTCTTGGTGGGTCGGGACAACCAAATGTGGCCCTATCATGCATGGACTCTCTAACAAAGGTTGGAGGGCCGGGGCATCCGTAGGTGATCCGGTCATGTATGGGGGTGACAAATGCCGGGGGACCCAGACATCCAAGAATGCTCCTATCATGCTTAAGACTCATGATGAGTGAAGGTGGACCATTACATCCGAATTTGGACCACTCATGCTTTCTACTTGACATGTGGGTGATATGAATGAATGGACCCAACATAGTGTTCATGCCAAGTGGTGTGGTAAACCTAGACACATGCATGTTTTTCCCAAGGGTGACTTCCATGTGTATAAGTGTGGAACAACCTTTGAACTCACATTGGAAATGATCGAATGGATCTAAGAAGGTGGTCATTATGGGGTGGAGTACAACCTTATTATCTAGGGATATGTGGCCCAAGGTCATGGCTCCCAAGGTGTAACCCGGGTCATGGATGAGGTGGGTTTGGCCCAATATGGTGGGTGAGGGTAGGAAAGGGTGGGTGGTGGGTAAGATGGTTGGGCCACATGGGTATAGGAAGGGGTCAAAGGGATCATGGAAATGGTTACCTAGAGAGAGGAACTCCACATCCTCAAAGCCCCAAAAATATGGGTCATCCTCCTCCAAGATAATTGGGCCATGGTTGTTAGTGGGTTGGCCGACCAAAGCACTTGGGATCTCAATGGTAAGGGAGTGGACCGAGATGGGTTCTTCCACCATAGGGAGAAGGAAAAGAAGGTCGCTAGTGTAGCAACCAATGGTGCAGACCGAGGTGATAGACCCATCACAAGGGTGGATGAGACTAAGGTTTGTTGGGTGGGCCGTCCCTAAGGTCAACAAGCAAGTCAACTCTAGCTGCCATTCTAGGCCTTTAAGGAGATCATCAAAACCCTCTACTTCGTAGTACGATTGGATTGTTGTGTGAGGAATGTGGATGGGCACTAGATGGTGGTCTTGCTTCATGGGTAGATAGGTATGAGTCATGATTTCTCTAATCAAGCTCTCCATTAGCCACCTAACAAGGGTCTCTTCTAAGATGAATTCGGCCCTATCTAGAGGGGGTGATGTAGGGTGAAGATCCTCGTGCGAGGCTTCCTCTTCAGTTGGGACATGGGTGCTCTCTATGGAGGGGATAGGTTCCCGATGAGTTTTTATCTTCATGTGACAAAGCGGGTGGACTACTTCTTCCAAAGCTAATGGAGTGGGAAGGTTCTTTGATGGTGAGGTGATGATGGCCGGAGTATGGATTTCCTTAAAGGTGGGGAAGGGCTTTGGGTTGGTGTCCAATCCCGGGAATTTGGTCTTATGGGTCGCATTCTCCTCATGTTTACTCATGACCTCATTCATTCTTTGAAGTGGGTTGAGAGGACATGGTGGCCGGGTATGGGGCTCCGGTGGATGAGGGAACAAAAGGTTGTTGAAACCATAGGCTCCCGGGAGATGTGGGGGATGAACTAGGCAAGACCAATGCAATGGGTGGAAGGTGGTATTCCGTTCATCAAGCCATTGTTTCCCTAGGATTATGCAAGGGCCTTCCAAAGTACCAATTTGACACCATGCTCCATCAAAGTATTTGGTCTTTCCAAACCGTTTATGGAATTCAACGAAGACTTGGTCTCCGTTGTGCACAATTTGTCCGGTCGTAGAGAGGGTGGCTACAATTTCGCGGGATACCCAATTATCTTCTACCATGTCGATGAAGTCAATTTCTGTGGGGCTCCCATTAGGTACGTATGCTTGGGATATGATGGGAATTGGGGCTTTTTGGTCCGTAGACTCAATGACAATGGGAGGTGGATAATGCATGGAGTGATCCGATGAGAACTCTAATGCAAGCGTGCCCATGGACTTGACTTGATAGAGATAAGTCAAAGACTTGCTATGATACCACTTCATGTGACACAACCTCGGACCGAATTTAACAAGCACAACCACAAGGCTATGAAGCCTACGCAAGCGGACCTTCATATGGCGCACACACTTAACCCGGGGTAACTCGGGGACGCCAAGTTGAGGAAATGGGACAAGCCCCTTGCTGGTAGAGGGCCAGCAAAGTCTAAGTCAAACCTCCCCTTGAGGTGCGGATATTCAACTCAATGTGTTGGCCTTGGCCGAGGGACGCGGATCACTCACTCACACCCACGGGGGTCGCACAAGTGCGGTGGAGCCTTAAGATCGGGCGCTCTCTTCCTTACCGACGGCCCAATTGGAGAATATTAAATGAACAAGAATAATTGAGAGCAAGGGACGAGTTCTCACCTAGCCGGTTTGAAGAAACCGACTCCTGTCGGAGATGGGGGCGAGCGGGGAGGCGAGGGGAAGCACCCGCATGCCGCGTCGATGAAGCTTCAAACCTGTGAGTGTAAATAATACATGAACTACCCCCTTGTAAGGGGGGGAATCTCAGGGAAGGGAAGCCAATGAATACACTCAATACGACCTCCACGCAGGGAGGGGCCTTCAGCCGGCCAAGCGGGGAAGGGAATTCGAGCTAGAAGTGAAGAGAGGGAAGTCGAAGCCGAATCTGCCCACTGACAGTGTCTCAGGACAGACCGTCAGGTAGTTGGACGCTGTGGTCAGCCCTAAATTTTTTTGCAGACGAAACCACTTGGAGATTCTTTGTAGCTGGATCTGGATGATGCTTGAATTTTGTAAATTTCTTTGGGCTCCGCTGCTGGTCGGGGTAGGGGCTTGAACATGGTGGCAGACCCTCAGATCTGACAGCTTCAGGTTCCCAACAGCAGGAAGTAGAGGTTGCCACGGTCGCTCCCGAGCTCAGAATCAGGTGCTGCTAGAGTCGTTGGAACCTTTGACGAGTCCTCTTTGACGCAAGACTGACTGGAATGCTAGCTGATGTCGGGGTCAACCGGTAGGCTCTGAACACTAAGGAGGGATCGGTGCAGACTAAGTGGAAGCATAACCGAGCACCCGAGGGAGAAAATTGATAACTTTCAGGTCTAATCGCCAAATGGGGCTATGCTTCTTGGAGATGTTAGAAGACATGTATTAGAAGATGTTTTAAGAAGAACTCTCGATCCGATTCCCAACACGATCGTCACAGTCGAGCTTCCAATCCGGCTCTGGTCTCCTGCCAGGGGGGGTCTGCGCAGTTGTTGGAGAATGGCTCTCCTGGTCGATCACGAACTCGGAATGGGACGGGACCACCACTGTTGTGAAGAAGATAGGCAGACGCTTCCGTCGATATATGGTATGCCACCTGAAGCTCCCAGGGGACGACGGGGTGGCCTCTGCAACCTGAGGCCAATCTGCTGCCGGCAACCAGAACTTGAGAGGGTGGAGATAGGTAATGGGGAATGGGGTAGATGGGAGGGGAAATGAGGTGGTTGTGTGTAGGGGCAACCCCCAGCTGTGAGGGGGTCTAGGAGGGGGGGTTTCAAGGTGTGAGAATGGGGGAATGGGGGTTGGAAGGGGGTGTTTGCTATGGGTGAGAGAGGAGCTGCGAATTTGGGCTTGGAGGGAGAGGGGAAGGTGAGTTTGAATTTTCCTTAATGGAGGGTATTCAATGGTGGTCTTGGGGATGGGAGGGGTTGTGTTGGGGAATGGAAGGGGTGCTTGGGGTAGTGGGAAAGGTGCTTGGGGAAGTGGGTGGGGTAGTTGGGGGTTGGGAGGTGGAGCTAGGATTGGTGGAAGCTCTCTTGGGACTAGGGGGTGGAGTAATGGGATGTGTGGGGAAGGGGAGTGGCCTTTAATGGGGGTAGGTGGGAGAGTGGTGGTGGGGAAGAGAGGAGAGAGAAAATTTTCGAAATTGGGTGTCGAGGAGAGAGAAAGGGGAGTGAAAGAGAGAGATTAAGAGAGGCATGGGTGGGGAATCTCTCCCCTAGGGTCTCTCACCCAAATAATGGAATCTCTCCACTAGATAAGAAATTTGAACTCTCAAAATGGCAAGTTTTTCATTCATTGATTCATTAGTTCAAATGGGGGGAAATGGGGTCCTATATATATGCAACCCACATTTTACAAAAAGACCTTGACTCTTAACACAATGACAAATAACCAAGGGAAGGGGGAGTGCCCTTGGGCCAAGCCCACTGAATTGGCCCCAATAGCTAACTTAATAAACCTAATGACACTCAAACCTAGGGAAATAAGCACAAGACCTAGGGACATGACTCAAATAAAATGAAAATTACAATGATATGACTCAAATAAAATAAAGAAACATACATAGAACTCAAAATAAATGACTAGACCATGACGTACGTCTCCGGGGTGACGAGAATGGTCGAGAGTGTCAGGACAGATGGTGTTGACCCCATCAGCTTACGTCCTCGACGTGGGCTTTTATTGCCTTATCATGGGAGCGTTATCACCTCGGGGAGCTGGAGTCCCTCACCTTTATAAATTCCTATCCATAGAGGACTCTTAACGGCTGCATGGATAAGAAATCGTCGGCCGTATCGAGCTCAGAGAGGCCAGCCCTATCCGGGCAGTAGGCTTAGCTCAGACGAAGATGGGTCGGATTGGTCGACATGCGCCTTCTTCCCCTGGGTGGAGAGATGGCTCGGGAATGGACCTTTCCTGTGACCTGACCGACGCTCGGGCCTTCCTAGCCTAGAGGCCGCCTAGGAAGGTAGTATCCTCGAGCGAATCTTTTATTGGGCTTTCTATCCTAAGTGGGCCCTGTGGGCTGTCACTTGGGCGAGCGTGGCCTTGTTTGGTCCTGATGGGCCTAGTTCGGCTGCTCTTTGAATGGGCTGCAGAAATCCCCCTCTCTAGGGGGATTTTCCACCGATTCGGACGTAAGGTCCGTAATGGCAATATTGCATGAGTGTGGGTGGCTAGGGCATGAAGCCTTGCACCAGAAAGGTATTTATTCGTTGGCAAGGGACTAATGCTAGCGCAAGGATGGGGATTCTGTCGATTCGGGCGTAAGGCCCACAACGGCGATTTTGCATGAGAGAAGGTGGCTAGGGCATGATGCCTTGCACCGAAAGATAAGGTTCATTAGTTGGCAAGACGATAATGCTAATGTAACGGGTTTTTTTTTCTTTTTTTTTTGATTCGGATGTAAGGTCCGTAATGGCAATATTGTGTGAGAGCGGGTGGCTAAGGCGCAAAGCCCTGCGCCGGAAAGGGACATATCCGTTCGCAAGGGACTAACGCCAACGCAGGGGTGGAGCCGTCTTTGCCCGTGCGGATGCCCGTCGATACGTAGGGCGTGCGGATGGGAGACATATGCATATACATACATATATATATTATCATTTTCCCTTCATTCTCTTTCTTTCTCTCTCTTTTTCTTTTCCTCTTTTTTTGTCGAAATTCCCCCTTCTCTTCCTTTTTTTTGTTTTCTTTTTTTCTTTTTACTCTCTTCCTTTTTTACCGTATTTCCTCCTTTTTCCTTCCCCCCCTTTTTTTTGCTCTCTTTTTCTGCTCGCCGTATAAAGGGGGGTGAGGGTGGCGTGCCGCTGAAGGGCTGGCTAGAGCGTGCTGTCGGGACACTTGAAGGGTGTGCTGGGAGAGAGCATAGGAGGGTGTGCCGCGTAAGGCACTCCGAAGGTGTGCCACTGGGGGGCACCTGGGAGCATGCCGCTGAGGGGGCGTGAGGCTATGCCACTGAAAGGCTCCAGGAGTGTGCCGTTGGGGCAGCAGAAGGACGTGCCACAGGAGGCTTCACAATGGGTGTGCCGCTGAGGGCACTTAGTAGCATGCCGCTGGAGGGCTTGCAGGCTACTGCGCCGTTGGAGCACTTCAAGAGCATTTCCTTTTCTTCTTTTCACCTCCTCTTCTCTTTTCTCCTCTTCTATATTCCCATGCACGTAAATATGGGGTGAGAATTTATTTAGTGTCCACAAATCAGGAAAGCGGGCTGCGAAAGCCAAAATTTGGGGAGTAGGCTACCAGAGCCAAAATTGGGAAAGCGGGCCATGGGGGCCGAAGTATACTGAAAAGTGGGCTACGAGAGCCGAAGGGAAGTAGGCTACAAGAGTCGAAATTGAGAAGCAAGCCACGAGGGCCAAAGGGAAGCAGGCTATAAAAGCCAAGGGGAAGCAGGCTACAAGAGCCAAAGTTGGGAAGCGGGTCATGAAGGCCAAATTGGGGAAGCATGCTATAAAAGCCAAGGGTATTGGTAAGCGGGCTGCAAGTGCCAAAGTTATGAGAAGCCGGCCAAGCAGGCCGAATTCTGGGAAGCAGGCTACGACATCCGGAATTGGGAAGCAGGCCACGGAGACCAAAGATAAGTAGGCTACAAGAGCCAACGTTGGGAAAGCGGGCCGTAAGAGCCGAAGGATATTGAAAAGTAGGCTAAAAAGCCAAGGGGCATTGGGAGCAGGCTGACAAGCTGAGAGTGTTCGGACGGTGCGATCGATACAGAGGGGGGGCTGAATGTATCCCCTTCTAAATATTGCCCAAATTAAAACAATTCGCCTGCTACTAGATATAGTTGCAGAATAAAAGCTATAGAGTTCAAATAAAAATTTGATCGACCAGATGAACTGCTAACTATACCAGTGGAACCTGATGAAGTCTAATGCCAAAGACAGAACAATGCAAACCAAACTCACTTAACAAGATATGTAATGCTCAAAGTCACTACAGATCGAAACAAGACTGTTTAAACAACCTGTGAAAGAGATAGGAGATATGGAAGAGCAGACCACAAATAAACCACAGAACAGCAGGATTTTTAGGTGATTCGGTCCGCAGACCTACGTCCACCCCTCACTCCCAACCGGAGCGAGGCTTCCACTAGTACAAGCTAGAGACCACAGACTCAGTCTGCAACAGGTGCTGCCAAACAGCTTGACCAGGGGAACAACCTCCCCTCTTCCTCCAGACCAGAGGGACACCACCAGTGACTCGCCGTCACCAGCAAACCAGAGGTCACAGACCTCTCTTCCTCCAGACCAGGAGGGACCCCTGGACTTGCAACCCACAAGCCCAGAACTGGAGATGAATCTCCCTTCTCCTGAGTCCACAGGAGGAACCCGACCTCAGTACTGAGAATCGGAAGAACAAGATGAATAGATGGAAGAACAAAATAAAATGAAAGCACAAAGAAAAAACACAGTAGACGTAAAGCTGGAAATGAGATACACTAGTAACTCTCGCAGGAGCAAAGCTGGTTTGGATTTGATCCAATGCCAAACAGACGAATCTTCAAGGAAGGCTTCTTATCTCTCGATCGCTCGTCTTCTTACTCTTCTTTTTCTTCTCTGCTTCTTTCTCTCACTGTCTACCCTTCTTCTTTCGATCCTCACGAGCTCTCTCTCTCTTTTTCTTTTTCTTCTACTGCTCTCTTCTTCTTTCACTCTCTGCTGCACCTCTTCTTCTTCACTCACTGTCTCGATCAGCCCTCTTCTCTTCTGATCTCTGTATACTCTTCATGTTAAAGAGGCTCTGTATTTATACCAGCCGCAGCTAGGTCGTGTGAAGGGCTTGTGCCCTCTTGTCCTCGAATCACGTGCCAGGTGCCAACCTCGGATCACGTGCCCAGCCATCTTTCTTCTCGAAGTGTATACCTGTGACACAGTCATAAGAAGGTATCAGATGGATGTGTAGACTTGGTGAAGGCTTTTAACAAAGCGTGTATAGACATGAATGCTGCATGTAGGCAAGTATGTACAGTGTGAGAATGTATAGACTTGAGACCCTTCAAGCGACCTCAGTGTACAGACTTGCAGAGTGATGCATTAACGTAATAGAGTGGAATGTGTAGACTTCTGTGTAAAGCATGAAGCAATCGAATGTGTAGACTTTTAGAGTAAAGCATGAAGAAGCCTAACTAATGTATAGACTTTGATGTAAAGGCTTAAGTCACACAAACAATGTATAGACTTCACGATGAACAACCCTATCCAATGTATAGACTTTATGAAGCATGACTATTGCGTTGTACAGACTACGTGAAGACAAAGCTATAGCGATCTATAGACTTCATGAATCAGAGCTGAAGCAGTGTATAGAGTTGCTGAAGTGTAATGCAATGTGCAGACATTGTTCAATGTATGGACTTTACAATGCAAACAGCAATGTATAGACATTTCAATCGACAGGCAGACAATGTACAGACTTGTACATGCTTCAGGACAAAGTATGGACTTGAATGAGCGAGCATGCAATGTATAGACTTGCTCAGCCTGAAGCAATGTGTAGACTTCAGCTCAAAGCCAATGTATTGACTTCAAAGTATGCAATTTACAGACTCTGAAGAACAGTAGCCAGTGTATGGACTTAGGCAGGCTTCAACTCAATGGAAGCACGATGTACAGACTTGAATTCAAGTGATGCACAATGTACAGACTTCATATGTGAAGCAGCCGCTGTACAGACTTAAGCAATATGAAGACTTGACAGATAATTGACGATGTATGGACTTCAAGTGTGAAGACGTTGTGAATGCAAATGCAATGTACAGACTTTACATATGCATGAGACTCTAAGAGAGATGGGCGATGTATAGACTTCACCAGACTTGACTCGATGTACAGACAATTTCATCAGTTGAAGAGGCAATAATATAAAACACTGAGATAATATCAGTGCGTCGACTCCACGCTATTGCAGCGTCAACTCATCAGAATAAAAGGCAAAAACATTCAATGTATGGACTTGCCAAAAGAAACTATGTACATACTAGATCAAAGCAAAGCAGTTGACTGTATGGACTTCTAGTGTGTAGACATGCCAAAGACAACTGGTCGATGTACAGACTTGAACAAGAAAGCTCTGTACAGACTTTGAGATTCACAATGTATGGACTTTGGCAACCCAATAGCCATACATACTTCCACTCAATAGCGTTGTATAGACTTTGAATGCTCGAGACAATGTATAGACTTGAACAGCTTCAAGGCACAATGTGCAGACTTTACCAGTGTATAGACTTGGAGTTCTGAACGTAGGTAAAGACTGGGAATGTATAGACTTTGCCTTAGAAACGAATGTATAGACTTTGAGACAGAAGCTAGGCAAACGATGTGTAGACTTGGAAGTTCACTGATGGATGTATAGACTTCACCTCGAGCATCTATAGTGCAATGTATGGACTTTGAAGATATGAACATGGCGCTGTACAGACTTCAAGTGAAGACCAGTGTACAGACTTCATTCGAGCAATGTATAGACTTGACAACCAAAGGGCTGTACATACTTGAGCAAGACAGACCGATGTATAGACTTAGAATTTCAACAGAAGGATGTACAGACTTTGAATATGAAGTTAGGCAAACGGATGTACAGACTTGGCCAAAACAGCAATGAACAGACTTGAAACGATTGAAGGCCATAGGACAGTGTATAGACTTGGAAGGTTATCCAATGTACAGACTTGAAAATGGCTATATAGACTTGTAGAGCTTTCGCTAAGGCTGTATAGACTTGAAGCAATGTGAACGATGTATAGACTTTACGAATGTGCAGACTTTGAAGTCAAGACCAATGAATAGACTTCAAGTGAAGGCCAACGTATAGACTTTGAAATGGCTGTATAGACTTGCAGAGCTTTCGCTAAGGCTGTATAAACTTGAAACAATGTGAACGATGTGTAGACTTTACCAATGTGCAGACTTTAAAGTGAAGACCAATGAATAGACTTCAATTGAAGGCCAATGTACAGACTTTGAAGAACAAACGTTACACATATGCCATGAGTGTATTGACTTGTTTGATGAATGCGTGAACAGTGAGTCAATGTATAGACTTCCAATGCCTTTGACAAATGCGATGTACAGACTTACGAACTGGGGGGAGGGGGTCGACCCATCTGGAAGGGGGGTTGACCCACTTCTGTCTAGACTTATGCTGACTGATGTATAGACTCTGATTGAGTGACATGCGACAGACAAAGTGCAGACTTATTTTGAACCAACACACTGTATAGACTTGCAATACCATGAAGACAGGCTGTATAGACTTGAAGTAATGCATGCAGGTGACAATGTATATACTTTGTAAGACCCCGAGTTTCTGTACAATTATTTAATTTCGTGAATAGTAAAAAAAAAAAAAATTTTGAATAGTAACTATGGTAAATAGTAAATCGTAATTTTTTTTTTATCATATGAAAATACTTAAAAATGGTAGTTAATTAGTAAACACTATGGTAAACACTTTAGTCTTCTATACTTGACCCTAATAAAATCAGTTACATGGCTTAATCGATGATTTAAGCTTGACTTAAAAACGCGGAAAACACTATTCACCCGAAAATACAACTACCGTAGAAAAATCTACAAAAATCACATCTGATAGAGAGTATTTTTCTTAGCAACTTTGTCTTCTGGAGTTTCATCGGTAAAAATCAGAAACTCTCTCTATCGATTGAACCGTTGAACATTTGAGTTAAATTATTATGTTAATCTTAAGATTAGGAGATTAACCTTAAACCTCGTGATAAAATTCTATAAAAATCATAATCTGAAAGGGCATGTATTGATTAGCAATTTTGTCTTCTGGGTCAATTTCATTAAAAATCGTTTGGTAACATTTAAAGGAGGTTTTAGTTAACTATTCCTTAATCCATAGGATTAGGCTTAGCTTAAGACTAACCTACCTTGTGGAACACGTGAAAACGTGTTTTAGGTCGGCAAGAACACGGCTTGGACGCAGGGATGGGTTTTGCGGCTCTGACCAGTCTTGTGTGAAGTGTGTGAAGATTTCACACGTTCCTTCAAATGAAAACTATAAATAGAAGCCCCCTTAAGCCTTCCTTAGCAATCCTTAAGCCTAAACAAAGGAGACTCTGCTGCTACGTGCTGTGAAGGCTTCTGCAAATATCACTATTCATCTTCTTCCTCAAGACATCTCTTATTTTCCTTGGTTAAGGTAGGTAACCATGGCACAAACCTCAAATTTGATAAATGGAATGAAAGGGCATGCTGTTAACTTCTAGAAATCATGTTTTATTATCCATTTGCATGCTTAAACTCATGAATTGAAGCCCCATTACCGGATTATACTTCTGTTTTCAATATCCCCGTGTTACAGAGAAAGACGGCTCCACACGGACCGTTTATTTACTTTAACGGCCCCGTAACGACCGCCATAGAGTACGTCTTAACGGCTTTTCATGAACCGTTTTGTCCCCTGGCATTCCACGGTTCACCCCAAACCGTTGTACATGCATAACGGTCAACCCGAGACCGCTTTAGAATAAATTTAGTAATATTATCATTTAAGTGTATTTTTTTTATTACGGCTAGAAAACGACCGTTTTACATGATAAATGGCCCTACCATGACCGTTGTACCCTTTTACCCTAGAAACGGCCCCTGACCGACGTGTGTTAGCAGACAGCCGAAGGTAAATTCCTCAGACTAGAACGGCTGTTAGGGAACCGTTGTTTATCCATTTAACGGTCATTCCCAGACCGCTGTTCTCCTGAAAACGGCCGTACTTAGACCGCTTAACAGAAACCTATTTCTGGTCCAATTTTCACCCAATAGGTTTAACGGCCCATTTTCAACTGTTTAACTTCCAGAAAACCTGATTTTTGCTATTCTGACCCATTTAACAATGTTAAATAGTAAAAACTGATAATCCACATAAATAACAAATAATGAGATGAGTAAATTTCTATTAATTGCAGTATCTATTTTGTTAAAGTGAAAATTATTGTAATTCACTTGTAACTTTGGATAAATTGGCTAATTACCATAAGCTAAAAATTTACCGTAGGTAATTTCTGTAAATTACTGTAAATCAGAAAATTACTGGCCAACTTATGGCAAGTCTTTGGCCAATTAACCGGACACTCTATCCGGTAAACTTCACATTTTTACCGTGAGACAATTTACCGTGGTAAAATTACGGTTACATCATGACTATCGTTTTAACTTGATAAATTGACCGATTACCCTTGGATAATCTTCGGTCATACTTGAGCCCGGAATTGACCAATGGACATTAAACTGAAATTGGTTGGTTTAATTGTTATTGGCAACCCGGTAAATATTTCACATAAATTATCTTATATTTAGATCATTATACTTAATACGGATTCTCTAGAACCGTATTTCTTGAAAAATACGACCCAAATGGTTCGTATATTCTCGTTCTTCGGAACTTACTTCTCTTTCTCGAACGGCTTACTGTCACCCGTTCATTCTTGGCCCCGTGACTCGTTACTCATAAGAGTACGGCCCAGTGATTGCCGTACGAATACCTTGTTTTGGGTTTTTCGTTGTGTTTAAACTCTTGAATCAAAGGAGACAAGTGTCGTCCTTTACATCTTGTACCCGACAGAAATTCATCTGATTATATTGGCCATAATTGACTATGTCTAGACGGGGGATCGGTGATCCAATTGAAATGAAATGCCATCGCATCATAAGGGCCCAGTCTGGTCCTGGGGAGAGCGCCCGAAAAGATATTGAGCCCATTGGGATGTTTATGACAAGGGTGAGGCATTACACCCGAATACTTGACTTGACTTGTTACGTCTACGACAAATTCTGGATACTCGACTCGTGTGTATTTACCTGGTTACATGTGTAACATACTTGCTGGCCAAATTTTCTTACTGTTACTTTACTTGTTCATTACTTGATAAATTGCTATATTTCTTGACTTTGCAAGTTATTTCTATCGTCATTCTTTATTTACTGCATTTCATATAAATTGGAAATCAATGGTTAATTACTTAAACCTGTTTGTGGTTATCTACTGAGCGCGTTTAGCTCACTCCTACTGTTTCCCCTCTTTCCAGGTGACGAACTTGTCAGGGATGGACTGGAGTGATATCGAGAGATAGTTTTAGTTTATTGAGTCAGTTTGTACCCGTAGAATTAATGAGAAATTGTTCTAGTTTGATTATTATATGGATGTAGTTGTTCTACCCATTGTACTCAATTTTTATCAATAAAACTCTGATTATTACTTTTCCAACCTTTAGTGCAATGGTTCGGAATTCTTTATTGCTCGCTTGCCTCTAACCGTACGTCCCGAGATTCCGCATCGGGGCGTGACAGTTTAGTTGGTATCAGAGCATAGGTCGCATTGACCTAGAAATTTAGGTTAAAATTGTCCTAGGTTTCCTTCTCTCCTATAAGTTTAGGAAAAACTAGACCTTGTGAGATTTGGGTAGAAATCGGGTTAAGCTATTAATCGTAATCGTGTCTCACTCCTCTAGTTCTTTCTCTCTCATCTCATCTGAGAATTCTTTTCTCATAATAATCGACTCATAATAATCGACTCATGAACAACGGATTACCTTATAGGTACTTGAAATGGCAGCCAATCGTGCTGAGATGAGGAATTTGCAACGTACGGTTCAAGGACTTACGCAAGCCTTGAATGCATTGGCTCAGGCAGGAGCTGGAGCCGGAGCGGCACCTCATGGCGCAGCTCATGGTACTGGTGAATTGTATCGGAATTTCCGAGGGATGAACCCGCCTAGGTTTGCTGGTTCAACCGATCCTGATGAAGCCGAGAACTGGCTCGACGAGATGGCAAGGATTTTTGAGGTCATGCAATGCACTGACCAGGAGCGTGTTCTCTTGTCCATTTTCCAACTGGAACGTGATGCGCGTACTTGGTGGGAGTCTATTAAACCGACTCTCGGTGACCAACAAGTCTCGTGGGAGGAATTCGAGGAATTCTTCAATGATAAATATTTTTCTGATCGCGTGCAAGAAAAGAAGGCCGCGGAATTCGCAGCTCTGAAGCAGCGAAGCTTATCGGTATCAGAATATGAAGCCCAGTTTGCAAGACTCTCTCGTTATGCGAGACATCTCATTTCAACTGAGAAAATGAAGGCGAAGCGTTTCCTTAACGGTCTTCGACTTCATTATATTAATCAACTGGCACCACTGGAAATTTCTACATATTCTGAGATGGTAAGAAAGGCACAAGTATTAGAAGATACATTGGAAATGACGGAAAGGATTCGTGGTCAAGGTAGTAAGAAGAATCAACCGAAGGCACTCAAGAATGATAAGACTGATTCTGGCACTGGTCCTAACAAGAAAAGACCTTTCACTAGTACTGGTTCTAGTTCTGGTTCTGGTTCGTGGAAGGGCAAGGCGCCAAGACAAGAAGACAAGAAACCTGATTCTGTGGTTCCATTCAAAGGCGTATGCCGATATTGTGATCGTCCCGGTCACAAAATGGAGGATTGTTGGCGCAAGCAAGGTGCATGTTTGCGATGTGGAAGCAAGGAGCACCGCATTCCCAACTGCCCCTTATTATCGGAACAAGCTATTCCGGCAAAACCTCTAAACGTCAAGAAGCCTCAAGGCAGGCTCCAGGCTCTTCATACAAAGGAAAAGGGTATCTCCGAGGATGGTGGACTCGTCGAAGGTACTCTCATTATATCCGACTTTCCGGCTTTTGTTCTATTTGATACTGGTGCAACACATTCTTTTATATCCCGGAGATTTGCTAAGTTATTAGCTATAGAACCTGTTTTGATGGACTCTCCGTTAGAGATATCAACCCCTATTGGGACCAGTTCAGCTATTCAGCATTATTATCCTTCTAGTAAAGTTATGGTGAATGATCGGAATTTTCCAGCCGACTTGATTTGCATAGACATGAAGGATTACGATGTAATCCTAGGAGCCGACTGGTTGGCCCAGTATGAGGTCAATGTTCACTGCAATTCTTGTTCGGTGTCTTTTTCTAAGCACCCCGGATTATTCTTCAAAGGAGTGAAACATCCTAGTCCGGTGTCTCTTATCTCGACTCTTCGTGCTGACAAGTTATTGAGGCGTGGATGCGAAGCTTTTCTGGCTTTTGTTCATGCGTCCCCTGAACAGCAGATCGAGATTAAGGATATTGCTATTGTTCGGGAATTTCCGGACGTATTTCCAGAGGAGTTACCAGGACTTCCGCCTCAGCGTGAAGTTACATTCTCTATTGATCTTATTCCTGGATCATCTCCTGTTTCCAGAGCCCCTTATCGTATGTCTCCTGCGGAATTGCGGGAATTGAAGCAACAATTGTTAGAATTACTCGAGAAGGGTTTTATTCGCCCGAGTGTTTCCCCTTGGGGAGCTCCTGTATTGTTTGTTCGGAAGAAAGATGGTTCGATGAGGTTGTGCATCGACTATCGGCAACTCAACCAGATAACTATCAAGAATAAATATCCACTGCCGAGGATTGATGAGTTATTTGACCAGATTGCTGGAGCTTCGTATTTTTCTAAGATCGATCTTCGATCTGGGTATCATCAATTGAGAATTAAGGAAGATGATATTTACAAGTCAGCTTTTCGAAGCCGATATGGTCACTTTGAGTTTGTCGTTATGCCCTTTGGGTTAACGAATGCACCGGCAGCTTTCATGCAACTTATGAACAATGTGTTCCGACCTTATCTTGATCAATGGGTCGTGGTATTTATTGATGACATTTTGATCTACTCAAAGAGTGAAGAAGATCATGCCGAGCATCTAAGAACGGCTCTTCAATTATTGAGAGATCACCAATTATATGCCAAATTCAGCAAGTGTGAATTTTGGCTGAGTGAAGTGTCCTTTCTAGGACATATTATTACTAAGGATGGAATTTCTGTGGATCCATCTAAAGTGGAAGCAGTCAAGAATTGGGAACAGCCTACTAATGCTACTGAAGTAAGGAGTTTTCTTGGCCTGGCTGGTTATTATCGAAGGTTCATTCAAGATTTCTCTAAAATTGCGGTACCTTTGACCAAATTAACCCGCAAAGAAATCAAGTTTGAGTGGTCAGCTGAATGCCAACGGAGTTTTCAAACTCTGAAGGATTGTTTGACTACTGCCCCTATTTTGACCTTACCTTCGGGTGAAGGCGGTTTTGTGGTCTACACAGATGCTTCTGGTATTGGCTTAGGCTGTGTGCTTATGCAGCATGGCAAGGTGATTGCCTATTCTTCCAGGCAGTTAAGGAAGCATGAAGTTAATTATCCCGTGCATGATCTGGAATTGGCAGCCGTAGTATTCGCATTAAAGATTTGGAGGCACTATTTATATGGAGAATCATTCACGGTATTTTCGGATCACAAAAGTCTGAAATACTTATTTTCTCAAAAGGAATTAAACATGAGGCAAAGAAGGTGGTTGGAATATATAAAGGATTTCGACTTCTCTATCGAGTATCACCCTGGCAAAGGCAATGTCGTGGCTGATGCGTTAAGTCGGAAGCCTGTGGCTAAGTTATCCAGTCTTATGTTACAAGAATGGAAGTTACTAGAGCTGATGGCTAGTCTGGATCTCAATATTGATAATGATCGGATTTTGATTTCCCAGATGCAACTCAAGCCCGAACTGTTAGTGGAAATCAAGCTATTACAAGATATTGATCCCGAGCTAGTCGAGATTAAGGAAAACTTAAGTGGCAGACCTGACTTCTCGATAGCCAATGATGGAAGACTGGTGTTTCAAGGTAGAACTTGTGTACCGGATGAGGCTAATATAAAGAATCGGATCCTTGAAGAAGCACATAGATCCCGATACACTATCCATCCGGGAGGCACTAAGATGTTCAAAGACTTGAAGAGGACATTTTGGTGGCCAAACATGAAAAGGGAAATTGCAGATTTTGTAAGCAGATGTCTTGTTTGTCAACAAGTAAAGGCCGAGCATTTTAGACCGGCAGGTAAATTGAAACCACTTGATATTCCCCAATGGAAGTGGGAGAGTATTGGTATGGACTTTATTATGGGTCTTCCTAAGACTCGAGGTGGCTATGATGCAATATGGGTCATCGTGGATCGATTGACTAAGTCAGCCCATTTTCTAGCTATTAAGTCCAAGTGGACGGTTGATGTACTAGCAGCATTATATCTGAAGGAAGTGGTTAGACTTCATGGTATTCCAGTCAGCATTGTGTCTGACCGAGACCCGAGATTTACATCTCATTTCTGGAAGGGTTTGCAAGAATCTCTTGGTACCCGTCTGAATTTCAGTACTGCATTTCATCCGCAGACAGATGGACAGACCGAGAGAACAAATCAGATTGTGGAAGATATGTTGAGAGCTTGTATGATTGACTTCGATGGCAGCTGGAGTGATCATTTGGCATTGATAGAATTCGCCTATAACAATAGTTATCAATCCAGCATACAAATGGCACCTTTCGAGGCTTTGTATGGAAGGAGTTGTCGTTCTCCATTATGTTGGGATGAGATTGGCGAGAAGCAATGGCTTGGACCGGATCTTGTCTCAGAATCATCACAGAATATTCGAATTATTCGAGACCGGTTACTTGTAGCTCAATCAAGGCAGAAAAGTTATGCTGATAATAGAAGAAGAGATTTGAAATTCCAGATTGGCGAGCATGTATTTTTGAAGGTCTCTCCGTCGAGAGGTATTCGCCGATTCGGTATTCATGGCAAGTTAAGCCCAAGGTATATTGGTCCATTTGAGATCCTTGATCGAGTGGGTGAAGTCGCCTATAGATTGGCCTTACCTCCTCAACTAGCTGGAGTACACAACGTGTTCCATGTTTCTATGCTTCGGAAATACGTGTACGACCCTAGTCACGTCATTCAACATGCGGACCTCGAAGTGAAGAAGGACTTGTCTTATGAAGAAAGACCAGTGAAGATTCTGGATCGGAAAGAGCAACAACTTCGGAATCGTTCCATACCGATGGTTAAAATACAATGGAGTCGGCGTGGAATAGAAGAAGCTACATGGGAATCCGAGGACGCTATACGGAAGCGTTATCCCGATCTACTCTAGGTAAGCGATATTTTTACCGTATTTTGGTCCAGTGAATTTGGAGGACCAAATTCTTTAAGTAGGGGAGGGTGTAAGACCCCGAGTTTCTGTGCAATTATTTAATTTCGTGAATAGTAAAAAAAAAAAATTTTTGAATAGTAACTATGGTAAATAGTAAATCGTAATTTTTTTGACTATCATATGAAAATACTTAAAAATGGTAGTTAATTAGTAAACACTATGGTAAACACTTTAGTCTTCTATACTTGACCCTAATAAAATCAGTTACATGGCTTAATCGATGATTTAAGCTTGACTTAAAAACGCGGAAAACACTATTCACCCGAAAATACAACTACCGTAGAAAAATCTACAAAAATCACATCTGATAGAGAGTATTTTTCTTAGCAACTTTGTCTTCTGGAGTTTCATCGGTAAAAATCAGAAACTCTCTCTATCGATTGAACCGTTGAACATTTGAGTTAAATTATTATGTTAATCTTAAGATTAGGAGATTAACCTTAAACCTCGTGATAAAATTCTATAAAAATCATAATCTGAAAGGGCATGTATTGATTAGCAATTTTGTCTTCTGGGTCAATTTCATTAAAAATCGTTTGGTAACATTTAAAGGAGGTTTTAGTTAACTATTCCTTAATCCATAGGATTAGGCTTAGCTTAAGACTAACCTACCTTGTGGAACACGTGAAAACGTGTTTTAGGTCGGCAAGAACACGGCTTGGACGCAGGGATGGGTTTTGCGGCTCTGACCAGTCTTGTGTGAAGTGTGTGAAGATTTCACACGTTCCTTCAAATGAAAACTATAAATAGAAGCCCCCTTAAGCCTTCCTTAGCAATCCTTAAGCCTAAACAAAGGAGACTCTGCTGCTACGTGCTGTGAAGGCTTCTGCAAATATCACTATTCATCTTCTTCCTCAAGACATCTCTTATTTTCCTTGGTTAAGGTAGGTAACCATGGCACAAACCTCAAATTTGATAAATGGAATGAAAGGGCATGCTGTTAACTTCTAGAAATCATGTTTTATTATCCATTTGCATGCTTAAACTCATGAATTGAAGCCCCATTACCGGATTATACTTCTGTTTTCAATATCCCCGTGTTACAGAGAAAGACGGCTCCACACGGACCGTTTATTTACTTTAACGGCCCCGTAACGACCGCCATAGAGTACGTCTTAACGGCTTTTCATGAACCGTTTTGTCCCCTGGCATTCCACGGTTCACCCCAAACCGTTGTACATGCATAACGGTCAACCCGAGACCGCTTTAGAATAAATTTAGTAATATTATCATTTAAGTGTATTTTTTTTATTACGGCTAGAAAACGACCGTTTTACATGATAAATGGCCCTACCATGACCGTTGTACCCTTTTACCCTAGAAACGGCCCCTGACCGACGTGTGTTAGCAGACAGCCGAAGGTAAATTCCTCAGACTAGAACGGCTGTTAGGGAACCGTTGTTTATCCATTTAACGGTCATTCCCAGACCGCTGTTCTCCTGAAAACGGCCGTACTTAGACCGCTTAACAGAAACCTATTTCTGGTCCAATTTTCACCCAATAGGTTTAACGGCCCATTTTCAACTGTTTAACTTCCAGAAAACCTGATTTTTGCTATTCTGACCCATTTAACAATGTTAAATAGTAAAAACTGATAATCCACATAAATAACAAATAATGAGATGAGTAAATTTCTATTAATTGCAGTATCTATTTTGTTAAAGTGAAAATTATTGTAATTCACTTGTAACTTTGGATAAATTGGCTAATTACCATAAGCTAAAAATTTACCGTAGGTAATTTCTGTAAATTACTGTAAATCAGAAAATTACTGGCCAACTTATGGCAAGTCTTTGGCCAATTAACCGGACACTCTATCCGGTAAACTTCACATTTTTACCGTGAGACAATTTACCGTGGTAAAATTACGGTTACATCATGACTATCGTTTTAACTTGATAAATTGACCGATTACCCTTGGATAATCTTCGGTCATACTTGAGCCCGGAATTGACCAATGGACATTAAACTGAAATTGGTTGGTTTAATTGTTATTGGCAACCCGGTAAATATTTCACATAAATTATCTTATATTTAGATCATTATACTTAATACGGATTCTCTAGAACCGTATTTCTTGAAAAATACGACCCAAATGGTTCGTATATTCTCGTTCTTCGGAACTTACTTCTCTTTCTCGAACGGCTTACTGTCACCCGTTCATTCTTGGCCCCGTGACTCGTTACTCATAAGAGTACGGCCCAGTGATTGCCGTACGAATACCTTGTTTTGGGTTTTTCGTTGTGTTTAAACTCTTGAATCAAAGGAGACAAGTGTCGTCCTTTACATCTTGTACCCGACAGAAATTCATCTGATTATATTGGCCATAATTGACTATGTCTAGACGGGGGATCGGTGATCCAATTGAAATGAAATGCCATCGCATCATAAGGGCCCAGTCTGGTCCTGGGGAGAGCGCCCGAAAAGATATTGAGCCCATTGGGATGTTTATGACAAGGGTGAGGCATTACACCCGAATACTTGACTTGACTTGTTACGTCTACGACAAATTCTGGATACTCGACTCGTGTGTATTTACCTGGTTACATGTGTAACATACTTGCTGGCCAAATTTTCTTACTGTTACTTTACTTGTTCATTACTTGATAAATTGCTATATTTCTTGACTTTGCAAGTTATTTCTATCGTCATTCTTTATTTACTGCATTTCATATAAATTGGAAATCAATGGTTAATTACTTAAACCTGTTTGTGGTTATCTACTGAGCGCGTTTAGCTCACTCCTACTGTTTCCCCTCTTTCCAGGTGACGAACTTGTCAGGGATGGACTGGAGTGATATCGAGAGATAGTTTTAGTTTATTGAGTCAGTTTGTACCCGTAGAATTAATGAGAAATTGTTCTAGTTTGATTATTATATGGATGTAGTTGTTCTACCCATTGTACTCAATTCTTATCAATAAAACTCTGATTATTACTTTTCCAACCTTTAGTGCAATGGTTCGGAATTCTTTATTGCTCGCTTGCCTCTAACCGTACGTCCCGAGATTCCGCATCGGGGCGTGACATACTTGCTGTCAACAAGTGTATGGACTAAGCATGCATACAACAATGATGTGTAGACTTGGGTGTGTAGGTGCTGTACAGATTTAAATGCATGCATAGAGCAATTTATGCATATCAGCTAAACATCATCAAGGCATACAGATCTGAGAGTAGACAGAGCATTACCTGATTTAAGCATTAACCTTACCTGTCATGATTTGACTTTGACTTGGGTTAACTTCATGACTTGTGAGTCATCCTTAAACATGTTCTGACAGTTTCTCATAATGCAACAGGATTATATCATCAAGGATGGAAACATAATGAGGCATAATATCTGTCATCATCAAAACTTCAGAACCACAGGGGACACATCAATCTCCCCCTTTTTGATGATGGAAATATTATGAGTCATTGTAATAGATTCATCATGATGATTATGAAATACCATATAACATGCACCACAGATATGACAGAGTTCATGAACATGCACAACAGAGTAGCTCAGTCAGAAGTGAGCATGTAAAACACCATGTGATGGAAGTGTTGATTGATGCAAATGATGACTCACAAAAATTCTCCCCCTTTGACAACATCAAAAAGAATGAAATGGTCATTGACTGTTGAAGGAGCTATTATGCAATTCTGTGAGTTACAGTCATCAAAGACTCCCCCTGACAAGATATTCGCCTGAATGAACATTGAACCACAGGGACATGCAAGAATTCTCCACTTAGATGGATAGTGATTGGAGTGAAGCTCAGGACATAAAGAAGTCAACAGTTAGGTCTGAAATAATGGAGTCCATTGTGAGAAAGATGGCATTCAGAAGGAATGAGAAAGGTTTTCAATGGGATATCAATTTCATAAATTTGATTAAACAAGTATTTCAGACTCTTCTTATTATAGAGATTTATGAATGATCTTCATTAACAAGTCAGATTAGAATATGATGTATGCAAGGCTTGTTCATAAACTTTCTGTACTCATATTTGAAATCAGTTTTAATAAAAGTGAACCTTGCTTTCATATTGACAGTCTTGTTTAACCTTCTTCTTTCTTACTCACTTAATTTCAAGGATTCCTTTAAGAGATGCAATCAATAGTAATGAAGTTGAACACATAATAAAACATTTATTTCTGTCAGGGATTCCAATAGAATATTTCTTTTGCACACATTTTCAAATGATACACTTGATTAGCAGTAATTTTCATAACATTCTTCATGAGCACTTGAGTTTAGTACACCCTTGTAACTAGAGGATACACGTTGTTTAGACGTCAGTATTCCTGAGCACTTGGAAGGACTAACTATCATGCTTCATAAGAACAGAGATTGCATTTACACTTCATGACACACTACAAATCATTTCTTTGATGAGTGAGATGTATTTCTCAGTGTGCATGCCATTACTGTGCTAGATTATCAATCATTTTTAAGCAGAGTTAACTATGGCACCTCATGACATAGTCCTTTGGACATAGTTTCTTAGTGACCAAGGTCATTGCTCTGACAGAATTTAACCTTAGACATAATCCATATTCTCAGATGTTTTAAAAAATCAATACTAATTTCATACAAATCAATCAAGGAATATCATGATTTCAGAATTTTCAGAATTTAGAAGAGTTTAAAAGGACACAACATGAAAATGTTGGTTAAAGTTTATTAAGACTAACTCAGATATTTTCAATATGTGTTCATAAGGAAACACAAGGCATACATGAAACTTCAACCCGCTGAAAGAATCAGACATTCATAGTCCTATATAATAGAAGATTCCTCTTTAAGTTATTTTCAGATTTATGATCAGGATATGCACAGAGAATTCTTTCTGAATTTTCAGGAAAGGCTGAAACATTTTTTGGAACAGCCAATTCAACAGTTGATACCAATGAATAGGATGAGTGAAGATGGCTGATTACAGTTGAAGCAGGAAGCTGAAATGTGTTGCATTACACATTCATCACAGGGATTTAAGCAAGATAGCAGTTCAATCTGAAGATGAGAAGTTCAGTTGATAGAATATGAATAATACTCCCCCTAAATGTATGCATGATCTAGCCTTCCTAAATGTATGCAACTCTGACCTATGGTACTAGGCGGAGGACTTGGTCTAGAGACCACCTCACACATAGCAAGCACTTCCAGATAGAATTCATCTGCCCTTTAGTATCTCATTATTTATATACCAAGAGTCATGCGTGACAATCCAATGCATATGCAGTTCTACATGCATATTAAGCTAACATTATGCTACTTATATGCAATTGTGAATGCATGTTCATGTCAAATGTGCAGATGAACATTTTTAAGCATGAGACATCGTCCAAGCAACATATTTATTCAATTCAACTTTTCAGATTTTTCAGAATGCAATTTTAACAAATATCAAACAACTGCAAATGTCATATGTATGCATCAAATGCAAACAACCTTTAAATCTCATGTATGCACCAGTGCATGATCAGAAAAAAATTGCAAATGGCAGATGCAGTTATGGACATGTATGCATGTGATCTTAATTGACATATTAAGCATGATGTTCAGCTAAAACAAAAATTCAGGTGAACAAGCATTTAATCAACAGAGTTGGGGTTTACCAAACTTTGGATGCCTTGGTTTATTTGACCCCCTTTTTATTCCTCATCCCCAAGGCATACCTGCAAAGAACAAATCTTATTTTGTGTTTCTAGGTACCCAAGACTTCTTGGGTCCTACCTTGTTAGTAACACCTCTGATTGGTGCTTTCCTCAACCTTTGGGCCTGTTTATCATCATTCATCATTAAAGCACAATGATTCATGGAGTGCCCAGATATTCCACAGTAGTAGCATGAAGAAACATATATTATATTTGTTTTATGCACATCATTATAAACATGAATTTTATGTGCATTGGCATGGAAATTTCTATTACTTGCATGAAATTTTGGTTTACCTTTACCTGCCCACCAGCATTCCGAAGCTCGGTGGCCAAGTTTTCCACATTCAAAACATGCATGAATCTTTTCTTTAAAAATAGATTTATTCCTTTTATAATCATTTCTATTTGCAGGGAGTTTTATATTTTGAGAAAATATTTTTCCCTGAACATGCCAACAGTCCTTGACTGTATGGCCATGTTTTTCACAATGAGAATAGTTAGAGAAGGTTTTTCTATGAGAACCTAACCAGCATTGTGCAGCAACATGTCCTATTTTTCCACAATTATAACAATGAATTTTCCTTTCCCTAAAGACATGCTTTCTACCCTGATCGTTGTGTGCAGCTGCTAGGTCATCCTTTTCCATCAAATTACACTCATGCATCAGATGTCCAAATTTGTGACAGTAGTGACAGATCATTTTCTTACTAGATGCATGTGAGTGTGTGTGAGGACTATGATCAATATGCACTGAAGAATTCTTTTTATTTGTTTTCTATTTTTCAGTCTCTTTCTATTTTTTATACTGAGGTGAAGATGAGGTAGAAGGCTTTTCTTGTTCTGAACATTTAACAAAAATAGTTTTCAATTTGTCTCCAACAACCTTCTCAGCCTTCTTCATGACTGGATTGTAACCCAGTCCCTCCTTCTGAAAATTCACATTCGGTCCAAGGAGCTTATTCAAATTGTCTCTTCCCTTAACAAAATTTGACAGGGCGTTTCTTAGATCTTCAATCTCTCTCTCCAAAGACACAATGTAGTCTTCACACAAAATGATTTGATTTTGCAATTCATCATTCAGACTCTTCAGAGTCTCATTTTCCTGTGTCAATGTGAATTCAATATTCACTTCATTTTCTTTCAAGATAGATTTCCCCTTTTCAATCGTCAGCCATTTTTCAGAGAAAACAATGTTAAGAACCATCAGCTTTTTGTTTTGTTCCTTCAGATAAATGTTTTCATCAATCAGCTTATCTTGTAATTTATTAGTTTCCTTCTTCTGAGTCAGCAATGAATCATTTTCTTCCTTCAAGGAAGTGATTAAGTTCTTTTGTATATTATCATCAGAGTCTAAGTCTTCAATCAATTCTTTCAAGAATGCACATTCATTACAAGTAGATTTATCAGAACATATTGTTTGATCCTGGAATTTTTCACATTGTTTCTTAAGACATTCATTTTTAGATTTCAGAACAGCTAATTTAGAGCTAACACATTCAAATTCTTTCAATTCTTTTTGCTATTTTTCAAGATCTTTCTGCAATTCCATATTTACAGATTTTATGACATTAAATTTTTCAGCAAACAAATTCTTTTCTTGCTCAAATTTCACAAATTTTTCTTCATTTTCTTTAACAGATTTTCTAAGAGAGTCATTTTCAGATTTTAGCCTACTTAGTTCAGAGCGAACACATTCAAGTTCCTTCGTCAATTTTTCATTCTGATTTGTATGCATATGAATATCAGACAAGCAGGCATCATGAGATTGCTTCATATTTGAACAATTTTCACATGGTGAACTTGAACTATCCCGATCATTTTTCTTTTTCAAGTTCTTGTATTGTTTTCTTAATTGTTCATGAGATTCAAGCAACTCAGCATATGCATTCTCCCAATCATCTAAAGAAAAATTCTAGAAGGGATTTACCTCCTCATCATCATCCTCTTCTTCATTTTGGCTGCCACTTTGATTACTTATGTTAGCCATCATGCAACATTCTTCATTTATACTGTGAGCTAGCTTCAGCTCTTCCAGGATGTCCTTGGCAGACCTGCAATCATAAAAACAAGAGTGTAAGGCTCTGTCAGTGGCTGCTTTCATCAGATTGAAGGCTTTCTGAATTTCTCCATACTTTGATCTGTGGCTGTTGGTCCATTTGGACACTTTCTTTGGTAATGTGTGAGGACCTTGTGAAATTCATTTCCACAGATCAGGATTAACTGCATCAACATAATTGCACAGACTGACAAACCACACATTAAAATTAGAACCGTTGAAAACCGGTGGATCTCCCATGAAAACTGATCAGATAAATGCAACAGGAATAATGAAGCACCAAGACAGCAGGATCGAATCTACAGATCGCTAGACCTTCTAAACAGACAACCTGCTCTGATACCAATTGTTAGGACGGTGCGATCAATACAGAGGGGGGGTGAATGTATCCCCTTCTAAATATTGCCCAAATTAAAACAATTCGCCTGCTACTAGATATAGTTGCAGAATAAAAGCTATAGAGTTCAAATAAAAATTTGATTGACCAGATGAACTGCTAACTATACCAGTGGAACCTGATGAAGTCTAATGCCAAAGACAGAACAATGCAAACCAAACTCACTTAACAAGATATGTAATGCTCAAAGTCACTGCAGATCGAAACAAGACTGTTCAAACAACCTGTGAAAGAGATAGGAGATATGGAAGAGCAGACCACAAATAAACCACAGAACAGCAGGATTTTTAGGTGGTTCGGTCCGCAGACCTACGTCCACCCCTCACTCCCAACCGGAGCGAGGCTTCCACTAGTACAAGCTAGAGACCGCAGACTCAGTCTGCAACAGGTGCTACCAAACAGCTTGACCAGGGGAACAACCTCCCCTCTTCCTCCAGACCAGAGGGACACCACCAGTGACTCGCCGTCACCAGCAAACCAGAGGTCACAGACCTCTCTTCCTCCAGACCAGGAGGGACCCCTGGACTTGCAACCCACAAGCCCAGAACTGGAGATGAATCTCCCTTCTCCTGAGTCCACAGGAGGAACCAGACCTCAATATTGAGAATCGGAAGAACAAGATGAATAGATGGAAGAACAAAATAAAATGCAAGCACAAAGAAAAAACACAGCAGACGTAAAGCTGGAAATGAGATACACTAGTAGCTCTCGCAGGAGCAAAGCTGGTTTGGATTTGATCCAATGCCAGACAGACGAATCTTCAATGAAGGCTTCTTATCTCTCGATCGCTCGTCTTCTTACTCTTCTTTTTCTTATCTGCTTCTTTCTCTCACTGTCTACCCTTCTTCTTTCGATCCTCACTCTCTCTCTCTTTTTCTTTTTCTTCTACTGCTCTCTTCTTCTTTCAATCTCTGCTGCACCTCTTCTTCTTCACTCACTGTCTCGATCAGCCCTCTTCTCTTCTGATCTCTGTATACTCTTCATGTTAAAGAGGCTCTATATTTATACCAGCCGCAGCTAGGTCGTGTGAAGGGCTTATGCCCTCTTGTCCTCGGATCACGTGCCAGGTGCCAACCTCGGATCACGTGCCCAGCCATCTTTCTTCTCGAAGTGTATACCTGTGACACAGTCATAAGAAGGTATCAGATGGATGTATAGACTTGGTGAAGGCTTTTAACAAAGCGTGTATAGACATGAATGCTGCATGTAGGCAAATATGTACAGCGTGAGAATGTATAGACTTGAGACCCTTCAAGCGACCTCAGTGTACAGACTTGCAGAGTGATGCATTAACGTAATAGAGTGGAATGTGTAGACTTCTGTGTAAAGCATGAAGCAATCGAATGTGTAGACTTTTAGAGTAAAGCATGAAGAAGCCTAACCAATGTATAGACTTTGATGTAAAGGCTTGAGTCACACAAACAATGTATAGACTTCACGATGAACAACCCTATCCAATGTATAGACTTTATGAAGCAGGACTATTGCGTTGTACAGACTATGTGAAGACAAAGATGTAGCGATGTATAGACTTCATGAATCAGAGCTGAAGTAGTGTATAGAGTTGCTAAAGTGTAATGCAATGTGCAGACATTGTTCAATGTATGGACTTTACAATACAAACAGCAATGTATAGACATTTCAATCGACAGGCAGACAATGTACAGACTTGTACATGTTTCAGGACAAAGTATGGACTTGAATAAGCGAGCATGCAATGTATAGACTTGCTGAGCCTGAAGCAATGTGTAGACTTCAGCTCAAAGCCAATGTATAGACTTCAAAGTATGCAATTTACAGACTCTGAAGAACAGCAGCCAGTGTATGGACTTAGGCAGGCTTCAACTCAATGGAAGCACGATGTATAGACTTGAGTTCAAGTGATGCACAATGTACAGACTTCATATGTGAAGCAGCCGCTGTACAGACTTAAGCAATATGAAGACTTGACAGACAACTGACGATGTATGGACTTCAAGTGTGAAGACGTTGTGAATGCAAATGAAATGTACAGACTTCACATATGCATGAGACTCTAAGAGAGATGGGTGCTGTATAGACTTCACCAGACTTCACTCGATGTACATATAATTTCATCAGTTGAAGAGGCAACAATATAAAACACTGAGATAATGTCAGTGCGTCGACTCCATGCTATTGTAGCGTCAACTCATCAGAATAAAAAGCAGAGACATTCAATGTATGGACTTGCCAAAAGAAACTCTGTACATACTAGATCAAAGCAAAGCAGTTGACTATATGGACTTCCAGTGTGTAGACATGCCAAAGACAACTGGTCGATGTACAGACTTGAACAAGGAAGCTCTGTACAGACTTTGAGATTCACAATGTATGGACTTTGGCAACCCAACGGCTGTACAGACTTCCACTCAACAGCGTTGTATAGACTTTGAATGCTCGAGACAATGTATAGACTTGAACAGCTTCAAGGCACAATGTGCAGACTTTACAAGTGTAGAGGCTTGGAGTTCTGAACGTAGGTAAAGACTGGGAATGTATAGACTTTGCCTTAGAAACGAATGTATAGACTTTGAGGCAGAAGCCAGGCAAACGATGTGTAGACTTGGAAGTTCACTGATGGATGTATAGACTTCACCTCGAGCATCTACAGTGCAATGTATGGAGTTTGAAGATATGAACATGGCGCTGTACAGACTTCAAGTGAAGACCAGTGTACAGACTTCATTCGAGCAATGTATAGACTTGACAACCAAAGGGCTGTACAGACTTGAGCAAGACAGACCGATGTATAGACTTAGAATTTCAACAGAAAGATGTACAGACTTTGAATATGAAGTCAGGCAAACGGATGTACAGACTTGGCCAAAACAGCAATGAACAGACTTGAAACGCTTGAAGGCCACAGGACAGTGTATAGACTTGGAAGGTTATGCAATGTACAGACTTGAAAATGGCAGTATAGACTTGCAAAGCTTTCGCTAAGGCTGTATAGACTTGAAGCAATGTGAACGATGTATAGACTTTACCAATGTGTAGACTTTGAAGTGAATACCAATGAATAGACTTCAAGTGAAGGCCAACGTACAGACATTGAAATGGCTGTATAGACTTGCAGAGCTTTCGCTAAGGCTGTATAAACTTGAAGCAATGTGAACGATGTATAGACTTTACCAATGTGCAGACTTTGAAGTGAAGACCAATGAATAGACTTCAAGTGAAGGCCAATGTCACGTCCCGAGCGCGGAAGCTTACCCGTGGCACGACAGTTTTATATAGAACCAAAGCGAGCTAGCTATTCGATGGAATTCTTCATTTTGATAGTCAATAGAGTGCGCAAATAACTAAGATTTAACTTGAAATTAATACAAATAATCTGAGATGACAATTGTTACCACTAACCAAATGACAATTACACACATTTCTCGAGTCCGACTACTAGGCTTCAAGCCCTTATTACAGTTCTAATAAATTAGACTAATACAACTAACATCTGACATAACTGGATACAAATGACATAATTACTACACCACAATTAACAAGACAACATGATGAGTCCATTTCTACACTCATCACTCAGACTCATTCCCTTCCGAGTTCTGGCTGATATTCGCACTACCTGAAAAGGTTAGAAAACAACTAGATGAGCGAATCGCTCAGTAGGATTTACATCTCAAGTTCTAACATGCTTTAAGTGAATTACACGTTCATTTAATGTAGGTAACCTACGCATGCAGACAGATAGATATCAAGGAATCATAAGATCGACAAGAGTAGAAAGTGAGAATATATAGATTTCACAATTTCAATAGTAAGTGATAGTAAATGATATCAGGCCAGTGATAACTAAGAACTGATAACTGGAATAGAAACATGTTAATCAGGCTAGCAATAGTAAGCAAGTAGTTTCAAGCATGTATAACTGGAATTGGCTATTTATCAATGCATTCAAATAAACACTTTTACCCTTCTGCGGGTCTCAAGTCAATCAATCAAGTAATATCACGAGAATGAGTGGAATGTCTAAAGTCTAGCAAGCAAGTACTCCGGTGCAATGCCAAACACCGTGGTCAATAAACTCCCATGGGCACAAGTACCTTCGGGTGCTCCTCCCAGGACCAGACCGGGCCCTATATGCACAGCATTGGTCATATTTGTCGACATCCACTCTCATTTATAGCCAATATGGAATTTCAAGGATTGACCCAGTAGGATGGTTATAAGGTGGATTGTAGAATAGATTCCAAGACGTATCGTTATGTAGGGACGATCTAAGAGTAAAACCCGTAACGTTCGATACATGCTAATGACAATAGGAGTTTGAGACTAACTTGCTGGTATTGACACTATCCAATATGTATATGTATATATATATCCGATTATAGAATTCTGTCCAATATAATGGAGGTTATAGGTATGGATACCTTCTGTCCGACATACCTATATGAGTTAGCCAAAATGGTGATTTATTATAATAATCAGAGTTTTTATGTTGAATATAGTTCTAACTTGCTAAAAATGATATTAACATGTTGAGAATGAGTTTCATATGTTACTTTACTGGTAAGATGATAAAATAAATTTTTCATGCTGGATTTAATTTTTTTTTTTACATGCTGAAAATTTATTATTAACATGCTAGAATTAACTATTAACATGTTCAAATTAATTAGCTTACTGATATGATGATAAGATAAGGTTTCCATGCTGATTACAGAAATTTTCTGATAACAACATAATTTTATCATGCTAAAATTTATTTTTCTACATTTATTTACTAATTATTTGATAGGAGAATAGAATTATCATGCTGAAAAATAGTTCTAATACACTGAAATAACTATAACATGCCAAAAATAATTATAACATGCTGGAATAATTTTTACCATACTGGAAGAAATGTTATCATGTTGTAAGTAATTTTTATGCCTTACTTTACTACTTTATCTAATAGAAAAGTAAGTTCTATATGTACAAAATAGCTTTAAATAGATTTTAACATGTTGAAAATAAATTTTTTATATCTATACTCTGTAAGAATGAAGGAGTCCATTTTATATTGTATTTCATTCTCTATATATATTCGGTGAGAATGGAGGTGTAGACATTAGATATATATATATATAAATATATATATATATTCTTGTCTAACAATATATAATGAAGGTGTTTTGTATATACAATTAATGGAAATATATATGAATTTATATACATATATAATGAAGGTGCTTGTTAATGGAAGTATATATATGAATTTATATACATATATAATGAAGGTGCTTGTATATACAATTAATGGGAGTATATATATATATATTTAAGGGGTTTTATGTTGTTTTTCATTAAGTTCAAATCATGTGTCGACACTAGTGTCGACACTTACTGTTCATTTTTGGTCTCTGTTGTACAGTTAACATTAGAATGTTTTGTATGTCGACACCGGTGTCGACACCGGTGTCGACACCTGAGTCGACACCTGGCTTAAATGCACACGGGTGGTGTTACGTTAGTAGCATGTGTCGACACATGTGTCGACACCTGTGTCGACACATGGCTTATAAGGTTATGAAAGCGGTAAAGTTAACCGCATGTGTCGACACATGTGTCGACACTGGTGTCGACACCTGTGTCGACACATGGCTTATATGTTCAAGTAACATGTTAGGTTAACAATTTTAACAGCTAGGTGTAGTTAACAGCTAACCATATATTGTATATATTGTAAGTGTCGACATTACTAACTTCCACTATATATATATATATGCTAGGTGTCGACACTTTATTATATACACTGTGTAGTTAAAAGTTTGATTAGTGTTAACATATAACTAGTACTATATATATATTGGTAACAGTTAATAGTTTACCGGGTGTTAACAGTTAACTATACGTACATATATATAGTTAGCTTGGTAGGTGTAGTTAATATATGTTTTAACAGTTTCAATAGTACAGTTAACATACGCTAATTATAACTATTACTATATATGAACAATATATAACGTGTTAACGTGATGGGTGTACTGGACATATGAAATGTCGACGTTTATTAACATTTATTAACTATACTTTAACTCTATATGTACTTTAACTATATATATATATATATATACTTTACGGTTTTACCCGTTTAACGGGTTAACAGTTGACATAAACTTGCTGGGTGTCCTAGGTGTGTAACAGTCATACATTTAACTATTTTAACAATTAACTAACTATTCACCGGTATTAGCTAATACTGTAATCTAATTAACATTTAACTATAGTAACAATTTATTTTAACAACATTAACAATTTATATTAACAACATTATAGTAACAATTCATATTAACCATATTTAACTAGATTGACAATTTGTTCTAACAACATTAACAATGAATAGTAGCAACATTTTACTAGATTAACACATTTAACCATCTTGACAATTATCAGGTAGATTTATATTGCAGGGTTACACGTGAAACCATCGCATGGAGGTGAACTATCCTAAACCCTGCATACTACATTAAATATTTAGTCAAAAGTTTGAGAACACCTACCTTAAATGCTCTCTGCAACTCTGAAGACTCCCTCTGCAACACTGCAACACATCTGCCACCCTTGTCTCCCACGCACAGCAACCATCACCCAGCTAACGTAGCTGGGTCTTGGTTATAAGGTATGAGGTCGTGGGATTAGAATTATTAAGTGGGGGTGGGATTAGAATGATTAAGTGGACACTAGGGGGTGTAAGATCCGTAGAACACAGATCTGGGTCGGTGGAGTGCGCAGCTGGCCAGCTTAGACAAGTTGGATTGAAAGTGACATTTTTCCCTATTCTGGACAAAAAGAAGGGGTATACTAGGATTGGAACCCTAGTCCTCGAGTTGAAAGGCAAGTCCTTAACCAACTACACTAGAAAGTTAGTTGTTAGAGAAATAAACTTTCTATATGATAACGTCTATAGTGAAAATTATTTATAAATTAATTCTAAATAAGAAATTGACTTGTTTGATTATCCAAAAATTGATTTCTTTGATTCTATGAGAATATAATTTCGTATCTTTTTAACTATTAGAAATTAAATTAAGAAATTAAATATTTAATATTCGTAAAAGATTTCCTATGCATATTCATTTTCTATTTTTTTATTATTTATTATTATTATTATTATTATTTTTAACGGGTGTTACATCCTCCCCTACTTAAAAGAATTTGGTCCCCAAATTCAACTGTATGAGGATAGTTTTGCTATGTAGGAGAAATTCAGAGCGTATAGAATACTTACAGTCTAAAATAGTTCTGGATATCTTTTCTTCATTGACTCCTCGGTCTCCCAAGTTGCTTCCTGCTCGGAGCATCGATTCCATTGAATTTTTACCATAGGGATCGTCTTGCTCCTTAGAACCCGGATTTCTTGATCGAGGACGCGCATCGGCCTTTGCTCGTAGGTAAGATCCTGTTGAATCATCAAATTGGTGTGGTCGATGACATGAGAGGGATCATGCACGTACCTTTTTAACATAGAAACATGAAAGACGTCGTGCACTTCCGAGAGCTGAGGAGGTAGGGCAACACGGTAGGCTACCTCGCCCACTCTTTCCAACACCTCAAATGGGCCGATGAATCTTGGTGTAAGCTTGCCTTTGACACCAAATCTTCGGATACCTCGACTGGGAGATACCTTAAGAAATGCATGATCACCGATTTGAAATTCCAAGTCTCTCCTTCTGTTATCAACATAAGCTTTTTGCCTGCATTGAGCCACCTTGAGTCTCTCTCTGATAAGGAGAATCTTCTTAGTGGAATCTCTGACCATATCAGGACCTAGGAGTTATCTTTCACCAACCTCCTCCCAACATACCAGAGATCTACAGCTTCTACCATAGAGTGCTTCGAAAGGTGCCATTTGAATGCTGGCTTGGTAGCTGTTATTGTAGGCAAATTCGGCTAATGGTAAGTGGTCATGCCAACTCCCGCTGAAATCTATAATACATGCTCGCAACATATCTTCAACAACCTGATTAGTCCTTTCCGTCTGACCATCTGTCTGAGGATGGAAAGCTGTGCTGAAATTAAGCTTCGTTCCCAGAGAGCGTTTTAGACCCTTCCAGAAGTGAGACGTGAAGCGAGGGTCTCGGTCAGATACTATAGACACAGGAATTCCATGGAGTCTAGTAACTTCCTTGATATACAAGGCGGCAAGAACATCAACCGACCATCGACTCTTAATAGGTAAGAAATGAGCCGATTTAGTAAGGCGATCGATGATTACCCATATGCTATCATATCCGCCCCTAGACTTGGGCAAACCCATGATGAAGTCCATGCCGATATCCTCCCATTTCCACTTGGGGATATCTAGTGGATGCAATCTTCCAGCGGGCTTCTGATGTTCCGCCTTCACCTGTTGGCATGTCAAGCATCTAGACACAAAGTCTGCTATCTCCCTTTTCATATTGGGCCACCAAAAGGTTTTTTTTATGTCTTGGTACATCTTAGTGGCTCCAGGGTGGATCGTATACCTCGATCGGTGAGCTTCTTCAAGAATCCTCTTCTTCAGCTCAGGATTGTCTGGTACACATGTCCGTTCATGGTATAATAATCTGCCATCGAGTGCCGACTTGAAATCAGATTTCTCGTCCAGCTTTTCTTTTATTTCCACTAGGGTAGGATCTTCTTCTTGCAACCTTTTGATTTCAGCTAGCAAATCCGGATGTACACTTATGAGAGATAGAGTAATACACATGTCATTCTCATCCATGCTTATATTGAGTTCAGAGAATTTTTCCAGCAGCTTCCATTCTTGAACCATACAGTTGGTTATTAGGGCTCTCGGCTTCCGACTAAGGGCATCTGCTACGGAATTACCCTTACCAAGATGATATTGTATAGTGAAGTCGAAATCCTTGAGATACTCGAGCCAACGCCTTTGTCGCATGTTCAGCTCTCTCTGAGAGAATAGATATTTAAGGCTTTTATGATCGGAGTATACGGTGAATTGCTCTCCGTAGAGATAGTGCCTCCAGACCTTTAAAGCCAATACCACTGCGGCCAGTTCCAAATCATGCACAGGGTAGTTTTCTTCATGCTTCTTTAATTGCCGGGAAGAGTATGCAATGACTCTTCCATTCTGCATCAATACACATCCAAGGCCGATACCAGATGCATCAGTATATACCTCGTACTTCTCTCCTTCAATTGGTAGAGATAAGACCGGAGCAGTAGTCAAAAGATCCTTCAAAGTTAGGAAACTCTTCTCACAGTCTTCACTCCACTCATAAGGCACTTCCTTGCGAGTCAATTTGGTAAGAGGAACAGCAATCTTGGAGAAGTCCTTGATGAAACGCCGGTAATAACCAGCTAAGCCCAAGAAGCTACGAATTTCCGTTGCGTTCGTCGGTCGTCCCCAGTTTTGCACGGCTTCGACCTTTACAGGATCAACAGAAATTCCATTCTTGGAGATAACATGTCCCAAGAAGGACACTTCCTCCAGCCAGAACTGGCATTTGCTGAATTTTGCATACAACTTATTGTCCCGCAATACTTGTAATGCCTTCTTGAGATGTTCCGCATGATCTTCTTTAGTCTTTGAGTAGATCAATATATCATCAATGAAGACCACAATAAATTGGTCTAAATAAGGCCGATAAATGCTATTCATTAACTACATGAAAGCTGCAGGCGCATTTGTTAGTCCGAAAGGCATAACAGTAAATTCGTAATGCCCGTACCTACTCCGAAATGTAGTTTTGTAAATATCCTCCTCCTTGATCCTCAATTGGTGATAACCCGACCGAAGATCTATTTTGGAGAAACACTTTGCTTCTGATAATTGGTCGAACAGCTCATCAATTCTCGGCAGTGGGTACTTATTTTTGATTGTAAGATTCTTTAACTGCCGATAATTAATGCATAATCTCAATGTGCCATCCTTCTTTTTAACAAATAGCACGGGTGCTCCCCATGGGGAAGTACTCGGCCTAATAAACCCTTTCTTCAGTAAATCCATCAACTGCTCCTTCAGCTCTTTCAGTTCCGCAGGAGACATCCTGTAGGGTGCTTTAGAAACAGGACCGGTACCCGGAACAATATCTATTGTGAATGACACTTCCCTCACCGGGGGTAAACTAGGTAATTCGTCTGGAAATACATCGGAGAAGTCCCGAATCACTCGGATGTCTTCAATTTTCATCTTCTCGACTTCTGTGGTAGTTACAAAAGCCAGAAAAGCCATACATCCTTTCTTCACCAATTTACTAGCTCGGAGAGCTGAGATGAGCAGGGTTTTATTCTGAGATTTGTTAAAAACTAGCTCGGGATAATCCTCAAAAGCTATTTTGCCATGCCGACAATCTACCGTTGCTTGGTAGGTGGATAACCAGTCGGCTCCCTATATGACATCATAGCATTCCATGTCAAGGCATATCAGGTCGACAGGTAGATTATTATCTTGAACCATCACCTCACAACTTGGGTAGTGATGCATGATATCCGATTTGTTTCCAAGAGGTGTAGATATAATTAAATCTATCCGTTCAGGTTCTTTGGAAAATGAAGCAGTAAACTTCTTGGAAACAAATGAATGAGTTGCTCCAGTATCAAATAAAACTCTAGCAGGTTTAGAGCAAACAGTCAATGTACCTTCCACGATTCCTCCTTCCACAGATTCCGTCCCTTGAAGAGCTTGCAGACGGCCTTGCTTTTTAACTGGACGCTTCTCGTCCTTGTTGGCTTGCTCCTTCATCAACGGACAGTCGGGAATTCGGTGCTCGCGACTACCACATCGGAGTCACGCTCCCAGTTTCCTCCAGCACTCCTCGGTCTTATGACCAGCTTTATCACAATATTTGCAAATCTCCTTAGAAGGCGTAATATTGGAGAAGGGCTTGTTGCTGATAGTGAGGAATGGCTTGTGACTTTTCTGGAATCTCTTCTCCTTGGAAGACTCGCCTCCATTAAAGACTCGCTTCTTGCCAAATGGAGGTTTGAAGCTTCCCGAACTTGTAACATGTTCCTTCTTGTCCTTGCCCCGAATCCTTTCAGAAAATTCGGTGGCGTCTTCCAGCAGCTGAGCACGCCGAACCATTTCCGAGTAGACTTGGATGTCCATCGGTGCAAGCTGGGTAATATACTGGGGCCGTAGCCCGTTGAGAAATCTCCTCGCCTTCATCTTTCCCGTACACACCAAGTGAGGTGCATAACGGGAAAGTCTCGAGAACTGGGCCTCATATTCGGCCACCCTCCGGGTCCATTGCTTTAGTGCGGCAAATTTCGCGTCCTTCTTCTCCTGCACCCGGTCTGAGAAATATTTGCCGTTGAAGTGCTCGACGAATTCCATCCACGTGACATAACCGTCGGGCAGTGTGGCTTCCACGGACTCCCACCAGCTTCGCGCATCCCGTTCCAATTGGAATGTAGCCAATAAGACCTTTTCTTCATCTGTGCATTGCATTACATAGAAGATCCTCTCGGTCTCCTTTAGCCAATGTTCGGCATCATCAGGGTCCACCGAACCCGCAAACTTGGGTGGGTTCATGTTACGGAAATCCCGGTGAAGGTCACCGGCTCCACGGTGAGCTCCGCGAGCACTGCCTTGTGCCACCTGCTGTAGCGCCTCAGTAAGCCCTTGCACGGTGCGCTGCATCTCGCGCCATTGTGCCCTCTCGGCGGCCATTTCCTACAAAAGAATTTTAAGATAAATGATATTGAGCTTTAAGGTTAAGGGGGACATTTATTATTATAACTTAACCCATGGCTCTACCCGTCTCACGAGGTAGGATCTAACCAATTCTATCCTTAGACATTTCCAAATTTTACCTAGGAAAATTCTTAATCCTAGGCTCTGATACCAAGAAAGCTGTCACGTCCCGAGCGCGGAAGCTTACCCGTGGCGCGACAGTTTTATATAGAACCAAAGCGAGCTAGCTATTCGATGGAATTCTTCATTTTGATAGTCAATAGAGTGCGCAAATAACTAAGATTTAACTTGAAATTAATACAAATAATCTGAGATGACAATTGTTACCACTAACCAAATGACAATTACACACATTTCTCGAGTCCGACTACTAGGCTTCAAGCCCTTATTACAGTTCTAATAAATTAGACTAATACAACTAACATCTGACATAACTGGATACAAATGACATAATTACTACACCACAATTAACAAGACAACATGATGAGTCCATTTCTACACTCATCACTCAGACTCATTCCCTTCCGAGTTCTGGCTGATATTCGCACTACCTGAAAAGGTTAGAAAACAACTAGATGAGCGAATCGCTCAGTAGGATTTACATCTCAAGTTCTAACATGCTTTAACTGAATTACACGTTCATTTAATGTAGGTAACCTACGCATGCAGACAGATAGATATCAAGGAATCATAAGATCGACAAGAGTAGAAAGTGAGAATATATAGATTTCACAATTTCAATAGTAAGTGATAGTAAATGATATCAGGCCAGTGATAACTAAGAAGTGATAACTGGAATAGAAACATGTTAATCAGGCTAGCAATAGTAAGCAAGTAGTTTCAAGCATGTATAACTGGAATTGGCTATTTATCAATGCATTCAAATAAACACTTTTACCCTTCTGCGGGTCTCAAGTCAATCAATCAAGTAATATCACGAGAATGAGTGGAATGTCTAAAGTCTAGCAAGCAAGTACTCCGGTGCAATGCCAAACACCGTGGTCAATAAACTCCCATGGGCACAAGTACCTTCGGGTGCTCCTCCCAGGACCAGACCGGGCCCTATATGCACAGCATTGGTCATATTTGTCGACATCCACTCTCATTTATAGCCAATATGGAATTTCAAGGATTGACCCAGTAGGATGGTTATAAGGTGGATTGTAGAATAGAGTCCAAGACGTATCGTTATGTAGGGACGATCTAGGAGTAAAACCCGTAACGTTCGATACATGCTAATGACAATAGGAGTTTGAGACTAACTTGCTGGTATTGACACTATCCAATATGTATATGTATATATATATCCGATTATAGAATTCTGTCCAATATAATGGAGGTTATAGGTATGGATACCTTCTGTCCGACATACCTATATGAGTTAGCCAAAATGGTGATTTATTATAATAATCAGAGTTTTTATGTTGAATATAGTTCTAACTTGCTAAAAATGATATTAACATGTTGAGAATGAGTTTCATATGTTACTTTACTGGTAAGATGATAAAATAAATTTTTCATGCTGGATTTAATTTTTTTTTTTACATGCTGAAAATTTATTATTAACATGCTAAAATTAACTATTAACATGTTCAAATTAATTAGCTTACTGATATGATGATAAGATAAGGTTTCCATGCTGATTACAGAAATTTTCTGATAACAACATAATTTTATCATGCTAAAATTTATTTTTCTACATTTATTTACTAATTATTTGATAGGAGAATAGAATTATCGTGCTGAAAAATAGTTCTAATACACTGAAATAACTATAACATGCCAAAAATAATTATAACATGCTGGAATAATTTTTACCATACTGGAAGAAATGTTATCATGTTGTAAGTAATTTTTATGCCTTACTTTACTACTTTATCTAATAGAAAAGTAAGTTCTATATGTACAAGATAGCTTTAAATAGATTTTAACATGTTGAAAATAATTTTTTTATATCTATACTCTGTAAGAATGAAGGAGTCCATTTTATATTGTATTTCATTCTCTATATATATTCGGTGAGAATGGAGGTGTAGACATTAGATACATATATATATATAAATATATATATATTCTTGTCTAACAATATATAATGAAGGTGTTTTGTATATACAATTAATGGAAATATATATGAATTTATATACATATATAATGAAGGTGCTTGTTAATGGAAGTATATATATGAATTTATATACATATATAATGAAGGTGCTTGTATATACAATTAATGGGAGTATATATATATATATTTAAGGGGTTTTATGTTGTTTTTCATTAAGTTCAAATCATGTGTCGACACTAGTGTCGACACTTACTGTTCATTTTTGGTCTCTCTTGTACAGTTAACATTAGAATGTTTTGTGTGTCGACACCGGTGTCGACACCGGTGTCGACACCTGAGTCGACACCTGGCTTAAATGCACACGGGTGGTGTTACGTTAATAGCATGTGTCGACACATGTGTCGACACTGGTGTCGACACCTGTGTCGACACATGGCTTATACAATCTTGCAAGCCATTAAGTTAACAGCATGTGTCGACACATGTGTCGACACCTGTGTCGACACATGGCTTATAAGGTTATGAAAGCGGTAAAGTTAACCGCATGTGTCGACACATGTGTCGACACTGGTGTCGACACCTGTGTCGACACATGGCTTATATGTTCAAGTAACATGTTAGGTTAACAATTTTAACAGCTAGGTGTAGCTAACAGCTAACCATATATTGTATATATTGTAAGTGTCGACATTACTAACTTCCACTATATATATATATATGCTAGGTGTCGACACTTTATTATATACACTGTGTAGTTAAAAGTTTGATTAGTGTTAACATATAACTAGTACTATATATATATTGGTAACAGTTAATAGTTTGCCGGGTGTTAACAGTTAACTATACGTACATATATATAGTTAGCTTGGTAGGTGTAGTTAATATATGTTTTAACAGTTTCAATAGTACAGTTAACATACGCTAATTATAACTATTACTATATATGAACAATATATAACGTGTTAACGTGATGGGTGTACTGGACATATGAAATGTCGACGTTTATTAACATTTATTAACTATACTTTAACTCTATATGTACTTTAACTATATATATATATATACTTTACGGTTTTACCCGTTTAACGGGTTAACAGTTGACATAAACTTGCTGGGTGTCCTAGGTGTGTAACAGTCATACATTTAACTATTTTAACAATTAACTAACTATTCACCGGTATTAGCTAATACTGTAATCTAATTAACATTTAACTATAGTAACAATTTATTTTAACAACATTAACAATTTATATTAACAACATTATAGTAACAATTCATATTAACCATATTTAACTAGATTGACAATTTGTTCTAACAACATTAACAATTAATAGTAGCAACATTTTACTAGATTAACACATTTAACCATCTTGACAATTATCAGGTAGATTTATATTGCAGGGTTACACGTGAAACCATCGCATGGAGGTGAACTATCCTAAACCCTGCATACTACATTAAATATTTAGTCAAAAGTTTGAGAACACCTACCTTAAATGCTCTCTGCAACTCTGAAGACTCCCTCTGCAACACTGCAACACATCTGCCACCCTTGTCTCCCACGCACAGCAACCATCACCCAGCTAACGTAGCTGGGTCTTGGTTATAAGGTATGAGGTCGTGGGATTAGAATTATTAAGTGGGGGTGGGATTAGAATGATTAAGTGGACACTAGGGGGTGCAAGATCCGTAGAACACGGATCTGGGTCGGTGGAGTGCGCAGCTGGCCAGCTTAGACAAGTTGGATTGAAAGTGACATTTTTCCCTATTCTGGACAAAAAAAAGGGGTATACTAGGATTGGAACCCTAGTCCTCGAGTTGAAAGGCAAGTCCTTAACCAACTACACTAGAAAGTTAGTTGTTAGAGAAATAAACTTTCTATATGATAACGTCTATAGTGAAAATTGTTTATAAATTAATTCTAAATAAGAAATTGACTTGTTTGATTATCCAAAAATTGATTTCTTTGATTCTATGAGAATATAATTTCGTATCTTTTTAACTATTAGAAATTAAATTAAGAAATTAAATATTTAATATTCGTAAAAGGTTTCCTATGCATATTTATTTTCTATTTTTTTATTATTTATTTATTATTATTATTATTATTATTATTAACGGGTGTTACAGCCAATGTACAGACTTTGAAGAACAAATGTTACACATATGCCATGAGTGTATAGACTTGTTCGATGAATGCATGAACAGTGAGTCAATGTATAGACTTCCAATGCCTTCGACAAATGCAATGTACAGACTTGCGAACTGGGCGGGGTCGACCCATCTGTAAGGGTGGTCGACCCACTTCTGTCTAGACTTATGCTGACTGATGTATAGACTCTGATTGAGTGACATGCGACAGACAAAGTGCAGACTTGTTTTGAACCAGCACACTGTATAGACCTGCAATACCATGAAGGCAGGCTGTATAGACTTGAAGTAATGCATGCAGGTGACAATGTATATACTTGATGTCAACAAGTGTATGGACTAAGCATGCATACACCAATGATGTGTAGACTTGGGTGTGTATGTGCTGTACAGATTTAAATGCATGCATAGAGCAATTTATGCATATTAGCTAAACATCATCAAGGCATACAGATCTGAGAGTAGACAGAGCATTACCTGATTTGAGCATTAACCTTACCTGTCATGATTTGACTTTGACTTGGGTTAACGTCATGACCTGTGAGTCATCCTTAAACCTGTTCTGACAGTTTCTCATAATGTAACATGATTATATCATCAAGGATGGAAACATAATGAGGCATGATATATGTCATCATCAAAACTCCAGAACCACAGGGGACACATCAGAGAGATGTTAGAAGTAGGCTGTAAAGCCAAAAAATATCAGAGAGCACGATGGGACAGATGGATTAATCCTGATAGTGGGCCTTGGCCGGCATGGCTGACCCGAAGGGCGTCAAGTAGCAGGATGTGAGAGCCGAAAAGAGGGGTCTCCTTTTTGTTCTCTGGTCGAGGGAAGGGTTCGAGCCAAAGTGGAAGGTTTATTCATTTATTCTCTGGCCGGGGAAGGATCTGAATCAAAGTGGAAGGGTCTCTTTGTTAATTCTCTGGCCGGGAAAGGATCTGAGCCAAAGTGAAAAGTTTATTCTTTGGTTCTCTGGTCGAGAAAGGATCCGAACCAGAGTAAGAGGTCTCTTGATTCTTGTTGGGTGGCCAAAGGCCGAAGGTGGAGTTGTTCGTTGGCTTGATCTGTCGGCTCGAATGCCGATGATTGAGAAGCTGTTGGCTCAGAAGCCGGTGGATGAGATGCTTTCGACTCGGGGGCCGGTGATTGAATAGTTGTCGGCTCAGGGGCCGATGATTGAATATTTTGTTGGCTTAACGCCATGTTGGCGGAAAGTTTTGTCGGATTGACGCCCCGTCGACAGAGGGTTTAGTTGGTTTAACGCCCCGTCGTCAGAAGGCTAGTCAGTTTAACGCCCCGTCGGCGAAAGGACTAGTCGGTTTAACGCCCCGTTGACGGAAGATTTATTCAGTTTAACGCCCCGTCGGTGGAAGGTCTGGTCGGTTTAACGCCCCGTCGGTGAAAGGTTTTGTCGGATTGACGCCCCGTCGGTGGAAGGTCTAGTCGGTTTAACGCCCCGTCGACAGAAGGTTTGGTTGGTTTCTATTTGTTGGATGGCTGAAGGTTGGAGGTAAAAGACCATGTGTGCCTCGTGACTCTTCTCTCTCTTCCTTTCTTCTTCTTTGCGTGAAGAGGCAGGTGCAAAGACCATGTTTGCCTCGTGACTCTTCTTTCTCTTCTTCTCTTCTTCTCTTGTGTGGGGAGGCGGGTGCAAAGACCATGTTGGCTTCGTGGCTGTTCTTTTTCTTCTTTTCTTCTTCTTTTATGTGGAGAGGCGGGTGCAAAGACCACACTCGCCTCATGATCCTTTTCCTTTTCTACTCTTCTTCTTCCTCTGTTTATTGTGAAGAGGCAGGTGCAAAGACCGTGTATGCCTCATGGCTCACTTTCTTTTCTTCTCTTCTTCTTTTGTGTGGAGAGGCGAGCAGAAAGACCACGTCTGCCTGATGACTGTTCTTTCTTTTCTGCTCTTCTTTTACTATGAACAGGCGGGTGCAAAGACCTCATCTTCCTCATGACTGTTCTATTTGTTCTGCTCTTCCTCTCTCATTAATGCCCCTGGATTGGGATGTATTCCTCTTAACGTGCCCCCAGGTTGGATTGTACCTTTTCTTCTGTGCCCCCAAGCGGGGTGTATTCTCTCAGGGCTTCTAGGCCCCCAGATCGGGTGTAACATCTACTTCTCATGCCCCAGAGCGGGGTATGTTTCCCTTCGAATGCCCCTAAGCTGGGACATACCTTTTGCTTCTTATGCCTGCAGGGTGAGATGTAGCTTCTGCTTCTTGTGCCCCTAGAGCGGGGTGAGTTTCTTCCTTTGTGTGCCCCAGGAAGGGTATAGTCTTTGCTTCTCATGCCCCAGTAGCAGGGTGTATTTTTTTGACTTAAATGCCCCAAAATTGGGGTAGATTTTTTTTTTTAAATTCCCTAGAGCTAGGGTGAATTCTTCATGGCTTCCATGCCCCCGTGGCGGGCGGGGTATGTTGCTTCTTCAAAAGCCCCTAAGCCGGGGTATACCTCTCTTCATATGCTCCCAGGTCGGGATGTATGTCTCCTTGCTTTTGTACCCCCAGGCAAGGTTGTATTCTTGCTCTCTTTTCGTTTATACGTCCTTGTGGCGGGATATGTTTCTCTTCATGTGCCCCTAAACTGGGTGTAACTCTGTTGCTTGTTGTGCCCCCAGGTCGGGGTAGATTCTTCTGCTTCTTCTGCCCTAGAGTGGGGTATATTTCTCTTCCTATTCCCTTAAGCTGAGGTGTATTCTTTTTGTTTCATATGCCCCCCCATATAGGGTAGAGTCTTTGCCTCTTACGTTACTGTGGCGGGGTATGTTTCTTCTTCAGGTGCCCCTAGGCTGGGGTGTATTCTTTATGGCTTTTGTGCCCCCAGGCAGGGTGTATTCTTCTGTAAGTGCCCCTAGGCCGGGGTATATTCTTTATGACTTCTATGCCCCCAGGTTGGGTAGAGTCTTTGGTTTTGTGCCCCCAGGCGGGGGTGTATTCTTTTTGGCTTCTATGCCCCGGGGCGGGGTATGTTGCTTCTTCAAATGCCTCTGAGTCGGGGAGTATTCTTTTGTTTCTTACACCCCTATGGCGGGGTGGATGAATGCTCTTTTCTAGATTCGTGGCCGTGCTCGGCCTTATTGCTATAAAGCATTTCCTACAGCGGGGAAGAGTTCGTCAAGCTAGAGTTACGGCTTGTTGGATCTTCGAGCAGTCACTCGAGGGGCCGTCTTATGCCAGATAAGGGCAGCAGGAAGGAGGAATGGGCCAGGGCATTGCACCATAGACTTGGACCCTCCTAGAGTCGGGCGTGATGTCGGCCTTCTTCTTGTCCTTTTGGTCGGCGATGCTTGCCATTTTTTTGTCCTTTATTTTGTTCTCTTCCTTTTTTGTATAATAGACCAAGGTGGGTGCGCAGGAGAGGGCTCACCCCCTCAGAGAGGGAATGAGTGGTTCGCTCCACCGCATCACTCCCACAGTGGTAATCTTTGTTTAGCACAGGTCTCGACGGATATGGCCGTACAACCCTCTCTCGCTGATTCTTCCTCTTCCCCTTTTGTTTCTTTCTTCTTTCTTCTTTTCTTATTTTCTTCTTTTTCTTCTTGCGGGAAGGGGGGGTTTGATTTCCCCTCCCTTCTTCTCTCTTTCCCTTCTCTCTTTTTTTTAGCGGCCTTCATGATTCATGGAAGCTGCATATGCCTCGGAGTAGCGTCCTCGAGGCCACAAAGACAACTGTGCCTGGTCCATCTTTTCTCCCCATAGGGCTAACAAAGACAGCACCTGCAATTCATCAAAGTAGACAAACATCGTTTATTAGGAGGCCATGAGGCCCCGAATCCCGGCGAAGAGATGAAGGGTGGTTCCAGTCCCACCGGGCGTGCCAGACTTGTGGACGCACTTTTCGACACGCTCGTTCGTTTGTTTCTTAAAGTCAGTTTATTCGGTGGGTTTATTCATTTATTAAGTGCGTGGGCGTGCCAGTCACAGAGTGATGATTTATTGTGCGCTCGATCTAACTAATCAGACGATTATGTAGTTCATGTCGGGACCAGAACCTGCCGCGCCATAAAGGTCACGGCGTCATTTACATCCCCTCGAAGAGGGAAACACCCTTGATTAATCGTCGAAAAAAGGGGCCTCATGGCCATAAAATTAGTTACATTAAAAGTCTATTAGGAAGCATTGAAATCCCCGTACGAGGGTGAGATGAAAGCATTCGAGATCATGTCGGTCGTGTGTTGACCATTTGATGTTCGGACGAGTGTTCGGCTTGAGAATCGCGTAATCGTCACGAGAAAACCGGAGCATATCTGTGTCGCGATGCGATAAATTTATTGTTCGGAGGAATGGGAAATATTCAGTTAAATCCAAGTTAGAGAGGTCGGAAACCAATAAGTTTGTCGGCCCGATGCAAGATCAAGCTACGACCATACTGCGGTGGCCCCCCCACGGTCGAAGTCCGGCTCGCGTGGACAATGTCAATGTTTCCGGTGCCGAGGGGCAACGGGAGGATTTCCCGAGATCAGATCCCAGAACCAGTATACGTTCAAAGGGAGTGGACTATAGGCCGAGGATATGGGTCAGGCAATGACCATGATTGGGGCGGACCCGAGGTCTAAGCACGGCCCACGGAGGCCTTATTGATATTCCCATGCAAAGGGTCCGGGGATGACGAGAGCCTTCTCGTTCCATTCAGATTTTATCGGTCACTCATGGTCCACTTATGTTCGGACAAAGGTCCGTGTTTGTAGCGTAAGAGACTGTGACAAACCGTACAAATGTCTGCCGTGAGTGCGGCAAGTTTAATGCAAGTGCGGGTCTAGATCCTGGTATATATGTCGGTCACTAACGGACCATTCATTGTTCGGACGAGAGTCCACATTTGAAGCATCGAAGACGATGATAAAGCCATACAGATATTTTCTGTAGGTACGGCAAGTCTAATGTAGGGTTACGGGATTGGATCCTGGGAGAAGCGGGTCGAGTTAACAAACTATTGGCCATAGATGTGTTCAGACTATGGCCATATCGGGAGTTTCGAGACCCACATCCGATACCACAAGGCATCATTGATTTTCTCTTTGTACCTAGTTCGGGAGAGAGGTTTATTAAGTATAAAGCCTGAACTCACCATCGTGCGCCCTCACACGCAGATCGACCTACACTGTCAGGTCGCGGGGATCGACCTGCCCGTTCAGGTCACAGGGGTCAAGGGGGTTTCCGGGGGCAGCGCTCCCGGAAAAAAAATTTAATTAAGGTGCGGGTGATGGAGTTCCTTTTATTTTTTATTAACATGATTGACCCTTTATTATTATTTTTGCTTATTTATTCCATTTTTGTATTAAGGAGGTGCGCTGGTTTAGCGAAGGAAGAGGATGGCGCCGTTTTAGAGTTCAAAGGAGGAAATGGGGTGCGTCGTTTTAAGATGAACAATGAAGGACGGATGCGCGCCGGTTTAGGACGTTAAAAGGGGGTACGCGCCAGTTTTGGCCATGCTGTTTTAAGGGTTAAACAAAGGGGGGCGCACCGGTTTTTGCCATGCCGTTTTAAGGGTTAAACAAGAGGGGGCGCGCTGGTTTTGGCCATGCCGTTTTAAGGGTTAAACAAGGGGGGCGCGCCGGGTAGATTCCAAGGAGGAGGAGCTCACCATATTAAGGTTCAATGGGGAGAGGGGATTCTTGAGAGGAGGGTTAAACCGGCACGGTGGAACAGTAACCGTGCCGGATTAGCCTCTCCCGAGAGTTTTTTTTTCAAAGCGTTTATTGTGTTTCTTGTTTCTTTCTTTCACCTGAAGCCAATTTTATGATGCGTTTGTTCATTATTCTCAGAGGTGGTATGTTCGTTTGTTCTCAGACATTCTTAGCCCTGGTGAAAATCCGGTAGCACCTCCCCCGTACCGGGACTTGCCAGAGGTAAAGGAAAGTCACCAATCGGATTGCTCCGGGGTAGACTCTCAAAAATCAGAGTGGCCTCACGGCGGTCCGAACCCATGTGTGAGTGTGGAGCGCTCGAGGGCTAGCCTTCATGAGCGACCACGACTCACGGGCGATGAATCTTCGGCGCGGGACAGATGTTTGCCACGAGGGCCATGAATGTTCATCCGGTGACGAACTCCTTCGAAGGTCGTGCTATGGAGAAGCAAGCTTCGAAGGGTCTTGGATGAGGAGGAGGAGGAGAGAAGAAGAAGGAACCGGGGATTAAGTAGAGGATACTAAGATTGCAAAAGGGCCTTTTCTTTTTTATTCATCCACATAGCCGGGGAAGATTTTAAAACAGAAGGGATTCATCTCTTGATAAAGAAGAAATACATCGCGAGGGGGGAAAGAATACATTGACGAGGGAGGGGGAGAGAGCATAGGATCTTCCCCCTCCGACTCACCTCTCCTCTCTCACACTCACTCTCTTCTTCTTCTTCACCTTTCCGGCGCCGAGGGACCAAACTCCTTCTCTCTTCTTTTTCTTCTCTTCACTGTACACAGCCGAGAGCACCCCTTCTCCTCAAAGATGGCCAGCCGGGAGAGAAGCCAGGGGGGGAGAAGCCTGCCTCTCTTCTTTGCTCTATTGAACATGCATAGTATATATAGAATGGGTTTCCCTTTTCATTCCTGAACGGAAGAAACTCCCGCCATCTTCCTCCTCGTTCGTTGGGACATCCGGAGTTGACATGCCGCGGTGTCGTCCGTTGATTTGTACAGTACGCTGCTGCTCGTCCGAGGATGGGATGTTCGCGGGTTTGCCAGGGCCTGCTTCGCCGCTGCCGCTTCTATGATGTCGAATGGAGGCAGATGTAGAGCTTCGAGCATTAATTGTTATATGCGCAGCGTATGATGCAGAACAGAGCATCGGAGTTTTGATGGGATGGCATGAGGTTAAAACGGCGCGGTGGAACAGTGATCACGCCAGTTTAAACCCAAGTGCAATTGGCGCACCGTATTAAGATTGCAAATGGGCCATGCCGTATTAAATGTTTGAAAGAAGAAGCTTTTGAATATGGACAAGATGGGTCCTTCAACTTTAGTGCGCCGATTTAGCTTGTGCAAATGGGTGGTGCCGTTTTAAGCATCAAAGGGGGATGGCCCCTCAACAGGAGCACGCCGGATAACCAAAGCAAGGAGGGGCGCGCCGTTTTAATGCAACACAAGGGGGGCACGCCGATTAAGGCCTTGCCACGCCGTTTTAAGCACCGAATGAATTCTTTTCGAAGTCGCGGCTATTTATACGAACGTTGGCATCCCCGAAATGTTTTAGTTGCGATGCATGGCTTCCGCAATTTTCCATTCGCAGCTTCTGGGGCTCGGTCCAGGGCTTTGCGTGACTTCCGACATATGCCGAGACTGTGCCGGAGTTCTTGACTTTTCTTTGATTCAGCTCTCAGCACGGCCGGCTGTAGAGTTGTGGCTATATCTTCCGTCCGGGGGGGCTCCCTCATCGGCTAGCGGACCACCAAGCGAGTCCTCATCTTGATCGGGTGAGGTATGAGGTTTATTCGGCATTTCTGTCTTTGGCTTGCTCTCGAGTGTCGAGACGTGCATGCCGTATGATCCTTATCAACATTTTTTGACGTCCACAGGGCATTATGCTTGAATCGGCACAAATCTATCCCTTGCGTCAGCATTGCCTTTGTGCTGACGAGTAAACCCTCTTTCTCGGCACAAGACTTCGTGTCCTAGGTGACTCTCTCAATGTCCTTCTATTACATGAGCAAAAAGGAAAAACAAAATGGGGTTAAAAATAGAGATACCCCACCGGCCCTGTTCCTATATTAGGGCATGGGCAAAAATGGCTATAACCCGGCTGTAACGAAAACCCGAAAGGGCGTTACAGGTAAAATCGGGTACCTCGCCATGTGAAAACCCGAAAGGGCGCGTGGGCAAAAGCAAGAGGGGGCTGGCTTCGGCGAAAACCCGAAAGGGCGCTCGGGTCAGTAAAGTGGTAATCTAAAAAGTTCCTCTTTATTCTTCTCCTAATGAAACTCCCAAAGGATAATCATCAAGAGTCCCATCGTAGATCTCCTAACAAACCTATGTTCGACCCTCGTCATCATCAGCGAGATCGGTCGATCTCTACCCTTAATTTGGACCTTTCGTCCCTGTTAATAAATATATCCTTGCTTCGACATGTGACCCATGCCGATGAACAAACCTATGTTCGACCCTCCTCATCATCGGCGAGATCGGTCAATCTCTACCCTTAACTTGGACCTTTCGTCCCTGTTAATGAATCTATCCTTGCTTCGACATGTGACCCATGCCGATGAACAAACCTATGTTCGACCCTCGCCATCATCGGCGAGATCGGTCAATCTATACCCTTAACTTGGACCTTTCATCCCTGTTAATGAATCTATCCCTGCTTCGACATGTGACCCATGCCGATGAACAAACCTATGTTCGACCCTCGTCATCATCGGCGAGATCGGTCGATCTCTACCCTTAACTTGGACCTTTCGTCCCTGTTAATGAATCTATCCTTGCTTCGACATGTGACCCACACCGATGAATAAACCTATGTTCGACCCTCGTCATCATCGGCGAGATCAGTCCATCTCTACCCTTAACTTGGACCTCTCGTCCCTGTTAATGAATCTATCTTTACTTCGACATGTGACCCATGCCGATGAATAAACCTATGTTCGACCCTCGTCATCATCGGCGGGATCGGTCAGCCTCTATCCCTTAACCTGGACCTTCCGTCCCTATTAAGAACTATATCATTTGCTTCGGCATTTAACCAATGTCGATGAACTAAACCAGGATCCGACCCTGGTCATCATCGACAAGGCCGATCGGCGTGCTAGTGGGCATGCTCTCCTGTGTCTCGGCTTCTTCCTACAAAAAAAAAGAGAAAAGTAAGATGGGGTTAAAAATAGAGATACCCCGCCGGCCTTGTTCCTATATTAGGGCAGGGGTAAAAATGGATATAACTCGGCTGTAGCGAAATCCCGAAAGGGCGTTACAGGAAAAATTGGGTACCTCGCCATGTGAAAACCCGAAAGGGCGCGTGGGCAAAAGCAAGAGGGGGCTGACTTCGGCGAAAACTCGAAAGGGCGCTTGAGTCAGAAATGTGATAAAAATGATGACGAATAAAAAAATCAATCAATAAAAAAAATGATGAAATGATAATGTAGTAGCAAGGTTATCCTCGTTCATCATTGCACTTCCTGCTACCTTTTTCGATTTTTATCACCATGGGCAAGACCGTCTACCATTCCGACCATTGTCACCATCGGTCACTACCTTTTACAGTTTTTATCATCATCGGCAAGACCGTCTACCATTCCGACCTTGTCTCCATCGGCAAGATCGATCGCTACCTTTTTCGGTCCTTGTCACCATCGGCAAGACCGTCTACCATTCCGACCCTTGTCACCATCGGCAAGATCGGTCGCTACCTTTTTTAGTTTTTGTCATCATCGGCAAGATCGGCTACTCTTTCAACCCTTGTCACCAACAGCAAGATCGGTCGCTACCTTTTTCGGTCCTTGTCACCATCGGCAAGACCGTCTACCATTCCGACCCTTGTCACCATCGGTAAGATCGGTCGCTACCTTTTTTGGTCCTTGTCACCATCGGCAGGACCATCTACCATTCCGACCCTTGTCAGCATCGGTAAGATCGGTCACTACCTTTTTTGGTCCTTGTCACCATCGGTAAGACCGTCTACCATTCTGACCCTTGTCACCATCGGCAAGATCGGTCGCTACCTTTTTCAGTTTTCATCATCATCGGCAAGACCGGCTACTCTTTCGACCCTTGTCACCATCGACAAGATCGGTCTATTACCTATCGATCCTTGTCATCGTCTACTAAATTGACCGACTTTCTATCGACCCTTGTCGCCATCGACAGGACCGGTCAACTTTCCCCCCTAACTTGGACCCCTCGTCCTCGTTAAGTAGTACACTGCTTTTGCTCCATATAAACTCTGTTAATGAATAAACCCTAGCCTCAATTTCTGTCAGCATCAATGAATCTGGCTGACAAGCCTTCTGTCCTTATTTCCTAGCCCTGAAGGGGCCTCTATACCCTTTTGGTCCTTCTAACTCTTGGCCTGCTCTAGCCGTTGCCTAGTCCCGAGAATGGTCACGACACGGTGGAGCGAACACCTCACCCCTTCCCTGAAGGTGTGAGCGCTCTCCTGCCCTAATAACTCATATACTCGGACTAGAGTTAGCTGGCGAATAAAAGGGGAGGAAGGGCCAATGCAAAGATAGAGTTGGCATTTAGCAGAAAATGGGGATATTTCATTTCTGTAAAATAAAGAAATACATGTTACGTGGGGCATTCCTCGGAATACATGAAGTCCATCAAAAAGAGGCAAATAGAAAAGACTATGGCAGAGGGCGTCGGAAGATGTCCTCCAGCTCTGGAATGCCCAAGGAAGGATGGCGGGTTAGTTCTTGCAGTCTGAACTCAGTGGCCTCCAGCTGAGATAGTTTCTCCCCGAGTGAAGCAGCTTGTCCCTCGGCCATCTCTGCCTCCTCCATCCTCCGGACTTCCAGGCACTCTACTTCTTGAAGCTCAGCCTCTGCCGTTGAAAGTTCGGCCTATAGCTCTGCTATCCGGGCCGTAAGGAAGCTTCGGCGCTGCAAAGAGGCATTAGCATCATTCCTCATCCTCGCTGCAGTCCCTTTCAAAGAGATGAGAGCTGCTCGGCATTCAGCTCGCTCCAGTGTTATGGCCGCCAACTGGTCAGCTACCTCCCGGCCTAAGAATTCCCTTCCGTTTACATATTTCAGAAGCAAAATCACCCGTGGAGTCCAGTCGTCCATGGGGCAACCAAAAGCCAACAGCGAGCGGGACAAGCGCCCTATCAAGCCCCTCAGCTGAACATAAGTCAAATCTTTGATGGCCGTTATGGTCTGCTGAAGGGTCCCTAAGAACTACCACACAATGTCACTCGATGACTGGAGACCGAGCGGTGACATCTCGGGTAGTTCGAACTCCACTCTGCTATCCACGGTGGCCCAGATATCGTCACTCGTCCCAGGAGATGACGACGACATGATCTATAGCACACTTGTGTGGGGAACAACCGCGGTGACTGATATGGTAGCTGGAGTCTCGATGATGGTGACTTCCCTGCGAGCCCCTTGGGATGAAGCTGCAACAGGAACATCAAGAGCTGAGGACATCTGCTCCTCACCTCCAACTCGACTGACCCCCATATGGCCAGTTTCAGTAATAAGAGCCAAGGCCCCAGTAGTCCCGGCTTCCTCTTCGATGATCTCTCCCGCCTCTACCTCGGAGGGGCCACCTTTCTCTGAAGCCGACCGTTGTGCGACTTCCAATGGCTAGGAGTCCTCGACTGCTACCAACTCGTCAGCCCTCACAAGTACTCCGGGTCCCACTAGACCCACTGCCGCTGCACAGTCCTTGGGATATCACAGTGCGATAGGCTACAAGAAGGGCGGGAAAGTTGCGGGACCCGCGCCCAGAGCCGGGAGGGATATCTGCACTGTTATGGTTGGCAGCACCACCTCAGTCTACACTAGAAATATGTACATCAAAAGCTAAAAAGAAGAGAAAGGAAGGGCAGCAAGCGCCGACCACGGGAGGGTCCTCACCTCAGTCGGTATTAGGCTCAAATCTCCAAGGGCAACCTCTGCGGCCCCAGCCCCTTCACTCACGAGTGAGCCTGACGGCCCAGGACCACTCCATGACAACCGGGGCGGGCTGAAAGTCAAGTGATCACTTTCATAGGCCGAAGATGCCCCGACATCCTCAGTCTCTGTGTCGACATGTGGGAACTCCTCATCACTGGAGCTGCCATCGTAATCGACCTGCTCAGAGGAAGAGGACTCCTCTGCTCTTTCGGGACGCTCCACCATCGGAGCAGGAACCTCGCCAGGAGGAGCATAAACTGCAGCAGGGACTTCTTCCATGCACTCCACACCATGAGCAGCAATTGATGGGATCTCAGGGGCAAGCTCGCCCTGCCCCCGGGCAATCGCTTCCTCTACACCCTCTGCACCCGGGAGTAATGATGGTTGCATATCAACTGAAATTTATGGCAAGAAATAGTCAAGCCGACTGAAGGCATGAAGACTCGCGGTGGCGTCACGATTAAACTATAAATTACCTTCCGTTTCTATCTGGGCATTGGAGAAGGTAGACCTCTCTCTATGGGAGCAGTAAGGATTTCATCTGCCCCTTCCCTAGCCACGGCGCCTACAGTCGCCTCCAGCCCGACTACCACAGCGACTGTGTCAGCAAGTGTCAGCATGGATTAGCCAAGGCAGCCAAAGTGAGCCAATGAATTCTGGAGAGATGAAGAGCATACCTTCAGCTTCTGGCCTTTGCATGCAGGAAGCCTCGAACTCTTCGAAGGATACAACCGGAGGAAGAACGATTGCTGGTTCTTTTTCTGCGGCATTCCTTCGGCGTGCCCGTGTCACACGGGATACTGCCACTTTGGCCTTCCTAACGGCCTCCCTCTACTGGGATCGGGTCCGCTTTCTCGAATCGCCAGGAGGCAGTGGCGTCATGGTCGGGGCCAGCTCGAGAGCCTCGAATTATACTGGCTTCTGAGCTTTTATTATTAGCTCCCTAAAGTATCGAGTCTCCTCCGAAGTTGGCCAGACTGCACATGCACGAAGGTGAGAATAATACACCACAATGAAGAAAAGAGGCTGGACGAAGGGCCTGAATGAAGAAATAGAACATACTTGCTGGCCCCGTGTAGAAGGGGAAGAGAGGCCAATAATATAGCGAGGGCACTTTGTCTCTCGAAGCTGCCTCGCGAATAAGCCAACATAAATCTCTATCTTTTCACTCGGCTCGGCCAGCAGCGCCAGGTCCTCGTGGCCACGAGAAGACAGGTGATAATATGAGCTTAGGTGGTCCATCCCCCATCTGTCAGCATATTTGAATGAGATATGAAGGGGCCGGTCCAGAATGGCTTCGCTGGGACCACCCACTGAAAGACCATGTGAGCGAAGGAGCGCAAATAGCCAGGGGGTGTTGTCATATAAAGCATCCCGCCTGTCTTCCCTACGGATGAAAATCCGATAGGGGTACAACCTATCCACCTCGGGACGCCAGTCGGCCACAACCGAGATGGGTTCCTCCACCGGCAGAGGGAGTTGCTGAAGAACCACCCTCTCACTGCTTAATCGGCATAGACCCGAACCGTTTTCACATAGTCATGCTTGCTGATTGTGGGCAACTTCGGGTCGACTTTGGACCTGCGACTTTTCACGGCTTTTCGGGCCTCAAGATAGGCCCTCACTTCCGTGTTGGTCCAAGATTTCAGCTTCTTCAAATAGGAGGGCTCAATATCAAGGGTTGGCTCCGGCTGGAAGTCCAAAAACCTATGCTCTGCTACGGCCCAACACTCCCGATGGGAGCTCCTGTAGAACCCCGTCAGCGCGTTCCACCACTTGATATACTCAGGAGTGACGCGGGGGAAACGGGCAGGGGTTGGCACCCTGAAAGAAACATCCTCCCGGCGGTGGAAGAAGTCCCACCATATCCGGGCATCATCATTTGAAACTTGCCCGGCCCTGTGCCTGTTAGGCAACGCAAATTGTGAAGAAGAATGTGGAATATGCTGGTCGTAGCCAAAGTTCCGGCTGAAGCGGAACGGATAATACGGCTCCAACCACAAAATGCCGCTCTTACGGAATACAAGGACACTCGGCCTGAAAGCCAACACCCAGTCAACCAACTCCGCTCAAGAATGGGCCTGGTACACTTGGCCCCGGAAATCGGATGGATATACTCCTCGGTATCAAAAAGCTTACACTGCCTCGTCCTGTTCACCAGTGGGCTGGAGTGAGCAGCAAAGCTCCAAAAGTGAAGAACCCTGGGCGAATCTGTGGGAACCCGGGTCAACTTGCCCCGAATGGCAAAGAGCTGCTCCGCTAGCGAGGATGGCTCAGCACTCACAAACTCTATCATCCGTGGAACAAGATGAACCGACTGTAACGCCCGAGGAGCCACCTCCGGGAATAGGGTACATACCCAAGCATTAAAAAAGTGTAGCGGACCAACCGTCCGTAGATTCATGGGGAGACGTGTCTTGTGCAGGTCTCCCAACATCTTGTAAATAAGACACAGAGCCACCGGGCAAAGGGACAGCATAGTACCCCAAGCCATGAGACATGCAGGGTAAATGGCCTCTACCCTAATCACACTCTCATCACCTTGTGGAAGAGTGAAAGAACGGATCCAGTAAACTAGGTACGCAGCACAGTGGGTGACTGCGTCGACACCAGTAGGGTTTGGGTCCTCCCTCTGCCCTCCTCTTGAAGATGATGATGATGCGGCCTGCCGTCGGACTATTTTCTTCCGCTTCAGAGCCATTGGTGCTATCGGGGGAAAGTCTTCATACTTCTTCTTCCCGCCGAAGAAATATTGGAGCCAGGTGCCCATCCGCACCCTCCGCTTCTCGCCCGGCTTCCGAGCTTCCCTCGTGTCATGCGACGAGTGATAGAGGGGTACGCCTTCATCAAATAGCGATAAGCGTGACCCGCCAGATACCGACCCTCACCGTCGGTCTGATCTTTCAACCAGTCGGGCCAACAGACCTCCTCGTACGGTTCCCCGTCAACAGGTAGACCGCTAAGCTGTGAGAGGCTCCATAAATCCAGAGAAGTTTCTCCTTCCAAAGTATAAAAAGTGTTGTACTCGAGACAAAATACTTCGATCATGATGGGGACATCACCTTCCATGCCCATGTTCACAGCTCGTCTCCTCGCCTCGATTGCATCCGGCATGGTCTAGTTATTTAATTTTGAGTCCTATGTAATTTTTATTTGAGTCATTTGATGTATTTTCCCTTTTATTTGAGTAATGTTCCTAGGTCTTGTGTTTATTTTCCTAAGTTTGAGTGTCATTAGGTTGTCTAGTTAGCTATTGGGCCCAATTCATTGGGCTTGGCCAAAGGGCTCCCCCTACCCCCTCGGTTATTTATCATTGAGTCAATTGTCAGGGTCTTATTGTAAAATGTGGGTTGCCTATATATAGGGCCCCATTCCCCCCATTTCAAGGTAATGAATCAATGAATGAAAAACTTACCATTTTGAGAGTTCAAACTTCTTATCTAGTGGGGATATTCCATTATTTGGGTGAGAGACCCTAGGGGAGAGATTCTCCACCCATCCCTCTCTTAATTTCTCTCTTTCACTCCCCTTTCTCTCTCCTCCACACCCAATTTCGAAAACTTTCTCTCTCCTCCCCTCCCAACCACCTCCACCCTCCCACCTACCTCCATTAACTCCTCTACAACTTCCCACAAGCCATCATGACTTCCCCCTAGTCCCAATAGACCCTCCACCAATCCACACCCCACCCTCCAACCCCCAACTACCCATCCCCTTCCCCAAGCATCCCTCCACCGTCCCAAGGCACCTCTTCCCATCCCCAAGACCACCATTGATCACCCCACATTAAAGGAAATTCAAACTCACATTCCCTCCACCCACTTGTGCCCCCCTCACCTTCCCCCTTCCCCCTCCAAGCCCAAAATCGTAGCTCCTCCTCCCACCACCTGTTAGACCCCCTTCCAGACCCTATTCTTCCCCTCCCACACCTTGGAACACCCCCTCCTAGACCCCCTCACAGCCAAGGTTCTCCCCACACTCATCCACCTCCATTTCCCCTCCCATATACCCCATTTCCCCCCATCATCTTCAACCTCTAGTTTTCAGTTCGCAGGTAGTAGAAGAGTAGCAGTTTACACAGACGACCCCAACCACATCCCAATGAATCTGAAGGCCCAAGAGCTATCCACGGAAGCGTCTACCAGTCTTCTTCGTAATGGCGGTGGTTTCATCTCCATCCGAGCTCCGTGCTGCCCGGGAGATCCATTCTCCCATAACTGCGCAGAGCTGCCCCTGCTGAGCACCTGAACCGTAGTATAAGCTTTACCACGACGAACCTCGGAAGAATCAGGCCAAGAATTCTTCTAAAAAGTTGTCCGTCGTCCTGTCTACTTTCAGAATCAAAAAGCGGAACTTCAATCGTCATCCGTGGGCCAGAGTTATCAATTTTCTTCCTCGGGTACGCAGTTCTTCTTTCCACAGTCTGCACCGACCTGTCACCATTGTTCAGAGTCCACTGGTCTTCTCTGGCATCGTTTGGCTTCCCTTCTAGTTCTCCTGCGAAGAGGACTCATCCTCGGTTCCAAAAACTCCAGCGGTTCTTGATTCTGAGTCCTGGACCTGTTGGGGCATCCTCTTCTTCCTGCTGTTGGAAACATAAAGCAGTCAGTCCGAGAATCTGCCACCATGTTCGAGCCTCCACCCAGACCAGCATCGGCACCAGAAGAAATCAAAAAAATTCTGAAGTCATCCTGATCCAGTTATGAAGATTTCCCCACTAGTCCCGTCATCAGAAAAAATCAGGAGAGGTCACAGAGGTGCGATCTTCGACTGCTGGTCCCTGATTCCAAAATGTGGACAGATTCGGCATCGACTTCCTTTCACTTCTAGCTCGAATTTCCCTCTCCGCTTGGCCGGCTGAAGGCCCCTCCCTGTGAGGAGGTAGTGTTTGGATGTAATCATCATCTTCCCTTCCCCACGATTCCCCCCCTTGCATGGGGTGTAGTGTTGTAACAATTTGAGCAGGTCAAGCTACCCCGGCGCGGCGTGTGGGGAACCCACGCTTCCCCGCTCGCCCACGTCTCCGAACGGGACCGGTTTCTTCAAACCGGTCGAGTAAGTGCTCCACTCCTAGCTCCATTTAGTGCTTGTTCTCCCTAATATTAGTTCATAAACTCCGCTGGCTTTGAGAAGTGAGAGTCCGATCTTTAAGCACCATCGCTTTAAGAGATCACCGTGGGGTGAGGAGTGTAACCCGTGCCCTTGGCACTTCGTCGGCTCCCTTGAATTGGGCAGCCATACCCTTTGGGAAACAAACCTTGACCTTGCTGGCCCTCTACCAGCAAGGGCCCAGCCCACAAAACCTCTACTTGGCATTTCCAAGTTACCCCGGGTCTTGGGTGAGTGACGGGTGAGCGGCCGCCATTATCGGTCCGTCTTGATTGCCAAATGTGCTTGCTTGTTAAGTCCTAGGTTGTGTCACATCAATTGGTATCAGAGTAAGTCATTGACTTGTCTCTACAAGTCAAGTCCTAGGGCATGCTTGCATTCTTGTCCGAACCGTGCATTGTCAATCCCATCATTGTTAACGTTGAGTCTTGGGTCACATGGCCCCTCTCCCAATCATATCCCATGCATGCTTACCTAATGGAGAGCCCGTAGAAATTGATTTCATTGACCTAGAATCTGAAAATTGGGTGTCCCCCGATATCATTACCTCTCTTTGTAGGACCGGAAAAATTGTGCACAATGGAGACCAAGTCTTTATTGAATTCCATAAATGATTCGGGAAGACAAAGTATTTGGATGGGGCTTGGTGTCAAAAGGGAACATTGGCGGGTCCATGTATAATCCTAGGTAAGAAATGGTTAGATGAAAGGAATGCCGACATCGACCCAACACGTCGGACTTGCCTAGTGCATCCGCCACACCTTTCGGGAACCTTTAAATTGAACAACCTTGTATTCTCCCACCCGCGAGAATCCCGCCCTTGTTCACCACCCCGGGTGCACCATACTCCGGCCATCATCACCCCACCATCAAAGAACCTTCCCACTCCATTAGCTTTAGAAGAAGTAGTCCACCCACTTTACCACATGAAGACAAATACCTCTCGGGAACCTATCCCCTCCATGGAGAGCACCCATGTCCCAATTGAAGAGGAAGCCTCGCACGAGGATCTTCACCCTCCACCACCCCCTCTAGATAAGGTCGAATTCATCTTGGAAGAGTCCCTTATTAGTTGGCTAAAGAAGAGCCCAATAAGAGAGATCACGGCCCACGATTGCCTTCCTATAAAGAAAAACCTTCCCATAGTGCACATCTCCTCCTATCACACCATAATCCAAACATCCTACCAAGTGGAAACCTTAGAGGACCTTCTCAAGGTCTTAGCTTGGCAATATGAGTTGACCGGCTTGTTGACCCCCATGGCTCACCAATCTAGGAGCCTTGACCTCCTACACCTTTGTGTCGGGTCTATCACCTCGGTTTGCTCCATTGGTTGCTACACTAGTGACCTCCTTCTATTCCTCCCCACACCCGATGAGCCCGACCTTCTCCTCAATTTGGAGCTTCTTATATCGGGTGGAAAGTCAAGCCCTCCCCTCATGACCGACCCACTCACAAAGAACCTCGGCCCAATTATCTCATTAGAGGAGGATGACCCACCACCACTTGAGGATCTTGAGAACATAGGGCCCCTCCCCCTTGATAACCCTTTTTATGATCCCTTCCAATGGGGGTCAAAGAAACCATGGGACCCAACCACCTTATCCACCACCCACCTTTTCCTATCCCAACCCACCATGTTTGACCCAATCCACCCCATCCTAGACCCGAGTTACACCTTAGGAGCCATGACCTTGGACCACATATCCCTAGATAATAAGGTTGTGCCCCACCCCATGATGACCACCTTCTTAGATCCATTCGATCCTTTCCAATGGGAGTTCAAAGGTTGTCCCACACCTATACACATGGAAGTCACTTTTGGGAAAAGTATACATGTGTCTAGGCTTTCCACACCCTTTGGCATGAACACTATGTTGGGTCCATTCATTCATATCACCTACATATCAAGTAGAAAGCATGAGTGATCCAAATTCAGATGTAGTGGTCCACCTTCACTCATCATGAGTCGTAGGCATGATAGGAGTATTCATGGATGTCTGGGTCCCCCAGCATTTGTCACCCCCATGCATGACCGGATCACCTATGGATGCCCCGGTCCTCCCCATTCCATCAAAGTCTTCCTGGCGTCAAAGCATGATTGGTCTACTTTTGGTTGCCCAGGTCCACCCATCACCCCTAGAACGTCAACATTCACAAAATTGCATAAAAGCCTTTGCAAGCACATAAGCAAGGAAAATGAGATCTATAAGAGGCAGGCTGACTCCCTTCGGCGTCACCAAGAATTCCACCTGGGTGACTTTGTGATGGTGAGGAAGGATAGGCTCTCCCCGGGAGTCATATCCAAATTGAGGCTACGTGGGGCTGGTCCCTTCTAGGTCCTAAGGCGCATTGGCGCTAATGCCTGTGAGTTAGATCTCCCCGAGGAGTATGGAGTGAGTCCTACATTCAGTGTAGCCGACCTAGTGCCATATAAGGGACCCACAGTGGTACCTAGTGAGGATATTGAGCCTATTCCTTCCGTTGAGAGAGCACCCACCGGTGAGGAGAGTCCACCAGCCAAGAGAGCCCAGCGTGAGCACATTGAACGAATATTGGATGAACAGGCCACTACCACCAGGAGCAAGGTATACGAGCGCTATCTCGGCAGGTGGATGGATCGGTCTCGTTCGGAAGACTTGAGGGCAATACCACTTCTACACCCTCCAAGAGGGAAGGACACTTACTCGACGGAGTCGAGTTCTCCGCACCCCGGGAGTATGATGGGGACATCACCTCCCATGCCCATGTTCACAGCTCGTCTCCTCGCCCCGGTTGCATCCGGCATGGTCTAGTTATTTAATTTTGAATCCTATGTAATCTTTATTTGAGTCATTTGATGTATTTTCCCTTTTATTTGAGTCATGTTCCTAGGTCTTGTGTTTATTTCCCTAAGTTTGAGTGCCATTAGGTTCTCTAGTTAGCTATTGGGCCCAATTCATTGGGCTTGGCCCAAGGGCTCCCCCCTACCCCCTCAGTTATTTGTCATTGAGTCAATTATCAGGGGCTTATTATAAAATGTGGGTTGCCTATATATAGGGCCCCATTCCCCCCATTTCAAGGTAATGAATCAATGAATGAAAAACTTGCCATTTTGAGAGTTCAAACTTCTTATCTAGTGGGGAGATTCCATTATTTGGGTGAGAGACCCTAGGGGAGAGATTCCCCACCCATCCCTCTCTTAATTTCTCTCTTTCACTCCCCTTTCTCTCTCCTCCACACCCAATTTCAAAAATTTTCTCTCTCCTCCCCTCCCAACCACCTCCACCCTCCCACCTACCTCCATTAACTCCTCTACAACTTCCCACAAGCCATCATTACTTCCCCCTAGTTCCAATAGACCCTCCACCAATCCACACCCCACCCTCCAACCCCCAACTACCCATCCCCTTCCCCAAGCAGCCCTCCACCTTCCCAAGGCACCTCTTCCCATCCCCAAAACCACCATGGATCACCCCACATTAAAGAAAATTCAAACTCACATTCCCTCCACCCACTTGTGCCCCCCTCACCTTCCCCCTTCTCCCTCCAAGCCCAAATTCGTAGCTCCTCCTCCCACCACCTATTAGACCCCCTTCCAGACCATATTCTTCCCCTCCCACACCTTGGAACACCCCCTCCTAGACCCCCTCACAGCCAAGGTTCTCCCCACACTCTTCCACCTCCATTTCCCCTCCCATATACCCCATTTCCCCCCATCATCTTCAACCTCTAGTTTTCAGTTCGCAGGTAGCAGAAGAGTAGTAGTTTGCAGAGGCGACCCCGACCACATCCCAATGATTCGGAAGGCCCAAGAGCTATCCACGGAACCATCTACCAGTCTTCTTTGTAACGGCGGTGGTTTCATCTCTATCCGAGCACCGTGCTGCCCGGGAGATCCGTTCTCCCACAACTGCGCAGAGCTACCCCTACTGAGCACCTAGAACCGGAGTAGAAGCTTTACCACGACGAACCTCGAAAGAATCAGGCCAAGAGTTCTTCTGTAAAGTTGTTCCTCGTCCTGTCTACTTTTATAATCAAGAAGCGAAACTTCAATCGTCATCCGTGGGCCAGAGTTATCAATTTTCTCCCTCGGGTACGCGGTTCTACTTCCCACAGTCTGTACCGACCTGTCACCATTATTCAGAGTCCACTGGTCTTCTCCGGTATCGTTTGGCTTCCCTGCCAGTTCTGCTGTGAAGAGGACTCTTCCACGGTTCCAAAAACTCTGACGGTTCTTGATTCTGAGTCCGGGAGCTGTCGGGGCATCCTCTTCTTCCTGCTGTTGGAAACCTGAAGCTGTCAGTTCGAGAATCTGCCACCCTGTTCGAGCCTCCACCCAGACCAGCATCATCGCCAGAAGAAATCAAAAAAATTCTGATGTCATCCTGATCTAGTTACGAAGATTTTCCCACTGGTCCCATCATCATCAAAAATTAGGAGAGGTCACAGAGGTGCGATATTCGACTGCTGGTCTCTGATTCCAGAACATGGACAGATTCGGCATCGGCTTCCTTTCATCACTTCTAGCTTGAATTTCCCTCCCCGCTTGGCCGGCTGAAGGCCCCTCCCTGTAAGGAGGTAGTGTTTGGATGTAATCATCATCTTCCCTTCCCCACGATTCCCCCCCTTGCATGGGGTGTAGTGTTGTAACAATTTGAGCAGGTCAAGCTACCCCGGCGCGGCGTGTGGGGAACCCACGCTTCCCCGCTCGCCCACGTCTCCGAACGGGACCAGTTTCTTCAAACCGGTCGAGTAAGTGCTCCACTCCTAGCTCCATTTAGTGCTTGTTCTCCCTAATATTAGTTCATAAACTCCGCTGGCTTTGAGAAGTGAGAGTCCGATCTTTAAGCACCATCGCTTTAAGAGATCACCGTGGGGTGAGGAGTGTAACCCGTGCCCTTGGCACTTCGTCGGCTCCCTTGAATTGGGCAGCCATACCCTTGGGGAAACAAACCTTGGCCTTGCTGGCCTTCTACCAGCAAGGGCCCAGCCCACAAAACCTCCACTTGGCATTTCCAAGTTACCCCGGGTCTTGGGTGAGTGACGGGTGAGCGGCCACCATTATCGGTCCGTCTTGATTGCCAAATGTGCTTGCTTGTTAAGTCCTAGGTTGTGTCACATCAGATCATGCCACAGCATAAGCCTCGGGAGATGGGGTAGCGGTATCTCGAGGCGTACACGCTGTGATAGACGCCAGCCCTGGTCAGGAGGGGAGCGTAGTGCTGCAGCACATAATCCGTGAACTCCACTGTTCCAGGTCTGAATGCATGGGCGTCGGTGGCTCTCAACTCGGCAAACCACCCCATGGATATTTGATGCTTAAAACGGACCGCCAGGCAGTCTAGCAGAAAAGATTCTTCTCTATACCCCCATTTCAACGGGGCAAGAAACAAGCCAAAGTTCGGCTTCTCCCGGTCCACCCTGCCTACGGAATCATTTCACCGAGCGGGTACAAATTCAGGGGCCCTGGTCAGCAGCCCATCTGATGGGAATCGACGCCGAGCCTGTACCTTTTTTATTACATTTATGTCCTTTTAGTTTGTGTTTATATCCTTGGGAAAGTATGTACGCAAATGTAAGGCTTTATAAGTCAAGGAGTCATTCCCATGGATTGTGTGGGTTTTTATGCAATTATACAGTAGGACCAGCAAGGGGGCCCTCAGCCCTTTCCCATTGGTCCATGTCACCTATGTGGGGCTGGTCAACCATCCTAGGTGGCCATCTAGAAGGGTTGAATGTCAAATGCCACATGGGTAGACAAAGGAAGTAAAAAGTCTAAGGTAGGCTACCTACCATGTCAAGCTTGTCTCCCACTTGGGTTATTTTATTTTTTTTGTGTGTGTTGGTCACATTTAATCTAGGCCATTCATTCCCCATCCCTAGATCCAATGGTGGAGATTGGATTAGATTGGAGGCATATAAATACTTGTATTTTCCATTTGAATATTAATGAAAGTGAAAAAATCATTGTGCAAGATCCCCTCTCTTGGAGAATTTCGACCTCTCCTCTCTCTCCCCCTGGTTTCTTCATCCCCAACCCCCATTCTAGAGTGATATCTCCTTCCCCCCACCTCCGGTGATCATCGGTGCCGCCGCCGCCGCCGTTCATGCCGCCATCACGCCGCCACGGAGCCGCCTTCGGTGTTCTGTCCATCCTAGATAGAGGCTTCTTGTCTGAATATCTGCTCTCCACCACGTGACGATCTCAAGCTGCAATTTTTATGGTGTGTTCTTCCCTTGTATCCCAAGCTCCACCTAAATTTTCACATCCAAATTCTATCGTTTAGTATTTTCCCATTTTCGTGCATCTTTCATTCTTAGTTCTGTTTTGTCTCTATCTACAGTGACAGTAGCCCTGTGTTTCCCAACTCCGGCCATTTTTTTGATTTGTCCAAACCCTCCCAAATTTACTGAGCGTTCTGTCCATCACCCCCTACATCCACAAATTTTCTTAATTTTTTATCAGCCTTCTATCTCTTTTTAGAAATTCGTGTTCTTCCGCAGCTACAGTGTTGTCAGTCAGATCCCAGATCCGACCACCCTCCACTTCCAAAATCAGAACAAATCTTCACCACCTCCAAATCCAGATCTAAAAATAGTCCTGGTTTCTTAACTTGATTTTCCACAACTGTTCTGAAGAACACAACCCCAGATTCAGACGTCTACCTCGCGGTCAAAGGCAATCTATAGGAAAGTTCTCTGCTGACCTGAGATTTCAGGAACTGTACAAAAAGAACTTGGAAATTCCATAAGTCCAGATCCGTGCATATCCAAGACAGATCTCTTGGCGTATATTGAAGGATTTGAAGTTAGCTTTCAATGGCGCCAGTCTCGTGTCGATCCGACATCGGGGCTGATCGTAGTGCCCGTTCTCGCCGAGACGCGCGCTGAAACCCAGAAGTTGCAGCCCGTGGCCGGTTATTCCGACCGGTGCCGATCGGAGCCGCCCGGTGCCGATCGGAGCCGCCCGGCCTCCGACCGGTGAACCAGTGCGCCCCCACTCCAGGGAGCGCCCTTCCAGGCATCCTCCACTACAGTGGTGCCACCGGGTCCCACACGGCCCCTCCGGACAGCACGTGGGCCCCACCGTCACGTGTTCGGGTGTTGCCGAAACAGCGCGAGAAGCCGCCCGTCAACCCGAATTTGGTCCTCCCGGACCCCATTGTGTAGCCCTTTACCTCCCTGCGTGGAGTGGGCGATATTTCATTGCTGTCATCATTGTGTAATATTTATCCCGGGAGTACGAGTTTCGGCCGGGTCCGTCGTCCCCACGCCGAGCGCGTGGAGGTATCGCATTCGCTCCCTTCTCGGCATTTTACTTACTTCATATATATTTGTTTATGCCGCTGCAAGAGAGCATGTGTAGGGATATCTAGCTCGCTTTATATGTTCATTATCGCTGCTGCGAGAGAGTACGTGACCGTCCCGTGACCCGATCCGGGCACAAAAGAGAGCCGATCACCCTAGCTCATTGCCGGTTTCTCAACCGCGCACATCCGACGATTCCCTCGTTAAGGGGCAATCACGAGCTTGTCGTGTCCGTGGTCTCGACCCACATCAATTTGGTATCAGAGCGAGTTGAGTCTAGGGTGTCCAAATCAAAAAAAAAGTGTCATTTACGTCTAGTCATTAGTCATTGTCTAAGTCGCGTTTAGGGTCATCATTGTTTTAAAACAAAAAAAAAAGTGTCTTTTGGGTCGCATTTGCATACCATTAGTCGGTATATAAAAAGGTGTTGTCCGAACGTTAGGCTACGCCTATCGGGAAGGCCGCACACTTGTGCGAGTGATCTTCGGATCGATTAACTCCGCCACGTACCGAGTCTTGGTTTACGTCTAGGGTCCTTAGTGTGCATGCATTCTAAACTTGCATAGTCGGTCTAGTGTCTTGTCACCGTGTGTATGCATGTCCATATCCGCTACCCACGGCCGTTCCCCAAGACCATACATCCGAGTGGTCAACCTTTGTGGCCAAAGTCAATGTCCTCATGGACCGAGCCCTTAATTTTACCACTCTCACTATGAAAGTCGCTCTACCCAACGGGTCCATAACGGAACTCCATTTCACCGATAGGGAGTCGGGTAATTGGGTTTCTCTTGACATCGTGGAGTCTCTCTCCAAGACAGGCGAGATTGTCCACGATGGTGATTTTGCTTTTGTTGAGTTCTATAAGAGGATCAGATCTGTTCTCTACACCAATGGTGCATGGTGCAGGATCGGCACACTTGCTGGTTCATGCATCATTTTAGGGCAAAAGTGGTTAGGAGAGAGAAGGGCCAATCTTGACTGGGACAAGAGGACTTGCACCTTATGCCCACCTTAGCTACCCGGTAAGATCACCCTTAGGGACCCCGTATGTCCAGCCACCCAGCCCCAGCGGCCCACTCTACCTTCGGATTCGCGCTTGAAGCCACCTCATCCCGAGCCACCCGTATTTCTAACGGGTACATTATACATAGCCGAGCCGCTTCTTAGTTGGCTCAAGGATGGCTTGGTCCCACTCCCTTACCCGTCTATGGACCCTACCCTACCTTTAGTGCCCGCCAACTCCTACCATACTACATTCCGATCTCGTCACCATGTTGACACATTGGGTGACCTTATCCTTGGTTTAGGTTGTCAATGGCAGTTGACACATATGTTGGCCCGAGGTTTCGACCAACCCACGAGTCGTAGCTTCACCCATCCGGCCTTCGCGTCCATTACCTCCGAGTGCACCGTGGGTTGTGTCACCACGGAGGTTCTTCAACTTCTCCCGCTACCGGATGAGCCCGACTTCATGACTTTGCTTCCGAGGGAGGAGTCATATTTCCTATACACGGTCCCATTTACCATGACGGAGGAAGGTGACCACCCGCACCTTCAAGAATTTCACGATTGGGACCATGTCATGTTGGAACCCACCATAAGGGGTCATACCTTCTTTGATCCCTTTGACCCCTTCCCTAGTGGATCCCTAGACCCTTCATATTCCCTTCACTTCTTCGGGGAAGTCCACCTTCATACCCCTTTCCTACGGGTCGGGTCCTCCATACCCACCAAGCCCGTCCACGATACACCTACACCCGGCTCTTCCACACCCGGCTTTCCTAACCCACTCAAGTCTCCTAAATCTAAAGGGCCGTCCATGCATGACTGGGTCATACTTGGATGTTTAGTTGTTCCCCATACCACCCATCTTCGGTTACATAACATGCATGCATGGCACATATTCGGGTGTCCTGGTCCGCCGTCACCTATGTACGGGTCGGACTAACAATAGGTCTGTCTAGAGTCATGCATGAGTCGGTTTCTTATTTGTGTGGTTTGTTTGGTTTGTGTGTCGTTTGTTTGTCTGCACGTGTCTTGTGCAAGCTCGTTGTCGTTCTCTTATGAGTAAGAGGCGAGTGGACTCACTTGATGAGTATGGGATCGGTTCCACATCTATACCCGGATCAGTCACCTATAGGGACTCAGCGGTGATTCCTAGTGAGTCTTCGAGCTGTTTTCTTCCCTTTTGAGAGTGCCCCTTCGGAGTGACCACCTTTAGCCCATAGCAGTTCGTATATCGAGTATATATGGAATGAGCAGGTGACGATCACTTGGAGCGGAGCATACCCGCGCTACTTGGCACGGTGACGGATCCGCCGGAGTACTCGAGCATGCCTACCCCTACTCGACGGGGTCGAGTTCCTCCCACCCGGGGAGAATTGATGGGAATCGACGCCGAGCCTGTACCTTTTTTATTACATTTATGTCCTTTTAGTTTGTGTTTATATCCTTGGGAAAGTATGTACGCAAATGTAAGGCTTTATAAGTCAAGGAGTCATTCCCATGGATTGTGTGGGTTTTTATGCAATTATACAGTAGGACCAGCAAGGGGGCCCTCAGCCCTTTCCCATTGGTCCATGTCACCTATGTGGGGCTGGTCAACCATCCTAGGTGGCCATCTAGAAGGGTTGAATGTCAAATGCCACAAAAGGGAGTAAAAAGTCTAAGGTAGGCTACCTACCATGTCAAGCTTGTCTCCCACTTGGGTTATTTTATTTTTTTTGTGTGTGTTGGTCACATTTAATCTAGGTCATTCATTCCCCATCCCTAGATCCAATGGTGGAGATTGGATTAGATTGGAGGCATATAAATACTTGTATTTTCCATTTGAATATTAATGAAAGTGAAAAAATCATTGTGCAAGATCCCCTCTCTTGGAGAATTTCGACCTCTACTCTCTCTCCCCCTGGTTTCCTCATCCCCAACCCCCATTCTAGAGTGATATCTCCTTCCCCCCACCTCCGGTGATCATCGGTGCCGCCGCCGCCGCCGTTCGTGCCGCCATCACGCCGCCGCGGAGCCGCCTTTGGTGTTCTGTCCATCCTGGATAGAGGCTTCTTGTCTGAATATCTGCTCTCCACCACGTGACGATCTCAAGCTGCAATTTTTATGGTGTGTTCTTCCCTTGTATCCCAAGCTCCACCTAAATTTTCACACCCAAATTCCATCGTTTAGTATTTTCCCGTTTTCGTGCATCTTTCATTCTTAGTTCTATTTTGTCTCTGTCTATAGTGACAACAGCCCTATGTTTCCCACCTTCGGCCATCTTTTTGATTTGTCCAAACCCTCCCAATTTTACTGGGAGTTCTATCCATCACCCCCTACATCCACAAATTTTCTTAATTTTTTATCAGCCTTCTATCTATTTTTAGAAATTCATGTTCTTCCTCCGCTATAGTGTTGTCAGTCAGATCCCAGATCCGACCACCCTCCACTTCCAAAATCAGACAAAATCACCACCACCTCCAAATCTAGATCGAAAAATAGTCCTGGTTTCGTAACTTGATTTCCCACAACTTTTCTGAAGAACACAACCCCAGATTCGGACATCTACCTTGCGGTCAAAGGCAATCCACAGGAAAGTTCTCTGCTAACCTAAGATTTTAGGAACCGTACAAAAAGAACTTGGAAATTCCATAAGTCCAGATCTGTGCATATCTAGGATAGATCTCTAGGCCTATATTGAAGGATTTGAAGTTAGCTTTCCAATGGCGTCAGTCTCGTGTCGATCCGACATCGGGGCTGATCGCAGCGCCCGTTCTCGCCGAGACGCGCGCTGAAACCCAGAAGTTACAGCCCGTGGCCGGTTATTCCGACCAGTGCCGATCGGAGCCGCCCGGCCTCCGGCCGGCGAACCAGCGCACCCCCACTTCAGGGAGCGCCCTTCCATGCATCCTCCACTACAGCGGTGCCACCGGGTCCCACACGGCCCCTCCGGACAGCACCTGGGCCCCACCGTCACGTGTTCGGGTGTTGCCGAAACAGCGCGAGAAGCCGCCCGTCAACCCGAATTCGGTCCTCCCAGACCCCATTGTGTAGCCCTTTACCTCCCTGCGTGGAGTGGGCGATATTTCATTGCTGTCATCATTGTGTAATATTTATCCCGGGAGTACGAGTTTCGGCCGGGTCCGTCGTCCCCACACCGAGCGCGTGGAGGTATCGCATTCGCTCCCTTCTCGGCATTTTACTTACTTCATATATATTTATTTATGCCGCTCCTAGAGAGCATGTGTAAGGATATCTAGCTCGCTTTATATATTCATTACCGCTGCTGTGAGAGAGTACATGACCATCCCGTGACCTGATCCGGGAACAAAAGAGAGCCGATCACCCTAGCTCATTGCCGGTTTCTCAACCGCGCACATCCGATGCTTCCCTCGTTAAGGAACAATCACGAGCTTGTCGTGTCCGTGGTCTCGTCCCGCATCACCATCTTCTGGAGCTAGATCTTGCAGCCCGAGCACGACGCTCCATTTCCAGACTTCTCCGAGAAGATAAATAGGCCTTCCATGCACTGCACATTCTATTAGACTATCCCTCTCCACTAACAAGGCATGCTCGGCTTTGCGGATGATGAACGGGTCTCTCTTCCCCTGAAGGTTGAAGCACCGAAGGAAGGACATCAGATGTTTGTCCTTGGGGTAATCCCGCCTGACAACGCCGTCTCGGTCATAGTGAAAAGAATCACCTCCAAGGATGAGGAGACGGCCAGTGTCCACAGTATCGGTCTCCGAATCCGAGGACTCTGCAACTACGGCATGTTGACCGTGCCCCCGATCAAGGGAATGGACGTTCTCCCACGTCACCACGGTGCGGGAGGCGGAAGAAGAAGAACCAGATGCCATGTTAGCTACAAAGAAGTGTTGTGCCCATGCATGTGGTTTTGGTTTTGATGATGGTTTTAATGATGGCTTTGATGATTGGTTGTTGATGTGAGTTAATCAAAGGTTCAGTCATCTTGCTGCTCAGTTTAGATTAACATATTTGATGTTCAGTCTTGTTACATGTTAAACTGATGCATAAAGCATTCATTGCTGTGGTTTTGATGATTGATATTGTATTTTGATGATAGCAATGATATAGTGTTTTCATGACATTGTGCCTTGATGATTGCATCATGACTGTGACTGGTACAACTGATATATTGTGTATGTTAGACTTATGTTATGTGCATAGTCTATACAATGCATCGTGGGGTTTATGCCCTAAGTCTATTCACTGCACATGCATCATTCGTCCAAGTCCATACATTGGACTGTAGTGTGCATTTGGCGAACACATCGCAAGTCTAGACATTGCACTGTAGCATGCATTTCCTTAAAGTCTATACATCGGACTGGTTTGCATTGGCTAAGTATATACAACGTCAGCTCATGCCTTGTCTTAGACAAAGTCTATACAATGGCTTTGGGTCTCCAAGTCTATACAGCCTTTTGCTTCGCCAAAATCTGTACATTGGTCTGCATAGGCTAAGTGTTTACATTGTCAAGTACAATCATGCACTGGTCATGTAGTCTGTACAGCGTGAAGTCTATACTTTGGCACTGTAGCTTGCTCGTGCAAGTCTATACCTTGGACTGTTCTTCATGTCTGTACATCAGATTGTACATCATCTTCGTGCTGTTTCTGTACTTGAGTTTTCGTGTTGTTTCCCCTCACTAACACGAAAAGATCTCGTGTTGTATGAGCATACAACACTTCGTGTTGATTTCCATGCGTGACAGGAAAGCTTGTATGAGGTTAGACTTCGTGTCGTTTCCCTTGTCTTCATCTTCGTGTTGTTTTAGTGTTTACGTCTTCGTGTTGTTTTCACCGCGTGTCGATTATTGTTTTTCACTTAGTGTTGCTTTCACTTCGTGTCAACTTCACTTCGTGTCGTCTCTTTGTACTTCGTCTTCGTGTTGTTTTCACCGCGTGTCGATTATTGTTTTTCACTTAGTGTTGTTTTCACTTCGTGTCAACTTCACTTCGTGTCGTCTCTTTGTATTTCGTCTTCGTGTTGTGTTCAACCCGTGTCGATCACTATTTTTACTTCGTGTCGTTCCTGTTACACTTCGTGTCGTTTCTCCGTCTCAGGTCTTCGTGTCGTGTTTTCCACACCGCGTGTCGTTGTCGCTTTAGTAACCTCACCTCGTGTCGGTTACTGTTGTTTTCATGACTTCGTGTCGTTTTTCCTCTCATGTACTTCGTGTCGGTTACTGTTGTTTTCACTTCGTGTTGTTTTCATTTCGTGTCAACTTCACCTCGTGTTGTTTTCATTTCGTGTCAACCTCGTCTTGGTGTCGTACTTACTTCGTGTCAGTTACTGTTGTTTCTGTGTCTTCGTGTCGTTTTTGTTCTTCCTAGACCTTGTGTCTTTCTTGTGTTGAAACCACACTTCGTGTTGGTTTCTGTTTTGTCTCCATGTATCTCGTGTCGTTCTTCTTTTTACCTCGTGTTGTTTTATAACTTCACTTCGTGTCGTTCTCGCTTTAACCACACTTCGTGTTGCTTTACGTAGACCTTGTGTCTTACTTTGTTTGCAAACACTTCGTTTCGGTTTCTGCTGTCACCCCGTGTTGTTCTTCCTAGACCTTGTGTCTTTCGTTTGTTGAAACCATACTTCATAATTGGTTTCTGTCTTGTCTTCGTATGTACCTCGTGTCGTTTCCTTATTTTGTCTTCGTGTTGTCTCCGTGTTGTTGCTATTTGTTAGCTCGTGTTGTTTCGTTCTAACCTCGTCCAGGTTTCTTCTAAAAACGCTGTTCTTCTGATAAGTCTATACAGAGTTGTTCTTTAAACTGATGACTTATCCGATACCCTGTTTTACAGGTGCTTTGATCGTGAAGCTTAAGGAGGGCACGTGATCCGAGGCTGGAATAAAGTCTGCTGAGAGACTGCCACGTGGTCCGAATTCTTAGGGCTGGAAATGTGGAGGTCACACGTCGTGGCTGCTGCTGCTGCTGCTGCTGCTATATATATGAGCATTCTTCCATAGATGAAGGTGATCGAGTTGGCGAGAAGAAAAGCGTATACAGAGAGCCACGATCCAGATAGAAGAAGAAAAGAGAAAGAAGAAGAGCAGAAGGAGAAGAAGAGAGGTAGAGAGCTCGAGAAGAGTGTGAAGAGAAGAAGAAGCAGAGAGTGAGAGGAGAGCAGAAGAAAGAGAAAGAAAGATAGAGAGTGAGCGAGAGAGCTCGTTGAGAAGAAAGAAGATCTTACCTGAAGATTCGTCTACTGGACCGTGGATCAAATCCAGGCCAGCCAGCTCCTGCGAGAGCCACATTTGTTTTTATCTTCTCAGCCTTCTGTTGCTGGTTTCGTTTTTGTTTTTATCCATTTACTATATTTCCGATCCTCTGTAGAGAGGTCGGGGTTCCTCCTGTGGGTTCAGGAGAAGGGAGACTTTGTGTCTTCGGTTTGCAAGTAGCTGGGTGCTACTTGTGGTTGGTACCCTCCCGTGTGGAGGAAGAGAGACTTGCGTCTCTGGTTGCCTTTGACAGGGTGTCATCGGTTGTTTCCCTCCGGGTTGGAGGACGGGAGATTTATCTCCGGTTTTGCTTCCCTCTGGGGTTCAGAGGAAGAGAGACTTGGGTCTCTAGGTTCCCCTCCGGGTTGGAGGAAGGGAGGCTTGTTCCTCCGGCTCTGGGCTTGTGAGTAGCAAGTCCGGTGGTTCCCTCCGTGTGTGGAGGAAGAGAGACCGTGTGTCTCTGGTTTCCAAGTGGTTGGTGTCACTTGTGGGTTCCTCCTGTTTGTTCAGGAGAAGGGAGATTGCTATCTCCGGTTGCAAGTAGCTGGGTGCTACTTGTTGATTCCCTCCGGTTTGGAGGAAGGGAGACTTGTCTCCGGTTCTGGGCTTGTGGATTCAAGTCCAGGGGTTCCCTCCAGGTCTGGAGGAAGAGAGACCTTGTGTCTCTGGTTTGCTAGTGACTGGTCTCACTAGTGGTTCCCTCCGGTTGGGAGGAAGAGGGGAGGTTGTTCCCCTGGTCAAGCTGTTTGGCAGCGTTTGTTGCAGACTGAGTCTGCTGTTTCTAGCGTGAGCTAGTGGAAGCCACACTCGGTTTGAGTGTGGGGTGGATGTAGGTCTGAAGGACCGAACCACCTAAAAACCCCTTGTGCATTGTGGTTTGATTTGTTCATTTGTGCTTCCGCTAGATGAATGCATAGGGGTACTCCATGTGTTTGCTAACTGGTAGAACTGAATAGTTGATTAGCTTTCAGGTTTGGTAAATCTGTCTAGTTAGCATCATAGTTCTAGTTTGGGCGAAATTTTATATTGAGCGAAAGTCTTGTTAGTATTCTAGTTTTAAATTGGGTGAAAGTTTTAAAGGGCTATATTCATTCACCCCCCCTCTGAATACTGCATCGAACTCAACAAGAAGCGCATCAAACAATAAACAAAGTCAGAAAATAGTTGATCCAAACAAATTTTTGACAAAATTTCGGCAGAGTCTCCCCAGCACGGGAGATTGCCAAAGAAAAGCGGGAACACGCCCACTAAGGGAACGTCCCCTAAAAGCAGCCACTGGCATTACAGCGAGGCCAAATGGGACACCTGGGGGAATAGCTCCGAGGGCAAGCCCTACTAGGAGCCTCCCGGGGCCCAAAAGATGGGTTCAAAACCCGAATAAACAAGCGCTCCGCTCACTACTAATAAGGCCCGCCCACGCCCTCAGCTCGCTCGGCGCCGCGAGAGGAGAAGAAAGGGAGGAGAGAGAAAGCTACAGTGCGAATGAGGAGGGATGAAGAAAAAAATCAAGGATGAACAAATATATAGGGGAAGGCCTCCCCTTTGCTAATCCGGCGCGCTATTTAGCGAGCCAAATTAGCATCCTTCAAACAAAAGGCGCGTCGGTTGAAGGCGCGCCGGATTAACTTCCTCCAAGCACCAGGCCGCGCCGGATTAACTGCAGTGCACCCTTCAGGCCGCGCCATATTAAAAATGTAAAAGGCCAGGGGCGCGCCGGATTAACCCGCACCGTATTAACAGTCAAACGACGTCAAATAGGCATCCGTGCCGGATTAAGGGCCGTTCCAAGCCTCCGTCAATTGAAGAGGAGATCATCCCAGGCGAGGCTCATCCGTCGGCCTTGTTATGCTCGTGCCTTGCTTGCAACGCCCACGGCTGGGGGGCATTTGTTGGCACTCAAAATATCACTCGCGGCAATCAAGAGCCGCAAAGACGAATCATACGGCCCGCTGAAGCACAAAAGCCGATAAAGATTGTTGGATTTTTGTGACTTCCCTAGTGTTTTGATGATGAGCATCACTATGTTAAATATTGTCATTTTAATCAAATATCTTGCACAATGTTATGCATTTGAAATTTCCATGATTAACAGGACAACTGCTATGAGGTAGTACCTTGTATGTCCGTACTGTTCCTTTCATACTTCGTGTTGTTTGTGTTTACTACACTTCGTGTTGTCCTTTTGTACGTCGTGTTGTTCCAACTATGTTTGTTGATTGTCTTCGTGCTGGTTACTGAAGCAGCTCGATTTGTTCTGATGAACTTCGAGTCATTTTCCTGTGAACCTCGTGTCGTTTCTTCAGTATTTAGTTGCTCATCTCGAGTCATCCTTTCTATTTTTGCTCTTGTGTTTTCGTGTCATTTACTGTAGTTACTCGAGTCGTTTTCCTACTGTCACTGTTTTATCACGTGTCGTTGTAGCCGTTCCTACCTTCTATCTTCGTGTTGTTTTTCCTAGACCCCGTGTCCTTTTTGCTTTGTGACCACACTTCGTGTAGGGTTCTATTTTCATCTTCGAGTTGGTTTCAGTCCGTGTCATCCTCGTCTTCGAGTCGTTCGTAAGTTCGAGCAATTTTGTATTCGAGTCATTTTTTAATGTCTTCGTGTTGTTCCTGTGTTTGTGTCTTCGTGTTGTTGTTTTTGTGTCTTCATGTTATTTTTGTATTTGTGTCTTCGTGTTGCTTCTTTCTATCTTCGTCCAAGGTTCCTCTGATCGTGTGTTTCTATCGTTTCACTCCGTGTTATTTCCTTCTCACCTCGTGCTGTTCTCATCTGACTTCGTGTCGTTCTCTTTGTAGTGTTAGCCTTGTTACTGTGGTACCTCGTGACGTTCTCTCTTTATTTCGTGCTGTAGTCGTCTTGTGTATCTCGTGTCATTCTCAGTATAGTGCATCTCGTATTGCTATCACATACCTCATGCAGTTTTAGTTTTTGTGGCCCTGAGTTTTAATAGTTTTAATTTCTTTGCAGGAGAAGAAGAAAAACAAAAAGAAGAAGGTGGTCCGAAGAAGAATAGTCCCCAGTGTCTGGGCTGCACGTGATCCAATACTAAAGGAACCAATGCTATAAGGGCACGTGGCAAGAAGGTTCTGGATCGAGCGCGGGAAGCACACGCCTTGCATGAACCCTTCTGATCGCTTATAAAAGCACTGCCTCACCATCTACGAAAAGTGAGGAGCTCCGAGGTTACAGAAAAGAAATTTGAGTGAGAACAGACGAGAAAGAGCCTCCCTGAGAAACTAGAGTGATCCAGTTGAGAGAGAAGAGAGAGCAGAAGAGTGATCAGAAGATGGGTATTGACTTACGGATCAAATCCGAAGTCTGCTGCTCAGTTTGAGCTACATTGTTTCCAGTTTCTGAAATTTGGCTTTCGTCTTTATTGTTTTCATTTTTATCTACTTTTTCCTTCTTGATTGAAAGTTCTCTGTGTTACCTCCTGGTGTTCAGGGGAAGAGAGAGACGTGTTCTCTCTGGTTCACTTGCAACAGATGTTGCAGTATTGTTTCCTCTCGTAGAAGAGGTGTTCCCTCTGGGCTTCAGAGTAAGAGAGACCTTGGTCTCTGGTTCTAGTGACTGCAGTTCACTAGTGTTCCCTCCGGTTGGAGGAAGAGGAACTTGTTTCCTGGTTTCTAGGGACTTGGCGTCCTTAGGGCTCCCTCCGGGTGTGGAGGAAGAGGGGAGGGTGTTCCTCTGGTGAAGCTGTGAATCAGCCGTTATCGCAGACTGAGTCTGCTTTGCTAGCAGGTGCTAGTGGAAGCCTCACTTCGATTTGAAGTGAGGGGTGGACGTAGGCAGACTGGAGGTCTGACCGAACCACCTTAAAAACCTCTGGGTACTCGTGTGATTGTATGTGGTGATTTTGTGGTGTGCCTTCTATCCACTCGAGCAATTGTCCGCACTGCATTTTTGTGGGTTCAACTCCGAGATTGCTTGTTTTAAGTGAATCATTCTTCAGTAATTTTTAATCGGTTGAAAACAGTGATCTATTCATCCCCTCCCCTTCTAGATCACTTTATATTTCTTGTATCACTTGGTATCAGAGCAGGTATTTCCCAATATGTGGTCCAACGGCCAGGGAAACGGATCCGCTGGTTCTCGCAGCTACATTGCTGAAGGGCAGTCAATCACCCGTCCCCCTTTCTTCGATGGTAATAACTATTTCTTTTGGAAGAACATGATGGAAGTCTTTATCAGGGCCCAAAGCCACAAGCTCTGGAGAGTAATTACAGATGGTCCGTACCAACTTCCACCGAACGAAGACATGTGGACAGAGGAGCAGGTTAAACTTTCCGCACTGAATTGGACAGCTCTTAGCATCATACAGTGCGCCGTCCACCCGGAAGAGTACTTGAGGATTTCAGCGTGCAAGACTGCAAAGAAAATGTGGGATGAATTGCAGTTAATTTATGAGGGCACATCTCAAGTAAAAGCTACCAAGATCAATATGCTTACAACTCAGTATGAGTTGTTTAAGATGAAGCCAGAGGAGTCGATCACAGAAATGTATGCTAGATTGTCTGTGATCATCAATAGTCTGAGAGGATTTGGAAAGGAGATTCAGCAAGAAGACATTGTCAGGAAGATCCTTAGGTCCCTAACTCCCATCTGGGATACTAAGGTAACCGTCATAGAGGAATCTAAAGATTTATCCACCATGTCAATAACCCAGCTGATTGGGTCTCTCATGACCCACGAAATGAACTTCAAACAAGGGAATGATGGACATGACAGAAAGGGAAAGAATGTTGCTCTGAAAGTCTCACGACATACTAAGAAGAGTAGCAGCAGCAGCAGCAGTGGTGGTAGCAGCGAAGACTCTGACGGATTCTCAGACCTGGACAAGGGCGAGCAGGCCATGCTCACCAGGCAATTCAGAAAGTTCTTGAGGACTAAAGGGAAATTCTACAGGAGAAAGAAATTTAATGCTGCAAGGAAGTCTCCTGAACGAGAACTTGAGAAGAACCGGTTTGTTAAGAAGGTTACATGCTATCATTGTCAGAAACCTGGTCACATGAAAAGTGAATGTCCAGAGCTGCAAGCTAAGGCTCCCGGATACCAGAAGAAGATGGTGCACAAGAAGAAGAAAGCCATGCTGTGCACATGGAGCGACGAGGAGGAGGATCCAGAAGCCACCTCGTCCAGTGAAGGTGAAGAGAAGACTTGCCTCATGGCCAACCATGAGGAAGAGGTAACGAACTTATTTGAGAATTTTACTTTGGACGATTGGGAGGACGCTTATGGCGACTTGTGAGCTAAATATAATTTTCTAACCAAGGAGCACAGAATGCTTGAACGAAAGGTTCACTCTGTTTTTGAGGAACACTCTATTGCTATTACGGATAACATGAAAATCAAGGAGATGGCCATTGAGCTAGATCAGGCTAGAAGTGAGATCGAGAAGTTTAGAATGGAAAGAGAGGAAAATCTAGCTAGGATGAATGAGCTAAAGAGTAAAACTGAAGAGAGTAAAAAAGAGTTTAGACTGATTGCAGAAAAATATGAGGCGGTTAGAAAAGTTAATCAGGAACTCCATGACCAATGTAATGAACTTCAGAAGGAGATTGAGGACAAAGGAAAAATGCTAGAAAAATTTTCAGAGGGGAGAAACAATCTGAATGCCCTTCTGGGGTCGAGGGTAAACTTCAATAGGGAGGGATTAGGATACTATCCCACAAGTAAAAAAACCCTTTGAATTTAAAATTGTCACGTTCTGCCCCGCCAAGGGCAAAGAAAAACTGGAAACACCATCCAGTTCCAAATTTGTCTCTACATTGAAGGTTTCGACCAGCAAATCCATTCAATCCACTGGTCAGCAAGCTAAGTCAGGAAATCCTGAGACTAGAACTGCTCCTGTGCAATAGTTGTGGAACAAAGATTTTGACATGACCATTCCTATTGATGTCACTAGAAAGGTGAACAGTTTCGCTAAGAAAGTTCAGCATGCTAGTTATCAAGGAAAGCATGCAAACATGCATCACTTTCAGCACACTTTTCATTTGAATAAAAATGGTTACATGAATTATGCTCCGCACACACGTGTTTCCTCTAAGAGGCCAAACAACAATTTTTATGTTCGGAAACAACATAATTTTAATAGGAATAGGCTCATTCAACACCCACTGAGAAATGCCAAGAAGGAAGAATCAATCCACATGAAATCACTGAAAAGAACAGTAAAACAAATGTGGGTTCCTAAGTGTAATTTGCATGAATTGAAAACTATCTTTGGACCCAATTTGAATTGGGTCCCACATTACTTTGTCTGAACTCTCGCAGGTTAGCCTGGCAGCCGAGCATAACAAGTGGTATCTTGACAGCGGCTGTAGCAGGCACATGACAGGAGACCGGTCCAAATTTAGCAAACTGAAAATGAAGTTTGGGGGCTTGGTCAAATTCGGTGGAAATAACAGAGGAAGAATAATTGGAATTGGTACAGTTGGTAAGTCCTCTACTAACTCCATTGAAGATGTGTATCTTGTAGAAGGACTTCAGCACAACTTGGTAAGTATAAGTCAACTCTGCGACAAAGGATACAAGGTACTCTTTGACCACAATTCCTACACTGTTTTTGAGCTGAATTCTGATAATGTCATGTTTATAGGTCATAGAGTAAACAATGTATACATCGTAGACCTGGATGATAATCCTGAAACTAACTTGTGTATGTCTGCTAACTCTGAACAGGTTGCTTTTGACTGGCATAGGCGTCTAGGCCATGCTAGTTTGTCTACAATGAATAAACTATCTAAGCATAACCTAGTTAGAGGTTTGCCCAGAATAAGATTTCAGTTAGGGTCCAAGCTATGTAATGCTTGTGCACAAGGTAAACAGACTCGTGCAATTTTTAAGTTGAGAACTGAGAGTCTTTCATCTAAACCGCTGCAGCACTTGCACATGGATCTCTTTGGTCCTACTCGCATACAAAGTTTGTCAGGTAAGAGATATGGATTAGTCATAGTTGATGACTACACTAGATTTTCTTGGTAGTTTTGTTTAGCAAATAAAAATGATGATTTTGTTCACTTTGAAGAACTTTTCAATAAAATCAAACTGCAAGGTGAACATAATATCATTACAATTCAGTCTGACCACGGAGGAGAGTTTGAGAACTCTTCATTTTCTGAATTTTGCTGAAGAGAGGGAGTGACTCACAAATTCTCTTCTCCCAGGACACCGGAGCAGAACGGAATTGTTGAGAGAAGAAACATGTCAATAATTGAAATGGCCAGGACTATGCTGATTGAGAGTGGACTTCCAAGGAGATTTTGGGCTGAAGCTGCGAATACTGCATGCTACATTCTAAACCGAGCCTTGGTAAGACCTACTCATAGGAAAACTCCATATGAACTTCTCAAGGGTAAGCAGCCAAACATTTCTTACTTTAAAATTTTTGGCTCCAAATGTTTTATTCACAATAATGGTAAGAATGGTTTGGACAAATTTGAAGCTAGAAGCTCTCCTGGAATTTTTCTCGGATATTCAGAAACCTCAAGGGCTTACAGAGTTTTCAATAAAGATGATCAAACTGTTGAAGAAACACCGCATGTAGTGTTTGATGAAAATGATTTCTCTAACAAAGTGATGAATGATGACAGGGAGCCATCTAATGAGGGAGATTTCTTGGAGAGAATTGAAGAAGAAGAGATGCAGCCAGCTGCTCAACCAGAAAACTCACAGCAAGAAGGAGCAGCTGAGGTAGGTGAACCCTCAGGTGAGATAATATTTCACAAAGACCACCCTAGTGAAAATGTCATAGGCAATTTGCATGATCCTCCTAGGACAAGGTCTCATTTTAGAATTGTCCAAGAACAGGACTTAGCTGCATTGGTATCTCAAGTGGAACGCAAATCTGTGGAAGAAGCCTTAAAACATGATTCTTGGGTATCCGCCATGTGTGAGGAATTAAATCAATTTGAGAAAAATATTGTATGGGAACTAGTTCCCAGACCTGATAACACTCATGTCATTGGCACTAAATGGGTTTTCAAGAATAAAGTTGATGAGAATGGAGCTATTTCTAGAAACAAAGCAAGACTTGTAGCTCAAGGCTACAGTCAGGAATTTGGTGTGGATTTTGATGAATCCTATGCCCCAGTGGCTAGGATGGAAGCTATAAGAATTCTGCTTGCATTTGCATGCTCTAGGAACATTCGGCTGCAGCAGATGGATGTCAAAAGCGCATTCTTAAATGGGTTATTGAAGGAAGAAGTATATGTTGAACAACCTCCAGGTTTTAATTTCTCTTTTCAGCCTAACATGGTTTTTAGGTTGACTAAAGCCCTCTATGGATTGAAGCAGGCTCCCCGAGCCTGGTATGAGAGACTTTCTGAATTCCTCCTGAGCAAGGGTTACACTCGAGGTAAGGTTGACCAAACCCTCTTCACCAAAAATCTCGGAAAGTATTTAATAGTGGTCCAGGTATATGTTGATGATATCATCTTCGGATCTAACAATTCAAAATTATGTAAAGAATTTTCTGAATCTATGTCTCATGAATTTGAAATGAGTTTAGTTGGCGAACTAAAGTATTTTCTTGGGCTGTAGGTCAAACAGATGGATGATGGTTGTTTCATAAATCAAACCAAGTATACTCTGGAGATGCTGAAAAGGTTTGGAATGACCAACCTCAAGACTATCTCAACACCCATGGGCACCAACTCCTCATTGGATTTAGACGAAAAAGGTAAAGAGGTGGATGCTAAATTATATAGAGGTATGATCGGTTCACTCCTCTACTTAACAGCATCCAGGCCTGACATTCAATTTAGTGTAGGGATGTGTGCCAGATACCAGGCTAGGCCTACTGAATTGCATTTGGCAACTATAAAAAGAATCTTTAGATACTTATCTGCTACCCATGATCTAGGTCTTTGGTATCCTGCATCATGTAGTTTAGATCTCATTGCATATATAGATGCAGATTATGCAGGATGCAAATTGGACAAGAAAAGTACTAGTGGTCACTGCGAATTTTTAGGAGGGTGCCTAGTCTCTTGGGGATCCAAGAAGCAACACTCTGTGGCTCTTTCTACCGCTGAAGCTGAGTATGTGGCAGCAGGGAGCTGTGGCACACAGGTTATATGGATAAAACACCAGCTTCTGGATTACTCAGTTGAGCTAGGTTGCACTTCCATCTTTTGTGACAATACTAGTGCAATAAACATTGCAAAGAATCCTGTACTTCATTCTCGAACTAAACACATCGAAATCAGGCATCATTTTATTCGAGATGAAGTAGCTAGGAAGACCTTTGAGTTGATCCATGTTGGCACTAACTCACAAATTGCAGATATTTTCACTAAGCCACTGGATACTGAAAAATTTAGCACATTGCGCAGAGAATTAGGTATTTACAGAATTTCATGATTGAATAATTGATCTCTGAATAATCTGTCATGTGCTCTTGTGCTTATCTATACTCATTGTCTGTTGCTGAAAATAACCTCATTATGAGTGTTTGCTGATTCACTCGTATTGATTGATATCACTTTGTTTTCTTTGAGGTGTTTTGAGGTATGTCTTGGTTAAGTCTGAGTTGGAGTCAAGGTCTCAGGGGGAGCTAGATTAATAATAGGTGTCATGCTCTTTTGGCCAAATCTGAACATACTTTGAACGGATTTTTACTGACCTTATAAGAGAATCAATTTGAGTAGGTGTATAAAAGAAATTTTTGGATGTTTTATCCGTTAAGACTGTTCATCTAATTTCTTGTTGGAATTTTAGCTGTTAGTCCCACTGAGATCAAAATCTAAATTCAAGACTATCTTCCTACACTGTAACTGACATCTGATCTAGCCAGTACAGCATACCTACTTAGTCTAGTTAAGTCCGAAATGAGGTATATAGTGTTTTAGTCTGAAAAAACTTTGGAGCTGGTGTATTGTTCTCAAACTGAATCAAGACTAATTTACAAGGTTTCAAGTGCAGTTTAATGAAAGAAAAAAAATTCATGCAAGAAGTTTTAACAATCTTGTTAACTGTTCATTGAGAAACTGGGACTTTCATCAATGAAGTGAAAGCATCCCATGTCATGAGATGGCAGTATAAATCAGGTTTAATTAGCTGTCTTGATCATACAGAGCTATGGTACATATCTGGTTAGTAAATGGGCTGTCTGGACTCTGGTAAAGGTGTCACCTTAATGTCAACACCAGTTAGACTACTATCTCTGTCCTCTTGTCGGAAGGGGTAATGTGGTCTTGCCACCAAGTAACTGGGGATTCCTGCCTCTAAACAAGGTGTCTCCCTAATGTCAAAGGTGTACTTGACAGATTTACCTTTGATCTTGACCATCTTTGAAAAAAAAAAAATTCTCCCTCTTGGTATCAAGATCCTGTTCACTTGGCATATAGTTCTTGGTTTGTTTATTTTCAATACCACAGGTCTTTGTTTTCCTGACTTCCTTGCTTTATACTCTCTGAGTAAAGACTTACTCTGACCATACTGGTATCTTGTACCTTACTTGCTTAGAATCTGGTTCTGTGTATGGAGCGGATCTTCATTCACCATTTTGCACACAGTCTGACTAACTGATCTTCAAAATCCTCACATTAAATTAATGGCTTTCTTAATTGCCTAAACATCTTAATAACTTTCCTTTATCAGCCATACTCTCTCTTGTTTTCTCTCCACTGTCAGCAATTTTCTTTTCGTGATATCTTCAAACCTGCCCCTAGTTTTGATGATGTCAAAGGGGGAGAGTGTCTTGCTTGTGTTTTGCTGAGGGGGAGCGAAAGGTAAGTGCCCTGAGTTATCTAGTCAGAGGAAAGCAGTTGTTGTGTTCAGGGGGAGCTCTTGGGAGTCGTCAGAGGAGGCGAGTGTGTTGTGTGTCTGCATTGCTTATCTTCACATTATCTCATTGCACTTCATCTCTGTTATTTAATATAGTGTTGCCATCATCAAAAAGGGGGAGATTGTTGGATTTTTGTGACTTCCCTAGTGTTTTGATGATGAGCATCACTATGTTAAATATTGTCATTTTAATCAGATATCTTGCGCAATGTTATGCATTTGAAATTTCCATGATTAATAGGAAAACTCTTATGAGGTAGTACCTTGTATGTCCGTACTGTTCCTTTCATACTTCGTGTTGTTTGTGTTTACTACACTTCCTGTTGTCCTTTTGTACGTCGTGTTGTTCCAACTATGTTTATTGATTGTCTTCGTGCTGGTTACTGAAGCAGCTCGATTTGTTCTGATGAACTTCGAGTCATTTTCCTGTGAACCTCGTGTCGTTTCTTCAGTATTTAGTTGCTCATCTCGAGTCATCCTTTTTATTTTTGCTCTTGTGTTTTCGTGTCATTTACTGTAGTTACTCGAGTCGTTTTCCTGCTGTCACTGTTTTATCACGTGTCGTTGTAGCCGTTCCTGCCTTCTGTCTTCGTGTTGTTTTTCCTAGACCCCGTGTCCTTTTACCTTTGTGACCACACTTCGTGTAGGGTTCTGTTTTCGTCTTCGAGTTGGTTTCAGTCCGTGTCATCCTCGTCTTCGAGTCGTTCGTAAGTTCGAGCAATTTTGTATTCGAGTCATTTTTTAATGTCTTCGTGTTGTTTCTGTGTTTGTGTCTTCGTGTTGTTGTTTTTGTGTCTTCATGTTGTTTTTGTATTTGTGTCTTCGTGTTGCTTCTTTCTATCTTCGTCCAAGGTTTCTCTGATCGTGTGTTTCTATCGTTTCACTCCGTGTTATTTCCTTCTCACCTCGTGCTGTTCTCATCTGACTTCGTGTCGTTCTCTTTGTAGTGTTAGCCTTGTTACTGTGGTACCTCGTGACATTCTCTCTTTATTTCGTGCTGTAGTCGTCTTGTGTATCTCGTGTCGTTCTCAGTATAGTGCATCTCGTATTGCTATCACATACCTCATGCAGTTTTAGTTTTTGTGGCCCTGAGTTTTAATGGTTTTAATTTCTTTGCAGGAGAAGAAGAAAAACAAAAAGAAGAAGGTGGTCCGAGGAAGAATATTCCCCAGTGTTTGGGCTGCACGTGATCCCATACTAAAGGAACCAATGCTATAAGGGCACGTGGCAAGAAGGTTCTGGATCGAGCGCGGGAAGCACACGCCTTGCATGAACCCTCCTGATCGCTTATAAAAGCACTGCCTCACCATCTACGAAAAGTGAGGAGCTCCGAGGTTACAGAAAAGAAATTTGAGTGAGAGCAGACGAGAAAGAGCCTTCCTGAGAAACTAAAGTGATCCAGTTGAGAGAGAAGAGAGAGCAGAAGAGTGATCAGAAGATCTGCTGCTCAGTTTGAGCTACATTGTTTCCAGTTTCTGAAATTTGGCTTCCGCCTTTATTGTTTTCATTTTTATCTATTTTTTCATTCTTGATTGAAAGTTCTTTGTGTTACCTCCTGGTGTTCAGGGGAAGAGAGAGACGTGTTCTCTCTGGTTCACTTGCAACAGAGGTTGCAGTATTGTTTCCTCTCGTAGAAGAGGTGTTCCCTCTGGGCTTCAGAGGAAGAGAGACCTTGGTCTCTATTTCTAGTGACTGCAGATCACTAGTGTTCCCTCCGGTTGGAGGAAGAGGAACTTGTTTTCTGGTTTCTAGGGACTTGGCATCCTTAGGGTTCCCTCCGGGTGTGGAGGAAGAGGGGAGGGTGTTCGCCTGGTGAAGCTGTGAATCTGCCGTTGTCGCAGACTGAGTGTGCTTTGCTAGCAGGTGCTAGTGGAAGCCTCACTTCGATTTGAAGTGAGGGGTGGACGTAGGCAGACTGGAGGTCTGACCGAACCACCTTAAAAACCTCTGGGTACTCGTGTGATTGTCTGTGGTGATTTTGTGGTGTGCCTTCTATCCACTCGAGCAATTGTCCGCACTGCGTTTTTGTGGGTTCAACTCCGAGATTGCTTGTTTTCAGTGAATCATTCTTCAGTAATTTTTAATCGGTTGAAAACAGTGATCTATTCATCCCCTCCCCTTCTAGATCACTTTATATTTATTGTATCAAAGATCAACTTACTGAAGACTTCTCAAGCTTACAGAGCCCCGAGTCACCTGGGATGAACATCGGGGACTTCGCCTCAGGAAAAGTCTAGATGAGTTCACAACCAACAGGCAGTGCGACCAAGCCTGCCCAATGAACCGGCATCGACTCTGTCGTGCCGCATACACTACACCCGTTGTCCGACCATGGACAACGGTCTACCCGGTGGCTACCCACCTCATGAAAGACTCTCCTGAGATGGAAAAAGCTCCCTCAGTTCTTCAGGACGGAGGACCGAAGGCTCTATCGGTGGAAGATCCCGGCTACCCGGCGCAGGTACGGCTTCTCGCCAAGTTGGGTCCGTTAATGGCCGAATGATCGCCCGGTCAAGGCGGAACTATCCTGGGTGTTACTCCACCCACCAAGAAGCTTTGAACACAAGCCAGGCCGAGCTAGCAGCACAGATCATAGTGCCGAAAGCCGTGTCAGTGGAAAACCCACGTGTTCAAACCAAAGATACTCGAGATTCTGAGAAGGCCGTACGCCATCCTGAGAGCTTTGAAAAGGCTTCTCATCAAGGTTTCGAAGAGCGGAAGCAAGATGAACGGTCACGGTGACTCCCGGAACCATCCTCGGACTCACCGGCTAACCTGCAACGAACGGGAGATGCTAATACGGCGCGCCCTTATCCGGCGCACCCCCCCATAAACCAGCGCCCTCAAATCCGGCGCGCCTATGGTAGAAGCCCCTTCTCCGGCGCGCCATTCTCCACGCCGGATTAAACTTCGAACCCGTTCCTGTATAAATGGCAATTTGAAACAGAAAAAAAAAAGAGAGGCGAAGAGGTTTTAAAAAGAAGAAAATCGAGAGATAAGAGAAAGGGTCTGAGAGCCAATCGTCGGCAAGAGAGAGAGGGTTTCTTGCGAGTGAAGCAGGGTTCCTCTGAGCACCCTTCGCTGCCATCTTCCACCCTCAACCTGAACCCCTCCGGAGCCGGAGAAGAAGGAGGGGTCCCCGACACTCTATTCTTGGAATAGGTGGGTGCCTGCGTTTCTGTTTCTTCTTCGCCTTGTTTTCTCTCCGTCGAATGTAAGCGAGAGGGGTGAGGGATGGCGATGATATGAGCCAACCCCTCCCCCCTTCTTCGCCATCCCTCTTTCTTTTTCTATTGCTCTTCTGTGAGCTCCCCTACGAGTAGAACGGTGGCAGTGCCGCGATGCCGGCACCAAACTCGTGATATGTGTGTAGCTTCCTTCGCCGATGGAATGATAGCATACGTATATGAATATATTGGTGGATTGAATGCTCAACGCCTTGTCCTCTTCTTCCACTGCTATTTCATTCGGTAGATATATATATTAGTGTCTTCCCGTATATAGCTTTGCAATTCCGGTTTCCCCAGATTCCGAACACGCCCTGGGATGCCATGGGCTACATAGATAACCCCTCCCTGGGTCCTCCGCGCCTGTGCCTGTGCACACGTTTCTCTTCGTTTTGATACAAAATCCAACCTTGACCTTCCTCCCTCTTTGCATTTCTCCGTTGCTCAGAGGAGGCAGGTGCTGCTTCTGGAATAGTGGAGTCCGCCTCGTGACCACTGCATTCCAGCCATTCGTGTATATGCATATGTGGATAAATTGTTCCCGCTATAGATATCAACTGCCTCTCTCTTCGTGGCTGTTGTTTGCATTCTCTCGTGTGGATGGCAACCCAGTCTCGCGAGCATTAATATCTTAACCCTGTAACGGGTAGGCTATCAATATCGAGAAGCCTCACTTTCTTCATTTGTGGTTTACGGCCATTAAACTATTCGAGTCCCGTTGGTTTTCTCTTAATCACCCAGGGAGGGGGATATCCCCCACTACTTCACAGAGCTACCAATCGGTCAAGGGAGCTCCACTTCTGAGTGATGGATGCTTCCTACGGGCCGAAAGGCTAATAACAACAGGGGCTTCAGCCCAACAATGTTAAATCCACAGCCTCCCAGGATTCTGTGGTGGCTAAGGGACGAACGCTCCTAGTAGGCTTGTCCTCGGGGCCTCTCTCCCTGATGCTCTCTTGCTAATGGATACACTGCATGCTGTAGGTTGCTCACCCCTCGTAGGCCATCCCTCGGGGTGTTACTTCGTCATCAGCTGCCTTATCCCTCTGCTTCCACCCACGAACTTTGGTGCCCCTCGCAGGCCAGTCCTCAGGGTATCCTGTCCGATTGGGGTTTGCTGGCTGCCACCATGCAGATCGGCTATTTAGGGGCTTACTCTACAGGTGAGTATGACCCAGTTTCTCCCCCTGTAGTCCTTCAGAGACGGGGGAGATGCTGCCCAATTTTTGATAGAAATTTTCCAACTTATGAGTTTAATTTTATCAAAATGGCTTCAACAAAACACTTGTTCTGAGGATGAGGACCCTAGTGCTTGAGTATGAACCTCATACTAGCTCATAACTTCACCCTTAGGGGCTCTGGACTCCAATTAAACAAACAATCACCCTAATTTACTCCAAAACTCTCAACAGAGTCCTAATAAACTTAAATCATTTCAAAACTCATCAAAAAAAGAGCTAAAATGGCGTGGTCCTAACTCTGCGCGCCTTAATACGGCGCGGTACTCCCCCCCCCCCCCCCCCCGCACCAAAATCACCTTACACTCATGAAAACTTATTTTCAAACGGTCCGTCCCCGGCGCGCCCTAAATCGGTGTGCCTCAAGCATGCCGCGCCGTATTAGCCGTGGCCATGGCCGCACCGTATCAAGCCCCTTTACCTACATATGGCCACGCTGGGAAACCTATCCCTACGCGTGATCGCGCCGGTTTTGAATCGTTGCGCTGTTCTGATCACTTGCTCGCCCTCGGAGCAATCCTCGCCTCCCGTGGTCGAGATTAGTAACTCTAATTGATGCGGGACGGGACCACGGACACGACAAGCTCGCGATCGTCCCTTAACGACGGAAGCGTCGGATGTGCGCGGTTGAGAAACCGGCTGTGAGCTAGGGTGGTCGGCTCTCACTTGTGCCCGGATCCGGTCACGGGACGGCTTCACTCTCTCTCGCAGCAGTGATATTATAAATTGAAGGCGAGCTAGGTATCCCTACACATGCTCTCTAGCAGCGGCATATAAAGCATATAAAGAATTAAGCTAATGCCAAGTGTAAGGGTGAAGGCGATACCTCCACGCTCTCGGCGTGGCGAAGATGGGACCCGGCCGGAACTCGTACCCCCGGGAACTTAATACATTATGGTTACAGCAATGCAACTAAGCCCACTCCACGCAGGGAGGTAAAGGGCGACACAAGCGGGCCCGGGAGGACCAGTTTCGGGTTGACGGGCGGTTCCGGGTGATGCTTCGGCCTCACGCGTACTCGTGTTAGTGGGGGCCCACGTGCTGACCGGAGGGGTCGCGTGGGGCCTGATGACTCCTCTATTATGGAGACACTTGGGAAGCGTTCCCCTGGGATGGTGAGCTGCTGGAACGACCACCGGACGCCGGGCGGCCCTCGGACGACGCTCGCGGGGAACTCGGCCACAAACCTGAACTTCTGTTTGCAGGCGCGCGACTTGGAGGAAACTGCTGTTACGATCAGCCCCGTCGTCGGAACGCGACGAAGTTAGAGCCGTTGGAAAGAGGACTCAAAATACTTCTACGTAGGGGTCTTCAGAAAAAATAATCAGATCTGTATTTCTGATTGTTGAATTTACAATCTTGCTGAATTTGGGCCAGAACTGCAGGGGCAGGATCTATCTTCTCTGAAGATTGACGTTGACTGGGGAGAAGACCTCTGAATCTGGCAATGATTTCTTCAGTAAAGTTGAAGGTCTCTGAGAGAGGAATCTGGGACTAGTTTTGGTTTTTTGATTGGAGAAGAAATGGATTTTCTGGGATTTTTTTACTAGACCTGGGTCGGATCTGGGAAACTGTGGGCAGACTGTTCTTGGGAACTTGGACGAATTTTTTAAAATACTTGGAGGGTGAACCAAAAATTAAGAAAATTCCTGGTGGTAGAGGGATGTGGAAAGAACTCTCAGTAATTTTGGGTGTCTCAAAAAAATTCAAAAGATGGTTCGAATGGGGTAGACTCAGAGCTGATGAATAGTAAACAGAACCAGGACAGATCTGGAACTTGGACTTGGAAGAAAATCAAAAAATAGCTAAAGGATGAATTTTGACGTGATTTTTTTTGTGGGGATAAGGGTTCTAGAGGGGAACCAACCCTGAAATTTTGAGCTTCAGAAGATGAAGGGAGTGGTAGCAGGAATTCGGAGAAGAAGGTTCTGTCCTGAGTGAACAGAACACCGAAACCGTTGGCGACGACGCGTCGGCGGCGAGACGATGGCGGCGGTGATCACCGGAGTTGCTTCAGATGCTGGAGGGGATCAAGGGGGAAGGGATTACACTCTAGAAAGGGGAGAGGGGGTGGAGGAACCAGGGAGAGAGAAGGGAGGGGCGCAAGCTTCCTTGGGGGCAAATGCCTTTTTTTTCATTCATTAATTCATTCAATATGAAAAATACAAGTATATATATGCAAGGGGTCTAACCTATTCTAAGCCCTTGGATCAAGGGTTGATCAATGAAGGGTTGGGATGTGGTTTGACAACCACATTAAACCCCATTAAAATACATGGTTCGCCCCCCCCCCCCCCCTTTAAGAAGACAATTAGCATCTTGCTTCTTTAATTAATTCTAGGTCCAAGTCCAAGTTTGGACCATGGACCAGCCACCTTGGGCCCAGGAGTCCAGGTGGACCAATAAGGAGGAGGGAGGGGGCCCCTGCAGGGCCTACATGCACATTTGCAAAGAAACCCAATGGCCTTTTGCAAATAAACCCACTAAGACCTACTATTGTGTACCCATATATCACAAGGGCGTACATACAAATACAAAAGGACGTAGATGCAAACACAAAGTGAGCGGGCTGACGCTGATGTCCCCATCACTAATTGATAATAAACTAAATAAGGAAGGGGCTATTCAAGCATGGATGATCTTATTATCATGCTTTTACTATCATGTTTGTTAGCACTTTGCTTTCATCATCATGTTTATGTCGCTACCTTCGTCCCCCTCAGTGGAGTCTAATGAATTTGACTGATTACTATTCACTAGCATAACTCTATTGCCATGCTTAGCATAATCTTGAATGCCATGTGCGCATGCCTGTGTGGACCCTCTGGTATATCAAATGGCACTGACGGAATTCTGGGTAACTCCCAATTGGAAGTCTTTGCTGTGCGCGATGGTGGTCTCCAGACCTATGTCCTCCGCCATGTATCGACAGTATCCAACTTAGTGAATCATTCCTCTCTTGCATGACAGATAAAAGCATCTCACGTGACCTGGTCATGTTTATACCTTTGCATCTTTATTACGGCCTCGATAGCCCACCATCTCGGTAATTAATCAAAAGTTTTCCCTCCTCGTGGGGGATGTAATTAACGCCATAGCCTTTATGGTATGGTGGACTGCTGGTCCCGACCGAACCTCTCTCTCGCTCGCTACGGGTCAGAACGAGCGCATAATAAACTCGTCACTCACGTGACTGGCATACCCGCATAGTCAATCAGTCAGTTAATCACCAGTTAGTTAATTGGTTGATCGACACGTGAAATAAACCAAATAAACCCAAACGATAATCATGAAAAAAAACAAAACGAAAAGATCCCATCGAAACACCACCTTTGGGTAGCGGCCAGGGTTACGACCGCAACTTGTCTGGGCTGTCTAGTAGCGATCTAGGAGATGACCCCCACTTGCCGAGAGTGTTCTTTTGAGTTGGTTTGGCTTCCGGTTGGCTTGGCTTGACCCCTTGGTTAGTCCATTATTCTGTGGATGTCTTGGATGTCCTATGAGGGTTCTGACCTTGTTATAGGGTGTCTGGGAGTGCCATTGTACCGAGCAGTGTTTTGTGTTGTTTCAAGGGTCATTATGATTTTCGGTGAACTCGGTTGTGACCAGTGGTTGAAACGTGACCTCGATTATGTCTCGGCTATCCCGTGGGGATCGAGACTGTGTTTTGGACACTTGGAGGTATTATCTTAACTCAGTTTGCCTGTCCACGTGGTTTGAGGGCTTTGGTGATCCCTCATGTTTCGTGTTATGCGGAATTGTGAGTCCGTTAAGTGGCCTCAGAGGCTGAGGACTTCCAATTGATGTGGATCCGGCTATCTTGTGCCGATCCCATGATATGTTTTCCATGGTTTTTGACTTATGGACTAGGCTGATTGGCGGCATGTTACCGCTTTGTGCGACGATCTTGACCCGAGTCTTGTGACTCAAAGATCGTTGTGTTAGCAGGTCTAGTTGGTTGTCCTGAGTCTCGTGGCAGTTGTATGCTACCTTATGTTCGAGTACTTGCTACAGGTACGTGCTTAGGTTGTCTGTACTTCGGTGTTTTTGTTTGAGAGTCTCTCTGTCTAGTGAGCCTCCACTAGTCGTAGCTTGATGACACTTTCCGTGTGTCGGCCCACTTGGGAGTTGTGGCGGGGCGAGTTCACGATTGAGACGATTTGTAGGCTGGTTGTTGTGGGCCCCTTTGTCTTGCTGTTAGAGTCCTACAGGAGGGGGAATCAGCTAGAGGCCTGGCTCAAGACATTAAGCTTGTGTGTGCACACGTGGTCAGAGGCATTTGGACCAGTGCCGACGGGCGTGACCCTGACTAGTTACTCGTTCTTGTGGTTCCTTGGTTCTTTGTTTAGTGTCTCAGCTACCGCGTTCGAGGCGAGTGGGAAACGCTTGAGGCGTAGTGTAAGATGTCAGTAGATGCATCTAGCTTTTCTTCTAGTGAGGAGGTGCTTCTGTCACAGGACACATGACTTGTGCCTTTTGTGATCATTTTCCGTCACTGTTGACGCCACTCGCCGAGTAGTCTGTGTTTGGCTTTACCCGAGGTCAGTGCAGCGTACACGATGGTGACATCGTGTATGTGTTGTGTTGTGTCCCCTGTGGTTCTAGAGTTTTGATGATGACAGATATTATGTCTCATTATGTTTACATCCTTGATGATATAATCCTGTTGCATTATGAGAAACTGTCAGAACAGGGTTGAGGATGTCTCACAGGTCATGAAGTTAACCCAAGTCAAAGAGTCAAAGTTAAATCATGACAGGTAAGGTGAATGCTCAGATCAGGTAATGCTCTGTTAAGTTCTCCTGCATACGTTCAGTTCATATCTGCTATATGCATTGTGTTTCACTGCATCAGTCATACAGTCTGCACTCTTCGGGTCGACCCCCCAGTTCGCAAGTATGTACATTGCCCTCATGCATACACAAGCATCCTGTTTGCATCAAGTCTGTACAGAGTCTACTGTATTCCTTCATATCAACTCTAGACATTGCATGCTAAAGTCTGCACATCCAGTTTGCACTAAGTCTGTACACTGTCTGTGCTTTCACGTGTCTGGTTGCATGAGTCATTAATGTCTATATATTGTTCACTCATATGAGCAAGTCTATACATTGGTTGGTGGCAAGCCTGTACACTGGTCGAGCTTTTAAGTCTTAACATTCACAAAGTCCATACAACGGCCCTGTAGCATTGTCTAGCCAAAGTCTGCACATCGGCACTGTAGCGTGCATAGCTCAAGTCTATACATTGGCCAAGTATGTACATCGACTGTTCACAAAGTCTATTCACTGGACTTCACTTCAAAGTCTACACATTGGCTAAGTGTGTACATCGCTTACATTTCTTGAGATCAAGTCCATACGTTGCACTGTTTCTTCAAGTCCATACAGTGGCAAAGTCTGGATATTGTGCTTTGAAGATCACCAACTCTATACATTAGACTGTGGCCTGCTTAGCTGAAGTCTGTACATCGCATTCAGACTTTCAATTGTTGAGTCTTTACATGTTTTGAGGATGACAACACTATGAGCTTTAGTGGAGAACAAAAATTATTTCTCTGTGAAAAAAAATAAAAAATAAAATAAATAAACTTTCGAGTCACTTCAGTTATTTTCAGAGGTTGTCTTCGTGTCGTTATTTGTTCCATCGCGTGCTGAACACTACAGCACCTCGTGCTGCTTTCTGTGTCACCTCGTGTCACTCCATCTATGTCACCCCTATGTCTTCAAGTCTTCTGTATTCGTGTTGTTTTTCCAAGACCCCGTGTCTTTCTTGCTTTGTGACCACACTTCGTGTCGGTTTCTGTGGTCGTTCTTCGTGTTGTTTTTTGTTTTTATGTCTTCGTGTTATTTTTGTGTTTGAGTCTTCATGTTATTTCTGTATTTGTGTCTTCGTGTTGTTTTTATGTCTTCGTGTTGCTTCTTTCTATCTTCGTCCAGGTTTCCTCTGATCGCGTGTTTTACTACCGTTTTACTCCGTGTTATTTCCTTCTCACCTCGTGCTGTTCTCATCTGACTTCGTGTCGTTCTCTTTAGTGTTAGCCTTGTTACTGTGGTACCTCGTGTCGTTCTCTCTTTATCTCGTACTATAGTCATCTTATGTACCTCGTGTCGTCCTCAGTATAGTGCACTTTTTGTTGTTCCTACACACCTCGTGCAGCTTTAGCTTGAGTGTCAACCGACTTATTTCAGGTATATATATATAGAGAGAACCCTGAGTATTAATGGTTTTAATCTCTTTGCAGGAGAAGAAGAAGGATTCTGGTTTCAGGATCAAATCCGAACCAGTTTGCTCAATTGTACTGTTCGTGGAGCCTATGCAGAGTGGGCACGTGATACGAGGCTGACATCTGGCACGTGATCCGAGATGCAGAGGAGCCTCCACGTGGACTGAAGCATTTGGGTGGGAATCGTGGAGAGCACACGTCGCCCTAATCTACTGCTGCTATATATATGTGTCTTCTTCCTCTGAAGAAGGGCAGAGGGCAGAGAGTGACTGAAGGAGAAGCAGCCAGAGCTAAGAGAAGAAGTGCATAAGAGAAGGAAGAGATAGAGAAAGCTGAGAGTCAGATCGAGAGAGTAGAAGATGAAAAAGAGAAGATAAGAAAGGAAGATTGAAATGCAGAGAGTGCCTCTACGATATAGAGAATAGAGAAGAAGGAGAAGGCAGAAGCAGTGAGAAGAAGAAGAAGTAAGGAAGAAGAAGAAGTAAGAAAGAAGAAGAAGAAGAAAAGAGAGTTCGTGCTGGGAGAAAGAGAGAAGCAGTAGAAGAAGTTCCTGCTGGACCGTGGATCAAATCCAGGCCAGCCAGCTCCTGCGAGAGCCACAGTCTGATTTCTTATTTCTCCAGCTTTCTGTTGCTGCGGTTTTTTGCTTTTCTGTTTAAACAGTCACTTGTTGTTCTTCCGATTGCCCTGTTGGGGATCGGGTTCCTCCTGTGGACTCAGGAGAAGGGAGATCTTGTGTCTTCGGTTTGCAAGTAGCTGGGTGCTACGTGTGATTGGTTCCCCTCCGGTGTGTGACGGAAGGGAGTGTTACTCCGGTTTCCCTCTGGGTTGCAGAGGAAGAGAGATCGGTGATCTCTGGTGTTGCTAGTGACAGGTTGTCATTAGCAGGTTCCCTCCGATGTGTGGAGGAAGGGAGAGGTTTCTCCGATTTTGTTCTAGCTGGTAGCTGGAACAGGTTTCAAGCTCTGTGGGTAGCAGAGCTTGGTTGAGGGATTTGTTTCCCTTGGTTGTTCAAGCTGTGTGGCAGCACCTGTTGCAGACTGAGTCTGCGGTTTCTAGCTTGTGCTAGTGGAAGCCTCACTCCGGTTGGGAGTGAGGGGTGGACGTAGGTCTGTGGACCGAACCACCTAAAACCTGCTGTTTTGTGGTTTGCCTATGGTGTGTTCTTCCATATCTTCTATCTATTTCACAGGTTGTTTGAATAGTCTTGTTTCGATCTGCAGTGGCCTTGAGCTTTACATCTTGCTAAGTGAGTTTAGTTTTCATTGTTCTGTCCTTTGGCATTAGACTTCATCTGGTTCCACTAGTATAGTCAGCAATTCATCTGGTCGATCAAATGCCTATTTGAACTCTATTGCTTTTACTCTGCAACTGTATCTAGTAGCAGGCGTATTGTTTTTTTTTTGGGTAATATTCTTGAAGGAGATACATTCACCCCCCCCTCTGTATCGATCGCACCGTCCCAACAATTGGTATCAGAGCGGGTTGTCTGCTTAGAAGGTCCAGCGATCTGTAGATTCGATCCTGCTGTCTTGGTGCTTCATTATTCCTGTTGCATTTATCTGATCAGCTTTCATGGGTGATCCACCGGTTTTCAATGGTTCTAATTTTAATGCGTGGTTTATCAGTCTACGAAATTATGTTGATGCAGTTAATTCTGATCTGTGGAAATTAATTTCACAAGGTCCTCACACATTACCAAAGAAAGTGTCCAAATGGACCAACAGCCACAGATCAAAGGATGGAGAAAATCAGAAAGCCTTCAATCTGATGAAAGCAGCCACTGACAGAGCCTTACACTCTTGTTTTTATGATTGCAGGTCTGCCAAGGACATCCTGGAGGAGCTGAAGCTAGCTCACAGGTTAAATGAAGACAACTGCATGATGGCTAAAGGAAGTATTCCTAGCAGCAGCCAAAATGAAGAAGAAGATGATGAGGAGGAGGTAAACATCTTCGAGAATTTTGTTTTAGATGATTGGGAGAATGCATATGCTGAGCTGTTTGAGTCTCATGAACAATTAAGAAAACGATACAAGAACTTGAAAAAGAAAAGTGATCAGGGTAGTTCAAGTTCACCATGTGAAAATTGTTCAAAGATGAAGCAATCTCATGATGCCTATTTGTCAGATATCCATATGCATAAAACCAGAATGAAAAATTGATGAATGAACTTAAATGTGTTTGCTCTGAACTAAGTAGACTGAAATCTGAAAATGAATGTCTTAAGAAACAATGTGAAAAACTCCAGGTTCAAACAATATGTTCGCTTAAATCTGCATGCAATGAGTGTCCATTCCTCAAGGAAATAAATAAAAATCTTCACTCAAATTTAGAATGGCATAAGGAGTTTATTGTTTCTCTAAAGGAAGAAAACAAAGATCTGTTAAACAAGATTCTGGAGCTTGAACAGATAGAGGAAGAGTTGAATGATAAAATGAGCTCAATAAAAATTGATAAAGACTCTGTTGAAGAAATTGAAAATCTGAAATCAAAAAATGACAAACTAATTCAAGAGGTTGAAGGATTGAAGCAGTTGAACACTGCTATGTCAGAGAAACTTCTTCTCTTAGAAAAAAGAAAAACTGTTTACATTGAAGAGTCTGAAAAATTGAGAAATCTGGAACAAGAAATTGAGGAATGTAAAATTGCAAACAAGGTGCTAAGCGAATGTGTAAATTGCAATGAACAAGAGATTGCCAGTTATGAAATACACATCGTTTCTTTGGAAAATGAAATTGAAGATTTGAATAATTCCTTGTCAAAATTTGTGGACGGAAAAGATAATCTGGACAAAATTCTAGGAACTAAGGTAAATTTTCAGAAGGAAGGGTTGGGCTATAATCCCTCAAATAAGAAGAGCTTTCAAAACAAAGTTCAAACTTCCTTTGTTTCCAGCTCAACCTCTCACAGCCCTCAGAACCTTCCAGGTTATCAGTCAACTGCTCAAGAGAAAACAACAGAAAAACAGAAAGAAAAGCATCAACATGTTCCTCTTCCCACTCTGCATGTTTCACCCACACACTCGCATGCATCTAGAAAGAAAATGACCTGTCACTACTGTCACAAATATGGACATTTGATGAATGAGTGTAATTTTATGGAAAAAGATGACCTAGCAGCTGCTCAAAACAATCAGGGTAGAAATCATGTCCTTAGGGAAAAGAAAATTCATTGTTATAACTGTGGAAAAATAGGACATGTTGCTGCACAATGCTGGTTAGGCCCTCATATAAATACCTTTTCTAATTGTTCTCATTGTGGAAAACATGGCCATACAGTCAAGGACTGTTGGCATGCTCAGGGAAGAACTTTCTCTCAGAATATAAAACTCCCTGCAAATAGAAATATTTTTGGAAGAAATAAAACTGTTTTAAAGAAAAGAGTCTGGCATGCTTTGAATGTGGAAAATTTGGCCACCAAGCTTCGGAATGCTGGTGGGCAGGTAAAGGTAAACCAAAATCTCATGCAAGTAACAGAAATCTTCATGCCAATGCACATAAAATTTATGTTCAGAATAATGCACACAGATTCCATGCTAACAATGATGTGCAAAAAAAGAATTCAAGATCTGCTGTTTCCTGTCATTATTGTGGGCAGGTTGGGCACTCCATGAGTGAGTGTAATTTAATGAAGTCTGATGACTTACATGCCCAAAGAATGTGGAAAGCATCTATCAGAGGTGTTACTAACAAAGTAGGACCCAAGAAGTCTTGGGTACCTAGAAACACAAAATGAGATCTGTGCTTTGCAGGTATGCCTTGGGATGAGGAATAAAAGGGGGTCAAATAAACCAAGGCATCCAAAGTATGGTAAACCCCAACTCTGCTGATTAAATGTTTGTTCACCTGAATTTTTTTATTTTAATTGAACATCATGCTTAATATGTCAATGCATACATGTCCAGAACTGCATCTGCCTTTTGTAATTTTCTTTTATCATGCACTGGTGCATACATGAGTTTAAAGAATGTCTGCATTTGATGCATACATATGTTAATTGCAGTTAGTTGATTGCATACATATGTTAATTGCAGTTAGTTGATATTTGTTAAAATGCATAATCTCTGAAAACAAATTGCATTCTAAAAAATCTGAAAAGGTGAGTTGAGTAAGTCTGTTGCTTGGATGATGTCTCATGCTTAAAAATGTCCATCTGCACATTTGACATGTACATGCATCACAATTGCATATCAGTGGCATAGTGTTAGCTAAAAGATGCATGTAGAACTGCATATGCATTGGATTGTCATGCATGACTCTTAGTATATAAATAGTAAGATACTAAAGGGCAGATGAACTCTGTCTCGAAGTGCTTACTATGTGTGAGGTAGTCTTTAGACCAAGTCCTCCGCCTGGTACCATAGGTCAGAGTTGCATACATTTAGGAATGTTAGATCATGCATACATTTAGGGGGAGCATTATTCATATTCTACCATCTGAACTTCCCATCTTCAGATTGAATTGCTATCTTGCCTAAATCCCTGTGATGAATGTGTAATGCAACACATTTCAGCTTCCTGCTTCAACTGTTATCAGCCATCTTCACTCATCCTATTCAATGGTATCATCTGTTGAATTGGCTGTTCCCAAAAATGTCTCGGCCTTTCCTGAAAACTCAGAAAGAATTCTCTGTACATATCCTGATCATAAATCTGAAAAATAACTTAAACATGAATCTTCTATTATATAGGATTATGAATGTCTGATTCTTTCAGCCGGTTGATGTTTCATGTATGTCTTGTGTTTGCTTATGAACATATCTTGAAAATATCTGAGTTGGTCTTAATAAACTTTAACCAACATTTTCATGTTGAGTCTTTTAAACTCTTCTGAATTCTGAAAATTCTGAAATCATGATATTCCTTGATTGATATGTATGAAATTAGTATTGATTTTTAAACATCTAAGAATATGGATTATGTCTAAGGGTAAATCTTGTCAGAGCAATGACCTTGGTCACTGAGAAATCATGTCCAAAGGACTGTGTCACGAGGTGCCATAGTTAACTCTGCTTAAAAAATGATTGATAATCTGGCAGAGCAATAGCATGCACACTGAGAAATACATCTCACTCATCAAAGAAATGATCTGTAGTGTGTCATGAAGTGTAAATGCAATCTCTGTTCCTATGAAGCATGACAGTTAGTCCATCCAAGTGCTTAGGGATACTGGCGTCTAAACAACGTGTATCCTCTAGTTACAAGGGTGTACTAAACTCAAGTGCTCATGAAGAATGTTATGAAAATTGCTGCTAATCTAGTATACCATTTGAAAAATATGTGCAAAAGAAATATTCTATTGGAACCCTTGACAAAAACAAATGTTTTTCTTATGTATTTAACTTCATTACTATTGATTGCATCTCTTAAAGGAATCTTTGAAATTAAGTGAGTAAGGAAGAAGAAGGTTAAACAAGACTGTCAATATGAAAGTAAGGTTCACCTTTATTAAAACTGATTTCAGATATGAGTACAGAAAGCTTATGAACAAGCCTTGCATACATCATATTCTGATCTGACTTGTCAATGAAGATCATTCATAAATCTCTATAATAGAAGAGTCTGAAATACCTATTTAATTAGATTTATGAAATTGATATCCCATTGAAAACCTTTCTCATTTATTCTGAGTGCCTTCTTTCTCACAATGGACTCCATTATTTCAGACTTAACTGTTGATTTCTTTATCTCCTGTGCTTCATTCCAATCACTGTCCATCTAAGGGGGAGAACTTTTGCATGTCCCTGTGGTTCAATGTTCATTCAGGAGAGTATCTTGTCAGGGGGAGTTTTAGATGATAGTAACTCTGTTTGCATAATAGCTCCTATTTCAAATTCTTAAACAGTCAATGACCACTCCATACTTTTTGATGTTGACAAAGGGGGAGAATTTTTTGTGTGAGTCATTAGTTTTTATTGGTGCATGCATTAGTCATTATGGGTGCATGTTTATGAACTGTCACATGGTATTTCATAATCATCATGATGGCTGGTATTTCATAATCATCATGATGGACCTATTGCAATGACTCATAATATTGCCATCATCAAAAAGGGGGAGATTGTTGTGTCCCCTGTGGTTCTGGAGTTTTGATGATGACAGATATTATGTCTCATTATGTTTACATCCTTGATGATATAATCCTGTTGCATTATGAGAAACTATCAGAACAGGGTTGAGGATGTCTCACAGGTCATGAAGTTAACCCAAGTCAAAGAGTCAAAGTTAAATCATGACAGGTAAGGTGAATGCTCAGATCAGGTAATGCTCTGTTAAGTTCTCCTGCATACATTCAGTTCATATCTGCTATATGCATTGTGTTTCACTGCATCAGTCATACAGTCTGCACTCTTCGGGTCGACCCCCCAGTTCGTAAGTATGTACATTGCCCTCATGCATACACAAGCATCCTGTTTGCATCAAGTCTGCACAGAGTCTACTGCATTCCTTCATATCAACTCTAGACATTGCATGCTAAAGTCTGCACATCCAGTTTGCACTAAGTCTGTACACTGTTTGTGCTTTCACGTGTCTGGTTGCATGAGTCATTAATGTCTATACATTGTTCACTCATATGAGCAAGTCTATACATTGGTCGGTGGCAAGCCTGTACACTGGTCGAGCTTTTAAGTCTTAACATTCACAAAGTCCATACAACGGCCCTGTAGCATTGTCTAGCCAAAGTCTGCACATCGGCACTGTAGCGTGCATAGCTCAAGTCTGTACATTGGCCAAGTATGTACATCGAGTCACTTCAGTTATTTTCAGAGGTTGTCTTCGTGTCGTTATTTGTTCCATCGCGTGCTGAACACTACAGCACCTCGTGCTGCTTTCTGTGTCACCTCGTGTCACTCCATCTATGTCACCCCTATGTCTTCAAGTCTTCTGTATTCGTGTTGTTTTTCCAAGACCCCGTGTCTTTCTTGCTTTGTGACCACACTTCGTGTCGGTTTCTGTGGTCGTTCTTCGTGTTGTTTTTTGTTTTTATGTCTTCGTGTTATTTTTGTGTTTGAGTCTTCATGTTATTTCTGTATTTGTGTCTTCGTATTATTTTTATGTCTTCGTTTTGCTTCTTTCTATCTTCGTCCAGGTTTCCTCTGATCGCGTGTTTTACTACCGTTTTACTCCGTGTTATTTCCTTCTCACCTCGTGCTGTTCTCATCTGACTTCGTGTCGTTCTCTTTAGTGTTAGCCTTGTTACTGTGGTACCTCGTGTCATTCTCTCTTTATCTCGTGCTGTAGTCATCTTATGTACCTCGTGTCGTCCTCAGTATAGTGCACTTTTTGTTGTTCCTACACACCTCGTGCAGCTTTAGCTTGAGTGTCAACCGACTTATTTCAGGTATATATATAGAGAGAGAACCCTGAGTATTAATGGTTTTAATCTCTTTACAGGAGAAGAAGAAGGATTCTGGTTTCAGGATCAAATCTGAACCAGTTTGCTCTATTGTACTGTTCATGGAGCCTATGCAGAGTGGGCACGTGATACGAGGCTGGCATCTGGCACGTGATCCGAGATGCAGAGGAGCCTCCACGTGGACTGAAGCATTTGGGCGGGAATCGTGGAGAGCACACGTCGCCCTAATCTGCTGCTGCTATATATATGTGTCTTCTTCCTCTGAAGAAGGGCAGAGGGCAGAGAGTGACTGAAGGAGAAGCAGCCAGAGCTAAGAGAAGAAGTGCAGAAGAGAAGGAAGAGATAGAGAAAGCTGAGAGTCAGATCGAGAGAGTAGAAGATGAAAAAGAGAAGATAAGAAAGGAAGATCGAAATGCAGAGAGTGCCTCCACGATATAGAGAATAGAGAAGAAGGAGAAGGCAGAAGCAGTGAGAAGAAGAAGAAGTAAGGAAGAAGAAGAAGTAAGAAAGAAGAAGAAGAAGAAAAGAGAGTTCGTGCTGGGAGAAAGAGAGAAGCAGTAGAAGAAGTTCCTGCTGGACCGTGGATCAAATCCAGGCCAGCCAGCTCCTGCGAGAGCCACAGTCTGATTTCTTATTTCTCCAGCTTTCTGTTGCTGCGGTTTTTTGCTTTTCTATTTAAACAGTCACTTGTTGTTCTTCCGATTTCCCTGTTGGGGATCGGGTTCCTCCTGTGGACTCAGGAGAAGGGAGATCTTGTGTCTTCGGTTTGTCAGTAGCTGGGTGCTACTTGTGATTGGTTCCCCTCCGGTGTGTGGAGGAAGGGAGTGTTACTCCAGTTTCCCTCTGGGTTGCAGAGGAAGAGAGATCGGTGATCTCTGGTGTTGCTAGTGACAGGTTGTCATTAGCAGGTTCCCTCCGGTGTGTGGAGGAAGGGAGAGGTTTCTCCGGTTCTGTTCTAGCTGGTAGCTGGAACAGGTTTCAAGCTCTGTGGGTAGCAGAGCTTGGTTGAGGGATTTATTTCCCTTGGTTGTTCAAGCTGTGTGGCAGCACCTGTTGCAGACTGAGTCTGCGGTTTCTAGCTTGTGCTAGTGGAAGCCTCACTCCGGTTGGGAGTGAGGGGTGGACGTAGGTCTGTGGACTGAACCACCTAAAACCTGCTATTTTGTGGTTTGCCTGTGGTGTGTTTTTTCATATCTTCTATCTATTTCACAGGTTGTTTGAATAGTCTTGTTTCGATCTGCAGTGGCCTTGAGCTTTACATCTTGCTAAGTGAGTTTAGTTTCCATTGTTCTGTCCTTTGGCATTAGACTTCATCCGGTTCCACTAGTATAGTCAGCAATTCTTCTGGTCGATCAAATGCCTATTTGAACTCTATTGCTTTTACTCTGCAACTGTATCTAGTAGCAAGCGTATTGTTTTTTTTTTGGGCAATATTCTTGAAGGAGATACATTCACCCCCCCCCCTCTGTATCGATCGCACCGTCCCAACATGTTGGTGGTTTTAGACCGTGTGGTCTTGAGTTGGGCTTTTGTCTCCATAGATGAGCCTGCACGACTGAGGTGTTGTGATGTTGTCATGGCTGTGTAGCCAGAGTTCATTGCATCGGTTTAGTGATTCCCGACTATGTGTCTGGGGATCCGTGTCCTTGCCGATTAGGAGTAGTTTTGAGGACGGAGGTTCGATTGGCTGTCATGTTTCTGTTAGTACGGCTTTCCTCTTTACTTTTGTTGTTACTGCTTTGCTTTAGATGTTTAGCATTGTTGTTACTACGTTCATTTCGTGGTGTGGATCTGCGGGACCCCTATTAAGTAAGTGAGACGAGGCTCAACCCTGACTTTCCAGGTGCTGCTGCTCTTCCTTGTGTTCGGAGGTGCAGTGCGGTGGTTCTTTGTTGCCAGCTTTGCTAGTCTCGGGCTTCCCCCGACTTCAGAGTACGTTCTCTTTCCTGTTGTACTGTACTTTAGTTGGACTAGTCTCTACTATCTCTATAGTTAAATTTGTTTAATAGAAAATGTAATTTTATTTATGTTATTTTAGTAATCCTGGTAATAGTAATTAATTATTTACTACTTTATCTAGAAGTTCAATGTACTTCACACACTTCTTTTTATCCCTTCGGAGCTTTACCGCTCTTGGGAGACCTCTCAGAATCCAAGTGGTATCGGGTTTACCCGGTATCCAGAGTCTGGGTCGCCACACAGAGGTTGAAGACTTCTTCGCGAGATATCCTTCTGCCTCTGCTGACCGAAGTCATCAAGCCGGGCAAGCTAATAAACGGTTGATACTTAAAGCAGTCCATGCTGTTGGCATTAAGGCGAAAAGGCACAAAGGGGCTCCCAACCCTCCTCCCAATGAACCTGCTGGACGTCAGGAGAGGCCTCCCCTGCAGAACAAAGCAAAGAAGCTCTACGCCTTCCCCAGAGACAGGACTCAAGCTTTATTCGAGTGGGCTGTCAAATATAACAAGATTACTCTTCCGAAGCCGAAGATGCCTGATGATGTCAAGAAAAGAGATGGTCTTTGCTTTTGCACCTATCATCAAATCCTTGGACATCCCATTGAAGATTACCAAATATTCAAGGACATTGTCCAAGGCTTAACCAAAAGGTGGGAGCTACAAATGGGGGAGTACATGGTCGATCCCCCACACCCTCATGAAATGCCTACTTCGGGGGCATCAATCAACATGATATCCATATATCAACAGTTGCTTGAAGAACTCCTAGAGGCTTGCAACCGGCACATTTATGAAGACTGTATCTCGTCACATGGAAGGGATCAAGAGAATTGGCAAGCATCTCCAACAAGGAAAAGAATAAGACCGGAATCTCGCCCGGCTTCAGGGGCCCAAATTCCTGGGGCCATAAACCGAGCCACTCTGTCTCCTTGAGTTTCTCTCTGGCATCAAACAGCCCTTCCAATGGCCATTAGAAGGCCAATGGACAACACAAAGAAACAAACCCCAGTGCGGGTGTATGAGGAAACTAGCCTAGCCGTGGAATGGCTACAAGCCATTATAAATGGGTTTGATGAGCATGAGCAGCCTAAGAGCCAGCATCAGCAGCCAAAGAAGCATGTCTTTCGAGAGCACTATGAATCCCGAGGGCTAACAAAAAGAACTGAAGAAAAAGTACGAGTGTCGAATGCACCAAGCAACCCCTTGTAGGGGCAGATGCTAGTCATAAAGGGGAAGGAAAAAAAGAATGCAAAGGCTACAAGGAGATACGTTGCTCTCTCCTGCAATACATTGTCAGCCTCATCTAGCGTGGCTCAAACTTCTGGCGAAGAAGATGAAGAAATTGGCTTTATGTCGAAGGGAGCAAATCCGGCTAAAGCTTCTGCCTCCCACCATGCTATTGAGTCCGGGAGAATATCAAGACAACCCGTGCCAGCCAGCAAGGAGGCGCAATACCACCTTCCTCCTCCACTCGAAGGCATAAGACACAGGGAGTTCATCTCGAAGAAATTGGTCGGATCCAACAATGATGGCGGGATGCCACTCATCTCCTACAAACCGGAGGCGTAAGATAGCACTCCCGGCCCCTCCTGGCAAGACACTGTCGTGATGGCGTTGTTAGGCCAAAAGTAGCATGAAATTGAAATGATGCGATGGGGGCTAAATGAAATGAACATGAGTCCATCTACACCATAATTGGCAAGACTTCTACCTGAGATGGCACAGGGTGATAGTAGCTTACATAAAGCCTCAGCATGGCCAGCCATGCGCCGAATAGTACCTGAATATACATGGGCCTTCTCCCTCAATAACTCCAGCATGCAGTATCCCGGGCATGTCGGGGGGTAACTGTAACTCCTCAGCTAGCCTTTCTTTGGCGAAGCCGGCAAAACAAGAGCCCTCATTAAGGGACAAGATGAAAGAGCCTTACTCCTTTTCGAAGGACAAGACTCAGGCTCTCTTTGAGTGGGCCCGTGAATGTGGCAAAGTTTTGCACCCAGAGCCGAAGAAACCGGGCGAGGTCGAAAGAAAAGATGATCCATGTTTTTGTCCTTATCACCAAGCGCTGGGGCATCTCATTAAGGATTACCTATAGCATTTCTAGCAAAGTTTTACCCGGCCCCTACAATCCTGAGCCAAAGGAATAAACCGAGTGGCAATCACCAGGAGCGAGAAGAAATTTGCAACTCAGATTTTGAAGCCTTCGAGCGATAAAGGAGGGAAATGAAAGAGGCAGCTAGCCTTTCTTCGGTGAAGCGGGTAAAACAAGAGCCATCATTAAGGGACAAGATGAACAAGCCTTACTTCATTTCAAAGGACAAGACTCAAGTTCTCTTTGAGTGGGCCCGTGAATGTGGCAAAATTACGCACCCGGAGCCGAAGAAATCGGGCGAGGTCAAAAGAAAAGATGATCCACGTTTCTGTCCTTATCACCAAGCACTGGGGCATCCCATTCAGGATTTCTATGTGTTTAAGGACATTATCGAACGCCTAATCAAGAAAGGCAAATGGTAAATGGGCGAGTACAAGGCCGACCCACCGCATCCTCATCAGATGCCTACCTTGAAAATAGCGACCTCGCGTGGCACCAGTGCCTCAGCTGCTCCTCACAAGTTTGGTTGAAGCCAACACCCGGAATGTCCGCACATCTTGAATGTGGATGCTTGCCAGCAAAATAAGAATGGCGAATAATACGAAATAAAAAAAGGGGCTCGTTCTGGGGATAAAAGAAAAATAAAGGGAAGAAGAAGAAAGAAAAGAAAAATGATGAATGTAATTCTGCATTGTAGCTCATTGTTAGCACTATCTACGTCAACAGACTCCAAATATACACCTGCTTCACGCCGACAAAGGCTCTTAACAATGCCGTCAAGGTTGGAATAAAACGGGGGGCATTCCCCACAAACTATAAGTCGCATTCAGGGGTAAAGTCATTCTACACTCCTGAGACTAAGATAGGGGTGTACAAACCCCACGTTCACTCAACCTGGATGCCGCAAAGGGGAGCAGCAGAAAGCCTATGTTCAATCGTTGAATCTCCATGAGCAATGAATCAGCTAAGCATGCACAATGTAACGACCCAACATCCAGATACTGGGGAGGACCCGATACCATTCGAATCCTCGTCCGCCGCCCACGAGCTGGAGGGCCCGGAAGGGCTAAAAGGTGTGTGTGAGTGGAGATATACATGAATAAGAAATAAAGCAGGAAATACAAGATAAACTAACTACAAAGTCTAGTCCAAAATAAAGTACAGTATATAGAAAATATAACATACCCAATGCCGAGTAAACACTCGGCCCGATGAACTGGCACCTAGAAACCTCCGCACAGCACCCTCGAACCTCGAGCAAGAACAGCCACACCTCAAAAGTAGGGATGAGTCTCCTATCACTGGCTCAGTAGGGATCCTGCGGAACCCCAACCGTAAACAACGGCGTTAACAAGTAGCACAAGCGGAAACTGCAACAATGACGGTAGAAGCAAAGTCCATGGTGGCCGGCAAAACCTCAGCTCTACTACTACTCATATCGGTAACACGTAAAGAACCTCTCGATTTCACAATCGGGGACCAGACTACCTAACAGCACAGCTACCGAGGGAAAATCCACTGTAACTCTGTCATGGAGGCCTATCACAAAGACGGGGCCTAACCTGGACCACATGGTCCACGAGTACCGTCACGACCTCGCTGTCGTGAACCCAACCTAGCCAAGGGTGAAGCCCCGGTAACTCTATCGAGCGCCCCTGGCCTTAGCCTCGAAAAACACGTAGAAACGGTCCGGGAGACCACGCCTCGCGGTTAGAAAATGGACTCTTGGGTCACAGAAACTCACGTCCCTTGACGGGGGCACCTACCCACTCAAAGCATGGCAGGAAGCATCCACCGATGATTTATTCCACTCCTCAAGTCTCTCTCTCGTCCCAGGCAGAAACTGAGACACAATACAAATCACAGTAAAAACAAGCGTCTAGTCGGGGTTGTGCTCATCAGCACATGTCTGAAGTCCCCAACCATGTGTGCACACACTGAACGACTGTACCACGTCAGGCCCTCTCGCTAGTTTTCCTCCCGGCTCGGACTCGAGCTGCTACAAGGGAGGCCCTACGGTAAACCAGCATAAAAATTGTCTATAACGGGTGTAGCTCTCTACCTACCCCCTAGGTTGGTTAGCACACGCATGCCCAGGCAAGCCACCGTAGCTCTCCACCTACTCCCAGGTGGGTTGGCACAAGTGTGCCCAGGAAGGTACGACTAGTGGGGGTCCATAGCATAAATGACTCTCGGTGGAAACCACCAGAACATGGACAGGCCACGCACAGGCCCTGTCACATCTAGCTCAGGAAATAGGTAGCACAATGACATCGGACCCTAGGCAGTCCACTAAAACCTATTAAACCAATGGTCCTTGAGTCACAAGACTCAGGGTCAAGACAGTCGTATAGGACAACCCTAGGCTGCCAATCTAGCCTATCCCTATATCAGAAACCTCGGTACGATATAGCTTTTAAGGCGGAACGCAACTGCCGACTCAATCCCTTCCAAAGGGAAGCTAAGAAACCTTCTAGCCCCAGGCTGGGCAATTGGACTCACAGTCCACCGGCCATACGCACAACCCACACGGAAACCATGTTCCAAACAGGCTAACGATGTGCGGGAATAGCCCTCCGCACTCATACCAACCTGTGGCGACACGATCTACTGAAAATACATGAGCCCGGAACACAAGAGGGTCACCCAGACCCTTAAACCCATGGGCATGCTAATAAAGGTAAAACAGTACCTTCGGACACCTAAAAACACGGTCACGGTACCCACGGGGTGTCCGGGACACTCACGGGGCCAAAGGTTGGTCATTGGGTCTCAACTGGAACGATCGGGACCCAAAACGGGCCAAGAAATTGGATTTTGGTCGACCAATCCCCTGGGTCGGTCGACCAACAGGGGACAGGTTGACCTATCCAGTGGGCAGGTCGACCTGACTAGCACCCAACAACATTGCTGGGTAGTTCGGTCGACCGAACTGCCGCGTTTGGTCGATCGAAATGGGTAGCAATCCTGCCCTATGCACATGCCACGTTCGGTCGACCGATTCCACCTGGTCGATCAACCGAATATGGCGGTAAACCCTTGGAACCCAGCCTAATGGTCGTATTTCCATGCCCCATTCGATCCCAATCGAAGGGGAAAATATAGGGGACCATCTTCTAGGCCCAAAAACCCAAAAATGGAAGGAAAGAAAGCGAGCAACCTCGCTCGATCGGGCGAAACTGTCACACGCCCTAAAACATGCAAAAACCACCCCAACGGGAAGGAAACCCCCGCTCGGCTCACCACGGCCTGTGAAACTCACAGAAAAGGAAGTACAGGGGTTACGGAACCATCCCCCTACCTCCATCGAAGATTCCGTGCACCGTGGACGTCGTTCCGTCGTGAAATGCCCGTGAAACCCTCACCGGTTCACGAACTCGCGAATTAGCCTCAACGCGCCACCATCCCTCGACCCTTGACCCATCCTCGCTCCACACCCTCGCAACATCTCCGCCTCACTCGCCATCGCCGCTGTCGGCTGCCCGGAGGAGAGGAGGAGAGAAAGAGAAGAGAGAGGGAGAGAATGAGAGAATGCAGAGAGAGAGGGGGGGTGAGTGGTTTAAATAGAAATGGATTTGGGATTTTAAAATCTAGAAAATATGAAAAATAGGGAAAAATACTCCCCATGATCCTCGAAAAATGCACAACACGCCTGCAATGTCCCAGAGCCCGACAACGCATTGGTTCACCCTATACAGGGTTCCGAATGTTCGATAGGCAAAAACATGCGTAAAGCCCAAAACACACTCCAGGATTCGCAACGACACTCCGAACTCACGAATCTTGAACCGGAAAAATTGAAAAAAAAAATTCTGTACTGTTACAGTCCTCTTCTCCTTACAGAAATTTCATCCTCAAAATTTAAGGCAACCACAATCTCAAAGGGAAGAACAACACACCCAACTCGCAACGCTCCCAGAGCTCCACCCAAACCTCGACACTCGCGAGAACACAAATCCTGAGGGACGCGGCTAGACCTTGAACGCAACAACATGCCTCGCTCAACCCATACCACTCATCAATCATCAGAGTAGGCATATCCATAAATGCACAAGTCTGGCATCACCTCAGCCACACGGAAACCAATCAGGGCATCGCTGCCACCATCTCGCTCACCGAGGAAACGTAATCCTCGACACGAGAACCCGCCAACGATTAAATCCCAAGCTTGGCAGACCAACCACACATCAGCTCCACTACCAGCTGACTGATCTCATGCCTAGCTCAGGGGATGACTGTCACTGAACCTCGACCAGCTCACACAGTCATCTCAACAGACTGCGACAAATTCATCGGCCCCTCGCCAAGGGCCATCTCACACCTGTCAAGCCGAACGTCAATAATCGCACTGGACCAACTTTGTCAGAACTCAAACTTTGATAAAGCCCAGTCCCATCTAGGAAATGGCACATCACAGAAACGGCCACCAAAGGCCTCACTTGCACACCGTTCTCACCGTTCTCGACTTGCTACTACCAGTATATTCGGTCTGTGATAGACCATCCGCTGGTCACTAGCTATTCATCAATGGGAAACCTCTACTTGCTTAACTTCTTCTTTCCTGGTCTTTCACCAGATCCGATGATCACATTACAACTCTCGAGGCCATCCACTGACTCTCGCATAGACCAACACTGCAACTCGAGCCGAATCTCGCTCGGACGCCACATCTAGACCGATCCTCATGCCAACTCTACCTTCTCAGGGGAGTATGGCGAAACCAAATAACAAGATTTTGGAATCCTCGGTCCTCACCTCACTCGAATCAGGCTTATAGGGAAATCCTCCCATGCTGGTCACAAGATCAAGGACCACCATCCAATGCCAACTTCCTCAAGGGATCTCGCACGTAGGCACCGTCTATCATCTTGTCTCATCAAATCCTATCTTATCTTAATCATTCCTAATGGACGCCTGCCAATCCCTCGGCTTCGCTCTCATCAAAGAGCCACAGGACACAACCTGCATAATCCTCGGCACATGTCCCCAAAATAGACAAGTGCCGCCTGCCACCACAGCATCATGGTCGACGATGCCATAACCAATGCACACGGGTTCGCTAACCTCGCAGATTCTTACCACCACTGAGTCCTCTTCGACATCATTCTGAAACATTCAGACTCAACCGGGCCTCTTAATAATACAGACCTTGCCATAGTCGATCACTCGACTAGCATCAGTATCCGCGCATAGCCACCAATTAGGACTCATACTATCTTAGAGATCACTTCTCGAGAACTATGGTCTGATCTGAGGACATAACTTCAAACACGAGTCAAGCACATAGCTTACCGACTCTAAACTCGTATCCTTGACCACTGTCAGGCGATATCCTAAGCAACGTAATCCAGGTCTAGAACCTAAACACCTGACACGGCTTTCAACGAATGAACCGGGTACTCACGTCGCAAACTTGCCAGCATATTTCCCCAACTCTACACCTGCTAGTGCCACAAACTGTTGTGCCCCTGGGCTTTATTACTGTAAATGTGTTTTGATGATGCTTCTAATGATGCTTAAATTATTAGTCATACATATTGTTGATCATCCTCTGTGATTGTTGGCCCATGAAGAAGTAGAACTATTCCCTGAAAAGGTTGGTGCTAGTCACTATTGACTGAATAGTCATAGTGAGTGTTGTCTGCGTCTACAGTTGCATCTCATGCAGTCTGTGTCCAGTTGCATCTCTTGCTTGCGACACATGAAGATCTGTGTCTCTAATTGTTGTTTGCGTCTCTCTTGGTCAGTGGCATTTGCATCTCATTCTACGTCTTAGCACACCAAGTGTCAGTACACTTCTGCATCTCATGCTGCGTCTTAGTACACCAAGTGTCAGTACACTTTTGCGTCTCATGCTACGTTTTAGCACACTAAGTGTCAGTACACTTCTGCATCTCATGCTGCGTCTTAGCACACCAAGTGTCAATACACTTCTGCATCTGATGCTACGTCTTAGCACACACATGGCCTGTGCAGTCTGCGTCTCATGCTTCGTCTAGTGCATATATATGTCGGTGCATGTTCTCACTGTGAGCGTACAAGGTCTGTGCATGTTTTAAGGTCGGTGCACGTTTCTATGCTAGCCATACCAAGGTCAGTGCATTCTTATAGTCGGTGCATGTTTTCATACGTTCATATAGAGGTCAGTGACCGTTTACCTCGGTGCATGTTTCTATTTTTCCACACATAAATGGTCAGTGCACATTTAGGTCCATGCATGTTACTGTTTAGGGTCTGTGCACGTTACTGTTCAAACAATAACTTAGGTCAATGCTAGCTCTGTCTAAGACATATTAAGGTCGGTGCTTACACTCGGTCGGTGTGCATTCCTTGCCTCGGTGCAAGTTTTTCCTTGGGAAAAATAAGGTTGGTGCATTCCTTGCCTCAGTGCATGTGTTGTTTATGCTACTTAAGGTCGGTGCACATGAAGCCTGCGTAGAATGAAGTCAATGCAGCTTCAAAGTCGGTGCACATTTGCTGGATTGCATACAAGGTCGGTGCATCTTGAAGCTTCAAGCTTCAAGCTTCAAGACCAAGGTCCGTGCACTTTGTTGTTCACACAAGGACTTAGGTCGGTGCACGTTTGGTGGCAAGCTTCCAAAGCTTGGTACATGTCTAGCCTACACGGTTTGAAGTCTGAGCAATACTTGCTTTCAACAAGAAGGTCCGAGCATATATCAAGGTCTATGCACATGCCAAGTCTTTGCATATTTCAAGTCTGAGCACATATCAGGTCAGAGCATATTCTTCAGGAAGTCTGTGCATTCATGCCTTGGACTACATAAGGTCGGTGCATCCTTTGGTAGTCTATATGGTAAGTGTAAGCTATATAGTCGGTGCATGTTGTGTTCATGATACCTAAGGTCAGTGCAAGTTATAAGGTCAGTGCTAGTTATATTGTTGCATGTCTTATGGAAGGTCGGTGCTTGTTTTGGTTTGAACGCTAAAGATCAGCACTGCCACGTCAGCATCGCCAGAATAAAATGCACTTGATCCCTGAAATGGTGGGAAGTTGGCACGTGGACCCCAGAAGCATCTCGTCCCTACCACGTTGACCTATGGGAGTTCACGAGGGCTCTTATGCCTCATCTCTACGGAGGCTCTATTCTACTCAAACAAATGTCGCCTCCTTCGAATGTACACGTCCTGGAAGACGAGCTGGAAGAGAAGCTTCCTACTTTACAAGTTGACCAATGGCAACTCATCTAACAGGGATCTACGTCTAAAAAGGGCTCAAACCATGAGGAGAGAATCCTATACTTGATAAAGATGTGATCGGCCAGCAAAGTGAATTTATAGAGTACCGTATGAATCAGAATGGCTAGCCAATAAGAAGCCAATACACCTTATCGCTTCTGAACCAATCAGAGGTTATTGCGGTTTGGCATCTGGTCCTCTCCGATGAAGATAGATGGCCCAGATTTCATCTTAGCAGATTAACCGCTACCAACCTCATACGCTGCAGACAAGAAGAAAAGAATGTCCTCCCCAAAAGCATATCAACTGGGAGACATACTCTGTTGAAGAGGATCGTGCAGCAAGTTCAAAGAAAAAGGTAGATCTATTCAAAGATGGTAAGAAAAGCTTGGGAGAGCATGGAGCACAAAATGCACGAGGGTATGAGAAGAAGGCTGAGCTTGTATAAGATTGGGTAGAGCTGCGAATAGGATTAAGAGAGGAGAGATAGCGGGAAGCAGACAAGAGTACCACTGTGCAGGAGCAAGGAAGCAAGTAGCAAGCTCGTGAAAGAGTTCGCAGCAGGAATAAGAAGAGGCCTTCAGACGCAAAGCCCCAAGTTTCTACTTCGAAGCTTCCAAGGACAATTGTCCTCATCTCCTCCTTTCTTCCAGCGAGAAGAAGGAGAAGAAGCTTCCACTTCCTATGAAGGAGAACCTACTCCTTTAGGAAGAACACCATCTGGAAGAAGCGAGGATCATCATCTAGATACCAGACATGATCCTTTGTTCTATCCTCAAGAGTCACACTTCTTATCTGGGTTTTTACATTTGTGTTTTCCTTTTGTTATTTAAACTCATCTCTTATTACTATGTTCGGTCCCCATAGGCTGCTGTGGGAAGATAGAAAGAAGGCTGTTCTAGTCTGTGGGTTGGCTTGTGGAGCCCGTAAGCTGTGTGTCAGCATTGGCTTGTTAAGCCCGTATGCTGTGCGTCAACATTGGCTTGTTAAGCCCGTAAGCTGTGTGTCAGCTGTACTGTTGCACTAGTGAAGCCTCACTCGGTTGAGTGGGGGGTGGACGTAGGACTCTAGGATAGAGTCCAAACCACCTTAAAACTCTTTGTCTAGTGTGGTTTGTCTGTGACCTTGCTTTGTGGTAGATGCTTACATAGGCCGTCTATATATCTTTCTTAGACGCCTATCTAGTGAATCCTCCTGGGCATTAGCTGTAGCAACCCTGGAAAAAATAAGATTTTTAAATAAATCAAATTAAAATAAAAGATAAGTAAATAGATGACGAAGAGCCTAAATGAGTAAATCATTAATCAAGAGGAAAATAACGCCTTTTATCAAGGCACTGATTCAAAAGGAAATGCCTCTCTCTAAGGCGTTAATTTAAAAAGGACACCTACACAAGAGGGCGTCAAATTTCAAACGACGGGAAATAAAATTAAGGAAAGGAAAGGAAACGCCCTCACCTTGGGCGCGTTTTTAATAAGAAACGACTACGACAACGTCGTCAATTAAAACACACGACCTAGCCTAAGGCGTGAATTCAGTTCGAGTTTCGTTCGACCTAGGAGACTATCCAGAGCAAGTTTCTGGATAACTACGAAGAAGATTGAGTAGGGTAATTACTCTATCATGGAAGTATTGCTTCCAATACAACTCTAACCCTATTAGGATCCCCAAAATCCTATAAATAACCTTGTCTATCGAACCCTAAAAGCTATTTGGTCGAAGGAAGTTTTGCTCTGCTGCTGTGCGTGAAGAACAGGTTTATGTTCTTCTTCCTGCCTCTGCTTTCGATCAACTCATGAAGAATGTTAATTTTTCTTCATCTTATTCTCCTGTAGGTTGCCTGCATCGAGAAAGGGCTCTCATATAGATTAAAGGACGTGAAGTTCTTCTTCTTCCGGTGATCAAGAAGACTCTATTACGAACAGAGCATCGTTTTCTCCTCCAAACCTTCATCCGTTCACCAGTTAGTCTTAATCAAGATAGGTTTTCTCAAGATTGTAGCCCAAACTAGCTTAAGATCTTAATAAAATCATCGGTCGTGCATGCATATAGTTTTATTGTGGTTTCAGATGTTTTCCATGTAATTCCAAAAAGAAACGCCGTTAACAAGGGCGCTAATTTAAAGAAGCGACCCACACTAGGGCGCTAATTATTGTTTTGACGCCCTGCCCAGAAGTCGTCAATTGTATGTAATTAATAAATACCCGCGTTCAAAATTTAATATCTATGTAACCATGAATATAACATATTGCATGAGTATACCTGTGAAATCCTGCTATTTTTCCTGTCATGATCATGTACCCTTTTTCCTGGAATTTTATTATCTAAAAATTGGTAAATTCTGGAATTCACGACCTTGTCAAGGTCGCCTCTTATTGAGCTGACGCCCCAGACCAGGGCGCTAATTGAAAAGTAACGCCCCTGTCCAGGGCGCGTTTTTGTTAAAATTCCAGAATATTAATTTTCTGTAGAATAGAAATATTGAAGGGACAACTAATGTATAAGTCGTCAAATTTGTAAATAAACGCCCCTCTGTAAGGCGTTAATTGGATAATTAATGACTTGGCTAAAGTCGCTATTTTCTATATTACTGTTTTCCCTTGTTTCTGTTAACTGAGAGTTTGATATATATATATATATATATATATATATATATATATATATATCGGCACTATATTCCAGTCCGTGAATATAGTCCCATGTGTTATGATGTTTTATCATTTACCCACTAATTCTCGGTGACATACAAGCTCTCCATTGGACATTCCGTTCCTTTGGACTAGCGAGTTAGTCATAGAGACCTCCATAAGACTCCTCGAGCCTTGGATTCCCTCAAGGCCGACTGAGCTGGTTGTACCCTAAAAACCCCTTTACACAATCTTTGCCATGTCACTATGTAGAAACATGGTATACCGGCCCTCATGTCATGCCATGTGTATGATATGAGAATTATCTTAATGAACGGGGTAAAGCATGACATTGTTATGATGTTCTTGTAAACCCCAATTCTATATCAACATTGTTATGATGTTCTTGTACATCCCAATTCTATATTAAACTTGATGTTCTTGTGGACCTCAATTCTATATAAAGAATGTCCACACTTGTTTGTCATGGTACCCAAGTTAGGGAACCAATTCCACCTAGTTTTTATCGACAATCGTGATTGTACCGTTATTATCGCCTATCTATGTCAAGTATCATATTTTGGACTCTATTGTATCAAAGTCTATCCTACGTGTCTACAAGCTTTATCCTTGAAATTCCATATTGGCTATATACAAAAGTGGATGTTAAAAATACATGATTAATGCCTGCGCATATAGGGCCCGATCTGGTCCTGGGAGGAGCACCAGAAAGTACTTGTGCCCATGGGAGTTGATTGATCACGGTATTGGCATTATACCGAAGTGCGTGACTAGCTTGATTGAACATTCCACAAATCTTGTACTTGTACTTGACTTGATATTACGTGACTTGCGTGACCCGAGAAAGGGTAATTGTATACTCGCTTGCTTGAAACATAATAGCCAAATTCCAACATGACATGATGAATACACTTGCTTGAAAGTCTTGATATCTGCTTGATAAGTTCTTGAAAGTTCATGACTAGTCCTTCTTACTATCTTATTGTTATACTCTCTCTCTATCTTGTCATTTTGCGAGCATGCATAGCTATAGTGCATTCATGGAAAGTGTAATTACTTAAACCCCTTGCTAGATCTTGAGATATAATTTCCTACTGAGCGTTCACTCACTCAGTGTTCCCATACTTTTCAGGTACGTCCGATGATGAGGGAACTCAATCTGAAGGGGATGGTCAAGAGTGAAAGAGTTAGAGCTATTCAAGCGTCCATCAGTCCTGTCTTATCTATATTTTCTTGAGTCAGAATTGTACCTTTCTTTTATTTTTATTGAGTCTAGTATTTGCAAGGGTTTGTAATAGATATATTCTTATTAAAGGAATTAATGGATTGGGTTATCTTTATATTTGCGCACTCTGTCTTTGTGTCGAATACACTACTACTCTGATTGACATGATTTATATAAACTCGTCGCGCATCTCCGGGTACCTTCCGCGCTCGGGGCGTGACAGTTTTTGTGGTATCAGAGCCTAGGGTATTCACTTCTTAGGAAAACCATGTCCAAGGATAGGTTCAAACCTTTAACTAGTGAGATTGGGTAGAACCAAGGGTTGAGTTAACATAAAAACTTAAAAGCCCTTAACGCGAGTATATACTAACATAGTTATTGTAATTGTAGGATAATGGCTGCCGAACGTGCTCAGTGGCGCAACATGCAGCGTACACTCCAGGGCATGACCCAAGTGCTACAACAAGTAGCACAGGGAGGTGCACAACGAGCCGGAAGTCTCCACCAAGTCTTCAAGAACATGAACCCTCCAAAATTCATGGGTTCTACTGATCCGGATGACGTAGAGCACTGGATCAGGGAGACGGGACGTATATTCCGTGTTATGTAGTGCACGGATCAAGATAAAGTCTTATTAGCTACTTTCCAACTAGAAAGGGATGCCCGATGCTGGTGGGAGTCAGTCGAAGCTACTATAAATCAAGACCAAATTACTTGGGAAGAATTTGTTGAACATTTCAACAATAAATATTTTTCAGACCGAGTCCAAGAAAAGAAAGCTACCGAATTTGCCACACTCAAGCAACGGTCATTATCGGTGGCGGAGTACGAGGCACAATTCTCTAGATTGTCTCGGTATGCTAAGCACTTAGTTAGCACCGAGAAGATGAAAGCTAGGAGGTTCCTTAATGGGCTCAGGCCCCAATATATTACCCAGCTGGCGCCAATGGATATTCAAGTCTACTCAGAGATAGTACGCCGAGCTCAATTGTTAGAAGATGCCACGGAGCTATCAGATAGAATCCGTGGGAAGGATAAGAAGGAACAAGTTACAAGTTCGGGTTCCTTTAAACCCAACTTCAAGAAGAGGCCTAGCACTGGAGGTACTTCTTCTCAAGACCAAAAATTTAAGAAGACCAAGCCCTTCTCTATCACTACTACACCTTCAAATATAATATGCAAGCATTGTGACAAGGCTGGACATAAAGCCGAACAATGCTAGAGGAAACTTGGAGCATGTCTCCGTTGTGGGAGCCGTGATCATCGGATTCCCGATTGCCCATTACTTAATGATGAAACCAGCGAAGGAAAGCGCCCGATAACCAAGAACACTCATCTTCACGCAATTAAGGAGACCGAAGAAGAAGAAGGCGGACTAGTAGAAGGTACACTGAAAGTTTGTTCCAAGTATGCACATGTCTTATTTGATACGGGTGCATCACATTATTTTATTACCAAGACGTTTGCTAACCCACTACCTATGGAACCGGAATGGATGAAAATAATTTTATCTATTCCTCTCGGAAACGAAACCGATATTACTCACCATTATAAAAACTGTGAGGTCTTGGTAAAAGGAAGAAATCTTCATATCGATCTCATATGTTTAGATCTAAAGGAGTATGATGTCATACTGGGAGCGGATTGGTTATCCAAATACCAGGCAACAGTCGATTGCCGCAATAGCAAGGTTACTTTCAAGGACTTTCCAGAACTAGTCTATTCTAGCCCTAAGAGTCGGAGCGAGTCACCTCTTATTTCGGCTCTCCGAGCTAGCAAGCTAATAAGGAAAGGATGTGTATCTTTCCTTGCATTTGTCACGATTAAGGAGGCTAAGGAAACTAAGATAGAAGATATCCCAGTTGTGCAAGAATTTCCGGATGTGTTTCCGGAAGATTTGCCTGGATTACCCCCACAAAGAGAAGTGGCCTTCACCATCGACTTAGTCCCTGATGCTGGACCTGTTTCTAAGGCACCTTATAGAATGTCCCCTGCTGAACTCAAGGAGTTAAAGGAGCAATTAATGGAACTTCTAAAGAAAGGATTCATTAGATCGAGTACTTCCCCGTGGGGAGCGCCTGTGTTATTTGTAAAGAAGAAGGATGGATCCATGAGACTATGCATCGACTATCGACAGTTGAATCATCTCACTATCAAGAATAAGTATCCACTGTCGAGAATCGATGAGTTATTTGATCAAATATCTGGATCCATGTATTTTTCAAAGATTGATCTTAGGTCGGGATATCATCAACTAAAAATCAAGGATGATGACATTCATAAGACTGCATTCAGAAGAAGGTATGGCCATTATGAATTTGTTGTTATGCCTTTCGGACTAACGAATGCCCCTGCTGCCTTTATGCAGTTAATGAATAGTATATTTAGGCCTTATTTGGATCAATTCGTGGTGGTCTTTATTGATGATATATTAATTTATTCCAAGACTAAGGAAGAGCATGAGGAGCATTTGAGGATTGCATTATAAATATTAAGGACAAACCAATTATATGCAAAACTCAGCAAGTGTGAATTCTGGCTTGAGGAAGTGACTTTTCTCGGACATGTTATATCAAAGGATGGCTTATCAGTAGATCCATCAAAAGTTGAAGCTGTAAGAAATTGGGAAAGACCGACCAATGCTAGCGAGATCTGAAGTTTCTTAGGTCTTGCTGGCTATTACAGGCGATTCATCAAGGATTTCTCTAAAATCGCCGTGCCGCTTACAAGGTTAACTCGCAAGGAGATCCGTTATGAATGGAGTGAGGAATGTGAAAGAAGCTTCCAAACTCTCAAGGATCATCTTACTACAGCTCCTGTCTTAGCCTTACCAATGGAAGGAGAGAAATTCGAGGTATACACTGATGCTTCTGGCATTGGCCTCGGATGTGTTCTAATGCAACAAGGAAAGGTTATAGCTTATTCTTCTCGTCAATTGAAGAAGCATGAAGAGAACTACCCCGTCCATGACTTAGAATTGGCCGCGGTGGTATTTACACTCAAAATATGGAGACATTATCTTTACGGAGTACAGTTTACTGTATACTCTGATCACAAGAGTCTCAAGTATCTCTTTTCACAAAAGGAACTAAATATGAGGTAAAGACGTTGGCTAGAATATCTCAAGGACTTCGACTTCAATATACAATATCATCCCGGAAATGGGTAACCATGTAGCAGATGCCCTTAGTCGAAAGCCGAGAGCACTATTAGCCAATTGTATGATTCAAGAATGGAAATTGCTGGAGCAATTCTCTGAACTCAATATAAGCATGGACACAGACTTTCAATGTGTCACATTATCTCATACAAGCATTCATCCAGACCTATTAGCTAAAATACAAGCACTTCAAGATAATGACCCAATATTAGTAGAGATCAAAGGCAAATTGGAAGGACAATCTGATTTCCAAATAATTGGTGAAGGAAGATTAATGTTCAGGAATAGAACTTGCATACCAGATTGTCCCGAGTTAAAGAAGAAGATCTTAGATGAAGCTCATAGATCAAGGTACACGATTCATCCTGGATCGACCAAAATGTACCAAGATGTGAAGAGGAATTTTTGGTGGCCCAACATGAAAAGGGAAATAGCAGACTATGTATCACGTTGTCGCACTTGCCAACAGGTCAAGGCGGAACACCAAAAGCCTGCTGGAAAATTACATCCTCTAGATATTCCCAAATGGAAGTGGGAGAATATTAGTATGGATTTCATCATGGGTTTATCTAAATCAAAAGGAGGACATGATGGAATATGGGTTATTATTGACCGATTGACTAAATCGGCGCATTTCTTGCCAGTAAAGAGTCGATGGTCAGTTGATGTTTTGGCTGCATTATACATCAAGGAAATAGTCAGATTACATGGTATTCCTGTTTCAATCGTGTCTGACAGAGATCCCCGTTTTACTTCTCATTTTTGGAAGGGACTACAACATTCGTTGGGAACAAGGCTTAACTTTAGTACAGCTTTTCATCCTCAAACGGATGGTCAGACCGAGAGAACTAATCAGGTGGTTGAAGATATGCTCAGAGCTTGCATCATTGATGTCGATGGAAGCTGGCATGATCACTTGCCTCTAGTTGAATTTGCATACAATAATAGCTACCAGGCAAGTATACAAATGGCACCTTTCAAAGCTTTATACGGAAGGAGTTGCAGATCACCCTTATGCTGGGACGAAGTTGGAGAAAAATAACTATTAGGTCCAGATATGGTAAGGGATACCACCGAGAAGATACAGTTGATTAGAGAAATACTGCAAGTAGCTCAGTCTAGACAAAAGACTTATGCTGACACTAGAAGGAGAGATCTTGAATTCCAAGTCGGAGATCATGTATTTCTCAAGATATCACCTGGACGTGGAATAAGGAGATTTGGTGTTAAAGGCAAACTTACACCAAAGTTTATTGGACCTTTTGAGATACTGGAAAGGGTTGGCGAGGTTGCTTATCGCATCGCATTGCCTCCTTAATTGTCTGAAGTGCATAATGTATTCCACATATCTATGTTGAAGAAGTATGTACACGATCCATCACATATTATTGAACATGGAGACTTAGTTATCCAGAAGGATCTCACATATGAACAGAAGCCCATAAAGATACTAGATCGTAAAGTACGTACTCTAAGGAATAAGGTTATTCCCATGCTAAAAGTACAATGGAATAAGAGTTCCGATCATGAAGCCACATGGGAGACCGAGGAATTCATGAGGAAGCAATTTCCAAAATTATTTTAAGGTATATACTCTACATACTAAGGAATTTGGGGACCAAATTCTTTTAAGTGGGGGAGGATGTAGCAACCCTGGAAAAAAATAAGATTTTTAAATAAATTAAATTAAAATAAAAGATAAGTAAATAGATGATGAAGAGCCTAAATTAGTAAATCATTAATCAAGAGGAAAATAACGCCTTTTATCAAGGCGCTGATTCAAAAGGAAATGCCGCTGTCTAAGGCGTTAATTTAAAAAGGATGCCTACACAAGAGGGCGTCAAATTTCAAACGACGGGAAATAAAATTAAGGAAAGGAAAGGAAACGCCCTCACCTTGGGCGCGTTTTTAATAAGAAACGACTACGACAACGTCGTCAATTAAAACACACGACCTAGCCTAAGACGTGAATTCAGTTCGAGTTTCGTTCGACCCAGGAGACTATCCAGAGCAAGTTTCTGGATAACTACGAGGAAGATTGAGTAGGGTAATTACTCTATCATGGAAGTATTACTTCCAATACAACTCTAACCCTATTAGGATCCCCAAAATCCTATAAATAACCTTGTCCATCGAACCCTAAAAGCTATTTGGTCGAAGGAAGTTTTGCTCTGCTGCTGTGCGTGAAGAACAGGTTTATGTTCTTCTTCCTGCCTCTGCTTTCGATCAACTCATGAAGAATGTTAATTTTTCTTCATCTTATTCTCCTGTAGGTTGCCTGCATCGAGAAAGGGCTCTCATATAGATTAAAGGACGTGAAGTTCTTTATCTTCCGGGGATCAAGAAGACTCTGTTACGAACAGAGCATCGTTTTCTCCTCCAAACCTTCATCCGTTCACCAGTTAGTCTTAATCAAGGTAGGTTTTCTCAAGATCGTAGCCCAAACTAGCTTAAGATCTTAATAATATCATCGGTCGTGCATGCATATAGTTTTATTGTGGTTTCAGATGTTTTCCATGTAATTTAAAAAGAAACGCCCTTGACAAGGGCGCTAATTTAAAGAAGCGACCCACACTAGGGCGCTAATTATTGTTTTGATGCCCTGCCCAGAAGTCGTCAATTGTATGTAATTAATAAATACCTGCGTTCAAAATTTAATATCTATGTAACCATGAATATAACATATTGCATGAGTATACCTATGAAATCCTGCTATTTTTCCTGTCATGATCATGTACCCTTTTTCCTGTAATTTTATTATCTGAAAATTGGTAAATTCTGGAATTCATGACCTTGTCAAGGTCGCCTCTTATTGAGCTGACGCCCCAGACCAGGGCACTAATTGAAAAGTAACGCCCCTGTCCAGGGTGCATTTTTGTTAAAATTCCAGAATATTAATTTTCTGCAGAATAGAAATATTGAAGGGACGACTAATGTATAAGTCGTCAAATTTGTAAATAAATGCCCCTCTGTAAGGCGTTAATTGGATAATTAATGACTTGGCTAAAGTCGCTATTTTCTGTATTACTGTTTTCCCTAGTTTCTGTTAACCGAGAGTTTGATATATATATATATATATATATATATATATATATATATATATCGGCACTATATTCCAGTCCGTGAATATAGTCCCATGTTTTATGATGTTTTATCGTTTACCCACTAATTCTCGGTGACATACAAGCTCTCCATTGGACATTCCGTTCCTTTGGACTAGCGAGTTAGTCATAGAGACCTCCATAAGACTCCTCGAGCCTTGGATTCCCTCAAGGCCGACTGAGCTGGTTGTACCCTGAAAACCCCTTTACATAATCTTTGCCATGTCACTCTGTAGAAACATGGTATACCGACCCTCATGTCATGCCATGTGTATGATATGAGAATTATCTTAATGAACGGGGTAAAGCATGACATTGTTATGATGTTCTTGTAAACCCCAATTCTATATCAATATTGTTATGATGTTCTTGTACACCCCAATTCTATATTAAACTTGATGTTCTTGTGGACCTCAATTCTATATAAAGAATGTCCACACTTATTTGTCATGGTACCCAAGTTAGGGAACCAATTCCACCTAGTTTTTATCGACAATCGTGATTGTACCGTTATTATCACCTATCTATGTCAAGTATCATATTTTGGACTCTATTGTATCAAAGTCTATCCTACGTGTCTACAAGCTTTATCCTTGAAATTCCATATTGGCTATATACAAAAGTGGATGTTAAAAATACATGATTAATGCCTGCGCATATAGGGCCCGATCTGGTCCTGGGAGGAGCACCCGAAAGTACTTGTGCCCATGGGAGTTGATTGATCACGGTATTGACATTATACCGAAGTGCATGACTAGCTTGATTGAACATTCCACAAATCTTGTACTTGTACTTGACTTGATATTACGTGACTTGCGTGGCCCGAGAAAGGGTAATTGTATACTCCCTTGCTTGAAACATAATAGCCAAATTCCAACATGACATGATGAATACACTTGCTTGAAAGTCTTGATATCTGCTTGATAAGTTCTTGAAAGTTCATGACTAGTTCTTCTTACTATCTTATTGTTATACTCTCTCTCTATCTTGTCGTTTTGCGAGCATGCATAGCTATAGTGCATTCATGGAAAGTGTAATTACTTAAACCCCTTACTAGTTCTTGAGATATAATTTCCTATTGAGCGTTCACTCACTCAGTGTTCCCATACTTTTCAGGTAAGTCCGATGATGAGGGAACTCAATCTGAAGGGGATGGTCAAGAGTGAAAGAGTTAGAGCTATTCAAGCGTCCATCAGTCCTGTCTTATCTATATTTTCTTGAGTCAGAATTGTACCTTTCTTTTATTTTTATTGAGTCTAGTATTTGTAAGGGTTTGTAATAGACATATTCTTATTAAGGAATTAATGGATTGGGTTATCTTTATATTTGCGCACTCTGTCTTTGTGTCGAATACACTACTACTCTGATTGACATGATTTATATAAACTCGTCGCGCATCTCCGGGTACCTTCCGCGCTCGGGGAGTGACAGTTTTTGTGGTATCAGAGCCTAGGGTATTCAATTCCTAGGAAAACCATGTCCAAGGATAGGTTCAAACCTTTAACCAGTGAGATTGGGTAGAACCAAGGGTTGAGTTAACATAAAAACTTAAAAGCCCTTAACGCGAGTATATACTAACATAGTTATTGTAATTGTAGGATAATGGCTGCCGAACGTGCTCAGTGGCGCAACATGCAGCGTACACTCCAAGGCATGACCCAAGTGCTGCAACAAGTAGCACAGGGAGGTGCACAATGAGCCGGAAGTCTCCACCAAGTCTTCAAGAACATGAACCCTCCCAAATTCATGGGTTCTACTGATCCGGATGACGCAGAGCACTGGATCAGGAAGACGGGGCGTATATTCCGTGTTATGCAGTGCACGGATCAAGATAAAGTCTTATTAGCTACTTTCCAACTAGAAAGGGATGCCCGATGCTGGTGGGAGTCAGTCGAAGCTACTATAAATCAAGACCAAATTACTTGGGAAGAATTTGTTGAACATTTCAACAATAAATATTTTTCAGACCGAGTCCAAGAAAAGAAAGCTACCGAATTTTCCGCACTCAAGCAACAGTCATTATCGGTGGCGGAGTACGAGGCACAATTCTCTAGATTGTCTCGGTATGCTAAGCACTTAGTTAGCACCGAGAAGATGAAAGCTAGGAGGTTCCTTAATGGGCTCAGGCCCCAATATATTACCCAGCTGGCGCCAATGGATATTCAGGTCTACTAAGAGATAGTACGCCGAGCTCAATTGTTAGAAGATGCCACGGAGCTATCAGATAGAATCCGTGGGAAGGATAAGAAGGAACAAGTTACAAGTTCGGGTTCCTTTAAACCCAACTTCAAGAAGAGGCCTAGCACTGGAGGTACTTCTTCTCAAGACCAAAAATTTAAGAAGACCAAGCCCTTCTCTATCACTACTACACCTTCAAATATAATATGCAAGCATTGTGACAAGGCTAGACATAAAGCCGAACAATGCTGGAGGAAACTTGGAGCATGTCTCCATTGTGGGAGCCGTGATCATCGGATTCCTGATTGCCCATTACTTAATGATCAAACCAACGAAGGAAAGTGCCCGATAACCAAGAACACTCGTCTTCACGCAATTAAGGAGACCGAAGAAGAAGAAGGCGGACTAGTAGAAGGTACACTGAAAGTTTGTTCCAAGTATGCACATGTCTTATTTGATACGGGTGCAACACATTCTTTAATTTCCAAGAAGTTTGCTAACCCACTACCTATGGAACCGGAATGGATGAAAATAATTTTATCTATTCCTCTCGGAAACGAAACCGATATTACTCACCATTATCAAAACTGTGAGGTCTTGGTAAAAGGAAGAAATCTTCATATCGATCTCATATGTTTAGATCTAAAGGAGTATGATGTCATACTGGGAGCAGATTGGTTATCCAAATACCAGGCAACAGTCGATTGCCGCAATAGCAAGGTTACTTTCAAGGACTTTCCAGAACTAGTCTATTGTAGCCCTAAGAGTCGGAGCGAGTCACCTCTTATTTCGACTCTCCGAGCTAGCAAGCTAATAAGGAAAGGATGTGTATCTTTCCTTGCATTTGTCACGATTAAGGAGGCTAAGGAAACTAAGATAGAAGATATCCCAGTTGTGCAAGAATTTCCGGATGTGTTTCCGGAAGATTTGCCTGGATTACCCCCACAAAGAGAAGTGACCTTCACCATCGACTTAGTCCCTGATGCTGGACCTGTTTCTAAGGCACCTTATAGAATGTCCCCTGCTGAACTCAAGGAGTTAAAGGAGCAATTAATGGAACTTCTTAAGAAAGGATTCATTAGACCGAGTACTTCCCCGTGGGGAGCGCCTGTGTTATTTGTAAAGAAGAAGGATGGATCCATGAGACTATGCATCGACTATCGACAGTTGAATCATCTCACTATCAAGAACAAGTATCCACTGCCGAGAATCGATGAGTTATTTGATCAAATATCTGGATCCATGTATTTTTCAAAGATTGATCTTAGGTCGGGATATCATCAACTAAAAATCAAGGATGATGACATTCATAAGATTGCATTCAGAAGCAGGTATGGCCATTATGAATTTGTTGTTATGCCTTTCGGACTAACGAATGCCCCTGCTGCCTTTATGCAGTTAATGAATAGTATATTTAGGCCTTATTTGGATCAATTCGTGGTGGTCTTTATTGATGATATATTAATTTATTCCAAGACTAAGGAAGAGCATGAGGAGCATTTGAGGATTGCATTACAAATATTAAGGACAAACCGATTATATGCAAAGCTCAGCAAGTGTGAGTTCTGGCTTGAGAAGTGACTTTTCTCGGACATGTGATATCAAAGGATGGCTTATCAGTAGATCCATCAAAGGTTGAAGTTGTAAGAATTGGGAAAGACCGACCAATGCTAGCGAGATCCGAAGTTTCTTAGGTCTTGCTGGCTATTACAGGCGATTCATCAAGGATTTCTCTAAAATCGCCGTGCCGCTTACAAGGTTAACTCGCAAGGAGATCCGTTATGAATGGAGTGAGGAATGTGAAAGAAGCTTCCAAACTCTCAAGGATCATCTTACTACAGCTCCTGTCTTAGCCTTACCAATGGAAGGAGAGAAATTCGAGGTATACACTGATGCTTCTGGCATTGGCCTCGGATGTGTTCTAATGCAACAAGGAAAGGTTATAGCTTATTCTTCTCATCAATTGAAGAAGCATGAAGAGAACTACCCCGTCCATGACTTAGAATTGGCCGCGGTGGTATTTGCACTCAAAATATGGAGACATTATCTTTACGGAGTACAGTTTACTGTATACTCTGATCACAAGAGTCTCAAGTATCTCTTTTCACCAAAGGAACTAAATATGAGGCAAAGACGTTGGCTAGAATATCTCAAGGACTTCGACTTGAATATACAATATCATCCCGGAAATGGGTAACCATGTAGCAGATGCCCTTAGTCGAAAGCCGAGAGCACTGTTAGCCAATTGTATGATTCAAGAATGGAAATTGCTGGAGCAATTCTCTGAACTCAATATAAGCATGGACACAGACTTTCAATGTGTCACATTATCTCATATAAGCATTCATCCATACCTATTAGCTGAAATACAAGCACTTCAAGATAATGACCCAATATTAGTAGAGATCAAAGGCAAACTGGAAGGACAATCTGATTTCCAAATAACTGGTGAAGGAAGATTAATGTTCAGGAATAGAACTTGCATACCGGATTGTCCCGAGTTAAAGAAGAGGATCTTAGATGAAGCTCATAGATCAAGGTACACGATTCATCCTGGATCGACCAAAATGTACCAAGATGTGAAGAGGAATTTTTGGTGGCCCAACATGAAAAGGGAAATAGCAGACTATGTATCACGTTGTCTCACTTGCCAACAGGTCAAGGCGGAACACCAAAAGCCTGCTGGAAAATTACATCCTCTAGATATTCCCAAATGGAAGTGGGAGAATATTAGTATGGATTTCATCATGGGTTTATCTAAATCAAAAGGAGGACATGATGGAATATGGGTTATTATTGACCGATTGACTAAATCGGCGCATTTCTTGCCAGTAAAGAGTCGATGGTCAGTTGATGTTTTGGCTGCATTATACATCAAGGAAATAGTCAGATTACATGGTATTCTTGTTTCAATCGTGTCTGACAGAGATCCCCGTTTTACTTCTCATTTTTGGAAGGGACTACAACATTCGTTGGGAACAAGGCTTAACTTTAGTACAGCTTTTCATCCTCAAACGGATGGTTAGACCGAGAGAACTAATCAGGTGGTTGAAGATATGCTCAGAGCTTGCTACATTGATGTCGATGGAAGCTGGCATGATCACTTGCCTCTAGTTGAATTTGCATACAATAATAGCTACCAGGCAAGTATACAAATGGCACCTTTCGAAACTTTATACGGAAGGAGTTGCAGATCACCCTTATGCTGGGATGATGTTGGAGAAAAACAACTATTAGGTCCAGATATGGTAAGGGATACCACCGAGAAGATACAGTTGATTAGAGAAATACTGCAAGTAGCTCAGTCTAGACAAAAGACTTATGCTGACACTAGAAGGAGAGATCTTGAATTCCAAGTCGGAGATCATGTATTTCTCAAGATATCACCTGGACGTGGAATAAGGAGATTTGGTGTTAAAGGCAAACTTACACCAAAGTTTATTGGACCTTTTGAGATACTGGAAAGGGTTGGCGAGGTTGCTTATCGCATCGCATTGCCTCCTTAATTGTCTGAAGTGCATAATGTATTCCACATATCTATGTTGAAGAAGTATGTACACGATCCATCACATATTATTGAACATGGAGACTTAGTTATCCAGAAGGATCTCACATATGAACAGAAGCCCATAAAGATACTAGATCGTGAAGTACGTACTCTAAGGAATAAGGTTATTCCCATGCTAAAAGTACAATGGAATAAGAGTTCCGATCATGAAGCCACATGGGAGACCGAGGAATTCATGAGGAAGCAATTTCCAAAATTATTTTAAGGTATATACTCTACATACTATGGAATTTGGGGACCAAATTCTTTTAAGTGGGGGAGGATGTAGCAACCCTGGAAAAAATAAGATTTTTAAATAAATCAAATTAAAATAAAAGATAAGTAAATAGATGATGAAGAGCCTAAATGAGTAAATCATTAATCAAGAGGAAAATAACGCCTTTTATCAAGGCGCTGATTCAAAAGGAAATGCCTATGTCTAAGGCGTTAATTTAAAAAGGATGCCTACACAAGAGGGCGTCAAATTTCAAACGACGGGAAATAAAATTAAGGAAAGGAAAGGAAACGCCCTCACCTTGGGCGTGTTTTTAATAAGAAACGACTACGACAACGTCGTCAATTAAAACACACGACCTAGCCTAAGGCGTGAATTCAGTTCGAGTTTCGTTCGACCCAGGAGACTATCCAGAGCAAGTTTCTGGATAACTACGAGGAAGATTGAGTAGGGTAATTACTCTATCATGGAAGTATTACTTCCAATACAACTCTAACCCTATTAGGATCCCCAAAATCCTATAAATAACCTTGTCCATCGAACCCTAAAAGCTATTTGGTCGAAGGAAGTTTTACTCTGCTGTTGTGCGTGAAGAACAGGTTTATGTTCTTCTTCCTGCCTCTGCTTTCGATCAACTCGTGAAGAATGTTAATTTTTCTTCATCTTATTCTCCTGTAGGTTGCCTGCATCGAGAAAGGGCTCTCATATAAATTAAAGGACGTGAAGTTCTTTATCTTCCGGTGATCAAGAAGACTCTGTTACGAACAGAGCATCATTTTCTCCTCCAAACCTTCATCCGTTCACCAGTTAGTCTTAATCAAGGTAGGTTTTCTCAAGATCGTAGCCCAAACTAGCTTAAGATCTTAATAATATCATCGGTCGTGCATACATATAGTTTTATTGTGGTTTCAGATGTTTTCCATGTAATTTCAAAAAGAAACACCCTTGACAAGGGCGCTAATTTAAAGAAGTGACCCACACTAAGGCGCTAATTATTGTTTTGACGCCCTGCCCAGAAGTCGTCAAATGTATGTAATTAATAAATACCCGCGTTCAAAATTTAATATCTATGTAACCATGAATATAACATATTGCATGAGTATACCTGTGAAATCCTGCTATTTTTCCTGTCATGATCATGTACCCTTTTTCCTGGAATTTTATTATCTAAAAATTGGTAAATTCTGGAATTCACGACCTTATCAAGGTCGCCTCTTATTGAGCTGACGCCCCAGACCAGGGCGCTAATTGAAAAGTAACGCCCCTGTCCAGGGCCCGTTTTTGTTAAAATTCTAGAATATTAATTTTCTACAGAATAGAAATATTGAAGGGACGACTAATGTATAAGTCGTCAAATTTGTAAATAAACGCCCCTCTATAAGGCGTTAATTGGATAATTAATGACTTGGCTAAAGTCGCTATTTTCTGTATTACTGTTTTCCCTTGTTTCTGTTAACCGAGAGTTTGATATATATATATATATATATATATCGGCACTATATTCCAGTCCGTGAATATAGTCCCATGTTTTATGATGTTTTATCGTTTACCCACTAATTCTCGGTGACATACAAGCTCTCCATTGGACATTCCGTTCCTTTGGACTAGCGAGTTAGTCATAGAGACCTCCATAAGACTCCTCGAGCCTTGGATTCCCTCAAGGCCGACTGAGCTGGTTGTACCCTAAAAACCCATTACACAATCTTTGCCATGTCACTCTGTAGAAACATGGTATACCGGCCCTCATGTCATGCCATGTGTATGATATGAGAATTATCTTAATGAACGGGGTAAAGCATGACATTGTTATGATGTTCTTGTAAACCCCAATTCTATATCAACATTGTTATGATGTTCTTGTACACCCCAATTCTATATTAAACTTGATGTTCTTGTGGACCTCAATTCTATATAAAGAATGTCCATACTTGTTTGTCATGGTACCCAAGTTAGGGAACCAATTCCACCTAGTTTTTATCGATAATCGTGATTGTACCGTTATTATCACCTATCTATGTCAAGTGTCATATTTTGGACTCTATTCTATCAAAGTCTATCCTACGTGTCTACAAGCTTTATCCTTGAAATTCCATATTGGCTATATACAAAAGTGGATGTTAAAAATACATGATTAATGCCTGCGCATATAGGGCCCGATCTGGTCCTGGGAGGAGCACCCGAAAGTACTTGTGCCCATGGGAGTTGATTGATCACGGTATTGGCATTATACCGAAGTGCATGACTAGCTTGATTGAACATTCCACAAATCTTGTACTTGTACTTGACTTGATATTACGTGACTTGCGTGACCCGAGAAAGGGTAATTGTATACTCCCTTGCTTGAAACATAATAGCCAAATTCCAACATGACATGATGAATACACTTGCTTGAAAGTCTTGATATCTGCTTGATAAGTTCTTGAAAGTTCATGACTAGTTCTTCTTACTATCTTATTGTTATACTCTCTCTCTATCTTGTCGTTTTGCGAGCATGCATAGCTATAGTGCATTCATGGAAAGTGTAATTACTTAAACCCCTTACTAGTTCTTGAGATATAATTTCCTACTGAGCGTTCGCTCACTCAGTGTTCCATACTTTTCAGGTAAGTCCGATGATGAGGGAACTCAATCTGAAGGGGATGGTCAAGAGTGAAAGAGTTAGAGCTATTCAAGCGTCCATTAGTCCTGTCTTATCTATATTTTCTTGAGTCAGAATTGTACCTTTCTTTTATTTTTATTGAGTCTAGTATTTGCAAGGGTTTGTAATAGACATATTCTTATTAAAGGAATTAATGGATTAGGTTATCTTTATATTTGCGCACTCTGTCTTTGTGTCGAATACACTACTACTCTGATTGACATGATTTATATAAACTCGTCGCGCATCTCCGGGTACCTTCCGCGCTCGGGGCGTGACATTAGCATACTTTATATTCCGTTGTGCTTAAAATTTTAAAAAGGGGGCTGATCTATTCACCCCTCCCCTCAAGATCCGCCAACACCACACAACACGTGGTACCAGAGCGGGTCTCTCATGCAAGGGTCCAACGTCCTTGAGAGAAATGGTGTAATGGGATCAAGAGGTCAAATGTCTGAGGGTCATTCTGTTAACAGGCCACCTTACTTCATAGGTACTGATTACCCTTATTGGAAAAATCGCATGCAAGTGTTTATTTAGGCACAAGACTATGAGATGTGGAAGGTGGTGAGCAAAGGTCCCTTCGAGCTACCTCCGGATGAAGAGCTCTGGACTCAGGAGCAGATAAGAAGATCTACACTGAATTGGGACGCCAGGCACTGAATGTAGTGATCTCTTCATCTAGCGGAGTTCTCAAGAGTATCTATGTGTGCCACTGCCAACGTGATGTGGGACAGATTAGAGGTAATCTATGAAGGCACAGCTCAGGTACCTGAGACAAAGGATAACCTACTCATCACAGAATACGAGATGTTTAGGATGAAGCCTGAAGAATCTATTTCAGACATGTACACTCGTCTCTCTGTGCTCACTAACAGTTTGACTGGTTTAGGGAAGACATACTCAGAACAGGAGATCGTGAGAAAGATTTTAAGGTCACTCACTCCGGTCTGGCACATGAAGGTAACTGTCGTAGAAGAGTCAAAAGACCTCTCAACAACCAAGGTGGATGAACTCATAGGGTCTCTTATGACCTGTGAGATAAACTTGAAGAATAGAGAAGCTGAGATAAGTAAGAAAAAGCCTCTAGCTCTAAAAGCTGGACCCAGCACTCAAGCTACCTCCGAGGAAGGTGAGACCTCTTGTAGTGAGCAAGAAGAAGATCAAGTGGCTATGCTCACTCGTAAGTTCAAAAGTTTCATGAAAAAGGAAGGTAGAGGTTTCAGGAAATGGATGCCCCATGTAAAGAAAGCCTACAAATCTAAACCTGGAAAAGGAAATAAATCTGATAGAGTTGTGTGCTACTCTTGCAACAAAGCAGGACATATCCAAGCTGACTGTCCTGAAAGAGTGAAGAAAGCCTCCAAGAAATTCAAAGGGAAGAAGAAGAAGAATGAAGCTTTGGTGTGTACATGGAGTGATGCGGAAGAAGAAAAAGATGGAACCAGCTCCTCAGAGGATGAAACAGAAGACATTTGCCTCATGGCAAGTGAGGATGAGGAATCTGAGGTACGTTAACCTTTTGAACATTTCGCAATTGCTGATTGGGAAGAAGCATATATTCAGCTTATGTAAAAATATGACATGTATAGAAAAGAGAACAAGGCTTTGAAAAAAAATTTAATCAAACTATGCATGATCATAGTGTAGATGATAAAATTGCTCCATTGGAAGTTGAAATTGAAGATTTGAAGAAAATGATTGAGGACATGGAACAAGGAAGAAATGAAATGAGAGATTTAGAAGTTGAAAATGAGAGTCTGAGGGATGAGATTAATGAGCTGAAATTAAAAATGCAAAGCTATGAAAAAGAAAGTAGGTTTTGTAATGAAAAGTATGAAGCTGTGAAAGAAGTCAACTCTAAATTACTTGAAGATGCTGAAAAACTTCAAAAAGAGTTGAAAGATAAACAAAGTTCTTTGGAAAAATTTGTAGATGGCAGGGAAAACCTAGATGCTTTGCTAGGTACAAAAATGAACTTCAACAAGGAAGGGTTGGGTTTCAATCCCACAAATAAAATGAAAATTGGCTTAAAGACTATCAATTTTGTATCTATTGCAGGTGCTTCAAGTTCTATCACCAAACCTGCTCAAGACAAAAAAAAAAAAGAAAAAGTGGGGGAACCCGTATAGAAGAATCTTGAAATTCCCAAAAAGCCCCTCTGAAAACCCAGTCGAAACACCAAAAATCCAAACTCGAGCCTGTCCACAAAAAGGGTAGAGTGGTGGAAAGGGCAGATCAGGTTCATATCATCCACAGCAAGGGCCATGGCATCCCTAGTCTTCATATAGCCAGAATGGTAGAAATCCTTTCATGCATCAACACACAACCTACCATAATCCCATGCAGCCGAACAGTTACAGTAGGCCCTATCATAGGTCTATGCGGTCATATGGTTGGCCATCCTTTAGGTTTGTGCAGTCATACACAAAAATCCCCTATACGTACAGACCTGGCCCAACCTGTTATCCTATGAACCACCAAAATTTTCATCAGCCCAGAACAAGCTATAGGAACCTGAAACAACCCTTCTCCAACTTCTACCAAAAGCCAAAGGGTAACAAGGTTCCTGAACAGAACACAAAAATAAAAACAAAAAATAGGTACACTTCACCAAGCAAGAATACAAAAAATGTGAAGAAAATGTGATTTCCTAAATCTACTTTGTCATGTTTTGCTATAATAAAAGGTTTAATGGGACCCAATTGTCCTTGGGTTCCAAACATTGTTACTTGATTCCCTATGCTGGAGTGCCTTGCAGCCGTGCACAACAAATGGTATCTTGACAGTAGCTGCTCAAGAGACATGACTAGGGATAGAACAAAATTCTGTCTCTTGCTGGAGAAAGAATCTGGGCATGTGACTGTTGGAGGGAACAATAAAGGTAAAATCATTGGCTCAGGTAAAGTTGGCAAAACTCCCTCCAATTCTATTGAAAATGTTTTATTAGTTGAAGGGTTGGAATATAATCTTTTGAGTATAAGTTAATTATGTGATAAAGGACATAGAGTAGTGTTTTATTCCTCTAAATGTAAAATTTTGAAACCAAATTATGAAGAAACAAGATTTGCAGGAAAAAGAGTCAACAATGTGTACATAATTGACTTAGATGATCTAGCCCATTTAAATCTCTGTCTTGCTGCATCTCAAACTGAAATTGCATGTTTGTGGCATCGTAGGCTAGGACATGCTAGCTATAATGTTTTACATAAACTATTGAAACATTCAATGGTGAAAGGATTGCCTAAACTCAAGTTTAAACAAAATGTCAAAATTTGTGAGGCATGCACCCTAAGAAAACAGACTAGGAAATCATTTGCTAGCAGAACTGAAAGCCTATCATCCAAACCACTTGAACTAATCCATATGGACCTGTTTGGACCAACTAGAACAACCAGCTTAAGTGGAAGGAGATATGGGTATGTTTTAGAAGATGATTTTTCTAGGTTCACATGGGTGTTTCCTCTTGTGCATAAATATGATGCCTTTAATGAGTTTCAGGCACTCTATATGAAAGTGAAGCAAGATGGTAAGTTCAAGATTTCAAACATACTTTCTGATCATGGTGGTGAATTTGATAATGCTGATTTTGAAAATCTTTGCAGGTCAGAAGGAATAAATCATAGGTTTTCATCACCTATAACCCCTGAACAAAATGGGGTAGTCGAGAGAAGAAAAAGAACACCCATTGAAATGGCCAGGACCATGCTTGCTGAGAAGCAACTACCAAGGAGGTTTTGGGCAGAAGCAGTGAATGCTGCTTGCTATATTGTAAATCGTTCAATGGTAAGGCCATTCACCAAAATGGCTCCTTATGAGCTGTTCAAAGGTAAAAAGCCATCTCTCTCTCACATGAAAGCTTTTGGTTCAAAGTGTTTTATTCATAACAATGACAAGAGGGATTTAGACAAATTTGAGCCCAAGAGTGAAGAAGGGATATTTCTTGGATATTCTGATAGGTGTAGGGCTTATAGAGTCTATAATCTCAAACACTTAACTGTGTAAGAGTCACCCCCATGTTACATTTAATGAAACTGATGATAACAAGTGTAACAGGAAAAATGATGATGATGATGAGTTTCTAGACTCCAAGGAAAAGGATGACCCTTCACAGGAGGAGACAAAAAGAAATGATGATGTGGCAAAACCAAGCAATACAACTGTCACAGTTATAGGTGCAGGTAACAATCCTATGGATATTAAAGTGCTTAAAGATCATCCTCTAGAAAATATCATAGGTAGCTTACAAGATCCACCTAGAACTAGGTCACATTTCAGAATTATTGATGAACTAGAACAACTTGCTCTTGTCTCCCAAATTGAACCAAAGAACATTGAAGAAGCTTTGAAAGATGAGAACTGGATAAATTCCATGCAAGAAGAATTAAACTAGTTTCAAAGAAAAAATGTGTGGCATATAGTTCCTAGACCCCCATCAAAAACTATCATAGGTACAAAATGGGTTTTTAGGAACAAGCTAAGTGAAAATTGAACCATACTTAGGAATACAGCTAGATTAGTGGCTCAGGGGTATGCTCAAGAATTTGGAATTGACTTTGAAGAGTCTTTTGCCCCTGTGGCCCTATTAGACGTAATTAGGATTTTACTTGCGTTTGCTTGTGCTCTTAAAATAAAATTATAACAAATGGATGTAAAGAGTGCCTTTCTAAATGGCTTGATAAAAGAAGAGGTTTTTGTTGAACAACCCCCCGATTTTGAATGTTCTTACCATGAAGATTATGTATTCAAGCTGGACAGGGCTCTCTATGGTCTGAAGCAAACACCTCGAGCTTGGTATGATAGACTAAGCTCGTTCCTCACTGAAAAAAGATACACTAGAGGTAATGTGGACCAAACCCTCTTCACAAAAAGACAAGGTAGAGATATCTTGTTAGTTCAAATCTATGTTGATGATATTGTGTTTGGTTCTACAAAGCCCAAAATGTGTGAGGATTTTGCTGACCATATGACCAGTGAGTTTGAGATGAGCCTAATGGGTGAGCTTAATTTTTTTTTTGTCTTGCAGATCTGTCAGAGTGATGAAGGATGCTTTATAAATCAAGCCAAGTATGTGAAGGAGCGGCTGAAAAGGTTTGAAATGACAAAATGTAAATCTATTTCAACTCCTATGGGAACAACTACAACACTGGATGCAGATGAGAAAGGATAGATGGTGGATGCAAAGAACTATAGAGGTATGATTAGATCATTACTCTATTTAACTGCCTCTAGACCAGACATCTAGTTTAGTGTTTGCCTTTGTGTAAGATTCCAAGCTAGTCCTAGAGAATCTCACTTGACTATTGTCAAGCGTATCTTTAGATACCTTGCTAGCACTCAAGACTTGGGATTATGGTATCCAGTATCTTGCCAATTTTCTCTCATTGCTTATTTAGATGTTGACTATGCAGGATGCAAACTGGACCGCAAGAGCACTAGTGGTTATTGCCAATTCTTGGGCGGATGTTTAGTCTCTTGGGCTTCCAAGAAACAACACTCAGTGGCACTCTCTACTACAGAGGCCGAATATGTTACTGCAGCGAGTTTTGGGACTCAAGTGTCGTGGATTAAACATCAACTCCAAGACTACTTAGTAGATCTTGGATGTGTCCCTATTCTATATGATAACACTAGTGCTATAAGTCTTGCCAAAAATCCAGTCCTGCATTCTAGGACCAAGCGCATAGATATAAGGCATCACTTTATTAGAGATGAAGTTTTTAAGAAAAACTTTGAGCTGCATTTTGTCCAATTAGAAAATTAGGTTGCAGACATTTTTACTAAGCCATTATGCATAGACAGGTTATCTACTCTAAGAAGAGAGTTAGGTCTATGTAGATCTCAATCATATCATGTATGAATTGCTCTGAATAACCCTCTCATTATGTTCCTAGCATATACTGACTGGAGTTTGACTATTTTTTTTGGAATTGCAATAACCAAAACTCACATGCATATCTGATTTTCTCTTGCTTATATGAGTTTGCACTCTCTTGAATAATCTGAGTGAACAAATCATGTAGAACAGTCCATACACCCTTGTCCAAAAGTCATTTGACTCATTGCATATAGGTTGCATTCAAAATTAATCATACATTGCATACAAATAGGGGGAGATTTTCTGAGTGCACTGCATGTCACATTTCATGAAAATTCCAACAAGGTCTAGTTGTCATGCATACTGTCAGGGGGACCATACTTCTGTGTCAATTCATTCTGTTTCAGAAAATTTTCAATCTACTCATTTATTCATTACATCGAGCACATCATTTATAGGATTCTTCTGACAAGAAGGCTCACTGATTGAACTTAAAATACTACTACTGGTTTAAGCCAAATACATTCCAAGAGTTTGGGAGGTAAAACTCCTTAAATCAAGTTATGTTATGGTTTAATAGGGCTCAACCTCTTCTTACAAATGTTGTGCCCCTGTTCAATTTCAAAGAATCTAAAAATTTGAGGTCACGAGCAACCTTGGTTGAGCAACTTTGATTTGGTATTGTCTTCAAACAAATCATTGTCTGAAACGTTCTAAAGGACAGCACATGTCAAATACTTTATCAATGTTCATGACAGAGCAATGGCCATATGCACCGAGAAATTGGGTCCTTCATCAAAGAAATGGAGACCAACCCAAGTCATGAAGTGCTGTTGTTATCTCTGTTCAAAATGAGATAGAATATTTAGTCTCACTGAGTAACTAGGGGTGAGGGCGTCTAATCAACGTCCATCCTTACGCAAAAAGGTGTGGACTCAACTTGACTATCCAAACAAAAGTATGATGAGCCTAAACAAAAATGTGAACTTGACCAAAGGTCAGACATAATGTTGTAATCCTGAAGAGAGCTCAGAAATGTTTATCATGTTTATCTACAATACTTATCTGTGGTAACTCCTAAGGGAGTCACTGACTTTCATTAAGTAAGACAAAAGGAGCTGAACTTGGATATGCTTTTGTAGACTTGGTTTATCTCTATTAAATCTTAATACAACTTGATTCCAACTCTACTTGTATCTCTTTTAAACCAAGCAATTACTAGAGATTGATCATGGGAGTTCTTCGTGTAGAAGAATCTGAAAACTACTAGCTTGGTTAATGAATGTTGTTTCAGATTGACTTTTCTGCAATCCTCGTTTTGTCAGACATTCATCTGCCCTCTAGATACAAGCTTCCATCCCTAGAACTTTCTGATATTGTCAAAGGGGGAGAGTGATATAATTCATGCATTCACTCATGTCCTTGAATGACTCATTCATGTCTAACTCATGTCCTTGAATGACTCATTCATGTCTTATTCATGTCTCTTGAATGACTCTCATGACTCAACGTGTTGCCATCATCAAAAAGGGGGAGAATGTTGTGCCCCTGGGCTTTATTACTTTAAATGTGTTTTCATGATGCTTCTAATGATGCTTAAATTATGAGTCATACATATTGTTGATTAAATTATGAGTCATACATATTGTTGATCATCCTGTGTGATTGTTGGCCCATGAAGAAGTGGAACTATTCCCTTAAAAGGTCGGTGATAGTCACTATTAACTGAATAGTCATAGTTAGTGTTGTCTGCGTCTACCCTTGCGTCTCATGCAGCTTGTGTCCAGTTGCGTCTCTTGATTGTGTCTCATGAAGATCTGAGTCTCTAGGTGTTGTTTGCGTCTCTCTTGGTCAGTGGCGTTTACGTCTCATGTTGCGTCTTAGCACACCAAGTGTCAGTACACTTCTACGTCTCATGATGCATCTTAGCACACCATGTGTCAGTACACTTTTGCGTCTCATGCTGCGTCTTAGCACACCAAGTGTCAGTACACTTCTGCGTCTCATGCTGCGTCTTAGCGTACACACGGTCTGTGCACTCTGCGTCTCATGCTTTGTCTAAGGCATATACACGTCGGTGCATGTTCTCACTATCAGGTCGGTGCATACACTCGGTCGATGTGCATTCCTTGCCTCGGTGCAAGTTTTGACTTTGGCAAAATAAGGTCGGTGCATTCCTTGCCTCAGTGCATGTGTTGTTTATGCTACTTAAGGTCGGTGCACATGAAGCCTGCGCAGAATGAAGTCAGTGCAACTTCAAGGTCGGTGCACATTTGCTGGATTGCACATAAGGTCGGTGCAGCTTCAAGCTTCAAGACCAAGGTTCGTGCACATTGTTGTTCACACAAGGACTTAGGTTGGTGCACGTTTAGTGGCAAGCTTCCAAAGCTCGGTGCATGTTTGACCGAGACGGTTTGAAGTTTGAGCAATGCTTTCTTTCAACAAGAAGGTCCGAGCATATATCAAGGTCTCTACACATGCCAAGTCTGTGCATATTTCAAGTCTGAGCACATATCAGGTCAGAGCATATTCTTCATGAAGTCTGTGCATTCATGCCTTGGACTACATAAAGTCTGTGCATCGTTTGGTAGTCTATATGGTAAGTGCAAGCTATATAGTTGGTGCATGTTGTGTTCATGCTACCTAAGGTCAGTGCAAGTTATAAGGTCAGTGCTAGTTATATTGCTGCACCGGAAGGTCGGTGCTTGTTTCGGTTTGAACGCTAAAGATCAGCACTGCCACGTCGGCACTGCCACGTCAGCACCGCTAGGATAAAAGGCACTTGATCTCTGAAACGGTGGGAAGCTGGCACGTGGACCCCAGAAGCATCTCGTCCCTACCACGTTGACCTATGGGAGTTCACGAGGGCTCTTATGCCTCATCTCTGCGAAGGCTCTGTTCTCCTCAAACAGATGTCGCCTCCTTCGAATGTACATGTCCTGGGAGACGAGCTGGAAGAGAAGCTTCCTAGTTTACAAGTTGACCAATGGCAACTCATCGAATAGGGATCTACATCCAAAAAGGGGTCAAATTGTGAGGACAGAATCATGTACTTGATAAAGATGTGATCGGCCAGCAAAGTGAATTTACAGAGTACAGTATGAACCAGAATGACCAGCCAATACACCTTATCACTTTTGAACCAATCAGAGGTCATTGCGGTCTGGCATCTGGTCCTCTCTGATGAAGATAGATGGCCCAGATTTCATCTTACCAGATCAACTGCTACCAACCTCGTACGCTGCAGAAAAGAAGAAAAGAATGTCCTCCCCAAAAGCATATCAACTAGGAGACATACTCTACTGAAGAGGATCGTGCAGCAAATTCAAAGAAAAAGGTGGATATGTTCAAAGATGGTAAGAAAAGCATGAGAGAGCATGGAGCACAAAATGCACGAGGGTATGAGAAGAAGGCTGAGCTTGTATAAGATTGGGCAGAGCTGCGAATAAGATTAAGAGAGGAGAGACAGCGGGAAGCAGACAAGAGTTGCACTGTGCATGAGCAAGGAAGCAAGCATCAAGCTCGTGAAAGAGTTAGCAACAGGAAGAAGAAGAGGCCTTCCGATGCAAAGCCCCAAGTTGCTACTTCGAAGCTTCCAAGGATAGTTGTCCTCATCTCCTCCTTTCTTCCAGCGATAAGAAGGGGAAGAAGCTTCCACTTCCTACGAAGGAGAACCTGCTCCTTTAGGAAGAACTCCATCTGGAAGAAGCGAGGATCGCCATCCAGATACCAGACAAGATCCTTTGTTCTATCCTCAAGAGTCACACTTCTTGTCTGGGTTTTTACATTTGTGTTTTCCTTTTGTTGTTTAAACTCATCTCTTATTACTATGTTGGGTGCCCATAGGCTGCTATGGGAAGACAGACAGAAGGCTGTTCTGTTGTGTGGGGTGGCTTATGGAGCCCGTAAGTTGTGTGTCAGCATTGGCTTGTTAAGCCCGTAAGCTATGCGTCAGCATTGGCTTGTTAAGCCCGTAAGCTGTGTGTCAGCAGTGCAGTTGCACTAGTGAAGCCTCACTCGGTTGAGTGGGGGGTGGACGTAGGACTCTGGGATAGAGTCCGAACTGCCTTAAAACTCTTTGTCTAGTGTGGTTTGTCTGTGAGCTTGCTTTGCGATAGATGCTTGCATAGGTCATCTATATATCTTTCTTAGACTCCTATCTAGTGAATCCTCCTGGGCGTTAGCATACTTTATATTCCGTTGTGCTTAAAAATTTAAAAAGGGTGCTGATCTATTCACCCCTCTCCTCTAGATCTGCCAACACCACACAACACAAACCATAATACCTCAAGCAACGGCATGGCAACAACACATCTCATATAGCCGGAGATAACGCATACCGAGGAACCAATCCTCTGATGCTCTTTAACACAGCCTCAGAATCCACCCATAGCGACTAACGCTGTGATCTCGGTCCTGTGGGTTATGGCCCACTAGGCTTCCACTGCACACTCTGATCCACACGCATAGCCACCATAACAACGACTCAAGATCCGCCATCCCGACAATCCTCAACTCGACTGGCTAACTCTGGAGAACAGGGTGAGGAAAGCACGATTACCTCGAACCCAGAGCACAGATTCTCCCTTGATCTGGCAATCCTCTACAACTCTACAGGCTCCAATTCATGACGCATAGGGAACCACAACACCAGCCATGAGTCTTCGTAATCACCACCCAAATGGCACACATCCTTCAGGAATAACGCCAACACCCTCAAGTCTCAAGGGCATGGGCAACGCTTCTCACAGGCAACCACATTGCCAAAACACCGAACACATCTCACATGAATTTCATGGCACACCAGAGAGGCCAACCAATCCGAACACAAGACGTAAGACGATGAACTTGGCAAAACACAATTTCTCTGACCGAAGGAGAAACCAACATACCTTCGACCAAACGGAAGGTCTCCACACTCGACCTGATCTCTAACCTCTCATACGCTGGGAACCGCACCTTCCAGCATCAAGAAAACCATTACCACCATTAGGTCAGCTCCTCCGACAACACTCGCTGAGTGTCTTGTCAGACCACGATCACAACATCTCTCGATGCACCATTACTGCAATTTCACGAACCGCAACTCGCCACTCCTTGAGGACTAACTCTACTGATCGCCAGCCACACTCTATCGTAGCAATTTAGCTAGCCACTACCACACACTCCTTACCTACGCCTGCCTCTGATCTTGGAACCATTAACGCGCCCAAACACTTACCGAGGAGTGAAGAAACCATAAAAGACACCAGGCTTGAAGGCTGCTACATCTCTAGCCACTAGACATCATTTCCTTGAATCCATCCGTGCTAACACCAATCCATTCTCGATACTTAGATCCTTACAATATCCATCTTCTGAGATGCCACCGTGCGGACCACCACGCCAAGAGCCACGACACGAACCACGATCGACACCTCCCAACACTCATCCTCAGTCCCAAAATCAGCTGCCGAACCTTCACATCTCGCCTGTAATCTCACACAGCCCGTCCAAGAGTGGTGCAATGGCCCCAAATTACACAATCTGGGCCAAAACCAAGCAACGGCCACACAATCTTGAACCAAATCTAGGACTAACGCAGCCCATTCACGTGCAAAAACACCGGACTTAGAGCTCCCAGGGACATCTCTATCCAATCCTACCTCGAAACCACAAAATAATCTGGACTGACACGTCATCCTTAACGCCACAGAGCATAACAAGAACATCGGGGCTTGACAATCAGTAGCTCATCCGGAAGATCTTCCACTCGTCCGAGCACATTTCTCGATCAGAACATTCGTTCTGACACCTCAAATCACAATCTCAACGCCTCAGGGGCTAGGAAAACCTCAAATTTTGGTGGCCAAAATGACAAAAACACTTTAGGAGCATACTCATGGCCACTAAACCATGAACAATCCTCACCAGCCACCTGACCTCGCTATGAATTCCTCGAACGCAGCACCGCAGCAATGCACCAACCGACAGCCTCTGCCCAATGCAACACAACTGGGGCCACCACCCATCGAGAAGAAATCTCTCTATCTCATTCCTCGGGCCCCACATCGGCACTTCAAAGAAATGGAAACCACCTTCACAGCACCAACTCAGCGCACGCAAGCTCTCAAGCTAGAAACAAAGTAAAAAATAAACAAAAACCCTATGCCAACTGCTGACTGTACTCTATTGTATATGCCTTGCATGTGTTTTTGATGATAACTAAACTTTATGTTTGCTTGCACATGTTCTTGCTTGCACGCATATGTTCTTGCTTGCACATGTTCTTGTTGTATTTTTTATGATAACTAAACTTTATGTTTTCTTGCACATGTTCTTGCTTGCACATGTTCTTGATGTCAGTATGCATCTCATGATGTATTAACCTTGCATATCTTGACTTGTAGGATAAAACATCATGGTGGTCGCTTGGAAGGTAAAACAAATGTGTGAACAAGCGCATTGCTATCTACAATCTAAAAGAAGTGGTAAACCATGTCTACATTCTTCAAGAACCCTTGGTAAGGCTATGGCATTCTCAATTCTTGTAAAGGAAGTAAAGTCGACTTGCCTCCATGGGAAGTTTATTTGGTCTGATGTGAAAAGGTTCTCTATGCTTGAACATAGGAATTTGATTGTTGGTGGATCTATTGACTTAACCTTAATCAATAGATTGGAAGCTATGATACTCAGGCTTTCAAAGGTTTCTCATGCATACCTTTTCATGTGCTGTTAATGGGTTGAACTTGTTCCTTGCATTTACACAGAGAATCATTTTGAAATGAGATTTCATGAGTCTTTTGCATAATGTTGAATGCATTCTGTGCATAATCAAAGCCAGATTAAAACTAAAATGCATGAATTGAACGATGATATGAACCTCAAAAGGATCATGTTTCAAAAGCCTGGAATGAGTCCAAACCAACTCAAATTGAATGGAACAAAGTGTGGTCTTACAGTATATTCTATAATGATTTGATCCATGGACTGAACTATGTTGTTTTGCAGGATTTCCAGAGTTCGGTCGACCTGGAAGACTGGTCCGGTCGACCTGATTTACCAGCACCTACAAATCTAGACTTTTCCAGATTTCAGTCGACCGCCAACCCAGGGCCGGTCGACCGATTTTCCCAGCCACGAAATCTTCATTTCCTGTAAAATTCCGGTTGACCGCCCCCTATTTCTGGTCGACTGCCAGCCCCGTGGCAGCATTTGTTGACTTTGTTTCTTGAGCGTGTTCAAAGCGTTCCTCTTGAACTTTTTGGTCTAAAAGCCTCCCAACTTGCCTAAAATCGTGGATCTGATTTCTGGCTTGTCCCTTGACCATCCTAGGTCTTATAAAAATAACTCTTGGGCCAAGAAACCCTAATGAAGTAGGGAGATCAAAGGGAGGCTATCAAAGGTGAAAAAGAGCTACAGGAACAACTCCATGAATAGTGATCTGTCCAGAAGTTCTTCGTCAAATCTCAAGCTTTTCAAGATCTAGAAGAAGCCAATCAATTGGGAATCAAGTGGAGAAAAAAACTTCATTCAAGATCTGCATCATCTACTCAGGGGGAGCCTAAATCAGAAGTTTTTCATTTGTGTTTCTTCTGCTAAATTTCTTGAGCTTCATGTGTGTACTCTTCTAAATCTGTGAACATTAGTGTGTGTGTAAGGATCATTTTCGGATCTACACTTGTGTGTGTGTGTGTGGATTGTTTCAAGATCTACACTTGTGTGTGTGTATGGATTTAACCATATCCGTATGTTTGTGTGTGTGTGACCGTCTGCGTACTGTCGTATGGTTTATGTTGTGCCCCTGTGATTTTGATGATAGCAAACACTATAAGTCACTTGAATGCATACAATTCTGTTTGTAGTGCATATGAATGGTTCATTGAAAATCTTATCTGAAGTATTGGATTTTTGTGACTTCCCTAGTGTTTTGATGATGAGCATCACTATGTTAAATATTGTCATTTTAATCAGATATCTTGCGTAATGTTATGCATTTGAAATTTCCATGATTAACAGGAAAACTGCTATGAGATAGTACCTTGTATGTCCGTACTGTTCCTTTCATACTTCGTGTTGTTTGTGTTTATTACACTTCGTGTTGTCCTTTTGTACGTCGTGTTGTTCCAACTCTGTTTGTTGATTGTCTTCGTGATGTTTATTGAAGTAGCTCGATTTGTTCTGATGAACTTCGAGTCGTTTTCCTGTGAACCTCGTGTCGTTTCTTCAGTATTTAGTTGCTCATCTCGAGTCATCCTTTTTATTTTTGCTCTTGTGTTTTCGTGTCATTTACTGTAGTTACTCGAGTCGTTTTCCTGCTTTCACTGTTTTATCACGTGTCATTGTAGCCGTTCCTGTCTTCTGTCTTCATGTTGTTTTTCCTAGACCCCGTGTCCTTTCTTGCCTTGTGACCACACTTCATGTAGGGTTCTATTTTCATCTTCGAGTTGGTTTCAGTCCGTGTCGCCCTCGTCTTCGAGTCATTCGTAAGTTCAAGCAATTTTGTATTCGAGTCATTTTTTATGTCTTCGTGATGTTTCTGTGTTTGTGTCTTCGTGTTGTTGTTTTTGTGTCTTCATGTTGTTTTTGTATTTGTGTCTTCGTGTTGCTTCTTTCTATCTTCGTCCAAGGTTCCTCTGATCGTGTGTTTCTATCGTTTCACTCCGTGTTAATTCCTTCTCACCTCGTGCTGTTCTCATCTGACTTCGTGTCGTTCTCTTTGTAGTGTTAGCTTTGTTATTGTGGTACCTCGTGTCGTTCTCTCTTTATCTCGTGCTGTAGTCATCTTATGTACCTCGTGTCGTTCTCAGTATAGTGCATCTTTTGTTGTTCCTACACACCTCGTGCAGCTTTAGCTTGAGTGTCAACCGACTTATTTCAGGTATATATTTATAGAGAGAACCCTGAGTATTAATGGTTTTAATCTCTTTGCAGGAGAAGAAGAAAAACAAAAAGAAGAAGGTGGTCCGAGGAAGAATATTCCCTAGTGACTGGGCGGCACGTGATCCGAGGCTGGAAGGGCAGACAGGATTGTGATATGTGTGCTGAAGCTGGCTGAGAGACTGACACGTGGCCAAAAGTTCTGGGCGGGAAATGTGGAAGCCACACGCGCCCAGTGTTGCCATCCTGCTGGCTGCTGTTATAAAAAGAAGAAAGGCTGATCGAGCAATATATAGAGTGAGCAGAAGAGAATAGAGGAACAGAGATCGAGAGAGTGAAAGGGCAGAAGAAGAAAAGAGCTGCAGTAGAAAGCAGAAGAAGAAGAGAAGAGAAGAGACAGAGAGAGCCTGGGAAAGAAGAAGAAAAGAAAGAGAAGAAGAGCAGAAGGAAAAGAAGAGAAAGAGAGAGTTAGAGAAGCTCGTGAGGGTTAAGAGAAAAAGAAAGTGAGAGAGAAGAGAAGTTTACCTGAAGATCTGTCTACTAGACCGTGGATCAAATCCAGGGCAGTCAGCTCCATGCGAGCCACATCTGTGTTATCTTTCTTTACAGCTTTCTGATCGCTGTGTATTTTTCCTTTCTTATTTTTCTTTTTTTTTTCATTTGGTTAGCTTTGTACTTCCGATCCTCTGGACTGAGGTCGGGTCCCTCCTGGTCTGGAGGAAGAGAGGTCTGCGACCTCTAGTTTGCAAGTGGCTGGAAGTCACTTGTGTGTTCCCTCCGGTTTGGAGGAAGGGAGATCTGATCTCCGGTTCTAGGCTTGTGGGTTGCAAGTCCAGGGGTCCCTCCGGTTGGAGGAAGAGAGGCCTTCGACCTCTAATTGCTGGTGACTGGGAGTCACTGGCGGGTTCCCTCCTGGTCTGGAGGAAGAGAGACTTTGGTCTCTAGTTTCCAAGTGGCTAGGAGTCACTTGGGGTGTCCCTCCGGTTGGGAGGAAGAGGGGAGGTTGTTCCCCTGGTCAAGCTGTGTGGCAGCACCTGTTGCAGACTGAGTCTGCGGTTTCTAGCGTGAGCTAGTGGAAGCCACACTCGGGTTGAGTGTGGGGTGGATGTAGGTCTGCTGGACCGAACCACCTAAAAACCCCTTGTGCACTGTGGTTTGACTTGTCTATTTGTGCTTCCGCTAGGTGATTGCATAGGGGCGCTCCATGTGTTTGGCTTCTGGTTGAGCAGAATTCAGATTGACTAAATCTGTCTTGTTAGCACTCTTGTGATCTCATTGTGTGTTTGGTTAGTTCCCCAACTGCCAATTAGCTTTCAAGTTTGTTTAGTTTGCGAACTAGCATTTTTAGTGAGCGAAATTTTAATTGGGCGAAAGGTTTTTAAAAGTCATATTCATTCACCCCCCTCTGAATACTGCACCGAACCCAACACTTGGTATCAGAGCGTGTCTGCATAGAAGGTCCCGCGACCTACAGATCCGATTCTGCTGTTTTCGGTGCATTTCTGTTAGATTTGGTTTATTGGGTTGAATTCACTACTTTGAATTAGTTTTGATCTGTGTTAATGGCTCATCCTCCGCTATTTAGTGGTTCACATATTAATTTCTCGCTATATCGTATGTGCAAGCATGTTAACTCTATTAATCCCCAACTGTGGAAGTTTTATATCTCACTGTCCATATAAAATTCCTAAGGATAAGTCTAAGTGGACTTATGATCACAAGATGAAAAATGATGATAATGTGAGAGCTCTAAATCTAATGAAGGCTGCAATTGATTCTGACGATTTTCCTTTTATCTCAGATTGTAGCACTGCAAAGGAAATTTTTGATAGAATGACTGCAACACATGTGGAACAGGAAGAAGAATGTCTCATGGCAAGAAGGAGTGATCAATCAGATGAGTCCTCATCCCAGGTAATCTCTGAGACCGAGGATATTAGCCATGATGAGTTAGTTGCCATGCATGAGCATCTTCTAGATAAATATGAAAGAGTCAAATCAGAAAAGAGAAAATTAAGAAAAGAGAAAAATGCCGAAATCACAAGTCTAAAGGCTGAAAATGAAAATCTAAAATCTAAATTGAAGGAATTGATTGAAGAATTACATTCTGATGATAATGTACAGAAAAACTTAATCACTTCCTTGAAAGAAGAAAATGATTCTCTGCTGACTCAGAAGAAGGAAATTGATAAATTAAAAGAAAAGTTGGTTGAAGAAAATGCTCATCTGAAGGAACAAAATAAAAAGCTAATGGTTCTTAACACTGTTTTCTCTGAAAGATGGATGACAATTGAAAAGGAGAAATCGGTATTGAAAGAGTGTATCAATTGCAGTGACGAAGAAATTGCTAGTTTTTTAATACACACTGCTGATTTGGAAAAAGAAATTGGTTTGTTAAAAGAAAAACTGGCTGGTTATGAGAAGGAGAAAGTTGATTCAGAAAATCTTATAATCTCTTTGGAAAGTAAAATTACTGAAGCTGAAGATATGAAATCTGAAAATGAAAGACTCAAAAACCAGTCCAAGGAATTTGAACACAAATTGATGAGTCTTGAAAAAGAAAACAGATTGATTTCTGAAAAAATGGAGGCTGATAGAATAATGAATCTAGAGCTTCAGAAAAATCTCAACAAACCTCAATCTGAGAAACAACAGGAAAACTTTTATGAATGTCAGTCTTCCTTAGATGATTGGATGTTTGATGATGATCTCCTAGAGAAAAATAGGAAATTGAAAGAGGAAATCTACAAGCTAAATCATCTAAACACCCAACTGTGAGATAGGCTATTGACAATTGAAAAAGGTAAGGGTGTGAGCATAGATAATTCTGATAGGTTGATGAATGCTGAACAAGAAATTGAGAGTCTAAAAACCATCAACCTAATGTTGAGTGGAAATGTCAAATGCTGTGAAGAGAAGGTAGCTAATTATGAGCTCACTACCACATCCCTTCAACACGAAGTTGATGATCTTTATAAGTCCCTATCTGAAGCTGACAATGAAACAAAGCTAAAACAGGAAGTTGAAAAACTCAAAAGTTTGAATGATGCCTTGCATCAACAACTCATTTCCTGTGAAACAGATTTGTCCAAATATGAAGCTAATACTTGTGGCTTAAATTCTGAAATTCAAGACTTGAAAAATTCTTTGTCAAAATTTGTCAAGGGAAAGGACAATCTGAATAAGCTTCTGGGAAAGAGTGATAACTCTCAGAGAGAGGGGCTGGGTTACAGTTCAACAAACAAAATGATCAATAGCAATAAAACTTCAACTGTGTTTGTAAAAGCTTCTGATCAAAACACAACTGCTGGTCCTTCTGTTTTTCAATTCACTGCACAAAAGTCCACTATGAAACCCAAAACTGTGGAACAAACTCGAAAACTGAAAAAGGGTGAAAATTCACAGAAAAAAGAAAAACCCAAAACTGTGGAACAAACTCCAAAACAGAAAAAGGGTGAAAACTCACAGAAAAAGGACAAAGACACTCCTGTTGTTATAAAGAAGACTGCACACAATTCACATGATCTCTCACACACTCACATTAAAAGGGGGTCATGTTATTATTGTGGGAAAGGAGGTCACATAATGGAGGATTGTGGATTGATGTTAAAGGATGAGTATGCTAGTGGAACTTTACATTCTAGAAACTCTTTTGATAGAAACCATGTTGCTAGGAAGCCTGATGCCTCATGTTATTATTGTGGGAAGCATGGTCATCTTATGAGTGAATGTTTTATCATGAAAGAAGATAATAAACAGCATGCCAAGTCCCCCATTCATGTTCATGGTCCATATGGATCTAAACACAATTCTAGTCAGCACATTGTGTGTTTCAACTGCAATAAGCCTGGGCACAAGGCTGCTGAGTGCTGGTTTAGATCCAATTGGGGTAAAAATGGTTTTCATAGAAGAAATTCTTTTGCATGTTCCCACTGTTGGAAAAATGGACATATAGTCAAGGACTGTTGGTATGTTCAAAAGAACTATGTTAAACCCCATTTTGTCAAATTCTCTGCAAAACCTTTTGTGAAAATCTCATGCTATAACTGTGGGAAGCCAGGCCATAAATCTGCTGAATGTTGGATGGTTAAGAACAAGCATCAAACTGCTCATGCATATAACAGAAAATCTTATGAACATGTTTATAAACATCACCCTGCTGTTAATATGCATCATAAGAATCAAACACCAGCCATTTCATGTAGATACTGTGGAAAATTTGGACATTCTATGGATGACTGTTCACTGATGAAATTTGATGATAATGTTGCTATGAAAATGTTTAGAAAACCTGTCAGGGCTAACGCAGGACCCAAAGCTGCTTGGGTCCCTGCATGATCAAGATGATCAAATACTTTGCAGGTGTGCCTTGGACGGAGGAATAAAGAGGGGTAAATTAAACCAAGGCACCCAAGTTAATAAAGCCTCTTTCAGGTAAATTCTCTGCACTTCTTGTTCTTAGAATAACTGAATAGCATGTTAAATCTGTCGTTGCATATTCATTCATCATCTGCATTGTCAGATTCAAATTTTCTGAACTCTCCTCATACATGATTTGTTCTTTTTATGACAGTCTGAATGAGCATAAATTTTAAAATTATGTTTCAGTTCCCTAATTGCATATCGTGCACTCTGTAAGGGGGAGTTTGACTAATGCGTGCATATCATGATAATCTCATTTGCTGTATGCGTACATGTAGTAAGTAGCACTGCATTTCCTTACATTGAAAAATCTAAAAAGAAATGTCTCATTGCATCTAGATAGGGGGAGCATTCCTGTTTCATCTCTTCACCTCTTGAACTCCTTTTGTCTAGCAATCTGATCCATTCTTGGTAAATATGTGGTTCACTTGAATTCTCTGTTGTCTACACTGATATAGCTGATCTGTCTGTATTCCAGACTCAGCCATTGATTCTATCTACTATGAATTCAATTGGTAGCTTGTTCCTATCATACACATTTCTTCATATCTTGTCAAGACTGGCCCAAGCTAATCTGACTGAATTCTAGTCTTTAAGGCTTGCTTCTGAATTGCTCTATTCTCTCAACTATTGGTATCAGAATTGCTCTCTGCTAATTTCTCTTGACTATGTCATTGATTCGGCCGAATGAGGAAAGATTTAATCAGTGCACCCTAGGCATAAATCAGACATTCTGAAAAGAAGAATCTTCTATTATACTGGCTTAAGAATGTTTTGATAAATCAAATTGATTTAAGCCTAATGTATTTTCTAATTTTTAATGTAAAAGACTTGAAAATATCTGAATCATCATGCTTCATAAGTCTTAACCAATTGCCTCATGAATTTCATGCAAAACTTTCTAAAATCTAAAATTTTAAAAGACATGGCTTTCTTTGGTTAAGATACATATAGAAAGTATTGTTCTTAATCATTTCAAGTGTACTGAGCCTTGTTCGAAGAATATGAAAATAGTTAAAATTTAAAGCTAGAGCAATGACTGTGGTCACAGAGAAACTGGGTTTTCTATCAATGAAATAGAGTAAGCCCATGTCATGAAGTGCCATAGTTACCTCTTTTCAATATGTTTGAAAGTTTGGCAGAGCAATGACATGGATGTGTTGAGTAACTGGGGATTCTGGCCTCTGATCAAGGTGTCTCCTCATGTAAAAAGATACTCCACTGCTAACTCTGTTCTCTTTGAGAGGCAATACGGTTGTCACATTGAGTAACTGGGTCACTTCACCTAAGACGTGTTGTGCCTCATGTAAAAAGGTGTTGACTGAACCAAACTTGCTCAGGAAAAATAAGTGCTGCTCAATTGGTGTCAGAAAATTCTGAAACTCTAAAGACAAGCTCAGTCTCATTTATTTCTGTTTAATCTCAATATGATCTTGTGTATTTTCCATAGGAGTCACTGAATTTAAATGAGTAAGATGGAAGGAGGTTAAACATGAATATCAAATGAGTTGTTGGTTCACCTTTATTAAAAGGTGTTTCAGATATGAGTATTGAATTTCCTTTATAAACTTTGAATACATCTCTCTTAAATCATGATGGTCAGTTTAAACTCATTCATAATCTATTATAATTGAAGAATCTGAAATTCGATTACAAAGATTTATGAATTTGGTATGCTAATGAAAATCTGTCTTCCTCATTTATTCACTGTGAATACAGTTTGTGTCTTGCTGATAGATGCTCATCACTTCACTATATCAATTAGCTTCACTCTATCATCTAATCAGGGGGAGCTTTCCTGTCTTGCTGAGTGTCTTTCTTAAAGGGGGAAATCTAGTCAGCATTCTTGAGTGTCCCTGTGTTTTTATTTGCTATTCTCCCTTCATCTCAATTGGTTTCAACCTTCAAAAAGTTTCTGATCATATTGCCCTCTATCAATGTATTTTGATTGACATTGGTTCTCTTTTGTGTGACGCACAACTCTCAGAATTTTTTTTTGGATAACCAGAGTTCATCCTTGTAGATTTTTCTTGCATCATGGATCATAAAGGCAGAACTCTCTGGTCTATTTGAGACACTATATGCATAAGGGGATAATGTGCTAGATTGTCTGATCAATTTGTTTGTCTGCAATAGCTCTATATCTTCTGCCATGTCAAAGGGGAGTATTTGTTGCATATGCATGACTGCATAAGTTGTTTGACTAAGAGGGAGAATTGATTTAAATGATTCTGATATTGTTTAGCAAAGTATTTTTTTTTGATGAAGTCAAAGGGGGAGAAATATTTGATCAAGTCAGTATGACTCATAGTGTTGCCATCATCAAAAAGGGGGAGATTTTTGTGTCCCTGTGATTTTGATGATAGCAAACACTATAAGTCACTTGAATGCATACAATTCTGTTTGTAGTGCATATGAATGGTTCATTGAAAATCTTATCTGAAGTATTGGATTTTTGTGACTTCCCTAGTGTTTTGATGATGAGCATCACTATGTTAAATATTGTCATTTTAATCAGATATCTTGCGTAATGTTATGCATTTGAAATTTTCATGATTAACAGGAAAACTGCTATGAGGTAGTACCTTGTATGTCCGTACTGTTCCTTTCATACTTCGTGTTGTTTGTGTTTACTACACTTCGTGTTGTCCTTTTGTACGTCGTATTGTTCCAACTATGTTTGTTGATTGTCTTCGTGTTGTTTACTGAAGCAGCTCGATTTGTTCTGATGAACTTCGAGTCGTTTTCCTGTGAACCTCGTGTCGTTTCTTCAGTATTTAGTTGCTCATCTCGAGTCATCCTTTTTATTTTTGCTCTTGTGTTTTCGTGTCATTTACTGTAGTTACTCGAGTCATTTTTCTACTTTCACTATTTTATCACGTGTCCTTGTAGCCGTTCCTATCTTCTGTCTTCATGTTGTTTTTCCTAGACCCCGTGTCCTTTCTTGCCTTCTGACCACACTTCGTGTAGGGTTCTGTTTTTATCTTCGAGTTGGTTTCAGTCCGTGTCGTCCTCGTCTTCGAGTCGTTCGTAAGTTCGAGCAATTTTGTATTCGAGTCATTTTTTATGTCTTCGTGATCTTTCTGTGTTTGTGTCTTCGTGTTGTTGTTTTTGTGTCTTCATGTTGTTTTTGTATTTGTGTCTTCGTGTTGCTTCTTTCTATCTTCGTCCAAGGTTCCTCTGATCGTGTGTTTCTATCGTTTCACTCCGTGTTAATTCCTTCTCACCTTGTGCTGTTCTCATCTGACTTCGTGTCGTTCTCTTTGTAGTGTTAGCTTTGTTACTGTGGTACCTCGTGTAGTTCTCTCTTTATCTCGTGCTGTAGTCATCTTATGTACCTCGTGTCGTTCTCAGTATAGTGCATCTTTTGTTGTTCCTACACACCTCGTGCAGCTTTAGCTTGAGTGTCAACCGACTTATTTCAGGTATATATATATATAGAGAACCCTGAGTATTAATGGTTTTAATCTCTTTGCAGGAGAAGAAGAAAAACAAAAAGAAGAAGGTGGTCCGAGGAAGAATATTCCCCAGTGACTGGGTGGCACGTGATCCGAGGCTGGAAGGGCAGACAGGATTGTGACACATGTGCTGAAGCTGGCTGAGAGACTGACACGTGGCCAAAAGTTCTGGGCGGGAAATGTGGAAGCCACACAGGCCCAGTGCTGCCCTCCTGCTGGCTGCTGTTATAAAAAGAAGAAAGGCTGATCGAGCAATATATAGAGTGAGCAGAAGAGAATAGAGGAACAGAGATCGAGAGAGTGAAAAAGTAGAAGAAGAAAAGAGTTGCAGTAGAAAGCAGAAGAAGAAGAGAAGAGAAGAGACAGAGAGAGCCTGCGAAAGAAGAAGAAAAGAAAGAGAAGAAGAGCAGAAGGAAAAGAAGAGAAAGAGAGAGTTAGATAAGCTCGTGAGGGTTAAGAGAAAAAGAAAGTGAGAGAGAAGAGAAGAGGAAGAGAAGCTTACCTGAAGATCTGTCTACTGGACCGTGGATCAAATCCAGGCCAGTCAGCTCCATGCGAGCCACATCTGTGTTATCTTTCTTTACAGCTTTCTGATCGCTGTGTATTTTTCCTTTCTTATTTTTTTTTTTATCATTTGGTTAGCTTTGTACTTCCGATCCTCTGGACTGAGGTCGGGTCCCTCCTGGTCTGGAGGAAGAGAGGTCTGCGACCTCTAGTTTGCAAGTGGCTGGAAGTCACTTGTGTGTTCCCTCCGGTTTGGAGGAAGGGAGATCTGATCTTCGGTTCTGGGCTTGTGGGTTGCAAGTCAAGGGGTCCCTCCGGTTGGAGGAAGAGAGGTCTTCGACCTCTGATTGCTGGTGACGGGGAGTCACTGACGGGTTCCCTCCTGGTCTGGAGGAAGAGAGACTTTGATCTCTAGTTTCCAAGTGGCTGGGAGTCACTTGGGGTGTCCCTCCGGTTGGGAGGAAGAGGGGAGGTTGTTCCCCTGGTCAAGCTGTGTGGCAGCACCTGTTGCAGACTGAGTATGCGATTTCTAGCGTGAGCTAGTGGAAGCCACACTCGGGTTGAGTGTGAGGTGGATGTAGGTCTGCTGGACCGAACCACCTAAAAACCCCTTGTGCACTATGGTTTGACTTGTCTATTTGTGCTTCCGCTAGGTGATTGCATAGGGGCGCTCCATGTGTTTGGCTTCTGGTTGAGCAGAATTCAGATTGACTATATCTGTCTTGTTAGCACTCTAGTGATCTCACTATGTGTTTGGTTAGTTCCCCAGCTGCCAATTAGCTTTCAAGTTTGTTTAGTTTACGAACTAGCATTTTTAGTGAGTGAAATTTTAATTGGGCGAAAGGTTTTTAAAAGTCATATTCATTCACCCCCCCCTCTGAATACTGCACCGAACCCAACAGTTTATTGCGCTGCGGTTGTTGCAGCATGTGTGTGTGTGTGTTTGTGATCCGGTCGTCGGATCATGTTGGAGCTCGTCTCCGTGTGTATGTGTTGGAGCTCGTCTCCGTGTGTGTGTTGGGGCGCGTCCTCGTGTGTGTGTGTGCAGGGGTCGCCCTGCGTGTGTGGTTGGAGTGTGTCTCTGTGTTGGGGATTCATCCTTGTGCTGGTTTACAGTAGTGAAGCCATGCTGAGTTTTGGTGAGGCGTGGACATAGGTTGCCGTCGTTGCATCCGAACCACCTTAAAAATCATCGTGCATTGTGGTTTGAATTGTATGGTTTGGCTCATTTCTTCTACCCCCATTCCATGTGATTGTTAGTGCATATTGCTTTTCCAGATTGATCACTTAGATTTAACATAATAGATATTTTCACTAAATAGATCTTGGGTGTATCAAAAGGTGCCTTTGAATTGACAAGGTCATTCCTGTCAGAACAATAGCACGTTGCGTGAGAAGAATTCTTGAATTCACATCTCCGCCTAGTACCAAGAACTATCTTGGAGATAGATTTTTATAAATCTAACTTGCGGTTCAACAGATTTGATCGTCCTAGTTGTTGATTCATCATATTCCTTAAATCGGGTAAAAATTTGCTAAAAGTTGTTATCACCCAATTCACCCCCCCTCTTGGGTGTCATGAATCGTGGGACTTTAATTGATATCAGAGCTAAGGCTCGATTTTTCATTGATTTAACAATCTAGAGAGATCCAGATCAATGACTACCAAAATGTACACCTTGAATTCTCCACCGGTGTTTGATGGTTGTAACTTTGATATGTGGTTAGGAAAAATGTTTAGTCTAGTCAACTCATACGATCCTAAGCTATGGAAGCTTATTTCACATGGTCCATATGAGTTGCCTAATGACAAATCTATCTGGACTGTAGATTATAAGTTCAAACATGATCAGGATTGCTTGGTTCTAAGTTTATTCACTGCCGCAGTTAATGTTAATAGTTTTCCTTTTGTCTCCCGTTGCAGCTCCGCAAAGAACATATTCGATGGCTTAGGCGGTTTCCAGAAAGGGCATGAAGACAAATGTCTTATGGCAAGCACGAGTGATCACGGTAGTGATCAGCAAAATGGATTACCCTTGGAGGTAAATTCAGATTCTGAAAATATATCTCTTGATGATCTATTGGTTGCATACGATGAGCATGCAAATAAATATAAGAGCTAAAATCTAAAAATAAAAAATTGAAAATGAATGCTGAACAAAATAACTGTGATTCCTCTTGTAAAAAGTACTCACATTTAAGGGAATTGATTGATGCTCATGTCTTCGATATTGAATTTCACAAAGATCAAATTTCCTCCTTGAGAAATGAAAATAAAGAGCTGAGAGAGAAAATAAGTTCAATGGACAATGGTCAAAATGAACTTGTTCATGATAAAAAGCTTGAAAAAGAAAATGAGAAACTGAAGGAATTGAACACTGCCATTTTTGAAAGGTTGATGATTATAAAAAAGGAAACTTTATGGCTGAAAGTGAATGTGAAAATGTGGATGGTCTACAACAGGAAGTAGACAGTCTCAAGACCATTAATGCATTGTTGAATGTCAGGCTTGCTAGTTATGAAGAAGAATTTGCCAGTGTAGAATTGTACATTTCATCTCTTCAATCTGAAATCCAGGACTTGAATAATTCACTGTCCAAGTTTGTGGATGGACAAGATAATCTGGAAAAACTTTTGGGCATGAAAGTTAATTTTCAAAGGGAAGGGCTTGGCTACAATCATGTAAAAAAGAAGTCTTTTGTGAATAAGATTTATACCTCTTTTGTTCATAGTTCAAATATAGCCAGTACCTCTACTTCTCCCCCAAAACAGTCTTTTGTCCAAGTGATTCAAAAAGAAAATCAAAACCAAAAAGTCAATTCGCATCAAAAATCTAAAAATGCTGCTATCATCACTATGCATGTTAAAAATACTTCTGCCACACACACACATCCACCTAGAAAGAAAATCTCATATTTTTATTGTGGAAGACATGGACATGCCATGCATGATTACTTTACAATGAAGAATGATGATTTAGAAGCATGCAGGAAAAGAATGAACAATGGAAAATGCAAGGGTAGGTTGATGCATCCCAAGGCTAAACAACACTACCAACCTATGGTGTCAACACATCCTGTGTTCTGGACCCATTATCCTCATCTAAATCTAAGGGCAGGTCGACCTAGGATCTCCAATGTGTTCAATACACCACTTGCGTATTGGAAACAATACCGGAACAAAAAGGCACATGCTTCAAATAATCTTCACACTTTTAAGTATTCAAAGTCATGCTATGATTATTGTGGCAAATCTGGGCATAACATGCATGATTGTTTTCTGAAGAAAAATAATGAACTGAATGTTGTCAAGAAGTGAAAGCCACGTGCCAATTTTACTTCTAACCCACAAGGACCCAGGATGGTTTGGGCACCTAAGAAGTTAAATTAAGAAATCTGTTTTGCAGGTGTGCCAAGAGAATATGAAGTGTGGAATAAGTTTTTCAGTTATGAAGGCAAGGCACACGGGCCAAGCGACATAAGTCAGGTTTAAAGAAAAACTAAAAACTAAAATCTGAATACTCATGTGATATTCCTCTTACTCTCTCCAGTAATTGTGCCATGTCTTGATTCATACTGTGCTGAATATGTATGTGATAATGCATAAGTCTGTACATGCATTTCATCCGCAGTCAGTTGCATATCTCTGTGCATATCACTTGTCACATAGCATATTGTTGAAGAAGAGTTTGGAAACCTTCAAATTAACCTTCACTGCATACATTGAGTTTATCATATGCCTTTACATCATGTCTTGCAAAAGTTGAAAATTGTGAATTCATGTCATAATGTATTATAATCCTCCTACCTTCATCACATCCATGACTACATAGTATATCAAATGGCGACATGTGGAAGGGCAGGTTAAGCCTGTCTGAAACTGTCACCACGCGTGAGGTGATCTTTGGATCTAAGTTCTTCGCCCGGTACTATGAGTCAATTACTTTCAAGCTGCATATGGCATTAAAATTTCACTGATCATTTCACATTCTTGCACATATTAAGGGGGAGTTGTCAGACTAGTCATCTGAACTTAGTGCCTAGGCTCATTCTTGAGTTATGCATTTAAGTCTAGAGTTCTTAGGGTCACTTTAGTTGCTAAAGGAAGTCTTCATGTTATTGCTGTTAAATCTGAATGAAAATTAACAAATTAAATTATTTCAACTTCAGATGCAGATCACACTCCCAAGAATCCAAGTCATGTTGGGCCAGCTATGGCTACGTTTGAATCAACTGAAGGAGTAGCTTGCGAGGATGAAGATGATGAGAATTCCCCAAATTGCTACCAGGAGATAGATGGATATTAAATCTACCTCTCTTAATGGGAATATCAAGAAGATGTTCTTGTAAAACAACCTTTAGGATCCAAAACATCCGCATCTTGTGTACAAGCAGTAGAAGGCCTTATACAGACTGAAACAAGCACCAAGGGCATGGTATGAGAGGCTCATCTCATTCTTACCTGAAAATTGACTCACGAGAGGTAAGGTTGATTAGACACCATTCACAAGAAATTGAAGTAAAGACATGCTAGTGGTTCATACTTATGTAGATGATATCATCTCTTGAACTATTAACAATGTCTCATGTGATGAAGATATCTAAATCTGCTTTTGAACAATTCTGTATTGGAACTGTATGTTCAATGGCTAATCTGAACTTAACTGCATTTCTGGTATATCAAATACTGGGTAGTGAAAAGGTGGATTACGTCCACCTGGAAACTCTCACTATGCGTGAGTTGATTTTTTGGACCAAAGTTCTCTGCCTCGTACCAGAACTCGAAGAAATCGAATGATTGGCTTTGAATGAATTTTTTGATGCTATTTTATGCTCCTTTGTTAGCTAGCCCCATGTCATATGAGAACACATTGCACCTCCATTGAATTTTTCTAAAATTCATGTATTTGTCAAGGGGGAGTCTTGCCAGCTAAACAACTTGAAATGAATGCTGTTTCATTTTCTATTGACTGAGTGATCTCCAATTGTATCATTCAACATGCTTATGATGAATTGTTTCAAATTTTCTGAAGTTGATCCTTAATGATGTTAAAAGTTCTGCAATGGAAATGTCAATTCCTGAATGACTTGTGAATATCTTTAAAACTTTTGAAAAGTGATTGAAAATCTACTCTTGAACAATTTCTGAAAATAAATGGATTACATTACATGCTTCAAATGATTTCTGCATCTTTGTATATAAAGCTCATGTATTGAAAAATGGCACATGCTCATCTTTCAAATCTGAATGTTTTCTTGTAAGTTCTGTCATAATGCATGTTGCATTGCATTGTCATATTGTTATAAGTTGCATGCATTAGAATTCAATGCACTTAGGACATTCAAATGAAATCTAAAATTTTGCATTCATAATGCATTCTGCATTTTACGTTGCATATTGCATATCTTCCAAATTGTGTGCTTGCATGTTACTATATTCTTTTCACCTCCATCCTTGAAACTTTTATGACCTTATGCCTTCTTGCTAATAATGTTGCATATGAGTCTTTACTAGAGTGTTTCATGTCATACACTTAGGGGGAGCAAATATTTGATAAGTGCATCTATTTAGGGGGAGGTGTATTGTTATGTGTTCATAATATTTTTGGTATTCATGCTGAATCAAATTCTCACACGTCTTGCACAATATATGTGAAAAAGAGTGTTAAATATAATGATATAAGAATTTCTTTTCAACACTCTAGAGATATTAAACTTGTTGCATGTATGTTGTAGAGATAGTTGAGGAAAAAGTTGCCTACCTATCTTTGTTGAAAAGAATTTGTGATAAGTTGAAGGGCAAAGCAATGCTTAGCTTCACTGAGTAAATTGGATGCACGTCACTTGAGACGTGATGTGGTTCATTTCTGAAAAGTGTGACTAAAGTACATCTTTTCAAAATAAAGTGAAATGGTTCAATATTCTGAGTAACCGGGGATTCTGGCATGAGCTCCATGCGTCTACTCGCGTAAAAAGGAATTATTTGAACATGACCATTCTTGAAAAAATTCTGATTGTCATTGTGATATAAATGATACATTGATGTGAAAAAAAAATTGACAAGTTATAGCGTAGCCTCCAATACGCTGTTCTCAAAATTAAAGTGCAGTTTGTAAAATATCTCATTGTGTTGATCTAAAATCTGAATATCCATATTGAAACTATCATTTTTCATGTTACTCACTTGCACATCTAGAAATTTGATGTATTATGTATTCAGAAAATTGATTGACTGCTTTAGTAATTGCATGAATCTCCTATATGATTGCACAACGTCCTAGGTGCTATATATGAACATTCCGGTTGTCATGACTCTCATGCATCTTTCTTATACACATTCCCTTCTTAAATAAGTATGGGGGAGATATGTTACATGTATATATATACGTAACTGTCTGGTTGCATTGTGTGCGTTTCATATGTCATCATTTGTATGTATCTAGCTTCATGCATTTCAAAAGAAAATGTAAAAATCTGAAAATCAATAAAATTCTAAAAATTTAAACTTCAAAAGAATCTTGGTATGCAACTCTTAAGACTACACACCTTTTTGTCTACATATTCAACAATTGGAATCACAAAGAATCAACATGTCTTTTGTTCCCCATATCCTTGCCTTGCTATTGCCTCATTTGAACTTTTGAAGTGGGCTTTTATTGATTTATGAATCTGCTTGCTGAAATTTGACCCTCATTGCCTTCCTCACACTTTTTGATAATGTCAAAGGGGGAGAAGAATATGATCCTGTCTGTGTCTGTCATAAAATTTGTCATCATCAAAAATGGGAGATTGTTGTATATGCCTTGCATGTGTTTTTGATGATAACTAAACTTTATGTTTGCTTGCACATGTTCTTGCTTGCACGCACATGTTCTTGCTTACACATGTTCTTGTTGTATTTTTGATGATAACTAAACTTTATGTTTGCTTGCACATGTTCTTGCTTGCACATGTTCTTGATGTCAATATGCATCTCATGATGTATTAACCTTGCATATCTTGAATTGTATGATAAAACATCATGGTGGTCGCTTGGAGGGTAAAACAAACGTGTGAATAAACACATTACTATATACAATCTAAAACAAGTGGTAAACCATGTCTACACTCTTCAAGAACCCTTGGTAAGACTATGGCATTCTCAATTCTAGTAAAGCAAGTAAAGTCGACTTGCCTCCATGGGAAGTTGATTTGGTCTGATGTGAAAAGGTTCTCTACGCTTGAACATATGAATTTGATTATTGGTGGATCTATTGACTTAACCTTGATCAATAGATTGGAAGCTATGATACTCAGGCTTTCAAAGGTTTCTCATGCATACCTTTTCATGTGCTCTTAATGGGTTGAACTTGTTCCTTGCATTTACACAGAGAATCATTTTGAAATGAGATTTCATGAGTCTTTTGCATAATGTTGAATGCATTCCATGCATAATCAAAGCCAGATTAAAACTAAAATGCATGAATTGAACAAGGATATGAACCTCAAAAGGATCGTGTTTCAAAAGCCTGGAATGAGTCCAAACCAACTCAAATTGAATGGAACAAAGAGTGGTCTTACAGTATATTCTATAATGATTTGATCCATAGACTGAACTATGTTGTTTTGCAGGATTTCCAGAGTTCGGTCGACCTGGAAGACTGGTCTGGTCGACCTGATTTACCAGCACCTAGTAATCTAGACTTTTCTATATTTCGGTCGACCGCCAACCCAGGGCCAGTCGATCGGTTTTCCCAGCAACGAAATCTTCATTTCCTGTAAAATTCCGGTCGACCGCCCCCTATTTTCGGTCGACCGCCAGCCCCGAGGCAACATTTGTTGACTTGTTTCTTGAGCGTGTTCAAAGCCTTCCTCTTGGACTTTTTGGTCTAAAAGCCTCCCAACTTGCCTAAAATTGTGGATCTGGTTTCTGGCTTGTCCCTTGACCATCCTAGGTATTATAAAAATAACTATTAGGCCAAGAAACCCTAATGAAGTAGGGTGATCAAAGGGAGGCTATCAATGGAGAAAAAGAGCTGTAGGAACAACTCCGTGAACAGTGATTCGTCCAGAAGTTCTTCATCAAATCTCAAGCTTTTCAAGATCTAAAAGAAGCCAATCAATTGGGAATCGAGTGGAGAATCAAGCTTCATTCAGAATCTGCATCATCTACTCAGGGGAGCCTAAATCAGAAGTTTTTCATTTGTGTTTCTTCTGCTAAATTTCTTGAGCTTCATGTGTGTAATCTTCTAAAGCTGTGAACATTAGTGTGTGTGTGTGGATCATTTTCAGATCTACACTTGTGTGTGTGTGTGTGTGTGGATTGTTTCAAGATCTACACTTGTGTGTGTGTGAATTTAACCAGATCCGTATGTTTGTGTGTGTGTGAGCGTTTGCGTACAGTCGTGTGGTTAATTATGATGCGGTTGTTGCAACGTGTGTGTGTGTGTGTGTGTTTGTGATGCAGTCGTCAGATCATGTTGGAGCTCGTCTCCGTGTGTGTGTTGGGGCGCATCCCCATGTGTGTGCGTGCAGGCGTCGCCCTGCGTGTGTGGTTGGAGTGTGTCTCCATGTTGGGGATTCATCCCCATGCTGGTTTATAGTAGTGAAGCCTCACCGGGTTTTGGTGAGGGGTGGACGTAGGTTGCCATCGTTGCATCCGAACCACCTTAAAAATCACTGTGCATTGTGGTTTGAATTGTGTGGTTTCGCTCATTTCTTCTACCCCCATTCCATGTGATTGTTAGTACATATTGCTGTTCCGGATTGATCACTTAGATTTAACATAATCGATCTTTTCACTAAATAGATCTTGGGTATATCAAAAGGTGCCTTTGAATTGACAAGGTCATTCTTGTCAGGACAATAGCACTTTGCGTGAGAAGAATTCCTGAATTCACATCTCCGCCTAGTACCAAGAACATTATTGGAGATAGATTTTCATAAATCTAACTTGTGGTTAAACAGATTTGATCGTCCTAGTTGTTGATTCTTCATATTCCTTAAATCGGGTAAAAATTTGCTAAAAATTGTTATCACCCAATTCACCCCCCTCTTGGGTGTCATTGATCGCGGGACTTCAATTGGTATCAGAGCTAAGGCTAGATTTTTTATAGATTTAACAATCTTGAGAGAATGCAATGCAAACAACAACTATATGAATAATACATGCAACATGATAGCTCTTTTTTCTTTTTTTTCTTTTTTAAAATGATGCAAATGCAACCTATTAATCACTATATGAATGTAAGATGGAAAAAAAAATTTCAAAAGAAGAATTGGCACTCACTACCAAATTGGTCCATCGGCCAGGTAAGAGGTGAGGTTGTGGGAGGCCCCCCTACTTTCGTAGGGATTCAATTAAATAACCACAATCCCACTTGGGCGTTTGGCACTTAACCTCTAGCTTTAGACACCGATTTTTCAAAATAGTAATAAATTTTAAAACTCCTCTTTGTGTGTGTGTGTGTGTGTGTGACCTTTCAAGGGCAACCTAACTTTAAGGTACTTCGTGGTACAACCTGTTCGACGTCCGTGAGGGAATTCACGGTTGCGGGGATTTATGGAGGTCTTGAAAAAGGAATTCTAACTCAAAGAGACGGAATGCTAAATGGAGGGTCTTTTCAATTTCAAGAATGGTGTAAGGAACCTAACTTACCCTTAAGAAGGGAAAAGTGAGGGGAAGAGAAAGAATATAATAGAAAGGATTTTTTTTCAAATGATGATGCAAGCAAATAAGAAATCAACTAAAATGCACAATGCATGAAAAGAATAAACTAAGATGAGAACATGATAACATGATGAGATTTTTTTTCTATTTTTTGATTTTTTTCTGAGATTTTTTTGTGTTTTGAAATTTTTCTAAAAGAGATAAAGGAAAGCAATTAACAACTAAAAATAATAAATAACATACAAATCTACAGAAAAATAAAGCCTAGAATCATGTTTTTTAAGTTTTATGGATTTAAAATTTTTAATAAAACTTTCAGAAATTTTGTTAGATTTTTTTTGGAATTTTTCAAAAATTTTCAAAACAGGACATTTTCCTATGTTACTGACCTTTAGCGACGCTTGAATTTCTTGAGATTTCTACTTTCTGTGATAGTTTCAGGCTTTAGCGACGCTTCATGTGACAGTTTATATTCTGGAATTTTTAGCTCCAAATTTTTGTGATTTTTTTTATTTTTCTTGAAAAATAAAAATAGAAAAATTAGTAAAACTATATATAAATCAAACACAAGAATTTTCACCAATAATAAATAATTTCATCCCCGGCAACAGTGTCAAAAACTGATAAGCATAAAACCCTTCGTTGAAAAGTCGTGCCACAATTTAAAAATAATCGAACTCACTCACTTGAAAAAATTAAAATTAGAGTAAAGTTGTAAGAACGAGTCGATCCCACGGAGAAGAAATATTTTTAATTAAGCATGAGATAGAAAATTCTTATATTTCAGAAGATCCGAATTTCGAGTGAGATTAAACTAATGAAAATGAAACTTGCATGAAAATAAACTAATTAAAGAATATGAGAGGGTGAAAGAAGAGAAATTTGGAAGATAGAGAGATATAAGAGGACTAGAAAAACACAATTACCATGATTGAACTTTTTATTGCTATGAAAGTGGAAATAACATTCTATGAAATTTAAAATTACAACTTGACAATAAAAGAGAAAGTAAAGAAATAAGAGTCGGGAAATTGAGATGAAGAACGCCGCCGTCTCCTTGCCAAGCCTTTGAATGAACCGTCCCGCCGTGGAGTAGACGTCACGGAGAGGACCGAAGGAAGATGATCTTGTTGACACCTTGAAAATGAACAAGGGTGGAAGCATAATTGAAAAGAGGTCGGACCAATAGTGAAAGACCATTGATGAAGCTCGTCAACCATTCACCCGGCTAAAACCCTTGTCAGCCAAGCTGATGCCCGGTGCCGATGTCACTCAGACGGCAGCACTGGTAAAGCAGCAGTCACTCGACTGATGAGACCTTCTAGCCCACTCTAATGCTAGCTGTACTACTGATTCGTCCAAGAATCCACAGACGATATGTCAGGGTAAGTCAGATGTCGGCTTACCGACAGATGTAATATGAGATAAAGATGAAGCTGGTACCGGCAGATGAAGATTGTAAAGGCTTTTGCAAAGTCAGAACAGAAGAAGAATCGTCTCCACAGATTATACACCCGGCTGAAGTCTTTCCAGACTAAAGCTGATGTCCGAGCTCGTCACTATTCAAGTGACGATATCGATAAGATAATACCCGGTTTTGTCACCGTTCAGATGGCAATACTGATGAAACCCCTATCTACGGACTGATGAAACCCCTGTCTACGGACTGATGAAAACTGTAATAATGACACAAGCTGTGTCACCAATGGAAGACCCTTTTGGGTGAGGATGCCCTTGAAAGACCCAAATGGGCCTGTGAAAGTGGCTAAAATACTTTAATTGGGCCTGCAATATTGGCGCCGAGAGTCACTTGCCGAAGCCCAAAAGGTGGTGCCGAAAAGCTGAAGGCAGGCGCGCCGGGAAGCCCAAAGGGCACGCCGTGATGAAGCCTGCCGAGAAGGGGGGAAACGGTTATAAAAACCCCTGTCTTCGAACAGATAAAAAAAAGAAGGGGGAGAGGGATCGGAGAAAAAAGAAGATAGAGAAAGAAAAAAAAAGAATCGAGAGGGAGTCCTGCCAAGAGAGAGCCCCCGTCGGCCGAGAGAAGAGAAGAAGCAGAAGAGAGGAAGAAGCAGACAAGCTTCAGGTGGGCTGCTCCGGGGAGGGAGAGGAGTCAATGCTCCGCCCTCCCCATGCTGTCTTTTCTTTCTATTGATGTAATCTAGCGAGTTTTCTTCTCGATTTATCAAACGTAGCTAGCGAGTTTTAGGTCTCGAGCTCCGTCTCTCTCTCTATTTTGCATTTCTCTTTTACAATCAGTGTAAGGCTTCGAGCAATGCAATGAAATATCAACGTAACCCATTTAGGGATCTTCTGATTGAAATGTCTGTTCCCCTCTGATTGAGGTATCTGCTCTTCGTTCCTCCGTGTATGCTTATCGTTTATGCGAAATGTCTAATGATTCATACGAGTCTTCTCTTCAGAGGCATGAGAACATGTCACGCCCCGAGCGCGGAAGATACCCGGAGACGCGTGACGAGTTTATATCAATCATGTCAATCAGAGTGGTCGTGTATTCGACACAAAGACAGAGATGCGCAAAAGTAGAGATAACCCAATCTTTTATTCCTTTATAATAGACTATTACAAATCTAATACTCTGTTTAATAAAAAGAAAAGTACATAGTTGACTCAAGAAATATGAAAAAAAGACTAGATGACACTTGAGCAGCTCTATCACTTTCACTCTTGACCATTCCCATCCGATTGACTTCCATCGTCGTCGGACTTACCTGAAAAGTAAAAAGGGACAAACGGAATGAGCGAACGCTCAGTAGAAAATTATATCTCAAGTACTAGCAAGGGGTTTAAGTAATTACATATTTCATGAATGTACTATAGCTATGCATGCTCGCATGAAACGACAAGATAGAGAGAATATCAATCAGGTAACAAGTTGAACTAGTCATGAACTCTCAAGAAAGGATAACAAGATATTCAAGCAAGTACTTTTATCATGTCAAGAACTTTGGCTATCATGTATCAAGTAAGCAAATAATTACCCTTTTTCGGGTCACGCAAGTCATGTCAAGTCAAGTACGATTCAATTACAAGATTTTGTGTGGAATGTCCAATCAAGCTAGTCATGCACTCGGTATAATGCCAGATACCTTATCATTAAAACTCCCATGGGCACAAGTACTTTCGGGTGCTCCTAGCAGGACTAGATCGGGCCCTATATGCGCAGGCATTTATCATGTGTTTTGACATCCACTCTTGTATATATAGCCAATTTTTGAATTTCAATAATCAAGCTTGTAGACATGTATGACAACTTTGACCGAATGGAGTCCAAAAAATATGACAAAGGACATAGAATGGCGATAATAACGGTATAATCACGATATCGATAAAACTAGGTAGAATATGGTTCCCTTAACTTGGGTACCATGACAAATCAATATGGACATTCTTTCTATAGAATTGAGGTCCACATGAACAGTATATCAAAGGTAAGATACCCTCATTCTTATCATAGAATTGAGGTTTACAAGAATGACATGATATGACATGATATCATCATCCCATTAAGAATTTCTTATTATATACTCTTTGTATAATCATAAGGGCCGGTATACCATGTTTCTTTAGATGGCAAAGATCGTGTAATGGGTTTTTAGGGTACAACCAGCTCAGTCGACCTTGAGGGAATCCAAGGTACGAGGAGTCTTACGGAGGCCTCTATGACTAACTCGCTAGTCCAAAGGAACGGAATGTCCAATGGAGAGCTTGTATGTCAATGAGAATTGAGTGTGATCGATAAAACAATCGTGAAACGTGGGACTATACTCACGGAGTGGAGAATAGTGCCGATATATATTATATAAATAATTGGAACCATCGGTTAACAGAATCAGGAAAAAAAATCAGTTTACAGAAAATAACGACTTAGGTAAAGTCGTTTCTCAAGTAATTAACGCCTAACAGAAGGGCGTTCATCTATTTTCCATATTTACAGAATTTCATTATTTCAATAATTTGTCAAAAACGTGCCCTGATCAGGGGGGTTTATTCAAGATTTGACGACTACACCAGAAGGCGTCCTTTTATTTTCACTGTTTGACAGAATATCAATATTTTCAGGAATTTATCAAAAATGCTTCAGGAATTTATCAAAAACGCGCCCTGGGAAGGGGCGTTACCATTTAATTCTATTTTTCAGAATATGTATTCCAAGATTTTAACAGATACGCGCCCTAGTAAGGGGCGTTTCTTTTCAATTCACGCCCTGTGATGGGGCGTTAACACATGGAAAATGACCTAGTCTAGGTCGTGAATTCAAGAAATACCAGGAAAGCAAGATTTGCACGATAATCAAGGATAACAATCATATAGTCATGACAGGAAAATTGGCAGGAATTCAGATTAGATTTGATGTTTCATGTTTATTGACTTTTAACCGTTAACAATTATTGATTTCATGTAATTGTATGGATAATCAGTTCTTAAGATAGGTGATTAACATTTACAGGAAATTAACGCCTGTGTACAGGGCGTCAAATATGAAATTGACGACCTGGGCAGGGTCGTGTCTTGTAAATTAGCACCCTGGACAGGGGCGTCTCTTTCAAAATATTGCAGAAACATAATAAAACCATATTAAACCGTATGCATGTCATGTCAATACGTATATAAGTCTTGTCTTAATTTATTTGGGCTACAGTAACTTGAGAAAACCTACCTTAATTGATATCTGGAGATGGGATACGTGAATAACTTGATAAGAACACCCGAAGCTTCTAATACCCTTGATAGCAGTAGTATGCAGATCGGACAGGAAGAAGAAAAAATTCAGTTTGATGAAGATGATGGAGATGATGATAATCAACCTGTAGGGAAGAAAGAGGAAGGAAGATGAGGATATAATCAAAGTTAGGGAAACGGTTTGAAGAACATTACCTTGTTCTTCGGCAGTGGCTGTGGAGCTTCCTACAAAGAAAAGACAATGAAGAATTATCAGTTCTTCATGCAGTCGAAGCAGGGGACAAAAGGAATTAAAAAGAACATATGTTTTTCACTTACCGTGCAGCAGCAGGTCGATCAAATGGGTTAGGGTTTGGCCGGACAGGTTTATTTATAGGATTTTAGAGTCCTAACAAAAGTAGGGTTTGATTGAGGGTAATATATCCCTATTAGAGTCCTTGCCCTAGTAAACACTTACTAGATTAACATAATCCTTCCCTGGATAAGCTCTGGGTTCGAATGGTTCACGAATGGAATTAACGACTTTGGTCAGGTCGTCGATTCTTGAATTGACGACCTGCTTCAGGTCGTTTCTTAATAAGCGCCTTGTGTAAGGGCGTTCTTTTCTTTAAAACACGCCCAAGATTGGGGCGTTTCTTGGCCTTACCTTTTTTTGACGTTGGAATTTGACGCCGTGTAGTGAGGGCGTCACTTCTTGAATAACGCCTTTGATAGAGGCGTTTATTATTAAATTAACGCCTTAATGAGAGGCGTTATTTGCATCTTGGGTTTTATTCCTCCATTTAACCCTCTTCTTATTATCTGTATTATATATATATATTTTAATTCATTTCAAATATTCATTTATCAGGGTTGCTACACCCTCCCCCACTTAAAAAGAATTTGGTCCCCAAATTCAATTGCATATTATGTATATACGCGGAGAGTGTAGAGTATATACCTCTTAGAATAACTCGGGAAATCGTTTCTTCATAGATTCCTCGGTCTCCCATGTGGCTTCGTGTTCAGTATTCTTATTCCATTGCACCTTAAGCATGGGAATAACCTTATTCCTTAGAGCTCGTATTTCACGATCTAAGATCTTTATAGGCTTCTGTTCATAGGTGAGATCTTTCTGGATCACCAGATCTCCATGTTCAATAATATGAGATGGATCGTGTACATACTTCTTCAACATAGATATGTGAAATACATTATGTACCTCGGACAATTGAGGAGGCAATGCGATGCGATAAGCAACCTCGCCAACTCTTTCGAGTATCTCAAATGGTCCGATGAATCTTGGCGTAAGCTTGCCCTTAACACCAAATCTTCGTATGCCACGTCTAGGCGATATTTTAAGAAATACATGATCTCCAACCTAGAATTCAAGATCTCTTCTCCTTGTATCAGCATAAGCCTTTTGTCTGGTCTGAGCAACTTGCAATCTTTCTCTGATTACTTGTATCTTCTCAATTGTATCCCTTACCATGTCTGGACCTAACAGTTTTTCTCTCCAACTTCGTTCCAGCATAAGGGTGATCGGCAACTCCTTCCATATAAAGCTTCGAAAGGTGCCATTTGGATACTAGCTTGGTAGCTATTATTATATGCAAATTCCACTAGTGGCAAATGTTCATGCCACCTTCCACCAAAGTCAATGATGTAAGCTCTTAGCATATCCTCAACAACTTGATTAGCTCTCTCGGTCTGACCATCCGTTTGTGGGTGAAAAGTAGTACTAAAGTTGAGCCTTGTTCCCAACGAATGTTGTAATCCCTTCCAAAAATGAGAAGTGAAACGGGGATCTCTATCAGACACGATTGAGACAGGAATTCCATGTAACATGACTATTTCCTTGATGTATAGTGCAGCTAGTACATCAATTGACCATCGGCTTTTTATTGGCAAAAAATGCGCCGATTTAGTTAATCGGTCAATGATAACCCAGATTCCATCATGTCCTCCTTTTGATTTAGATAATCCCATGATGAAGTCCATACCAATATCGTCCCACTTCCACTTAGGAATATCTAGAGGATGTAGTTTTCCAGCAGGCTTTTGGTGTTCTGCCTTGACCTGTTGGCATGTGAGACAGCGAGATACATAGTCTGCTATTTCTCTTTTCATATTAGGCCACCAAAAGTTCCTCTTTACATCTTGATACATTTTGGTTGATCCTGGATGAATAGTGTACCTTGATCTGTGAGCTTCATCTAAGATCTTCTTCTTTAATTCTGGACAATCTGGTATACAAGTTCTGTCTTTGAACAATAATCTTCCATCAGAAGTTAGTTGAAAATCAGATTGTCCTTCTAATCTGCCTTTGATTTCCACTAATATAGGATCATCATCCTGAAGTGCTCGTATCTCAGATAATAAATCTGACTGTATGCTTACATGAGATAATGTGACAAATTTAGCTTCCTTGTCCAAGCTTATATTGAGCTCGGAGAATTGTTCTAGCAACCTCTATTCTTGTATCATACAATTGGCTATCATTGCTCTCGGCTTTCGACTAAGGGCATCAGCAACATAATTACCCTTTCCGGGATGGTATTGTATATTGAAGTCGAAGTCCTTGAGGTATTCTAGCCAGCGTCTTTGTCTCATGTTTAGCTCATTTTGTGAAAATAGATATTTGAGACTTTTGTGATCGGAGTATACAGTAAACTGCACTCCATATAAGTAGTGTCTCCATATCTTTAGGGCAAATACCACCGCGGCCAGTTCTAAGTCATGGACGGGGTAATTCTCCTCATGCTTCTTCAGTTGACGTGAAGAGTATGCTATGACCTTTCCTTGTTGCATCAGGACGCATCCGAGGCCAATGCCAGAAGCATCAGTGTATACCTCGAATTTCTCTCCTTCTATCGGTAGAGCTAAGACTGGAGCTGTAGTTAGATGATCTTTCAGAGTTTGGAAGCTTCTTTCACATTCCTCACTCCATTCATAACGGATCTCTTTACGAGTCAACCTTGTGAGTGGCACGGTGATTTTTGAGAAGTCCTTGATGAATCGCCTGTAATAGCCTACAAGACCTAAGAAACTTCTGATCTCGCTAGCATTGGTTGGTTTTTCCCAGTTTCTAACAGCTTCAACCTTTGATGGATCTACAGATAAACCGTCCTTGGATATGACATGTCCGAGAAAAGCCACTTCTTCAAGCCAGAACTCGCACTTGCTGAGTTTTGCATATAATTGATTTGTCCTCAAGACTTGCAATGCAATCCTCAAATGCTCTTCATGTTCTTCCTTAGTCTTGGAATATATCAATATATCATCAATGAAGACTACTATGAATTGATCTAAGTAAGGCCTGAATATGCTATTCATTAACTGCATAAAGGCAGCAGGGGTATTTGTTAGTCCAAAAGGCATAACAACAAATTCGTAATGGCCATACATGCTTCTGAATGCAGTCTTATGAATGTCATCATCCTTGATTCTTAACTGATGATATCCCGACCTGAGATCAATCTTGGAAAAATATTTGGATCCTGAAATCTGATCAAATAACTCATCGATTCTCGACAGTGGATACTTGTTCTTGATAGTGAGATGATTCAACTGTCGATAGTCGATGCACAATCTCATGGATCCGTCCTTCTTCTTCACAAGTAAGACTGGTGCTCCCCACGGGGAAGTACTTAGTCTAATAAACCCTTTTCGAATTAGTTCCATCAACTGCTCCTTCAACTCTTTGAGTTCCGCAGGGGACATTCTATAGGGTGCCTTTGAAACTGGACCAGCACCAGGGACTAAGTCAATGGTGAAGGCTACATCTCTTTGCGGGGGTAATCCCGACAAATCTTCCGGAAACACGTCCGAAAATTCTTGCACTACCTGAATATCTTCTATCTTAGCATCCTTTGTTTCTTTAATGGTGACAAAAGCAAGGAAGGATACACATCCTTTCCTGACGAGCTTGCTAGCTCGGAGAGCCGAAATAAGAGGGGAATTGCTCCGACACTTGACGCGAGTAAAGACTAATTCTGGAAAATCTTTGAAAGCAATTTGGCTATTACGGCAATCAACCGTTGCCTGGTATTTGGATAACCAGTCCACTCCCAGTATAACATCATACTCCTTTAGATCGAGGCATATGAGATCTATAGGTAAATTCCTACCTTAAACAATTACCTCACAGTTTTGGTAGTGATGAGTAATATCATTTTCACTTCCAAGAGGAGTAGTTAGAACTATTTTTATCCATTCTGGTTCTAACGGTAACGGGTCGGTAAACTTCTTAGAAATAATGGAATGCGATGCACCCGTATCAAATAAGACATAAGCACTTTTGGAACAAACTGTTAATGTACCTTCTACCAGTCCACCTTCTTCTTGCTCGGTCTCCTTTATTGCATGTAGTCGAGCGTTCTTTGTCACCGGGCGCTTACCGTCTCCGGCTTGGTCATTAAGTAACGGACAGTCGGGAATCCGATGTCCGCGGCTCCCACAACGGAGACATGCTCCTAATTTCCTCCAGCATTCTTCGGTCTTGTGACCAGCCTTGTCACAATGCTTGCATACTACGTTTGAAGGTGTAGTGGTGATAGAGAAGGGCTTGGTCTTCTTGAATTTCTGATCTTGAGAGGAAGAACCTCCATTACTAGGCCTTTTCTTGAAGTTGGGTTTGAAAGAACCCGAACTTGTGACTTGCTCCTTCTTGTCTTTCCCACGGATCCTATCAGATAGTTCCGTGGCATCTTCAAGTAGCTGAGCTCGACGTACTATTTCAGAATAAACTTGGATGTCCATAGGCGCCAGTTGAGTAATATAGTGGGGCCTAAGCCCATTAAGAAATCTACAGGCTTTCATCTTCTCCGTGCTAATAAGATGCTTAGCATATCTAGACAACATGGAGAACTGAGCTTCATAATCTGCTAATGATAAAGATCGTTGCTTTAATGCAGCGAATTCTGCAGCCTTCTTTTCTTGGACTCGATCCGAGAAATATTTAGCATTGAAGTATTCCACAAATTCTTCCCATGTTACTTGAGTAGGATCGATGGTTGCTTCAATAGACTCCCACCAGCATCTAGCATCTTTCTCTAACTGGAATGTAGCTAATAAGACTTTGTCCTGATCCATGCATTGCATAACACGGAATATACGTTCAGTCTCCCGAACCCAATGCTCGGCATCGTCCGGATCGGTCGATCCCATAAACTTCGGGGGATTCATCCTCTTAAAGGCTTGGTGTAAGCTTCCAGCTCGTGGAGCACCACCCTGTGCTACCTGTTGTAGCACTTGAGTCATTCCTTGAAGGGTACGCTGCATGTTGCGCCATTGAGCACGTTCGGCAGCCATTATCCTACAATTACAATAACTATATTAGTACGTGACTACATTTAGAAACCAGTACTCTATTTTTAACTTTAACCCTTGGTTCTACCCAATCTCACTGGTAAAAGGTTTATACTTATCCTTGGACTTGGGTTTTTCCTAGGAATTGAATACCCTAGGCTCTGATACCACAAAAACTGTCACGCCCCGAGCGCGGAAGATACCCGGAGACGCGTGACGAGTTTATATCAATCATGTCAATCAGAGTGGTCGTGTATTCGACACAAAGACAGAGATGCGCAAAAGAAGAGATAACCCAATCCTTTATTCCTTTATAATAGACTATTACAAATCCAATACTCTGTTTAATAAAAAGAAAAGTACATAGTTGACTCGAGAAATATGAAAAAAAGACTAGATGACACTTGAGCAGCTCTATCACTTTCACTCTTGACCATTCCCATCCGATTGACTTCCATCGTCGTCGGACTTACCTGAAAAGTAAAAATGGACAAACGGAATGAGCGAACGCTCAGTAGAAAATTATATCTCAAGTACTAGCAAGGGGTTTAAGTAATTACATATTTCATGAATGTACTATAGCTATGCATGCTCGCATGAAACGACAAGATAGAGAGAATACCAATAAGGTAACAAGTTGAACTAGTCATGAACTCTCAAGAAAGGATAACAAGATATTCAAGCAAGTACTTTTATCATGTCAAGAACTTTGGCTATCATGTATCAAGCAAGCAAATAATTACCCTTTTTCGGGTCACGCAAGTCATGTCGAGTCAAGTACGATTCAAGTACAAGATTTTGTGTGGAATGTCCAATCAAGCTAGTCATGCACTCGGTATAATGCCAGATACCTTATCATTAAAACTCCCATGGGCACAAGTACTTTCGGGTGCTCCTCCCAGGACCAGATCGGGCCCTATATGCGCAGGCATTTATCATGTGTTTTGACATCCACTCTTGTATATATAGCCAATTTTTGAATTTCAATAATCAAGCTTGTAGACATGTATGACAACTTTGACCGAATGGAGTCCAAAAAATATGACAAATGACATAGAATGGCGATAATAACAGTATAATCACGATATCGATAAAACTAGGTAGAATATGGTTCCCTTAACTTGGGTACCATGACAAATCAATATGGACATTCTTTATATAGAATTGAGGTCCACATGAACAGTATATCAAAGGTAAGATACCCTCATTCTTATCATAGAATTGAGGTTTACAAGAATGACATGATATGGCATGATATCATCATCCCATTAAGAATTTCTTATGATATACTCTTTGTATAATCATAAGGGCCGGTATACCATGTTTCTTTAGATGGCAAAGATCGTGTAATGGGTTTTTAGGGTACAACCAGCTCAGTCGACCTTGAGGGAATCCAAGGTACGAGGAGTCTTACGGAGGCCTCTATGACTAACTCGCTAGTCCAAAGGAACGGAATGTCCAATGGAGAGCTTGTATGTCAATGAGAATTGAGTGTGATCGATAAAACAATCGTGAAACGTGGGACTATACTCACGGAGTGGAGAATAGTGCCGATATATATTATATAAATAATTGGAACCATCGGTTAACAGAATCAGAAAAAAAAAATCAGTTTACAGAAAAGAACGACTTAGGTAAAGTCGTTTCTCAAGTAATTAACGCCTAACAGAAGGGTGTTCATCTATTTTCCATATTTGCAGAATTTCATTATTTCAATAATTTGTCAAAAACGCGCCCTGATCAGGGGCGTTTATTCAAGATTTGACGACTACACCAGAAGGCGTCCTTTTATTTTCACTGTTTGACAGAATATCAATATTTTCAGGAATTTATCAAAAACGCTTCAGGAATTTATCAAAAACGCGCCCTGGGAAGGGGCGTTACCATTTAATTCTATTTTTCAGAATATGTATTCCAGGATTTTAACAGATACGCGCCCTAGTAAGGGGCGTTTCTTTTCAATTCACGCCCTGTGATGGGGCGTTAACACATGGAAAACGACCTAGTCTAGGTCGTGAATTCAAGAAATACCAAGAAAGCAAGATTTACACGATAATCAAGGATAACAATCATATAGTCATGACAGGAAAATTGGCAGGAATTCAGATTAGATTTGATGTTTCATGTTTATTGACTTTTAACCGTTAACAATTATTGATTTCATGTAATTGCATGGATAATCAGTTCTTAAGATAGGTGATTAACATTTACATGAAATTAACACCTGTGTACAGGGCGTCAAATATGAAATTGACGACCTGGGCAGGGTCGTGTCTTGTAAATTAGCGCCCTGGACAGGGGCGTCTCTTTCAAAATATTGCAGAAACATAATAAAACCATATTAAACCGTATGCATGTCATGTCAATACGTATATAAGTCTTGTCTTAATTTATTTGGGCTACAGTAACTTGAGAAAACCTACCTTAATTGATATCTGGAGATGGGATACGTGAATAACTTGATAAGAACACCCGAAGCTTCTAATACCCTTGATAGCAGTAGTGTGCAGATCGGACAGGAAGAAGAAAAAATTCAGTTTGATGAAGATGATGGAGATGATGATAATCAACCTGTAGGGAAGAAAGAGGAAGGAAGATGAGGATATAATCGAAGTTAGGGAAACGGTTTGAAGAACATTACCTTGTTCTTCGGCAGTGGCTGTGGAGCTTCCTACAAAGAAAAGACAATGAAGAATTATCAGTTCTTCATGCAGTCGAAGCAGGGGACAAAAGGAATTAAAAAGAACATATGTTTTTGACTTACCGTGCAGCAGCAGGTCGATCAAATGGGTTAGGGTTTGGCCGGACAGGTTTATTTATAGGATTTTGGAGTCCTAACAAAAGTAGGGTTTGATTGAGGGTAATATATCCCTATTAGAGTCCTTGCCCTAGTAAACACTTACTAGATTAACATAATCCTTCCCTGGATAAGCTCTGGGTTCAAATGGTTCACGAATGGAATTAACGACTTTGGTCAGGTCGTCGATTCTTGAATTGACGACCTGCTTCAGGTCGTTTCTTAATAAGCGCCTTGTGTAAGGGCGTTCTTTTCTTTAAAACACGCCCAAGATTGGGGCGTTTCTTGGCCTTACCTTTTTTTGACGTTGGAATTTGACACCGTGTAGTGAGGGCGTCACTTCTTGAATAACGCCTTTGATAGAGGCATTTATTATTAAATTAACGCCTTAATGAGAGGCGTTATTTGCATCTTGGGTTTTATTCCTCCATTTAACCCTCTTTTTATTATCTGTATTATATATATATATTTTAATTCATTTCAAATATTCATTTATCAGGGTTGCTACAGAACAGAACCCCTACCCTTATCTAATGGGTTACTGGGTTCTGTCACCTTCCCCCTTCCTGTCTCGAGGGCAGATCCATCGCACCCTTTCGAGCTTTCTCACAAGGCCCCTTAAGGCTCCTCTTTGTGCCGTCCAGGACCAGAGACATCAATCTCTTGGATTCCTGAACTGCCGGCTATACGAGAGGACATGCCGATTCCACAGACCGCTGCTATCCCTCGGATTCTAGCGAATGACGATCTCGATCTCTCGACCCTCCATTCTAAACCCTTGGATGACTAGGGTCTGGAGTTTCGATGCCAAAGGTTCCTCAGTCACCGGTTTTTAGATGCTATTGGGTTCATCCAGGGGATCAGAGATAGTCATCTCTTGATCCCCAGACGGCCGGCGGCAGAAATAAATAAAGTCTTCAGAAATCCAGATGATGATCTCGTTCCCCCATCGATTCTACCCTCCAGATCCCCCTTGGGCCTTCCTCAGAGAAGCATCCATTGAATCCCCCCTCCTGCACTTCAAATTCGGCTTCAATCGTAGCCAGAAAGCTCAGGAATCCCAGAAACAGAGTATCGTTTGAGTTCTGTAAACCATGAAATCCTGTAGCAATTCCATCTTCTCGGCGTGCAAAATTCCCCGCCGAGAGCTGTCCCGCCGAGACGCCTTCCTCCTCAGCTAAAACGACAAAAAAAACCCCACATGGCCCTGCCATTCAAACCCCATTCACATGAGTCTCCCGGCGCCAGGCTTAAGCCAACCCCCCCTTTTTATGCAAACCTCCCAGCCCTTCCCGGCGCCACCTTCCCGGCGCGGTAATGGGCGCGCCGGGAAGTCCCACGCCGAGGGCCCCTACAGGCCAACTCCGCCCATGCCGAGACCCCCCTTTTTTGGCCAGTAAGCCCTACGCCGAGTGCCTTCTTCAGGCCAACTAAAGCCACCGCCGAGACCCTTCATCTTGGCCAAATGAAGTCCAGTCAGAGGCCCAACTCTGCACTACCAGTTGTCAGCCTTCTGATCTCTTCACACATATGTCCCGGGGATGTTCAGAGACCGTCATTGATGCCTTGAGATGATACATTATTGGGGAAGACCTCCCCTACAGTCCTCATTCCCGATCCGGATTCCACCCTCATGAACCCAAAGGGCCATGTCATTGCATGAGTTCTGAGGGGTTTCGAGAGGATATTAATCGATGGTATAAAGGCAAGCGATGTCCCGGGGCCCGGTGCCCATCCTCGTTCGGTCGTCATCCCGGCATTCCGTGGATGATGACCTATCCTCTCTTGGCATAATTCAAGTTGAGGGGACATGCTGCCGAAATTTACACATACCTTGCCAGGTAGCTGTGATGTTCTCTCTCTCAACCCCGTCGGCCCACGGAGTTATGTCCCTACATGCTCTCCGATGGCCCTTCGAAGGGGGATATAGATGCGCCACCGCACCCACATGGAACGTGTCATATCACGCCAGTACTTACTCAAATTCCGGGTCAATTATGCCCGATCTTTTATGGATCTCACCCTGCCGCTGCATGGGTGGTTTCCTATTCCCCGCTTGGCATGGTCCAAGATGGTGGGAATATGCCGTCGGATTTATCCCAAAAAATAACAAACTCCTACTTTGTCAAATCCATTTAACGTCTTACAAGAGAACGAATTCCATCTCTTTTGAGCACGCGGCTTTACCGCTGTCATCCTCCTATCTTTAGCGTTTAATCAAGGGTTGTCCTCCTTAGGGGGGACGTAATTAACGTCATAGCCTTTATGGTATGACGGACTTCTGGTCCAGACACGATCACTCACAATCGACTGACCAAGTCAGATCGAGCGCATAATAAAATCGTCACTCCGGTGACTGGCACGCCAATAAATCAATAAATAATATATCAAATCAAAAAAATAGAATAATAAAAAATCCGCGTTCCCACAAGTCTGGCATGCCCGGTGGGATCGAGTCTCCCTTCATCTTTACGCTAACGTAGGAGGCCCAGCGGGCCCCCCTCAAACCTCTGATTCCGTCCACTTTCCTCATTTTCAGGAATCTACAATGACGGCTGGAATCATGTCTGTCTGCTTCGACCAGCAACCGATTGACATGCATGTGCGAGAGGGCTACCTGGCGGTACCTCTTACATTCGGATCAATGCCGCCTGCTGTCGGGCTGCCCAACTGCCTGGGCCTCGTCTTCACCGACCTTCTGCAGGTCGACAGCGATGAGCAAGGCACTGCCGCAAGTGCCCCGACACAGACCACCGATGAGAAAGCTAGCTTACTGAAGAAGACAGCTTCCACCGTTGTCTCCTGCTATGTTCATCATGTCCAAAGGAAGGACATGGTCCCCGCTGCTGCCCAGAAGGGGAAAAGAACCAACCGGAGAAGCCGGTGTGCCGCTGCTAACCGTCGTCTTTCCAATTCCAGGAAGACGATGATGATGGGTGATATTAGGGTGAACCTTGACGGCCGCCCCAGGGAGATCCGTCCAGACAGGATTATCCGACCATCCCGACCAACAACAAGTTCCAAGTTCTGGCCGCCAGGAGGGCCAACCGGGAAGCTGATGAAAGGAAGACGCTGGCGCCCAAGCCAGCAAGATACAAACAGGCCTGGCGGCCGAAGAAGATACAGAGCTGGGTCCCAGCTCGAAACAGAGAGAATCTTACTGATGTCACTGTTGCCCGCCTCAGAGCAGGGGGCAGAAGGGAAGAGAGAAAAGATGAAAGAAATGCTACTGCTGTCTACCCCAAGACCCGGGGGAGGAGAGATGAGACTAAGGGTCAAGGAAGGAATATGACTGCTGCTTGACCCATGATGAGGGGTAGAAGGTATGAAAAGAAGGAGGACTTTACTGCCACCCGCTCCGGGGCCGGGGGCAGAAGATGGCAAAGAAAGAACCATGATGCTGCTGCCAACTACTGCCAAGTTGGCGATGTGAGAAGAAGTGAACCAATCACTGTGGTTGCTGCAAGAAGACCAAGAGCCTGTGCCAGACAGGCCGATATCTTCAGATACTCCAGAACCGAGCATTTGAATGCTCAGGTGGCGAGACTGGCTTATCAGCAAAAGAGCCAGGACAGATTGATACTCCAACCCGAGCCACAAAGGCACAATCCGGAGGAGATGAAGCAAGTGGTCCAAGACTACTTCCATTACCTAGGGAACTCTGCCCTAGGTCAACAAAGATTATCCCATGTTTTGCGCACCATGGATGAAGAAGAAGAAGAAACTCTGCAAGAACTGATGGTCGGGGTCTCCTCCTCCCATTCAAATGATTATGAAGAAGGCCTCAGGGCCGGATATGACAGAGAAGACCTGTACATGGAAGAAGCTACAGAAAGAGTATCGGTCTTTGACCGACTCGAATACCCCGACCAGGCGAAAAGAAAAGTTTACAGGCAGAAAGGAAGAATGTAAATCTTCGCCTGTAACATGGCTGGAATTGCCAGGGGGCAAGGTATGCTACCAACCCAACCAGATGAACTGCTCAGGCTGGCAACCAGACCTGGTCCCGTCACAAGAAGAGGCCAGGCAGCCAAAGATAAGATGAAAGCTGATGATGCAGCCCGCAGAGTTACCACTATGACAGTCAACGTGGTGACAACGGAAGAAGGGGAGAATCCCTTCGTTAATGATACTGAAGGGACCTCAGAAGATATACAGATCCCATCAACCCTCGATCCCATGATCCAGATGATGTTTAGAAGATATCAGCAGGAGATCAGTGCTCTCAGAAGACAGCTCAATGAGAGACATGAAGCTACGCCGGTCTCCAAACAGGCTGAGCCTGTGGGGCAAACTTCCAGCTCTACAGAAACGGCTGCCCCTGCTAATCCTCTCCTGGCTGATAAGGGCAAAGCACCTAGCCAACCTACTCCACAGCAGACAGTGGCTCAGCCCTCTATATCTCAGACGCAGCCTGTCACGCCCATCTTGCGCGCAACTGTGATGACAACTCCTCACAGCCAGCAACAAGCTCATTTATTCCCAGAGGAGATAGATCCAGCCATAGCCCACAAGCTGATGATTGAGAAAATTGTGGAGATGAAGCTGTCGGAGAAGACTGGTGACGATGGCAGCACCTACGATGTGTACAAGGTGCCGTATCCGCCCCAGTATGCGGCTAAAAGATTGCCTCCGGGCGTCAGTAAGCCGCCAAAATTTGAGAAATTCAATGGCCAAGGCTCCCCCAGGGAGCACATAGCTTACTACACCACAATTATGGGTGATTTGGCAGCCGACGAAGCTTATCTGCTCAAATTCTTTGGCTCATCCCTCACTGGGTTAGCCTTTGAATGGTATTCGAGCCTGCCAGCTGGGTCGGTGGTTGACTGGCCTGATATGCAGAGAAAGTTCCGTGACAGATTTCATGTCACAGAAAGAGAGATCACTATAGCAGAACTGTATGCAACCAAGCAGAAACAGGATGAGACAGCACTGGATTACATCAAAAGGTGGAGGAACTTGGCTATGAAATGCAGAAGACCTCCCCATCAAGAAGATGCGGTGCAGATATGTAAACAAAGCCTCAGGAGAGAGGTGCTAGAAAAGATGATCGGTGCAGATGTTAGAACATTTGACCGACTAAACAATATAGTAGCGGAAGTCGTGACGTTCTTGTCCAAGCGTCCGACCGCCAATGCTCCCACTATGTCGAAGGGAAACTCCAATGATCGACGGCCATCACACTCTGAGGCCAACACCGTCGATTTTAGAACCTTTGAACAACAAAAAGGGAAGAAAGGGGCAGATGAAGCTCTCCCAATGGTAGACACAGCAGAAAGAAAAGACAAGGTCTCTCTGAGAGACAAGATGAGAAAAAAGGCTTACTCTTTTCCCAAGGATAAGACGGCAGCACTATTTAACTGGGCATATAAGTTCAATAAGGTAACATTGCCTGAACCAAAGAGACCCGAAGATGCGGAAAAGAAAGATGATCCGCTGTTCTGTCCATTTCACCGTGCGCTGGGGCACGCGATTGAGGACTGTTATGTCTTCAAAGATATCATGGAAGGAATGGTTAAGAAGGGTGAGCTGCAGCTGGGAGATTACCAGGTGAAGCCGCCTCGTCCACATGAGCCTCCACCTTGGAGAATGGCTGCCAATATGATCTCAGTCTACCAACAGCTGCCCAAGGAAGCCGCTGAAGAATGCACCAGGCATACCTATGAAGCTTGCTTCCTCACCCCACAGAAGGATCAGGAGGGATGGCAGATGATACCCATAAAGAGCAGAAAGAAGACTCCCGTAGCCAGTACCAGCAGAGCAGTTATCCGGGGTGTCACCCCAAGGCCCGAGCCGCCTCCAATAAAGCCGGTATGGCGTACAGCTGAGACCAGACCAGTCATCCAGATCCCTACTCACAACCGGAGGAGACAAACTCCCCTCCCTGCACATAAAGAAGTAAGTCCTGCAGCAAGGCGTCTACAACAGTATATCAATGAGCTCGACGAATATGAGCAAAAAGAGCCCAAGCACCAGTTGGTGAAAGACTGTATACTCTGGAAACAGCTCGAGGAATTGAAAATTGAAGAGCAGCCAGAGGCAGAACAAATAAAAGATGAGACTGAGCCCTTCTGGGGGCAGGAGCCAGCAAAGCCAAATTCCCAGAAGAAGAAGAGACGACCCAAGTCCAAAAAGGAGAAGAAAGTCGCGACAGTACAGTGCAACACTCTGTCAGTACTCTTTACTCTGCCCGGGGAGAGTAACGAGGCTGAATCGTCAAGTGCCCCGCTAGAAGCCAACCATGCTGAGGCCTCAACCTCGGCCCATGCAACACGTTCTGGGAGAAAATGGGGGCGCCCACCACCAGCTAACCATAACATCATGTTCAAAGGGGAGCAGCCCTATCAAATCCCGGAACCAGAGATGCGAGGCGTCCAGGTTCCTCCCCCTGCCAGTTTATACCAGGAGGGAAGAAAAGCAGATGAAGCCCCTTCATTCCTGGAATTTCTGTCCAGTCTGGGGAACGAACAGTCAGTGCAGGTTATCCCAGCTACAAACAACAAGTGCCAGCAGTCGGCAGATAGAAAGCAGAAGCAGCATGAAGAAGATGAAAGAAGTAACCCTTTAGCAAAGCCAAGGGCCGTTGCTACAGAAGAAACATCCCAGGGAATCCACCTAGAGGATGAAACTGGCGCCGGGCATCAAAGGCCATAGGCACCACGTGAACCTCCAAGACCCTGTTGGGTGGAGGAGATGAGGCTATCCAATGTCCGGGTGGGTAGCTGGATCATGAAAATGTTGAAGAAGCTCCCTACCAGGTTTTCCATCTGGGAGATCCTCTCTCTGAGCGAAGAAGCCCGCCAAGCCATCATTGATGCCTTGCAGTCGCCGGCACAATATGAAGCACTCTTGACAGAAGTGAATTCTGGGCCCTCGATCACGTTCACAGAAGATGATATGTTGATCCCAAATTCCAGTCATAACAGACCGTTGTATATGAGGGGTTCCCTGAACTGTCAGCCATTGAGCAGGATATTGATAGATCTAGGGGCTGCTGTGAATATTCTCCCATACCGCATCTATCAGAAATATTACTTTGATCTGCAGCTCACCAAGGTCAGAGACATGAAGATTGCAGGATTCAACCAAAAGTGTGAGACACCTCTTGGGGTAGCTGATTTCAACCTCACATTGGGAGACCTCACTACCGTGGTACGATTCTATGTGATCGACTCCAATACCACGTACAAAGCCCTGTTGGGAAGGCCATGGCTGCATGAATATCAGATAGTGCCGTCCACGCTACACCAGTGCATCAAATATTGCCATGAAGGAAAAGAAGAAACGGTGTTTGCTGATCTACATCCCTTTGAAGTATTCGAGTGCCATATGCTCGATGCATCCTATTACAACGAGGTGTCACAGAAGGATGAAGAAAGAGAGGCTGTGGTCAGCCAGAAGAGGCCGGTGAAAAAGACAAAAAGTTGGTCTCCGCCGCCACCAAAGGGCTATGTTAAGAAGCATAATGTATCTCACATCTCTTATGCCGGTGACTTTGCTCGGGTTACCCCTCCTAGTGTCCACCCGGATAATCCCGATGAAGAAATGAAGCAAAAGTACACTCAGGTGGAGGTGCCGCAGGGTTTATTTAAACCCATCGTCAGCCTTGAGTACCAAACAGTGCTACCACTGAAGACTATGGAAATCCCTCATTTCTGCGAACCTCCTATTATATTCTACACCGGGGAGCCAGTCGAAGAAGATGATCAAGACTGTATGGCCCCTGAAGAAGCTGCAAACCTGATGGTACCGATTACATGCTTGGATTATACTACCCAACGGGTTTCACAAATGTTCTCCAAGATGCAAATGCCATCAATGCAGTCTGCTGCTCAGAAGAAGGCATTCAAGGAACTGTGGGATCCGCCTCGAGATAGTAAAGAAATGAGGAAGATCACTCAACACCCGGGATTGGGTTATACCCTCCAGGAATACTATGAGGCTGAGGTAGACGTCATATCTGTATCCTACCAGCATGACGATCCTCCCGAGGTAGGATATGACAAATACCCCTCGGAAGATGAAGAAATCATTTATCAATCCATAATAAGCAATGAAGCCTCAGACAACCTGTCAGAAGTAGAGACATTTGATGAGACAAAGAAAGCTTGGTACTGGGAGGACCTATCTTCCAAAGAGGATATGTTCCAGGCTGAAGCAAAATTTGATACGGGAACCCCGAATGAAGATCAAATAGCCAGAGAGCTGGAGGAGTGTCTAGAGTTCGGGCGCATCCTAGAAGAATTCCGGGCTCTACAGAATGATGACCTTTCAGGGGAGCCCACATTAGAAGAGCCTCTAAGAACGGAAGAGTCCACTTCTGAATTTCCTGCTGAACTAGCCTCGTCCTCGGGACAGACTGAACAGAATCTGGTAATATTAGCCCTATATGATGCACCAGCATCCGCTGATGACCAGTACGATGAAACAGAGGAGCATGAAACTGAGGAAGATTACATCCCGGGAGGCTTTATTGATTTGCAAGAAGCCCCGCCCGAAGTCGAAGACGGAGGCCAAGCCACCATCGATGAGCTGATGGAAATAAATTTGGGGTCCACGGATGAACCAAGGCCGACATTCCTCAGCGCACTGCTGGAGCTAGATGTCAGGGAGCAATATATACAGTTCTTGAAAGAATTCCGAGACTGTTTTGCATGGACATATGATGAAATGTCGGGACTGAGCTCTGATGTGGCACAGCACCGATTGGCAATAAACCCAGAGGCTAACCCTGTAAAGCAGCCTTCCAGGAGAATGCGCCCTGAACTGATAAATCAGATTAACAAAGAGGTTGATAAGCTGATTGATGTGGGGTTTGTCGAAGAAAACCAGTATACCACATGGCTAGCCAATATAGTGCCCGTAAAGAAGAAGAATGGGCAGATCAGAATATGTGTTGACTTCCGGGACCTTAATAAGGCTTGCCCGAAAGATGATTTCCCAGTGCCGATCACTGAAGTCATGATTGATGCAACTACTGGTCATGAAGCACTGTCATTTATGGATGGGTCATCCGGATACAACCAGATATGGATTGCTGAAGAAGACAGGGATATTCCATTACAAAAGGATGCCGTTCAGCCTTAAGAATGCCGGCGCTACCTACCAAAGAGCCATGACAAAGATCTTTGATGACCTGCTCTTCAAAAAGGTAGAGTGCTACATTGATGATCTGGTGGTAAAAACCAGCAAAAGAGAAGATCATTTGCGAGACCTAAGGATAGTATTCCAGAGGTTGCGCAAATATGAACTCAAGATGAATCCTATGAAATGCGCCTTTGGCATGTCCAGTGGAAAATTCCTCGGATTTATTGTCCGACATAGGGGTATTGAAATTGATCCATCCAAGATTAAGGCTATCCAGGAGCTCCCTCCACCAAGGGATCTGCACGAGCTGAGATCTCTGCAGGGGCGTCTGGCCTACGTCCGATGATTCATATCAAATCTGTCGGGAAGATGTCACCCCTTTCACAAGCTCATGATGAAAGATGTATCGTTCCTCTGGGACGATGGGTGTCAGGAGGCCTTTGAGAAGCTAAAAGAATATCTCAAGACCCCTCCGGTGCTGGGGGCACCCATTAAGGGAAGGCCCTTGATACTGTATATCGCAGCCACATACTGTTCCCTGGGGGCAATGCTGGCACAGATAAATGAGGAAGGCAAAGAACAAGCCCTGTACTACCTAAGTAGGAGACTGATGAGAACTGAAGAAAGCTACAGCTACATAGAGAAGACCTACTTGGCACTAGTCTTTGCTGTCAAAAAGCTCCGACACTACATGTTGTCACATGAAGTCAGATTGATATCTGCAGCAGATCCACTCAAATACATATTGACTCAGCCAGTACTGAAAGGCCGGTTGGGCAAATGGGCAGTAATTCTGATGGAATTCGATATCACATATATACCCTAGAGGGCAATAAAAGGACAGGTCGTGGCTGATTTCTTTGCAGAGCATCCTGTGCCGAAGAATGATATGTTGGGGACTGAATTAGCCGATGATGAGACACTCGAGGCCTGTCAAGCTCAGCCAGTTATGTGGCAACTGTTCTTTGATGGAGCATCCAGAACGGAGACAGATTCCGATGGAAAGACCAGAATACGGGCTGGAGCCGGTGTTGTGCTGAAATCACCAGAGGGGGAGGTTGTGCATACTTCCTGTTCTATAAACAAGCCATGCACCAATAATGAAGCCGAATATGAAGCTCTGATAATCAAACTCAATGTCAGCCTCAACATGGGTATTCAAATGCTTCAGGTATTCGGGGATTCGATGTTGATAATAAAACAAGTCCAAGGGGAGTTCAAAGTGCGGAAGCCAGAACTAAATCCCTATCACCAGAAAGTTGTACGCCTCATGGCAACGTTCTATCATATTGAACTCAAACATGTGGGCCGTGGACATAATGCCCAGGCTGATGCACTGACAAAGCTGGCTAGCTCGCTAGCAGTCCCGCCAGATGAAACACTGAACATCATTGTTATGAACAGGCGGCAGGTCCCCAGTATGCTAGAAGGGTGCCCCGAAGAGGAAGAAGTTGCCACTATCAGCGCAGTATAGGCGTCTGATTGGAGACAGCATTTGCTCCAGTGGTTTCTGCACCAACAGCTGCCACAGAAAAGGGAGGAAAAGATGAAACTCTTAAGAATCAAAGATTCCTATGAATTCAGAAATGGAACTTTATTCCGAATAATGGCGGATGCACGCAAAAAGATTCTACTCCGCTGCCTGTCCACTGAGGAAGCTTGGCAAGCGATGAGAGAAGTACACGCTGGGACAGCATGCGCCCACCAGGCTGGCCCCAAAATGAAGATAGAAATCAAGAAGCTGGGCTACTATTGGCCTACCATGTTTGAAGACTGCTGTAAATTTGCAAAGTCATGCCAGAAGTGTCAGGAGCATGCTACCGTGCCTAGAAGGCCACCTACAACTCTGCACCCTACAGTTCCTAGCTGGCCGTTTGCACAATGGGGAACTGATGTAGTCGGGCCATTGCCAACTTCCTCGGCCGGACATAAGTACATACTGGCCATAACAGATTACTTCTCCCGATGGGCGGAAGCTATAGCATTAAGAGAAGTGACTGGTGAGCTGGTCTCCAGATTCATCAAGCAAAACATCATCTTCCGGTTCGGGATCCCTAACCGAATAATATCTGATAATGGAAGTCATTTCAGAAATCAGAAAATCTATCGGCTTGCCGAGAAGTATAAGATTGAATGGAGAACCTCCACTCCCTACAATCCACAGGCAAACGGGTTGGCAGAAGCTTTTAATAAGACCTTGTGTACATTGCTGGCCAAAGTCGTTAGTTCCAACAAGAAGGATTGGGAAGAGAAAATGTATGAAGCTTTATGGGCATATCGCACCGTCTTCAAGACACCTACAGGGTGCTCACCATACTCATTGGTGTACGGCTCAGAGGCAGTGGTCCCGCTGGAGCTGGAAGTCCCGTCACTCAGAGTGGCGGTCCAATATGACCTAGCCCCTAGCGAACAGACCAATACGGAAAGAAGATTAGAAGAACTGGCTGAATTGGAGGGGAAGCGCCTCCAAGCTCAGAAGAATATCAAAATGTATCAGGCCCGCATGGCCACTGCATTCAACAAACTCGTAAAAGGACGAGAGTTCAAGAAAGGTGACCTCGTTATGGTCAAGAAAAGAGAAGTCATGGCGTCCAACCCAAAAGGAAAGCTAAATGCTAATTCGGAAGGTCCCTATGTAATACAAAGGGTCTACGAAGGTGGGGCCTATATGGTTGTCAACCATCGAGGGGAGATCCAATTCTCGTCACTCAACGGTAGGCACCTAAAGCTGTATCATGCTGCACAACCAACATTCTCCGAGTAATCGGGCCAAAAGCTACATCTTCCTTGGTCTAGCGGCACTCCGCCCTAACCAAGCTACCTTTCTTTCTTGGTCTAGTGGCACTCCGCCCTAACCGAGCTACCCTATTTCTTGGTTTAGCGGCACTCTGCCCTAACCGAGCTACTCCATTTCTTGGTCTAGCGGCACTCCGCCCTAGCCGAGCTACCTCATGCCTTGGTCTAGCGGCACTCCGCCCTAACCGAGCTACCTCATGCCTTGGTCTAGCGGCACTCCGCCCTAACCGAGCTACCCCATCTCTTGGTCTAGCGGCACTCCGCCCTAGCCAAGCTACCCTATTTCTTGGTTTAGCGGCACTCCGCCCTAGCCGAGCTACCCTCTTCCATGGCTTAGCGGCACTCCGCCCTAGCTGAGCTACCCATTCCTCGGTTAGCGGCACTCCGCCCTAATCAGGCCACTTCATCTTGGTCAATGGCACTTCGCCCTGATCGAGCTACCCTCTCCTTGGTCCAGTGGCATCTCGCCCTGCCCAAGCTGCTCTCTCTCTCAGCTCGCATACCAAATAAAAGAAAAAAAGAAAAGAAAAAAAATTGGGTTAAAAATAGTGATACCCCGCCAGTCTTGTTCATACATTCTGAACAAGGGCAAAAATGGCCAAAACCCAGCTGTGGTGAAAACCCGAAAGGGCACTGCAGGTAAAATTGGGTACCCCGCCACGTGAAAACCTGAATGGGCGCATGGGCAAAAGCAAGAGGGGGCTGGCTCTGGTGAAAACCCGAAAGGGCACTTGGGTTGGTAATGTGGTAGTCCCAAAAGAAGCCTCACCTCCCGCCATAAAGCTCCTCGTCGATCGACCGGCACCTTGCCCGATCAACAATTAGACCCACTCAGCGTAGACCCTACGTCTACCCTGATAAAACCATCGTTCATCTTATCCAAGTGCCACCATGGCGAAATCCATCACTGATCGACCGGCGTCTCGCCCGATCAATGATGAAACCATCTGCAGTTTAGACCTTACGTCTATCCTGATGAAACATATGAAATCCTTGCATTGGTATAAATCCAATACCGATGATGAAACCTGCTGTTGATCGATTGGCGCACTGCCCGATCAATGATAAAATCTGTCCAGTATTAGACCTTACGTCTATCCCGATGAAGCCTATGAAATCCTTGCATCGGTATAGACCCAATACCGATGATAAGAGCAACCACTGATGAAGCAGCACGTCGCTTGATCCGTGCTAAAAATCCCAATTCAATATATATATATATATAATAAATAAATAAAAAAAAGATGGGGTTAAAAATAGAGATACCCCGCCAGACTTGTTCGGACATTCTGAACAAGGGCAAAAATGGCCAAAACCCAGCTGTGGTGAAAACCCGAAAGGGCACTGCAGGCAAAATCGGGTACCCCGCCGCGTAAAAACCCGAAAGGGCGCGTGGGCAAAAGCAAGAGGGGGCTGGCTCCGGTGAAAACCCGAAAGGGCGCTTGGGTCAGTAATGTGGTAATTCGAAGTTC